>CM076584.1:625427564-626862546 GCA_034641835.2 Pinus albicaulis | reverse complement strand
TTTACTACACTAGCTATAATTTGGTTCCATAAGCCAATACTATTAGAATACACATGATAAAGTTGACTTAGATAAATTCAGTTTTCACATTCTCCGTTAATAAATTTGTTATCATACTCTAACAAATTAATATACCAGCATAGAGTTACCATAATTCAGAAAATTGATGTTATAATGTTGACATTAAATGAAGTTTACTTAGATAAATTCGTTTTTCACATTATCCTTTAATCATTTTTTTGTTATACTCTACGAAATTAATATACCAGGATAGAGTTACTATTATTCAGTTTTCACATTCTCCTTTAATAAAAAATTTGGCATACTCTAACAAATTAATATACCATCATAGGGTTATTATAATTCATAAAAAATATGTTAGAGTGTTGATATTAAATAAAGTGTACTTAGATAAATTTGGTTTTCACAGTCTCCTTTAATCCTATTTTTGTCATACTTTAATAAATTAATACCAACATAGAGTTACTATAATTCGTAAAACAGATTCTAGAATGTTGATATTAAGGAAGAAAGAAGCAATATTTTCTTCTAGAATGGTGTAGTAGTGGGTACAATGGGACATTATTTTTTATGAGGCTTCTAATGTTGTTGGTTTTATACTGGTAGCCTATAGGTTTAATTTGAGGAAAGGTCGAAATATTAATTTGAGGAAAGGCCCAAAGCTTCAAATATATATATATATATATATATATATATATATATCCAGTTAATATAATTGGGACAACAGATGTCAAAACGCTAGATATTTAATATTGAGAGAGAAAGAAACAATATCTTCTCATGGAATGATGTAATGGTTGATACAAGGCGATTTTATCCTCTACCAAACTTCAAATGAAAGAGAAATATTTGGATTATCCATAGGGTCATAAGAAATTTGTCGACGTTTTGAATCCCAAATGGGATCCATCTTCACGACAAAATTATGAATGTTATGAAAGAAGGACCGTATGAGTAATAAATAGTCATAAAAAATATAAAAAGATCCGACCAAAGATTTTTTATTTTAATTTTAATTTTCTAATGGATGAATATTAAAAATAATAATAATTTTTTATAAGAAAGCTAAAATTATAACCTATTAACTAGTAATTTACATTATCATTAATTTAATATTAATAGTTATTAATATTAAATAATTTATTATTAATACGATTAATCAATAAACATATTATAATATTTATAAATTTAATCTTTAATTAATTGTAGATTTATTACATGATTTCTTTTTTACTGAATAAAAAATATAAAAAAATAAAAATAAAACTAAAAAATATTTGGCCAGCTCTTTTTATATTTTTTATCACTATTTATTACTAATTTGGTCCTTCTTTCATAACATTCATAATATTTTTTTTTGACAATGGATCCCAATTAGGATTCAAAACATAAACAACTTTCTTATGACACCGTGGATAATCCGAAACTTTCTCTTTCATTTGATAACCACATAAGCTTGAAAACCATCAAACTTCAAATGTTCTTGGTAATATACTAGTCATCTCTAGATTTAATTTTAAAAACAAAAAACCCAATTACTGTCATATATATATATATATATATATATATATACACACACACACAACCACAAAAATTTAATTGTAAAAAATTCATATTTTAAATCTAGTTGGAGGAGCATCCATTGAAGGAGCTATCTACTTCTAATTTTGTTGGTTTTATATTGGTAGCCGCTAGGTTTGATTTGAGGAAAGGCCCAAAGCTTCAAATAATTGATATATTTATAAGTTCAACATAATCCATAGCTATACAATCAACACAATCTCACTTCTCAACTTCAAAAAATCTACAGTAGAAAGAAATCAATGATTTTATGTATACACAAATTTTATGATTTACAACTGAGAATCGAAAGAATACCTGGAACCGAGAAAGCAGACGAACACGCGAAATTGAAGGAATAACTAGAATCGAGAAAGTAGAGAAACATGTTGAACGAAAAGAATACCTGTAACCGAGAAAGTGGACGAACATGATGAACGAGCACGCTAATGGCACATGGAGACAAGGGCACAGTGTAGACCCCAGGAATCATGTTAAAACCTACAAAGACTATAAAAAAACATAAATTAGAAATAATACATAAAAAAACATAAAGACAAACCAAAACAAAGTGAAAAACACACCTCCCAGTGCTCCGCAAGAGAAAAACACACCTCCCATCTCTCTCCAACCGTCAGTCCCAAATACACACTTCCAAGTTCATGCAAATAGAAAATTGATGGAAAATTTCTTGCGGTATGCGGGCCACTATATTTATAAGAACAAAGCTTGACCAAACTTTTAACGCCGGTTTTTTTGCCTCTGGCCAAAAATCCCGTTACCATTGTCATCAACGTAAGTGGAAGAATAAGTTTGATTAATGGAAGAAAATTTTCAGTTGATGTTTTGAAAAGTTTGGGTGAACTTGTGGGAGTTTGAAATTTTCAGGCATGTTCCTTACGAAACTGTTACCCATCTTCATACATTCCCCCTAGTACAAATGATCATAATATAAAAAATTGGACATCTATCATGCCGATAGAAATACAAATTTGACACCTATCATGTTCCCACATTGTGAATATATATAGAATGACTGTCATTACAAGGAAAGAAGGTTTAAATCTACTTGTAATTATTTTTTCATGGATCTCCATACCTTGCTCTAAAGATGTTAAATTAGAACACAATGGTAGAATAATTATGAAGCTTTTTGAATCTAGTTTCACACCTGCAAATAAAATTTGTTGAAAAAGTTCCAAAGCTTCCTCACCTTGCCCATCGTGTGAAAATATTGCAATTAATGTATTCCATGAAACCACATTTTTATGAGGTGTTTATTTGAATAATTCTATGATTTTATCAGGGATCCCATTTTGAACATATGCATAAATCATCACATTCCATGAACTTGTAACTTAATGATGCATTTTCTTAAAAATTTCATATTCTCTCTCTAATATCCCACATTTTTCATACATGTCTATCACCACATTTGTCACCATGTTATGAAGTTGAAATACACTAGTAATTAGATTGTTCTAGAAAACTTTTGTTCATAGTTCTCGAGTTCTCTTCACTTATACAAATAGAAACTCAATCCTTTATTTTTATTCAGATCATCGATTATTTGGGGAGCCGTGACAAGGGAAAGCAAGGTGAGTTTGAAGAGCTCATATGAAAAATTGTTTGATGTCATTGAGGATGTGGATGTTTTTTAATAGAATACTCTATGTCTTCAGATCCTTGGCCAGAACAAAGCTAAAATTTGTCAATGTCTAAATCATTCTAAACATAGGAATAAAATTTCATGACAATTTCTTTCAGAATTTAGGAAATGGATATATTCCAAAGCTATAAAATTCAACATAAAAATAAACTTATCAAACAATATAGAAAATAAAAATTCAAGCATTAAGTCACCTGTGCAAAACCCAATTGTCGTGGAGGAAACTAGCCCTCCAAAAGTTGCAAAATTAGGCTTTTAACTTCACTCACGTAGAAACGTTGTTTCATTTTTTCCATAAAACACTTTACGTCATGATCCATATACTCCATTGCCATGCATATGCTATCATAATTTTTTCCTACAACTACTTCATTCACATCAACAATACAAGGATGTTGCAATGACAACAACTCATTTATCTCCATCAAGGAGATCATTGGGAAACCATTTTTTTCCCTTTCCATTTTCACCTTTTTAAGTGCAACCATGTCACCAGATTTATTATCCCTAGCTCGATACACTGTAATGTATGTATCCTCGTTTATCCTGTTAGTTTTCTTAAACTTGTCACCTCTCCTTTAACCTCACATCATATCAATCCCCTTAGCTACTGGAAGAGACACTGGAGGTTATAACATAGGTGTGAAGATAGGCAATGAAATGTGGGATTCTGATGCAAAACACTGATATTCAAAACAATATTCCTTATTGAGATCAACAGTATCTTTCTAAACTGAGTCACAATCACCACAATCACCACTTCCTCCTCCATCACTACACCATCACTATCAGAAATCATAGTACTTATGTTTGATCCATTCAATCGATATATAATTTTTGGAAATATTTTCATTGATGGTAAAGGAGTAGAAAGGAGCAACACCAGAATTATCATTGAGAACAAAGGAGAAGCATTAGAGGCAAAAGAGAAAGGAAGAGGAGTAGCAAGATTATCATTAAGGAAAAGGAGTAGAGAGGAGTAGTAAAAAGGCAAGGAACAACATCAGAATATTTATCAAAGATCAAAGGCTGCAAAGGTGGCAAAGGCAGCAAGCTTGGGTCAAGTCATGAATGCATGGGTCAAGTCAGCAAACTGGGTTGTATGAATATGAATAAGTGAATGAAGGTCCTATGAACTGTAGATCAAAGTATGGCAGAACACATATTTATTGAAGACGTGATTCCATCGATGAGTATTAGTGTGTAGGAGGAATGGACGCACTAGTTTACATTGCATTGGCTAGAAGATGATTGTCACACATCACAATCGGTGACTTTTATATTTACATGTTAATACATCACAACTTATATTTTTTAAGTTGCGATGTGATGAGGAGCCACGTGTTGGGTAGAGTTCCATGCACATAGTAAATGTGTGAAATGTCGATTTTTGATGGGTTAAATTCCGCGATGTGCTATAAGGTTTTCGGGCCGATTGCCGATAAATTAAAATGTCTGATTTGTGATAAGACATATAAATTGTGAAATGTGAAGTGCAGCAGATGACATGGCAGGATGATGTGGTAGCGATGTGGCGATGATGTGGCAGTGATGTGGAAATGATGTGGCGATGAAGTGGTCGTGATGTGGCAATCGCGTGGCAGTGACATGGCAAGGACATGGCAGTGACATGGTGATGACATGGTAGTGACGTGGCAAGGTGATGTGGCACGATGATGTAGAGATGAAGTAGACCTGGCCCACATATCTCACATCGCAAGCTCTGGAGGATAAGCGCTCAAGAATCAGTTTAAAATGTCGAAGTGAGAAATGAGATAAGGGTATCAGATGCGATATGCTTCAAAGCTAAAGTCTAGAGGATTTAAATTCTGGAGTGGGACCCATTTGCATATCGCACATTGATATCAACGATTATTATATTTATATGTTAATACATCGCAAGTAAATCATTTTAAGTTGTGATGTGATAATAAGTGTGGTTTGCGATGCAATTCGATTGCATATCACATATGATAAGAGGAAACTTGTTATTACTATGAGCCAAATATTTCGAAATTCGATAAAGGAACTGGATGCAATGCAACTCAGAACCACCATTTAATGTATTTCAAATCTAGTGGTAAGTGTTTTATCCTTTGAGAAATTGTATCGGAGAATGGAAGAGAAATATAGAACCAAATAAAAAAATAAACGTTAATGTGAGAGATGCTAAATGGGCTCAGACACGATACCTCTCAAATCTAAATACTAATATAATTCAAGTCCAGAAGTATGAATTTTTCAGTTGGTAAATCGCATAAGAGAGAAAAGGAGCCTTATAATGGAGATTGCATGAATGCCAAAATGTGATGGAAAGTGGACGCGATGCATTATTCAAAGGAAATAAAATATATTTCAAGTCCAGCCTTACACCTGTTTAAGTGGAAAAAGGTATAATCGCGGCTAAAGGAGACTCGGGTAAGTGACCCGACACAGAAATAAGGGCAAAGGAAAAATTTGAACGTTGTGGTAATAAGAAGACATGCACCATGGGTTGATTTGGGCTTAGAAATACCTTCGGGTAGAGACGGGTGTTGAGAAAAGTAGAAGGTTGAATGCTGCATGCAAGAGAAGGAAGGTAGCTAGGCAGAGAGTTAGGTAAAAGGAGATATGGTGGCACTATTGGAAACGCAACAACATGGGTCAAGTCAAGCAAAAGGTTGGTTATCCAGCACAATTAGAATATAACAACAGAAACATAAAAGACAAATGGATAGCAAGAAGACGAGGATAAATTAAAAACAAAGCTAAGAAGCTGAAAGGGTTGAGTTGAAATATTTTGGATGAATGTAAATATATTGATATATTTTATATTGTTTGTGATGAAAAGGCAAGTCTCCAAGGAAAATCAAAACTCCATTTGATACTGAAATAAATGTATATATTGTTGTAACATTATGAATATGCTGAGTGAGAAAATGAGTGGGCAGAAGGCAAAGAATCATGCATTTTCACTCCATATTCCCATATAGAATGAAAACATCCATGACTTTATCTCTATAAATGATGTTATTGCAATGTGCATAGAGAGGTTAGAGAGTGGAAGGATTAGAGTAAGAAAATAGAGATGTTGTGCACATCCAGAGCTGATATGAAGCAGATATGAAGGCTGAAAAGGAAGCAGTGAAGGAGTAAAAGAGAGCTAATATCGAGGTAAATCAGCATATGATTTTTATTGTAGTGTGTGGGAGTTGGTGCTTCTGTTTCAATTTGGGGCCTAATAGATGGCCAGTTGTAGGTGGTTGAGGTAGGAGCCTCCTATGGGTTGTAGCCTATATAAAATTGATGGGAGTTGGAGCTTCCTTGCAAGTTGTAGCTTGCATAAATTGAGGCAGTAGCCTCCTGTAAGTTGGAGCCTATATAAAATTAGTTGTGAGAGGGAGTTTGATCTTGCCTTTTGCATCACAACAATAATAATATGTGGTTTTCTCCCTTATGGGATTCCACTTATATCTATTGTCTATGTGCATGATGATTATGAGTTGATGTATTGTGTTTAATCTTCTTATTACTTGTCGCCCCCATACTAATTTTGATGATTCATTATATATTAGGTTTCTTATTAAATGGATGTGTAAATAAGTTTAAAGAAGATAGTTTTAAATGTCCATGAATTTACTAAACTGATTCATCCCCACCCCCCCCCCCCCCTCTCAGTTTAGCTAAGGGTTCATCAATTGGTATCAGAGCCAGTTCCTTCAGTAACATTTTAACAACTGGAAGGAGGTCCTAGGTCCCTAAAGTGGCTAGCCTAAAAGACATGCTTAACAAAAAAAGTCCCATTGTTTACTGGAACAAACTATGCTTTCGAGAAAATAAGAATGAGGACATACTTAATGTCTCTAGGAATAGAATTTTGGGCTACTCTGGAAGAACAATATGCACCAATGGTTATAGACACTAAGGAAGAAACTAGAGAAAATTTCAAAGATAATGCAAAAGCAATCAATGCACACTTGAGCGGTCTAAGTGAGTTAGAATTTATTAATGTAATGTACAATAAGACTTCCAAATATATCTGGATACTTTAGGAAACATTCATGAGGGAGATACAAAGGTCAAGATGGCCAAACTACAAGCACATAAAATTCAGTTTGAAAACTTAAAAATGAATGAAGATGAAGATATAGCTACATTCTTCTTAAGGGTTGCAGAAGTTGTGAATATCATGATAGGCATAGGAGAAGAAATTAAATAAAGTGTTGTAGTACAAAAAATTATTCAGATATCTAACACCCAAGTTCAATCCTAAGGTTTTTTCCATAGAAGAAACAATAAACTGGGAAACCTTGACCAGGAACCAATTACTTGGAAAGCTAACAACATATGAGATGAGACTTCTTAAAGGGAAGTCAAACATGAGGAGGCTTCCTTTAAAGCAGCCAAGTGCATAGAAGAGAAGGAAGGTACATTCTCATGCTCTAATGAAGAAGAAGCCAAATTTGTCAGAAGATTGGATAGAGGCATAGGTAAGTACAAAGGTAAACTTCCATTTAACTGATTTAATTGTGGAAGAGTAGGGCACTATGGTTCAAAATATCCTCATAAGAAAATAGAGAACGGGTCAAAAGAGAAAGAGAAAAGAAATTTCAGCAATAGGTAGACATGGAATAGATTTAATAGAAGAACATTCTATGTTCAACAAGACAACAATGCATCTAAGAGCTCAGATGAATCCCCCAAGGTAAAAGGAACATCAGAATTCATTTTGATGGCCAAGTAAGAGCTTGAGAAATATTTCCTGGAATTTGAGGAAGAAGGTGAGGTAGATTTTTAGGAGGAGTTGGTGAGTGCCTTAAAGGAAACAGATAGACTCAAGATCAAGACTAGAAAATAGGAGGCAATCCTTCTTAAACATGTAAAGGAAGAACGAAACTCTGAAGCTTTTATTAAGTTTAAAATTGAACTAGAATAAGTAATTAAAGTAGAAAACATTCTGCTACAGCAAATAAAAGAGAAAAATTCAGGAACATGGAAGATCAGAAGAAGTGGTGGTGAGTCTGAGGAAGAAATTTGAAAAGGCTCAAACTAATTTAACAATGAACATTCAACAGTTAAAAGGTGTTAAACAATTGGACAGGATATTAAATGCATAAATATCTTCTCTTGTAAATACTAGGATATGATATGAAGGAGAATCCAGCAAGTCTAAGGAAGAGAATAAGAAAGGTATTACATTTGTGAAAGTTGTCCTAAAAGAAAACATTGATTCCCATCAATCTGAGAACAAAAATGTGAGAAACCCTTCAAATCCTCATGATATCCAACAAAAATCCACCATAAGGAAAGCCATGGAAATAAAAGGAGCAAAAAAGTAAGAAACATTCCAGCACAAATCAAATGGCTTCCAAAGATAGAATTTTCATATGACCAGATGGCTATATCCCCAAACAACCTTCTCCGCAAAATACAAATACTAATTCCACGGGTATTTCTTTTGTTGTAAAAGGTTTGTTCATCAGGCCATGGCATGAAAAGCTTATATAAAGAGACTGGACTATGGAAAATCAAAGAGGATTAAGAAAAATGGTGGATTCACTCGTGTACATAATCCATTCCAAAATACAATCAATTTTTTTTGATGCCATAAAAATGGGCACAAGTCTTACGAATATCCTGTCAAATATTGATGCAGGAGCATCGAGGACCTAGCTAGCAATGTGACATTTTGGTCACATTTGTTGGCTAAATTGAAGTGAAATAGACTTAGGAGTAGTATAGTTAATTATTTTATTAAATTTGTTATTTATTTATGGAGCATTGTTAGTTTTTTTTGTATTTAAATAAATATGGAATAAATTTAGCAATTGGTTTCTCTCCCTGCGTGGATGTAGATCCAACATAGGGATAAGCCCTTAAAAATAGGAAGGTAGTAATTTATTGAGGAAACCTATTCTAAGAGGAGTAGTTTTATTCCTCAAGTATAAATAGTTGGATGATGGTAAGAGAACCTCAGGATTTGTCGATATGTAGATTGCAAATTCGTGTGGGAAATAAATTTAGATCAATAGATTATTCTGACGAAGTGATATTATGATTTTGTTTAATTCTACAGTTTTCACATATATATTACACGTATATTTGTTATAGTGTCGTGAGCGCCGGAGACTACCACCAGAATAAAGGATCACAGTCACAGAAAGAGTGAGCGGAAGATACACTCTACGCTGGGGAATGGAGTATGGTTATGGTCGTAGACGGAGCCACAGGCTGACATAAGTACATTATCTTGCTGTGCGATTGAAGGAATATAGTGGGAGATATAACTGGAGTCACCAACAAACATATATATGTGATCATCAAAGATGAAAGAAACCACATGATTTGATATGCGAGTTGAAAGAGCCACAACATTTGAAGTGTTGCCATTTTTTTATTTACAAAACCATGACAACAAAGAAGTGAAGGCAAGACTTAACACTTTTTTTTGGTCGGGGTCAGTTCCAACGTGGGAGGCATTGCTGTCTCTGCAATGTTACGTATCCAATGCCACAGTGACCATGTTGTGGGCATCACATATGGTATGGCTTGAGATATGTTTGCGTAGGCATTACATTGTATGGCTTGAGATGTGTTTGCGTATGGTGTAGTTTGGATTACATTTGCGTGGAGGCGTTACATTGTGTGGATTATAGTGTCTTGGCAACATTGTAGTCTTAACAACGTTGGAACCTTGAAATGATTATGATGCAGTCTATGTGATGGGTTGTAACGGTGACAAGTTATGAGGTATGGGCGCAACCCATATGGCATTTGCCTCAATTTCTATCATTCAATAAACTTAATAAGTTCCACTTGTTTATGATATATTTAGAGTGGAATCTTAAAGACCATTTGGGTTGAATAAATGGTATGTTGTTTTATGACACTTATACAATTTGTGCTCGGAAAATAAGTGGCATTCTATATTGGTTGACATAGTCATAACCTTGCATACTTAGACCGACAAGAGGCAAACTAATCTTGCCAAGGAGAAAAGTCTGGGCCTTGGTAAATTTGCACATTTTACTATAATAATTTGATTGGTAGGAATTGTGTTTGCTTTTCCTACATAATTTGGTATCAGAGCTTGTTGAGTGGCTTTTTGGGCATTGCAGAGAATGCCGCCTAGGAGAGGAGCTACAGTAGGCGAAGCTGGGATAGGTCGACGAAGACCTATAGCAAACGTAGTTTTACTAGATGAAATTTGGCACTTGCGCACGAGAATAGATACAATGGAAACTACTCAGAGGAGAGCGACATATGGTGGAGGTTCCAGTGCCGATGAAGAAGAGACCACCGATGAAGAAGTGGAGGAAGAAAGTGAGGCAGCTAAAGTCATGAATATGCTAGTAAAGGCCAGTAGCCGACCAAAGGTAGAAGTACCTTTTTATGATGGAAGTCTTAGTGTGGAGGTGCTAATGGACTAGATCAGTTCGTTAGATAAATACTTCGACTATGAAGAATTCAATGACAAGAAGAAAGTGAAGTTTGCGGCCATGATATTGAAAGGCCATGTAGCCCTATGGTGGGATGAATTACAACTGTCTAGGGAGCGAAAAGGGAAACCCAAAATAAAGCAATGGGATAAGATGGTAAGTAATATGAAAGGTAAATTCATGCCGAAATATTATCATTTAAACTTTTTTAGACAATTGCAAAATTTAAAACAGAAAGGGATGACAATCAAGGAATACACTGAAGAGTTTTATAAGTTGAGTATTAGATCAATTCATATTGAAGATGACTTAGAGAAGGTAGCTAGATATATAAATGGTTTGAGATAGGAAATACAAGATGAGATCAGCTTATTAAATCTCAGGATGATTGAAGATGCCTATCAAGAAGCTTTGAGTGCAGAAGAAAAACTGTTGCGCAAACAAAATCAGAGAAATAAAGGCAAGAGTCTGGAAAAATAAGGGGTAACATTTAAATCCAAATTCCAACACTCTCAAAATGAAACAGAGAGTTTGAGGAATTTATCACCACAAAGGGGAGATTCTGGTCGTAGAAGGTTTGTGCCCAGAGGCAGAGGCCGAGGAAGAGTTGTTCGGTTCTTTGCATGTGGTGAGTGGGGACATGTGCAATGGGATTGTCCTCATAATAGACCAGAAACACAGAGAAGTGTGAATGTTGTTGAAGAAAGGAAGATATTCCTGATACTGCAGCCAAAGAGTAACCACCTAAAGACGGAGAATCCTTGTTGTGGAAAATGATATTTCTTAAAGAAGCTAAGGAAGCCAAAGAACCAGCTCAAAGAAGGAATCTGTTCAGAACTGTATGTAAGTTAAAGGGTAAGTGTTGCAAATTGGTAATTGATAGTGGTAGTACTGATAACCTTGTTTATACAGAAATGGTGGACAAATTGAAGTTAGAGAGGACAATATACCCCACTCCATATAAAGTATCATGGCTTTAGAAAAGCCATCATATTATTGTAATTGAACAATGTAAAGTTGAAATTCATATTGGTAATTATAAGGATGTTATTTTATGTGGTATAATGCCAATGGATGTGTGTCACATATTTCTAGGGAGGCCCTGGCAGTTTGACCGAAAAGCCACACACGATGGGAGAAGAAACACTTACACTTTTGAAAAATATGGGAACAAACATACACTACTTCCATTGAAATCTGAAGCTAACAAGGAAGCACTTGGAAATAGCGTCATGTTGATGAGTGAGAAAACCCTATTTCAAAAAGTTGAGAAGGGTAAGGAGATGCATTTTTGTATTGTTGGAAGACCCAAAGTAATTTTAACTTCTACAAATTTAGAAGATTTACTTGAAGAAATTTGGAATCTATTGAATGATTTTGCTGATATTGTTGTGGATAAGTTTCCAAATGAATTACCGCCCATAAGGAGTATTAGTCATGACATTGATATTATCCCTGGAGCTAGTTTGCCGAAGAGAGAAGCCTATAGGTTAACACCGCAGGAAAATGCCAAAATTGTAAGACAAGTGCAAGATTTGATGGATAAAGTGTTAATCAGAGAAAGCCTCAGTCCATGTGTTGTGCCAATAGTACTCAGTCCAAAGAAGGGAGGTGGATGGCACATGTACATAGATTCTCGAGCCATAAATAAATTCACCATCCGGTTGATGAGTGAAATTTTGAAGGAATATGCAATCTCTAAAGAAGAGTTGAAAATTGATTTGAAGAAAATGCATGCAATTGTGAATTGGCCAACTCCTAGAAGAATATTTGAGAAACTACAGGAAAATGTTAAAATTAGATGGCAAGAATGTAGTAACAAAGACAAGAAAAGAGAAGATATGAGGAGGCAACAAAAGAAATTCCAAGTGGGTGACTTAGTCATGTATTGCAGATTTGTACCTATACCAAGAACCAGAAGAAGAACCACAAGGAGATACCATAGCAGAGGAAAGCCCAATAGTGAATTGGGAAGAGAAGATGCCCAAAGCAGGGCAAAGAGAAGTGGAAGCCATTTTGGAAAAGAGAGTATCAAAGAAAACTAAGAGTCAAACTTATTATTAGTATTTGGTCAAGTGGAAAGGGAAGCCAGTGGAAGACGCCAGTTGGATGACTACAGCAGAGCTACAAAATTTGGGAATCGATTCCAAAGTACTACAAGATCAGTTTTCTTCCCTGGGAGTCTGATGCAGGAGCATCGGGGACCTAGCCAACAATGTGACATTTTGGTCACATGTTGTGGCTAAATTGAAGTGATATAGACTTAGGAGTAGTATAATTAAGTATTTTATTAAATTTGTTATTTATTTATGGAGCATTGTTAGTTTGTTTTGTATTTAAATAAATATGGAATAAATTTAGCAATTGGTTTCTCTCCCTACGTAGATGTAGAGCCAACATAGGCATAAGCCCTTAAAAATAGGAAGGTAGTAATTTATTGAGGAAACCTATTCTAAGAGGAGAAGTTTTATTCCTCAAGTAAAAATAGTTGGATGATGGTAAGAGAACCTTAGTCGATATGTAGACTGAAAATTCATATGGGAAATAAATTTAGATTAGTAGATTATGCTGACGAAGTGATATTATGATTTTGTTTAATTCTGCAGTTTA
This sequence comes from Pinus albicaulis, assembly GCA_034641835.2. Classification (NCBI taxonomy): domain Eukaryota; kingdom Viridiplantae; phylum Streptophyta; class Pinopsida; order Pinales; family Pinaceae; genus Pinus; species Pinus albicaulis. The sequence goes on along the minus strand of CM076584.1, from coordinate 626,849,268 downwards.
TACATATATATTACCCGTATATTTGTTGTAGTGCCGTGAGCATAGGAGACTGCCACCAGAATAAAGGATCATAGTCACGGAAAGAGTGATCGGAAGATACGCTCTATGCTAGGGAAAGGAGTATGGTTATGGCCATATACAGAGCCACAGGCCGACGTAAGTACGTTACCTTGTTGTGCAATTGAAGGAATACAGTGGGAGATATAGCTGGAGTCACCAGCAAACATATATATGTGATCATCGACGATGAAAGAAACTTCATGATTTTATATGTGAGTTCAAAGAGCCATGAAATTTGAAGTGTTGTCATATTTTTATTTACAAAACCGTGACAGCAAAGGAGTGAAGGACAGAATTAACACTGCGTTTTGGTTAGGTCCGGTTCCAACGTGGGATGCATTGTTGTCTCTGCAATGTTACATATCCAATGCCACAGTGACCATGCTATGGGAATCACATATGGTATGGCTTGAGATATGTTTCTGTATGAATTACATTGTATGGCTTGAGATGTGTTTGCGTATGGTGTAGTTTGGATTACATTTGCGTGGAGGCCTTACATTGTGTGGATTATAGTGTCTTAGCAACATTGCAGTCTTAACAACGTTGGAACCTTGAAATGATTATGATGCATTCTATGTGATGGGCTGTAATGGTGACAAGTTATGAGGTATGGGTGCAACCCATATGGAATTCGACTCAATTTATGTAATTCAATAAACTTAATAAGTTCCACTTGTTTATGATACATTTAGAGTGGAATCTTAAAGACCATTTGGGTTGAATAAATGGTATGTTGTTTTATGACACTTATACAATTTGTGCTCAGAAAATAAGTGGCATTCTATATTGGTTGAAATAGTGGTAACCTTGCATACTTAGACTGACAAGAGGAAAACTAATCTCACCAAGGAGAAAAGTCTGGGCCTTGGTAAAATTTCACATTTTTCTAAAATAATTTGATTGGTAGGAATTGAATTTTTTTTCCTACATCAAAGATTGTGATCCATCTACTTAGAAAATTTGTAGAACAAAAATTTTTATGCAATGGAAATGGAAGGTAAATAAATACGATCTAGTTCTAATTCCTCAAGATTAGAACAATAAATTGTATTTGGATAGTGGGTGCTCAAAACATATGACTGGAGACCAAAGTAAGTTTATAACTTTTGATGAAAAGAAATATGGGAATGTAACATTTGGTAATGATAGAGCAGGGGAAATCAAGGGAAAAGGCACAGTCAGCCTGAATAATGGAAGAGGAGAGGCTAAGGATGTATTGTTTGTAGATGGTATAAAATCCAATCTGCTAAGTGTTAGTCAAATGTGTGATAAAGGATGTGAGGTCATTTTCAGAGCCCAAGATTTTGAAGTAAGGTCAATCACCACAGGAAAGACCTTGGTCAAAGGTGTTCAAATAGAGAGTAATGTTTATATAGTGGAAGAGGAGAATGAAGCATGACACATCAACAAACTTGGCGAATATTGGCTATGGAATAGAAGATTGGGACATCTAAATTTTGAACACATCATCTAACTGAGCAAAAAGAAAACTATCAGAGATTTTCTTGCAATAAAGAAGCCACCAAATACCATATGTCAATCCTTCCAACTGGGAAAACAAACTCGCACATCATTCAAAGCTAAATACCAACTATCTACAACTAAGCCTCTTCAGCTTCTACACATGGACCTCTACGGACCTTCAAGAACAAATGCACCAGGTGGAGAATCATACTTCATGTTGATAATTGATGATTTTTCCAGATTAACATGGGTGGAATTTATGAGATACAAATCCGAAGCATTTGAGAAATTTAAGGTATTCAAGGCACTGGTAGAAAATAAAACTGGATGTAAACTAAAATGCATCAGATCAGACAGAGGAGGTGAATTCACAGGTGATGAGTTTTCAAACCTGTGCAATGATTGTGGGATAAAGAAACATTTTACAGTTGCAGATACACCTCAATGGAATGGAGTGGCAGAGAGGAAAAACAGGAATATACAACAAATTTCCAGAGCCATGATGCAAGAAAGAAACATTCCCCAAACCTACTGGGCAGAAGTAGTACACACAGATGTTCATATTCTCAAAAAATCTCATCTCAGACCAAATTGTGACAAGACTCCATATGAACTATGGCATGGGAAATCAACATCAATTAAGAACTTTAGAGTCTTTGGCAACAAATGTTTCATAAAGAATAATGATGAAAAATTGGGGAAGTATGATACAAGAGCTGATGAAGGAATATTTTTGGGATATGCATCAAAGAGTAAGGGTTACATGTGCTACAATAAAAGACTGCATAAAATTGTGGAAAGCATTGATGTGATATTCAATGAAGAACTACCAGACAGAACCAAAAATACAAATTGTGTCAATCTTTCAAATGATCATCAAGAAAATAAAGAACATAATGAGACAACAAAAGATACATAAATAACCTCAAAAGGACCCTCCGGACACACTCAGAAGAACCATAGATAAGATCAAATCATTGGAGACAAGTGTGTATGGGTCAAAACTAGAAGACAACTAGATGAACAGACTGAGGAAGTATATCTAGTCATGTTTTCACAGATACAACCGAAGGATTTCAATGAAGCTAGAAAAGACAAAAATTGGATAAATGCTATGAAAAAATAATTAGACCAGATTGATAAGAACAAGACTTGAAAGTTAATACCAAGACCTATTGGGAAAAATGTCATTGGCACAAAGTGGAAATTTAAGAATAAGATGAATGAACAAGGTCAAGTAATCAGAAATAAAGCTAGACTTGTATGTAAGGGATACTCTCAAATCGAAGGACTTGACTATGCTGAAACATTTTCTCCTGTAGCAAGATTGGAAGAAATTAGAATTTTTCTGGCTTTTGCATGCTATCATGATTTCAAGGTATATCAAATGGATATGAAGTCCACGTTCTTAAAAGGAAATCTAGAGGAAGAAATCAACATGGAACTACCTGAAGGTTTTTCCTTAGAAGATAAGCACAACTATGTTTTCAGATTAAAGAAAGCCCTATATGGTCTAAAACAAGCACCACGTTCATGGTATTATAGGTTGGACAAGTACTTTAAAAAACAAGGATTCAAGAAGGGAGGAGTAGACAACAATCTATATATAAAGGCTCATGAAAATGAAATTTTAATGGTAGTGGTATATGCAGATGGCATCATTCTTGGAAGCAACAAGGATGGATTAGTAAAAGGATTTGCAGAAGAGATGAAGTCATAATTTCAAATGTCTATGATTGGAGAGCTTGCCTTCTACTTGGGACTTCAAATTCTATAGAAGAACAAAGGAATATTCATTTCACAATCAAAATACTTAAGAGACATGTTAAGAAGATTCCAAATGGAATACTACAAACCTGTGTCAACTTCCATGATCAATGGATGCAAGTTATGCGTTGATGATGGATCTGTAGATGTAGATCAAAGACTTTATATATATATGATAGGAAGTCTGCTATACCTAACAGCCTCTAGACTAGACATTATGTTGGTAGTGGGACTTGTGTAAAGATATCAAGCAACACGAAAACAACATCACTTGCTTGCAATCAAGAGGATATTTAGATACCTGTAAGGAACTACACATTATGCCCTATGGTAGCCGAAAGGTAAATATTTCACATTGACAGTATATACAGATGTAGATTGGGCCAGCTATGTGGATGATAAAAAAAGAACAAGTGGAGGTTCATTCTATTTTGGAGAAATTCTGGTGGCTTGGTTAAGAAAGAAGAAAACATTTGTATATCTATCTACAGTAGAATCAGAATACATAGCATCAACAACTTGTTGCACACAAGTGATGTAGATGAAACAAACTCTTCAAGACATGGAGATAAGAATAATTGAACCTATTTCTATCAAATGTGACAATACCAGTGTAATAATCATATCAAAAAATCTTGTGCTTCATTCGAAAACCAAGCACATCCCAATAAAGTACCACTTCCATATAGAACAAGTAGCAGATAAAATAGTAAATATGGGATATGTCCCAACAAAAGAACGAACATCAGACATATTTACAAAAACTCTTGCTAGAGAACCATTCAAGTATCTAAGAGACAAACTGGGGATAATGTGTGCAGATGATACTATTTGATATGATAAAAATTAATAAAAATGCTCGAGCAGAGGCTGCAATATCAGGAACAAACATCCAGCCAGGGTTAGACAAGAAGCAAATTCTCAAGGGGAGGATAGGCCATAAAATTTGTCAAAGAAGAGCTTCTTTGAATAAGAACAACTAAAATATCAGGAAGGGAAAGGAAAATTCCTCTGGCAGAGAACTATAGAGGAAGGAGGACACCTGAAGCATTCAATATCCAACAGGTTGATGGAAGAAGAGAAAGCAGCAAGATGCCATGGTGGTAAAGGGAACATCAGCCATGAACTTGCAAACTAAGAGGATGATTACAGTGTGTGTATCACTACAAGTGTTAATAATTTAACAAAATGATTTTAATAAGATGAATAAGAATATTTTTATTATTAGTATATCATCATTGGAGTAGTCTTCCTCTCAGTAGAATACCAAATGTTATTTTTTGGAGTAGTAATATGGTACAAGTCCCCAGTATCGAAGTATGATAGCATACATCAGGGTGTTGATATGGTAGAAATACATCAAGGAGAATGTCAAGTTGCACTACCAAATCATGGAAAGAAAGGAATTGTTGATATTTCACGACTGCCCAGAATTTCATCAAGTAGCAAGGGACAAAACAACATAACATTATATGGCATCATACCTTCCATCATTCTCATGAGTTGTGATAGCATCAGTTTGTTGTGTATATGCATGCAATCTCAATTAATTTCATAGTGTTACCCCAACAATGCCCATATATCATATGAAGTTTACAATGCATTCAAAATTCTCTTGTAATTTTGAAGCACATATAAAGCAATTCTTATGTGTAACATAAAGTAATAGTCACAGTTGATACAGAAAAATCAGGACGTAATAATACAATTTTGGATTAGGTGTATTCATTCAAATACAAAAGGATTCATCAAGTGTGTAATGAATAGATGGAGTGTGTATATTAATTTCATAACAAAAGAATAGAATAAAGAATTCTTATACACAACTCAAAGAGAAGTAATGAAATGATTGAATCTACATTGAAAAAAATTATAACACCTTGACATTGATGTCAAAGGGGGAGGAAAAGAAAGAAGAGGAAGATAGACGCTTCTCAGAATTAAAGGGGGAGGAAGTGTTGGAGGAAGTGTTGCCATCAATTCCAAAGGGGGAGACTGTTGGAAATATTGTTATTGATGGCAAAGGAGCAGAAAGGGGCAGCACCAGAATTATCATTGAGAACAGAGGAACAGCATTAGAGGTAAAGAAGGAAGGCAGAGGAGCAGCAAATAGGCATGGATCAACACCAGAATTATCATTAAGGAAAAGGAGTAGACAAGAGTATTAAAAAGGAAAAGAAAAACATTAGAATATTTATCAAGGAGAAAAGGCAACAAAGGTAGCAAGCTTAAGTCAAGTTGTGAATGTGCGGGTCATGTCGGAAAACCAGGTTGTATGAATATTAATAAGTGAACAAAGGTCATATGAATTTTTTTGTATATCAAAGTATGGCAAAACACAGATTTATTGAAGACATGATTCCATCGATAGGTATCAATGTGCGGGAGGAATGGATGGTCGTGATCAAGTCACAGAAATGACATCAAAAGGATGGATGCGCTGGATTACGTCACATTGGCTAGAATGCAACTAGCGCACATCACAATCGGTGACTTTTATATTTACATGTTAAGAAATAGAAAGTTATATTGCTTAAGTTACGATGTGATGTGGAGCGATGTGTCCAGTGAAGGTCCATGCACATATAACTGTTAACGACATAGAGGTAAATGTGTGAAATGTCGATTTAGAATGGGTTAAATTCTGAGGCATGCGATAAGGTTTTCGGGCCGATTTCTAATAAATTAAAATGGCCGATTTGTGATAAGACACAAAAATTGTTAAAAGCGTAGTGCGGGAGATGACATGGAAAGATGAGGTAGAGACGTGGTGGTGACGTGGAGATGATGTGGTAGTGATGTAGCGATGACATAGCATTGACGTGGCAATGACGTGACAGTGACATGGCGATGATGTGGTTGTGACGTGGCAAGGTGAAATGGCACGATGACGTGGACGTGGCCCACATATCACACATCACAAGCTGAGGAGTATAAACAATCAAGAATCATGTTAAAATTTCGATGTGTGAAAAGTTATAAGAGTATCAAATGTGATATGCTTCAAACCTAATGTCTAGAGGATTTAATGTCCAGTGTGGGACCCATTCGCATACTGCACATTGATATCAGCAATTCTTATATTTATATGTTAAGACATCGCAAGCTAATTATTTTAATTTGTGATGCGATAAGAAGTGCGGTTTGTGATGCAGTGCAATCGCATATTGGATATGATAAAAGGAAATTTGTTATTTCTATGAGCCAAATCTTGTGAAATGCGATAAAGGAAGTGCATGTGAGACTGCTCAGAACTACCATTTAACATATTTCAAATCCGGTGGTAAGTGTTTTATCCTTTGAGGAATTGCATCGGAGAATGGAAGAGAAATATAGAACCAAATAACAAAAGAAACGCTGATGTGCGAAATGTGAAATGGGCTCAAATGTGATACCTCTCAAAGGTAAATAATAATTCAATTCAAGTCTGGAAGTATGAGGCTTTCCATTGTTAAATTGCATCGGAGAGAAAACGAGCCTTATAACAGAGATCACCTGAATGTCAAAATGTGATGGAAAGTGGAAGTGATGCATTATTCAAAGGAAATAGAATATATTTCAAGTCCAACCTTACACCTTTTTATGTGGAAAAAGGTCTAAACATGACGAAAGGAGACTCGAGTAAGTGACCCAACATAGAACAAAGGGAAAAGGCAAAATTTGAACGTTGCGGTAATAAGAAGACATGCACCATGGGTCAAGTCGAGCTCAGAAAGACCTTCGGATAGAGACGTATGTTGAGAAAAGTAGAAGGCTAAACGTTGCGGGCAAGAGAAGGAAGGTAGTTGGGCAGAGTCGGGCAAAAGGAGATATGGTGGCACTGTTGGAAATGCAACAACATGGGTCAAGTTAGGAAAAAAGGCGTTTATGCAACATAGTTAGAATATAACAGCAGAAACGTAAAAGAGAAAGGGACAACAAGAAGAAGAGGACAAATGCACAACAAAGCTAAGAAGATGAGAGGGCTGATTTGAAATATTTTGTATGAATGTAAATTTATTGATATGTTTTATATTTTTTTTGATGTGAAGGCTAGTCTCCAAGGCAAAGAAAAACTCCAATTGATACTAAAATAAATGTATATATTGTTGTAACATTTTGAATATGCTGAGTGAGAAAATCAGTGGGTGGAAGGCAAAGGATCATGCTTGTTCACTTCATATTCCCATATAGAATGCAAACAACCATGACATTATCTATATAAATTATGTTATTGTAATGTGCATAGAGAGGTTAGAGAGTGGAAGGATGAGAGTGAGAAGAGAGAGATGATGTGAACATCCAGAGATGATATGAAGCAGATATGAAGACTGAAAAGGCAGGAGTGAAGAAGGAGTAAAACAAATATGATATCCAGGTAAATCAACATATGATTTTTATTGTAGTGTGTGGGAGTTCATGCTTCCGTTTCAAGGCGAGGCTTTATAGACAGCCAGTTGTAGTTGGTTGAGGTAGGATCCTCCTGTGGGTTGTAGCCTACATAAAATAGATGGGAGTTGGAGGTTTCTTGCAAGTTATAGCTTGCAGAAATTGAGGTAGTAGCCTCCTGTAGGTTGGAGCCTACAGAAAATTAGTTGTGAGAGGGAGATGGGGCTTGCCTTTGCATCACAACAATAATAAGATGTGGTTTTCTCCTTTATGGATTTCCACTTATATATGTTGTCTATGTGCATGATGATTATGTATTGATGTAGTGTGTTTAATCAACTTATTAATTGCTACCCACATATTATTTTTGTTGACTCATTATATATTAAGTTTCTTATAATATGGAGGTGTAAATTAGCTTAAAGAAAAGAATTTTAAATGTCCATTAATATAATAAACTGATTCAACCACCCCCCCCTTTTAGTTTAGCTAAGGGTTCATCACTGATCAATTATTTAGGATTAAGAGACACAGACTTACCTTCACCTCCACTCTGATCTAGACAGATCCTCCCTTAATTTTTATCCTGACTATTGCAGGGGATTTCATTGCTAGCCCAACACCATGGTATAATATTCACCCTCTCAAAGTCATCCTTATCATTTATTTCACACTGCTAAAAAGAGAGCCTTCTCATTTTTCTATCCTGACTATCGTTGTTGTTTTCAAATTCATCCCTGCGAAATGCCGCAATGTTGGGCATTGGAAATGGATCTTCTGCATCAAGGGATTTTGGCGTTCCAAGTATATTCCCTAGCTGACATTCATATTTCATTCCACTACCAAACATTTCTAGCAAGGTACTATCAAAGGTCATGGAAGCTCAAAACCCCAAAGATGAGAAATCCTCCATTTACGAAGGCTAAATCAAGACTTGGGATCAAGAATTCATTAAATTTGATCAGGGCACTTTGTTCAAAATTATCCTTGCTCCTAATTACCTAAACATAAAAAATCTCCTAGATCTTACATGTCAAATTGCTACCAACATGATAAAGGGGAAAACTCCAGAAGAAATACCTAAAAATTTCAACTTAAATTTGTACTTTGTTTAAGGAAAATGTTTGTACTCAACAATAGATGTTAAATCCACACCTCAGTGGTTGTAATAGGTGCAGGAGTAGGAGAAAGTTTACGCATGTTAAATTTTGATAAGAGGGAATGACAAAATGATGTTACTAGATTGATTGGGCTAAACAGGATTTGCCCAGCCAACTTCATAGATAAAATGCCTCCAATGATTATATAGAGACAATTATACTGAAAACAATGCCAATGTATATGGATGTACAAAAACATCACATATTTGATGATCCCTTGTCCCAAGAAAAAAATATTCTACCTAGCTTGATCATTAATTATTCACTGATACTCTCCAAAGCAGGTCTCCATGAATTAAAACAATCCTCCAGATTCTAAACACGATGTCTAAAACCACATTTTCACATCAGAAAAGTTGACGAGCCTTCCTCCTTACCCCTATTTCCACAGGAAAAAAATTTGGCCAACTATTGTGCAAGTATCCTAACCTTCATCATGTAACACTACTACATGAAGGGCACTTTTGAGACATTTCTTTAAGACAATAGTTTTTTTTCTTAAAAAGTTACTTTTTATTTTAATTATTTACATTAAAATTTAATATTAATTGAATTGTCTTAAATATAAAATTTAAGACAAAAACAGTTTGAGACAAAATTATTTTAAGACAAAAACTGTTTGAGACAAAACTATTTTAAGACAAAAACAATTTGAGGAAAAAATATTTTGAAACAAAACTTTATATTTAAGACAAAAGTAGTTTGAGACAAAATTATTTTAAGACAAAAACAATTTAATACAAAGATATTTTAAGACAAAACTTTATATTTAAGACAAAAACAGTTTGAGACAAAAAAAAATTTAAGATAAAACTTTATATTTAAGACAATGGTCACTTAAGACATTGGAAATTAAAACGAAAATATTTTAAGAAAATTAACAATTAAGACAAAACCATGTTAATTTAAGACAATATTATTGAACACCTACAAAATTGACTCCAATAGTGCACCCTAATTTTTCCAACTTGCAGGCTACTATTGTTTCGTGCCTATACCAAGGCTGTTATTTAACTTACCATTCATCCTACCTGACATAAAGACAATTTCTTGTTGGGCTCTTCGTTTTGGTGGGGTTGCTGACTCTGAAGAACATGAAAAAATTTCCTGGCAATATTTCTCAGACATCAATTCCTCTTATGTACCTCTAATATATGTTGATATAATTAGAGACAAATCATCTACCGTTGACCCATAGCCAACTCCTCAAGACAAATGAATGCTAGCTGAAAATCTCATAACCTTAGAATCTTATTTTTTCTGACAAAATATGTTTATGGTATTGTTCAAGACATTCATTTTCCCAGCAACTTTGACTCTACATGATGTATGATATTATCATGTACAAAAGATATAGTATATCTTCTTCCTCTAATAGGAAATTGAGAATTTGATACGATTTTGTTTAGTTTGCAAAATTTGAAGCTAAGCTAATTCTATCTCAACATATTGTTTGTTTTCACTAAAAAATATGTCTATAGGTTTGTTCAAGATGATTATTTTCCCCAACACCTGTAACACTCTGCATGTTGTATTATATCATTGTGTAAAAAAGCTACAAAATATTATTTTCCTCTTAATAAGAGATATGGAATTTGATATAATTTTGGTTAGTCTGCAAAATTTTAAGCTAAGCTCCAACTTTAAAGTTTTGTTCCTTAAACTACAACAAGTGGTTTCACTCTTCTCGATGTATAGTGTGTTCTCTTGTTGAAGTTTTGGATATATCCTCTGACTAAGAATATTCTTCGGACACTTAATTGAAAATAGTTTCTCCCTCAACAACAAATCATTTACAGGCTGGTCTTCACATGTTCCAAAAATAATCAGGTTGTCTTTACACTGGCTAAATATGGAAACATAGATATGAAATTTAATAGTTAGTCATAGAGGGATATGTCACAGTTTGGGTCTCCATGAATAGGGGATTCTCAATCATTATAGTTTTTCCATAAATACCGGTGGACATGGACATGGGGTGATATTCTAACATTCCTTGGTCTCCATTGATGATAGCATTCAAGTATGGGAAAATCAATGCTACATTTTATCTCTTATCAGTAGTAATACTAAATTAACAGGTTATGTAAATTTGAATTTATCCTTTCTAACATTTTCTTTCTCTTGACTAAATTTATTTACACGAGGTCTGAATTTTCTTTGTTGAGAGTATTAGCACAAGTGGTGCATTCCTTGTCTGAAACTTCAACACTAATAAATTCAAACTGCTATCTACTTTTTAGGTTTAAGTTGTGTTACATTTATTCTTTTTAGGGTTGGGTTCAGTCTCTAGCTAAGAAAGTGGGAGTTATTCATATTGTAGGAAGCACCGTCAAAGATATAAAATATTGAAGTGAACAATTGAAAAGGTACTTTTCAACCTGGGAGATTCAAATATTGATGATTCTCATCTGGAGGAGTTGCTCATTGGTGGAATACTTTATGCCTTCCAAGAGAAGGAGTTGACTACTGATGATGCCAGTGTGATGTTGAATGGATTTTGTGTTGTGGATGTGTGAATTATTTGATCCAATGAGTAAAACCATACTTTGTGGTACTAGCAAGTGGAGACTGAATAACAAGAGTGAAATTGTTAAACAACATGTCCTTGTACTAGAGTAGTCTTGTGAAAATATATAATTAGCTCAATCTTCCACAGACCAATAAGAAATGCACACAAACAAAATAAGAAGTGGCGCACAAACTTTGGTTTTAGTTTTCCACAAAACCATTCCCATGCACACAAAAAAAAAAATAGTTTTTTTCAAAGCCTTTGATAAGTTTTGATATGAAAACCTTCCCATGCACCCTGGGCTACACTAGATTGCATATTCAAGAAGTCTGATTGACAGGAATTATCCATCAAAATTCTGAAATATTCCAAAATATGCAATGAATATCAAAATACAAATAAAAAATTTAGTTTTATTCAAAACCATTACAATGATTTGATATGCAAGGCTATATTTCTAGCTTGGACATTTTATGAAGTGCGTTGAGTTTGAAATTGAGAGTATGTTCAAGCTTAGGACTTATAGGTGCATATCAAACCCTTATTTTCATTAATTTTTTCTAATTTTTTATGCACTCACTACACCGTGTAATTAGTGTACACTGTGTAGTTTCATACATAAACCTCATTACACACAAACAAACATAGATTGTTACTCAAGAGCTATCATACTCCTTATTTAATATTTTCATTATTATTGTAGGTCTGCCTAGAATACGAAAGGTGGAAAATTGTCATTTTTACGGGTCATTTAATTTGAGGGGGTATTTCTTTTTTAGCCATGCTATGCATGTTGTATAAACATATGCATCTGGGAAAGCCTAAATCTATTGTTTGCATCACATTTTGCTTCACTTTCATTGGTGAAAAAATTCTAGCACATTGATTTCATTGTAGGAGGTGGGCAGATCAATTTTTACATGTTTTTTTATGATGTGATGTCTTCTCTTGAATCTTATTGGCCCATTATATACCTTTTTGTAAGCACTTAGAGACATTTTTTTCCCTATTAGAGATCCACAAACAGTGGAAGGTATTTCATTTATTCCACTAACACAACAACGGAAAAATCCCTCTCTCTAAACATAGATGGCATTACTTATTTTGGCGGCATTATCATGTAGCATTGTTTGGCCATAGTGAATTACAATAGTGTAGTCAACATGAGTCCAAAAACCCCTTCATAGTTTTTGTAATAGATCTCATGAAATTAAGCCCTTATAATCCATCTTGGCATTATATTTTCTTCTCTGGGATTGATGTAATTGAGATAGATAATCATTTTTCTTTGTTACCCATCCTCTTTTATTCCCTTAAAACCTTAGATGCTAATTTGGAAGAACACATCTTAGAGAATGTTGGTTACAATAATATCTTACTGAGTGCCTTCGAAAACATAGTGAGGTTCCATGAGCTTTGAGAAATTGCTTTGTCAAATGCATGATTAATTTATCAAGATAGGAGGATCGTAACACAACTAGATGCCTTTGGATTTGGTATTCAAGTAAGCATTGATGTATTTCATTATTCAATTCATATTTTATTGTGTCTTTCCTGCAATAATGTTTGAGTATAATATCCCACATTATATTCCAGGTATGATATGCATGTGGTGTTCAAACTAACGTAAAATTGATATATTATTCATGGGACTATACATATTGTAAACTAACCCTTTCATATATTTGGAAAAGTTAAAATTATGAAAGACAAAATCCTATAATATTTATATATGAAATAACTTTGGATACACATGCCTGTGAATAATGCACTTAAATATATATAGTCTTAAAAATCTACACTATTACCTCTCACACAGCTATTACCTCTTACACGTGGAGAACGAGAAATAAAGTAGCCAATTTTTAAGCCAACTAAAGGATACAATAGTCCAACCAGGAATTCACCTCTCGTTATGCTCCTGCTACAGATCCATAGGACTTTGATACAATAGTAACAATGTTAATTAATGATAAATCTACCATGTTGGTGGTGGAAAACATTGGCAATGAAGCTCAGGACACATGCATTGAAATCCCCTCCACAATGCATCCATGCGACATAAGCATGTTGAACATGTAGAGCTTGGTGCCCTAAAAAGTGAACCTTCTCAAGGTGACTTGTATTATAAAAAAAGGTGGTAATGGCTCTTTTTTGCATTTTCTGGCATTAGGAAATGAGGTTCTAGTCTGTAGGAAGAATTTCCTACACAAGAGTCACAAGAGGCCTCATAGGAGAGCCAATATTGTACCTTTATGTTTGGGTGTGCTCACTCCAATGTGCAGAGAGGTAGCATGGCAGAGTGTAGACTCCATTGGTAATGCAAAATGTAATTTGGGATCCAAGCTCGAACCATCCCTTGGTTTTTTCATTCTCTGTGAGAGTGGTTTTTCCAGAGACAATATAGAGTGAAAGCATCCTCTTTGTCATTTGGTTTCTCTTGAGAATGGAATTAAAAGCCTCGATTCATGTCCTTTTCTAGGTAATGCCCTTGCTTATATATTATGTTTTTTTAGGTCTGTGGGGAAATTTTTTTGTATAGTTTATTTATGACCACATCAAGGGGTTTTTTATCTTCTATTGGTGACCCTGGCAGTTGTCTCCCCCGTTATAATCGTGCATTTATGTTTTTAAATATATTAATGCATAAATATTAGCAATGATTCCAGGGTTGCTGGCCCTTTCGTTGTTCAAGAGTAATAGGATATAGATGGGGAGGGTTGGGGCCAACATGAGAGGCATATCTTGTTGGTGGTTTGGTGTCACAGCTCGACATTGTTAATTAAGGCTTGTATTTTTGTGATGTGGTGTAGTCTTTCAAAATTAGAATTTCGATCTTCTTGACTCCAGTCCTTTAGGGTAACAGGCATATGATTTTGTGTTGAATATGGGAGTGGGTGTGGGGTAAGTTGTGGTTATTGCAATGTTGAGAAACATTTGAGGGGGGAGATTGGAATTCTTCCACAAAGGGTGGGAGGGTATGAACGTAGTTGCAGAGTGGAAAACAAAAATTTTGTCAGGTTTACTAGGGCCAACAAATTTTTTTGAATGACCTTCATATGCAACGACAAAGTGATAGACCTAGATACAATGGTGACCTTAGGGGGAAAGGCGCCAAGGCTCAAATCATTCATCCTGATGAAGAGGGAGAACTATAGTAGTCACATGGTGTTTCCCCTGGGTAGGTGGATTTACAACACCCATTTGATTCTGTGTAAGCTCAAACTCATCAAGTACAAGTGATACTTGATCAACTAGCTCATGACAAACAAAATGATAGAAAAAATTTCATGAACTCTTTGAATGAAATCCAGCATAAAAAATGGCATATCCATCATTGACAAGACTTCAACAAAAAAGGGAAAAAGAAGCTCTAGGATTGAATGGATAGCTTGGAGGGGCACGTGGTGCACATGGAATTGCATATTCATGATGCCTTCCACCACCCATGCGAGGGTGACAACAATGCTCAATATCCCAATCATGACAATGGATAATGATGTGAGTAGGTTGTCTTTCGGTACATGCTCAGTTTTGGGTCATCGGGACCATCGATATATGGTCTCATAGTTTTGTGTTGTTGTTATCATTGTAATTATTGGTGTCATTTTGTTTATACTTGATGGAAAACAAATCCTTTGGGAGTAAGGCCTTTTCATTTTTTTAAATAACGCCTCATAATGCAATCTCATAAAAAATTAAATAAAAAAATGTTGATTTAAATAAAATAATTATTATTATTGTTGTCATTTTTATTTCATTTTGTTATAATTAATAAATAAAAAATAAAGCACAACCATCTAACACTATAAAAAACTTGTTTTTTTCTTGTATACTATAGAATTTTATTTTATATAATTTATTTGTGAATATTTATTTTAAACAAAGAGGTAGTCATTAGGGGAATTTTGAGGTCTAAAATGGGCCTCCTAAGGAAATTATAAAATAATAGTGGAAATAATAAAATATGCTTAGATTACATCGTCATATTTTAGAGTGCAAACAGAAAAAAAAAAATTATTTCAACTCGTATTTTCAACTTTTCTCCCTATGGGGTTACTCAAATTTCCAGTGGAAATAATCGTTGAATGCAAAATTTGATTCATCATCTAAAGAGTACCCATGTTCCATACTTTTGGTGGACCCTAGTACATGAAAAATTATATATGCATGAAAAATGTGATTGCAATCATGTTTTTTCATGTATTTATCAATTTTTGTGTAGCAGGGTCCATCGAAAGTATGCAACATGGGTACTCCTTCGATGACGAATTAAATTTTCCATCCAACAGTACTCCCGATCAAAATTTGAGGAAAATATTAGGTAGATAAGTTGAAAATACGAGTTGAAAATCTAGTTTTATTCTTTTATTATTTTTTAATATTTTTACCTTTTTACTCAAAAAATGGTGAATCATCCCCCATGGTTGACATCATCATCTTGAATCCTATTAGTTCTTATAAAGTTTATTTTGGTTGTGCATTTTTCTTAGGAGGCCCGTTTTAGACCTCAAAATTCCCTAATGATTATGATTGAAAACATTATCCATCCAAGGACACAGGATATTGTATTCATTTGTGTCCTCTTGTCTCATTGACCTTTATTTTTTGGTAGCTATTCTATGATAAAGAACACAATAATAATGAAGTGAAAGAAGAAGCTAATAACAAGTACATCAAGTTAAGTAAAATAACATCACAATTAGTTATCAAAGTAAGATAAATCACCTAATATAGCTGCCCTTGATTTCTCAATATGCCATTAGATCTAAGGTGACAACAAGA
This sequence comes from Pinus albicaulis, assembly GCA_034641835.2. Lineage (NCBI taxonomy): Eukaryota > Viridiplantae > Streptophyta > Pinopsida > Pinales > Pinaceae > Pinus > Pinus albicaulis. The sequence goes on along the minus strand of CM076584.1, from coordinate 626,833,149 downwards.
AGGAAAGGACACTTGAAGAAAAAGGGTAAATAAGGGTAGATCACACTATGAAGCATCAATGAGGAATGTCCATATCATCACAAGGATCATATCATCTACACATCATATTCAAGGAAGCAACTCTTGGAAGAATAAGAAGACCTCAAATACACGGCCTCCATTTAACTAAGGATTATGCACTTGAAGCATTTTTGGGAAGCATACATGTTTTATAATCATCAACCAAAGGAAGAAAGAAAAAAAAATTCATCATCAAAGTTATCTCCCTCACATTGAATAAAGTATCACATCCTTTAAGAAGATCATATCTCCTCATATTAAAGACGAAGCTTTGTCTTTTGAAGAAATAAGATCATTAAGAAATCATCATCAAGGAGGCATATTCAATTGTCAACAACAAAGGAGGAGTATAAGTCGATAAAAAACTAGGATATTTGCTAAATGTCTCAGATATGTTTAAAGAATTTATCTTCGATTTATGGTTATTTTATATTATTGTTGTTTTATTACATTGCTGCTCTCTCTACCACTAGTCTTCGTTCACCTCAACCCTCTTTGTGGGAATTTCAATTTGGAAATTCAGTTCACTGACAAGGCCTGCTCCATCACTTCAAAGTTTTATGTCCATAATATAGGGTCATATTCAGTGTTAGTGGTCAATTTTTGCTATCGGATACACGAAACCTTGTGCTTTCGGGTTGGAAATTATGTTATGAAGGATTTGAACGTTCTATCCTCTTTGGTCTTGCCATTCTTCTTCTTAGGTTGGCCACCCTTCTTCCTCAGTTAAGCTATTCTATTAACCTCTTCATTGGATCAACTTGGCTCTCCTTACTGTTGGGTTCCTGGGTTTTGTCTCTTATGTGTCTTTCTTCTATTTCCTCGAACATGTTTTGGTTTCAGATAATCCAAGTTTCATAAGCATCTGGGGGGCTGTATTTTTCCAATCTCCTCTAATATTTGCGAGGTCACATCCTTACGAGCTTTTTCTTGAGCCTTTGTGGAGTCACGTATGGTCAACCATAAATTTTCAATTTAGGTGTCACAATTATGGAGGGATTCAATATTTACTACCAAAACATTTGTATCTATGAATATCTATTTATGGTTAGTTATAGGTTGTTAGTTTAGGGGTGGCAATTTTCAATGAAAATGACATCTTGGAGTTTAATTAATTAAAACATTAAAAAAATTCAATAATCCAATTATATACAGTTGTAATGTATCAATTCCTTACAAACATAACTACACTAAGTCAGTCAACTTGAGACTTAATACATGGTCCATGTTGAGATCCAATCACTCTCAATCACAACTTCCAAATGCAATGGTCTCAAGTGGACTTGATAAGTCCTATGAGATATACACATCAAAGAATTAAATGCAAGGAGAGGGAAAGTAGTTAGAGATAAATTAGTGAAAATTAAAGGAAAGTTGAAAGGGAGTGAGAAATGGAAAATAACTTCAACAAATATTATAATCTTTGCTCATAGATGGTAAATGTTTGTTGAAGGTGTCCATGTGGTCAGAAGTGAGAGGACCCACATAATTTTTTCTCCATGCACTTGTGAGGGTCTAAGGATAATGGTATAAAGCTTATGATATTTGTTTTATAGGCATTGTGAAAATGGGTTAGGGTTTCATTGTAAATTTTCACATTAGGGTTAAGGTTGATTAGAGAGGACACTAGTTGTGGATATCATAAATTGTAATGTGTTATTTAATGTTATATTATCTTTATTCGTTTGTAAATTGATCTTCTATAAACACATTCTTGAAATGAAATTGCTGGCGTCCAACCTCCACTAATTTTTCAAGTTTTTTGTGAAAACACTTCCATCAATTTGTAATGATGTGACTAGTGGTGAATTCAAAGTGTGTGACATAATTTAGGAAAATGATTATTCCTTTGAGCTTTTTCTTACAATTTTTTTTCCTTTAAAAGATGAATAATTTGTATTTATTAGTTTCTTAGTATTTTGGATTTATTAATTTTTAAATTATTAGAAATATTTTAATGTAACCAATAACTTTACTTTTTACACTAAAAGACATGTACATAAAGTTATTGACATAAATAATATTAATATTAATATTAGTAATTATAATAATATTATATAATTAATAATAATAATATTTTATAATTAATATTAATAAAAATATTTAATAATTAATATTAATCTGGTATATCAATCAAATTTACAAATGTAGTTTTTCTTAGTAATGTAATGAAACCCTCTGCCAAAAATATCATGAACCTCAAGAACCTTATTCACATAAAAGTAAAAGAATAAGATACATTAAATCCCATATAATTTATGACATATAAAAATATCACAAACTTTATTCACAAAATTATTGTCGGTAGGGGCCTACGATAACACCGTAATCCTTAATAGTTCTGAGTAGAATTGTGGTATTTTTTAAATTCCTTTAAAAAGTCTTCACATGACCGCATGCTAAGTTCACTTTTTGGTGGGGGTAAAAATTTCCTCTCCCTCTTACCCTATAATAATAAAAGGGCCTTAAAGTCGTGCGTTTGATCTAAGAGGGGCTTTGTAGCGCAGCGACGACTAGATATCTTTCTATTCTTCTTATTATTTCTTGTTGAGCAGGCGTATATAGACAAATTCTTCTTGCTGGTTTTTTCTCATTGTCATCAATGACCTCGTGAACAGGGAGGAGGGTAGTTTCAGATTTATCGGGTGTTCAAGTCCTTCTGAGAGATGGCAGGGTAAATTCGCAAGACTGGAAAATTTTGGAATACAGTGAAGCCATTTGTTAATGGAGGAGCATCTGGTATGCCCGCAATATTGATCCTTCACCCCAAATTTCAGCTCTTTTTATTTTGAAAGTGCTCAGATCTATCCCAATATATTATGGATACAAAATTGTATGTAAATATATTGAAAAAAAAATAAGCTCCTTGTTTTTTATTTTCATGCCCTCTTTTTTTTAAGCCCAAAATCACAAAGAATTGACCTAATCTGATTAACAATTGAGTTTCGGTGTTATTTTACATTGGGATGTAATGGTTGATTTGAATTGACCCAAATTTGTGCAAGTGCGCATTAGTTGAGTTAAGGTTTGGGTTATAATGTCGAAAAAAACATTCTTAGGGATGAAAGCTTTGGTGTTTTTAACAAGGTTAGTTTTCATTTTATGTTAATCCATGACATTTACTTATTTTTCTCAGGTTGGTGTGGTGCCTACTCGACACCTTGATGTGATACATCCTTCCTTGTGGGTTCTTACTTCCACTTAGAGGTAAATGTGCTTTATTGTCCCTTAATGGTAATGATTTTATTTTATTCCTACCTAGTTGGAAGCACATTAAGAAGAAATGTATCATATTCCTCATTGAGGAATTCGATAAGTACGTGATTTTGTTGACATTGTCTAACTGTCCCGTATGTGAATATATAAACTAATTTTTTCTGTACCATTTTAAGGACTGATACCATTAGGTGTGTGCGCTAACATGGATGAAACACTAACTGCATTTTTTATACATTGTAATGTAAATGAATAATCACTTCTAGAAAAGGCTCCACCCATGATGTCATTTCTCAAATGCTTGCACTCACCAATCATGGTAGTATTTTAAGGTGCCATGTTCTCGTAAGGGTAAACCTGCCTATCCATCTCTTTAAATACACACAACACACATGCTGACTTGATCTTGTGCTTGTTGTGGGAAAAAAGTTGTTGAAGTGGAAACCCCAAATCATATTTATTTGGGTTGATCATGATTTTAAGGGTACATTTATAAAGGATCTACATAGTACATATATAAAAAATATGTCAGGTTCTCCATAAATTTCCTAAGTGAGACTCTCGAACACAACAAGTGGAATATTTTTTGGAGTACAAGAGATTAATTGTTGCTAGTTCTTTCCAGAACTAGTAAAATCTACGGACAATCCAAAATGCCTCATTTTTGGGCTATCAATATAGTATCCATTTAAATAGACACAAGAATAGGTTAATAAAAGATACCTAACACAATTTCAGTGAAATATTGTGAGCGGAGAGAGCCATGGTTATATATCGGGTTTAGTCAAAATGGATTGATATCTTCCTCAATGTGGATTTCCAGCTGGTTTTCCACTTCTTCAATCACGTCATATTTGTCTTGGATGCCCTTGTGATAGTTTGAAACTACCAACTCCAATGCCATCATCTTTATCCTCGTAACCTTCATTTCTTTGTTGATTTCTTTCAGGCCCTTTTTTTTTTTATTTCTCTCTTCTAATTTATAAACACATACATAAAAGAATTAACAAACCTCTTGATTTCATGCAATGGCTAGAACTTAAATAATTCTCCATGGACATAAATTCTGAGGGTCTTGCAATGGCTACAACGTAAATTTTTCTCCAATGGCTACAATGTAAATTCTCCCTTTTGTTTTCATGACACTCCTTAACACTTCCTAGCACATGTTGGCACACCTCGACACTTGGCACATCTTGGAAACATGTCGCCCTTACACTATATCATGACTTAGCGCTACCTATCATACCATGTCACTCCCTCCTTAGAACACCTAGAACTCGCTGACACTCCCTATCACACACTCCTTTTCATTCGTTTCCATGCATTTTTATCTAGTTCTCCCGTATTTTTCTTGGAACTCCCTAACACTCCTTAGCACACATTGACACACCTTGGCACTTGGAACATATTGGTATGCCTCCCTAGCACTCTAACACACCTTGGAACATCCTAGAATAATTTTTCACTCCCTTCTTAGTACACATGGAACTCGCTGAAACTTCGTTTCCATGCATTTGAAACTAGTGCTCCCTTATGTTTCCTTGACACTTGGCCCTCACACTCCCTAGCTTTCGTTCACGCCACACCTTGGCACCTGCAACATATTATCATTCCTATCATTCCTTCTAGATATCTAGCATGTGTTAGTAATTCGAGGCATGTGTTAGTACTTCTAGCATGTGTTAGCACACTTTTGCATTCCTTAGCATGCCCCAACAATCATTAGCTATCATGCCATCACAACCACCCTTACATTTTTTGGGACATGGGAACGCAACCAAGTCATTCCTTGACTACAACAAATTGACCAAGTTACAGTTACTACAAATAGATTGTGCCTTGTTCACCTAAGAATTTATTATAACTCAATTAGGCTACTCATATCCAATTTCAACTTATCCCACTTAACAAGTTACAAGTTACCAAGTCAAGGCTCACGTCCAACTGTGGCCATAAAATAAATAAGCAATGTAGTTTACATATTGACATTCCATAGCACCTGTCACATCTAACAGACCCTTGGCACTATGTGGCACATGTTAGCACCCCCTGCATTCCTCGACATGCTTTGGAACTCCCTTGCACACCCTACCACTCCCTAACATGCCCTAGAAATATAGCATGCCTTTGCATTGTTTAACATATAACCTTGGTATTTCCTCCTTAGCACACTCAAAACTCACCGACACTCCTTATCACATACTCTTATTCGTTAATTTCCATGCATTTTGAACTATTTCTCCCTTGTGTTTCCATGACACTCCCTCATCAGAAGACAACTTGTTGTCTAAGATGGATAATTGGTTGAAAAATTTCAACATCTGATTGTAAATTTTTTTAAAAGCTACTTAGCAAAAAATTCTATTATAGGTTTTAGTAGACATATATCATTCTTAGTATTTTATTCACTTTGATGATCACCTCTTCTAACCAATATATGCGATTGTAAATTTGTTGATATTTTTGTGATTACCAAGTAGATCTAGTTGGCCAGATATGTGGTGAAACTAATTTTATATGTAGATGACCTTATTATTATTGCTAAATCTATAATAATTTTGAAAGAACACTTATTCTTATTCAAGATGTGGGAATGCAAGTAAATTCCACCAAAACCAAAATCATGATTTTTTCGTTGAAAAGAAATAAATAACATGTTAATTGTCTCTTTGAGGACAACCGCTTGGAGGTTGTAGATGAGTACAACTATCTAGGAATTTCTTTCCACCATAGGCTTAGCTGGGAGACATGTAGATCAAAGAGAATTCAAGGTGGATAGAAATCTTTGTAACTTATTCATAACAGGTGCCAAAAAGCAAAACTATGGGATTGGAAGACTAAGAAAACCCTCTTTGGTTTATTAGTGATGCCAATTATCCTCTATGGTAGCGAAATATGGGGGAGAAACATGTCAAGCCACAAATGGAAACATATAGAAAGAATGAAAAAGCACATAATCACAAGTATCCTTAAGATAAAATTAATGAGACAGTGGATGATATGGCTAGAGAAACTCCTAGAATTTACACAACATTGGCTGACCATAAGGCAGACCATCAAGCGGTAGTGGTTGAAGTGAAAAGAAAAATGAAACCCAATATATTTCTATTTTGATTGATCTAGGGTCTAGTCATAGTTATATACTTCCTAGAATTGTAGAAGTTAGTTCACTCAATTGGCCAGAGGGACCAAAATAAAATTAAGTGATGTCCCATATGACATACTCTTAGCTGAGGCTGGTATGTTTCCACTTGAGGCTTCAATTTCCATTAATTTATTAAGTTACCCGAAGAAGGTTGAAAATATAGATAAACATTGGTGGCCCAAATTGGTTGTTGAAGAAGATATAAATCACTTGAAATAAGACATGGATGAAGAAAATTAAAAAGTGGTCGGGAAAATGGGACATAAATTTGCATGGTTTTCGTCATGCTAAAGAGGAGATAAAAAAGTGGGTGTTAGAAAAAATCAAGACTGCTATGTGGACCAACTAAGGATGGAAAAAAAAGCATATTATGTCAAAGAATTTTACCCAAGATGGAAACATGATTACAAAGAGTATTTTAGTTCCTCAACCAAAGGAAAATCTAAAATTTCAGTTGCACAACTAAGAACTAGCTCCCATCATTTAAGATGTGAAATTGGAAAAATGGGTGCTCCCTAAAGAAGTTCAAGAAGAACGAACTTGCATTTTTTTTAACATAGAAGTGGCATAAACATAATGACATTTTATCAAATAATGTGCAGCGTATGAAGTCATTTTTCACCAACTTGATAACAACTTAAAGGTGAGAAATGTGAGAGATTTTTAAGGAGAAAAAACTTTACGGGAAAAAAAAAATTTCTTTCTCAAGAAACATAACAATAGAATCATCATAGAAGAAAACTGAATATGGAATAAGTGATAGTGAGTAGCCCCTTAGAATACAAGATCTTGTGAATGTCATTAAAAATAATTCAATTCAATTCCATTGTTAAGTTTATATTAAACCTTAGTATACCATATTTGAGAGTCATAAACATGATAGCGATCACACTGCCTTGATGATATTTCTGCCGATAATATATATTTGGTGGAGAGCTCTAAATTAATATCCTCGTTGTGGATATTTTGTTGGTTTTAAAGAAGGAAGTGGATAAGAAATTTTTTCTAAGCCTTATAAGGCCACAGGTGGAAAAAAAAATACAGCTCACTCATAGGCCTTTTGAACATTGCCTGGTGCGACTTGAACCCAATAGGTCATTTAAAGTGCATTTGAGAGAAGTACATGGATAAGAAATTTTCTCTAAGCCTTAGAAGGCCATGAGTGGAAAAACACATACAACTCACTTATTACTTTTTAACTTCACCTAATGTGATTTTAACCGAGCAGGTCATTTAAAGTGCATATCAAAATGTGGTCTCTTTGGGAGCTCATGTGGGTTACACATTCATCATACCATGACGGTTGAAATTTTGAGCGAGAAGGCAATGTCCAAACCTATAGATCCCCAAATGCAAGATTTCAGAGCCACCACCATTTCCATGTGACCACGGGTCAGCCTATTTTTTCCCTTTTACACTTATTACTAATGAAAGCGGGGTCATATGATATATGGGGGTGGGTCGATAGAGGGCCAAATTATTCAATATTACAAATCTAAGGCACCCCAAATCCATCCAGAGGGTCTTTTTCCAAATAGATTTCACAATTTCTTGGTGAGGTAGGGAGGAAATACCATTGATTCTCACCTCGGCCTATTGGGTAGTGCAATGAAGCCTCCTTGGGTGGTTATGGTTCTGGTCCTTCTGCTATGGGGTATGAAAGATGCATTTGCTCCTTCTACAACATATTTTAGGTACATAAATGGATGTAGGTTTTAAATTTTTTTCATGTCAAATGGGCGTTGTGATTCACAAAGGCCTAGTTTAAGCGCATTATAGAGGTTTTCAAATCAGTTATGTACATTGGTTATCATTTTCTTCAAATATGCAATCTAGCGGTGTGTTAATGGTAGAATTAGGAATGGTCTGAGATTATTTATGGGGTGAAGGGGGTTTTGAGTGCAGTCCACTACTAAGTTTTGCATTGCAAGATGAAGTGTGCAAGTATGTTTTATCTATTAATGTGACAACATATAAGAACCATGGATTGTTTTAATGAATAACATTATATGACATGAAAGAAGGATGAAAAATAAGGGGTTTATAGTACTGGGAATATTTCCTTTTCTGATGTATCCAAGGATTTCTATCTATTCACCATATTATTTACTCAAATGTTGGTTATGTTAATGGGTGTATGCTTTTTTTCTTTGAGCTTAGGGCTCAAATCCTAACATTCTCACCCTAGATTTACATTTGGGAAGTCTAAAAATTTTTATATCATCCTATTATATCCATTTGTGTGTGTGTGTGCAGTTCCTATGGTCACTCTTCAAATCACCGTTACCAAAATATCAAAAAAAATTGTTTGGAAGGGTTGGATGGATGTCGAATGGAAAATTATAATTATTCTACCTTTGCCTACCCTGAAGAGAGAGCATATCTTACCCATAGGGTTTTCGATTCACTGGACTGAAGGTCTGTCATTAAAACGCATTGGGACCAGTTCAAACCTTTCCGTAAATAACCATAACAAAAGGAAACAAACATATGAATCTAGATTACACCATTCCTCATCTATATGTTCTAGCTATGTTGGGAAACGTTTTTATATTCATTGAACTTGTTCATTTTTTAGAAATACAAACCATTTTATTAGAAGAGTACAATACATAGACATGGTGATTGTAGACTCCATTTCATGTTATATTGTTTTACCACCAATCTACTAATCTGTTTAAACTTTAAGATGATAATTTATTCAATGTGTTTTTTTCTTGTAGCCTTTTTGAGTTAATGATTTTAGTTCAAGAATTAAATTACATGCATATAGCCTATGGGCACATTTCGCTGACTTTGTGGATCCTTAATTTTAAGGCATAACAAAAATTTAAAGGCCTCAGAAGTCTTTCCTTAAAAAAGATCCTAGGTAGTCTTTACATTTACAATTTTAAGAGATCGCTTGTTTTCTTTATGGATAATCCATATGCATAACACCTACTTCTAGTAGAAACAACTCGTTTTTGGACATATAATAGAAGTACAAAAAAACGGTGATAAAAAGGCCCACTAAGAACCTTTTTTTACATTTTAATGTGGTAAACTATGCATCTTGAGTTTTCAATGTATATTGTGAATGGTAATGCTACTATTTATTTTTTGAAGTGTCATCTTTTGCAAATTTTAGATACATGGATACATCTAGCACACAATCAGAATTTTTTTTTGTGTAATATTCAAAGGCTTCAATTCTAGAAGGGTGGATCATTTTACCCAGAAATTTTTATCTCAAATGATGTTTGGATTCCAGGCATGCAGTTCGGTGCTGAAATTAATGAATAAGCGCCAACAATTTTTGGAAGTAGGGGTGTTGATGAAATAGTTTTAGAAAAAATCATGACAATTTCTAGAGGTATTACTAAGGGTGGTTCAACATATTGAAATTTCCTTGGAATACCATATTATCTGAATAAGTGATTCTTGTTAGTATGGTCTTGATTTTATGGTCCTTTATCTTGCAACATCAAGACATTTTCATTGAAGCACCACTAAACATATCAAATTTTAAGGAATGTTTGAAATGATTGTTAATGTGTCTGTCCAATTATCTTGTAGATTGGATATGGTGTCTGAAATTCTGAATGAAATAAAAATATATAGTCATTGATTTTGGATCTAATATTTCAAAAACTTGTATTTCTTTTAAGAAACAATGGAAAAGGCTGTAAAAAATAAGGTTTCAATATCGATGTCCTATTTTAGGCTGTCAGGTATTGCCCTTAAATTTTTACAATATCGAATTTGAAATATGTAGTGACATGACTTGGTTTTTAAACCCAACTCTTTTTAACATTTTTGAAGCCTGAGATCATCATAGAAATATTTTTCTAGATGATTTTCTTCCTGGGTTGGGCTTCCAGCATTTGGAGATGATTGGTAATGATGTTGACTTGATTGTATTTCTAGTTAATTTGGGACAAAATTTCCTCCCCGAGATAAAATTTTGAAGATTTTTTCTAAACACTTTTTATCAACAAGATCATAATGTAGCAACATTTGCTAAAGGGCTAAAAATTATAGAGTTATGTTGATGGATTGGAAAATATCCAGTCAAGTCAATCTTATTTGAGAAAATGTGAGATATTGTTGTATGTATCCCACACATTTGATATACAAAGTTTTGTGTAATTATAATTTGTGGCCTAAGATCTCTAATGTAATTGCACTTATTTCAATTTTTTTATACCCAAGAAAAAGAATTGGATGCAAAGCTGGTTAATGTAGTTTGTTTTCCCAAACCTACCCATAAAATCAAGTATTTTTTAATGGAAATGTGTTAGTATATTTTAGCGTGTTATTGAACCCTTAAGATCTATGACTTATTATTCTACATTTGGTAGATCTTCTAAAATTTTATCAATAATTTCTTAGAACATACTTGTCACTATTCTTAAAAATAGAGAATCTTCAATACTCATTGAAATATTGCCGAATGCATGTATCTAGTCATGACTTACATGTAGTGCAATCATATGCTTGTTAATGAATTTAAGGGCATTTATAATGACGGAATTTATAATGACGGAATTTATAAAATTATACTTGTGGATTTCCTTGATTGATCCACCAAATATCATAAATGATATTTTGGGTCTCGTAACCATTTATTTTAAATTGTATGATGAACTCCACATGTTGGAAATGAAAATTAGAGACAAACCTAGTTGAAAAGAATAAATACTTAATAATTCATTGGTTATATAATCAGTTTTATTAGTTTTATAAAAATGAAGAGAATTATTATATTTCTTTAATTAATTGGTGGCCTAAAAATAATCGTTATGCCATATTTTTCCTTAAAGTGAATTTTGTATTTTATTGAAATTTTTGGTAAATAAAGTGGGTATTCTGTTAGCTGGAGAGTAGAATACATATGCTCAAAAATGGAGGGAATTTTGGCTTTCCCTTCCCATTTACAAAAATTGTCTTTAAGGCCTTTGAATCATCTTAAGCTACAAAGATTTCGTAAAAGCGGTAGATTTTGTAGAATCATCCCTTGGGATTTAATTTAACATGAATATATGGAAATATTATTTAGGAGTTTTGATTTTCCTTTATCACACTTAAAATAGAATGACACAAATTCTAAAAATTTAATGCAAACCAAGGACTGGTTCTGCATATTGGTAATGATGAGGATTCATGTTTTCTTCAGGTTAACCTACTCACTAGTAACCTCTTTTTCACTCTTTTTTTTCCATTTATGCTTGAACCCCATCTTTCTTAGCATCATATTGATGAGATTGCAGAAACCTTTTAGTTATATTTCTAGCATTACGACCTCTTATTTCAACATTCTACCCTTTCTTACAAATCCTTTGTCTATTAAATGGGTTTTTTTACCTTATTTAGTACGTCCTTTGGGATTTTCTAATACCAACTTAGGTCCATCATTTTAATCAAGTCCTTAACTAACAAACAAAATTGCGTAGACACTTTATACACCTATCTCCTACCCATTGTATTCTCATGACATATTAGTAAAAGATCCGCTCTTCACCAATCTATGGACTTAAGTTTGAGCACACTCACACCTATTGAAACCCTTCCATTGCTTAAATATTGAATTTTTATTCATTTCCGAAGTGTTTTCAAGTCTCATATTCTTCCTTTTGCATATTTGTTTGGTCTTCTCCACTTTTACCCTTCCTCCTTTGACATTTACCATTTTTTGAATGGATCTTCATTTTAACTTTATTTGCATTGGTAATCACTACAACTCCATAAAATAGTAACATTGACAATAAAAAAAATAGATAATAGTAATTCTGAGGTTTAGTGAAGGAAATACTCAAAGTGGTTGTTTTTAGCCTCACTAGGTCCCATTACCTTTTTGGTCATCCTCTACAATCAATTGTTGAATCCCTTGACATTCCTCTTACCTTTTATGTTGTCATTTCTTATCAATAGAAAGTGTTTTATTGAATTATACATGTGGTAAAAATGTACAATTATGTGTCAATGATGTAATCGTCATGTTACTTTTGTGGGTTGTGAATTATATCATAATGTTATCCCCATTTTTTTTTCCATGTAATGAATTTCTTGGGGAAACCCACTTGTTAGTATAATTCTGAGCATGGTACCTAGGGTAAATTGGAGTCCTTAAGGCCCAATGCTAGGTCAACAATCAACAATTTCTTCAAGAAGGGAGAAAGAATGTCACAAAGTGTGATTTACACTTTGGTTGGGGAGGAGAACAAATTTCCTCTCAACCACTCAAGAGACACCCAATTGACATGTCATGTGGTAATCCTTATGAAGATGCATGCCATTATTAAGATCTTGTGTGTAATTATAAATTAGTTGAGTGAATGGTCATGTTATCTCATTTCAAAGTGACTTATCATCATCAGAGGAAATTATTTCCAACCTTCATCTAAGAGACTATGTGTCAAACCTCCATTTTCCCCAATAAATTGTTGAATAATTTGATGTTGCTTCTTATATCATGTCCCAAGAGTCTCTTACCCTCATGAGTTGTTGTCATTTTGCATTTGTGTAAGTTTTTTCATGCTTTACAGATGCGGTTAAATTTTATTATTATGTGACAATAATGTATTTAATCTTAAGTGGTTCATAGTCCTGAGCCTTGAGATCATCCTTATGACGACATATATGATTTGAATGTCCTTGTTTGAAAGTCATAACTATTTTTGCAAATGGTTATGTTTCCAAAATTTTTGTTTGTTTGTTTAAGGGGTTTCCTCATTTTCAATCAACTAGCTACTACAACTCCAATTCTTAACTGAAAATTGGCTTGTAGGTAGGTTGCTTGTTAATTTTGGAGTGAGTTATCATTATGAATGGAGGAAACATCATTGCATACTATTCGTCATGCCTCCATATTTTTTGGTTGTGTTTCTATTAAAATACAACTATGCATAAAATAAGAGCTTCATCACATTTTCGATTTCTAGTTTTCGTGCGCATGCTTGTTGTCAATGTTCTCTCTCCTATTTTATCTAAGTCATGAAAAAATTATTTATTTCTAAATTTTTTTATCATTGTCATTATTGTAGACTTGGAAGTTGGGGTTGGATGCACATTAAACATCTGGGATTGATGTTCGATTTCGAGCCTATTTTGGTTGGTTGTATCTTGGTCAAGGAAAATCATCCTAAATGTGAAGATGCATATTTCACTTTTTTTTCTTATAGGATCGGGAACTGGTTAGAACTGGAAAAAAAGCTGGACCAAAAAAGCGATCAACAAAAAGCACTTAAAATATTCTAATTTTAAATAAAAAACCTATATATTCATGTGCATAAATATGAATCCAAACAGGTTCAAACCAATTTTTCCCTCCAATCGATTGGATCAACTAGTTTTGACCACTCCGGTATGGTTTTGATAACATTGTTATAGAGTATCATACAAATTGGCAAATCATGAGACACAAAAGAGAGTTTGTTTGGTGTCTATGATTATTATATCATAGTTTTTCTTGTAAGTATAGTACTTAAAATAAGCATCTAATTACTTTGAAAAACATGAGGATTAATGAAATACATGGAGGCTGTTAACTTCCTTTTGACCAACATTTTAATGAAGTGAATTATGTTGTTCGATGCCCACACCATATTTCATCTAATAGACTATCTCCTCCTCTTTTCAGATCTACGTAAAAAAATTTGATTGAAATTCTATGGTTTGAGGTTGTGGAGTGTGAATATTTATCGAGGCTGATGACCATGTTATTAAGCACACTACACTTTTCTTCCAAAATATATATTTTTTTCCTTTGTTGGATATAAATATTCATAATTGTTGCATTTTTTGTGACACATTGATGTTCGTTTTCATGGCCTTAGAGGTCACTAAGAAAAGAGAGTCTCTATTAAATTGGATAGTCTCTTCATGTCTTTGAAGAGTTCACTAACTCTCCTGAGAATCCTTCCAATATGTGGTTTCTACATGAAAACAAAGATGGTATATGGGTTTGAGTCTTATTTAAGAGACTACAAGAGCTATTCTAAATTTCATCTTAGAACTGTTAAATTAGCCCACCTTGCCAATACAAAAACAAAAGGGAGTATTCAATAGATATGATAGTGGTTAATTCTCGCATGTGAATGAGATGGGGTCACATCCTTGCATCTCCCCACCCGTAATTGAAGATTAATATGACAGAAGCTAACATTTCTTAATAAGTGGAAATTGGCTTGAATTCATAAACCATAGTTACTCAAGGGATTAAATGATGAAATCACCCCTGCCTTTCCTCAAGATCCCTTTATTGAAAGTGGTGGATTCATTAGCTAATGAGTTGGCTTAAGAGTTCTCAGAACTTGAAAGTAGGAGACCCATTTTAGAATATTAACCTTGTTGTTTCAAGTAATGATAAATGTGATCTTATTATATGACATAGTTGATTTCATAAGTTGCAAGTGACCCAGAACAATGTGGCTTGCTATATTATCTTATTTTAGGAAGTTCTTTAATTTTTGAGTATTTAGAGTTGCATTTGAAATGGAAATATTATATTTTCCTGGATGATTTCAGATTCTCCCCTAACATGGATTCTTGATGGTCATAGCTCATTTGTTGGAAAGGTTTCAAATGCATTTCTTCTTATGAATAGTTAATTTAAATAACATATACTCTCGTAAGGTTGAAAATAGTTTCATCTTCAACACGAAGAATGAAAAATATTATTCAAACCATATCTAAAATTTTTTCTTGCACATCAATTATATGACCCAGGTTCTTTCATTTGTATTTTTGTCTCTTATATGCTATGTGCATGTGGAAGTGCAATATTCCAATATACATTTTGGCTAGATGGGAAATATGGATGTTGTTGAACAGAGCCTTTTAGATGAAAATGTATTTTATTGTTTAAGCACCAATAGATTAATTATTAATTTGGATTAGAATTTTCTCTTTTTGTGCTTAGAGTTTTGGTTTAAAATTTTCAATTTTCAGCTAGCCTTCCTAGATTGTAATTCTGGTATAATGGATCTAAATTTAATTGAAGGTATGAATTGAGACAATACATGTTATATTATGTTATGTAGCTCTCATATAACCTAGTAGACATCATATTCCTACATATGGCCTAAGCTCGCATGCATTTTGGCCCCACTACATTCTTAAGTAGTGCCCAAGACATTGTTTCTTTGTTTTGGAGTTGATTATTTTAGAAAAATAAAGGTTTATATTTGAAAATATTCTACTATAAGAAGCTCCACACTTGATACAAGGATCATATGATGTCACTTTTAGTGGATATATGATAGCAAGTGCATTGTAGATATATCACTATAAAGATGATCACATCTACACCAGGGATTATGGCACATCCACACTAGG
Source organism: Pinus albicaulis (assembly GCA_034641835.2). NCBI lineage: Eukaryota > Viridiplantae > Streptophyta > Pinopsida > Pinales > Pinaceae > Pinus > Pinus albicaulis. Next base: position 626,817,410 of record CM076584.1, on the reverse strand, counting down.
GATTATAACTCATATGTTCTTATACATATGTATTTCATGAAGAGATTTATGATATTATCATTAGTCTTAGGTTTTCCTGAATTCCCCTCTACATGATAATAGGAAACTAGGAAAACTCTTTTGGAGCATACATTTTATATTTAGGGGCATAATGAGGGAGCATTCCTAGTTGCTGAAACATATCTGAAGATGGCATCGACTATACAAGGGAAAACTCATTGTTTTTTATGTTATTTATGGAATATGAAGATAATGAGAGGTAGAAAAACCACTTGTTTTCAATATTGGTGCATTTGATCAAGGTCATATACGAGAGTGAGGTGTGTTCAACCTTAACGTAGTTTAATTGTAAGGTTTCCTGGAGCCTGAAAGTGAGATGAAAATAGTTTATGTTGGTTTTTATTTTGGCACTAAGTGTGATATGTTGATGCCATTGCTATTCATTGACAATACATGTTTCTTTTTTCTATTTAAGAATAAAAATAGAAAACCTGAGTTTAAATATATGATTGATGTAGAATCATGGTTTGAAGAAAGAGCGAGAGAGTTTTCGTAGATTAATAGGCTGAAGTGGGGTGTGCTAGCTTTCAAATATCCCATTCTATTGACTCTCTATTTCAGGTATATGGGATCAATTTCAAAGCTTTGATCTTTAAGAGTATTTAGAATGGTTTCATGCTATGGTTTAAAGCATATTATAAATTACTTTGGATCATTGAATTGTCTCAAAGAACTCCACTTGGGCTCTTGTGAAAGTATAATTATTCTTCCTAGCATTTTGGAAAATTTGACATCATTGAAAGAAATTTCCATCTATTTAAAGTCGGTGTAAATTTACACAGGCTAGACTGTAATTTCATTCAAATGGAATGGGTTAGTGTTGCATTCATAATGGTTAATATTTTACTCACCGACCCTCGGGAATTATTATGGATTTTTTTTATTAGATTTTAGTGCAGATGACTCATTAGCACATTTTTTTCTCAAGATATTCAAGCTTTGACAAGTGAGAAAAAATTCTTCACAAACGAAATTGTCCTTAGTGACTAGCTAAAAACAAACTCATCTCCTTGCGCATGGATGGATATACAATGTATAAATGGAAATGTTTTATCCCTGAATTTATTCTTCATAGATCTGTAGGGAATAATATCCCCTACAATAGGAAACCTAAAACTTTTGTAGAGTTTGAATTTGAACGATGCTGCATTGATGGGGAAACCACCTTCACAACTATGGGGTCTTTCAAAACTAGGATATCTAGACTTAAGAAGCAATGATTTATATGGTGTGATTCACCCTAAGATTTCTAATCTTGTGATTTTATTTTAAATTTTAATTCATTCTATAGTAGCCTTACTACCGAGCTCGACAATCTTGAAAATTTGATCTTGATCTTAGTTCGAATATATTTTATGGTAGCATTACCCCCCAGATGGGGATTTTGAAAATATATATATATATATATATATCTGGATGCCAGTGAAAACTCCTTCTATGGAGTTTACCATGCTTAATTTGGCCATCTTACTAATTTAGTCACTTTGGATCTCAGTTATAATGCACCATCTAGATTGCTGCCAAGGAAATTGGGGCATGGAAAATTTGGTCTATATATGGATAGGATCAGACTCATTCAGTGATAAAATACCATCTAAAACTAGAAATTTTTTAAGATTAATATATTAGATTTTCAAGGTATAATGGGAACGTTTTCTCATAAATTGGAAACCTTAAATATCTGACGAAACTTGGTCTCTTAGAGAATAATCTTGAAGGATTATTACCATAAAACATTGGAAGTTTGCACAAAATTTTGTATATAATGACTACAATTAATGGACTAAATGGGTGGATTCCAAACAAAATTGCCAATTGTAAGAATTTTAGGTATTATATTTTTCATTCAACGCACTGACTGGGCCACTCTTCGATGATGTTGCAAATCTAGAGTCAATTCATATTTTTATATTTGAGGAAAATCTTCTAACAAGGCCCCTTCCATCCTGGCTTGATGGATGGAGAAGATAAACTTCTATAAGGTTATCCAAAAACTAGTTTTAAGGTCATTTACCTCAGGAGCTAGGCAACTATTCATCTCTCGAAACATTGGGAATTGATGCTAACATTATCTATGGATTAATAACACTAGAGACTTGTCATGCCAAGAGCATAGCCTCTCTCTCTTTGTCACTGAATCAGTTTAAAAGTAGCAATGAGGACAGTTTCTGAGAGTGCATGAATTTGAAAAACTTGTTATTAGATGGGAAAATTTTTCTGGTGGAATCCCTAACTATCTTTCAAGTCTCCCTTTGGTCACCTTAGACATGACACACAATAATTTCTCTGCAAAATTACCTGACGATCTTTGGACTTCACAAAATTTTCATGGAATATCACTCAACAATAACTTTCTTGTGAGTGGGTTGTCTTTTGGTGGCAGATATCTAGGATATTCTAAGGAGAAAAGCGATATGGTTGAGTGAAGTTCCATCTCCCTTATCAATACTTGCTTCTAATCTAGAATCAATGGATAGTTCACTGAGACTTCTTAGACTTGGAGCCTTACATGAGGTACATGGCCAATGTAAGAAAATATTTGAGAAGTTGGTATTTTTCAAGAAAAAAATTATCATATACCTTTCAATGTGTAGAAGTTAAAGGAGACGAGACATTTATGTTACAAACCGAAGAAATTATCAATTGTAAATCAGGCAAGTTCACTTCAAATAGTAATCCCAACATTTTTTTTCCATCTCAATTTACTTGGAATAACTAGAATTATATCTCATGTGCAGTGTCATTAATTTTTATACAATCACAACATATAATTATTTTCATAATTTGCATATGATTTCTAGTGTTACACACATCAAGTTTGAATTTGACAGAAAGTGTATAAATCCCTGACTATGAAATCTCTTCCAATTTTCTTGGAAAACCCAAAAAATTGCGAGTACTGAGATTGAGGTTTTCACAATTGAAAGTTTTTCCTCAAGAGCTAGGTCATCTGGTAAATAGTTTTTATAAGCTATTCCTTTCAAGTTGCCAATAAATAGAGGAGTTACCGAGATCAATTTCAAAGCTTTGATCTTTAGGAGTATTGAGAATGGAATCATGCTCTGCTTTGAGGCATCACTCAAATGACTTTGGATTGTTGAATTTTCTCCAATAAATCCATTTGGGCTCTTGTGAAAGTTTAATTGTGCTTCCTATAAGTCTGGAAAAGCTTACATCATTGTAAGAACTCTCCATCTGTTTAAATTCAGTGTATATTTACACATGTTGGACTACAATTTCACTCAAATGGCACTAGTCCATGTTGTGTGAAAAATGCCTAATATTTTCCTCACAACTTGATCTAGGTGGATATTGGAGGCCACTCACCTATTCCACTTGGACCCCCACCATTGTTTCTTTTATTTTTTCAGTTTCCTTAACTGTAGCAAAATTTATTATTTTTGGCAGTTTTTCAGGTCCTAAACTTCCGAAGCTATTTTGAGGCCCTAAACGACATTTTTTGGGCATGAAACCTCCGAATAATATGAGTATATTTTGGTGAATATGAGTTTGTAACAAACTCAACATTCGCTGTCAATAGTTGTAATCCTCAGATAGATCTTCCTAACAATGTATCACATGCGTCAAACGGAGATAGTATGCCAAAGTTACGACTCTGGGAAATTGAGTACCAATTTATCGCAACGGGGCCCATAGTCTGGCATTTCATCTCCTAGGGATAGGTTTTTGGATGTTTATGGTTTTCCATTATTTCTCAATAATACATAGGCCTTCGAGCCTCATTGTAACACAAATTTCATAGGCTTGTAACCACCACATGTCTTCTCATAGATAAGCTACTAGCACCCTTGATAGTTTATTTCCATTCTCTCTGTAAACAAATTTCTGTTCTTTGATATTAATGAAATGAAGTGTTATTTCCATTTAATCTTGGTATTTATGCTTATATGTGTATTCTGTTGCATTCCTGCTTAAATTCAGGTCATTGGTATCAAAGCAGTCTGCTCTTTCTCGATCCTTCTTTTCATGCCCCCAATGAGGTCAGGGTATGATTTAGGGCTCGATCTAGTTGAACCTTTGCAATATCAGCCTCGCAAACCCCAATGGCTTCACATGGGGGAAGAAAAGAAAGATAAGGGAGCATCAGATCCTATCAAAATATTTCTCAAGGGGGCCCTTGAAAAACAAAGGAACACGACGATGGATAAATTTTCCCAGGTCTTTAAACGAATGCCCACTAGTAGCACATGTGAATCTAGCAGCCACTCTGGAGGCGCAACCACTTTTAAGGTAGAATTAAACTTTGAAATTCCCATATTTGATGCCCAAATAGATGCAAATGTCGTAGATATATGGTTGAATTTATTATAGGGATATTTTTTGGGCCATGACTTTTCCGACCAAGACAAGATTATTTTTTCACTCCTCAAAGTCTCCCCCCATGTCAAGGACTTCTGGGAAACGTACTGTGAGAAAACGGATGAGGGGGAACCCTCTCTATTCTCTGTCGTACCCACCTGGATTTCTTTCTGAGATGCCATCAAGGAACAATATTATCCCATGGGGAGCTATGAGGACAAGTACATACAATGGACTATGTTGTGCCAACAAAGGGATCAAGATGTGCATGACATGGAAAATTTGTTACATACCCTGTGTACAAAGATTCGGAGAAATATTTGGTGTTGAAGTACCATAGTTGTCTGCATATATACATTCAGGATGAAACAGAGTTCATCGACATCTCCTTTCTTGGTACAGCATACCGGTATGCTGCCAAGATTGAGCATAAATTCAAACAGAAGAAGCAATACTTTGGATCTGTGAATCAACAGCAAGTGAAAAATTCTCCCCAATAGAAAAACAGAGGACAAAGCCAAGGCATGGTGGCCCAAGACAGCATGGAAAAGATGGCATGGTGGCCCAAGAAAACATGGCATTGTGGCCCAAGACAACATGGAAAATAACAACACCTCGAAGCCGAAGAAGGACACATGAAGGTGGTGTGAGTTCCATAAGAGCTCCACTCACAACACAATTGAGTGTTGATCCAAGTAGTCACTCGTGGACAAGATGAAGCTTTTGAATCAAATGCATGCTCTGACTCTGAATCAGAACCTGAGAAGGGGAATGAAAAAGGGAATCATATTATCGATACGTAGCCCAACGTCACTGTTTCTACCATGAAGATCCAAAAGGAAGAACTGGAAGATCCAGAGGAGGAGGAGCGGCTCTTCCACTCCCAGATATGGGTTAAGGGTTCCTTGTTACAGTTCATTATTGATAGTGAGAGAAAAAATAACTTCAGTTTAGCAGAGGTCGTAAAGTAGTTGGGCTTGCTGACCACAGCACACCCACAACTGTACACCATCAGGTGGCTTCACCAAGGAGGAGATCCTCACATTAGCTAGTAATTTTTCCTTCCCTACAACATGAAGCCCTTCACCGATGACGTATTATGTGACATTGCACCTCTTGATGTTTGTGATGTATTATTAGGCCGACCATACTTGTTAAAGAGACATGTTGTGTATGAGTCCCGACCTTGTGCTGTTATTGTTACTTTAGGAAATAAGTTGTACATGATACCAAAGGTACCACCTTCTGTCGCTATCGCTTTGGTTACTGCAAAACAATGTAGTAAGCTCATTTCCAAAACCGAGAATTTTTTTTTCCTAATGATCCACCCTCAGTGCAAGAAGAAGACTATGGCAACGACCTCCAGAAAGGGCTCCTCCACACGACAACAACAAATGGACAAGGTCATGGAGGAGTACGAGGACATCTTCACCTCACATGCAGGGGTACAGCTACACTATTAGGTCAAGCACCCCATCGATCTGACCCCAGGTGTGACACTACCCAATGGACATATATATTGGTGCTTTGTTCTAGAGAACGATGAAATCAAGAGGCAGATTCAGGAGCTGCTGCCAAAAAGTCACATCTGACCAAGTTCATAGCCTTGTGCGAGACCGATAGTCTTGGTGTAGAAGAAGGATGGGGCTTGCAGACTCTATATTGACTATCAGGCAATGAGCAAGATCATTTTCTAGAATAGGTACCCGATCCTATGGATTAATGACCTTCTTGACCAACTAAAAGGGGTGAAATATTTTAGCAAGATCGACTTGAAGTACGGGTACCATTGGGTACCAATCTAACCTCTGATGTGTGGAAGACTACACTCAAATCCAAGGAGGGAATTTTTGAATGGTTGGTCATGCCTTTCAGGTTGAAAAATGCTCCTGCAACCTTCATGAGGTTGATGGAAAACATCTTGCATCCATTCACCAACTCATTTGTAGTAGTGTACTTGGATGACATCCTGATATTTAGCCAGACTTGGGAAGAGCACCTCCACCACATCCGACAAGTCCTCTAAACAATGTGGAAACACAAGTTGTGTGCCAATTTGGAGAAGTTCACTTTTGGCATGACTCAGGTTCAGCATCTGGGATATATTATTGATGAAAGGGGGGTTCTTGTGGATCCAACCAAGATCCAAGTCATTCAAGATTTCCAAACCCAAACCACTTTAACAGAGCTTCGTAGCTTTCTAGGTCTTGCTATTTTCTACCACAAGTTTGTGTTGGGATTCTCTCATATCACTTGGCCCTTGAGTGAAGTCACCAAGGGAGGAGCGAAAGAAAAATTCTTTTGGTCAGAATCTCAATAGAAGGCATTTGTAGAATTAAAACATTGCCTCTGCTCTACCCCAGTGCTCACATTACCATACTTGCAACAACCATTTGAGATCAATACAGATGCCTATGACTATGCTATAGGGGTCATTCTTACTCAACAAGGGCATCCAATTTCATATTACAGTGAGACATTTTCCGACATAGTCTGGAAGTGTCCCACTTACGACAAAGAGATGTATTCCATTTTGCAGGTTTGCTGACAGTGGAAGCATTACTTTTTGGAGAAGGAAACAAACATCACATGGACCTCCAACCCTTGCAATTAATACAAACACAAGGGAATTTGCAGAACTATCTCCATTAGAAGTGGTCCACATATCTCCAACAGTTTCATTTGAACATCAAATACAAGAAGGGTAGCACCAGTAATGTTGCATACTACCGCAGCCGACCTCTATCGTGGCAATAACCACCATGCTCAACTCTTGTGCACATGAGACTTATGATTGGTCCCTTATCTACAAGATTGGTCCAGAATTCGGCCACACATATAAGATGCTCTTCGAGGCTAACCGAGTTCCAAATTTTCACCTCCAAGATGCACTCTCATGTCACCTGGGCAATCTTTGTGTTCCTTCAAGCAAGTGTGCCAAGATGATTTTGGAAGTGTACTATAGTCGGGTCATTGCGAATTTCAGGGTCGAGAAAACAGAGGCAGTACTTCAGAAGTATTTCTTTTGGCCAAACCTTTGACATGATGTCGGGAAGTACATGAGATCTCGCGCTGCCTATGCCATTACCAAACCAACCATCAAGAATCAAGGCCTCTATACTCTTTTGCCTACCCCTGTTCAACCTTGGGATTCCATCTCCATGGATTACATGTCGGGCCTTCCTTCTACTAAGCATGGAAATGACTATGTTTTCATGGTCCTCGATAGATTCTTGAAGATGGAATTATGACGGCCTGCAAGAAGAATATCACAACAAAATCCACTGCTAAAATATTCTTTGAACGAGTTTGTGTACACTTTGGGATCCCATAGTCTATCTTCTCATATTGGGACAACAGGTTCCTCATTACATTTTTTTCCAGCCTTTGATCAATGGTGGACACCAAGCTCACCAAGTCCACAACTTTCCATCCCCAAACTGATGGCCAGATAAAGGTCGTCAACAGGATGATCATACACATTCTGCACATGTACAACTCAAAGGATCTATGCACATGGGATGAGAGGCCCCCCTATGTAAAACATAGCTATAACTAGGCCCTCCACAGCTCAACTGACCACATCTCCTTTCAGGTGGGCTTGGGATTCTAGCCACTATGTCCCATTTATGTAGCCATTCCATTTGCAGCTACACAAGATAATTCAGATCATGTCCAGTCTGAATATGCCGAGGAAAATAGCTTCATTGAGCGCATCCAGCAAATCCGCTAATAATTTCATGACATATTGGACATAGCCAATGCTAAGTACAAGCAGTGATATGATCAACATTGGGTGCAACACAACTTCCAAGTGGGTGACAAAGTGTGGCTACATTTGCAGAAGGTGTGCCTTGCTAGACCCCAACGCAAGTTGCACCTGATCCGATATAGGCCATACACAATCACCAAAGCTATAGGGGACAACGCCTTCGAGCTCATTATTCCACCATTCATTGTTCTGCACCTAGTGTTTAATGTGGACCACCTTCGACGCTACTTTACACCTCTACTGCACACATCTGACATGGTAGAAAAGCTCACACCAACAAATTTAAACCCAGATTGCATGGAACAAGCCACAACTGATCAGATTATGGAAACATAGATTAATAACACCTATTAGCAGAGGTTCCAGATATATCGAGTGTTCAGAGCAGGCCAACTCATTCACTAGGGAAATTGGCTCACTAGGGACCAAGCTCAACAGAAGTTTCCTCATCTCATGGAGGAACTCAATGCAATGGGAACCATTGCTTCCTAAGGGGGGAGGAATCATCCAAACGGATATTGGGGGCTACCTACCTATTCCAGTTGGACCCCCACTATTGTTTCTTTCAGTTTTTTAGTTTCCTTAATTGTAGCAAAATTTACTATTTTTGGTAGTTTTTCTGGTCCTGAACTTCTAGAGCCATTTTGAGGTCCTAAACGACATTTTCTGGGCATCAAACCTATGATTAATATGAGTCTGTTACAGACTCAACATTTGTTTTCAACACTTGTATTACTTGTATATATCTTTCTAACAATGTGTCATGTGCGTCAAACAAAGATAGTATGCCAAAGTTATGACCCTGGGAAATTGATGTACCAATTTACCTCGACAAGGCACATAGTCTAGTGTTTCATCTCCTAGGGTTAGGTTTTTGGATGTTTATGGTTTTCAATTATTTATCAATAATATATAGGCCTTCAAGCCTCATTGTAAAATAGAGTTTAGAGGCCTGTTTCCGCCACATCTCTTCTCAGAGATAAGCTACTAGCGCCCTAGCTAGTTTATTTCCATTATGTCTATCAATAAAATTCAATTCTTTGATTAAATGAAGTTTTATTTCTATTGCATCTTGGTATTTATGGTTAATATATGTGTATTCTGTTGTGTTCCTTCATAAATTCAGATCACAACTTCCCCTTGAAAATTCATATGGATTTTTTTTATTATATTTTTGTGCAAATCATTCATTAGCACAAATGAAACTGTCCTCATTGACTGGATGGAAACAAACTCCTCTCCTTGTGCATGGATGGGTATACAGTGTATATACTGAGGGGTTTTCTCCCTATATTTATCCTTCATAGCTCAGCAGGGAACCATATCCCTTGTAATAGGAAACCTAATATTCTTGCAGAGTATGAATTCAAGAAATACTGTAATGACAGGGAAACCACCTTCACAGCTCTGAGGTCTTCCAAAAATAGAATATCTAGACTTAACCAACAATTATCTATATCGTGCGCTTCCCCCTGAGATTTCTAACCTTGTCAGTTTATTTTAAATTACAATTCATCCTTCAGTGGCCTTCCTACTGATCTTGAAAATATTCAAAATTTGAAGTATCTTGATCTCATTCCAATATATTTTATGTAGAATTCCCCCATATGGGCAATTTGTCAAAAAAAATTTATCTGGACGCCAGTGAAAATTCCTTCTCTGGAAATTTAGATTTGAGCAACAACAATTTCACCCATAGTCTCTTACCATCATTTTTTCCAAATATGGGCAATCGTCTATTTCTTTTGGATTTTAGCAATAATATATTTACAAGGACCATTCCAAATGATATAGGAAATATATCTTCACTAGTGTTTTTTGTTGTTCATAATAATAATCTTACTAGAAGCGTTCTTACAGAGAGGGCTAACCTAGCGTCACTAATGTAGTTGGAACTATCCTCAAATCATATTGAAGGTATAATTTCTCCCAACTTGTGTAAAATATTTGGCCTTGAATTCCTAAACTTATTTAAAAATGCATTAGTGGGAGAGATTCCCGAGAGTTGCGAGAATTTTAATGTCATTCCTTGCCAACCCGGGACTATGTGGAAAACCAACTGGTATGTGTGTCCCTCAGGATCCTTCTTGAGGAAAGGTGTTGTATGGGGTATAACAATAGGGAATTCATTTTCATGCTTTTCTTGATATTGGTTGTTATTAGGTGGAGTATGTTGACACCTGAGGATTTGATGAAAAATCTATAGAAAACAATGCTCACAACTCCTCTTGAACCCAATGACTATAATTTTTTGAAAAATATGAAGGAGCCTCTTAGTATCATTATGAAAATGTTTGAAAGGCCTCCATTGTGCCTTATCCCAAGTGATATTCTAACAACAAATAATAAATTCATCAAAACCAATATGATTTGAGTTGGCAGGTTTGGCACTGTCTATAAAGTTGTTCATCTAGAGGGTAGGATTGTAGCCGCCAAAACGATAAGCCACGGGCTTGGACGGGATAACCATGAGTTCTTAGTTGAGATGGAAACTATTGGAAAGGTGAAGCATAGGAATCTGGTACCTTTACTTGGTTACCACATTTTGGGGTAGGACAAGTTTATGATTTACAAGTATGTGGAGAATGGCAGTCTTGATTTGTGGCTCTATAATCATGCAAATGTTTTTGAGGTCCTCGACTGGCCAAAGATCTTCAAGATTGCCTTGGGTTATACACAAGGTATCACATTTTTTAATCATGGTTTCATTCCCCACAGTACTCAAAAGGATATGAAATTGATCAATATCCTTTTAGATAGATCATTTTAACCCAAGATTGATTATTGTGGCCTTTCCCATCTCATAAGTGCAAATCACAGTAATGTAAGCACAAATATTATAGGAACCTTTAGTTATATTTCTCTTGAATATGGGAAAATATGGAAGGCAACAACTAGAGGTGATGTTTACATCTATGGAGTGATTTTTCTGGAATTGTTAACTGGTAACGAGCCTATAGGTTTGGAATTAAAAGAAGGGGAAGATGGAAATATCGTGGGTTGCATGAGGCATATTATAAATATGGACCAAGTAGAAGAGACCCTGGATCCCTTCATATATCGCGGGCTGGGGAAGTCCCACATGATGCAAGTGCTACATTTATCATAATTGTTCAAATAGGAAGATCTAGGAAAGCACCCCATAATGGTAGATTTTTTCAACCTCTTAAAGGTAATTGACCTAGTAAAATAGAGAGTTAACCTTGATTCTTGATTATGTCTGTACAAAGGTAGATTTGGTCAAGATCTTGGAGGTAATTGACCGATTCAAACATAGAGTTAACCTTGACTCTTAATTATGCCTGTTCCTATCCTTTCACTATCTGCTAAGAAGAAATCGGGCACCTTTCAAACACTCGTTTTATTTATTGAAATTTCTTCAGAAAACATGATAGCTAATTAGTCTTCTTGTTTAGTATCAAAGAAATACATAAATAGTTTTTCCCTTTTAAACTAGTCTGTCAATAGCATAATAAACTATGTGCAAATAAGATTTTTTTTATAAAATTAGAATTTTCTTTTAGGGAAAACAGATTCTGATCCACCCCCTTTATACTTTGTCACCATTACGGGTGTTCATTCTTCTTTGCTTCTTATTGTAAGTAAGAAACAAAAACATGAATCCTTGTGGATCAAGAATTTGAGTTGAAAAAACTCTTACGTTATTAATAAAGACAATGGATCTCAATGTGGTTAACAAAATAAGTAGTCGAGTCATGCTTTTTGTCTAAGAATAAAATCATTTTTAAATGAATCAATAGAGTTTATAAGAATTGATTAGCTAAATCAAATTCTCAAATACATTTACGACAATGAATATGATACAAAGGCACATAAAACTGAGGTAATGACATCCTGTTACAGGCTAATGTAAATCTAATGTCAAGATGGATGGTCCTTGAACGAATGAATCCATATAATAGTATATTGATTTTTTTTGGACATTTTTCCGAACATTTGGGCTCTTGTGAAAGTCTAATTATGCTTCCTAGAAATATGGAAAATTTTAAATCATTGCGAGAACTCCATATGGGTAGGTTTACAAGTCTACAACGATTCCTAACAAGATGGAGAAACTTTCAACATTGAGGTTATTGGACTTATATAGTTGTGAAAACTTAAAATATCTCCCTTATGGCTTGGGAAATCATTGCACAGTTGAAGTTGTTGGTCTCCTCAATGTCCTTTATTATTACAGGTTTAAAATAACTACCCAGTGGATTTTGTAATCTCTCCTCTATAGAAAATATTGACATAGTCTAGAGAAGCTTCCAAATATATGTGGAAAAGTAACAAGTTTAAGACTATCAAACAATGTAAAGTTTTTATGTTAGTCACTATATTTATTGATCTATTTTGTAGCTCTGCTTTAAACTAGTTCATCTAATGGTAAATTTTGAATTTGTCATTTTGGAAAAAAATATTTGAATAAACCTCTTGTGTTACAAACCATTCCAAATTCCCAAAAGAGGTTATGCAAGGAAAAGAAAATTCAAATCCAATCACCTTAAAAGAAAGTGGTAAAATATTGTAAGCTTTTCATCAAGTGAGACAACTCAATATTGAAAAATAACATATTTCTGATCAAATATTTGCTATTGGAACTTAAAAGAGAATATTTGACAATTGAGAGGAAATCTATGTTGGAAATGTTATGTAATCTATAAATTTGCCATAATTTAAGTGCTCTCTCTTTATCTCTAACTTTAAATGACATTTTGTTTACTAATTTTTATATTTAGTGATATTCTATATGTCAAGATTCTTCTCGAATTTATGCCTTACAAAGTTTCCTTTGCAACATCTGGTGCAATTTCTAGTATATTGATTCATTTCAAATGATTATTTCATTCAGTGTGTTATTTCTTGACACGAGTTAATTTTTCTCTACTATAGGGCACCATGTATGGTTTATAAATCCATTCAATCTTTCCAATTCAAGATTTTGATTTTTTTTTTGTAAGTAGGCTCCTTAACTGCATTTGGAAGTACATAAACAAAGCTTGAATCCATAGTATGTTGTTGTTGGCTCCTCAACTGTATCGAATTGAAAGGTAATTTATAAACCATTCATTATTTTCTCCAACTGAATTGAATTTAATGAATTTTTTTGAATTCTTGAACAATATTATTCATATTTATTTTAATTAGATCAAGTCATTAGGTTTAGGAGTTTGGATAACTAAAATTATAATTCCAAAATATTCTAAAAATGAACTCCATTATGTTTCTTTGAAACAATACTGGTGCAACTAATGCTTCTACTATGTCCGTCAGTGGTAAAAATGCCAAAGATGTTCTTGGCAGTGAAGTGTGTTTTTACAACACCAATAAACCAACTCCTAAGCAGGGTCTTTACAAAGAACAAAACCTGGTGAAACAATCTTCAAAGAATGTTGGTTGTTGGTGAAATCTTAGGGAACACCATAAATATTGGAATAGAACCATTTCATCATCAATGCAATTGGAAACATACCATGTAATTATCTTTGTTGTTAAATATTACAATTTGGAATCATTCTAGAAATATTAGAAGCATTATAAATCAAAGGTGTGATACTATGAGCGCACAGAGATGAGAAGACACAATCAGACACAAGTACTTTTAAATGGAGGTAGTGGAGGAAGGGTTCAGCTAAATTTACAGGTGCACTAAAGTTGGCAGAGGACTCACAGGTGGGTCAAAGGCCCAATTTTACTTTTTCTCATTATTATTATCGAATGCTGTTGCCATTGATGAAAACATTTGTCCTTGAACGCTTTTACTATATGTTCGTAGATCACAATGATTGGATGAATCAATGGATATGATGTTCTTGAAGCCCTAATGCTTGATTATATTTCTCCACAATGAAAATGAACTATACTACAATGAATATGACTTTGAAGCTATAAAAGTAATGGGTAAGGTTGCATCAGATAGCATGGGGCAGTATGTTGAGGCAGAAAATAAGAGGCTGAGGAAGAAGAGGCCAAATATTGAAAAAAATGATGCCATGGAAAGTTCCAAAAGAAATAAACCACATAAATATGATATTGGAAACACCGAGGAAGAAGAATCAGCTCAGGATATTAATGTACTTGACGTTGATTTTCATGAATCTAACAAAGATTGAACTGAGAATAATTTTGAATCGAATCAGGTTTGGGCTATATATGATGGTGGTGATGGAATGATGTGCTTTTATGGTCTATTAATAAATTAATTTCACGAAGCAAGTTTAAGATGAAGGTTGTTTGGCTTGAGTCCATCACCAATGAAGAAAAAACTATCAATAACTGGTTGGATGATGGATTTTACCAGGGTTGTGGCCATTTTAAGCATGGAAAAACTGCCAACAACAATGTACAAAACATTTTTTCTCATAGTGTTTCATGGGAGAAAAGTCTTAAAGTAACTATTAGGATATTTCTCCAAAAGGGTGATGTTTGGGCCATGTACAGAGAGTGGAATTTTTCTTGGAACGAAGACACCCCTCTGGAAGTTAAATATAAGTATGAAACAATATAAATTGAAATGAATTATGGAAGAGGTTGGAGTGAGTGTGGTTCCTCTTGTCATGACTGATGGTTTCAACTCTATGTATCAGAGGAAGTAGGCGGTTAACTTGGTTCCCAGGAAGGAGCTTCTTAGATTTTCTCATCATGTTCCAACAAAGAGACTTTTGGGGGAAAAACCCTAAAATTTACCCCAAAACTGTTGTGAGATGGACCCTACTACAACTCCTGAAGATGAATTTGACAACTTGATCACTTTGATTTTTAATTAGGACTTCAACCTTTGTGGTTTTGGGGCATAATTGGGATCTATGTTAAAAAAAAATATACCAAACTCTCTTGACTACCATGCAATAGGATTAATTCATGCTTTCAAAGCTTTGCATGACTTCTTTGGAAGTGTAATAGCATAACTGACTATTAGCATTGGTCACATTGAATGGCCAAGAAGATGTTCGTTGTGCACTAACCTTCTCTTCTAGGGTGCAATTTAAATATGAGGATATCTAACTCTCATTTTTTATTGTTACCGATAAGTGATAACTGTGTTGGATTATCTCACTTTCTGAAAAAAAATTAGGGATAGATAAGAAGATGGCTATGCTAATTTCTATGTACCTTATCTTTAGTTGATGTGAACAATTCCTTTAAAAGATTTTTATTGCTGGAATATGTGAAGAGTGGAAACATGTTAAACATAAACCATTCAAAAGCTGTGGCACGATATTAAAGGCTTGTGATAATTCTAGTTACTTTTTTTGTATAACTATATTAGTTACTTTGTAAATTATTTTGTATTATTAGCTTCTTGTGTGAGTCATGCTACATGGGTTTGACATGAGCTAACTCCATTGAGTTATTTTTATCAAGTTAAAAATATGGGTTGCGTGATTTAAGTTTTACAAAGATTACACCATTATGTTTCGAGCACTTTTTTAAAATCATAATCTATATATACAATTTCAAGGACTACCATAACTCTCACATAATTCTTTAAAAGGTGCTAAGTCAATGAAAGAACACTTGCTTTATAAGGAGGAGGTTGGTAGTTCCATTCCACTATGTCCTAATATGAATTAATCAATGATATTGTAGTTTATTTTTAATTAAATACTTTTAATATTGATTTATTTCAATGCTGAGATATTTTTCTAGATTCATTATTTTATATTGTCTCTAAAGAGACAAAAGTAATGTATTATCTTTGAATGTAATTTTTTATTGTCTCTAGAGAGACAATAGTTAGGATAAAAAACATTGTCTCTTTAAAGACAATATGTTTTTAATCTCAACTATTGTCTCTAAAGAGATAAAAGTGAGATTGTCTTGAGAGACAAAAATGAAATTGTCTCTAGAGAAACAAAAATGCTTGTGTTATATATTGTCTTTTTTAGAGACAATATTTTAAGACAATTTAATTTGAGACATTCATTTAAAAACAATATTTAAGACAATACACAAGTTTTCTTTTATCTCAAGCTAAGACAATTTACTCAAAAAATGTTTTAAATATTGTCTTAAAACCTCCTTTGTATTATATTGTAAGCTGCTTCTATTCTTCCATGATCTGCCTTGAGGATCGGCATCCTGCTATTTGTAACCAAGGAAAATGCAATTGAGTCTCAATCGACTGATCAGTACCATAATATTGCAACTTTGGTTCTAGATTATGTTTTTGAATCACATGGAATTGGTAATTTCTAGTTCTTATTAGCGGAAAAATGATACGGTGGTTGATTAAAACTCAAACATAGCCTACCAACACTGATGAATCTGAATGTTGTCTGGTGGTTTTTGGACTCCACATTATGTCAATATCCAGACCTATCTGGTTTTCACCAATAACTGACCTAATCGAACAGGAGGACACGCAAGAGAGACAGAACGACCTAGACTTTTTGTTAGTGTGATCCCCTATACGACAATGACGCGCAACTCTCTGCAATTCCCTTCTACACAGGGAAAGCGGATTGAGCTACATATGGATCACAGAGATTTCAGCATTCATCCTGACAATTTCAGCTACCGTAGTGTAGAGGGATATCTTTTCAACCTTTTACCCGTGCGATTAGGGCCGAGCATTTCTTCTTCTTCTTTTTCTTTTCAGGGGGTGGGGTGTGATTATCGGCTATGTTACAATTCCACCCTTTCAAAACAGTAAACGCTGATCTCCCAAGTAGTCTAAAAAGTTACAATTGCAATCTCAGTGTCAATTTCATCAGAAGACAAAGATTTTTACTGGAAATATAGCCGTTTCAGCAATTTAGCTCGATTTTTTTTACGGGTTTATTTTGGAATTCCTCTGATAAAGAGGAATTAAATTGACCTAATTTTTATTTTCCTCAGGTTTACATTTCTAAAATCCACATTCTATATAATGATAACTCTCCTATAAGATCACTTCCTTGATAATGCTAATTTCATTTCTTATTCTCCCGACAGCCCTTCTTCCCTGGGCCTATTTATTATTTCCTTCTTTCTTTGGATGCTTAACCTTATGACGAATTATAACCAATTTAATATATTTTAGATCTCGATTATATTGACATTTAGAAACTTACAAAAGCTAACAATAAAGATTATTGAAATGACCATCTTGCATTTTCATGATACGTGAATTCTTTTTAAATGACTACTACACTAAGGGCATTTTAAGACATTTATTTAGGACAAAATAAATCTTGTGTCTTAAAAAGTCACTTTTTATTTTAGTTATTTTACATTAAAATTTAATATCAATTGAATTGTTTTAAATATAAAATTTAAGAAAAAAATAATGTGAGACAAAAATAGTTTGAGACAAAACTTTATATTTAAGACAAAAACAAATTGAGACAAAAATATTTTAAGACAAAATCAATTTAAGACAAATATATTTTAAGGAAAAACTTTATATTTAAGACAGAAACAGTTTGAGACAAATATTTTAAGACAAAACTTTATATTTGAGACAAAAGAAGTTTGACACAAAAATATTTTAAGACAAACGCAGTTTGAGACAAAAATATTTTAATATAAAACTTTATATTTAAGACAATGGCAACCTAAGACAATGAAAAATAGGATGAAACTCATTTAAGACAATTAGCAATTAAGACAAAACCATTAGCAATACTTCATAACAAATTGATTGTCAAATGACTTACATTCCATGAACTAAAATTGTTTATTTTTTTAAATAAGTGAAAATTTTTAAATTACTTCATCTAAGCTTTGATATAAATTTGCAAGAAATTAAAGACAATATAACAATAATTTTTTTTCATATATATATATATATATATCAAAACTATACATAAAGAAATAAAATAAAAAATACATATTCATCCATGTATTTTAAACTTTCATTATTTTCACTGAAATTCCATGAATGGATAGTGGATAATTATATTTTTAATTTTTGAAAATAGATATTCAAACCACATGAAATTTGATCATGTCAATTTTATTTCTTTTATATTTTATTTTTCCTTTTTCATTAAACGACATTCTAAAAATATAATAAATAAATAAAATATTATTTTTTGGTTGGCCACTCAAGGGGATTTAACTTTGAATCTCATGTTTTAACATAATACTTCATAACAAGGTGATTGTCAAATGAGTTACATTCCATGAACTAAAATTGTTTATTTTTTTAAATATGTGAAAAAATTTAAATTACTTCAACTAAACTTTGATATAAATTTGCAAGAAATTAAATACAATTTAACTATTAAAAAAAATTAAAAAAAAATAATAATAATAATCTCAATTGTTTTATATATTTATTTTTTCCGAAGAAAAAATCAGCAACTTTATTAAAATTAATGAAAGTTGCAATTTTGCACATGCATTTAAGCATTTATAGACACCCTATGGGCCCATGTGCATATGCACACTAGTCACTATAGCTAGGCTACCAAAAATAAACTTACAACAAGCCTGTAAGGCTGGGCCTGTCACGCTTGCCCTTTGTCATGACTGGCAAGAAAAATAAAATACATGGTGTGGCAGTGATATGGGCTAACTAGTTTTCTTCAATGTTTGTACCATTGTCCTTATCTGAATCTGAATTGTCTGAAATGTGTTGTGTTTTGTTACCCCCAGGGTCTGTTACCACTTTTTCTTCTGCTAACTGGGCTGAGGGGGTGATGTCGAAGGGGTCTTGCATGTCTTGTTCTTTTGACTCTATATATGTGGTTGTCTGTGGATGTTATTTTGGTTTGAGAACATCTTCTTCTTCTTCTTTTTCCTCCTTCTCTTCTTGCTCGCTTGTTGGAAATTGCCACCCTTTCGAAATTTTCACTGTCTTATTTTTTTCATGTTGTCTCTTTCTGCTTCCAAACATGTAATTTGCAAATGGCTGGTGTTTCTACACATTCTGCACCTGAATGCAGTATTTTCGAATTCAAGATGTTGTATCCATTTATGTTGTTTGTGTGTCAAATGTATGCATTTTCGCAGCCCTTTACTGAGGTCCACTTCCACGCAAATACGAGCAAAAGTGTAGATACGCTCCTCTAAGCATTGTGTATCTATTTTGATGTATCACCCCGGAAAGTTCCCAATGCAAGTAAGAACACTTTAGTTCTAGAAATGCAAGGGCGGATTGTAAAGTTGGACCTAGACTGGAATTTTGGACACTTCCATGGTGTTTGCGTCGAAATTCGGGAACCAAGGTGTGATGAAGAGCCCAATGGAGCCCCAGAACCATGGTCCCACCCTTAGAATGTTATCTTTGGATTTCGAGGATGCAAACTTGACATTGAAAAACCCCTTTCAACAGAGGACCAGCTCCATAGTCGTGAAAATCCAATCAACCAGCTCCATACGTTTTGGCCAGAAACTGTTGAATCTGTAGAAAATCGCTTGTGCTTCATAAAAAAATTGGTTTTCATATACTTCTATAAGCTCTATGTTCACTTCTGATATGCTATTTATTTTCTCAACAATGTAAGGTTTTGGAGCATTGTCTGTTGTTTCCGTTGGAGTAGAAATTTTGAGTTTTCCCTTTAGAATATTCCTGTAGGAGGGCCTTTCAAATTTTCATGTCTTAAGGTGCTGGTTCCTTTATCATTGCATGAAGTTCTGTGTTTTTCATTTTCCTATCTTCTCAATCTTAGATTGAGAATGATAGTGGAACCGGATCATATGGAGTACTCATGTAAAGTGCAAAGTTCTTGTAGTGATCATCCCCTATAGATCAAAGATTGTAGTTGACTAGGATACCCGGTAATTTGACCAATTTTGAGTTTCAGATCTGTGATCTCTTCATGGTGTTGTGCCCAAATCAAAATACTATTTCCCTTAGGGGGCTTGATGAAAATATGAAAAGTGTCATCACTTACATCATTGTCATTAATGGCTATGAGATCGTCCCTGGTCTTCAGCACTGGTTGTAGGGTTGGTCAGTGGGCAGGCATCCAAACGCTGGAGAGGAACAATGCAGGAGGCAAAGCATCGTCGCCCCATGTAAGAGACAAGGTAACCCCCACAGGAAAATGAAGCAGTAAGTGCAGTGTCCCTTGGAAGCGAAACAGAGTATGAAACGCCTCATCCACAATCGAACCCAACGATTCATAAAGAGTCAGAATGTGGTGCTAGTTATGTGGATATTCACCCCCAATCCCAACAAAATTCGTGCTCCAGCATTCTTTGATCCATTGTGTCTGCAGTTTGTAGCTTTCTGGTGGAATCGCCTCTGTTAAGAGGTTAAGAGACTTGAGAAAACGATGGTAATCATCCATAGTTGGTGCCAAGGAGTGGCAATGCCAAACCTGAGCCATCAAATGATAGAAAGGAAGCAGCCCGAGCCACCATTTGGTCCTATCGCAAGTAAGGGAGGTCGTTGCCTTGTCTCCCTGATGTTCAAACCCATAAACGCTAGCCGCCATTTTTGTTTTCCCTCCTCTCAAAAGTCCTTCAAGGTGAATTGTTATATATATATATATATATATATATATATATCAAAACTATATATAAAAAAATACAAATTCACCCATATATGCATTTTAAACCTTCATTCTTTTCTTTATAAATAAAAAATCAAAATTTTGATTCTTGTATATGTCTTAGAGTCACATCTCAATTTTCTTTTCACTGTTGAACAAATATATCAAAGAGATAAGTAACAATAATTTCATTATTTATTATATAAAATTTTAGTATTTAATTATATATATGAATGCATTATTAAGAAACCAAGTAATATTAGTAATTGATATCATTACCATGAATGCATTATTAACAAACCAAGTAATATTAGTAATTGATATCATTTCAAACTAGGTAATAACGATTATATGGTTTATCTTCCTCACTTAATAGAGATATATGTAAAGAAATTGTGAAGAAAGTTGAAAGAGTACTCTAGCATAAACTTTAATTTAACCTAAAGATCCATTGTCAAGCCCCTATAGTCACCCATATCTGAGACTGACTTAGCGAACCCAGATGGCCCATCACTATAGATTTTTGGTGCATCTGACTCATTTCATCTCATTGATTTTCTTAATCTGAAACTATGTGATTATATACTACACCTCACTTTTTATATTTCATGATCACTAAAATTCATAAGTTTAACGCTTATTGAAGTATGTAGATAGTAATTCCATACAATTATGCCTTAACATAACCAATATGCAAATGATATGAATGAAAGTAATCTTATAGAATCAACAACCCAAGTAGCCTAACAGTGATCAAACATTCAAATGTGTTGTACAATCAAGTGAACTCTAGTCTCGTATAAAAATTTAAATTATAAGAGCACACAATTCATACAAACCTACCACCAAATTTCCTATTTCATTTAAAATCATCGATCGCAACTTTGTTATACATCAAAATTGTTTCACTTAATAGAAATAGTAAGTACTCTCGTATGCATGGAATGTATGAAGAGTTAAACAAAGTGAAGGAAAGAAAGTTAAATCTTTAATTAAGTATAATAGTAGAAGTCAAGTGAGTCAAATTTAAAAAAGTAAAGCCTTGTAAAAAAAAGCTAAGTGAAGGAAAAGAAAAATGTCAATTTATGTTAAAGTGAAGTTCGAAGAGTTTATTTAAAGCGTCAAGTCATAGTTTGCATGAAGAAAATAAAGTTAGAGTTTGCATGATTCCATATTTATCAAGGTTTCAAAGCACCAAACAACTTAAGAAAGTCATGAGCTACTTCCACCAAGATCCTTGGTTATTATGAGTAGTCTGCAAGTCAAAGTTTGCATCCATTGGTCCATAAGTAGAAACTAGAGGTCGTTGAGAGTTTGTAAACCCCACTAATAAATTATTAGGGTGAGTAGCCTATAGAGCCACCACCACAGACCAAAGAAAGAGTCTCCACCGTAAGTTGTAGCCATGAGCCTCCATAAGAATATGCATAGAAGAGCTTAGCAAACTTGCTAGTAGTTTTTGGGAGCCACCGTTAAAGTGAAGGTTAAAATTTTTATTTTTAAAGATAATCAAGTGTATGTGATGTTAATTTCTAGAAGGCTAACACAATAAGGAAAGTAGGTAGAAGACAAAATAAAGACTACAACCATGGGTGACAAAGTAAGAATGAAGCAAACTGAAAAAATAAATCGAGAGGAAGAGCCAAAGTATCTTGAAGATATCATAGAGGTTCTCTCCACATTCAAGGCATCTAAAAGACAAGTAGACAAAAATTGAGGATGAATGGATCAAGATAAATCCGGTAACACTTCCAAAATTTACTAGTAAAAATTTATTTTTTAGGAACTATCAAAATGAAAACTTTTCTTCGATGTAAAGAATTGATTGACTGTCGGTCTAATAAACCATGTGATGAAGTATGTGATATATTAGTATTGGATCTTATAAAAAATGAATTGTATGAGAAGTCCTTCTGTAAGGTAGCAAAAGATACATCTTCCTAGGAAGCATGGAAGACCCTAGAAGTAGAATTTGGAATAAAGGAAGTGACATAAAGCAAAAAATTATGTTACAATTTGTTGAAGAATCAATAGAAATTTAACTACAGTTCTGAGATTAAATGAGCAAGACTCTAGGAGGAAAACAGAGTTGGAGAATCCCACTCAAATGTGGATGATGGTCATAAAGACTATAAAAGTGAAACCCATCATTCAGACATGCATATGGATCAAGAAGACACAAAAAATATTGTAGAGTAAGAAGTTAAAGCCCCTATGTGTGAGGTAGAGTAAGAACATATAAATTCTCGAGAACCCCAATGTAGCATGGATGTTGAAGATGATGATGAATCCCATTCTGATGAGACAAATGTGGATGGTGACTGAAAAGTGAGTAGTGAATTGGTGAATCCAACAATATTCCTTGTTGAATATGGTGAAGCTTCCAATAAAGAAGTGAATGAAATGTGTGATATAGTTGGTACAATTGTAGTTTATGATGGTCTCTTTACATCAGAGTTTGAAGAATTTAAGTTTGAAAATAACAAAGAAATTTTTTTATATGAGGTAATGGTTTTTAGAGCTGAATGTGCATCTCTCATGAATCCAACAACAAATGATGAATTTGGTGAAGTTGAAATTATTAATGTGCACATGCATGCTCAAATATATGACCACAAAGTGGATGAAAATAATGTTGATGAAATTTGTGGTCTCTTTTTCAAAACAAGGATTGATTGTGGAAATATGGAAAGTGCCATGTTTGATGAAGAATTGAAGGTTGAAGCTATCACTGTAGAAGCAAGTTGTAACAACACTGGTCAAAAATCCATGTAAAAGTTAATAAAGGTAAAATAATACCTTGGTCCTGGGACACGTATTCCAAGTTGAATGTTCTACAAAAACATCCTAGTGGGTGTTCATTTCGGTTTATTAATGGTTATGGAAATTGGAAAAGGAAATGGCAAAGGCTTTGGAAAGGCATGAGGCATTTATTGGCATTGTATTTATGAAAATAATGGAAAATATTAGAAAATGGAGGTGAAAGGTCACAAGTTTCATGTGAGGAGGAAAATAAAGGAAAATAATGGGAAAATGAAGAAATTATAGGCCTCATTGAGAAAAAGGCTTATGAGGATCAGTTGATAGCTTTTGCACAAACTTTTTCAGTTCAGTTTTTGGAGCTCTCATTCTATTCTCTCTCTCATACTCTTTTACTCTTTGAGTTTTCTTAGAACATCATTGGAGGATTGTGGCATACTTTGGATTTGGAGCAAGAAGGCAAAGGAAAAGCAAGAAAGCGCAAGAGGACAATGAGATCGATAGCTTGCAGGTAATGAGTTTCATGTATGGTTCTCTTACTAGTTTTGGCATGCATGGCATATGCATGTGGTTATTTGGTTATGATTTTTCAATGGCATGGGGGATTGCATGGATTGACTATGGTTTTTCCTAGCCTTGTTATTTCCTGGATAGCCATGTTGTTGTGGGTTTTACTTTTTTTTTCTGGATGGTTTTCTTGCGCCTTTGGTTGTGGGTTGATTTATTAGTTCCTAGAAGCCTTGGTTAGAAAAATTCTCAGGAAGCCCTTGGTGGGTTGAGTTACTAGTCCTAGAAGCCCTGGTTGGAAAAATTCTTTGGAAGTCTAACAACAACTGTGTGTTGAGTACTAGTCCTGGAAACCCTGGTTGGAAAAAAGGCGTTGGAGCCCTGAACAACTTGGTTAGAGTCCAATATGGTGATGGTTAGTGATGTTTGACCACAAAGTGGAATCACTGATTGAGGTTTGAGGTGGCTTGCCTCTGAAATCCCTGGTTTGGTTTTGATTGATTTGTTCTATGAGATCACACAATCATGCTTGGAATATGGCATGAGGGTGACTGGATGAAAGAAAGATTTAGTTCATCCTAGCTTATGGACAGGTGGTTCATGGAAGTCCCATACCTAGTGAGCCTATGCAATCATCAATGGGAGCTCTTTATCCTTGGTATTTTATGGGTAAATATACTTGTTTATATGTGGCTTATGTCATTGCTATATCCTTTATATTTCTGTTGGTTATGATTGAGTTTTATGAAAATGATAATGTATGGATCTCATCATGTTTTGGTTATTCATTGAATTTACAGTGACTATATGGCTTAATAGATGGTAATGCATTTATTATGATGAGGCCTCAATGCTTCTTAGTGATTCTCAGATAATTGTGAGACCCTTGTGCTCATGTCTATTATTTTAACCTTTAGAATTCATATTTGTGACATGTTTGATGAAATGGTTGTCATGGATATTAGGGGTACGCTCAAGTCCTTGTTCAAGTATTTACATTTTTATCATTACTTTGATGTTACTTTTAATTTCTGGAAGTTTCATGGAGTTTTGGGCAGCGGCACGAGTCCTGGATCTGAAAATGTGGCTCATAATCCAGAGTCATTAGCATAGAACTACCTAGAAAATTCCCTAGTCATAGGAATTCCTTGTTGTGGGAGCGACTGGATGTTCTAAGTTGCAAGCATGCCCATTTCAAGGGAGCGAATAAGGCTTTGATGAAGAAAAATGTCAGTTTGTCTCAAGGGTTGGTCCCCTGGATGGGTTGGATGGCTCCTGGGAGTTCTGTTGCAACTGGAGAAGGCCAGGTTGGTTATGTTCTGTCAGTTCCACTTAACTGATATATAGGGAGTTGAATAATATCATAGTAACTCTTAGTCACATGTTTGCCCCTGTTGGCCGGTTACTTTGGTAGATGTGGGAGGAGGGTGTTATAGTGTGGTATCATAGCATGGTTCCATTCTGCTTGGGTGATGTCTGGTTTATGTTCCCCTTGGATGGATGTGTTGTCGTATGTACATGTCGGTTGCATATAGGTCCTTGTGCT
Organism: Pinus albicaulis; assembly: GCA_034641835.2. Lineage (NCBI taxonomy): Eukaryota > Viridiplantae > Streptophyta > Pinopsida > Pinales > Pinaceae > Pinus > Pinus albicaulis. The sequence continues at coordinate 626,792,014 of CM076584.1, read as the reverse complement.
TGTGATCTATGTGCTTATTGTGTATGCATGGCATTGGTCATGATTGTATTGGTGTCTCTATGTGAAATTTTATGGTGTCGTTGTTGAATGTATTTGTTGTGACTTTATGCTGGTCGTGCATCAAATATGTGTATCAATTGATAACACATATTTCGGTCGTGCATTGATTATGTCGGTCGTGCATCGATTATTTCACATTAGTTGAAGGATATTTTGGACAAGGGATACATTAGGGCAAGTGTATCATCATGGAGCACACAAGTATTATTTGTGAAGAAGACGGATGGTGTGCATTCACTACATGCAATTGAACAAGGTGACCATTCAGAATAAGTATCTGTTGTCGAGGATTGATGATTTGTTCAATCAATTGAAGGGAACAACAATTTTATCGAATATTGATATGAGATTAGGATATCATCTGAGATTAGACTATTGACTATTAACATTTATCCTAAGGGTTGCAGAACTAGGGTTCATAGATAAACTTGTATTCTATGGTTTCAAACCCTTATTGTCTCCTTCAAGGGGGTTTATTAAGCCCTTCACAAAGACTTCCTTTTGCTAACCATATGGATTGTTTCTTTCAAACATGTATGGAAACATACTTTGCAAATCATATTGTAATATATTCATAAGATGATATTATTGGTATTGACTACACCTTATTTGGAGACATAATTTTTATTGTAGGGGTTGGTACGTTTCTATTGGATGTGGTTGGTGATGTGAAGACTACTCACCTTCTAGTAAAGATTCATACTAACTCTAACAAGCCTATGTATTCTTGTTTATAAAGGGAGACCCCTCTCAACTCAACTCATTGGATTCTTTGTTTGTTCATGCTAATTGTTTTTTCTCAAATTCCCTTCTCCAAGGGGTTGAGACTATTTACTTCATTTATTGAGACTAAGAAAAGGCGCTTTCAAGTCAAAAGTATAATAAAAAGTTGGGACTACCTCTAGGATTTTAAAAATTCATAGGTTGGTTGGTTTGGATTAGATCCACTTTTCTTAGGCTATATCATGTCTACTACTTTACCTTCCTCTAGCTCAAACAATTATAACACATTAGTAAGTGTTTCTTCCTCTTATTTCTTTGTGATGATATCTCTCTCCATATGTGAATCAATGCCTTGCAAATCGAGGCTTCTTAGTGATGGAATGGCGCAGTTTGATATGGCCATTTATTCTTATTGAAGTTTGCAGGAGGTTCTTGATCCCACTATTTATTCCTATTTAATTATTTTGATCTAGGTTGAAGAAGCTAAGGGGGTTGAGTTGCAGACGAAGCCAAGGAGGATGCATGGACTACAACTTGCCCAAGGTTCCCGATATTGCCTATTGTTCCTATTGAAATTGAAGCATTTTTATCCTAGTTGAAGGAGATGAGGGGGAGCTGAGTGGGTTGAGTCACAGGAATAGTCAAGGAGGATGTAGGGACTACAACTTACTCTAGTCTCTTCATCTCGTCGATTCTTCCTATTGAAATTGAATCTTTTTCATCCTGGTTAAAGGATTGGATAGGGGTTGAATTGTATGCAAAGTCAAGGAAGATGTAGTGAATTAGGTTAAGGGGACATGATAATGACTGTGTTAACTAGGTTTTCCTTTTATTTCAGTTAATAAGAGGTTTAGGGCTTGTTGTACTATACAACAACCCTCCCTTTTTCTTAATTTTAGAATAAAATTCATTTAGAAATAGGGTCCCCTTTTTCTTTTTATAGAAATAAAAGAATTAGAAATAAAGATTCATTGTTTTGAAAAAGCTCATCTTTTTTTGTATATAAACCAAATACAACATTCAAAACTTCCGACCCGATCAAATATAAAAGACCTTATCATAAAAAACAAGTCAAGTGTAAAAGTCCAATGAATAATAATCGCAATCGGAGATCGGAGAAAACCCTTAGAGGAAAATTTAACATAGAAACCCAAATCCTCCGATGCGATTAGTTCGATCGCAAAACTTCAATCGCAAAGGGTTTAAGTTATCTATTTACATGCCTCTGATGCGATGCGACCAATCGCAATTGTATGATCGGAACACTTTTTAATAAGTTCTTTGCGGTTAATTTCAAATTCTCCGATGCGACGCACGTTATTATAAATAAAAAAACACTTTTCAAAAGGAAAACAAACATTCGTTCGTTTAAATGAGAAAAACCTTTATATGGTAGACCCCACCATCGGAAATCGGAGAAAGCCATTAACAATTCTTTTCGATTGAAACTCCCCGATTGCGATCTATAACCATCGAATCGGAAATCGGAAAAGTTTCCAATCGCAATCGGAAAATCGAGAAATCTGTATTATGATATTTATGTACCATTTGAAAACTTTTGATGCGATTGATACATGACATTTATTTTATTCGAATAATTCAAGATAGGTAAATATTATAATATTTCACAAGCGTCAAATCTCCAATTGTACGTTGGTATTCAATAGCAAATCAATTGAATATTGGTTGATGATTCGGTTTTAAATACATGAGTGTGACCCAAAAAGAACATTTAAGTGTTATATGAGACCAATAAATAATGAATCATGAGTTCATAATCATTCCGTTCAAGTTGCTTGTTTGTCATGACTGAAATTTTATTGTCTTGCAGAATCAAGGAGCACTGAACCCTTTCGTTCACAGACAAAGGGAAATAGTATCAAACACATAAATGTCGAAGAGAGCAAGGAGAACCAAGACTGCTGTTCCCGTTAAGTTTGTTGAGACTCCTACAGTCTCAAAAGAAAAGCCAACAAAACTGAGATTAGTTACAGATACATCATGCCAAGGGCTCGGAATAATGACGTGGGAAGGAGTTTATAATCTATTGGAGAAAGAAAATCCCAAAGTCACAGTGGAAAAGGCATCAGTTGCAGATGAAGATAGCTCAGATTCTGACTCTGAGATTACTGAAAAATCACTTGCAAATTCATTTCTACATCGAATTGCAGCCAGAGCAAGCATCATGCCTTATTATGATGTGATTCGATGGGTCATCGATAGTGTGAAAATAAAGGACAAAATGTTTGTTTCAGCTTCTGGAGTGTCTTTTGGGTCGTTTAAAGCAGAAGACATTAAGGCAATGTATCATCTTCCTGGTCCGCAGAAGGTTTATAACAAAGAATTTATCAAAGAGTTTGCTGATAATAATAAAGTTCAATCTGATCCTATCAAAGATTGGAGGAAAAATCCTGAGAAGCACAGAAATGAAGCATCCGGTATGTATTCAGTAGATTCCCTCTTACCTCCGTATTGCTATGCCGCTGCCATGATGTGCAGATTATTTGGTAATGAAAATTCTGTTAGGTTTTCTTTACAAATGGTCCCATTAATCTTAGATGCTATCAATTCCGACATTATGGACTGGGCTGTTATTCTCTCTGATAGAATGGCTAATAGAATACTCGAGTACAGACAACATAAAACCGCTGGAAATTCCACTCCTTTTTTCTTTGTGCTTATATTCTAGACGCTCTTTGTTTTAATTCCAAATTTCCCTTGTTAGGATGGAAATGGACTCCCAAAGATCCTACCCCAATTCATATATATCATAAACTTCTTTGGAAAGTTCATTTCCAAGAAAATGTGTATAGAATATGCCATGGTTTCCTTATCCCTGTCTTTCAAACCATTTTCAATCGCTTCCCTCCTAGACTCTCCGAAAAAGCTAAAGCTGACTTATCCTCAATAGGAGATTGGTTTGGAGAAGAGAAATTCACATACATCGGGATTTTTGGGAGTATTGTGGAACCCCATGTTCTCCCTCTTATTGTTCCAGACAAACTTCTCGCCAAGGAAATCTCCTATCAATTAACAGTTGAAGGAATATCCAGAGCTCTAAACAATAGTAAGAAAAGAGTGTGGCCTCCATGCCCATTCAATTGTGGTCAGTTTACTTTGAATGACTTCAAACATGCAGAAAAGGAAGTCGCCAAAATAAAGGGTTGTAAATTTGCGACCATTCCGGGGAGACAATATGATCCACGACAGATAGCTTTTAATGTTACTGCTTCAGTTTCGATTGCTCGATTTGAGCATGAACCAGATGAGTTTGATGATTTGTTTGTTTCGTTGAATGATTTTCCTCAAGTTTATGATTTAGCCAAGTCTAAATTCCAGAAGGAAGAATTGAATAAATTTTTGTTATTCAGAAGTCAAAGATTGTTGAAAGTTCCTCTAGACCAACTGAGAATTCCTATACAAGGGTCAAAGACAGAGGGTACATCTGGAAAAACACCAGGAGAAACATCTTCCGGCAAAGTCATTTCACAATCGGCTATTAACCAGACAACTGTACATACTGAAAAGGTGAGCATTGATGGCAAACCTGATGCTCAGAAAGGGAATACTGATGGAAAATCTGATCGAAATACTGATCAGCAGTCCACAGCTCAAACAAAAGAAAAATGCACAAGTGCTGATACAAAAGGAGGATCAGATAGCAAAACCATTGAGCAGGGAACAAATACAGAGAAAACAGATACACAATTGGAAGGAAAAGAAACTACTAAGAAAATTATAGACTCTGCTGATCTTAATGTTTCTTCTCAATTGTTGAAACAATATGATCAATTCGCTCAGCAATTAGGACTGCAGGATAAAGATAAAGGGCAAGAAGATCAGGACGTCAAAATCATTCCTGAACATCCTACAGGGCAGATTGTATTGAAGATTGAGGAGATTCCTCCTTTGGATGTATTTTATAGCCCTAAACATAAGGCTGTTGTTAGAAAACAGAGAAAAAGAAGGAAGATGGATCAGGACATGTTTTCCACTCCATAGGAGGAGTTCATGAATATTGTCTACAATAATACTGAAGTGAATCCATCTGAGAATCTCACTAATTTGTCTCAATATGCAGGAGCATATAGTGCTGCAACAATAGATAAAGCTGCAGAAGTTTCTCAGTTAATGAATCAAAAAGATCTCCACATAGCTTTTCTTGAAGAACAAGCTAATGAAAGTCAGAAAAAGATTTCTCAATTGGAACAACGATTACAGGATCAAGAAATCAGATCTAAAGAGTTAGAAGAACAGATTGCCACAGAAAAGAAGAAAGTTGATGAGCAAGTTTTAGGCAAACAACAACAATTGAATCAAGAAATTTCCAAGTTACAAGATTTATTGCAAAATGAGAAGAATGCAAAGATCATACAGGAAAAAGAATTTCAAGCAGCTTTAGAGAGGTTCAAAGATTTCCCTAAATTAAGTGAATTCAAATCGGAAGCTCTTGAAGTTAATAAAATTCTGTCTCAGCAATTAAATGAATTTTGTACAAAATTATCACAGGCACAACCATTTTGTGATATTACATCATCCTTGATCCAGAACATTATTACTCTCAGGTAAGAAATTGATGATGCTGATGAAAATATTTCTGAATTTCTTACTTGGTAAGATACAGAAAAAGGAAGAGAAGCTAATCTTCCTAAGATAGAAGAAAGACATAAAGAAATCTTGTTTACAGAATGGGAACATCAGATAATGAAAGCCGAGAGAGCAATATCAAGAGCTAGGAGCATGATGAGTAATATAACGCAATTTATCAATGACAACTTGTATTCAATTAATCTCATTTCAGATTGTGTTCCTGGCAGTTTACCTAAAGTGAAAGAAACTGAAAACAGATGGAAAGAAGAAATGATGAATAAAAGTCAACAGATCAACAAACTTCAAGCAATATCTTGGGACAATATGTGGACTTATTTAATTAAGCCAAACAATCAACAAATGGCTATTAAATTCCTTTCAAATGTTGTTGATTGTTTAATTCCATAATTTTTCGATGCCACATATGCTGGACAGTTACATTCCGAGATGAGTCATCCACCGAGGCTCCAAGATATGCTGAAAATTTGCAACTTGGCTACATCAAGCGAGAAATAAAAGCAATGAATCGGTTTCATTTTTAAGATAGTATTTCTATTTTTAATTTGATAGATTGTAGCAGTAGTAGTAGGATTCTGTTTTTATGTAATTTCTTATTTAAATCCCTCTCATGCATTTAGAGAAAGGATCCGGAGTTGTAATATTTTTGACAGGGAGCTTACATTTCTGTACTTAATTGCCTCTTATATTTTATAAAGGATCACATCTGGTGATTTTGTGCTGAAATTATCTTTGAAGTGTTGCATTTCTATACCTTTGGATTTGATTTTACGTCAGAGTTACTGGATTAGAGTATCAGATTTCATTTGAAAGTCTTCAATATGAATGAGGTATTTCTATCTGTTCACTGTTGATTTCCTTTGTCATATGATATTCGCTTTAAAATTTGCTATCATTTATATATATTTGGTTTTCATAACATTTCTTTTTATATATCATTTCTGAGTATTATTGAAATGTTATCTTTCATAAGCATATATAGATGGTATACAATGATGAATGCAATATGTTAATATAAATCTGTTTAATTTCTTAAACAGAGTTATCTTTATTCATTTCTGCACATTTCAATTTAAATAATAATACATTTTCATGGTTATTGTTAAATTGGAACAATCTTAAGTTGTATTCACATATAATTACCCGGGTTAGTGTTAGAGTTTCTTTATCAGCATTTAGTTTAATTAGATAGTTTTATTTCAGTCAATTTAGTCCCATTTCCACTCATCCAAATCAATCCCCTCACCAACCCATTTAGTTATAAGGAAACCGGTCCTTTAAATCCAGTCGGAGCCACCATACCAAACGGAAAAGGAGCTGTCCTAAGGTCCCGACCGGGTGGTTTTCCCCAATGTTTGAAGCAGAGATTTTCTAGGCTTCAACAGGGCTATAATACTTTGATCTATGACATATTTGCATGCCATAAATGGGTGTGCGGTTGGGGAATTTCCCATTCCAAAGTTTTCTCGAGTGCCATCGTGCCATTGTACGAACATGGTATACAGGATGAATATTGGGCCCCAACTGAGGAGTGTTGAGCTCATCAGTCATATAAAAAACCCTCACTTTAAAAGGTCCTCATTTGTGAATTCAATCACTTGCTAGGAAACATAATAAGAGGTGTTGGATTATAAGTTCCCCTTTCGAAGGCCCTTGCAATATTCTATTTTTCGGGTGAACTCATGTGGTATTATTGGCAAGAGAATTGAATGGAGCTTTCACTCAGAGAGTTCGACATGAGACAACTCTCCTATCTGCCCTTATTATTTGAGTCAGTAAGAGTTGGGAGTAAACATACATTACTCAATCTCGAATTGTAGGACCTTTTTCAAATTAAAGATAATAAAAACCTATGGGATTTGGATGAGATCATTACTCATTTATAGTTCTCCTTAATATGAATGGGGAAGTCATCTAGAAATACCAAAACCTACCATGAGTAGCATTAGGGTGCACCCTTTAGAAAGTGAAAGGTTTTATCATTTAGAGGTTTTTTGACCAAAATATTGATGGGTCTCTGTAATGCTCAAGACATATATTTTTGTGAAGACCATGCTTTAAAAAACGACGACATGGATTTTATCAGAGGATAATGGACATTTTGGCTCACACCTCCATAATATATTTGGCAAATAACTTGCTTGCCCCAATACCAATGGCACAAGACACATTCATTAGTTGGGAACTTTCCTTACAAATAGATAAGGAAACAACTACTGATATCACGGTCATTCACCATCATCTACCATCACCCATGGGGCAGCAAGACTCAGAGGTATGGTGGGAAGTGATTTTTGGGCTTATATATTGCAATTAATTGGATGTCAACCTTTGTTCTTACATTGATTTCTCATTTCCATATTTGTTTTGGGTTTCCTCTTGCTACAAAGTGCAAGGCTGGGTGTATATAGGATAAAATATTGCGCTTTCCCCTTTGGTTCAGATTTCAAGGGCCCATTTTTTATTGGTGAGTAAATTTCCCGCCTTTACAATTGATTGAAGTAATAAATACAGGGCAATGTAAAAATTTTATATGCACTAAGAGAATGCTAGGGTTGAGTAGTTTAGGGCTAAAATGATATTGTGTTGGTTTATATTATTTAGATTTTGTTTTTTCCCTCATCCTTTCTCCTCTATCTTTTCAACCAATTTTATATGACTGGTTCTTTCATGCAAACCTTTTTTTCTAGAACTTCTACTAGTTTTGGAACAAAGTATTTCCTTGGGTGCATTCCATTAACATTTTGGGTATATTTTAGTGCATCGAGGTGATGTTGTACATATCCAAGGTTTTTAGATGTGTCTTTATGAAGATTGTATTCAATTTGAAAAGTATCATAAAAGCTTCCATCTATCCAGATTTAATGAACATGGTGCATAAGCCTTCAATCTACTCCCAAAATTTTAGACCCTTATTTTATTAGCATAGCTAGGTTTGGATTGGTTTTTGTTTAAAATTTATTTCCTCTTAAGTTATGATCCAAGAAAATTAGTGGTAGTTTCCTCTTATTTGAATGGAGGACTTACCATAAAATATGTAGGTGGTTTTGTGTTGTAGATGCATAATATCTATGTCCTTTTCTCCTCCAATATATTTAAGCTCAAACATCATATTTGAAATTTTCATTACAAACCTATAATTTATTACAAAGCACATTTAACTTGTCTATATATCATTGAGCTTATTGCCTATTAAAATTTTAAATATGGAACAAATGCTTAAACAATTTTTTTTTTTATACCCCATGGGAGAAAATCTTGTTATATTTTTTTTTTGAATGGTGTAGTTTGGTCCGTCCATTTCTTCCTGTTGCAGTTTGTAGGAGGTTCTTGATCACACTATTTCTTCCTATTTAATTCTTTTAATCCAGGTTGAAGGAGCTAAGGGGGTTGAGTTACAGACGAAACCAAGGAGGATGCATCGACTACAGCTTGCTCGAGGTTCCTGATCCCGCCAGTTCTTCCTATTGAAATTGAAGTCTTTTTATCCCAGTTGAAGGAGATGAGGGGGAGCTGAGCGGGTTGAGTCACAAGAATAGTCAAGGAGGATGCAGGGATTTCAACTTACTTGAGTTTCTTCATCCCGTCGATTCTTCCTATTGAAATTGAATCCTTTTCATCCTAGTTGAAAGAATGGAGAGGGGTTGAGTTGTATGTGCAATCAAGGAGGATGCAGGGACTGAGGTTAAGGATGATGATAATGACTAGGTTAACTGGGTAATGATGCAATTCAACCTAGCCATATATGCAAGGTTATTTTCTTCATGAAGTCGAATTAGATCTACTTTCATACACACATGTTAATTATTACAATGAGAAAGGAAAATATTAAGGGGTGATGTAGTCAAAAGGGATTATTATTGGAAGATTTCGTGTTTCAACCATTCAAACAGTGAACAGTCTTGGAGAGGGTGTGCTCAAGGAGGATAATTCTAGGCAATGTTTGTATTTCATCCATACAAACGACAATCAATAGATATATATGGTTACTAAAGGAAAACAACAAGTTATTACAAAGGGGGCACCATATTGCACTATTTCTAGTAGGTTAGAAATTCATAATAAGAAAAAAATATATATTGTGGACTTGATTGTGCCACGGTGTTATGTTGACTTGTTGCTCATACATTTAATGCATTATCATGAGTATTACGTGCTAAAACAACACATATTTTAGAAGACATGCACCTCACTAAAGATAATTTCAACATATTTGTCAATTAAAGGAAAAACATTAGCTACGAAGTGTTTTGGGTAGGTGTGTACTTTCAACAAACCTGGTTTTGAAAGAGAGAAAACTCACTAGAGAGGAATTGTGACATCCAAAATGATCTAGCACACAAGCCTTTAACCCACAATTTGATCCTCTTCTCTTTCCTAGACTACATTATCTCTCCTCCTACCCTGTTCTATAAAGGAGAGGTGCAAGTCCTCATTCTAGAGGGCGGATTTAGTTACAAAGGTGTCAAGAGATTCTCATCATCTACCCTCATCCTTTTTAGACTTGAGAGCACTTCATGTAAGAGCTTGATAGGGTATCCCATGGTACAATGTCTTTACGATTTACTCTCTAACACTTCATTCACATCTCAAATGGTTTCTAATATTCTTATTTTATCACTCTTTGAGTTCATGTGGTTTTTTTGTATATGTTATCATGCTACAAGGATTGTGATGTCATTAAAGTGCACTTATATAAATTTTACTTTCATATAAGATGCATATTCTTTGTTTTTTTTCCATATAATCACTACACGTATTTTAATTAAGAAACTCATCACATCCCTTTATAATCTAATTTTTACTTTAATCTCTATCCTCTTTAAAACACTAAAAAACAACATTTTATGTTGGATTATTTTAAACTTACACCTAAATTATGCACAAACATCTTAAAATAATCCTCATGAATAAAATAAAATTGTAATGCTCGATTTATAAGCCCAATAAATAATTAAAAAACCACAACAATCATATCACTACTCCACATAACAATTATATCACTCTAAAACATTTTCTTTTAAGGCCGAGAAATATTTTGTTTTAAAATCCTAAATTATTATTTTAGTCTATTTTTATATCACTCTAAAAAAAATTTTTTAAAGCCAACTAAAATTTTATTTTAAAATCCTAAATTATTAATTTAAAAATTAAAACTATTTTAATTATGGTAAGTTAAAAATTAAGACTGTCCACTAATATATATTTTTTTTTAAATTAAAACTATTTTTACGTCGGAGGCATTCTATTTGTTGGGTTGGGGTGAGAACACTGTTCACCCCAGCCAATAAGAAGCTTTTCCTATCGCCCTTCTAGCCAATTAGATTTTGACATTTGGAAACTAATTAAATTTTGACATTTGGGCTTATCGTCCTGTATTACCCTTCGGTTCCAACCCTTTCTATATTCAAGTAAAATTTCCACAGTTATTGATTGTGTGCATGCCTGGCTTATCACATCTTGACATTCGCAGATCGAATCTCACAAACTCCAGGTGGCCTCCGCATTGTGAGATCGGCACAGCTTCTATATAGGCAAGGTTGTCGATGGGTTCATTTTCTATGAGTTAGAAGATGGAGGAAGCGGAGGAGGAGAACGCACTTACTATTATTATTGTCAAAAGTGTTTCCAACTTATGACCAAGATCCTGAATTTGCATTCTCTGACCTGAAGATCTAGGTTTGTGCTATCTAGGTTTGGGCACAGTGATTTTTCCTTTTTTTTGTTCATGTGACTCCTTGAGGGGTGGGGTGTCGTTTGGTTCTTATGTATGGCTCCCAATTTTGAGCTTCAAGAATGGTGGAACAAGGAGAAGGAGATCCATGGGGGAACTTCCATGGTAGTAAAAATCGATAATCCAAATTGGTCCATGGTGGGATTTCAAAACCCTAAAGATGATTTCCACCAGTCAGATAAGCAGGGCCTAGGCAAAAATGCCAAGAATCTTACCTAGGTATGGCTGCTGAAAGACCATCGCGCCACGGGTTGTGTCGCCTGGCTCACGCAGGGGCTATGGAGCCTTATCTCCCTCATAAATAGAAGATTCACTTTGAGAAAGAATCAAAATTGTGTGACAGAGGAGGACAAACTAGGGTAAAGTAAATTGTACAGAGTCATTAGAGGGTTTCTCTTATTTTCAATCTTGATGCTATGGTTTCAGATTGCAGCTTTTATGAAATTTTGGCACTTTAGCCGCCCTCATTTCGAATTTTCTCCGGCGCTGGACTTCCAAGGTGTTTTACATTCCATTTATTCTGAATGGGTATTTGTCAGGGCCACTTATCTCGCCCCTCCTCTTCAGGATTTGGCCAACATCTGCATTGTGTTGTTTCTTATCCAATCGGTAGATATACTATGTGTTGTTTCTTATCTGCATTGTGTTGTCTACGATGGGAGACCTATGTATCCACATCAAGAAGATTAAGCCGGTGCCCCAATTTGAATTCCCAATTTCAGTAGCGGATTTGGAGAAAGTTGCCTCAGGAGAGTATCTGATGGTTCTGGTTCAGATTCCCATGTGTAACGAGATGGAGGTAAGCGTAAGCCTAAGCTCTTGTACTGCAATGTGGGTTCTTTTAGTCTCGTTAACCTACATTATGTAACAATGCGTGTGTTTTGTTTTTTATTTTAGAAGAGGGGCTACATAACGCTAGGTTTGCAATTTAGATTTGTTTCATGTGTTCAAAACCTTTTTTTATTCCATTTTGTGTTTTTTTGTACATTTATAGATCGAACTATAAAATGATATTCGATATATATTGTATTGATCTGTTAGACAAACAAAAGCTACAGTGGGGAAACCTTTTATACATAGAGGGTTTCTAACAACAAGAAATCTGAGCTAATAACAAGATTATATGATTCTTTGATAAAACTATAAGTGGAGATTACATAACAAAATTCAAACGGCAAACAGGTCTATGAAGAAGCCCAGAAACATGGAACCGTCCTTTTTTTATTTATTTAATTTTCAATATACTATGCTACAGAAATAAGGAGCAGCAAATCAGAACACGAACAAGAACATCTATTGTAGAGTGAAAAAATGTTGATTGATTCATCGAGAGTGATGGTATAGAGTATTTCACAGATTTACAGTCCTTGCTCACTGCCACTGGAAGCAAGGTTTCAGTGCTCCATCTGTGTCTACATCCTATGGGACTGCAGCTTTATCTGCTTTTCATCCCCACTCTCTTCCCTCCAAGGAACATACATTATCAAAATCAAAGAAGGAATTTTTGTACCCATTTTCTTAAAATTGTTTTTTGATGACTCCTTTTGCCAATGTGGCCTCAATGGTAAGGTGGCTACAATTTCTGGACATATCATGTATGATGTGGATTTTTTTAGGTTGTTACTTAAAAAATACTCGTATATTAAAAATTTCAAGTATTGTAGGAGGAATCACTCTCTTTCCAACCAAGCCGGAATAGCCAACATACCAAACCGGGTACCATATTGAGAATGTCTAATGTTTTCTAAAGGAAAAATCTATAGGAGGTACCTGAATCAATGTGGGTCTTTATTTTCATTGTCTGCACTTTTTAGACTCTAGCTTGAATGGGTTGTGCCCAATTGAATTTGTGAGAGTATTCATCTCTCTCCATTGTTCTGTCATCCCATACACATTGACTGAATGGGCTATGGATAATGTCTATGTTACCTATTTGGCCTTTTTTTCTCTCTTTTCGAGGTCTTGGTGAGCTGACCTAGAGGCTTGCAATGTTGGATATTTGTCCCTCTTCCATTCTAAAACCAACTTAGGTTGGCACTCTAGACCGAAAAATGATAAAATTAGTGTATGCATTAACTGGAAAATGATCGAATTAGTGTTTTCCTATCAATTTCGAGGGTGTATTCTATGCCTCATACAGGATTCTAACAAGTTATGTTGCAGTAAATATAATCTAGTGTTGTGTCAAAAATTTTCTTTATTTTGTTTTGATTATCAATGTTTCAATGCTTCTTCTGACCATTTGTTTTTGTTTCTATTTCAATAAAGTTGAGAAACTCACACATTTTGTTTGAAGACTATTACTGAGTTTATGATTGACCTCTTTGTCTTTTTTTCTTCAGATGTGTTGCTAAAACATAATTTGATTTTATCTAGTCTATATTTACGACATAAGCGTTATCTTTGCTGGAGTGGGGTGAGCAAACACTGTTCACGCCACCCAATAAAAACCTTTTCTTATCGCCTTTTTGTCGAATAAAAAATTTACAATTGTCGCCTCCAGCGTCGTCCTCTCGTTCGGACTATCGGTAACCCAGCATCCATTTAATGTGCCTTCAGCGCTCCCTTTGCACCCTTGTGCAAATGCTAGTAATTAGAACTATTAGTCATTAAAAAAATTCGTTCAAGCTCCAAAATGAAGAAAACTATTAAAAATTAAAACAATTCATTCGAGTAGCAAAATGACCAAAAAGGAGAGGGGAAGTAGACGTTGGAAATAGGTAATTGTTACAAGCAGGTCGAAAGAGGAGCATGTTTTCCCTCTCGAATCGAGGACAAGGCCAACCTTGCCTCTAGTGACAGGGCCAACCTCACCTCACCTTGGCAGGGCTAACCTCGCCTCCTTTTGCAGGGGTTTTGATAGGGCTATTGTTGCCTTTGCCTCCATTTGCAGGGGTTTGTATAGGGCTAGCTTTGCCTCTTGCCTCCTGCCTCCATTTGCAAGGGTTTTTAGGGACAAGGCCAACCTCGCCTCCAATGATAGGTCCAACTTTGCCTCGCCTCCACTGACAGGGCCATCCTCGCCTATTTTGCATGGTTTTGATAGGTCTAGCCTTACCTCTTGCTTCCATTTTACTTTGCAGGGGTTTTGATAGGGCTAGCCTTGCCTCTTGCCTCCATTTTTAGGGGGTTTTAGGCTCTTCATCATGCCTCTATAATTTGGATTTTCCCACTACGTCTAACAAATTATGGAGCGTAAGCTTCTAAGGAGGCAGTGCCAGGAACATTTCAGAGCTTAGCCCCTTTGATTGGATGATTGTCGATGAGATGGTGCTAGGAAATGCATCGACTCTTAGGTTTTTGTTTGTGGTAGGTTCTCATAACATTGACAATGGATTTGCAACTTTGGGTCACTCTTCCAATATTGGTTGTGGTGGATGTATTGCGTAGGGATATAGCCCTAGATGTCGCTTTCAGGTCGCTGATTTTGGAGATCTTAAAGGTTTTGTGTGCATTGAGTTATGGAGAGCAGTCACTTCACTTGAAATGTTTGTGGTGATTAATGCAAGATTTTAATTGTTGATCCTGCTGCTAAGGTAGAAGTTACAATGCACAAAGGCAATATTGGGTTCTGTTGGATCTTGCAAAGTCATGCCCAGAGAGAAGCAGCAAAGGTACACAAGTGCATTTTATATGTTCTTCTACGCACCTCTATTTTATTTTCTTTATTTATGTTTGATGTTATTTGATCTTTTCGAATGTCGGACATCGGGTTTGTAATTGGAAGATCCTGTGACCTTTTTTTATTTCTATTGGAAGATAGCAATAGTTTATTTTCTGGAAATTATAATCGGCGGTAGTTCCAGTGGGGCTTGTTGTAATTTCCAAGATGACTCTGTTTACCATAGCTTTATTTCCTTTAATTTTTTGATCTAACACTATGCTGCGAGTACACTATGCTGCGAGTGAAGATTTCAATCTATCTTCTGTGCAATTCTGCAATATTTTTTATCAAAATTTGAACTCAGGTTTAAGTCTGAACTCGGAATGCATGTGAGTCACTGAGTAGCATATACTTGTTAGTAATCTGTGAAAAACCGAGGTTGCTATGATAATACAACAAAGGGTTGTAGAGATCCACAGTTATTCTGTGCTAAGCTAAATATTCTGTAGAAATCTAGTATCGAATCTGCATTCCGTGGTATTTCAATTTATGATACATATATTCGATAGAAAGCAAGATTTGATGATCAGGTTCCATAGGCTCTGGTGACCGATCGAGTAATCACTAGGAAAATATAACATTGCCTATAGGAAGTGACAGAAACATGCTTTCTTCAAGGATTATCCAAAATATGTTTGGACGAGCTCTTATCTGTCACATGTGTTTCACTTCTTGGGATTTCACTGAATTTTTGTAGTGACAGTGAAGCACCTCTCAATATTTAACTCCTACTGACCATATCTATTAAGGTTTTGGATGGAAATTATAACTTTTCTCATGCTTATTTGTGGATCTTTGTAGTTCATATCTGTGGCCCACTAAGGATCAGATTTGTGGTTTGGAGCTTTATAATGAAGGTGAGATTACTGGGAATTTGGGTTTTACAAATCTTTTTGTCCTCTAAAATAAATTCAATTTGGAAGAATATCGATTAAATAAATCTGCACGGCTTTGTAATGAAGTCATATAAACAAAATTACTTGGTCATGCATTGATCAGGAGACGAGTTTCTTGGTTGTCTAAACAATTGATTATGCCATGGTCGAAGCATAAATTATGTTGATAGGAATATGCCTGTCTTTTTAGATTTACGTTGAGTCGAGACTCCAGAGACAGATTGTGAATTAATTAAGATTTGTAGAAATTTGGGATCCCTGTGAAAGTGAGATTTGATTCCCTACATATTTCATGAAGCTTGCTCTTTGTGGCCTATAAAATCCAACAGAGACAACACTAGATATTTAATCGACATAAAGATATGTCTTAGAGAAAGGATGCATAAATCTAGCAACAGAGATTCTTGAACTACTATCTAAACTCAATAATAATTAGTCATGGTACTGTAAAGTGTTATTGAAGAAAGGACAACTGTGAATCCTAAAGAAGATGTGATCTTTACTCATGTACAAGAAGATAAAATTTGCGCTCTTCTTTGAAATATTTGACTGAGACTGAAGTATGCCTCTTAGATTAAGATTCACTTATTGTCTCTAACACTATGACTGAGTCAGAACTTATAGTATTTAGCTATAAGATCTTTTATGCCATTAATAGTATGGAATAATGTTACAAATATGGTTATCACTGAGAAAGTTCACCTTTAAGCCAGAGGGGCGTAATAGTATGCATTGGAATATTCATGCACAAGCAGTATTGTAAGGCTGCTTGTGCCTAGAAGACAAATCATTTCCATGACAATCCTTATTCAACTTTGAGAAATTTGGCCATAGCCAAGAAAATTTCTTGTTGATACAAAATGAAAATTGAATCAAAAGAGTTTATGAAAAAATCCTTTAAAGCCCAAAGCTCACTTGATAGGGTCAAGTCATGTGCATATCTGGTACTACACTGTCACCATTCTAGCTAGCTAAGGACATGAAGCAGAACTACAATACTCTACAGACTTGAGGCACAAGAGCTATGTATGATGGAATCTTGTAGCAGTTATAGTAACAGGAAGATTGAAGACATAATCAAATTTGCAAGACAAAAAATGTAGGACAGAGAATCCTTGGTCTTTACATCAGTCTGGTTATAACATTGTGAATTCAGTGTTGACCAGTCTAGCAGAAAAGGCTTGGATAATTTATATAAGAACTCCTTGATAGTATATCAATTTTGTGGTACTCCATCCTAGTAGTATAATTGATGTTGTTAAACTTGAAAATTTGTAAGATGCTTGATTGAAGGAAAAGTTGTTATTAAGCAAAGATTAGATAATTTGACAATTATGATAGATATATATGTATAGGACTGTCAAATATGGATGAGTATTGGGATCTTATAATAATAATCATTGGAATATATCTTGAGCAACGACCATTCACTGACAAAATTTCATATGCAAAGTATAGGAGGATTCTGCTACCTAACAATGACCAAAAATTATGATGTTCTTAATCATTATTAAGGTCTCATCATTTCCCAATATTAGATAAGCCCTCTTATGGAGACATTCTATCTTATAGAAGCTTAAAAAATCAAGAAATGAAATCATCTGGAAGCATCTGATTCCATAATAAATCCTCCTTATGTTTAAAAACTTCAATTCTGTAACTCTTAAGTAGGAATGGTTGTCCTGAAAGTATATGACCTATATAGCTATCAAGGATAGAACTCTGTAAATATTCTTATGTGTGGCACTGACGTATGTATGACATCTCATAAAATAAAACTCAAAACCACTGAGAAATTTCACCTTTAATCCAGAGGGGCGTAATAGTATGCATTGGAATATTCATGCAAAAGCAGTATTGTAAGGCTGCTTATTCCTAGAAAGAAAAACATTGCCATGAAAATTCTTATTCAAATTTGATAAATTTGGCCATAGCCAAGAAAAAATCTTGTTGATATAAAATGAACATTGAATCAAAGGAGTTTATGAAAAATCCTTTAAAGCCCAAAGCTCACTTGATAGGGTCAAGTCATGTGCATATCTAGTGCTACACTGCCACCATTCTAGCTAGCTAAGGACATAAATTAGAACTACAGTACTATACAGACCTAATGCACAAGAGCTATGTATGATGGAATCTTGTAGCAGTTATAGTGACGGGAAGATTGTAGACATAATCAAATTCGTAATACAACAAGTGTAGCACAGAGAATCCTTGGTCTTTACATCAGTGTGGTTACAACATTGTGAATTCAATGTTGACCAGTCTAGCAGAAAAGGTTTGGAGTATTTATATAATATCTCCTTGATAGTATATCGGTTTTGTGGTACTCCATCCTAGTAGCATAATTTATGTTGTTAAATATGAAAATTTGTTAGATGCGTGATTGAAGGAAAAGTTGTTGTTAAGCAGAGATTAGATAAATTGACAATTATTATAGATATATATGTATAGGACTTTCAAATATGGCTGAGTATTGGGATCTTATAATAATAATAATTGGAATATATCTTGAGCAGCGACAATTCACTGACAGATGTTCATATGCAGAATATAGGAGGATTCTGCTACCTGACAGTGACCAAAAATTATGATGTTCTTAATCATTATTAAGGTCTCATCATTTCCCAATATTAGATAAGCCATCTTATGTAGACATTTTGTCTTATAGCAGCTTCAAACATCAAGAAATGAAAGCATCTGGAAGCATATGATTCCATAATAAATCCTCCTTATATTTAAAAACTTCAATTCTGTAGCTCTTAAGTAGGAATGGTCTTCCAGAAAGTATATAGACCTATAGAGCTATCAAGGATGGAACTCTGTAAATATTATTATGTGTAGCACTGACGTATGTATGACATCTCCGCAGATACAACTCAACATCACTGAGAAAGTTCGCCTTTAAGCCAGAGGGGCTTAATAGTATGCATTGGAATATTCATGCACATGCAGTATTGTAAGGCTGCTTGTGCCTAAAATACAAATCATTACCATGAAAATTCTTATTCAACTTTGAGAAATTTGGCCATAGCCAAGAAAACTTCTTGTTGATACAAAATGAACATTGAATCAAAGGAGTTTATGAAAAATCCTTTAAAGCCCAAAGTTCACTTGATAGGGTCAAGTCATGTGCATATCTAGTACTACACTGCCACCATTCTAGCTAGCTAAGGACATAAATCAGAACTACAATACTCTACATACTTGAGGCACAAAAGCTATGTATGATGGAATATTGTAGCAGTTATAGTGACGGGAATATTGAAGACATAATCAAATTCGAAAGACTATAAGTGTAGCACTAAGAATCCTTGGTCTTTACATCAGTGTGGTTACAACATTGTGAATTCAGTGTTGAACAGTCTAGCAAAAAAGGCTTGGAGTATTTATATATGAACTCCTTGATAGTATATCGGTTTTGTGGTACTCCATCCTAGTAGCATAATTGATGTTGTTAAACTTGAAAATTTGTTAGATGCTTGATTGAAGGAAAAGTTGTTATTAAGTAGAGATTAGATAAATTGACAATTATGATAGATATATATGTTTAGTACTGTCAAGTATGGCTGAGTATTGGGCTCTTATAATAATAATCATTGGAATATATCTTGAGAAGCGACGATTCACTGACAGAAGTTCATATATAGAATATAGGAGGATTATGCTACTTGATAGTGACCAAAAATTATGATGTTCTTAATCATTAGTAAGGTCTCATCATTTCCCAATATTATATAAGCCATCTTATGGAGACATTTTGTCTTATAGCAGCTTCAGACATCAAGAAATGAAAGCATCTGGAAGCATCTAATTCCATAATAAATCCTCCTTATGTTTAAAAACTTCAATTCTGTAACTCTTAAGTAGGAATGGTCTTCCTGAAAGTATATAGACCTATAGATATCAAGGATAGAACTCTGTAAATATTCTTATGTGTGGCACTAACGTATGTATGACATCTCAGCAAATACAACTCAACATCATCTATGTTCTCTTTTCAGTCCAGCTTCATGTACGATATCATTAGAAGTTCAGTAGATATGTTGACGACACTATTATAGTCTTGTTCACAATCAAAGTTGTGAACAAGACAGATGTAAATTGTGGATAGCTTATTTTTTTAGAAAGGATCGTCTACTATGAAGCTACAAGAAAGCTTTGATAAAAACTTAAGCAAGAACAAGTGGATGACACTTAGAAATTGTTCTTTGTTTCATTCATGATCAACATATGTACATTGAAGAAATTGCATGACCTTTTGAGCTCAAAGAACAAAACACCCCGATTCTGGCATCTTGACTGTATTAATTATAGATATATTGGGTAAATTGAAACACTTGTAGCTGTCATTTTACAATAAAGGATAATTCAGTTATATTGAGATAATCTCATAAGAATATTTATTCTTTCTGGGTGAAGAAAAGCCTCTTTAGAATGTTTCTTTGACCTGACGCTTCATAAATTCTTGTTTCTCTCATATGAGAAGATATTGATTAAAGGATAAATAACTCTCTAGAACCAGACTTCGAAGGGAGCTATAAAATTCTTGATGACCTTGCTTATGATTTACATTGTGTAATGATTTTTGGGCTAGTTTTCATCTCGAGAAAGAATGTCTTACCTTGCAAGACTGCTCTCCTAATCTGTTGTCTCAGGAAGGGTCGAAGATACCAATCCAGAGGATCGAGGGAAAATTATCTTGGATCAATGTCAGTCGCAGTAGATTGGAGGTCTGTTGGGTTACTTGAGTGAGATAGCAACTTACTATACGCAACCCTAACCAGACTAGCAGCTACCTTAGTTGGCAGAGTGCTGGAATTGCATCCATTAAGACGTTTTATTGTCTAAGGTTGGACTTTCAAATTAGCAAGTCAGTTTGACTTTATTCTATTTTACTCTCTCTCTAATGAACCATTGATATTAATTATAGGAATATTCGATCAAGGGTTTTTCCCAACTTGGGGTTTTTTCCTGCCTTGTGCCATATTATTGTGTCATCTTGTCTTGGCTTGTCTTCATCATATGTTCTTTCTTGAGTAATTTCTAATATGGTAAGAGTAGACGTTTTTGTGATGCTAAGAGTAGACGTTTTCTTTGATGCTAAGAGTAGCATCATGTCAGCTTCCTTGCTAAGAGTAGACGTTTATGTGATGCTTGTGCCAATTCCCTTCCGAAGTTGTCATATTTTGGTTCTTGGGTTATACCATCCTAAATCCCTAGTCTCAACAAACAGGCCAGAAAATATTATTGTGAGATCAAATCAAAAAATATTATTGCCATGAGTTACTATAATCACTATATTATCTTTTTTGGACATAAATCAGAATCACATTTACACTGTTGATTCTAGGATGAATGTTAATCCTATTGACGTCTTTTGGTTATCTAAGGATTTTAGACCATTTAATTATTTTTTTGTCTTCCATATCTCTTTCATAGACATGATATAGAATATTTCTAATTTATTTGATCTGCGGTTGTATGCAAGGTGCTGGAAAGTCAACTGTATTAAACAGTCTGATTCGTCATCCTGTTCTGGTATACATATAAATGTGTTTCTTTCAATTAGCTCAAGTTTAGAATAATTATGGTGCATATTTAAAAGCAGTGTAATCTATCCTCCCCTCTTCTGACCTACTTATTTGTCTCTGTTGTGTAGCCTACAGGAGAAAATGGAGTAACTCATGCACCAATTTTAATTGATTTGCAACAAGATAGTTTGGTTAGCAGCAGGGAAATAATTCTCCAAATTGAAAACAAGTCTCAGACAGTTTCTGCTAGTGAGTACATTACCTTCATTAATATGATTTAAGATTATAATTTTGATTTTTTTTAGCATATGGTATATACTTATTTGTTTTGGACGACCCCCATCACCAATCACAGTCTTAAACAACCACTGTAAATTTGTTGAGATGATTTACAACAGAAAAATATTATTTCATGTGCCACCTCTGCAGTGATTATAATTATGCGACTCTATTTATTTTTTAATTATTTATCTAATGTTTTTTCATATCCAGAGAAGAGGGAAATACTATAATTATTTAATGCTTAAAATGTTGAAAAAGTGGAAATGACTCCAAATTAAGTCGTACATATTTACAGTGCATGTGAGTGTGTCATGAAAGAAAACTTATCTTTCAAAAACTGCTGCACTTTGTATTTCCCTTACTGTCCAACAAGTAATTTACTATTTTGATGTTCCTAAATTGAGAATGCTCATTCAAGATTTTAAATGTTTGATTAGCTAGACTTGCTATTTTGATGTTCATGAATTGAGAATGCTCATTCAATATTTTAAATGTTCCATCAGCAAAATTTCGCTAGGTATTGCAGAACTGGGTAAGGTCTTTCGTGTTTTAAATGCAGAGGAGAGTATCTAGAAGTGTTATCCATCAAATGACATCTGGAGGTAGGGTTGTGATTATCTCCCGCCTTGACGCAAGGGAGAAAATAAATGTAGCCACAATAACTACACTTTTCAACCTATATAAGAATTGTAGTAGAATTTATTTTACCACCTCTGGTTGAGAAGACAATTGGTCACACAAATTTCGATACAAGGTTAAAGGTATAGTACAAGTTCCATGCTATAAAAGAAAATCTAAAGAACCTTGCAGTAAGTTAATTATTGGTTCTATTTTATGGATTCGATAAAAATAAAGTGAAATTTTATTAACAAAATGAATTATTAAGTTAATGCATTATAAATGTTTTGATATTTGCAAATTTTGAAAATTGTAGATTGCAAATTTTAGTAGAATACAATAGAATTTTTAGTACTATAATATGATTTTGTTAGAGATAATTACACTAGTTTGTCATAGAAATCAATCATCGACACATAGCGTCACTGTTTCATAACACCAGAACTTGCTCAGATTCGAAAGGGCAACACCACCATAACTCTTTCAACTTGAAGATACAATTAGCAACATATTTTTCTCTTTCAACTTGAAGAGACAATCAAGCAACATATTTTTTTTATAAATATAAAAGAGATCAACAATCAGTGTTATAAGGGAGCTTTAGCTACATAGTGGTAATTGTCCTTTGGCTTTGCCATTTTGATCTTTCATAAAATCATGTATGGATCAAATAGTGAGAGTCTAGAGTGAGAGGAAGGATCTAGCAGTGAGACTTTGGTTTGAAGTCAGGCTAACATAATCAAAGGTTAAATATTTGTGGCTTGACCCTGCACGGAACTTAGTATGCTTTATATTAACTTTTGAAATGGTGTTGGGCCTTGATGTTACCATATATAGGAATGTTAGTTCCATAGGAATCTTAGGTCCATATTTGAGGCTTGACCCTGCACGGAACTGAGTATGCTTTATATTAACTTTTGAAATGGTGTTGGGCCTTTACCATATGTAGGAATGTTAGGTCCATAGGAATGTTCGGGCTTGGCTTGGAAATCCGAGGATCAATAGGAGGGCCTGGCTGGGCAATACCTAGAGATATAATTGACTAAGTTATAATTAAATTTATAAACCTTTTCTTTCTTAATTTTTTTAAAGAGATCTTTGAATAACCATTCCATTATTCATGTTCATATGGACTTCTTAAAGCTTTTAGAGTTCTTGGTTTCAAAGGGACAAATGGACTGCCATAACTCGTCACATAATTATTTAAAGGGTGCTAGCTCAATGGAAGAGCACCTGCCATACAGGAGGTTGGTGGTTCGATTCCTCTATACCCTAACATGAATTATTGAATGATATTGTAGATTTTTTTAATTAAATATTTTTATATTGATTTATTTTAATTCCAACTATTCTTTTTGGAGAGACAAAAATGAAATTGTCTCTAGAGAGACAAAAATGAAACTGTCTTTGGAGAGACAAAAATGAAATCGTCTCTGAAGAGAAAAAAAATCTTGTGTTATATATTGTCTTTATAGAGATGATATTTTAAGACGATTTAATTTGAGACACCCGCTTAAAGAAAATATTTAAGACAATACACAAGTTTTCTTTTGTCTCAAGTTAAGACAATTTACCCAAAAAATGTCTTAAATATTGTCTTAAAACCCCCCTTTATGTTGTAGTGATTGTACCATTATAAACGGAAATTACTTCAAAGATGATTAATCACCAAATCAAGAATTTTCATGATATGTTAAAAATTTTAAAATGTAACACTAAAAACCAAATTACTTCTAAACATTTTCATGTTTGGGTGAACCTCCTAAAATATATATATATTTTATATAAATTTTAATTATGTTTATAATTGTGTTTATATTTGAATATGGTGTTTATAATTTTAGTATAATTAATAAGTGTGGTAAGTATTTAACTTTTACAAGATATTCAATGCAAAATTAATAGTGATGAATAGGAAAATTTATGGTGAGAGTGTTCTTCCTTACATGGGATTATTAATATGTACATATACATTAAATTAATGGTAAACTGATAGATTTTTTTTTTGTAATAAATATCAAAATGATTAAATTTAATTTTATGGTAGACATTAATTGCTAAAATTAAAATAAATCATGAAACAATATTAACATTCATAACTATGGAGATGGGCATTCTTAAAGTGTAGATAGGATTTTTTATAACACCATGAGCCAATACCATTTCTTAGCAATACCACATGCTCTAAAAAAAATAAGTCACTTCAGATAATACTGTTCATATTTGTTCATATGACATTTTTTAATTAATTAATTTATTGAAAATGTAAAAAGGGCATAAAAACTTTTCAAATAAATATGAAACATTGATTGTGTGTAATACTACTAGCTCAACTAATAATAATAATTATTATTACTGCATTTTAATGTGAAACATTGATTGTGTGTAATACTACTAGCTCAATCATAAATATTATTATTATTATTATTATCCAAAGAAATAACATATTCCCTAAAAACAATAAGTCGCTGTGATACTTGTTCCCATGATATTTTTTAATTAATTATTTTACTGAAAATATTAAAAAGGCGTGGTGTATGAGACCCCTTGTTTGTGGGACAAGGGACCCACTTAACACCATTGCTTATAAATACCATATGAATGCAAAAAGGACATAACTACTTTTCAAATAAATCTTAACCATTGATTGTGTGCATTACTACTAGCTCAACAATAAATATTATTATTATTATTATCAAATTTTAAGGTATATGTACTTTATCTCACTCTAGTTTTGAACCTCTTACCTCTTAGAAGGAAACATGTGCTCTTAACCATTAGGCCCACTAAAGCTGTATATAAATAGTTGGGACACATCAATAGACACAAACCCGTGATAAACATCAAAATACTTGTCCCATAATTCATCTCATTTTGTTAAGATTAGAAAAAATCATAAAAATTATGTAAACTATAAATTTATTTTCAATTATTATTATTATCAATGACGATGAAAAGAATTAGCATATGAGTTAAACATATATGTGTTTTGAAAAATGTCTAATAATATTCTTAACCATATAGATTCAACCCCACTTTTCTTTGGAAATTATTATTAATTAAAAATAAAATAACTAACTTGGAGTTAAATCTTAATCCTTAGTTTGTGAATACTCAATTAATAATATTTGAGCATTTTCTATGTAGGTTAAATCTCTACCATCTACTTAATAATTATTATTTACTTAATAATTACTGATAATTAAATTAAAATTGTGAAAAATATGTTTTGAAATAAATAAATTTATTAGTATAATAAATATTCTAAAATAATCAATAAAAATTAAATCCTTATTATCAATTTTATAATTATTATAATTAAATTTAAATTTAAAAACCATATTCTAAAACATCCCCATAAATATAATAATAGAGACAAATTATACAGAACTTATAGAAAAATGCTTAGAAAACTAACCAACACAAAATAATCAAATTCTTCTGATCCCTTTGGTAGAGCTTAAACATGTTTTAAAGTGCATAGAAATTCTATACACTATCATACTTCAATGGTTGTTATTTCCAATACCAATGCAGTAATACTTGCCTAATAAAAGCGAGTAATTTTAATAATACTATGTTACATGGAATCTTATTTTACTGGAGTACAGATTGTCATGTCGATATCAATAGTATTTCTCGAGACGTTTGATTGTATATCAAATATTCGCTAGAAATAGAAATTGTTTTCATACACAATTTACCAAAGGGTTTATGGTATGACCACCACGACAACGATCAAAGTTAACCTGATGGAGGGAGCAACCCGACGAAGATTTGAAAATGACTCGGCAGTGGAATAGGACACAAGTGTTGAAATACTGAATTTAGCATTCAGGGTATATCTGATTATGATTCCAATTTTCCTCATAGCCGGGCAATTCATGAACGCCGGACAATGTGGAGAACATATGCTTTTACAATACAGTAACTAAACTTGTCATGATGAAGTATGAAATCTCTCGTCTCACATCAAGAACTGAATCTGCTTTGGTGGTCAACAACTTGTAAAGGGCGGGCCCGTCAATAAATCACCCTTACGAGATGTTTCGAGGACAATGGATTAATCCCAGCCTCTTCTTTTTAGCAAGTTGTTACAACACTATGTAATGTACTTATAAGGCGCGGGCCCGGCAATGAATTAGTTTACCAGATGTTTCCAGGGAAATTGATGCCCTCGATTAAGAGCGGGCCCGTCAATAGTGTTTCGAGGACCTTTAGATTCCTCCAGTAGATCCCAGCCCCTCATTTTGATCTCGAGGAGCTTCCTTTTGACTTAGCTAGGTATTGTAAATGTGTGCAATGACGCGACGTGAGTGCTATACCGACCACACAATATGGAAGTTTATGAGCGTTAGTGTCTCAAATCAATGAACCCCTGAAGAGCCTTTCAATGGGATCCTCGGGTTGGTACTGCCTTTTGTCTTTGCTGCCGTCCATCTCCGACTTTGTAAAGGCAATGAAAATTACAGAATCTTCATCGTGGCGGAAATCTCCTTCCTATTTAGGCATTTCAAGGCCTATCAGAGCACAAAGTGTGTATTGTTGTAGGGTTTTAGTTCGTATTCTCCTCAACACGCAATGGGTATTTGTTTTGGGCGTCCATCATCAGCAAAACACAATCAAGCTGCTGAGAGCATCAGCAATCACCAAGTCGTCGTGATTCGAAAACGTTTGAATCAAGAATTGAAGTTGCAGTTTTATGGGACTGATCAATCCATTAAGACTAATCTGTCTTCCTTCTTGGCTGCAAATCATACGAAGCTGATCCTTAATGCAGATCATGCAGGAGAAGGATCTGCATACAACATCAAGGTTAGGATGCCTGCAAATAAGCTTTCCGGGAATTCCCCTCATGGTAATAAGGGTAAGGAAGAAGTTTTGGCTACTTTTCGGATACAAAAACACGGTAGCAGGCTTGGCGTGAAGCGTAAGGCTTGTTTTAATTCGTGGAGACCTTGTCTGGAGAGTATCAGCGAAGAAGAGCCTCACACAAACGATTAAATCGGATATCGGATATCTGATAGCAGTGCATATAATTAGATGAAATATGTTCAGCATCTTGGATAGATGGTAGATGACATATAAACAGGGTGTTTAAACAGGGTGTTTTGTTAAGGCATTTGATATAAAGTCAGGATGTTTAATTAGATGAAATATATGGAGGGATTTTGGATAAATTGGAGGTTCTATTTGATGTAAAGTTAGATGTTCAATTCTCTATCTTCAACACTTTTGATGTAAAGTCATATATTCAATTTCACACTTTTTCATAATATAATATAAAGTCACATGTTCAATTCCCTAATTTAATTAAAATGATATATTGAATATAATGAAAATTTATTGGTACTAAACTTAAAAAAATATTAAATAAAATATATAATTCAATAGTTCCTATATTTTTTTTTTCATGGGAGCAGTGGTGATTAGCTTTGTGCACGTTTATATCTACTTGCATTGATTTTGGTAGATTTATCGTTATGAAACTTTAAATTTATATGCATGTACATTCCAATTTTATGAATGATTGCTATAGACTCGATTATTACTTCAAACAACTTCCTCTTATATCTTTGAATTGGTTATTGTCAAATTAATTAAATAATGAATCGTTTGTTGTTTTTAAAGTTGCGATCGACATCTTATTTTTGCAAGTGCAATAGGGTTGGTAGAACTTGGCCACTTGCCTTGCGTATACGCCAGCCTTTTCTGTGAGACAGTTGTTTGTAGGTTGTCATTTATCAATTGACTAGTGCTTTAAACAATCCTAATATTCACACACTTTTAAAGGTGGAATAAAAGCTAACAAAATTGTATGGAAAATCTCTAGTTTAAAGATGGAATAAAAGCTAAATCGCAAGATTCTGTCTAGCTAGTTTGTTTTTCTGTATTAGCTATAGTTTTTTTTGTTAGTCTAATTAGTCTGTTTTTTTTTTTTTTCTAAAAATTATAGATATTTATTACTCAATATTTTAATAAAATTGGACATGGACTTTTCAAAATCTATGTTGAAGCTGCTAAACTTCAAGATTTTAGAAAACTTAATTTCTCAATCTCTTTAGATTTTTTCATTTTCCACATTAAATTTTTTAAGAGTAATAATTATATTTATTTAAATGAATATAACTAGTACAATTATATTTACCAATGTAATTAACATACATGACACATATCAAACATATTAACAATTATTATGCTTACTTCGTTAAAAAACCAATTATTTCTAATATTAATAACTATATAAATAATAAAACTTATATAATTATATATTTATGATACTTATATTAATATTATATTATATATTACTCTAATTTTAAGTTATTGTATAATATTTTATTAATATATTATGAGTAATATTTTAATTTATAATATATTTCACATATAATATATTAATTTAATTAATTAATATATTATAATTGTATTTAAAAATAAATATATTCAATTACTTATGAAGTCACTTCATTGAGATTTGGTGGACGTTTCGAACCATCTAATGTTGTTCATGTTAAGGACAAAGGTGAAAAAAGTCAATCTACACAAAAATAAATCTATCCATAAACGTTTCCAAACCATCTAATGTTGTTCACGTTTAGGAAAAAGGTGAAAAAGACTCAATCTACACAAAAATAAATCTACTCACAAACGTTTCAAACCATTGTTGTTCATGTTGAGGACAAAGGTGAGAAAAAATCAATCAAAAATCAATCTACCCATAATTTTAAATAGCAGAGATGCATTTTGGTCTAGAGTAGCCGTTGGGAAATTATAAGTTTAGAATTAGTTATAAGAAAAATAAAATTAATATTATTTACGGATTAAATTAAATGAAAGTAGTATTTATTTATAAATTAATAATTAGTTGTTATGAAATAGTTGTTAGGAGTTAACATTTATGAGTTAGCGTTTAGAAATTAGATGTTAGAACAATAGTAATTTATTATTATTATTATTATTATTATTTCTTAAATTAAATTAGATTAAATTGAATTGAATAAAATTAAAATTAAACTATAATTATATATGTAAAGGGAGAATCAAGAAGAGAGGGAAAGAACGCACCTCCTACTAAATTTACTAAATTTCCAACTATCATCCCTACCGATATTCACTGCATGTTTCTCAATCTCGATGACTTCTCTTAGCTTCCTATGATGGAAGTGATCAACCCTTGTGATGACCCAAGAATCCTCAATGTAAACATGGTGTTTTTATTTCTCTGCATGTTCAGCCAAGCTCACGAGTAGGAGCGATGAAATTATGTTTAATGTTTGCTACGTGTTCCTGGATTTTTTCAGCCAAAGCTTAGGAGCTCAAGAGAAGGAGATGTTTAATGTTTGCTACTTCTTCCTGGATTTTTTTGGCCAAATCTGAGGAGCAGGAGCGATTACGTTTCATGTTTTCTATGTGCTCCTGGATTATTACGTTTAATTTTTGCTACATGTTCCTAGATTTTTTGGCTAATAGAGTGACCAATTGCCCCAATCTAGGTAATCCCACATGAACACGGGATAAAGTAGACCCCTTTCATGTCTTTAGGGTTGCTAGGGTCTTTAACAAATCTAAGAGAATTTCTAATTGTACTAAGGGGTTTGAAGGTAGCAGAAAAATAATTCTTATTGAGAATATGAGTAATCTCATTGGAGGTAGGGGTTTGAAGGTGGTAGAAACTTTATTCTTATTAAGAATATGAGAAATATCATTGGAGATAGGATCACCACGAGCAGGTTTAACGTTGTAATATTTACACAGTCTTTGAAAAGCATTAAGGCCTTTATTATTCCTATAGATATTATTTTCAAAAAGATGGGATTTTTATTCTTCCAAGTGATTCTCATCAGAGATCCTAATAGCACAGGTGGTAATAGTGCTGAGAACTCTAAATTTGTGCACCGGAAAATGATGAAAAATGGTAAGAAGATATTGTTCCTTGTGAATTGTTTGGCTATAAACTTAGTAGAGGAGAATATCAAGAAAATAATGACACCCATTTACCTCAACTACCATCATGAATTTAAAATATAGCAAATAGAATAGTATAATCCTTTAAACTATGACAAAGAATTCAAATGGATGTAAAGACCGAACCCTCAGTACAACTGTTGCAAACAGAATTTATAAATTAGGTTCCATTCACATCTACACTATCTTTTGACTTCATTTGAAACAAATACATTGTAGTAGCCAGTAACCATGTGTTAGAAGGAAACCCTCTATTAATATTAGTTTTGGTGGTTGCGGTCGTGAGACGTTAAGGCCAACATAACCGTAACCTAGTTACTTAAAATAAAATAATCATAACATATTATATCTCGAGCACGGTCAGAATGGGCTGAGGAGACGAAGTAAGTTAACCATTCGACGAAATTCCTTTTGGGTTTTATGCCCCCAGCAATCGGCGAATACCTCCGGTGAATGCGGGCCCAACACCCCTCCCTATCTCCATCCCATTACTCTACCGTTTGAAGGAGCCAGTTTAGGAGCTAGTTAATCTACTCACTATTTTTGTTTCCATCCACCTATGCATGGGGGAAACCATGAATGAAAATACTTTCCCGCGTTCCTCGAGCCGCTTCAGCCAACTCCGAATAGGTCCCTGCAAACGAGTCGAGGGAAGACGTTAGAGTCATGGTGGAATGATCCTGTAATCGACGGAACATTGAAATCCCCTGTTAACCAATGGATGGATTGAACAGGACAAAATGAAAGCCATAACTTGAATACTACTGAAAAATCGATTTAATGAAAGCCCTCGCTAGACCACTACTGAAAACTAGTATGTTTTTTTTAGTGAATGTCTATTTTTTAATTTGATGTCTATGTATTTTTATTGAGAATCCCCGTTGCGCACACTCCACTATTGTGGAAACTCGCTTAAACAGATACTCGCTTAAAAATGGTGAAGAAAGTGAAATGGGAATCAATAATTTCCCTTCCGATGCAAAACCCTAAAGAAAAGCTCATCTTCGCTAATTCGGATTTAGATTGGTCTCTTGTACAAGGAGAACACATGGACTCCTTAGATCGGATTGCAAGAATCCCTTAAACTAGAATTTGAGACTTTATTAGAGAGGAAATGAACCCAAATGCTCCATGTTCTTTCACGTAGGTACAAAACAAACGCCCAGGATCAAGGCCTACTAATTCCTTGCTATATGAAGTGTAAATTTTTTTATAAATCCTATGTATATATGTTGGTATTAATTGTGCTCAAACATTTTTCATGGAATCATATGTATTGAGTTTTCAAACTTTTTTATGCAGCTATGCTTGTTCGTATGGCCCCGATGACAGAAAGGGACAAGATGAAGTGAAGCAAAAATACTCATTTGTGAAAAAGAGGGGATGCCAATACCATTTCATTGTAAAAATTATGGTTCAAATCCCCGAGGTTGCGATAATAACATATAACATGTATGAGCATGTAGATAGCCAAGGATTGCCTTATCATGGCCAACATGATACCTTGGGTCTTGCTAGGTTGCTGCATCAATCAAAGTTATCAAGGGACATGATTTCCTATGTAGAGAGTTGTTTCTTCTTGGATGTGCCAGTTGACTCTGTTTGCAAAATGCATGTTAAAAAATATATTGACATGGATACTGCAGCTCAAGATAGGGATTTATTTTTGTGTAGAAAAGATGTTGTTAACATATATAATAGTCTAATCTAAGGAGATTATCAGTTTCATAATAAGGATGAAATGAGTGTGAACCTTTAGTATAGGAAACACCAAAATGATTTTTTCTTTTATCAAAATCCCAATGGTGGAGATGTCCCTTTTATAGTTGGAATTTAGACGAAGTGGATGTTGGAGACCATGGTGAAGCTATCAAATAATACCCTAATAGCCATGGATTATACATTCAACACAAATAAGTATGGGGTGAGTGTATTAAGAATGATTGATCTAGTATAATAACTTGATTAATAATGACTAATAATCTGAAGTTGATGATCTATGTATTTTGAATGTAATAGTATCAATTGTACACACTTGTCGTGTTTGATCACCAACAAAGTGGGGTTCCAGTTGCATGGGTGGTGGCACCACGTGATACATCACAAGAAATTTCACTATGATTGGAGCAGCTCATGCATAGGTGTCACAAAGTTGATCATAGTTGGAAAGTTAATGATTTCATGGTTGATGATGCATTGGCTGAAATTGGTGCTTTAAGGTAAATTCAATATTCTTATTTGACAGTACAACTTGTATTTATTAAAAAAATAACATGCTTCAATTGAATTGAATGTGACAGGAGAATCATAAGGTGCAATGTTATCTTGTGTGTTTGACACGTACGTCGAGCATGGTTAAAAAATGTGAATCGATTAGCCAGTAATCCAGAAATAACAAAAGAAATGTTTAGTGATTTGGGTTTAATTATGAATTATTGTTCCAATGTTGAAGTGAGAAATTAAATTAATGCTTTCTTCAACAAATTTGCTGATAAGGAAAAGATCCTAGACTATTTCGACAAGAATTGGGTTGTTGGTCACAAGATTTGTAAGTTGAAAAACTCTTAAGTTACATTTCTCTTTTTGGTTTGAAATATGGATGAAATATCTTCATTAACCCAAATTTTATGCAATTAGGGATGTGGGTCAAAGGTTGTCAGTATTTTTCCCATGCAAATCAGGACACAAACAATGTTGTGGAATCATATCACTATTACCTAAAGACAAACTTTCTATCTGATAGAAGAAAAAAATGTTCTCGTAGCATGGATGGGTTGATATATGTTCTTCTAACAAATGTTGAACCCTCTTATCGGTTTAAGGAAATTATAAAAATGGAAGGATTTATAAATAATTAAAAGAAAGAGACACAGTTGGAATCGTCAATGAATAAAGAAAAAAGAATACCAGATAGTGATTGTAGCCCTCATTCACAAATGTCTCATGCTTTTTGGGTGAGGATTCAATCTAAAGTTAATAAGAAATATATTTTCACTTGTCATCGTACAAATTTCATAACTTGTGATTGCCCATGGTCTATTCATGGCAACATATGCAAGCATGTCATAAAGGTGGGTTGGTTGTGTTCTGGTTCAATGTCTTCAAAAAAATTAGAAAATAATCAAAGCATAACTGAGTCATACAATGGCCTTCCTGAGATAAATATAGAGGCAATATACGATCTTCCTGAAGATGCAAACACAACTGCCATGGATAGTCACAATGTTGATGTAAATGTTGAACAAATTGAGATGGCCAAGGAGGAGTTACTTGGCTACATAGACTTGGTTCGAAACAGTCCTCTTGCTACATTGACCAAGATTGAACAGTTGATTGCTTTGGTTAAAAAATTCTTGGATGACGCCAACAATCTTCATATTATGGATTATGAATTCACATATGGATTGGGTGCTTTTGGATTGTATTTAAAGAGGAAGAATAGTTTCCTAAGCCCCAAAAAGAGAAGAAAAAAAAGGCAACAAAATGCAATATTGGAAATTGACTTGAATATCCCAGGAGATGAAGATGAACCGTTTGAGTTTGAACAACTCAACAAGCGAGGTCTCCCTCATGCCAACAATGAATGATTTTCCAGGTTTCTTGTGCACGATTTTGTTTTCAATTTGTTTTTAATAGTTATTCTTGTATTAGCTTTATTTTATGTATTAATGTTTTGTTGACTATGTCCATGTATGTTTGATAGGTGGTGAGGATATGGTTGGAGATTTCTCTAATTTGATGGAATTGTCATCTAAGGTGATTAAATAACTCCATGCATTTACACTCAGTCTTTTAATACATTGATTGTTTTGTAAGTCATGGAAGATAGCTTTCAAGTGGTTTTTCATACTTGCATAGTTGCATATATTGGTGTGCGAACAATAATCTGATATATAAATTCGAATAAAAAAAAAGGAAATGTAACAAAATTATTAGAGGAACTACAATGAAATTGTAACTAGACATGTCAAACACAATTTTACCAGTTTTTTATAACTAAAAAAAAAACTGGAGAGTTATATATTACAACATCAAATATAATGTGTTTGATGTCTATGAGTTGCTACAACAATGAGCCAGTGTTGGAGCAACGGTGAGCTAGTGTTGCAGCAACAGTGAGCTAGTGCATCAGCAACTATGAGTCAGTGTATTAGCAACGGTGGCCCAGTTTGTCAGTCTGAATATGTGGATGAAGGGGGACATTTATGGAGAATGTTGATACAATAATCACTATGTCTTGGTTCATCAGGACAAAGATCCCTCCTGTCTCCATAACTACATTCCAGCAATCAGATTCTTCTTTTTTTCTCATCATATATTTCTTTTTATATACCCTTGCTGGAAGCCACATCATTGGATACTGAAATCTAATACCTATCCAGTGATTCCCACACTGTCCCATAGCAATAATATACTAAGAAACCCTTGTTAAGTCTTTATTTAACTTGAGGTAGTTAAATGGATCTTTATTTTGGGGTTGTTTTCCCATGTTATCCCACTTTGATTTACATCCTCCCTGTGCCTTAGTTTCCAATAATTGAATCTGACGTGCACAATATGCAATAGTAATCTCCCTTTTCTCGGAGATAACCTCTGCTACTTCTGGAGAGTTGATGGATTTTTGATGTTCTTCTATCACCTCCATAGGTTTGGGATGTTCTCGTCTAACCCACAAAAGGCTCTCGGAATTATGAAAATAAATGTTCACATCATCCAACCAAATGGCCTGATTTCTCAAATATGATACAAAGGCCGTCAATTGGACATCCCCTATAACATGGTTTGGATTCCATTTCGTATTATAAGGTACCAAAAAATTATGTTGGTATAGTTCACAGAGCAAGTCTCTATCTTGATCACAAATTATCATATATGCCTCCAAGAAACCATCACTGCTTTCAACCTGGAGAGGGATATTTTGGATGAGAGCATTCTTTTTAAATATCAGGAAATTTTCAGTCAAGTATGCATTGTAATTGGTTGAAAGAGCCCTGTAACTAATCACACCACCCATTAGTTGTCTG
Organism: Pinus albicaulis; assembly: GCA_034641835.2. NCBI lineage: Eukaryota > Viridiplantae > Streptophyta > Pinopsida > Pinales > Pinaceae > Pinus > Pinus albicaulis. The sequence goes on along the minus strand of CM076584.1, from coordinate 626,756,909 downwards.
AGTTCTTTCTTATCCTTCTCCAACTTGTTCACCATCCTTTCTAGCTCATCCACTATTTTTTTTATGTCTTCGTAAAACTTTGTTTTTATATTCTTCTTCGCATATCTTTCCAAGGTTAGGAAGTGATTTTTTGTGCTCACTGTAAGGTACTAGGTGTCTCAGATATGCATATTTAGACAACTGTAATTAATCCTTTGGTTCCTCATCATATTTTTGCTCACCAATGTCTTTAGTCAATTTGATCTATGGTTCCTCATCCTCTGTTAGTTTCATATATGGTTTTTGTTCCTCTGTGTCTATAACCATTTATTTTGTTACTTTGATATGTAATCCATGTTCCTCTGTATGGAGAACTGTGATTTTGGTATGGGAATCTGCAAATTCAATGTCATCAATCTATTCTTTTCAAAGGGGTATATCTTGTTGGACCCTTGGAGAAGGAATACCGATGTCATCAATGGGTATGGACTTTGCAACTTCAATGTCATCAGTCTATTTTTTTTCCAAGAGGTATATCTTGTTGGACCCCTGGAGAAGGAATACCTATGTCATCAATGGGTATGGACTCTGCAACTTGGGCCAAGAAATATAATCTGTCAAAAGTTTCTTTTTTTTTTCTGAGCTCATATGTTAGGGTTTTAACTTTGATCTGTAGTTGTTTGTTTTTAATCTGGAGAGTCCTATTCTTCCTTAACAATTAAATATATAGAGGAATATTTTTACAGGTACTTACTTTTGCAATGTGCTTCTTTCTCAATTCTGGTGGTTCAATTGGTTGGTCCTCCTAATCATCCCCATATAATTCTGGTTATGCAGTTGGTTGATCCTCCTGATCATCACCATAAAATTTTGGTTGTGTAGTTGGTTGGTCCTCCTCATTATCCCAAAACAATTTATTTGATTGGTCCTCCTGATCATCCCCAAACAATTTGGGTTGTGCAGTTGGTTGGCCTAACACTTTTTCCCTATAAAATTGATGTTACTCCTCTTCATCCACATACAAAATTTGAATTGAGACAAGGTAATCTGAGCCGTACCATTTGGTTAGTCATATTATGTATTCATAGTCAAAATCAGGAGAGGGAAGATTATCAACTTGTTCTTTTGTGTTAGCAAGCTAGCCTAATCCTTCTTCCACACATCCTTATTGCATGCATCCTTTGTCCATGACCCCTTCAATTAATACATCCTGTGGATACTCTTTCTCTTGCCCTTGATATTGTTCTACTGCTATCTCTTCTGGGAGTTTTTTCTATAACAACGGGGAGGGTTTTAGGAACTGGAGCATAGCAACCTCTCCTTCCCCTATTCTTCTTGTTTTTTTGCACTACTGCCAGGCATTTCCTATATCCTCTCAATCTTCTAGTTGCGGGTTTACTCCCCAATATTTGTATTTCATCATCATCATCTTGGCCATCTCCTTTATTTGTAGGTTTAGCAGTAGAAACCCTATAAACCCTCCTAGTTTGAACACATGGCGGCTTAGTTTCCATATGGAAAGGTTCTGTGGGAATTTCTATAGGTGGGAGGTCAATGAACATAGTTGCAGGTGCGAGGTCATGGGGTGGAGTTGAAACTAGGTGGTCATGGGGAGGAGTTGCAGCTAGGCAGTCATGGGGTAGAGTTCTAGCTGGGGGGTCATGGGGCAGAGTTGCCGCTAAGGGGTCATGAGGCAGAGTTGTCATTGAGAGGTCATGGGGTGGATTTTTCGTTGTGATTTCATGGGGCAGAGTTGCAGCTAGAGGGTCATTGGGTGGAGTTACAGCTGGGGGGTAATGGGGCGGAGTTGTAGCTGGGGGGTCATGGGGTGGAGTTACCACTAAGGGGTCATGGGGTGTAGTTTCCGCTAAGAGGTCATGGGGTGGAGTTGCCATTGAGATTTCATGGGGCAGTGTTACAACTGGGGGGTCATGGGGCGGAGTTGCAGCTAGGGGGTCATGGGGCGGAGTTGTAGCTTTGAGGTCATGGGGTGGAGTTGTAGCTTCAACATGCAATGGTCTTCCAATTAGTTCATCCCAATTTCTCCCTTCCCTTTGTAGTGTAGCAACCACAAAAATTTTAATAAGGGATTGGTAGGAAAGGATTTCGAGTGGCCGCTTCCACTTCTGCACACCTCAGGCCATTTGGTCTAGGGTTTTTGCAAGAAAGAAAGGTATGTTAAGTGACCTGCCATGATGCAAGTGGTCTAATAAGCGGAGGTGCTCATAATAAATAACCACATACCTTCCTTCACAATTGAAAAGTCTTTGGACAAGGAATTCAGCATCTGACCAGGGTTGTGGTAATGAATTCCTCTCATATCCTTAGCCACTCCTGATCAATTGTTCACTTGCCTTAAGGAAATTCCTCACAATATCAAGTTGGAGTTTTCGTGGTGAAAACCACTTTTCTCCCGTCTAGAGTAGCACTGACACTTCAACAATTGTCTCTTCTATCGCATGCACCACTGTCCCTGCTACCTCTGATCTACCCTCCCTGTAATGCATAGAAAATTCTAGGGCTATGTCATTGTCATTCCCCTGAAACCTGCAAATATAATCTATCTAGCCGGTCTATTCAAATAATTGTTTAATGTGTGGAAATTTGTCTAAAAATTCTTCGGCACTTTCATGGCATATTCTTGCACCTCCCATCTCTAGCAAGAGTTCAGAGTGGCTATGGTTGTGTTAGCTATTTGCAAGAGTTTGAATGTGGGACAATGGGACAATGGAAGAGTTGGGGTAATGGGTACAGTAATAAATTAATAATGGGGACGGGATATTTATGGCAGTGCCCATATGTAGACATGTGTTTCCGCAAGGGGTCGGGAAATAGATATGTGGAGGGTTAAATGAAATTCATCTCAACCACATGATGAATATCATTGATTTTGGATTTCCAATTAATCTTTTGACAGTTATATGAAACTCCACCACCCAACCATACACTCTTAAGAATTTTTTTAAAAGTTTATTTATAAAGGTATAAATACTATTAAAAATAAAATAATCAAACTTTTTTATATAACCTTAAAGGAAAATTTGTGTTCAGCGTACCATCAAGACAAGACTCGTAATAAAAACATTTATAAATATGGCCACATTGTAACACCCTTAGAACAAATCCATTTATAGACATAGCTAGATTGTAACATACTGAACCAATGCTCTTCCCCATTTCCAATCAAGCCACTCAATAGGAGGCTTGGAATGTCAAAAAATTTCTCAAGGTGTCTATTTTTAATTTTGATCATACTTCTTTCATGGTATATGGGATGAACTCTCTTGATATCTATCCTAAGATGAAAATTTATATGCATTCATTTACTCTTCGGATATCTTCAGCAGCATGTTAAATAGTTAATGTAAGAAGCATGTAACGTTCATCTATAACATGCATGTAACATTCATCTATAATAACGTTTCAAATATATAATGAAATAAAAGATGACTATAAATCTATCAAGAAAAACTTAATCTAAGTGAACAAAAGTACGATATGTATGAAGTCCTACTCATGGAAAATCATAGTAATTGATCTGATCCTTCTCACTTTCAAGAAATTTAAAGAGTGCAATAGTGCAACATTAGTTAAACAACTTTAATTTTCAAAAGATAACAGATGTGTTCCATTAATTCATCAAAGCACTTACAAACTTACAATAGTGCATTCTTTGCAAATGTTTTTGACAAATTTATGGACCCTTCTCTAAATGCATGAGAGGGGTTTAAATACTAAACTAACTATGTTCTAAAAATAGATTATTACAAAAATATAGATAAGGTCTCAAACAAACATCCTCATAGGATTAACTTAAACTATAATCTAGGAAAATAAAATAATAATTTTGATTTATGAATTCCGCCCTTTCTTCTAGAGTTGGTCACAAAGTTGAAAAATATCCATCATAGGCTTGAGCTGAGCTGGATGCAAAATCCTTGATGCATTTGGAAGTATGGGTTGTGATGTCTTTGTTGAATTTGTTAAGGATCGAAGAGTCTGATATTGATGATAAGGTTTGACCAGAAAATTCCAATATTTTTCTTGATCAAACTTATTTACCTTCTTAATTACTTCATCCTGTGCGTCTGCTTTCTTCGTCCACTGTGATTTTATCTATTTTTCTTATGAAAACAATTCATACGTGTTCTCTTTGAGAATTTCTGCTTTTAATAGTTGTTCACATACATATTCAATAATTTCATTTAATAACTTAGATTTTTTCGTTGTTGCATTCTATGCTTTCTTGATTTCTGCTTCCCAATCTCTAAATAGAATCTCCTTGTGAAACTTATCTACTTGAGGTAGATCTGCTTCCTTTCGTGAGTCTGATACTTGCCACTGAATGTGTTCATCGATCTTCTTTTCATGTCTTTCACATTCAAGCTTCTAGATAACTATCTGTTGGATCAATATTTTATTCGAATCATAATAAGAGTCAATGATAGAAGCTTGATGACAAAATAATTCTTGTTCTTTCTTTAACTTAGCATTTATATCCAGTGCTTCTTTAATATACTACTCCAATTGTGGTTGGCTCTGTATCCTGATCATTATTGTTTCCAGTTGTGCTTGTTTCTCATTGATCTCTATTTCATGCTGTACTTTGAGGGTTTCAAAATCCTTTTGAAATTGGGCCATATTTTCTTTGATTTGCTCACTAGAGTTGGATTTTTCTTCATTTAACAGTCTCTCTAGTTCTAGTACTCTGGCTTCCTTCTGCTTCAACAACACTCTAACTTCAGTAGGTTTATCAATGGTGGCAGTAGCATATGCTCCTACGTACTGTGATAATTTAGTTAGATCTTCTGTAGGGACATGTAAGGAATCTTTCCACAATACATCAACTAATTCATCTATGAGATTTAAGACTATTTCACCAGTTCTTCTTCTTTTGTTCCTCTTAACTACAGCCTTATAGCTAGGACTGTATAAAATGTCCAGTGAAGGAATTTCTTCAACTCGTAAAACTATCTTTTGTGTAGAGTAGGTCGGTATGATCTCTCGATCATGAGTTTTTGGAACTTGTTGTAGTGGATTCATAGTTTCCACTATCTTCTGGGAATGTTCAGATGTCTGAAATCTAGATATTTTATTAGTGTTCAGATTTTCCTTAGGAGTTTTTATTGCTTCAGAAAACTCCTCCCATTCACTACTAAAATATTTTGTTTGCGATTTTCCAGACTGATCTAGTGTGTTATGACTGTGTTGAACTTCTTGATATTTTGACTCTCTTCCATTACTTTATTTTCCCTCATGCATCGCTATCTCTTGGATTACCTGATCAATTATCTTTTCTAGGCTATCCTTTCTCGATTCGGATTCATTTTCAGAATGATTCGAATTATGAGATTGATGTTGTGATTGACCTGATTCATCCTTAGACATGTCTTCAACTTCATTATCCAAGCTGATACTTGGAGTAGGTCTGTTGATATAATCAATAGTTAAAAAATTGAGAGGAAAACTCTACAATCTCTTATTTCTATACTCTTGGAAAGATTCCAAATCATCTTGACTCAATCGGGTGGATGCAAACTTGGTTATATCTGAAAAAAATTTATGCCTTGAAAGAGATCATCAAATCCATCTGCTTCCATTACAAAAGGCTTCATTTTGAGCTCTATAGTAAAATTTTTAATTACATCATTTGGATCGTATAACCTGTTTGTCATTTCTGCCAATTTCAATAGATTGATCTGGGAAACATCCTTGTAGGTATGGCCAATATCAAATAGTGTAAAAGTGACACACTGTATATGGAAATTAGGCCGAATGGCCTTCTTAGCATTTTTGATTTGTTTAGTGATACCATTAACAAGCTGGTAAGCTATCTCTCGTGCAAGAAAATTATCAGGTACATAATAAGGTAAGACATGGGGACAAGAATAACTCTCGAATACTCTAACATATGTAAAATTATCCTCTGCAAACCACCTAGCCAAAGAAATAATATCTACGCTGGCCTCTTCAGAAACCCTAGGGGGATTTTTATTGATTATCATTTGGTGCATAGGCAATATTACTCCATAATTTTTTTTTAAAGAAATGCAGGTGGAAGTCTGAATCCCAGAGGTCTCTGGCGTAAATGTGGATTGGGCTAGGGTCTTGGGTAGTCCATTTCCATCCCATGGTAGGAAAACTAGAATTGAAACAGATGGCATCCATGGAATAGGTAGACATATAAAAGGGAGGTGTCTCTCTAGATGAAGCACTCCTCTTATTCCTATATTTAGTAATGTGTTTGGCTAAATTATTAGATAGGATGCTTTCCCAATTCATAATTGATGAATTGATGATTGTGTAAATCATTGGAACCTATTCTATTGAAAACCTAGTGGTATCAGATTTACCAGACAAACTACACAACATACCGGCAACATAAAAATATGGGGAAGGAGTTTGGGAAATTGGGTACATACTAATTTTATTTCACTTCAAATTTCCCCAGTCTTCCTTCCATTCTTTGATGAATTTCGTGAGATCGGGATGCTCTGCACTAAAGCTTTACAAAAAATCATTGTCATAATTTTGTTGCAGGGACGGTAGATGATACATTGCTTTTAAGTCTTCTACCCTGAAAGATCCTAAGTCTTCTCCCTTTGAATATTTGAATTTCCTGCCAGCTATGTTTACATGGTCAATTACCCACTTAACCATGTCTGTGTAAGGGATAATTTTCGGTCTTGCTACTACCTTGTGGAGGAATGAACATGCAACATCAAACTCAGTAGCATCTGAAGTAGATGTCATGCCTGTTGTAGATATTTTGGTTATTACTCTTGGTTTTTCATCTTCAAATAGTTTATACATTGTTTCCCATGATGAACTGCCACATTCCTTGTTGCAGGTAGTATCTGAGAATAAGGGAGATATCTGTGAGTCCTCAGTAGGCAGTGCTTGATAAATATCTTTTCCCTTCTTGCTCATTTTAATCTTCCTTGATTCGTTAAATGGTTTCCTGATTTCAAGTAAGTAGGGAGAGCATTAAAAGTAGGAGAGAGTCAAATCTGTTGTTTATATCAAACATACGTGCATTTCAAAATCATATCTCTTACAACTTGACACGAAATAAATGTAATATCAATCAACTTAAATCCTTGCATGCTCGATAAATTAAATGTCGTGAATTCGCATGTCGCCATATATAATTTTTCGCGCTTGTAATGTTTACCCATAAATGTTGCGAAATGCGATGTGCACAAATTGCACATTCCAAATTTATGCGATAATTTTTTTTTTATGAATAAGTTAAGAGAAATGTAAAATGCGCATTCAAAAAGCCATGCGATCCCACTTAAAGGACTTTAAATATTTATCTTTGATGCTTTGTTGGCTTGTTGGGTTCGCAGAATCACACGAATATATAATTAATTTATGAGTTGATCATTAAATAAGGTGCAATGAGATAAAGAGTTTATAATGATAATTGAAGTTATTCAAACTTTTTAAAACATATCTTCAAAATTGGAGATTGAAGTTACTTTAATTTTAAAAAAAAGAAAATTAAAATATATAAATATGTATCAATATGCTTGGTAAGATGTGAAAATAAAGAGTCCATACTATAACAATGCATTCCATTATGAAATTGTTGACCTATCTACTAACACCACATGTGCATTTTTTCATAATCAAAAGATTGGCTTTTTATTAAAACTTTAGACAAATTTTATATGAGATTCTCAAGACAACAAACCTTCAATCTTGAGATCAATAGTCTCTGTATGGCTCGATTTCATATAAACATGTTATGATGGGGATGAATTTTCCCCTTTACAAGTCCATGTGAAGCTAAATTTTCAATTCATTCAAATCATAAAATCATATATACCTTAATTCTTTTCAAAGAATATCCCCTAGCATTATTCACTTTCAATAGTACCTGTGTGGGTTTTGTTCTCAGTACATAACAATGTTAAATATTTGGGTTGTGAAGATAACTTCATTGATTTGCAAGTTCTTCATATTATTTTCTCTGTTTGCAGCTAAGTTGTTGTTGTTGTCATGGATTTCAAAACGTGCTTTAGTTCAAAACACCTAGACTTGTGGTTGCAGATGTTGATGATGGAGAAATTCACAACAATTGGATTGTTGTTTTGGACATTTACATATTTCTCCCCCTTAAGTTAGGTTGGATATATGGATTGCGAAAGTGCAAGATGTCACATTTGCATTTTGCATTTAACCATGTATGTATAAAGAAAAAATAATGATTGATATATAAGTTATCTTGGTTGGCTTGTAACCAAGGGTATCTCACATAATTTGTCAATGAAGAGACTTCTTTAAGAATTAGAGCTCATTAAAGTCAAATTATTGGCTTGTATAAATTATGGGATAATGTGCTACTCATGGATAATGAATGAATGAATTTTCATAGAATATGTAATTGTGAAGGTGTATTGAAGGCATTATAATGAATAAATAGTCTCATTTTGTAAAATATTTTGGAATCCTTCATTTTTTTTTAAAACTATTAAATACATGACAACTCTTTTGTACATGTGCCAGCGCAATTGAATGAGATTGGAATTTGACTTCCAGAATAAAAGGCATAATAAAAACATCCATCACATAATCTAATGACATAAATAAACTGTAATAAAAATGTAATTCCATTAATAGTATTACTGAAAAATACATTTTCTACATACATGTGTTGAGATATAACACCAAAAAATAGAGTAAGGACATCTATAAAAAGGAGCTCATACAAAAATGATGGAGATCAGTTTGCTCCAATCGATCTCAAAAAATATGAACACAATAATATGACTCCCCCCATAATAACCCCAATCCCACTCAGAAAAACATTCCCTTCATTAATAGGCCATATATATCGACGTTTATGAATAATAATTGGTGGAGCACATGCTAGCTCCACAAATCTACCAAATCCATGACCATTGGATGATGCTTCGATGAGTATAAAATCACACACCCTTTGGACATCAGATTTGTACATAATTTCAAAACTTTGGAACTATGCAACGATGGATCTTGCCTGCTGTTGAAAGGGTTTCAATTTAGTTCTTCTGACTTGGTAGACACCATTCATCTGGTTGGTGAATAGTTCAGAGTTTGTGTAAGTGACAATGTCACTTGCACCATAACTCTATGCAGTTGTGATGCCCTCAATCAAACCATGATAGTATGCTTCATTTTTTGTTGTAATACTAGGTAATTCTCTACTATTCTAGTAAGCTTTGATTAGGGCTTCATTATGAAGAGTGAATGTTGTCTATGCAGTCCCTGGGTTTGGGTGGCACCATATCTAGATAGCCAAGACCCATTTTGCAACCATCTGCAAAACAAGAAATAATTTAATTAAATATCGTTAGAATGTTAAAATGCAGTAGCGGCAACTCTGTTGCACTAGCGGAAACTCGTTGTTGCAGTAGCAGCAGCTCGCTATTGCAATAGCGGAAAACCGCTATTGCCGCTACTACAATAGCGAGTTGACACTCCCTCTACAAAATAAATAAAAAACGAAGTTTGCAATTTTGTTAATATAAATAAAAATTTAATTAATTGCAGTGCGAAAACATATTGTTACAATGGCGGCAACACACTGTTATAGTGGCAGCAACTCACTGTTTCGCCACTGCTCAAAATTAAAATTTACAATGGCGGAAACACACGGTTACAGTGGTGGCAACACGTTGTTGTTGCTACTGCAACAACAATTTTCCGCTCTCTCTATGAAATAAATAAAAAATGAAGTTTGAATTTTTTTTCAATATATAAATAAAAATTTAATTTACAACGGTTGCAATAATACACTGTTACAATGGCGGCAACTCGTTGTTGCATTTACTGCAACAACGAGTTGTCGCCTCTGCTCAAAATTAAATTTGCATTATATAAAAGGGAGGAAAAACACAATAAACGGGAAATTTGCTTACCTTTCCTATTGATACTGCTACTTCTTCTTCTCCACAAATGGTTAGCTTACTCCCTGGTTAATTTTTTCCCTAAAATTGGAAGCACAAACAAGCAAAGGAAGCTCATTAAAAACGAAAAATAAAAAATGGAGTGGGAATAAAAAAAACTAGTACTCAGTATCAATGATTTTGGAACAAATATAGAATTTTCCAAACAACCTGCTACTCTGCTCTGCTCTACTCTGCTGCTCTACTTTGCTGCTACTTTGCTGCTCAAATAATGTAAGTTTTGTTGGCTCTACATCTCTTCTCCTAAAATAATGTAAGTTCTACATTATCAGGTCCCTACGACTTGCTCAATTTATCAGATCTTGAAATCTATTGGTCCTCGCTGTGAGTCTTGAAGGGGCTCTACTGGTCTGCTGCTTTTCTGAGTCGTCAAGACAGAAAGGGAGGGGCAAACTTACACGATGGAATGCATAATAACTCTGGATAGAATGACTCAACGAAATACTGAGGAAGACACAGGTCGACAGAATGAATAAGGGAGGAGATGTGCGCACAAAAATTCGAAATGGCATTTGGGCGGCAACTCCAAAGCTCTGGTAGGTAGCAGCCATTACTCCCACACCATTCATTTGGTTCAAATTTTAAATTCTATCACCTCGGCCCTAAAACCAACTGCATAAGCTCATGTGGGAGTACGCGAGGTTGGCTTCAAACGAGGATGGTTAGCCCATTATGGGATAACTGATGCTGCACGTTAATGGTAATGTCGTGGGACGGAGACGGACGAAGATGGGGAGGGGCGTGGCGCCCTCATTCGCTAGAGGGATTCACCAGATGGATATGCCAGTCACAGGGGGTACATAACCCAAGGGCATTCTGTCGAATGGTTAGCCCACTCCAAAGGAGACTCATAAAAAAACTAGAAACATGCGAGAGAAAAAGTTTCAAAACCCCATAGAATAAACTTCTGGAGTTGCGAATATGGGTGAGGAATTTCATCCAAGCATAAGTTGCATGCCTGTGGGTATTCAAGATAATGGGTCAACAAATTCTAATAAAACAAAAGAAAAATTCTTTGATAACCTTCTAAACCCTGATCAACACTTTTACTCACCTATGGAAATATCAAAATCGATTTTTTGTTGACTGACCTGGCATGGAGGAAGGTAAGAAGGGTTACATGAAATAATAAAAGAACTAAAAACCAAGCCCTAGGTATGTAGTAGTGGTAGGGCTGAAGTGAACTATTACCTAGGACGCTGGAGTTCTGAACAATTTCCTAAATAAATCTGAAAATTTCCCAACAAGCTTTCCAATCACCTGTGAAAATCTGGAATGAAGCATAGACAAACCTCCAATAAAGTAAAAATCACAGGAATTTAATGTGCAGTTGGGAAAAAAAGAGGTAACTCACCTGTAGGAGATGAAACAGAAGGATCAAACCCGACATCATGGAGGTGGATTAGCAACAGAGCCTAACTCGAAAGACATAATGGTGGTGCTAGGAGGAGCCCACAACCAAATGGTTGCGATCAACCATTTTCCCGTAAGCTAGGTTGTCCAATTCCAACCCTAAGAATGGACTGTGAGGATCGTTCCACCTCGAACACATTAGCCTCCTCAAATGTAACAATGGATTCTGGAGAATTGTGGTGCCATTTTCATGACTATGGCATAAATGCATATATGTACAATGAAACTCCTTAGTCCCATCCTTTTAATTAACCATATAAATGTGTACATGGATTGAACTTAATACCAACCTCAGCTCCATGTAAGTGGCAAGTGTGACATTTTAATCACCTACGAAATAATCACCTTCATCTTGTAATCTATACAGCTTAAAATAACATAATGGCGAATCTCTAAAGTTAACTTGATAAAAATATATCCTCAAATTAATTATTACACCGAATTAATTATTACATCGAGAGGGTGCATTCTACAACCCAGTATGGGGGAGATGTCTAAGCATGTCGGAATCCAAAATAAATAAAAAACAAAATAATTTTTTAAAAATAAAATATAAATAATGTCGGCTTAAACAATAACTTACATAACCATATAAATAAAAAATTAAAAATAAATTCAAATAATATAAATTTAAAATATGAAGTATTTTGCGAACACTCAAAAAAAGATATGCTAAATAAATACAAATATAAAAAAACTAGAGATATGGTAAATAAATAAAAATATAAATAAATGAGAGGTATGGTAAATAAATAAAACCTCTTTTTATAATTACTCCAAAGTTATGGTAAATAAATGAAAATATAAATAAATTATAGGTATGATAAATAAATAAAACATATTTGTATACTTACTCCATAAACCACTTCATATTTAGAAAAAATCAAAAAGGGGGTTTTATTTAGGTGAAGCCTATGGGCCAAATTCCATGGGAAAAATTATTATTAATACCATGGGCCAAATACCATATTTATAAAAGAGGTATAAGGAGGTAAGGTAAATAAATAAAAATATATCAAATAGTATTAGAAATAAACATCTAATTATATCTCAATCCTATGGGCCAAATACCATGGACCAAACCATTGTTAATACCATGCCAAAAAAAAAAAATTTGTGAACCCTAACATTAATATTAAAATATTATTACTATTATTATTATTATTATTAAATCTAATATTCATATTAATATTATTAAATTTAATATCTTTAGATTAATACAATATGAATTTTTTTATATTATAACATATATTAATATATCATGATATATATATTGACTCGAGATATATATGGGAGGGAAGAAAAAAGACATATGATAGAGGTGGGAAAATAGGGGGAGTCTCAAGGGAGAGATGGAGATAAACTGAAGGAGAGGGTAGAGGAGGAATGAAGAGAGAGAGGGAGAGAGGAGTGAGAGAGGGAGAGAAGGGTAAGAGAGGGAGAAAGAGACATAAAGATGAATTTGGAAGAGATAGAAGGAGAGAGGAAGAGGGAGACATAAATATGGAGGTGAGAGAGATAGAAGGAGAGAGGGAGGGAGAAGGAGAGAGGATTGGAGGGTAGAGAGAGAGAGAGAGAGAAGGGAGAGGGAGATATAAGAGAGAGAGGAAGGATGGGAGGAGGAGGAGAGGGGGAAGGATAGAGAGATAGAGTTGGAGGGGGGGAGAGGGAGGGAATAAGAAATACATAGAGATTGATAAGTGGAGAGAGAGGGACTAACAAGGGAGATATGAAGAGATAGTTTGTATGTTTAGGGGTGAGATAAATAGACATAGAAAGAGTGATGGAGACATCGGGGAGAGAAGGAGAGAGAAGAAGAAAGGGAGGGATATAGTAACATAGTTGGAGAGAGTCATAGAGTGATGGGGGAATATAAAGAGAGGATTGAATGGAAGAGAGAGAGAGAGAGAGAGAGAGAGAGAGAGAGAGAGAGAGAGAGCAGGGCAGGGGCAGATAGAGGGAGGAAAGAGAGAAAGCGAGAGAGAGGAAGGATGAGAGATAAGACTTGAGAGAGGGGAAGAGAGTGATGGGGGATGAAAGAGGATTGTAGGGGAAATAGAGAGAGATAGGGAGAGAGAGTGATGGGGGAAGAGAGAGGCAGGTAGGAGAGAAAGGGAGAGAGAGTGTTATAGGTAAATTTGGGCATCATCACCAGGGTCAATGAAATAGGGTCTGTCATCCCCTTATATTTTAGTTGCTACATGCCCTAAGTGAAGACATTTCATTCATGGCTTCTATTGTGAGATTTCCAAGGTTTGAAGTATATGTTATATGACCTACTGACTCACAAACTCTCACCTACAAGGGACTAACTATGTTGCGATGCCAAATCCTCCATGCAAGGGTGCACTGTAGTGCACTTCCCGACACTCAAGGGTACGTTGGTCAGCTAGGAGCGGAATTATCATTGTTCTGGGAATATCCACATGGCCAGTGCCTTCTATAAGAGTCCATATGTGTAAAAATTCAAATCCAAGTGTCCATCTAACACCTCTGAACTTGGAAACATGTCTTGCATATTATTAGAAAGCCATTAATTGAGAAACTACCATCATTTTACCTATAAATTGAGCACTCATCCTAGTGCTAAGGAGGGAAGCCTTTTGGTAAATTTATGTTGTGGATTCTCATTTGATAAGAGAGTGAAAGTACTGATATCCTGCTAGGATAATGCAAGATGTGATGAGGCTGGAATGAAGCTAGAGCAGGTTGACAACAAATCAATCCATTAGTTGTAATCTTCCCCTTCTACTCTTTAATAAATATTGCTGTTCATTTTCCCATACATATGTTTCTATTTCTTATGCAATGTATTCTTGAATGATGTATGTATTTTAGATCTGATCGATTTGATTTGAGTAACATAAGTAGATATCTTATATATTGCATGTTGTTTTCTATTCTCTAGTTGTGTTTGCAGGAATCGATCTAGAGACTTGATTTAGATTGAGAGTGATGAAAACAATGACAGAAGGAGAAGGAGAAGTGAAAGAATGACAAGTAGGCTCCTTCCCTATTCTTTCCATAGATCACAATTTTGTATAACAAATTGGTGACTCTGCTAGGGTGCATCCTATCATTCATGGTTTTTTTAGCTATGTTTATCCTCATTAGTAGCATATAACTTTAGTTATCAGTCATTTGAAAGAACGAATTTCATTAGAAGTGTGTCTAGCTGCCTGATTTTCAATCTGAGTTGCGCCCAACGCACTGTTGGTCAAGATACAATGCATTGCAGTGCAATGTCTCCCACTCTGGGGTGCTCTGCAATGCACTGTCTCCCTTTAGAGACTGTGTTTCCACCTCAACCAACCAAATTCCATCTAAATTTGTCATTTCTTTCAATCTTGGCCACTTGTTTGCTGTATTATCAAATGTCTGATACCTCTTTGAGACCAGTAAACATTCATGTTCTTTCTCCTTTGAAAAGTAAATTTGTTCAATGTCTCTTTAATGTTCTTCTTTATCATTGGAAAATCAAATTCAAAGTATTTCATTTCTGTATTAGATAAAAAAAAATTTCAAAAAGGGAGTTGTTGTTTCATTCCTCGTTTCCTGTAGGAAAATTTGTAGTTCCATTTTTCATTTTTCCTAAGAGAAATTATTGTTTCATTCATAGTTTCTCATAAGAAAACACTTGTTTGATTGACTTATGCATTTAGTTTCCTTTCTTTCATTCACATTAAAGGGAGCTGAAAACAAAATCATGCATGTGCATATATTGAATTTTGTCTGCTGCATAGGAACAAGTTAGGAAAGCTGCATTTAGTTTATGCTCTTTGTTGTTTTCTCAAAAACTGATCGCTCTTTCCCCTTAGTAGCTAGGATTTTCATTGAAAAAGCTAAATTGAAAAGTTTGCTTATCATTTAGTTTGCATTTTTATGAGTTTCCATTACATCACGTGGTGAACCTAAAAGACAAAATTTTAAACAATATCAACATAAAATTAATCTGAACTTACCTAAGAAAGAATTGGAACATTAACGATAACATTCATAAGGTCTAGGCTAGAGACATGTTCCGAAGTCGTTAAACATATTAGATGTCGCTAACTTGTCTGCGATACATTCTGAGTTCGATACCTCAATCCTCGTACGTAATTATATCGGAGCTTGTCCACATACCTTCGGGTATATAAGGTGTTGTTCTAGTAGGAAAAGCATAAAGGGGTGCTCTCACTGTGCGGTTTCACATTAGACAATGCTAATATGGACATGGGCCTCCACTTCCCTTCGGGTATATTTCGGATAAAAAATTTAGGTTTCTATCCCTCCATAGGTAACCGAGTTGGCCACCTTGTAACTTGTGATACATCGAACACAACGTTCGGGGAGATTTCCTGCCTGTACTTCTTGGTTCGCCAACAGGTATTCTATAGTTCACATTACTTGGTAAACCTTTTGCCTAGAATTACCCTTTTATTTTTCTTTTTTTTGTCATTGAATCAATCAGTCATCATGGAAGAAGAATATCCCTTTCCTCATTGTTCATGTATAATAGCACTTAAACCACCTTTACCACCAGAAGCCATTTCTGGTCGGTGAAGGTAACATAGTTCTATTGAAACCAATACTATCAGTACCTCTAGTGCGACATCATCCTCACATATACCAGAGTCATCTTGATTTCTTTCTACAAATCCTGGTTCATCCACTGTTGTCGAGATAGATTCCTCATAGCTACTTGTGGTCACGATCCAACCAATCAGTGAGACCATACCTCCCAAACCTGATGTTGTTCAACTAGAAGTTGATCTGGATCTTGTCATTCCTTTACCAGAACATCTAGATCCCAAATTTGAACAACCAGAAGGTGTTCCTATATTGGTCACTCCATAGTAGATTGTTTCCATTGAGTCTTCCATATCATGCAGTCAACCACCTCAAATATATCTCGAACCTGATGACGAAGTTCTTCCACCTAGTTTTATTTCGATTGAAGAAATACCACAAGACAAAACACCTTCAAGTCCAATTCATTTTTCACAGGAGATTTATCTTTACGAGAATTTTCCTCAATCACATGACATTTCTTTCTTTGATCCTGTGTAAATTAAATTTCCCATAGATTCTATAGGGTATACATTGGTTTGTATGAACATGGATGAGTCAGCATCTTCGGTTGTACCATATATTACAGTTGCAAAAACATCTATTTTTCCTACCCCGTCGATGTTCACCACATCACCAGAGTCACATTCATATGGTGGTCCTTCCATCCCACCTAGTTACCAATATTTATCTAGAACCTTCTCTGGTGCATCCTCAAATCCATGGACCTCACTGGTGTCATCATCTGGTGTTCTATCTGGTACATCTCTAAGGAGTACTAAATGAATTTATCATTTATATACATCATCAAGACAATATCAAGCTAGTCCATCTCAGTATATTCCATCTAGTACAATCTCTACTAGACTCCCGGTAATTGGACAACAATGTATTCCATTTTATTATACCCCTCATGCTTGGGGGAAACCTATGGTCACCCATTTTTATAGTAATCTGTCATTATATGGTCATCCTGACGTCGGACGAATATTTTTCAGTGGCAACCTACTCTTCATGTTCAACCACAAATGGTTGTGCATTCATCTCAACCAATTCAAACACTTGCACCCACATATACTCCACTTGTTAATACATACTTACCCCTGTTACAAGCTCAAAGTGTTGTACCTCAACTATCTCAAGCGGGTCCTTCCACCCAATAACCTCAAGTATTGGGCCATCAAACTCCAACTCTTTCGGCTGGTTTACAACAACCACCTGTATCCGGAATTATTTATTCACAAGCTGGATTGCCCTACTATGGGATGTCGCAGGCACAACTAGATTTTACCTATTCTCAACAGGGTCCAAGCTATTCTAGTTTGGGCTATAATATTGGTGGACAGACACCTTGGCGGCCACAAGCGCAAATGCCACATCATTCATTCCAACAACAAGTAGCTTACCTAGGTTTTGGTCAATAGAATCCTCAAGTGTTTGATTATAAAAACAACCCCTATCTAGGTTACCAGCAACACATTCCTTATGTTGGTGCTCAAAGGTCAGTTCCTCAAGCAATTCCATCATACCATGGTTATGCTCAACTTGACTTAAATCAACAGTTTCCCTTTGTTGCAACTTTAGAATTACCCGATTTAAATCGACTTACCAAAGACCCAATCAACTATGCTCCTTGGTGGTCGGTGATACCACATAAATTACCCTTGGATATTCCTAAGTTCAATGGAAACCTCGAAGAATACCTGTCGACACATTTTATGACTTATCATTTTTGGTGTTCATCCAACTCCTTAAATGACAACTATGTTTGACTACGTCTTTTCCAACATACGTTCACTGGTCAGGGCGCGAAGTGGTACATTAAGTTACCACAAGCTTTGTTTGATAATTTCACTTCCTTAGATACTACCTTTCTGACCCACATCCATTTATCCATATGATATGAAACTGGAATTATTAATGCTACACACATATTTGATCATATTCATGAGTGGCATCGTCGTCGTAGAATGGTCAAGACATTTGTTCGTAATAAAATCCTTGTTGAGTGGTTCATTAAGTCCTTGCTACCATTTATCACCTTGGATGTGGCTAAGGGTGGTTTTGTCACTGAAGAGAAGGTCATTGCTCGTGCCCAGTACTTAGATTTGACTTATACTCAGTCTTGCATGCTTTATGAAAAAATTCCCAACGCGTTGCGATCTAATTTTACTGTTCCTACTCCATCTAAGGACTCTCATGCCGATGACGGTATAATCGGTATTGCAAGCACACATCACTCTATTGCATCTGATCCTACAACTTCTTCCAAAATCCATGTTGTTTCATCAGACAAAGGCAAAAGTGACAAGCAACCCAAAAGTAAGAAAAAGGGGAAAGTGAAGAAAAATAAAAATTCAGCCCCACATGAACAATCATCCGATCAACAATATGGAAACAATCGAGAACCTAGTTACCCTTGCATAGTATGTAATTAGGAGCACTTTGTTCATAATTTTCCTCACCGCGCTAAAATCTCAAAGTTAATTAATACCTTGCATGCATCTTTTTTTTTTTATAGATCCATTTCCGAATCCAGACAAAAATTTGGTTGCTACGGATCCAAATTCTAATTCCCAAGTGTTTATGCTATAGGTCACAAAGCCAAAAATTGATGTTTTGGTTTCAATGCCTAATAAATATTATGATATTCAGGCTACTGCTCAACCTACTACCTCGACCATCAATCCTTCTACAGAATCTATTCCACCAAATGTTATTCTTGAGTTCACAATAAAGCCACTGAAGGAAGTCGTTCATAAATCAACAGCCAATCCTCGAGCCTGAGATACTAAAAATTATAATATAGTTGAAGATTTGGCTCAATCCCCTTCAGCTATGTCGATGTTTGAGGTACTTCAAAATTTTCCCTCCCAGAAACAGGCTTTTTTGTTGGCAATTGGTGGAATTGATTCGAAAAATTCCAATATTGTAGTATTTAATCATACGGGCTATGTGTCGCAATTACTAGCAGAATTGGCATTCTCCATCCAAGAAAATGTTCTCAATCACCTCTTTCATCGTAGTATTATTGATGAGGGAGCATCTACTTTCATTATGTCTGTAAAATTCTATAAGTCACTTGGCTTGCCATGCTTATCTGAATCGCCTACGATGTTGAAATATTTTGACGGTCGTACATATAAACCTTGCGGTATCATCAATAACTTGCATGTAGAACTAGGGGGAAAAATAGTAAATGTTGAAGTTGAGGTCATTAATGGACCCCTTGACTACAACATTTTACTCAGAAGGCCATGGGTATATGCTATGACTGTGATCGTCTCTACATATTTTAGAATGATCGCCTTTCCTCATAAAGGTGGTATCATAGTCATGAATTTTAACTCTCCTTATTTGCCTCCAGTTCAAAAGTAACTAGAAGTGTTCCATTATTTCACGCACCCAAACTAGCACTTCAAAACATTGTTGTATGGCTCTTAAAGGATTATTCCCTAATGGGAACCCTTTCATTACCACCGCCTACGTCATCGGCAGAAATTGCAAGCATAGAGACCTTCTACATGATATGTTCCACTCCATATGGCTTAAGGAAGATTACAGATGATTCTGAAGTTGTTATGTTGGATGAATTCCTATCTCCCAGCAAAATTGGGTTGGCATATCAGTCAATATACATGGCTTGGGTGGCAAGTCTGAAATCATTGTCGCTGATCATTTGGGTGAATCATTCATTAGATTTTGGTACTCCATCTGATCCTTTTTCATCCACATTCTTGATTGATTAAAGCAATGTGGAATCCATGATGGCAGAAGGAGAACCATGGGAAGATAATCATCATAGTTCCCATCTTCAGGATTACAAATAATATAATATTGTTTAACTATATCACCCATCAATCAAAACTTTCTTTTCAAATTCTTTGCCCATTAATGCAATCGAATCTAAGCGAAACTTATCAAATATTGAAGAAAATATTTCTGTCAATATTTCGACCAAACCCAACATTGTAGAAAATATTCATGTTGGCGTGTCATGTTCTTCATC
This sequence comes from Pinus albicaulis, assembly GCA_034641835.2. Taxonomy (NCBI): domain Eukaryota; kingdom Viridiplantae; phylum Streptophyta; class Pinopsida; order Pinales; family Pinaceae; genus Pinus; species Pinus albicaulis. Next base: position 626,737,001 of record CM076584.1, on the reverse strand, counting down.
AGAACTCGAAACTCATCTCTCTCTCTTTCATGAATTTCGTGATCCATTTGCTTTGTCTTACGAGGAAATGCGAGGAATAGATACTAGTATCGTTTAACACACCATTAAAATGTACCCTGATGTCAGACTGACACATCAATGCCTTTGTCCTATTCTTCTGAAGAAGGCCATTACCATTAAGGAAAAAGTTGAAAAAATTTTACTTGTTGTTTTCATTTACCCTGTTCCGCTAACTAATTAGGTTTCTAACATTGTGCCTGTCATGAAGAAATAAGGGACAATCAGAGTGTGTGTCGATTATCGGTTTGTTAATATTTCTTGTCCAAAAGAAAACTATCCTACTCCCTTTATCGACAAGGTTATTGATGACAGTGCTGGAATTGAAATATTTTCGTTCATGAATGGATTTTCCGGTTTCAATTAAATAAATATCCACTTAGAGGACCAATATAAGACCACATTCATTTGTCCATGGGGCACATTCGGCTATTGGAAACTCCCATTTGGTTTAAATAATGTTGGGGAAACATTTCAGAGAGGAATGGATTATGATTTTAATGGCATCAAGCACATTGTTCAACCTAATCTAGACGATTTACCCGCGCATTCACAAAATCAGACTAATCACCCGAAATTGTTATTCTGACATGTCCCTTGAATACTTCATTTGAAAGTATGGGTTGTGATATTTTTTTTGAATCTGTTAAGGATCAAAGAGTCTGATACTGATGATAAGGTTTGATCAGAAAATTCCAATAATTTTCTTGATCAAACTTATTTACCTTATTAATTACTTCATCCTGGGTGTCTGCTTTCTGCTTCCATTGTGAATTTATCTATTTTTCTTCTGAAAACACTTCAGACGTGTTCTCTTTGAGAAGTTTTTCTTTTACTAGTTTCTCACATAAATATTCAATAATTTCATTTAATAAATTAGATGTTTTTTCTCTCTTATTTCTTGATTTGTTCTTCCCAAACTCTAAATGGAATATCCTTATGAAACTTATCTACCTAAGGTAGATCTGCTTCATTTCCTGAGTCTGATACTTGCCATTGAATGTGTTCAAAAATCTTCTTTTCATGTCTTTCACATTCAAGATTCTAGATAGCTATCTGTTGGATCAATATTATATTTGAATCACAATTAGAGTCAATGATAGAAGCTTGATGACAAAATAATTATTTTTCTTTCTTTAACTTAGCATTTATATCCAGTGCTTCTTTAATAAACTACTCCAATTGTGGTTGACTTTGTATTCTAATCATTTTTGTTTCGAGTTGTGCTTGTTACTCATTGATCTCTGTTTGATGTTGTAATTTGAGGGTTTCGAAATCCTTTTGAAATTGGGCCATCTTTTCTTTGATTTTCTCATTGGAGTTGGATTTTTCTTCATTTAACAGTCTCTCTAGTTCGAGTAATCTAGATTCCTTCTGCTTTAGCAACACTCTAAATTCAGTAGCTTTATCAATGGTGACAATAGAATATGCTCCTGCGTACTATGATAATTTATTTAGATCTTTTATAGGGCCATGTAAGGAATATTTCCACAATACATAAACGAATTCATCTGTGATATTTAAGACTATTTCACTAGTTCTTCTTCTTTTTTCCCTATTAACTACAACCTTATAGCTAGGACTATAGAAAATGTCTAGTGAAGGAATTTCTTCAACTTCTAAAACTATATTTTCTGTACGGTAGGCCGGTATGATCTCTCAATCATGAGTTTCTAGAACTTGTTGTAGTGGATTAATAGTTTCCACTATCTTCTGGGACTGTTCAGGTGTCTGAAATTTAGATATTTTATCAATGTTCATATTTTCCATAGGAGTTTTTATTTCTTTAGAAAACTCCTCCCATTCGCTACTAAAATTCTTCGTTTGTGATTTTTTGGACTGATCTAGTGTGTTATGATTGTGTTGAACTTCTTGAGATGTTGGCTCTCTTCCATTACTTTATTTTTCCTCATGAATCTCTTTCTCTTGGATTACCTGATCAATTATCCTTTCTAGGCTATCCTTTCTAGATTCGAATTCATTTTCAGAATGATTCGAATTGTGAGATTGATGCTGTGATTGACTTGATTCATCCTCATACATGTCTTTAGCTTCATTATCCAAGCTGATAGTTGGAGTATGTTTTTTTATATAATTAATAGTCAAAAAATTGAGGAAAACTCTGAAATCTCTTATTTCTATATTCTTGGAAAGCTTCCAAATCATCTTGATTCAATTGGGTGTATGCAAGATTGGTTATATCTGAAAAATTTTCTATGCCTTGAAAGAGATCATCAAATCCATCTGCTTCCATTACAAAAGGCTTCATTTTTAGCTATGTAGTGTAATTTTTAATTACATCATTTGGATCATATAACCTCTTTTGAATTTCTACCAATTTCAATAGATCGACCTTGGAAACCTCCCTGTAGGTATGGCCAATATCAAACAATGCAAAAGTGCCACACTGTATAGGGAAATTAGGCCAAATGGCCTTCCTAGCATTTTTGAGTTGTTTAATGATACCATTAACAAGTTGGTAAGCTATCTCTCATGCGAGCAACTTATCAGGAACATAATAAGGTAAGACATTGGGACAAGAATAACTCCCGAATACTCTGACATATGTAAAATTCTCCTCTGCAAACCACCTAGCCACAGAAATAATATCTACGCTGGCCTCTTCATGAACCCTAGGGGGCTTTTTATTGAATATCATTTGGTGCATAGACAATATGAATCGATAATTTTTTTTATATAAATGTAGGTGGAAGCCTAGATCAGAGGTATCTAAGGTAAATGTGGATTGGGGTAGGGTCTTTGGTAGTCCATTTCCATCCCATTGTAGGAAAACTAGAATTGAAACAGATGGCATCCATGACATAGCCATTCATATAAAAGGGAGGTGTCTCTCTAGATGAAGCACTCCTCTTATTCATATATTCAGTAATGTGTTTGGCTAAACTATTAGATAGGATGTTTTCCCAATTCAGAATTGATGAATTGATGATTGCATCAATTATTAGGACCCATTCGATTGAAAACCTAGTGGCATCAGTTTTACTAAACGACCTAGACAACATACCAGTAGCATAACAATAAGGGGAAGGAATTTGGGAAATTGCGTACATACCAATTTTATCTTTCTTCAACTTTCCCTGGTCTTCCTTCCATTCTTTGATGAATTTCATGAGATCTAGATGCTCTACGCTAAAGCTTTGCAAAAAAGCATTGTCATACTTCTACTGCGGGGAGGGTAGATGATACATTTCTTTAAGTCTTATTCCTTGAAAGATCCTAAGTCTTATCCCTTTGAATTTTTGAATTTCTTGTCAGCTATCTTTACGTGGTCAATTACCCACTTAACCATGTCTGTGTAAGGGAGAATTTTCGGTCTTGTTGCTACCTTATGGATGAATGAACATGCAACATCAAATTCGGTAGCATCTGAAGTAGATGTCATGTCTGTTGTCGATATTTTGGTTATTACTCTTGGTTTTTCATATTCAAATAGTTTATACATTGTTTCCCATGGCGAACTACCGCATTCCTTGTTGCAGATAGTATCTGAGAATAAGGGAGACATCTCTGAGTCTTCAGTAGGTAGTGCTTGATAAATATCTTTACCCTTATTGCTCATTTCAATATTCCTTGATTCGTTAAATGGTTTCCTGATTTCAAGTAAGTAGGAAGAGAATTAAAATTAGGAGAGAGTCAAATCCGTTGTTTATATCAAACATGCGTGAATTTCAAAATCATATCTCTTACATCTTGACACAAAATAAATGTAATATCAATCAACTTAAAGCCTCACATGCTCGAGAAATTAAATGACGTGAATTCGCATGTCGCCATATATAAATTTTCCCGCTTGTAATGTTTACCCATAAATGTTGCAAAATGAAATGTGTGCAAATCGCACATCACAACTTTTATGAAATAATAGTTTTGTTTTATGGCTAAGTTAAGAGAAATGTGAAATGCGCATTCAAAAAGCCATGTGGCCATGCTTAAAGGACTTTAAAGATTTATATTTGATGTTTTGTTGGCTTGTCAGGTCCACACAATTGCACATATATATAATTTCTTTTTGATTTGATCATTAAATAAGGTGTGATGCGATAAAGTGTTTATAATGATAATTGAAGTTTTCAAAGCTTTTTAAAATATATCTTCGAAAAACGTATCTTCGAAATATGAGATGGAAGTTACTTTAATTTAAAAAAATTAAAATTAAAATATATAAATATGTATCAATATGTTTGGTAAGATGTCAAAGTAAAGATTCCATGCTGTATCAATGCATTCCATTATGAAATTGTTGACCTATCTACAAACACCACATGTGCATTTTTTCATAATCAAAAGATTGGATTTTTATTAAAACTTTAGGCAAAGTTTATACGAGATTCTCAAGACAACAAACCTTCAATCTTGAGATCAATAGTCTCTGTATGGCTTGATTTCATATAAACATGTTATGATGGGGATGAATTTTCCCCTTTACAAGTCCATGTGAAGCTAACTTTTCAATTCATTCAAATCATAAAATCATATAAAAATTAATGCTTTTTAAATCATATCCCCTGGCATTATTCACTTTCATTAGTACCTATCTGGTTTCTATTCTCAGTACATAACAATGTTAAATATTTGGGTTGTGAAGATAACTTCATTGATTTGCAAGTTCCTCATATTATTTTCTCTGTTTGCAGGCTAAGTTGTTGTTGCTGTCATGGATTTAAAAATGTGCTTCAATTAAAAACACCTAGCCTTGTGGCTGAAAATGTTGATGGTGGATAAATTCAAAACAATTGGATTGTTGGTTTGTATATTTATACATTTTTTCCCCTTAAATGAGGTTGGATCAATGGATTGCAAAAGTGCAGGATGTCACATTTACATTTTACATTTAACTATGTATGTATAAAGGAAAAATAATGATTGATATATAAGCTATCTTGGTTGGATTGTAACCAAGGGTATCTCACATAATTTGTCAATGAACAGGCTTCTTTAAGAATTAGAGCTCATTATAGTCAAATTAGAGGCTTGTATAAATTATGGGATCATGTGCTGCTCACGGATAATGAATGAATGAATGTTCATAGAATTTGGAATTGTGAAGGTGTATTGAAGGCATTATAATGAATAAATAGTCTCGTTCTGTAGCATTTTTGGAATCCTATGTTTCATGTTAAAACTATTAAATACATGACAATGCTTATGTACATGTGCCAGCACAATTGAATGAGATTGGAATCTGACTTCCAGAATAAAAGGCATAATAAAAGCATCCATCACATAATCTAATGACATAACTAAACTGTCATAAAAATTTATTTCCATTAATAGTATTACTGAAAAATACATTTTCTACATACATGTGTTGAGATATAACACCAAAAAATAGAGTGAGGACATCTATAAAAAATAGCTTATACAAAAATGATGGAGATCAGGTTGCTCCAATATATCTCAAAAAATATGAACATAATAATATGACTCCCTCCATAATAACCCCAATCCCAATCAGAAAAACATTCCATTCATTAATAGGCCATATATATCGATGCCTATCAATAACAATTAGTGGAGCATAGGCTGGCTCCATAAATCTGCCACATCCACGACCATTGGATGTTGCTTCGATGAGTATCGAATCACACACCCTTTGGAAATCAAATTTGTACATAATATCAAAACTTTGGAACTATGCAAAAATGGATCTTTCCTGCTACTGAAGGGGTTTCAAGTTAGGCCTTCTGACTTGGTAGACACCATTCATCTAGTTGGTGACTAGTTCAGAGTTTGTATAAGTGACAATGTCACTTGCACCCTAACTCCGTGTAATTGTGAGGCCCTCGATAAAAGCATGATAGTATTCTTCGTTGTTTGTTGTAATCCCAGGTAATTTTCTACTATTCTGGTAAACTTGGCTTAAGGCTTCTTTATGAAGTGTGAACCTTGTATGTGCAATCCCTGTGTTTGGGTGGCACCATATCTGGATAGCCAAGACCTATTTTTCAACCATCTGGAAAACAAGAAAATAATTTAATTAAATATCGTTACAGTGTTAAAATGTAGTAGCGGCAACTCGTTGTTGCAGTAGCGATAGCTCGTTGTTCTAGTAGCAGCAAATCGCTATTGCCGCAACTGTAATAGCGAGTTGCCGCTCTCTCTACGAAATAAATAAAAAATGAAGTTTGCAATTTTTTTAATATAAATAAAAATTTAATTAATTTTAGTTACAGAAAAACACTGTTATAGTGGTGGCAACACACTGTTACAGTGGCAACAACTCGTTGTTTCGCCACCTCTCAAAATTACAATTTACAGTGGCAGCAACACATGGTTACAGTGGTGGCAACTCGTTGTTGCCACTACTACAACAACGAGTTGCCCCCACTGCTCAAAATTAAAATTTACAGTGGTGGCAACACACTGTTACAGTGGCGGAAAGTCACTGTTGTCGCTACTGCAACAACGAGTTTCTTCCACTGCTCAAAATTAAAATTTACAGTGGTGGCAACACACGGTTACAGTGGTGGGAACTCGCTATTGTCGCTACTGCAACAACAAGTTGCTGCTCTCTCTATGAAATGAATAGAAAATGAAGTTTGAATTTTTTTAAATATAAATAACAATTTAATTTACAGCAGTTGCGGTAATACACTGTTATAGTGGCAACAACTCGCTGTTGCCTCTATTGCAACAACGATTTGATGCCACTGCTCAAAATTAAATTTGAATTATATAAAAAGGAGGAAAAACATAATAAACGTGAAATTTACTTACCTTTCGTATTGATACTGCTACTTCTCCTTCTCCACGAATGGTTAGCTTACTCTCTGGTTAATTTAGTCCCTGAAATTGGAAGCACAAAAAAGAAAAGGAAGCTCATTAAAAACTACAAATAAAAAATGGAGTGGGAATAAAAAAAAACTAGCACTCAGTATCAATGATTTTGGAACAAATACATAATTTTCCAAACAACTTGTTGCTCTGCTCTACTACTACTCTGTTGCTGAAATAATGTAAGTTTTGTTGGCTCTACTACTCTGCTGCTAAAATAATGTAAGTTCTGCATTATCGGGTCCCTGTGACTTGCTCAATTTATCGGCTCTCGAAGTCTGCTGGTCCTCACCGTGAGTCTTGAAGGGGATTTTTTGGTTTGGTGCTCTGTTGAGTGTTCAAGACAGAAAGGGAGGGGAAAACTTAAATGATGTAATGTAGAAATGCTCTCGCCAGAATGACTCGACTGAATAATGAGGAAGGCGCGAGTCAACATAATGAATAAGGGAGGATTTATGCAAGAAAAAATTTGAAATGGCATTTGGGCGACAACTCCAGAGGTCTGGTAGGTTGCAGCCATTACTCCCACACCAGTCGTTTGGTTCAAATTTGAAATTATGTCACTTCGGCCCTGAAACCGGTTGCACGAGCTCGTGTGGGAGTACGCGAGGTTGGCTGAAAACGGGGATGGTTAGCCCGTTATGGGGAAAACTGATGGGGCACGTTAACAATAATGTCATGGGACAAATATGAACATATATGGGGATGGGCGTGGGGCCCACATTCGCCGAAGGGATTCGCCGCATGGATACACCGGTCGCCAGGGGCACATAACCTAAGGGAACTATGTCGAATGGTTAGCCCACTCCGAAGGAGATTGATAAAAAAACTGGAAACACGTGAGAGCACAAGTTTCAAAACCCCATAGACTAAATTTCTAGAGTTGTGAACATGGGTGAGGAATTTCATCCAAGAATAAGCTGCATACCTATGGGTATTTAAGATAATGGGTCAACAAATTTTAATAAAACAAAAGAAAAATTATTTGAGAACCTTCTAACAATTGATCAGCCTTTTTAATCACCTATGGAAATATCAAAATCAATTTTTTGTTAATCGACTTGGCATGGAGGAAGGTAACAAGGGTTACATGAAATAATAAAAGAACTAAAAACCGAGCCCTAGGTATGTAATAGCAGTAGAGGTGAAGTGAACTATTACCTAGGATGCTGGAGTTCTGAACAATTGCCTAAATAACTCTAAAAATTTCCCAACAAGCTTTCCAATCACCTGTGAAAATATAGAATGAATCATAGACAAACCTCCAATAAAGTAAAAAGCACAGGAATTGAATGTGCAGTCGGGCAAAAAAGAGGTAGCTCACCTGTAGGAGATGAAATAGAAGGATCAAACCTGAAATCATGGAGGTATAATAGCGGCAAAGACTAGCTTCGCAGACATAATGGTGGTGCTGGGAGGAGCCCACAACCGAATGGTTGTGATCAACCATTTTCCCATAAGCTAGGTCGTCCAATGCCAACCCTAAGAATGGACCGTGAGGGTCGTTCCACCTCGAATGCATTATCCTCTTTGAATGTAACAATGGATTCTGGAGAATTGTGGTGCCATTTGTAATATATTTCATGAATATGGCGTGAATGCATATATATACAATGAAACTCCTAAGTCCCATCCTTTTAATTAACCATATAAATGTGTACATTTATTAAACATAATACCAACCTCATCTCCATGTAAGTGGCAAGTGTGACATTTTAATCACCTACAAAATAATTACATTCATCTTGTAATCTATGCAGCTTAAAATAACATAATGGCAAATGGTAATATCTGTAAAGGTAAATTGATAAAAATCTATCCTTGAATTAATTATTACACCGAGAGGGAGCATTCTACAACCTAGTATGGGGGAGATGTGTAAGCATGTCGGAATCCAAAATAAATAAATAAATAAAAATAAATGTTTAAAAATAAAATCTAAATAGTGTCAGAAATAACTTACATAACCATATAAATTAAAAATTAAAAATAAATTTAAATAATCTAAATTTCAAATATGAAGTGTTTTGCGAACACTCAAAAAAAGATAAGGAAAAATATATATATAAAAAAAACTAGAGATATGGTAAATAAATAGAAATATAAATAAATGAGAGGTATGGTAAATAAATAAAACCTCTTTGTATACTTACTCCAAAGGTATGGTAAATAAATGAAAATACAAATAAACTAGAGATATGGTAAATAAATAAAACATATTTTTATACATACTCCATATACCTCTTTATATTTACAAAAAAAAGAAAAAAGAGGTTTTATTTAGGTTAAACCTATGGGCAAAATTCCATGAGACAAATTATTATTAATACCATGGGCCAAATACCATATTTATGAAAGAGGTATAAGGAGGTAAGGTAAATAAATAAAAATATATCAAATAGGATTAGAAATAAACATCTAATTATATATGAATCCTATGGGCCAAATACCATGGACCAAACCATTATTAATACCATGGAAAAAAAAAACATTGTTAACCCTAACATTAATATTAAAATATTAATATTATTATTGTTATTAAATCTAATATTCATATTAATATTATTAAATTTAATAGCTTTAGATTAATACAATATTAATTTTTTATATTATAATATATATTAATATATCATGATATATATATTAACTCTAGATATATATGGGAGGGAAGAAAAAATACATATGATAGAGGTGCGGAAATAGGTGGAGTAACAAGAGAGAGATGGAGATAAACTGAAGGAGATGGGAGAGGAGGAATTAAAAGAGAGAGGGGGAGAGGAGTGAGAGAGGGAGAGAAGGGTAAGAGAGGGAGAGGGAGACATAAAGATGGATGTGGAAGAGATAGAAGGAGAGAGGAAGAGGGAGACATAAATATGGAGGTGAGAGGGATAGAAGGAGAGAGGGAGGGAGAAGGACAGAGGATTGGAGGTTAGAGAAAGAGAGAGAGAGAGAATATAGAGGGAGATAGAAGATAAAGAGAGAGAGAGAGAGAGGAAGGATGAGAGGAGGAGGCGAGCAGGAGGGATAGAGATATAGAGTTGGAGGGGGGGAGAGGGAGGGAAGAAGAAAGATATAGAGAGTGATAAGTGGAGAGAGAGGGACTAACAAGGGAGTTATGAAGAGAGAGTTTGTATGTTTAGGGGTGAGATAAATAGACATAGAAGGAGTGATGGAGACAAGGGGGAGAGAGGGAGAGAGAAGAAGAAAGGGAGGGATATAGTAACATAGCTGGAGAGAGCGATAAAGTGATGGGGGAATAGAGAGAGAGGATTGATTGGAAGAGAGAGAGAGAGAGAGAGAGAGAGAGAGAGAGAGAGAGAGTAGGGCAGGGCAGATAGAGGGAGGCAAGAGAGAAAGCGAGAGAGAGGAAGGACGAGAGAGAGGACTTGAGAGAGGGGAAGAGAGTGATGGGGGATGATAGAGGATTGTAGGGGAAAGAGAGAGAGAGGGAGAGAGAGTGATGGGGGAAGAGAGAGGTAGGAAGGACAGAAAGGGAGAGAGAGTGTTATTGGTCAATTTGGGCATCATCCCCAGGATCAATGAAATAGGGTCTATCATCCCCTTATATTTTAGTTGCTACATGCCCTAAGTGAAGACATTTCATTCATGGCTTCTATTGTGAGATTTCGAAAGTTTGAAGTATATGTTATATGACCTACTATTTCACCAACTCTCACCTGCAAGGGACTAACTATGTTGTAGTGCCAAATCCTCCATGCAAGGGTGCATTGCAGTGCACTTCCTGGAACTCAAGGGTACATTGGTCACCTAGAAGTGGAATTCTCATTGTTCCGAGAATCTCCACATGTCTACTGCCTTCTAGAAGAGTCCATATGTGTCAAAATTCAAATCCAAGTGTCCATCTAACACCTATGAACTTGGAAACATGTCTTGCTTATTATTAGAAATCCATTCATTAAGAAACTACAATAATTTTTCCTATAAATTGAGCACTCATCCTAGTTCTAAGGAGGGAATAATTTTGGTAAATTTATGTTGTGGATTCTCATTTGATAAGAGAGTGAAAGTACTGATATCCTCCTGGGATAATGCAAGATGTGATGAGGCTGGAATGAAGCTAGAGCAGGTTTACAACAAATCGATCCATTAGTTGTAATCTTCCCCTTCTACTCTTTAATAAAGATTGTTGTTCATTTTTCCATACATATTTCTCTATTTCTTGTGCAATGTATTATTGAATGATGTATGTATTTTATATCTAATCGATTTGATTTGAGTAAGATAAGTAGATATCTTGTATATTTCATGTTGTTTGCTATTCTTTGTTTGTCTTTGTAGGAATATATCTAGAGACTTGAGTTAGATTGAGAGTGATGAAAACAATGACAGAAGATGAAGGATAAGTGAAAGAATGAAAAGTAGACTCCTTTACTATTCTTTCCTTTGTTGTTCTAAGTGATAAACACCACACTTAGGGAATTTGGTTTATTCGTAGGTCACAATTCTGTATAACAAACTGGTGACAATGTTGGGGTGTATCCTATCATTCCTGGTGTTTTTAGCCATGTTTATTCTCATCAGTAGCATAAACCTTTAGTTATCAGTCATTTGAATGAAAAAAATTTCATTAGAAGTGTGTCTAGCTGCTTGATTTTAAATCTAAGTTGTGCCCAATGCACTGTTGGTCAAGATACAATGCATTGCATTGCAATGTCTTCCACTCAGGGGTGCTCTGCAACGCATTGTCTCCCTTTAGAGACTGCGTTGCACCCTCATCCAACCAAATTCCATATAAATTTGTCATTTCTTTCAATCTCATCCACTTGTTTGTTGTATTCTCAGATGTTTGATACCTACTAGAGACCAGTAAGCTTTCATGTTCTTCCTCCTTTGAAAAGTAAATTTGTTCAATGTCTCTTTAATGTTTTTCTTTATCATTGGAAAATCAAATTCAATGTATTTCATTTATGCATTAGATCAATTTTGTTTTCGAAAAGGAAATTTTTGTTTCATTCCTCATTTCCTGTAGGAAAATTTGTAGTTCCATTCTTCAATTTTCCTAAGAGAATTTATTGTTTCATTCCTAGTTTCTCATAAGAAAACACTTGTTTGATTTATTTATGCATTTAGTTTCCTTTATTTCATTCACATTAAAGGGAGCTGAAAAGAAAAGAATGCATGTGCATATATTGAATTGTGTTTGTTGCATAGGAACAAGTTAGGAAAGCTGCATTTAGTTTATTCTCTTTGTTGTTTTCTCAAAAACTGATCGCTCTTTCCCCTTAGTAGCTAGGATTTTCATTGAAAAAGATAAATTGAAAAGTTTTCTTATCATTTAGTTTTCATTTTTATGAATTTCCATTACATCACGTGGTGAAACTCAAACACAATCTTTTAAACAAGATCAACATAAAATTTATCTGAATTTACCGAAGAAAGCATTGGAACATTAACGATAACATTTATAAGGTCTAGGCTAGAGATGTGTTCCGATGTCATTAAACATAGCAGATGTCGCTAACCTGTCTGCGATACATTCTAAGTGTGATACCTCACTCCACATACATAATTATATTGGAGCTCGTCCACGTACCTTCGGGTATATAAGGTGGTGTTCTAGTACGAAAAGTATAAAGGGGTGCTCTCACTGTGTGGTTTCGCATTAGACAACACTAATATGGAATTGGGCCTCCACATACCTTAGGGTATATTTGGGATGAGAAATTTAGGTTTCTATCCATCCATAGGTAACTGAGTCAACCGCCTTGTAACTTGTGATACACCGAACACAACATTCAGGGAGATTCCCTTCCTATACTTATTGGTTCACCAAGAGGTATTCTGTAGTTTACATTACTTGGTAAACCTTTTGCCTAGAATTACCCTTTTATTTTTATTTTATTTTTGTCATAAAATCAATCAGTGATTGTGGAAGAAGAAGATCCCTTTCCTCGTTCTTCACTTATAATAGCACTTAAACCACCTTTACCACCGGAAGCCATTTATGGTTAGCAAAGGTAACATCATTCTATTGAAACCACTACTATCAGTACCCCTAGTGCAACATGATCCTCACATATACCAGAGTCGTCTTGAGTTATTTCTACAAATCCCAGTTCATCCACTGTTGTTGATACAGAGTCCTCACAGCTACTTCTTGTCATGATGCATCCAATTAGTGAGACCATACCTCCCGAACCCAACGTTGTTCAACTAGAAGTTGATCCAGATCCTGTCATTCCTTTACCAGAACATCTAGATCCTGAAGTCGAAAAACCGGAAGGTGTTCCTATATCAGTCACTCCATAGTATATTGTAGTCGTTGAGTCTTCCATATCGCGCAGTCAACCACCTGAAATATATCTTGAACCTGACAGTGAATTTTTTCTACCTGGTTTTATTTCGATTGAAGAAATACCACAAGGAGAAACACCTTCAACTCCAACTCATTTTGGATAGGAGATTTATCTTTATGAGAATTTTCCTTAATCACCTCACATTGCTTTCTTTGATCCTGTGTAAATTGGATTTCCCATAGATTATATAGGGTTTACATTGGTTTGTATGAACATGGCTGAGTCAACATCTTCGGTTGTATTGTCTATTACAGTTGTGACAACATCTATTGTTCCTACCCCATCGATGTTCACCACATCACTAGAGTCACATTAATATGGTAGTCCTTCCGTCCCACTTGGTTACCAACCTTTATCTGGAACCTTCTTTGATGCTCCATCAAATCCATGGGCTTCACCTGTGTCATCATCTAGTATTTTATCTGGTAAATCTCTAATGAGTACTGAATGACTTGATCCTTTATATACATCATCAAGAAAATATCAAGTTTCTCCATCTCGGTATATTCCATCTAGTACAATCTCAACTGGACTCTCGGTAATTGGATAACAATATATTCCATATTATTATACTCCTCATGCTTGGGGGAAACCTATGGTCACCCATTTTTATAGTACTTCGTTATTATATGGTCATCCTAATGTCGGAACGACTGTTTTTCAATGGCAACCTATTCTGCATGTTCAGCCACAAACGATTGTGCATTCTTATCAACCAATTCAATCTCTTGCACCCACATCTACTCCACTTGTTAATACATCCTTACCCCTCTTACAGGCTCAAAGTGTTGTACCTCAACCATCTCAGGCGGGTCCTTCCACCCAATACCCTCAAGTATTGGAGCCTCAAACTCCAACTCTTTCGGCTGGTTTACAACAACCACCTGTATCCAGAATTTTTTATTCACAAGCTCAATTGCCCTATTATGGGATGTCGCAGGCCCAACCTGCTTTTACCTATTCCCAATAGGGTCCAAGCTATTGTAGTTTGGGCTATAATATTGGTGGACATATACCTTGGCATCCACAAGCACAAATTCCACATCATTTATTCGAACAATAAGTAGCTTACCCAAGTTTTGGTCAACAAAATCCGCAAGTGTTTGATTATCAAAAAAACCCCTATCTAGGTTACCAACAACAAATTCCTTATGCTGGTGCTCAAAGGCCTATTTCTCAAGAAATTCCATCATACCATGGTTATGCACAACCTGACTTAAATCGACAGTTTCCCTTTCTTGCAACTTTAGAATTACTTGATTTAAATCGACTTACCAATGACCCAATCAACTATCCTCCTTGGTGGCCGGTGGTAACACATAAATTACTCTGGGATATTCCTAAGTTCAATGGAAACCCTTGCGAATACCCATCGATGCATTTTATGACTTATCCTTTGTGGTGTTCATCCAACTCCTTAAATGACGACTATGTTTAACTACGTCGTTTCCAACGTACGCTCACTAGTCTGGCTGCGAAGTGGTACATTGAGTTACCATGAGCTTCGTTTGATAATTTCACTTCCTTAGCTACTACCTTTCTGACCCACATCCAGTTACCCATATGATATGAAATTGGAACGACTAATGCTAAACACATTTCTGATCACATTCATGAGTGGTGTCATTGTCGTAGAATGGTCAAGGCATTTTTTCCTAATCATGTCCTTGTTGAGTGTTTCATTAAGTCCTTACGGCTATCTATCACTATGGATGTGGCTAAGGGTGGTTTCGTCACTGAAGAGAGGGTAATTTCTCATGCCCAGTACTTATATTTGATTTATACTCAGTCTGGCATGCTCTATGAAAAAATTCCCAACGCATTGCGATCTAATTGTACTGTTCCTCCTCCATCTAAGGACTCTCATGCCGATGACGGTATAATTGGTATTGCAAGCACACATCACTCTATTGCATCTGATCCTGTGCCTTATTCCAAAATCCATGTTGTGTCATCAGACAAAGGCAAAAGTGACAAGCAATCAAGAAGTAAGAAAAAGGGGAAAGTGAAGAAAAATAAAAATTCAACCCCATGTGAACAATCATCTAATCAACAATATGGAAACAATCGAAAACCTCATTACCCTTGCATAATATGTAATGAGGAGAACTTTTTTCATGATTGTCCTCACTGCACTGAAATCTCAAAGTTAATTAAGACCTCGCATGCATTTTTTGTTTTGATAGATCCATTTATGAATCCAGACACAAATTTGGTTGCTACGGATCCAAATTCTAATTCCCAAGAGTTTATGCTATTTGTCACAAAGCCAAAAACTGATGTTTTGGTTTCAATGCATAATAAATATTACAATATTCAGGCTATTGATCAACCTACTACCTCGACCATGAATCCTTCTACGAAATCTATTCCGCCAATTGTTATTCTTGAGTTAACAATAAATCCACTGAAGGAAGTCATTCATAAATCAACATTCAATCCTCGAGCCTGAGCTACTCAAAATTATAATATAGTTGAAGATTTGGCTCAATCTCCTTCAGCTATGTCGACGCTTGAGGTACGTCAAAATCGTCCCTCCTAGAAAAAGGCTTTGTTATCAGTAATTGGTGGAACCGATCCGACAGATTCCAATCTTGTAGTATTTAATCATACGGACTATGTGTTGCAATTACTAGCAGAATTGGCATTCTCCATCCAAGAAAATGTTCTCAATCACCTCATTCATCATACTATTATCGATGAGAGAGAATTATGTCTCTAAACTGTGACAAGTCACTTGGCTTGTCGCGCCTATCCGAATCGCCTACGATGTTGAAAGATTTTGATGGTCGTACATATAAGCCTTGTGGTATCATCAATAACCTACATGTCGAACTAGGGGAAAAAATATAAATGTTGAAGTTGAGGTCATTGATGGACCCCTTGAATACAACATTTTACTCGGAATGCCATGGGTATATGCTATAACTGTGATTGTCTCTACATATTTTAGAATGATCATCTTTCCTCATAAAGGTGGTATCATAGTCATGAATTGACTCTCCTTATTTTCCTCTAGTTCACAGGTAACTAGAAGTGTTCCTTTAGTTGACGCACCCCAACTATCACTTCAAAACATTAGTGTAGGACTATTAAAGTATTCTTCCCTAATGGGAACCTTTTCATTACCACCGCCTACGTCGTCGGCATAAATTGCAACCATAGAGAGCTCCTACATGATATGTTCCACACCATATGGCTTAAGGAAGATTACGAATGATTCTGAAGTTGTTACGTTGGATGAATTCCTATCTCCTAGCCAAATTGAGTTGGCATAGAAAACAATCTACATAAGTTGTGTGGCGAGTCTAAAATCATTGTTTTCGATCATTTGGGTCGATCGTTCATTATATTTTGGTACTCTATTTGATCCTTTTTCATCCACATTCTTGATTAATGAAAGCATTGTGGAATCCATGATGGAAAAAGGAGAACCATGGGAAGATCATTATCATCGTTCCCATCTTCAGGATTACAAATAATATAATATTGTTTAACTATATCACCCATCGATCAAAACTTCCTTTTCAAATTATTTGTCCATTAATGCAATCGAATCCGAGCAAAACTTATCAAATATTGAAGAAAATATTTCTATCGATATTTCGACCAAACCCAACACTGTAGAAAATTGTCATGTCAGCCTGTCTTGTTCTTCATCAGAACTCGAAACTCATCACTCTCTCTTTCATGAATCCCATGATATATTTTCTTTGTCTTACGAGGAAATGCCAGGAATAGATACTAGTATCGTTGAACGCACCATTAAAATGTACCCTGATTTCAGACTGACACATCAATGCCTTTGTCCTATTCATCCGAATAAGGCCGTTACCATTAAAGCAAAAGTTGAAAAAAATTTGCCTGCTATTTTCATTTACCCTATTCCACTAACTGATTGGGATTCTAACATTATTCCTGTCATGAAGAAATAAGGGATAGTCAAAGTGTGCATCGATTATCAGGATGTCAATATTTCTTGTCCAAAAGACAACTATCCTACTCCCTTTATCAACAAGGTTATTGATGATTGTGCTCGATGTGAAATATTTTCGTTCATGGATGGATTTTCCGGTTACAATTAAATAAATAGCCATCGAGAGGACCAATATAAGACCACATTAATTTGTCCCTAGGGCACATTCGGCTATCGGAAACTCCCATTTGGTAAAAATATGGTGGGGAAACATTTCAGAGAGGAATGGATTATGCTTTCAATGACATCAAGAACATTGTTCAACCTTTTATAGACAATTTACCCACGCATTCACAAAGTCGTACTAATCACCCGATGCATTTGAGAGTTATTTTTCTACACTATCGACACTACACAGTATGCCTCAATCCACATAAATGTGTGTTTTATGTTGGTTCTAGTTGTTTTCTAGGATTATTTGTCTCAAAAGAAGGAATTCGAATCGAGCAACTAAAGTTTCAGGCCATTCTTGATTTTCCTGCTCCATAAAATTTTCTTCAGTTACAGAAACTTCAAGGAAAGGCTAACTTCCTAAGGAGGTTCATACCTAACTACGCCGAAATGGTTAAAGGATTTACTCGTCTCTTGAAAAAGGGGATTCCCTTCCATTAAGATAAGGTTGCACAAGCTTATTTCGATGATGTCAAGGATACACTTGTCCAAGCATGATTAAAGTATCCCCCCAATTATCATAGTGGTTATTTCTTATATATCGTCGTGACTAATACGACCATTGTTATGATATTGGTCCAAGATTAATATGGGATAGAACATTCGATATATTATTTGAGTCTTAATCTCAATGATACAGAAATGAAGTATTCATACGTCGAAAATCTCGCCTTGGCGGTTGTTCAAGTTGTCCAAAGATTTTACCATTATATCCTATTCCTGAAGACCATTCTCAATTCATATTGCAGGCCCATGACATACATTCTATCACAACAATTTATGGGGGCAAATATTCAAAATGGATCGTCATTTTACAGGAAGTTTATTTGGAATTCATCAAATCCATGTCAAAGAAGTCTTTAGTTGTGGTTGATCTTCTCTATGACCTTCCCTCTAATAGTACTGCTACTACATCGAAACCATCAATTCTTGACGAGCCTTTGTTTCTGATCGAATCATCTAATCCTTGTTATGGGGATTTTATCATTTATCTCCAAACCTATACTTTTCGGCCCAATACCTCTCGCTCTCAACAACGACATATTTGATACCAAGAAAAACACTATCTGATGTCGAATTTTGGAAAGACATTTTTATTTCATTCAATATCAACACATCTCCAGAAACTTGAACACATTAACTGATTCCTTAGTGAAGTATGTTATAAATAGACATTTGCAACACATATAAATACATATTTTCAATTCACATCACATAATTGAATAAGATTGTGCAATAGACATAGGAAAACATTGAAGAAAATAGATAGATAGTTATAGGTTTTTATAAAAACAATTCCCAAGACACATTGGTCATCTGACCTCAAAATATATGCAAAATGTCAAAGTAAACTAGTGATTCTCATGATACAAGCTACTGATCTAGCTATCCTACATAATAAACACATCCAATGGTTAGTAATGCCAATGGTATGGTGATGCAGTCTCATGGGTAACTCTTCGATCCGAAAATATGAAATCCCAAGAGTAAGTCCCTCTATGTGTTGTTGTAGATCAAAAAGAGTCTTGGTCATATCTAAATCCCGAAGGACTTCTCTCCCGACAATCCTCTATGCTGGCTCCTCTGATCTCTGCTTTAGATAACCCACTGGTCGAACTTGACCTACATCTGCATACATAAAAAATTTAGTTTAGTCTTGGGAAACATCAAAATAGAAAAACATGTATAAAACTTAGAAAAATCAAAAAACATGGTGAAAACACTCTTACCAATTGCACCCCATTGAGCATGGGCTGGTAGAATCAAGTCTGGGTCTCCTCGGAAATCTATGCCTGCATATGCATAATCATCGATGGCAATCATATGTCATCTAAACTAGAAGAAGAATGTAGTAGAGAATACGATGGTCGATTGAGCAGCATGCCTAACCATCAACTCTACCCATCTCTGCATCTGTGGATCTCTAGTTCTAGATACACCCTGTGTAACATGTTGGGGTTGCATCAATGGAATCCGCTCTAAGGAAAAAGAAATCAAGATTGGGCCATCGTCAAAAATTTTATTCCTTCCTCCCTTTGCCTTAGTTAGTTGTTCTTTCATCTGAAAGAGGACAACTTCATTCCATTAAAATATAGTTAGTTCCAAACACTCTAATGCATACAACATGTATCATCTATTTGCCACATGTAGTGTAAAGGAACTAGCAAGTTTTGCGATAGTGAATAGGATGTTCCTCAAAGGAAAATCACGTACATCGTGGAAGTTTATTTTCCCACCCTTAATAGGTTCAATCCTAGGATGCTAGTGCTCCAGCATGTAATCTCTCACTATCTCTCCTCCAAAAGCAGATACTGAAAGAGAAATGGGCGAACCTCGCCTCAATAATCCTGTGAGAAAATAAATATACTCCACTAATATTGGGACCACTTTTTTTGCAATGTGAAAAGCATGTATCATTGGATCCCATGAACAAACAAGAAACTCCAACAGTTCCATTTTTTGCCTCATACCGGACAATCTGAAGTACTTTAGCAATGCACAGTCTATGAGGGCTCTTACTATACCCGAATCATTTAGGGCATGTTGTTATGTTCTTCATGTTCACTTTCCCTCCATATAATCGTCATTTTGATCTGGTGAATACTCGAAACACAGTCGTAAGACTCATTAGGATCCATTTCATGCAAAACACTAGGGAAAATTAGGCCACAGAGCAGGAAACAAAAATGGAATTGCACCCAACGCACCCCAGGTCAAGGGAAAAAGCATTGCAATACATCTGAACTTCGATTTTAGTGCACTACAATGCACCTTTCGACATTCAAGGGTGTGTTTCCCTTAGTTTATGATATATTTGGCCTAAGGGGCTCAAAAACCTAAAAAATTGCAATAAAATGAAACATAAATACTACTGAAGGAAAGAGAAAGTTCATAGCTCCAACGTGGATCAAACAACAAGGAAAATACTCCATAGAATCTATCGCAATTAACTACTAAATTTCAGGGGAAAAACTAGGTTCAAAGATCCTATTCCTCAAATGGTAAAATTGAATGGTAAAAACTCATTTAATTAGTCAATTTTATTATTTCAAATCACATTTAATGTCATGACTGTGATTTTTATTCATTTTTCTATGAAACATGTATTTTTAATCCGTTTGATGGTTTTATGAACATGTTTTATAGCTGATACATCATATTAGTCATGCACACTTATTCAAGAAGGATTTGAACACAAAGCATATTTTTATCCTTATATTTCAAGCATTGATAAAAACGAAAAAAACACTTGAAGTGCACTTTTATCTTTTTTTCGAGCTTTGATAATAGCAAAAAAGGAACCCCTAGAGTCTTCTTTTAGCTCTTTTCAGACTCCGATAATGTGAAAATATTGTCGAGCATCTATCTTTTAGAGCTCGTAAAAGTAACTGATACGTCATCTACTCAGTATAAGTTTAACCCTTTTTCGGACTAAGATATATTATTTAAAAAAAAGGAAAACCTTATTCGAACATGGTTAGGAGGTTTTCTCAGGTATCATTTTACACTTTTTCGGACTTGAGAGACAAACTTATGAAAAAGAGCTCATGGAGTTTTATTTTTTCCTCTTTTTCAAAATCTCTAAACATGAAAAAGGATCGGGTTGTCACTTTCGTTACGCTCGTTAAAGCATAAAATAGTGACGGGGTTGTCGATCATGGCAAGAAGCGATTTTCATTTATCACTAGACTCATTAAATTATTAAATAGTGATGCATTCAACCGAAGGGTTGAATTATAGATCAAGCATATGGTATCCTCCTCAAGCTTGTAAAAAAATAAAGAGGTACTAGTTGACAAATGACTAGGGAAAATTTGGGAAAGCGAATAGAAAACCTTATGGTAGTAGGTCGCTCTTAAACACGACACTTTCAATCCATCGTCATGACTTTTGGGTTGGGTAATCTTCTTGATGGTTCATTCATACATATGGTTCATCATACCTTCAATTCGATTTTGGATCAATGGTGCCAACTCATCTTAGTGTCACTGATCTATTCAAGAGAAGTCATCTAGTGAATCCTCATCCTTCTGCAATACTCATAAACTATTATTTTCATGACATTCATCCCTGAAAAATTCTATATCAAGTCACATTTTGTCTCTGAAATCAATAACTCTTGTTTCACGATAAATTTTCTTCCTGTTGACATCATCTCATCATCCAGAAAGTTTACTTAGAAACATCTTCCAGTACCCTTAGGCTTGTTACATCATCAACAAGTTTCTCTCTTCCTGACCTTAGATCAAAATATTTTGTTTGGTGTTCAACATCAAATCATCTATTCTCGCCTTACAAATTGTACCACAGTACCTTGAGAGCCATTAACATTAATGATGGTTTTCTCTTGTTTGTTAACAACTCACATCATTGGATGGTAATCAAATGAGTGACCATGATTGACCATGCAAGATGACCATAAGTGATTTTCATATTGAACATGGTTGACCATGGTTTATTTTCATATTGCAACAATCTTTGTCATAATGCGACAAATATTGACCCATATATATTCTCCTCCTTGAACTGATCTAAGGATTTGATTTATTTTAATACCTTCACTTAAACCATGTTTTTAAATTCTCTAAAATATTCGAACTCACCATTTTATATGAATCTTTAGATTAATAAACCAAATGGAATGATATTATAAACACAACAAATTAATACTAAAACACCAAAGGATTATAAACCCAAGGGAATAGTATTAAACCCAAGGGATTATTATTATAGACCCAAGGTATATAGACCATAAGATAAATATTATAAACCCTAAAATAAACATTGTTGATCATGTTTTATTTTCATATTGACATAATTCTTGACCATGGTTGATCATAGCTAACCATGGTTGACCATGGTCAAACATGGTTAACCATTGTTTATTTTCATATTGAGAGAATATTTTTCATAATAAGAAGGCCATGCTTGACCTTGGTTGACCATGATTTATTTTCATATTGAGAGAATCTTTCTCACAATGTGACGTTCGACCATGGTTCACCATGGTTGAAAATGATTGACCATGGTTGATTTTCATATTGAGACGATCTTTGTCACAATGTGACGTTGGACCATGGTTTATCATGGTTGACCATGGATGGACATGGTTCTCACAATGTGACCATGCTTTATTGACCAATGTAAACCATTATTGACCATGTTCGACCATGGTTGAAAATGGATGACCATGGACAAATATGCTTGACCATGCTTGACGAGGGTTATGACAATGTGGCATTCGACCAAGAGACAATCTTTGTCACAATGTAACCATGGTTGACCATGGTTGATTTTCATATTGATACAATATTTGTCACAATGCAAAGTTGCACCATGGTTGATTTACATATTAAGACAATATTTGTCGCAATGAAACATTCTACAATAGTTAACCATGGTTGACCATAATTTACCATGGTCAACCATGTTTGACCAATGTTGACCATGATTGACCGTTGTTGGCCATGATTGATTTTCATGTTGAGAAAATCCTATGATAAACTCTAAGATAAATATTATAAACCAAGGTATATAAACCCTATGATAAATATTATAAACATTAAAATAAACATGGTTTAAAATGGTTGACCATCGTTGACCATGGTGGATTTTCATATTGAGACAATCTTTGTCATAATGCGACTTTGGACCATGGTTGACCATGGTTAATTTTCGTATCAAGACAATATTTGTCACATTGTCACATTGGACCATGGATAACCACGATTGACCATGGTCCACGATGGTTGCCAATGGTTGAACATGGTTGATTTTACTATTCCAACAATATTTGACACAATGTGACATCAGACCATAGTTGATCGTGATTATAAACCAATGGATATATATTTAACCCTATGATTAATATGATAAACCCTCTGAATAAGATTATAACATACAGGTATGCTATACAAATATGAACCCTTCTATTAATAAACCAAAGGGAATAATAAACCTAAGGGATTAATATTAAAATTCCAAAGGACTATAAACCCAAGGGAATAATATCAAACCTAAGGGATTAATATTTTATACCAAATGTATATAAACCCTAAGATAAATATTATAAACCCTAAAATAAGTGTTGTTGACCATGGTTGATTTTCGTATTGAGACAATCTTTGACACAATGCAGCGTTGAACCATGGTTGACCATGATTGGAATATATATTATAAAGCTGATGGATTATAAATGCAATAGTTTTATATTAAGCCCTAGGATTAATATTATAAACCATTTTATCAATATGAAACCATACAAATATAAACCCTTAGATAAATAAACCCACGAGGTTGATATTATAAACCCAAGGCACAAATAGACCTAAGGGATTAATACTAAAAACTGAAGGGAATAATATTAAACCCAAGTTATTAATATTTTAGATATAAGGTATATAAACCTTAATACAACTATTATAAAACCGAAAACAAACACGGTTGACCATGATTGACCTTGACTGAGCATGGCTTATTTTCATATTGACCATGATTGACCATAATTAACCATGGCTTCTGATGAATGACCATGATTGACCATGCATGTTGACCATGATTGATTTTGATATTGAGAAAATCTTTGTCACAACACGGCAAAGATTGAACATGGTCAACCATGGTTGATTTTCATGTTGCAACAATATTGGATATTCTCCTCCTTGTACTGACATAAGGAACTTGATTTATTTTATTACCTTCACTTCAACCATATTTTTAATCTCTCTAAGATATTCGAACTTGCCATTTTTCTTTCTTGTGAAATAAATACACACAAATATTATTTTATCATAATTGAAGATAATAAAATACAAGGCTCACCAAATTGATTTCATTTATTGACCCACAAAAAAAATTATGCATTAATTAAATAACATTTTTCTTCCTTCCATATGTTCTTATGCAAAACTAATTCTTATGTTGCTTTTCAAGTGAAAAAACATTACATAAAGTATAGTGATTCTTAAAGATAGGAAGATCTCCTTCTCTTGAAGTAAAATAGATTTTTATAAATTTTTATAATATAAGTGACCATATTAAGTTTCACATATTTTCTATAGATATAGTGACATATTGATGATAATGCTAGATGATCCTTAAAAATAAACCAATAATGCTCATATCTAAAATAAAAAAGAGAGAAATATATCTTATCGTCTTATTTATAACATTCACATTTCTTGCAAAATGCCATATGCGAGGAACACCATAGATTTTCTTGCTGGGTAGTAAGGGTAGTGGAAGCATAATAAAAAACAAGAACATTGTTGGACATCACCGAAAATTACCTTTCCAAAAAATCCACAAAGAAAACATAACAATGAATGTGGAAATAGTGATTATTATTACCTATGATAGTTATTAATCAAAATCATGGTCAACAATGGTCCAACGTCACAATTTGTGAAAGATTGTCTCAATATGTCTCAATAGGGTTTCACCAAAAAAATATTGCTAAAAAGGATAGACTATGTAGAGTTATTTTATATATATCATTACAATTTCCTATCCAAACAAAGAAAACAACAATTATTTAAAACATCCAACATCACAAGTTTCCATAAACGAAATATAGCTTCCAAGAATATTTTTTCATAAAAATGATAATATAGGTTCCAAGAATCCTTTACCATAAAAATTATACGCCTAATGATTAATGCGTGGCTTCATTATGATGTAGATTTTGAGATGAAAAAGAACATAAAATAATTTTTTTTTATCATAAAAAATGAATGTTTTAATGAAATAGATTGAATTGTAGCTATTTAGCATAGAATTTCTAATGATAAGGAATCATACTTGAATTGATCAATTTTGATCTGTAGTGTTGAGCGTTGTGTTTTCCTATTAATTAGGGATAAATAAGACATGTAAGTAATGTTCATAGATACAAACAAGGGGAGTAGGAAGTAGAAGGATCTATAGGTGAAGGCATGGGATATTGGTAGAAACCATATTAAATATAAGTAGTAAAATGATAGAGAGTTCAATCTAATTGGAATTGCTTCCCCTCCATGTGTAGCAAAAATATTCACCACAACCAAAACTTTAGATCTTCAATGCTCACTACTAAGATGAACTTTCAATAAATAAATAATGATGCGTGAATGCATAAACTCTATGACAATCATTTTTTAAGTTTTAAATTTTTATATACAATAAAAAATTATTAACATATTTTTTTAATAACTATGATATATTAAAAAATATGAATAAAGAAAATATATAAAAATACTGAATAGTATATATGATGAAATATTTCTTTGCACTTCCATTAAAAAAATAAAAGTCTAAACAAATTAATTTTTAAATTTAAAAAAAAAATGTTTTAATTTTAAGGAAAATTATATCGTTACCGTTATTTAATATCGGGTAGATAAATTTTAATTTATTGTGAAGAAAATTTAAATAGAGAAAAAAAATATGAGAATATAAAAATTTATATTAATCACATAATGAAATAAATAACTTAAAAACCTCACATTAACATTTTTTTTTAATATAAGAAAAATATATAAATACAATTATTATTTTATTCTTGAATAATTTACCTCCTAGTATTTTATAATTTAATTTTGACAAGAATTGAAAACTAAAAAGAAGTGGAGCAGAGGATTTCTCTTCTCAATATTACGAATCAGTTAAATAATATTACATTGGAGACATCAACATTAAATGGTTGTAGTGAGACTGAACTAAAACTGGACTAATTGAAACTAAACTAGGACACTTGGATGGACGGTTTCGACACCTAGTAGGTCGTTGGAATTAGATTCTCCAACACTCCCCCTTAATTACAACCACATAAAAATTTAATTAAGATATCTACTGGTCTGTGTCTCAGCGAGGCTTATAATTTAAAAAGCTTCACTTCAACTAGATTGAGTTTTCTTCTTCTCTTCTTACAAATTATATAGTCTCTAAAATGTTTCAACATTTTGTTTTTTGTTGTGTTCTTCAAAACTCAGGTCCTTCATTTGATGGTGCATGTTTTCTATTGTTCCAGACTGTCTAAGAATGTCCTCGAATTCTTCAAGAAATGACTTGTATGTGGGATCTTGCCACATATTATCTTATGTATTACTGCAACATGATATGAGAATAAGATCTTATCTCTTCAAAACTCCAATGCTTGAAAATTTCATGGATGTGTTCATAATGAATGTTGTCTTCAACATTCATATCTACAGCTTCTATGTAGACCTCAACTAGACATGGTGTTGCATGCTAGGTTTGAAGGAACTTTAACTCTTCTTCACAATTGATTTGTTTACCTACACATTGGAAATCAATGGTAAGGATAAAATCATCTCCAAAACCATATTGGTTTTTCTCCTTCTGCTCTGCAATGAGATTTGTCTCCTATTGCGCTTCCTTCTCTGGTTTTTCCTTCTTCTTTGTTTTCTCTTTATGGGTTTCATTCTCTGCATCTACCTCTATCTTTGTTTGTGTCTCTGTATTTATCTTTGTCTCTATCTTTATCATTGTCTCTTTCTTTGTCTCTTTTTCACTAACCTATGCTACTGCAAATAGGTTGTCTTCCACTAACTCAAGTGGGATTATCTCACCAAATATCATCATGTCGATATCATGTTATTGTTGCGTCATTTGAAACCAATCATCATTAGAAAAAAATTCATTATCAAAGTTTAAATCAACAATATTAATCACATGATTTACAATAGTAGCTTTACTCTCATCAACAAGCTCAATTGTTGGTTTCACCATATCATCATCACCAAGTTCTGTTGCTGAAAACATCAAATTTTCATCCGCAAGCTGTGTTGTTGGACTCACCATATCATCATCAACAATCTCTACTGTTGGGATCACAAAATCATCATCAACAAGCTCTATTGCTGGAATCACCAAGTCGTCATCAACAATCTCTCTTGCTGGATTCATCAAATTGTTATCTGCAAGCTGGGTTGTTGGATTCATCAAATCTTCATCACATTAGGGGAATTTTGAGGTATAAAATGGGCCTCCTAAGTAAATTATAAAATAATAGTGGAAATAATAAAATAATATTTGATTACATCATCAAATTTTAGAGGGAAAAAAGAAAAAAACTATTTTTTTCAACTCGTATTTTCAACTTATCTCCCAAATTTTGTACTCAAATTTCGAGCGGGAGTACTAGTTGGATGCAAAATTTAATTCCTCATCCAACGAGTACCCATGTTTCATACTTTCTATGGACCTTGGTACATGAAAAATGAGAAATACGTGAAAAACGTGATTGGGAGATAAGTTGAAAATACGAGTTGAAAAAATAGTTTGATTATTTTATTATTTTTTGATATTTTTACCATTTTACTTAAAAAAATGGTGAATCATCCCCCCATGATTGGCATCATCATCTTTAAACCCATTGGTTCCTATAAATTTTATTTTTGTTGTACATTTTTCTTAGGAGGCCCATTTTAGACCTCAAAATTCCTTTAATGACAAGCCCTATTGCTAGATTCACCAAGTCATCATCAACAAGATATTTTGCTAGATTCATCAAAGTTCCCTCCACTTGTGGCTCCACATAGTGGGTTTCATGACCATATTTGTGCTCCTTCTCTATTGCTTCTACAATTTCTTCACCGACACCATTCACTTGTGGTTTAGTCTTTTCATTTCGTTGTACATGTGTTGCTATAGTTCCACTTTCATTTTCAACTTCAATGCTCCCCCTTGAACTAAAACACCTCTCAAGGGTATCCCATGCCTCCTTGGTTGTCGTAGTATTTGAAATCAGGGGAATAATGTTGTAATCCATTGCTTATGTTATGCATTTTAATGCAAAGGTGTCTTTTTGTCTCTTCACTTCCAGATCTAAAAAAATCTCAAACATCTCTTTTTATCTTTTTAGCCTCTTGTCTTTTCCCATTTTTTGAGTGTTCGTTGACTACGACTTAACAAAAAAAATAATTTGCAGACATCTTTTGTGGTCTCTACAACTGCAACCCTTCTACAAAGTTTTTCACAAATTCACCTTCCATTATTTTTATTAAGAAAATTAATATTTCAATGCTCACAATTGATGTGAGCAACTCCCCTTAATAAGCCCTCTTCAAAAAGTTGAATAGATTTTGCTAGATTTTTTTTAAATAAGAAACTTCAAACAACATCCTTTTTAAAATATTACAACTCACATATCTCATACAAATCTAATCTCACAAAAAAAAAAATAATGCATTACATGGGCCCTTTTCAAATCATGTGATTCATTTTTCAAATTAATTAAATGCATGTATCATTAAAAAATGACATGTGCATTTTATATAAAGAAAAATAATTTAAACCTTTCAGTCAAAACATTAACACTTCCATGTTGTGGTTGTGCACATTTAATTTTTCTTTTCATTTACTTTTCCTTTTTTTTAAGAATTGCTACTTTTAGTGGGTTGTTAGTAATGCTTAATGCAGATTTTTAAAAAAATCTGATTTGGGTTAATAAAAGTGTACCCAAACAACATGGAGCGCAAACCTTTCTTCAATCCATTTACCATAGGTGTCCTCTCAGCTATGAAAAAATGGCTCCATTCCACTCTCAGTACATCAGCTCTCACAATCTGACCCCACGCACAACAAAACGTTCCCCTCTATGGATTCGCCATCGATGGAGCCTCTCCGAACTCTACCTGCAGCTCCACAACGACTTTCTCTTTCATCGGCGCAGATCCATTACACTTCTGCCACACTGATGGCGCTGGAATCAAATCAGATTAAGGCTTTACTTAATCGGCGCACTTATCTCAATCGGATTCGCGCTTATCGGCACATCTGTTCCTCCCAAACTCGTTGATGGGCATTTTGAAGTTTTTACATTTCAAATGTTTCGCTAGGGGTTGACTTCCAACTGTTGTGCTGGAATTTTTAGTTGGGTTAATAACGCATTTTAGGAAGGGTCCATTAATAACACATTTTATGAACTGATGGGGTGCGTTAATAACACATTTTATGGATGCATTTGAATTTAAAAATAAAAATCTCGGCCTTTTCTCAAACTTGTTTTTTTTAGGCAAGAGGCTTCTCCAAATTTCTTAAAACTTTTTCTATTATCTCAAAGAGTGTTACGCACGCTCGTCTCTTCTCACTTCGCTCACATTGCTGTTTTTTTAGGAGTTTTATGCAAACTAGTTCTGATAACATGAAAATAATTGAAAACTATAAATAAGTGGAATAGAGTATTGTTTTTCTCAATATTACGAATTAGTTAAATAAGATTACATTTGAGACATCGAGATTAAATGATTGTAGTGAGACTGAACTAAAACTAGACTAAGTGAAACTGAACTAGGACACTTGGATGAACAGTTTCAACACCTAACATATGGTTTGAATTAGATTCTCCAACAAACTTTACTCTAACTTTCCCTCCACATAATAACAAAATAAATAGCTAGTTTTTATTGCCAATTGACATGCTAACAAAATAGCTAGTTTTTATTGCTAATTGATACGCTACCAACCATGTATGATATTTGTTTGCTTGCTAAGTACTTATTGCCAATTGATATGTTGACAACCATGTATGACATTTCCTTGCTTGTTAAGTAGTTATTTCCAACAACTGAAACGTTGCCAACCATGTATGATATTTGTTTGCTTGCAAAAATGAATGCGTCCTCTTACGAGTTTCTGATTTTTTTCGAGATTCCCATCATATTGTATTTGTTGTGCGATTATGGAAGTTTCCCCATTTCCAAGAATACCAACCAAAAATGAAAAACAGTAGTATATATTTTTTCAAAATAGAGGAATAACCTGTTTCGAGGTTTTTAACCCAACGTTTCAGACTTCCTAAGTGAGTCCATATTTAGGGGTAAATGTCCAATATTCTTTGAAAGATTGTGAGGATTAGGACAAAATAATCATAATGTAAAGGAGTTTTTCCCTAAATAATCTCAATTTTCCAAAGAGGGTGACACTATCCATCAAGTCCCTTCCATGGTAGGACATAATCCTTTTGAAAATAGATTCCATACAGGTAAAATTGTTTTCAAAATAGAAGAATAACCTATTTTGAGGTTTTTAACATAACGTTTCGGACTTCCTAAGCAAGTCCATCTTCAAGGGTAAATTTCCAATATTCTTTGGAAGATTGTGAGGATTAGGGAAAAAGAATCCTAATATAAAGGAGTTTTTCCCTAAATAATCTCAATTTTCCAAAGAGGGTGGCGCTATCCATCAAGTCCCTTCCATGGTAGGACTGAATCTTTTTGAAAAGAGAATCCATACAGGTAAATTTGTTTTCGAAATAGAGGAATAACCTGTTTCAAGGTTTTTAACCCAACGTTTCAGACTTCCTAAGTGAGTCCATCTTCAGGGGTAAATGTCCAATATTCTTTTGAAGATTGTGAGGATTAGGGAAAAAGAATCCTAATATAAAGGAGTTTTTCCCTAAATAATCTCAATTTTCCAAAGAGGGTGGCACTATCCATCAAGTCCCTTCCATAGTAGGACTGAATCTTTTTGAAAAGAGAATCCATACAAGTAAATTTGTTTTCGAAATAGAGGAATAACTTGTTTTGAGGTTTTTAAACCAATGCTTCAGACTTCCTAAGTGAGTCCATCTTCAGGGGTAAATGTCCAATATTCTTTGGAAGATTCTGAGGATTAGGGCAAAAATATCCTAATATAAAGGAGTTTTGCCCTAAATAATCTCAATTTTCCAAAGAGGGTGGCGCTATCCATCAAGTCCCTTCCATGGTAGGGTGGCGCTATCCATCAAGTATATATGTTGTTGGTGTGACAACAATTATGTACAAATACAATAGAAACATCCCCGGTGAATGAACTCGAATATTCGAATTAAAAATTTACTCATATGCTAACATGACTAAGTTTTATTTTTTGAGATAATATGATATGGTTTCATTGAATAATGATAATTACGAATAACCAAGAGTGATAATTACCCTCACTATTAAAGAAAATTGAAAAGGAAAAGATTAAAACACAATTCAAACAAAATAAACCGAACAATATTACGTTTTATGATCATTTGCCATGTCTCGTCACATGCATTCATTTATTGGCTTTGGATTATAGCGTGGTCAGAAGGGGGAGACTGATCTTTCAACACTGAGCACGAAGGTTTCATGATCAGTGAAGGTATTTACCACTCAACACAACACCCTAAGGTTCAAAGCTTACGCATTCAGAATTTCAATTCAATGCACTTCATCGAACAAAAACCTTGTAAATTCCAGTGAATGCTGAAAGGCTTCATGGATTTTGTTGTCACATTAAAGCATAGTAGTATCCTCTGTGCTAACGGTTCTTCTTATGAATGAAAGATGAAATTGATTGATAGATTCATTCCTCAAAGTTCCAAACTCAACTTTAACAAATCCACCACAAACCAATGATATCCCAACATCTCGAGCTACGCTTCTCTCTTGCAGGAATGTTGAGGGTTTATTTTGATTGTTTGTGAAATCATATTCAAAGAATATTGTAGGGAAAACAGTTTTAAAATTTGTTTTCTAGGGAAATTGATTGAATAGGGTCCGAGCTCGGGAAAATGGTCGAATTCGGGCTTCTCTTATCTTCATACAGTGCATTCAGGGATAGAATTGCCTATGGTGACGTTGGACAAAGTCTAATTTCGAAATTTGGAAAAAAACTCACATTCAAACCCTTTCATATCATCGAAATCCCTCAAGGAATTACTAATATTTAGATATAAAAAATATTTTGATACTTAAAAAATATCCCTTGAAGCATTCTAATATCATCGTAATTTTAATAAATTTAAAACTAATAGAATTAATAATATTATAAAAACTAAATTAAAAATATATTTATATTAACACAAAATTAAACATTAACATTTTATGAAATATCCAATTTACCAATCAGTAATTTAAATGGCATTTGATAAATGCTACATAATAGCTAGTCCTTCTCACTTAGTTTAAATATAGGTAATACATTTAATATAATGGGAAATCTTGTAATGTAAGTTAAATTTGGCAATGTCTCAAAGATACCTATTGGTCTTTAACATGTAATAGCAAATAGAAAAAAAAAAGTATATGTATTTTTTATTTTTTAGATTCGTCTTTTTTTAGTATGAAGGGAATTCAAATGTTTGAAACAAGAATATCAAAGTGTTTGAGAAAATATTAATGTGTAATAAGGCATATATAAAAATCATGTGAAGTAAAATTTAAATTTTTTATTTATTTTATATAAAAAATTTATATGTATGAACAAATGGAAGAATGTCTAATTTGTATGATGCATATAGTTCAAAAATGAATTAGTTAAATTTAAATTTGATTAATAAATTAATATCATATAAAATAAAATTGTATAGAGGAGAGGTGTCTAATGTTGGGCAAGGACCAGTAGTTGTTATTGTAGTGTTACCACCAAGCCACCCGAAATTGAGATATGTGTAACCAAAATTTTAACAAAAATAAATAAAAATAATTGCAAATATCTTTTAATTTATGTCCAAATTTTTCAAAAATATTGACTAGGCCCACAACTGTTCATAAATAGTCTTTTAAGTATCAATACTACAAATCATCTTGTCCCAACTAGAAAGCAAATATAACCATAAATCCTTCCAAAATGGTCTATTCAAGGAGCACTTCAACCCCCATTGATCTAAACTAAAGCTATGCATGCCAAATGCAGTTATGCATCCCAAATGCATATTTATACCTTCACATAATAAAAGTTGATGTATGTCAGCCATAATTGTTGTATTATTCAACAATTAAACCCACTTAGTTCAGTAAATGATACCCAACCCATTAAATTCAATGAATGACACCCAAGACATTAACTTTCCCTTTAAAATAGATCAAAGCACATGGATCAACCATAACAAATTCCAAGACATTGGATCACATTCAAGTCAATCCAGATCACGCATTCGAAATTGAGATATTGAAATGGATGTCAATCATTGCCACCAACTAAATTCAAGTGTAAAAAACTATAAAAAAAGTTCAAAACTTGTTGAAGTTGCATGTTTAACATTCAAACTATTCACGATCCTTGGAGACAAACCATTACAGAACATTTGAAAGTATATTCAGGTTAGTTATTTCAGCTTATGCACATTTTTCTTACAATTTATTTTCATTTCTCGATCACAAAACTTTTCAAAGTATATTCAAGTTATTTATATCCATTTTTTGGACAATTTAATTAATTTGTGAAATGTCTTTTCCAAAATACATGCACTAAGTTTTTCAATAAACTAATTTTCTACATTAGTGGGAAATCGAGTGATATAATTCAAGGTATTGTGAATGTTGGACAATTGTGAGGAGCCTTGTTCTAAAGTAATTTACTAAGAAAATCCATCAAATTGCCTTCTCTTTTATTTGGGTTATGCCACCGATTTCTTCTTGCAACATTGATTGGGATACATAATAAGGTGTTAGGACTGGATAATACATAGATATTGAGTATAGATTTATGGTATGGTGACATGGAACCTCTTCTTGCCATTGAACTATGTGAGTGTGGTTTACCTATTCCCACCAGCAGTGGATACATATCCTATTAAAGAACTAGCTCACTTCATTGACTGAATAAAAGCATGAAATGGATTTAGATAAAATGCAATTTATAATTTGACTCAGGAGCATAGGCAGAGGAAAAAGCAACTAGAGCATGATAATCTTGGATAGTAGCATAGTAAGTGGTTAAATAAATAGTGGTTTTATAAGTTCCATGTAATCCATTACCAACATCATCCTCGCTGCTTTGAGAGTAACCACCTCGCTTACTTTCTGATTCAAATACCTTAAATGGATGAGATGAGAATCTATAATATTGAAAAAATTGGTATTTGATTTTCATAGAACTAATTGAGCGCATGGACTCTTGCTTGAACTCTTTTTGGTCGAGAAGACCTTAATTTCACTTCCCAACTAATAGTTTTGAGTGTGAACTACAGATAAATAATCTCAGGATGTCGTTTGTAAACCAATTTAGAATGAACCAAGTTTCATCCATTTGTAAGAGGAATTAAATCCATGTGAAATCCAAGGATACAAAAGGATTCAAAATTGTGACAATCTAGGGATTACAAAACAATTAGATGATGCAGAGAATAGGATTCTCAACTATAGAATATAATTAGATAATATCCCATATAATGAGAAAAATTTATCATCCACACTATAAAGAAAATGGAGCTCGCAATGGGGATAAATAATTTAAAGGCACAAATGGACTCTTAATTATCAATTTAACATAATGAAAATTGAGGGAAATTTGAATTAGAAAAAGTATTTCACTAAGAAGAATCGAGTTACAACATTAAATTTTATAATATGGATTTGGAGCATGTCTAAATAAGAAAATAATATATAATATATCAACTAGTAATAATTATAACAGAAAAAAATTATTAGTATCCTATGGAGGAAGAAAGAGTAAACCACTTTTCAGTAAGGAGTATTTTATCTATTCTTAAGAAGAATGGTAGAGTGAAACCAGAATAAATTAAGATGTATATCCTTGACTCTATACTAGGCATATAGAGGAGTTAACTATAACTCATAGAACCAATCCAAGGTTTGGATACAATGGCGGGGATGGAATCCACAAATACAGATGGTTCAAGTGGTTTAGGAACTATTAGAAAACTAAAGAAATTGTGAAGGAAAATTGAATACTTAATCATATTGATTTCCAAAAGGAGATAAGCAGTTTAAGGCCAGCAACTTTGAGACCACCTTATAAAGCATTTCCCTTGTCGTAATGTCATTTATATTTATACATATTTCATAGTCTTTATCTATATAATATACCTTTGAAAATAATTGATATGAAAGCCTTTAACAATTTGTGAAAGGTTAAGGTGAGTGATTTCATTATTAGGCACTTGAAACGATAACAAATGTCATGAAGTATATTTCTTGGATAAAAGAAAAATTGACCCATTAAATCAATGACATATTGTGAATGCGAGGGGAGGTAGATATATTGGATAGGTTCGTAACAAAGCTTAATGTCAATAGATATTTAAGATAAAATAAATATCTATCATGATGGCACTGATATGTAACATCACTATATCATTAATATATATCTATATATAATCTATCATATACTCTTATGCCTTAACATGTTGGCCACGATCAAGGCATCATATCATAGAATTTATTCCCAGGTGTTCCCAAATTGAGACCAAGTCACTGATCCATATCTAGTGCAGAAGAAAATAGATCCAAAGTGATTACCTATAGATCAAGTCTCACCGCCATAAGCATTAGAAAATAATGACATGAATAATAGGTGTGTATAAATGATCCAAATCTTTTACTTGAAGGATGCATACAAAATTGCATTTAAAAGAGCATGTAACCAAGTAGCATAATCACATAAAAGAAATGAAAAGAAGCCATGATATCAAAGGGACAAGAAAATTTGATAACGAAATTCACCTAATGTGGGCTATGTCTCTTAGCCCTTCCCAATCTGTGGAGACATCTTTCATTAATTAGCAGTGAAATAAAATTACAAGAAATTACAAAATGACATCTTATACCTCTAATTCTGGGGTTTTCCTAAACATGTAGACCCTTGCTGAAGAAACTCACTACATGGTTGGATTCCTAGCAAAAAATCATGAAAAATGACTATAAAGTTGACCCTGTTCTTGTTCAATCGAAATATTTCCCCCAGGAATCTCAAAGATTCCCTCAAATATACCTTCTCGAGAGCTGTCTTGAATTCATCTGCACATATTATTAATCTGGTTGCACCAATGCTCTCCTTGCAGAAAAATGAGTAAAATGAATATAAACTTTACCTATTTCTACTCTGGTGAACTCAAAGGCTTTAAGGAATCTAAAGATTCCCTACAAGAATATTCCTTGAATATGTCAGGAATATTCCTTGAATATGGTAGGAATATTCCGCTCGAATGGAATTTTGGTTCAGGGTTCCACTACTGCCTGGTTCTGTGGTCCGTTTTCCCCCTGTCAACTGGTTTATGCTCCCTTAAATATCAAAATCCTGGGATTTGGGATTGACGACCATGTTGATCGGGTGGCTATCATTGGGATGTCAAGTCATTGGGAACCCACCAGTCTTGGGTTCAATTCTTGGGCGTGTTTGTTTCTATATATGTTTATATCCATTTAAAACAACGTCTCCATATAATCATAGTCAGGCCAGCCGGTGATGTTTGACTGCCCACCGACTAATGGTAACTTTGATTTTTTTTCATATATATAAAAAAAATCCACCAATAACTATTTTTCTAGCAGGGTCAATGGGGTTTGACAACTCATTGGCCGCTGATTTTTTTTTTTTTTTTTTTAACATAAAAGGCCCAAGAGGCAGGAAATTTTTTTTGGGGACATTAAACATTTTAAGTATGAAAAAATTCGCCTTCATTGGTCGTCGATCCATTTTGTCACCTTCTTAGCAAAAAAATTGACATGCTAACTTGGCTGCCATCTGGCACTTGTTGATTGGTCTGTACAATTGACTATGTTGATGACATCATGCTGATGTCAGATGCCACATGTCAATCTGTGATTGGTCCTTCTTTATCCATATATCCACTTCGCCCTACTGACGTCAACAACCATATGGATGACATCAACATTTGTACTACTAACATCAACATGCCAAGTGGCATTGTGCCTGAAAAGTTTTAGTTTTTTTAGAAAAACTTTAGCAGGCCATAACTTTCACATATCATTTCAGTTTGATTTTTTGATCACGCCATTGGATTTAGAATGATGAGCTCTTATATTTGGGACTGATTTCACAGCATTACGAAGACTTTGAAATTTTTTCCTTTTAGGATCCTCCTAGATAATTCCTCCCCACTAATGATCTTTTGGGATGCTAAAAGCTTTATCAGTCAGTTGGAAATTGAGGGAACTACTCCATAAATTTCTCCTTTTCAATACAACGGGCCTTACTTGTATGAATTCCCTTGAAACTGATACGAAGGTACCCACATCTCATTGTTGTGAAGTCCTATTTTTCCTTTCAAGAATGATATCCTCAGGTAACATGTCCAAGTATTTAGGAGAAAAGTCGAAAACTCTAGGAACCTGTCCAAAATATTTGGTGTCCATGATTAAAGTGGTCTCTTAAAGCTTCAATTTTTCAACCTTCACCACTGATTACATCTCCATGTATGATGGAAAATTGAGATGACAGATATTGTCTCCAATATTCTCTAATATTGTGAATGGGCCATATTGAATTGGTCTCAACTTCTTTCCTTCCCCTTTCATTTTTTCCTTACTAATGTGGAGCCACACCCTATCTCCAACCTAGAACTGGTGATCAACCTGGTGCTTTTCATGTCTAGCCTTGTATTTGGATTGAGTTTTCTCCAACTGCTCCTACACTTCCTCGTGAATCATTTGAATTTGCTAAATGAACTTGCGTGCTTTTTCCCTATCATTTTTCTCAACAGAATATTCATCTCTCCCAAATACCATGTCTAATGGATCCTTTGGAAAATATCCAAGGCATGCCTCGAATGATGAGCTATAAGTGGATGAATGTACTGCCTAGTTGTATGCATGTTGTACATAAGGATGTTTCTCTTCCCATAACTTGGGATGTTTTCAATAATAACCCCGGAGTATCTGTATCATTGTGCGGTTGAAAACCTCCATTTTTCCATCAGTCTACTGATGAAATTTCGTGCTCCTCTTCATATTGTTATCCATCATTCTAGACAAACTCATCCAAAACTCTTCAAGGAAACGGGAGTCTCGATTAGACAAAATGGATATGGCTAACCCAAAGTGGACCCATACAAATTGTAAGAAGAGATGAGTAGTTTTCTTTGTAGTGGCCTGCTTTTTACAATGAATTAAGACACACATTTCTCTAAATATATCCACAACAGCATAACAATATTCGTGACCTATTATAGAAAAATGAAAACCACAAACCAAATCCATTGACACTCTTTCCCAAGGACGACTCGGAACATGGAGTGGTGTGTAGAGCCTCAATTTTCTATTAGAGGGTTTGCAAACGGAACACAACACACATCGCTTTACATATCAAGTCACAATATTTTCATGTGAGGCGAATACCAAAACCTCTTCAAATGAAATAAAAATTTTCTTGCACCAAAATGACCCCAACACAAGAGAGGTATGCGCCTCTTTGGTTACATGTATTCTTTAATTGGTGGGAATACAAAGTTTTCCAATATGGTACAACAATTTCCCCTGCAAATGGTAATTGTATACCTGCGATCAATGAGTCATATTTTCATAAATATCCTTAAAATATTCATCATCAACATATTTTTAAACATAAATTTCAAAAGGCAAAGAATCATTTTGCAAAAATATAGATGCAGAAATAGTAGGGCGAGAAAGCATATCTACCACTTTGTTGTTGGGTCACTTCTTGTATCTTATTACCAAGTGAAATTGCTAGAGGAATCTCATCTATTTGAAATGATCTTCTTGTTGAAGCTTGCTTTGTGACTGGATGTACTATAAGGTTTAGTGATTAGTGTGAATGATGCTCTCCTTGCCAATGAAATAGTGCTTCAACTTTTTCACGCTTTGAAACAAGGAATGCAACTCCTTATCATATGTGGGATAGTTCACAATAGATTGGGAGAATGTCTCTAAATGATAACATACAATTTTCCTTTGTTGCATCAATACTTCTACCATGGCATACCCACTGGCATATGTCTTGATCTCAAAAGGATGTTTGAGGTCAGGTAAGGCAAAAACTAGTGTGATACTAATTTTATCTTTTACTAGATCAAAGGATTTATGTTGCTTTCCTCCCCATTGAAATTTTTTATTCACATTTGTCAATGCATGAAAGAGGTGTGCAATGATAGAGAAGCTAGAAATGAACCTTATCCAGTATTTTATTGCACACAAAAAACTGCGAACCTCTATAACATTGGTGGGCTTATGCCATTTTACAATCACATCAACTTTAAAAGGATATATTTTCAATTTTCCACCTCCGAAAATGTGACCCAAGTAAATGAAAGAGGTCATACGAAATTTTCACTTAGAAATTTTACATACAATTTTCCTTTTTGAAAAAAATTATGTACCGTTCTAACATTACTCACATGATCTCCCTGTGTCCTACTGAAAACAAGAACGCGATCAAGATACACAAGTACAAAATCATCAGGAAAATGTTTTAAAATATCATTCATCACCCTCATGAATGTGGCTAGAGCATTGCATAGTCTGAATGGCATCTCCAACCATTCAAACAACCCATGTTTTGTCTTGAATGCATTCTTCACTACATGTTGTTCTCCAATCCTCACCTAATGGTAGCCACTGCGCAAGTCTAATTTTTTGAAACAGACAACATTTTTCAATTGATATAATAAATCATCAATATGAGGGAGAGTGTACCGATTATTCACCATTATTTTGTTGAGTGTGTTGTATTCCATGCACATCCTCCATGTTACATCCTTATTTGGCACCATCACGATGTGTGAGGCATATGGAAAATAACTTTGCCTTATGACCCCTTGGTTCAGAAATTCCTGCATTTGTTTATTTATCTCCTCCAGCTCAATGGTTGAAAACCTGTACATACCAATATTTGGTAAAGGAGCATATTGCTACAAGTGGATATCATGTTGGATGTCACACTTTGGAGGAAACCCACTTATTTTGTAAAAAAATCCATTATAGTTTGAAACAAATTCATACAATTCCTTTTTATGAATGGGATCACAACCTTGGAAAGTTTCAGATTCCTCTGCATCTATTTCTCTCACAACTATGAGCATGCATCTTTTTTTAGATTTGACCAGTCTCTTCATCTGACTTGCACTTACAATACTAGCACTAGTCTTGGCATGATGAGCCCTAACAATGTATTCCACCTTATATTTCGTGATATGATACTTGTTTTCATCGCGAAAGAAAATTTCTTTCCTGTCATACAAATATGGACTCCCAAACACAATGCGACAAATATCCAAAGGTAGAACATCAAGGTCGACCTCATCTACTAGTTTGGATCAAATTACAAATATATCCATACATTGTTTGGTCACATGTAATTCTGCTTTATCACACACCCAACTAAGAGGGTATAGTCTCATATGAGGCTTGGTCTCCAACCCTAATTTCTTGACCAATGATTCAGAATCAAGTTTACATGTGAGCTTGTATTAAACAAGTTTTCCACTTTAGTATGTTTTATCACAGCTCTAATGTGGAACAATTCAGTTGTATTTCTTTCATTAACAAGAGACTCATTGGAAGAACTTGCACTTGCATGAAATTCATATTTTTAGTTAGCATGAAGAAAAATTATACCTTGTATAATTGTTGTTGTGATATGTGTCTCATCACGGGAATCAGATCTAATGTCCTGCTGCACAGTTGCCACCATATTGTTTTTTTCCTTTCCACCAAATATTTTTGGTTTCAACTCTGGATGCAACTTCCAACAATTTTCATGATCATGGCCTTCCCTCTTGTAATGTGTGTGAGATGGATTTTCTCCTTCTTCTTTCTTGGTTGTATCCACCTTCTTCTCCTTTGTCTTTCCTTTAGCCTTGAACTTGCCATTATGAGGTTTGAAAGATGATTTCTTGGTTTAATCTTCTGATTCATTATTCCCCCTGCTTTCAAGGTGAATTTCCTTCACACTAGTTGCTTCAATAGTAGTATTCTCAAATAGAAACAAAGAATTCTCAATGTAATTATTTAAAGCACCAAAAAAAATTGTTTTAGTTTGTGGTGAATCAAGTGAAATGCATAAATTAAGAGCTTGTTTTCTAAAATCTTATGTCAAGTCATTGTACATTTTTACCCTTTCATTGTCTCAAATATTTCCATTCCATTAAATCCTTTTGTTGATAGCCCAATGGATAAAACTGATATTTTAA
Source organism: Pinus albicaulis (assembly GCA_034641835.2). Classification (NCBI taxonomy): domain Eukaryota; kingdom Viridiplantae; phylum Streptophyta; class Pinopsida; order Pinales; family Pinaceae; genus Pinus; species Pinus albicaulis. The sequence continues at coordinate 626,695,822 of CM076584.1, read as the reverse complement.
TGAAAAAAAATATTTGATGAAGAGAAAGGAGATTACCAAATTTTTTTCTACCATTCTATAGCTTGCTCTCCCACCAAATGAGAGTGGTGCCACTGAGTGAGCCGAAGAGATGCTAGTTGGATCTTGGCCTCATCTTCCTAGATCTCCTGAATCTAGAAATAGACCTCTATCTATCTAATCCAATTTTTTAGCTTCTCTGGATTACATTATCCATTATATGTGGGAAAATCAAATTTTACATCTAGCTTTAAAAATGGATTTATAGATGCATCCCTATGCCACCTACTAGAATGATGAGAATATGAAGAAGAAGAATTGGCATTATGGATTGAGAGGGACGAGGCTCTTCTCCTCCACATCACTGATTTACCGAGGCATGCTAATTTGGATATTTCTTCTCTGGATTTATTGTCTTCTCATATTACACAAATATTTTTTTTACTTTCTCTGTCATGGTGTAGAAAAGCTTGTGATAATTTTTCTCTTCCTCTATTCAAGATCATCATATACCATCTTCTATCTTCGTGTACCACACCACACTTTAGGATCAAAGGATTTGGGTTTTCCTTCTCCTCTTCAGAGCTTGTTCCTAGTTAGTATTCACTCATGCAACTCACATCAAGAAGACTTGCTCTGATACCGAACTTGATCCAGATATTTTACATCAAGGATTCATATAGAATTGCATTTAAAAGAGCATGTAACCAAGTAGCATAATCACATAAAATAAGCAGAAATAAAAAGAAACCATGATATGAAAGGAACAAGACAATTTGATAACGGAGCTCACCGAATTTGTGTTGGGTATGTGTTATATTCTTTCCATGAATAAGCATGCACCGGGGGCTAAGAGGGGGGGCAATAGCCCCCCCTTTGTACTGGGCACAACAGGGGGGTGATAGGGGGGGAGGTAGCCCCCCCTGTCGAGGTCTGGGGTAGGGCCTCGGCAAAAATTTTTGGTCCTTAATTTCCAGTGGGTAGTCCATGCCCATGGTTTTGTGCATGGTTTTGCACATGGTTTTGGGGTATGATGGTTTTCGGCCCCTGGTATTTTTTGTAGATCCAGTCAAGGGAACTACGGTTATGTTCTAATCTAGGGTTAATGGATTGGGGTTTATGTATGTTTTGACATGTATATATATGTGTTCTAACATTAAAAGGAATATAATGAAAAATCAAGTTGGTCATCCTGATTTGGGATCCAGGGGAAAATCTCTGTTTTTATCTGTTTTATGTTTTATGCTCTCGCTATTGTTTATTTTCTGTTATAATATTCATGTGTAGATCATTTCTGTTCAGGTTCAAAACCTACATTTGGTATCAGAGTTGTTTCAGCTTCAAGGGGACGCCTTTGCTGCTGAGGGTTTTTTGCTCAGGCCTAAGGTAGACCCTATTCAGTGGGAGATCTGCAGGATCGATTCTTGCGATGAAAGAAGATGGCGAGCGATGGAAAGATAGAGATCGAGGAATTTAATGGTCAGATTTTTGAGTTGTGGAAGCTCAAGATGGGGGATATGCTGGTGGATAAAGATCAGTGGATTACGATAGATCCAGGTACTAAACCAACAGCAATGTCAGATGAAGACTGGAAGAAGTTGGATCGGAAGGCAAAGAGCACAATAAGATTGTGTGTCTCAGATTCAGTATTGTTGAATGTATCTAGGGAAGCTACGGTGAAGAATTTGTGGGAAAAACTTGGGACTTTGTACCAATCTAAGTCTCTGGTGAATAAGTTGTTCCTGCGGAAAAAGCTGTATAACCTGAGGATGAAGGATGGAGACTCGGTGATAGAGCATATGAATGCCTTCAATACTGTGGTAAGTCAGTTGTCATCTGTTGATATTAAAATCTCAGATGAAGATAAGTGCATCAGTTTATTGTGTTCTCTACCACATTCGTGGGATAGTCTGGTTATTGCAATAGGTAGCAATACAACTACCTTGAATTTTGATGAAATTGTCTCAGCCTTGCTGTTGTAGGAAATGAGACGGAGAAATATGGAGGGTCAGAATGGAGATGCTTTATCTGTATGAGGAAGGTCCCAGAATAGAAACACGAATAAGGTTTCGAGTGGGAGATATAAATCTAGAGGGAGATCTAAATCTCCTAGAAATTTTGTAAAGGTGTGCCAGAAATGCGGAAAGGAAGGGCACTACAAAAATGATTGCATATCTAAAGCTCCTCAAAAAGGAAAGGGATATGATGATGCTCCTTCTGCAAAGGCAAAAACCACCTCGGATAAAGGTGGGGATGTGTATTTTTCTTCTTCTTCAAATACACATGTAGATCATGAGTCATGGTTGATTGACTCAGGTGCATCCTTTCACTTCACTCCCCAAAGGGAGTGGTTCTATGAATATGAAAAATATGATGGTGATGTCTTCCTAGGGGATGATAGGAAGGCCAGAATCGTCGGACGTGGAAAGGTCAAGCTGAAGCTGCAAGGTGGAAGGATTATAACACTTCGTGGTGTTCTGCATACTCCTGCATTGGCCAAAAATCTGATTTTTGTAAGCAAGATAGATGATGCAGGTGTAAAAACAGTGTTCGAGAAAGATGCCTGCAAGATGGTTTGAGGAGCACTAGTATTAATGCGGGGAGTTCAGAATGGAACTCTATACAAGCTACAAGGTAGCACTGTTATTGATGGGTGTAACAGTTCTGTGGTTCCTGAAAGTGGAGCGGAAAGCTTAGCTGTCTCTGGAGAAAAGACCATGATATGGCATCAAAGGCTTGGGCATATTGGAGAGAAGGGCCTTTGGATGCTGCATAGAAATGGTATGGTATAAAGTATGTCAAATTTTTATCTGGATTTCTATTTTTGTGAAAATTGTGTATATGGGAAGTAGGATCGGGTGAGTTTTCCTTCTGGTGCTAAGAGGGCGAGCAAGATATTAGAACTTGTGCATAGTGATGTGTTTGCATCTGTGTTAGTTCCATCACTGGGAAAGTCTGTGTACTATGTTTCATTCATAAATGACTTCTCAAGGAATACTTGGATATATTTCTTAAGGAAGAAATATGAAGCTTTTGACAGATTTAAAAAATCTTAAGCTCTGGTGGAAAACCAGACAAAGAAGAAGATAAAGGTGTTGAGGACAGATAATGGTGGGGAGTTCTGCAAGAAGGAATTTGAAGATTTCTGTAAGAAGTGGGGTATAGCACGATAGAATACTACTCCATACACACCAAAAAAAAGTGAAGTTGTAGAAAGAATGAACAAAACACTGATGGAAAAGGCAAGAAGCATGCTCAATGGTACCGGGTTAGGACAAGAATTCTGGGCAGAGGCAGTGGAGACTGCATGCTATCTAGTTAACAGATCACCTTCATCAGTGTTGGAGGATAAGACTCCACATGATGTATGGACTGGTAAGAAACCCTCTCTTTCACTTCTAAGGGTATTTGGATGTGATGCGTATGTACATGTTCCAAATTAAAAAAGGACCAAGTTGGATAATAAATTTGAAAGATGCATCTTTATTGGGTATAAGGATGGTTTAAAATGTTACAAGCTTTGGAACTCGGAAACAAGGAAGGTTGTGTATAGCTGAGATGTGATGTTTAGAGAGGTGAAAGATGTTGTTAAACATGAAATCATACCAAAGGAACCTTAGAAGATAGAGTTTGAGCTAAAGGAGTATGAATCAGACTCTACAACAGAAGAAGATTCAGAAGAGGAAGAGCTACAAACTCCAGCTTTGAGAAGATCAGTTCAAGAAAGAAGGCAACCAGAAAGGTATAGCCAATATGCTTTCTATTCAAGTTTTGCCTTAACTATAACTGATGATGATCCCAGAACTGTCAGGGAGGTAGTAGATTCAGAGGATGGAAAACTCTGGAAGGAGGCCATGGTTGATGAAATGGCATCCTTGCACAAAAATGAGGCATGCGATCTGGTGGAGTTGTCAACTGGAAGGAAGCCCATCGGGATCAAATGGGTGTTTAAGAAGAAGATGAATGTAGAAGGCAAGGTGGAGAAATAAAAATCTCAGTTGGTAGAAAAAGGTTATTCCCAGGTGTTGAGAATTGATTTTGGTGATATTTTTTCTCCTGTTGCCAAGGTTACTTCTATTAGATTACTTTTATCTGTTGCGGCTGCATTTGATTTTGAGATAGAACAGATGGATGTGAAGACAAAATTTCTTCACAAGGATCTAGAAGAGGAGATCTACATGAAGCAACCTGAAGGCTTTATGGTGAAGGGTAAGAAAGAACAGGTATGCAAGTTGAAGAAGTATCTGTATGGGTTAAAACAGTCACCAAGGATGTGGTATCAGAAATTTGATACCTATATACGGGGACTTGGCTTCACCAGAAGCAAGGAAGATCACTGTGTTTATTTTAAACTAATTGGTGACCATGTTATTTATTTGGTCTTGTATGTGGATGATATGTTGTTGATTGGAAATGACAAAGAAATTATCTAAGATTTGAAGATGCAACTGTTCTCCAAATTTGACATGAACGATCTTAGTGCTGCAAACTATATTTTGGGCATTGAAATTAAGAGAGTTCAGGTAGAGAGGATGCTTTGGTTAAACCAAAGGAAGTATGTCGAAACTATATTGCAGAGGTTCAATATGCAGGATAGTAAACCAGTGAATGTTCCTATTCCTGTAGGTGTAAATTTTTTTGCTAAACAGTGTCCCAAGACACAAGAAGAAGAGGAGTATATGTCTCGTGTTCCATATGCAAGTGCAGTGGGTAGCCTGATGTATGCAATGGTCTGTACTAGACCAGACATTGCACATTCAGTGGGAGTATTAAGCAGGTTTATGTCAAACCCAGGAAAGGAGCATTAGACAGCAATGAAGTGGGTTTTTAGATATTTACGTGGCACTAGTGATTATGGCTTGTGCTACCAAGGAAGGCCAGGATTGGAAAGAATGTTGGACATTTGTGGTTTTGTTGATGCAGACTGGGTTGGATATCTGGACCAAAGAAGATCTATAAGTGGGTATGTGTTTAGCCTATTTGGAGGCGTAGTCAGTTGGATGAGTAAAAGACAGTATGTAGTGGCTCTTTCAACTACAGAGGCAGAATACATAGCAGCCACTCATGCAAGTAAGGAAGAAATTTGGTTGCAGAGATTGTGTTCAAGTATGGGGTTGGTACAGCAAGCTATAAGGATAGAGTGTGATATCCAAAGTGAAATTTTCTTGGCTAAGAACCTTGCTTATCATTCAAAGACAAAGCACATTGATGTTCAATATCACTTTGTTAGAGATATGGTTGAGGCTAAAAGGGTGTTGCTGGTAAAGGTGGACACTTTGAAGAATGTTGTAGATGCATTAACGAAGTCTGTGAGCACTCAAAAGTTCTCTTGGTGTAGAGAAACAATGAGTGTTGAATAATTAGGCCAATAACTAAGCTCTCTTGTGGCCCCCTGTAGAAAGAAAACAACAAGTGGGAGAATGTTGGGTATGTCTTATATTCTTTCCACGACTAAGCATGCATTGGGGGGTGATAGCCCCCCATGTCGGGGTCCGGGGCAGCGCCCCGGCGAAAATTTTTGGTCCTTAATTTCGGGTGGGTAGTCCACACCCATGGTTTTGTGCATGGTTTTGGACATGGTTTTGGGGTATGATGGTTTTCGGCCCCTGGTATTTTTTGTAGATCCGGTCAAGGTAACTACGGTTATGTTCTAATCCAGGGTTAATGGATTGGGGTTTATGTATGCTTCGACATGTATATATATGTGTTGTAACACTAAAAGGAGTATAATGAAAAATCAAGCTGGTCATCCTGATTTGGGATCCAGGGGAAAATCTCTATGTTTATTTGTTTTATGTTTTATGCTCTCGTTATTGTTTATTTTTTGTTATAAGATTCGTGTGTAGATAATTTTTGTTCAGGGTTAAAACCTACAATTTGGGCTACATCTTTGGGCCCTACTAAATGTCGGGAGGACTCTTTCATTAATTGACAATGAAATAAAATTACAAGAAATTACAAAATGACACCTTATACCTCCACTTATGGGGATGGCCTGAAAATTTAGACATCTGTTGAGGAAACCAACTACACGGTTGGATTCCTGGATAAAATTCATGAAAAATGACTATCAATTTCACCTTTTTCTTGTTCGGTCAAAATATGGCCCCTCGAAATCTCAAAGACAACCGCAAATATTCCTTCTTGAGGTTTTTCATGAATTTGGTTGCTTAGATGACGAATATGATGACACCACTATGCTCCTTGCAAAAATATGAGTAAAATGAGTATAAAATTGGCCTATTTATGCTCTACTGAATCAAGAGACTCTAAGGAATCTAAAAATTCCCTACAAGATTCCCTACAAGAATATTCCAACAGTATGCCAGGAATATTCCTCTCAAATGGTGTGGTTGTTTGGGGTTCCATTTCTCCCTAGTTCTATGGTCTGCCATCCCCCAGTCAACTAGTTTATATTCCCTTAAATATGAAAATCCCATGCTTTGGGATTGACTGCCAAGTTGGCCAGGTGGTTACCACTGGGTTGTCAAGCCGTTGGGTGCCCGATAGTCTCGGGTTCAATTCTTGGGCATGCCTAATTTTCTATATGTTTATATTCGTTGAAATAATTTCGTCATATAACCGTCACCGGGTCGGCTGGCAAGGTTTCACTATTAGCCGATCGACGGTAACTTTGGTTGTATTTCATATATATAAAACAAACCCATCAGTAACTATTTTAGTAGGTCGGTTAGCGGGGTTTGACCACCTTCCAGTCGACGAAATATATATATATATATATATATAAGGCCGAGCAGGTCATTTCTCTCTGCCTATTTTTTTTTGGGACATTGAAATTTTTAAGTAGGGAAACAAATTATCCTATGGTGGTCGTCAGTTCAGTCCAATTTTTCACCTCCTTACTAAAAATATGACATACTGACGAGGCTGCGACATGGTGCTTGTTGATTGGTCCATATGACTTACTCGGTTGATGAGGTTATTCTGACGTCATATGCCATGTGTCACTCTCTGATTGGTCCTTCTTTTCCCATATGACCATGTCACCATGCTGATGTCAATAGTCGTATAGATGACATCAGTATTTGTACTATTGACATCACCATGCAATGTTGCACTGTGGGTCCTGCCTGCAAAAAGTTGAATTGTTTTAGAAAAACTTCAACAAGCCATAAATTCACATATGATGTCGGTTTGAGTTTTTTTTCACGCCATTGGACCCAGAAATATGAGCACTTTGATTTGAGATTGGTTTCACCACATTTTAAGGAATTTAAAAATTTTACCTTTTAGGATCGTCTTCGATCAATAAACAACTTATATAAGCACCTTATTGGTTTTTTTCCCCAAGACAACTTGTATAAGATCAAAATATATAGGGCTCAATATTTTTAAAGGAAATTAGGATCTTAATCAAAACTTTATTAAGGAAAGCCTAGAGCTTCCTTCATTCCTGAAGAGCGTTGTTTCTAGGAATACGAATATTGAAAAACTTTGAACCATTACTATAGTAGGAGAATCACTAACCATTACTAAGGCAAGCCTAGAGATTCTATTGAGCTACTAAATTCCTTTATCAAGGCAATACTGCAACTTCCTTCATGCCTAGAGATTGTGATGTTTAGGAATAAAAATATTAACAAACATTTGGCTAAACAATTTAAGTCAAAAAATAATTTATAAAAAAGAACTAGACCAGATCAACATCTTAACTTGAAAACGAACCAGGTGTCATTTTTTTAGTTTAAATTCCTCCTATAACACATCAATAATTTTATCCAAAACATATATTTATATAGTTGAAAACATACAACCAATTCTAGATCAATTTTAACATAGTGGCAGTATTTTTCCAAGTTCAAATACATTCATGGCATTTTAAGTGAAAAACAAGATTATCAAAAAAATAATCACTGATATATTTGAAGACATACAACAAATTCATTCTATATATTTGATTTTTTAAGGATCCTGTCAAAAGGGCATATGTATGAAAATCTATTAAGATGCTACTAGAATGCATGTTGTTAATTTCATGAAAGAAAGAATAATTTCAATTAGCTTGTATGAAAGAATAATTTCAATTATCCTTAACTAAATGCATGCAATAAATCTGAAGGTAGTTGCATCTATCGAAAGAGTTAGTTATGTTTCTCATACAAGGAGAAGTGGAAGGCAAGTGACCAGAGGTGGCCAGCTGTGATTCCCTTAATTAGATGAGGACAACACAAGTTATGTGAATGTCAACAATGCTCCCAACAATGGTGTTGAGGATGACCATGTGACAAGAGTTGATGTTGTCACACCATCAATGAAAGATCCACCATCAACCACAATCCAAGGGTCAAGTTCAACTAAAATGATTAGCACTATAAGAGGTTGGAAAAAAGAAGACATGTTAGCTGCAATTTATGGCATAGAGTCTAATAGATATTCATTTTGGGCATTTGAAAAAAAATATGGTATTCCTCCCTCATCAATACATTATTAGATAAATGGGCCCACTCATACAAAACATAGAAGGCCTCTTACAGTTATGACTGAAGAGGAGGTGGCTGAGGTGGTTGAGTGGTGTAAGGAGATGGCCCAATTGGGACATGGGCTAGAGTTGATATAACTCAAATCCACAGTTGCTCAAATATATTAAGGGAGGCGAAACCCATTAAAATATGGTTTTCCTGGTAAATCATGGTGGTTTGAGTTTAAAAAAGGAGTGTAGAACTTGTATTTCATACTGTTTGGGGCCTTGACAGAGATTGAGCATTAAATTTGTGCCATACAATTGTATGTAAGTCTATGAAACTCTTTCTAGTGCATATGATAAGAATTCTTATGGTGCAAACCATATATGGAACTGTGATGAAACAAGTTTAAAGGTATGAAGGAATTCTGTATTGTGGGTAATTTCCAAGGGATGGAGTCGAAATGTGCCAAATAGTTTTCCTAACAGCACATAGTGGATAAATAATATATGTCATGTCTTTGAAATTAGTGCTACTATCCCAGGATTTTATCTATTTAAAGGTAAGAAAAAATAAAAAATTATATACAAGACTCTAAACTAGGTGCATGCATGGATGCATATCCTCATGCATGGATGACTAAAGGACCTTTTTTAAATAGGGTTTTTCACTTTCTTTCATCTATACCAGCTGATGTCGCACCTAATAACAAAAACCTATTGATATACTATGGCCATGGAAGCCACATTGTTGTGAAAACAATTCAGGAAGAAAACAATTTGGGAATCGACCTATTAATAATTCCTGCTCATACCGCTCATAGATTACAACCCCTTGATGTTAGTGTGTTTGGCCATTTCAAAAAATATTCCACGTCAGAGCATGTTGCATGGATGGAAAATAATATAGGGGTTTAGGTGAAAAGGTTGAAGCTATAGAGCTTGCAAGTAAAGAAATTAAAAGGGCTCTGAAACCATCAATATCAAGGTTGGCTTTAGGAGGACTGGAATTTTTCCACTAAATTATGATGCTATTATGCATGATACATTTATTAGCTAGGCGTTTCATGTGGATGGTAAAAGATAAGGGCATGCCCAAGAATATGTTAATGTGCAAGAAGAAGTAGATGAACATGATGAGGTGGCTCCAACTAATAATATGATTTCCCTCTCTGAAGGACACTTATCTGGTGATGATGATGAACGTGTAAGGGAAACATGTTATAAGCATGAACCAATTGATAGTAACATTTAGGTCATTCTACCAACTGAAGTACATGGAACACATATTGTAGATATTCTTAATGACTTTGTTGAACATGCAGTTGACAATGACAATGTAGTTGAAAATGAGATTTTTGATATTTCACTAGGAAGCAACAATGACCAATTGAAATTTCCAAGCCAAGTAACCCCACCATCATGGCTGAAAAAATCCATGATTAATTTGAACAAACATAGTTTCTCAAGAACCACTAAACAAATTATGAATATGCCTTCACAGTGAGAAGAATTAAACAATGAAATTTTACATTTTTGGTAGACAATAGACTAATGAAAGAAGATAGTGCAAATATTGAGGCATCAAATGAAGAGAGAAATGTAGTTCAATCAATTGCCTCAGATATTGAAAGGAACGTGTCAAGAAATTCAATGCACGTGGGAGGGGTGGAGAAGGTAATTTTTTGGTTCCTAAATCTACTAGTAGAGAGAGTGTCAATGAAAAAAAGAAAGGAACGCTAGGTATTCTTTGATTTGGCCGAAGTTCATAATTACTCACCTTAGAAGACGATACAAACCATTACCTAAGTACGAAAAAAAAAAAAACAAAAATTTGAAATTCAAGAATTAAAACAAAAAAAAAATAGCATTTAGCCAAGGAGAAGAATGTTGCAAGGATTGTTGCAGCACAATGTTGATCACATGAAAGGTTTGGAAGAGAGAAAGCAAGGCAAGAGAAGGACCATAAAAAAAAATGGTTAGACAAGAAAAGGAAGTAAGAAAGGATAAAGAAATGCTTCAAAAGGAACAAGGGATTGTTAGATGATCCAAATATAATAATGTAAAGTTAGGATAAAAATATTTATTAAATTACAATATTTAATAAATATTAGAGACACTTAGAAATAGAATATTGTTAGAAAAGATAGGACTCTAGAATAGAGTCGTATCTTAGGCTCTAAAATAGGAATAAAGTTAGTAGATTGGATAGAAGATCATTTATTGTAAATGGAAATTTGTTGTTTTTTCAAGTGGTCCATAACTAAATTAAGTTAGGACATATAGCTTATAAATAGGTTAGTTTCCTAATTGCAAATTAGTGGAAGTTTACGTTTGTAAACTTTTGCAATTCTTTTATGTAATTTATTTTCCATTATCAATAAAATTACATGTCTGAGGACACTTTTGTATTAATGTGGTATCATAGCTTCACTAATACAACCAACGAGAGAAGGAGATTCCAGCTCTACAAGCCTATGGAAAACTCCAGAAAATTGTTCTTCAATTGAAATGGTATGCAACATTTTTTATTTATTTTTTCTGGGAAAAGAAAATTGAAATTTTATTATTATTGAATTCATTTTGTTAAATCTAAAATTTAGTGCTGCCCCCAAACACCACTGTGTAATTCCACTATAAATTCCATACATTGGAAACTCCTGTATAATTTCTCTTGTCCTATGAAAACCAGCGTAAAGTCACTATCTTGTTTTGGTGGACTTAGTTTAATTAGTTGTAAAAGCTTCTATTTTTTTTGTTTGAAAGATTAAATTGGAATGAGACCAGTTGTATTAAAGTGTATTTTTGAACCTGTTGCATGAAGGTTTTGTTGATCAACTTGACAGATCTCTTTTAATGTGTCGCCAAATTTCTCCTTTAAAACCCTTTCAATTCCCATTTTCATTGTAGTGGCAGAGCTTGGACATGTCCCACATGCTCCTTGAACTCTCAAGGAGATGACACCATCCTTGACAGAAGCCACTTCAACACTGCCACCAGTAGCTAGAATATAAGTCCGAACATAATTGAGAACTAAATCCACATTTTCTAGATTTAGATCACGGGTGAGAGAGGAATAAAACCCTCATGTGCCACTGCCATTGTCGTTGAATGGACTCATTGTCCTGTTTCTCCTCTTTAGACATGGCATTAATGGATAGCATGAAAATGAGGTCACAGTAATCCTCCAAAGACCTGTCAGCAGCATAAGTTGACACAGTAAGAGATACGACTTCCCAATCCTAGGTGCGCGCAGAGGGGAAATAGTTCTCACGTCTCATATAAACCAACAATGTGAATCCGCAAGGTAGTGTCTAATAATTGTATTTTTATGAATATCATGTATCCTTATCTTGATTAACTCAGTAATAGTCACAGTCTTGTTTATTGCTCTCCCATAGCCTTCAGAACTATTTCAGATGATCCGTTATCTTGAAGCAATTTCGTTGCATAGGTTATGTAATTTCACATCCTTCCTTGTGCAGTGATACAAATTTCATTCTCACTTATTGGAGTCTCTGGCCTTGGCTTCTTGACTCTCTGGTACCGATCCATCTTAAAATGTTGAAGAGGTGAGGCACAAATTCTAAAGGTGAATTTGGTGGTGGCCACCTCTTTCATCGGTGTGCTCGTATCATCATCTTCTTCCAGGTGCTCTTGTACGTTTTCTTTACAGTTAAAGGATGATGATTGTTTCAGTTTAAGGTGCATACCCATTCTATGCTTTATTGTTTTCCAGCAAAAATATTCACAAAATGCATCTATAAGGGCATTGGAATCTTCAGAAGGGTGTTCAAATAATTATTCCAAGTTTGCAAGAAGGTAGGTCATTCAGCGGAGCAGTGAAATTACTATCTTAGAAGCTATTAGGACAAAGCCCAAGTACCTTGGTGTACAGAAGAATCCCTCATCTTTGGCATTATGCGCAGCAACTTTGGCTTTTAAAAAAAATTATATATTTTTCTAATATAAGAGGAGTAAGGGATATATTTCATGTTATTTTTTATTATTTTATTTTTTTTGAGGGACAAGGAGCATTGTAATATTTTGTAAAATTTGGAGTTATAAGGGAGACAATTGAATTTTTTTTTGGAGCAATAAGGTGAAGTAAAAAAAAATGAAAATGTTGTCATTGTTTTTGGAGGAATAAGTAGAATTGTTTATTTTGGAGAAATAAGGGTTATTATTTGTAACTCAAAGTACCTTTTAATTTAAGGGGGGGTAGATTTTTTTTTAAGAAGAAATTTGTAAGGGAATTGTCATGTGGTCAAATTTTGCAAAGTTTTCATTGTAAACACTCAACGATAAATTGACTAGAGCCAAGTGCAAAGCTTAGTCATTTTTCTCCTTTTTCAACAACTGTACGAGGGTCAAGGCCAAGCCCCAATAGATCATTTTTCTCTTTTGCATGGTGTGTTTTCGTGTCACAAGTTTCTCATTTTTTCTTGTGCTTGATTCTTTTGGTGCACTACTTCAACACTACCATGTCAAAGTTAATTAATCTGTTCTCTGAATCTGATAAGATAGAAGGGGTGAAACCTTATAAGACATGGAAACTTCCAATTGAAAGCACTCTCATATATAATGAATTGTGGCATGAAATCTGTGATGGAAACATTAGGCCTAATAAACCAACAGATGCAGCTTCACTTGAAAAATGGGAAGTTAAAAAAGCCAAGGCATTAGCTCTTATAAAGGCTTCAGTTAATAATGAAATGTACATACATATTGAATATTCCTCAGATGCATGGACTGCTTTACGTAAATTCATAAATATCTTTGATACACAACGTGAATCAAAGAAGGTTGATCTTCAATTAAATTTGCTTCAACAGAAATTAACTGAAGCTGGTGATGTCCTTGAGTATATTTCACGGCTTAAAAACATCAAGAAATAAATAATAAATGCTAGTTTTCAAGCTGTCGATGAAATTTTCTTGACAACAATTTTAATTGCTGGATTTCCATCATCTTACACACATTTTTTAGAAACTTTGCAAGTCACTAGAAAGTTAGAGAAGATAAAGTTTGATGAATTGAGTGACATGTTAGCACAACATGATAAAAAATTTGGGAAGAAGAAACAGTTTGGAGAAGATTTCTTCTTCACCGAAGCCAGCTCAAGTAACTCCACAGCTGATAGTTCAAGAAACTGAGGAAGAGGAAATATCAATCAAAGTCAAGTAGCCCAAGGTCGTGGTCGCAGTCAAAGAAGAGGAAACAATTTCAATAAAGGCTACAATTCAAGCAGGAACAATTTTCAAGGAAGAGGCAACAATCAAAGCAGAGGATATAATCAAGGTAGAGGACAAAGTCCAGGCAAAGGGAAAAATCACAACAGAGGCCAAAGTAGAGGTAGAGGACAGTATCAAGGCAAAGGATAGTCTCAAGGCGGATGCAGATATTTCAGCCAAATTGTTTGCAAGAGATGTAACAAAGTTGGCCATTATGGAGAAGATTGTAGAACTTCTATTGAGAAAATTCCCAAGTTTCATCCAAACTCTGCACAGTTTAGAAATGATGAAGATGATCCTGATGGTTCTGAATATGTCTTCACCAACACAGAATCAACAGCTTTATAGGTTTCAACCTTTCTTAGAATTGATTATGAAGATGCATGGATTATGGATACAGGCGCAACTCAACACATGGCTTTTCGACGGGATTTATTTTGGAGCTTCTAACAATGCCATCTAAATTCAATATATCTTGCTGATAAAAAAAAACATACTCCTTCAGGAAAAGGTGTAGTTAAATTTTTTTTTCCTGGCATTGGAGAAAGAATGATTTAAAATGTATGGTATGTCCCAAAATTTAAGCAAAATTTGTTATCTTTAGTCACGATTCGACAAGCAGGACATATGGTGATTATGGAAGATGGCTTAGTGAAAATTAACTCAGTCAAACAGAACATGAAAATAGTAATGATAGGTTATGAAGATGGAAAACTGTTAAGGATGAAAGGGACAGTTATTCCAAGAAATTCTGACTTTGCGGGAGCAACAAGTATAGATATTTCACCCATCAGATTGTGGCATGTAAGATATGGCCATCTCAACTTTGAAAGTCTCTCTTAGTTACAAAAACAGAGAATCGTTAAGGGAATTCCAACCTTCAAAAGGGGAAATGCAAAATGTGAATCTTGCATTTTTGGAAAACAACATCGAGAGAATTTTCCTACAAGTTCATGGCACGCAAACAAGCATTTGCAGTTGGTTCACAGTGATATTTGTAGACCCTTAGCAACTTCGCTCGGAGGATGAAGATATTTCTTACTTTTTTTTGATGATTTTAGTAGGATGACTTGGGTATATTTTTTGAAGAAAAAGTCAGAAGCATTTGAAAATTTTAAAACTTTTTGTTAGCTTATTGAAAATGAAGTAAAGGAGGATATCAACACTCTTGGAACTGACAATGGCAGAGAATTCACCTCAAATGAATTCAAAATGTATTGCATGGATAATGGCATAAAATGACATCTTACCAATGTCTACACTCCACAACCAAATGGAGTAGTAGAAAGAATGAATCATACCTTGTTAGGAATGGTGAAATCTATGTTAACTTTCAAAAAGTTAAGTCCTTTATATTGGGCAGAAGAAATTCATACCACTGTCTACTTAAGGAACAGATCTCCCACTGCTTCTTTATATGTAATCACACATTATGAAGCATGATTTGGCTTCAAACCTCAGGTTAAACATATGAGATTTTTTGGATCAGTATGTTATGCCTTAGTTCCGAAGGAAAAATGAACTATGCTTGACTCACGAAGCTTGAAGTGCACAATGATTGGGTATTCTAATGAGAAGAAAGGGTACCGACTTTTTTCGAATGGAAAATTTATTGTAAGCAGAGATGTGTTTTTGATGAAAATGAGAGCAAGAGTGCTGAAGAAGTTGAAAGTATTCTTCAAAAGTTAGAAACAAAAAGTGATAAAAGAAACGAAACTCTATATATTCAACCAAATTCATAAAATTGGTATGAACTTGAGTTTCTTTCATCTGAAAAATGATTCATCCAGTATGTCTTCTTCACCAGTGCCATCTGGGTCTTCTAGCGGTTCATCCAACTCTCCTAGCAGTAGCAGTTCTTCTAAAAATGATTCTTCGCCCCCATAACCTGCAGTTGATCAAAAAACATCAGTTTACATCAACCATCTTTTCAATGATGGTGATTTTTCACAATCTCAAACCAATGAACATCAATTGCCAAAATAGGGAGTTCAACTTTTGAAAGATGTAAGGCCTAATGAACAGAATAAAAACAGAACAAGGGGATCACAAAGAAACGGAGGAAATATTTCCTTGATAGCAAATGATTTTACTGAACCTTATACTTATCAAGAGGCAGTAAAACATAAAGAATGGAAACAAGCTATGGTTAATGAATACCAGGCAGTTCTCGACAACAAAACTTGGAAACTTGTTGATTATCCTCAGAATGTTAAACCCATAAGACGCAAATGGGTTTACCAAATTAAGTACAAGCAAAATGGTGATATTGACAAGTATAAAGAAAGAATTGTTGCTAAAGGTTTCGCGCAGTAGGAAGGGATAGATTATGAGGAAACGTTTGCTCCTATAGCTAAATGGAACACCATTTGACTCACACTTGCCTTAGCAGCTCAACAAGGATGGAAAGTTCATCACATGGATGTAAAAAGTGCTTTCCTCAACGGTGATTTATAGGAAGAAATGTACGTGACACAACCACCAAGTTTTGAAATTTAAGGATAGGAACATAAAGTCTAAAAACTGATAAAGGCTTTATATGGGTTAAAACAAGCTCCCCGAGCTTGGTATGCCAAAATGGATGAATACCTTTGGAAAGTTGGTTTTCAATGAAGTGAATCTGATGATACATTGTATGTATGCCAACAAGGTAAAAATATGGTGATTCTGGTTATGTATGTACATGATTTGATTATCACTAGAAACACTGATGATCACATTGCATAGGTGAAAAAGGAGTTACATGCAGGTTTTAAGATGAAAGATTTGGGACTACTTCACTACTATCTTGGAGTTGAAGTATTTCAACATCCACATCATATCTTCATTTCACAAATTAAGTATGCAGCAGAAATTCTTCAGCAATATGGACTGTAGGATTGCAAGCCTGTTCTTACCCCTATGGAACAAAACTTGAAACTTTCAAAATTTGAAGGGGGAGGAATTGTGGATAGCACTACTTATCGACAGTTGATTGGTAGCCTGATTTATCTGAAAACTACTCGACCAGATCTTTCTTATGCTATCATTATTCTTTCCTGCTTTATGCAGGAACCACAAGACATCCACTGGAATGTAGCAAAAATATTTCTTCGTTATATCCAAGGAACAAAATATTTTGGTCTTCTTTACAAAAATACTAAAAACTTTTTACTTGGTGGATTTTCAGAACATGGGGTCAGCTGTAATATCCTAGAGTTGCAAGAAGCAATCTATAGTGGTCACTTCTTCAGCAGAAGTAGAATACATATCAGTCTGGGAAGCAGCATGTGAGATTGTTTGGTTGTGCATAGTTTTACAAGACTTGGGAATTCCTCCAGCAGAAGCTAATTCATTATTCATCGACAACCAATTAGTAATAAGGCTTGTCAAGAATCTAGTTTTTCATTCAAAGACAAAGCATGTGGACCCCAAGTATCATCATATCAGATCACTCATAGCAAAGGATGTCATCAAGCCAATTTATTGTCCTTCAGAAGATAAAACCTTCGATATCTTCACCAAACCTATTGGCAGAATAAAATTTACTAAATTCAGGGATGAACTTGGTATATGTTGTAATGTATCTTTGGATCATAGGGGGGAATGTTAGATGATCCAAATATAATAATGTAAAGTTAGGATAAAAATATTTATTAAATTAGAATATTTAATAAATATTAGAGACACTTAGAAATAGAATATTGTTAGAAAAGATAGGACTGTAGAGTAGAGTCGTATCTTAGGCTCTAAAATAGGAATAAAGTTGGTAGATTGGATAGAAGATCATTTATTGTAAATTGATACTTGTTGTTTTTTCAAGTGGTCCATAACTAAATTAAGTTAGGACGTATAACTTATAAATAGGTTAGTTTCCTAATTTCAAATTAGTGGAAGTTTACGTCTGTAAACTCTTTCAATTTTTTTATGTAATTGCTTTTCCATTATCAATAAAATTACATGTTTGAGGACACTTCTATATTAGGTATGACCAATACGGTTGACAATTATGCAAACATAGTTGATGAAACTAGGATTATGTCAAACTAAATGGAAAATATTTCATATAATACACCATTATTCCAAGGTCTCATAAAAATTCAAGTACCTCGCTATCAAAATGGGGATTTACCCACTTTATTTATTCCTAATAGAGGAGGTGTGAATTGTATGTATGTTCATCAAACACCTCCACTTAATGCATGGGTTAGTATTGAAATTGTGAGGTATGGTTACTTAATTCCCCCATGGATGGAAGGGGAAAACTGGACTCAATCATAAGGGTAAAAGCCACCACATCCTAGTAAACCATTATTAGGTGTGCCAACCCAGATGGATCAAGCAAGCCACTCAACAAGTTTCGGCATTGAAGATTATCGCGACCATTAATAAAAGGGGTGTCATATGTTTTTGGTTGTAACCACATTAGGATGTGTATTTTGGACAAATTTCCTCTTTTTCTTGTCACAGGAATATTTTTTCTTATAAACAAGGTTGTTTTATTTAATACTATTTGTGACATTGTAACCAATTTTTTTTTTAGAAGGAACAATAATAGTCTATTATAATGGAGAAATATTACCTAAGAATGCAAATGGTATTTTCTGTTTTGACTCTACACACCAAATTATTTACAACACATTTATACTCGAGTTTTTAATTAAATGAAAAACGATTGAATAATGAAATATTGAACAAGTCACTTCTTTTAATATGAAAATTCCATCAAACGTTGAACAGTAAAAATACCTAGCCTCACACCTCATATAAAACCTTATTTACTATAAGTTAACATAGAAGACAAACAAAGTGCATGTGTAGTGAGAATACTGTAGGCAGGAAAACCCTCTCAACTAAAAATGAGAACCTATTAAAGAGGTCGTCATGTGAAAGAGGCCAAATAATATGATAACCTCAATTTCTAGAAAAAAATGGTGGAAAAAATTGTGGTTTAGTAGTAACGTTAAGTGAAAAATTTACCAAATCTCTTTACCAACTCTCTACCATTAAAATACATTGTTTCATTTTTTAGTTTTCTTTACTGTAAATGAAGAGATTGGTGTCGTTCCTTGATATTTGGTACGAGTTAATAAAATGTTGGTATGTAGATTATGAAAATTCAATTTAACTATGGAAATTATTAAAAAGCATTGAAATTGTTAAAAAAGGTCCCAGACCAAATATTTTCTTTAGATTTAGGTCACCTTGCATTTAATAATTTGGGTTGAAGATAGGATGTATGCTAAATTTGGATTTCTTAATGTTTTAATTATAACTTAAAATTAAACTTGGTTTAGTTGTATTAAACCTGACTAGATCTTTGTTAAAATTATTAGAGAAGATTTCTCATTCATTATTTAAAAGAACATCATAACCATAAACTCCCTTAAGCACGATTGGGAGATTCAATTGAGGAAAAATTGTTAATTGAAAATGAAATTATGGTTAATTATATTCTTCATGATAGAGATAGATCATTGGTTGATATTATCTCTGGGATAAATAAAGGTTGTGATAAAATTAAGGCATACGTTAAATCGACAATGGAGAAAGCTTTTCGAAACGGTGTTAAAGATTCTATTATGTAGGATAATCCTGATCACTGTTGGATTTTCAAACTTGTTAAAGAAGTCAAGGGTGGTCATCTTTCTTTGATTCCTAGAAGTTGGAAAAAATAACTACTTGAAAGCGTTGATGTGGAGCTCTTGTCTCTATGTGAAAATCCTTTCCCTATACCAAGATAGAGATAACACATTAGTAATCATCTCTTGCATGCAACCACTTCTTCATTAATATGATAGTAATTCTTCTTGCATAAACACCCATCTCCCTTTCCCACAAGAAACTAATTATGTCTTGTATGTTAATGCATAATATTCTCCAAAAAATAATTAACACATTATGTCATGCAATATAAATTTTCCAAAATCATATTAACATAATATCCAATATCCCCTTCATGAAGATTAATATCATGGCTATATTTATAGGCACCTCAACATATTTTTTTTAAAGAAAAAGGTTGCTAATGTGGTTCATGCATATGCATATTCAAATTTAATTTCGATTTTCCCCAAGAAGTCAAAAGCATAGCAACTAAAAATTTTGTTTTGTTTTCTCCTGCATGTAACACATGTTTCTTCTTCAATAAATCAAATCGATGGTAACTATTCTTTATGTATGCAATCCGACTTTCCAAGAAGTCAAACACAATAGTTCTATTTTTATTTTTTTGCATGCGAAGAACGTATTCCATATATAATAAATCCTAACATAAATTTTTTTATTTTTTGCATGAAATATATGTTCTACCTAACACAATTTCCATTCCTTCTAGGAATACAAACACAAAATATTTTCCAAAAATAAAACTGTAATACCCTCTTCCCACATCTACCCAAGTAACCAACCAACCAGGGTAAACATGCAATGAGAGGCTACTAATATGAGATTAAGCCTCCTATATATCCTTAAGGAAGTGGAACTAACAGAAACAAGAAAAACACACCTTACACAACATCAAAAACATCCTAAGGATGTAACCCAACCTTCCAAGCCCCTGAACCCTGAGGGAGACCGACTTTTTGTGAAATTTGAGCCTTAGCCGTGGCCATGCAAAGGAAATGTAGTTGCAAAATGCCTATATCTACGGGAATTCCACAATAAGTTAGTGGCCAAAAGGTTATATTCGTGGGCATGAAAAGGCAAGGTAGCGACCATGGCTCGGCTTGGTTAGTTTTGTGCCTGCAACTCCGTGATTTGTGCCACCTTTTTAGCCTTAAAGCTCAGGTCACTGCCCAAAAAATCATGAAACTGTAGGGGATGATGAATAACATTAAGAAAAATGTGCAAAATCAATCACATCATCAGGAACTCATTCTTACCCCTCCTACCCATGGCAAAAATTTTGTCAAACATGTCACAAAAATTGCATCTACAGTTTTAAACAATAAATTTATACATGGGGGTATCTTACTTATCTGAGAATCAATAAGAATAATTTCTCCCCTACATCATAAGTTGCAATACAATATTTTTGACCATAGATACATTGTGTATTAATTTACAAGTAAAAACATGATTAGATACATACATCATCACTAATCGAATACATGCTTATAACCAACATAATAACAACAGAAATACAATCGATACAAGAACAATATAATCCACATAATAATCACTTCAATTATACATCAAATACCAAAGGAATGAGATTCTTATTAGTAAAAACCAACCGGAGATGGGAATTCCGCGTTTGACCCGACCATAGATTGGCTGAGCCAAATCTCTCTTCAACCAATCACCCCCATGCCATATTCCAAACACACATGTGGGAATCAAACTAAAAAAAAAAACACGACATCGCGAGGCTAAACCACGTCACCCTCATCAATAGAAATCAAGATTTACCATGATCCATCTCAGATCACTAGGCCAACACAAAACACATTTCATAATTAGCTTTATCATGATCTAAAACCAATCACTAGGCTAACACAAGAGTAGATATCACCAAATTATCTCCACCTACATTGTGATGAATTTTCATGTCTCCTAGTTTCTTAGGATTTACCGCAACCCACAGTCTAAATCAGTATTCTCCAGGCTTTACTCTATATCCAAAACATAATATTCGTAGGTCTGAATGGAGAGAAAACCACCTCTCATCCTTTACTGCAATTGAAACCCCGATTACTAGGCCCTAAACCGAGGCATCACATGAACCGTTCCATAATCATTCAAAGATCCACCTCACTCAACTTAGAATCCATACGACAATCCAACTAAACCAAACATGAAAAATCCAAAACATCGTGGCTATCTGGAAATGGGAAGTCTAGGCTTAATACACTGTCACACCTATAAAAAACCATGCCAAGAGAGAAAATAACCACATGCAATACCATGTATGCCAAATCTAGCAAGGAAAGCATACTTGCAAATTTATACCTTCCAAGAATCTTGTTGTAGCTGCTTGAGTCCTGATCCTCCTTTCCTACTTCCTCCTTATTCCTGCTTTCTTTCATTTCTTGCTCCAATGCCAAAGTGATACAAAACTCTAAGTGTCCAATAGTGAGAGACAGAGAGAGAGAATAATGACAGAGCTCTATAATTCTGAGCAAACACTTGAGCCAAAATATTTCCAACTGATCCTCAGAAGCCTTTTCAACAATGAGACCTCTGTTTTCTTCATTTTCCATTATTTTCCTTCATTTTATTCCTCACATGAAACCTGTGACCTTTCACCTCCATTTTATCCTAATTTCTATTATTTTCATAAATAAATGTGCCAAAAATAATTTTTTTCTCTTCAATTCCTTAGCCGTTTCATTTGCCAATTTCCTTTATCCATAGTAACCAAAATGAACAGCCGGTACAATGGTTTTCCCACCATTCAATTTGGAATACATGTCCCATCAATCGTGGTTATTACTTTTACTTTTATTACATGGAATTTTCACCAGGGTTGTTACAGAAGCCTCCCACTTTGGAGACACCATTCTCGGTGTTCAACCACACATATACCTCAACAAAACCGCTAAAAATAAAACTTACTACCCATGGAGCTTTATAACATAGATCATTGCAATATTTACAATGAATAACCTACTCAAAATTTTAAAAAAATCATAACAATCATACCATGTACTAGAGGTTTATAACAAAGCTCATAACGGTATTTATACTAGTATACACATTTACACATTTTCTCAACCAACAAATAAAAGGACACGATGAATGTATCAGTAAAAAGGGAATCCAGAGGCTCACACCTCCACCCTCAGAGTAGAACTAGGATTCACGTCCTTCTCTGGAAGTCTAGAATCGACTGCCAAAGTCAAATTTGTGTTCAATATCCAGCGCTAATATCTTGCACCACCTGTCCTCTTGATGAATAGTTACCAGCTCAGTATTCTAAGCAACACTCCCAATGTGCATCTGATTCCATATAGAAATGATAATGACAAAAAAAAAAATCATTCTCGACCTTCCCTTCTCTTCTACACAGTCCCTTAGGCAATCTAGTCACCCCCTTCCATGCTGTCACTCACCTTGTAAGTTCCGCTGGAACCCCCATACCGAGAAATGCATCCCTTTGTAATTCTTCCTCCCATCAAAATATACAAAAGCCAAGGCATATCCCCGCATCAAAACCATCATACCAGTTCTAGCATGCTAATGGAAATCATTGGACACTATTGGGTACCAGTGTCCCACAATGTCCTTGTTCTTGAAGTTCTTCACCAAGATATCGCTCCATGTTCCAATTCCTTTTATTGACACTGATAGTTCTTGTAATCAGTTTAAAACACCCCACCAGCATGTTCATGCATTCTTATACAAAGAACATAATTCCCATTAGAATCAAAATTAATTGAAATAACTTCAAATCATAGCTCATTAATTGATCTAGGTGGATATTGGTGGCCACCCACCTATTCCATTTCGATCTGCGCCATCAGTTCTTTCAATTTTTCACTTTCAGCACAACTTACTATTTTTAGCAAGTTGTTGGTTCCTGAAATTTCAGAGCCATTTTGAGGCCCTAATGATAAACATGGGTATTGTTGGACACCAACCTATTCCATTTGAATCCCCGCCATTAGTTCTTTCAGTTTTTCAGTTTTTCCAAAACTTACTATTTTTAGCAGCTTTTCGGGTCCTGAACTTTTGGAGCCATTTTGAGGCCCTAAATGACATTTTTTGGGAAACCTGGGAGAAACATGGGTCCATGGAAAGGTTCCATGGATCAATTTTTATCACACAAAAAGCTGTACTCCTTGAATATATCTTTCTAACAAGGTATGGTGCGCATCAAACAGAGATCGTATGCCAAAGTTGCGTCCCCGGGAAGTTGAAACACCAATTTACCTAATAGAGCCCATAGTTTTGGGCTTTATCTCCTACTGTTAGGTTTTTTGGATTTTTAGGGTTTTCTCTTATTTCTCAATAATAAATAGCCCTTCGAGCCTCATTGTAACACAGTTTAGAGGCATGTAGACGCCAAATCTCTTCTCAGAGCTAAGCTACCATCGCCCTAGCTAGCTTATTTCCATTCTATCTATAAAAATATTTCAGTTATTTCATATTAATAAAATGAAGTATTATCTCCGTTGCATCTCTGTGTTTATGTCTATTTCTGTATTTTATTTTGTTCCTGCATAAATCCAGATGAATGGTATCAGAGTGGACTATTGTTTCTTTGTTTTTCTTTGCATGTCCCCAATGAGGTAGTGTATAAGGAGTTAGGGTTCGATCTGGTTGAACCCTTGCAATCAACCTAGAAAACCTGGATGACCTCCCATGGTAGAAGAAAATAAAGACGAGGGATTAGGAGATTATATCAAAATATTTCTCGAGGAGGCCCTCGAGAAACAAATGAACCTGATGATGGATAACTTTGCTCAGATCTTTCAACGGATGCCCACCTAGGGTGCATCTGCATCCAAAAACAACTTTGGAGGCACCACTCCCTTCAAGTTATAGGTAAACTTTGACATTCCTATACTTGAAGGCTAGATAGACGCAGACACTATAGATAGCTGGTTGAATTTGGTAAAAGGTTATTTCTCAATCCATGATTTTTTCGACTAAGAAAAGATTATTTTTTCACTTCTCAAAGCTACCCCCCATGTCAAAGATTGGTGGGAAACCTACTATGAGAAAAAGGAAGAAGGGTAAACCTCTATATTCTCAGTCTCACCCAGTTGGAATTCATTCCAAGACAACATCAAGGAAGAATACTACCCCGTGGGGAGCTATGAGGACAAATACATTCAATGGACCACGTTGCGGCGGCAAAGGGATCAAGATGTGCACGAACTGACGATTTTTTTTCAAAACTTGTGCACAAATTTGGGTATTAAATATTCAGAGAGACATTTGGTGGTTAGGTACTGCATCTATTTGCATAGGAACATTCAGGAGGAAATGGAGTTCCTTGACATTACCTCGCTTGGCACAGCATATCGCTATGCCGCCAAGATTGAGTAGACATTTAAGCAGAAGAAGAGATATTTTGGATCTGTAGATTCGAAACGAGGGAAATGCACCCCCAAACCACAAAATAAGGGGTAGTTCCAAGGGGGTGAATTATAACACCACCACAAATCAAAATAAGGACACGGGGAAGTCTTTTGAATTCCATAACAACCCCACTCACAACACAACAGATTTTCAGGACAAATAGTCACTGGTGGAGAGAGCAGAGATACACACACAAATAAGTAATTTCTATATTCCAATAATCAGAGATACATCAAATATATATAGGTGAACTAATCCTAATCTTAGAGAGAGAAGTTGAGAGAATCTCTCAACTTCCTCAACAACCCAATCCAAACTAAGTAAGCCTAATAATGGAGGCATTATCTCAAACAACC
This sequence comes from Pinus albicaulis, assembly GCA_034641835.2. Classification (NCBI taxonomy): domain Eukaryota; kingdom Viridiplantae; phylum Streptophyta; class Pinopsida; order Pinales; family Pinaceae; genus Pinus; species Pinus albicaulis. Next base: position 626,670,803 of record CM076584.1, on the reverse strand, counting down.
CCCTTTAATGCCTACATTACAAAAATATAGAACACACTAATTTAATACAAACATTTGTCTGCCCTGGTCTTCATTAACATTTGTACCCACTTTGAGATCTCATAGGAAACGCTCTTTTCTCCACCATTTTCGAGCTACCATTCAACCCATTTAAAATACATTTGTTTCTAACCAACAATAATGAACTTTGCAATATCAACAATATTGAAAACTCCGCTCGTCGGGGCTTTCGCGATAGAGCTGAAAAGTGATGAACCATCCTATGGACCAATTACCATCTGTCGGATATTTCACTTTCGGCTATCCATCAGTGGCTAGGAAAATGGTATGAATATTTAATGTGTTCAAGAGCTAATCTAACAACTTGACCTGCTTCTCATACTGTAATCTGTAACTGATGCTCCTTAGCCCATAGCACAACAAGATCAGCATATAACAAATTCACACAATCAAATTAGTCAATTTTTCTCTCATCCCTGTAGAACGTAGAGAACGACTAATTTAAATAATGCTAATTTTCTCAATAATTGGTTCTACTTCAATAATAATAACTATGCACACCACTCAATTATCAAAATTAGCAAAATTAATAACTATTCTATTAACCACGGACCTTAAAGCGGATTTTCTTTCACAACAGGGCCGTGGACACATGAATTAACTGCCAGGAATATTCTGCAAAGTAAACTGCTGCGGCACAAGGAGCCAATGGCGATGCGAATCTTCATGCTGCCTCCATGCTTCGAATGGGCTACACTTGGATCTCTGCGCAATTAAAGCCTCCCATAATTTCGCTCAGCCTTTGGAAGTGGATGTGGCCTCTCCACATCCCCATGACGCTTCTGAATTTTACTCTGAATTTAGTTCTCTGCGGATCTGCACCGATGCTCTCTGGTTTCAGCATTAACGTTGAACCGAACTTAACGTTGAACCGTTCAAATTTGCCTATCAATATATACCACACAAGAAAAAGACAAGCTGGCTCGCTGTTTCAGATTTCACAGCACCAACATTCCTTCACAAATTTCAGATTTAACACAGTAGACTTCTGATCCATGTAAGTTTCTGCTCGTCCCAATAATTGTGCTTCTTTGTTGTGACTACTTTAACAATTTTTGGACTGTGCTTCCTTAAATGTTGCAAAATTGCTTCATCATGATTTTTCTTGACAAGATCGATTATATGGATAACACTGACAATTACGCAGAAGGGACTGATGCTATCAATGAGCTTGACGAGGTCGGATTCAGCACGGTTCTAAAGTCTATAATCATGAAGGCGGAAATTGGGTTGAAGGCCCAAACACATAATGATGTTGTGTCTATTGACAAGAAGGGAAGTAATTATCAGATGGGTTCTATTAAAGAAGAGGAATTGATGGAGCGGGATTCTGAAGCAACGAGCTCAGTGCACGATATAAAAGGCTTCAAGTATTTCGACGATGTTGGCGCAGAGATTGGTCTTTTGGAAGACAATATCTATCCCCATGAATTAACTAGAAATCAAAAGAACAATGCACCCTTTGACTATGAGTTTCAGGACTGGAATTGATTCTCATGCGTTAACGCTGCCACACACTTCACATACAAACAGAAATAAATAAATAAAACAGACATTCACTTTCACACCTATGTACAGACCAACAATTACGCAGACTCTCACATCTTTCTGGGCACTCCCGTTAGGGATTAAGCCCAACTTGGCTCTGATACCATATTAAAAATTGGAGAGAGCAGAGATACACACACAAATAAGTAATTTCTATATTACAATAATCAGAGATACATCAAATATATATAGGTGAACTAATCCTAATCTTAGAGAGAGAAGTTGAGAGAATCTCTCAACTTCCTCAAAAACCCAATCCAAACTAAGTAAGCCTAATAATGGAGGAATTATCTCAAACAGGTTGAACTGAAGACACCCGAATCAGATGCATGTTCTGATCCTGAGCCAGAACTAGACCAAGGAGATGAAAAAGGGAAGCATATCATTGATGCGAAACCCAGTGCCATTGTTTCCACCATCAAAATCTACAAGGAGGATACTGAGGATCCAGAGGAGGGGGAACGCCTCTTCCATTCGTAGATGTGGGTGACGGGTTCTCCACTACAATTTCTTGTCGATATCTGAAGCCACAAGAACCTAATTTTAGTATAGGTCATGAAGCAGCTCGGCCTACAACCATAGCACACTCGTAGCCGTATACCATCGGGTGGATTCACCCAAGGAGAGATATGCGCTTCCGCCAATAGTGCCACCTTCCGTACAACATCAAGCCATTCACAGATGAGTTATTGTGTGATGTTGCTCATATTGATGTAGCTAATGTATTATTGGGGCAACCATACTTGGGGAGGTGACATGACGTGTATGAATCTAAGCCTCGTGTTGTCATTATTACTTTGGGAAATAGCTTGTACAATATACCAGAGGTAATACTGCCTCCATCCATCTCTTTGACTATTACAAAACAACGCTGTAAGATTTTTTCCCAAACAAGGAAATTTATTTTCATTACTATTTTCCCACAACGAAAGAATAATATTGTGTCCACAACCTCAAACATGGCTCCCCTGTACAGCAGCAATAGATGGAAAAAGGCATGGAGGAATACGAAGACATTTTCTCCTCACCCACATAGGTTCCTCTACACTATCAGGACAAGCACTCCAATGATTTGACCCCCGGTGCACTGACACCTGATCTTGCCATAACTCATGTGATTACAAAAAAAGAATCCACATATGTACTGTCTAAGGAAACCAAATTTATTGAACACATCTAGGATGTCTGCCAGCACGTCCACGACATCCTCGACAAATCCAATACCAAGTTCAGTAGAATTTGCCTCTTATGGAGGAACTTAGTGAAATGGGGACCATTTATTCCTAAGGAGGGAGGAATGATCCATGTGGATATTGGTGGCCACCCACCTATTCCATTTGGACCCGCACCATCAGTTCTTTCCATTTTTCACTTTTAGCACAACTTACTATTTTTAGCAGGTTGTCCATTCCAGAACTTTTGGAGCCGTTTGGAGGCCCTAATAAGAAACATGGATATTGGTGACCAACCACCTATTCCATTTGAACCCCCACAATCAGTTCTTTCAGTTTTTCAATTTCGGCACAACTTACTATTTCTAGCAGTTTTTCGGGTCCTGAACTTCTGAAGCCGTTTTGAGGCCCTAGACGATGTTTTTTGGGAAAAATGGGAGCAGCACGGGTCTGTGGATTCATGTTTCTTGCAAAAAAAGTTTTACTCCTCAAATATATATTTCTAATGAGGTATGGTGCGTGTCAAACGGATATCGTATGACAAAGTTACGTCCCCAGGAATTTGAAACACCAATTTACCCAAATGGTGCCCATAGTTTTGGTGCTTCATCTCCTATGGGTAGGTTTTTTGGATGTTTAGGATTTTCTATTGTTTCTCAACAATAAATAGGCCTTCGAGCCTCATTGTAAAAAATTTTAGAGGCATGTAGATGCCACATCTCTTCTTAGAGATAAGCTACCATCACCCTAGCTAGTTTATTTCCATTCTGCCTGTAAACATATTTTAGTTATTTAATATTAATGAAATGAAATATTATTTCTACTACATGTCTGTGTTTATGTCTATTTCTGTATTTTATTGTATTCCTGCATAGATCAAGATTATTAATATCCTGCAAATAAGGTATACTTGCACTTCTGTTCACTTTCGTTCACACAAGTAAAACTAGTTGCTTGATCAAATCACCATGTAAAAACATATCACATCTGGTTAGCTCAAAACATAACCATGATAAATTAAAATCATGAATCGCATGAAATCATCATAAACCATAATCATAAATCACCTGTAACCATCACAATTTAGAATCGTAGATCATATGCATAATAGAACTTAAATAAAATATTAATATTTATCCTTCATCGATTCTTACTTATGCCTTTCTTCTTTCTGTACAGACACCGTATTAGTTTCTACACCCAAAAAACACCTAGTGCCTTCTCCTCAACCACGTGCAGATACACATAATGTGCATCACACACATACAAACATACATGACATACAACACCATGAAATACGTGCACTAACACCTGGTGTACAACGCAACACAATACATATACCTACATACAGTGTACAACATGACACAATACATACTCCTAAATCTGGTGTACAACACAACAAGATACATACACTTACATCCAGTGTACAACACAACACATACACATACACTCGGTGTTATGAAGGAAAATCCCTTCGTCGGAAAGAAGTGATCCCTCTAGCTGAGTGAGTGGGTCTAGTAAGAACCGTGGCAAAGGATATAAGTGTCCCTAGTTTAACATTAAAAAGTAAAGTGACAGAGAGTGATTGGCCTACCTTTCTCCTTATGGATTCGTTTCCTTGGTGTCGATGTCAATCCTTTTGCTTCCAAGCTCGTTCTTCACTGTGATTTCTACGTCTAAATACTTGTAAAGAAGATCACATGAAAAAAGATGAAATATACATAGTATATATGTTTCAAAGAAAACTACATGAAAAATCAAGGAGTATCATGCAAAAATAATTAATATTAACATATTTATGGGAAGAGAAGTATACTTTTTATTATAAAATGATCAAAGGAATACTTAGAAATAGTGCCTTGATGTTGAAGGCCTCCTTCGGAGTGGTAATCCAAGTCCAAGCCATAACCTTCAATCTGTTCTCCTTCTTCTTCAAATCAATAGCATATGGGTTGAATGACGCAGAAGTAAGGCAACCAACAATGACCATCCCAGACTCACTAGCATGGCACTCTCTTATAGCATAACTGAGGAGGTTAAGGATCCAATAATGAGGGGGAAAGTCCTTATATCTAAGGGGAAAATATTTGGAGATAATATCAACGGCCAAATATGGGATTATTCCACCCTATCCCCAACCACCAAGTACTAGAACTTCATTCTCGAGCATTATAGAGGCAAAAGTTTCTGCTCCATTTGTGGAGAACCTACTTGAAGAGGATCGTCACGCTTTTATTGATGAATTCCCATGTTGGGAGCGTTGTTAAAAGGATAGAGAAATGGTGACAAGTGCAACCTCATAAAGGGTAGAAGTGCATTGGGATTTTAAAATAGGGTTCTTTTACAAACTTTTCAGAAAAAATTCAAGACACTTCTCTTTTAGGTCTTCAGAGACTGTATCTTAAGCATGTTGTCCAGGATGAAGAAGTTTATATAGCTTTTGTATATTAAGCATGTTGTCTAGGATGAACAAGTTTATATAGCTTTTGTCACTTTGTGATGTTTGTGACATGAGAGACACAAAAGATGACACGTTGGATAAAAAGTGATGAATGCAAAAAAAATGTTGTGTAATAGATGCCCCCTAAAGCATGAAAGCAGAACCGAGAGTGATGGTTGAAATTTTTTATCAGCCATGGCAAGGACTTTATAAAACTACCGTCAGGAGACCTGTTAATCAAACACAATATAATATGTGACATCTACGATATAAACATTCCTAATAATATATATCTAAATAGACATCAAATAACACATGAAACCATGGTATAGGCGCAAACATCCTTCTAAAATAGGTCATGGAAATGGATCCACGATCTAGTTGTACCCATCCATATAGAAAGGATCATGTGTACAATGATGAATACTCAATAACTCCACTCAGCCTGGATAATAAGAAATGGGATCGAGGGTCTTCTTCTCGATCTTGATCTACCCATTGTATGAATCTAACCATGTGAATGGATGTGTTGATGTCGAACATTGTAGAAACCACTTGATTACTAGTCAATGATGGAAACTGTTAACAGGCATGAGAGAGACTACCAATAATGGCAATGGCCCTCAAGGTATGAAATAATAACATAAAAGTGTGAATGAATGATTTGAATTCAAACATCTGTAGAATCATCTGATCGAAGGCCAATGATGTGAGCTTGTCGTCGAACGTGAAGAACTTGCCATTGAGGCATGCAAGCTCTAAGGTACTAAAAATTAGTTTCTAAATCATCTTCCTGGATAATGAGGTGAAGCTAACAAGAAGTGATCCATCGAAGGAGGGCCATAATGATTCCCCCATTATCAAAAAAAAAGAAAAGGATTTCAAAATATGATAGGAGTGATTGAGGATTGTTGTAGAGAAGGTCAAATAAGCAGAGGATGTTTGACTTTTACAAAAATGAATTCTCTTGAACATATCAATGACACAACTCCGGAGTTTGGTAGCATTGACTCAAATGATACCAAAGGTCATGATGACGGAAGGTAATGATCAAATGAGAGAAAAATGGATTTCTCAAACCCGAGAAGGAAAGTTATGAATGAAGGATATATCGAACCCAAAAAGAAATGAACATGAGTGTCATGTTCAAGAACGACATGCTACCTTTGGTACAAATTAGAAAACATGCTTTGCTTCCATTTTCCCCCACTATTTCTAGTGAGTACCTATTTATTTTTTATAGAAATCTTGAAGAGGATGCAATATGATTAGCGTATAAGTTCATCCTTTAGATTAATCCATCCTACTAAGTTTAGCAAGTCCTAGGAAGGAGTAACTCAGTATCTTCATGGTGACAATTCCTTCGTTGTTTAAATTTTATGAGTCCGATGAAGGAGTAACTCGGTATATTTTTCATGTTTAGGGAGTTTGAAAAAGAGACAGAAAATAAAACTCCAAAAGGTCCCTTTTCATAGATAGTCCCTCGAATATGAAAAGGTAGAAAACAATATCCGAGAGAACTGATTAGTCATGTTTAGATAAGGTATTCCTTTTTCATAATTAGTGTATCTCAGTCCAAAAAAGGGTTAAAATTATACTGAGTAGACGTCATTTCATTTAATTTAACGAGCTCTGAAATAACTAACAATACCACTCATCACAACTATTCCCTAGGCAAGGGTAAAAAAAACCAAGTGACAGTGTATGATTGGCCAAGAAGATGGTGACGATGGAATGATAAAACCAAGGTTCATCTGGTAGAAGAGGCTGATAAAAAGGTTGTTTCATTTTTATAGAAGCTTGAAACATGGGAAGCTATGCTTGAAATTGGCTTCATTTTTTCACAAGCTTGCAACATGTGGAAAAACTATGCTTGAAAGTGGTTTCTTTTTTAAACAAGCTTGAAACAGAGACAAACTATGCTTGAAATTGGTTTCCATGCCCCCAACATGTTGACTCAATTCGAGGTACATTCCCCCACAAGAATCAGTTGATTCACCTAAGCAGACTATAGGTTACTAATAGGTGGATGGAAACAAAGTTTCATTTATGAGATCAAGTTAAAGACTCGACTGGAATTTATGAAATGTAATCAAAGACTCGAATAGAAAGGGGATTTGTTTCATTTTTTAATGTGCTTGACACAATAAAAGAACTACGCTCATGAAACCTTGTTTCATTTTTTAAGGATCTCGACACAATAAAAGGAACTTTGCTCCAAAGAGCCTGTTTCATTTTTCAAGAAGCTTTACAATAGAAAATGAACTTTACTCGGAAGAGTTTGTTTCATTTTTAAGGAGCTTGACACAAGAAAAGGAAATTTTCTCTGAAGATCTTGTTTTATTTTTTAAGGAGCTTGATGCAAGAAAAGGAACACTGCTCCGAAGAGTGTGTTTCATTTTGTAAAAATATTGACACAAGAAAGGGAAATTTTCTGAGAAGAGCTTTTTTCATTGCCCATAAGAGGTCATGGATTCCAAGAGGTTCTCATCAGATGAGAGAACAACACTCTTGAAATGAGGGTGCAATGCCCCCAGTACATGATTATCTATATCACTGACTAGATCATCAATACACACGGGCATGGGACAAGTTTCTACATAATTAACCTATGGTGGAGAATATACCACTTGCATGTAAGTACCATTAAGCGATTATGGTTGAATAGGATCCAAATTAGGACCAAGGAAAAAAATTTGATCAACGGTCACAATTATTCCTTCATGTGGGAAACACATCACATGAAAGAGATAAGATACAAGAGCTCCTATGACGTAATTATAGTCATATCCAATGAGTAAATTAAATTCCAATGGGCCTTAGATATCCATCATGTCTATATAGACACTCTTTCCTCCCAAAGTAATAGGCAACTTAGGAAGTATCGCTAATGGTTGGCTAGTTCCTCTGTTAAAAGCTAACATATTCTAGGTAATAGGCACAAGGTGCAGAAAACCTAAAGCCTTCCAAGAATTTGAGGACAAAATACTAACAAATGTGCCTTCATCTATTATTTTTCTAGGTAAAGACACATTATAAGCTTGTATCATGATCTCAAAGGGCACTTAAGAAGGAATATGATATCCCGTGAGTCAAATCCAATCAAAGGGAGTGACTAGAATACTTGGAGAGGGTGTCATGGGAATGTGAGAATTTCCCCTTGTGTTACGAGAATGAGAGGATCTCCCTCCTGTACCATGGGAGTGGGAGTATTTCCCTCCAATTCATGGGAACATGAAGAAAAAAAATAACCTAAGTGGCATGAGATTCACTCTCTACAAGAGAGACCTGATCAACTAAAGGTGGAATCCGGTCGACCATTTTATCAACCAGTGGTTGGTCGGGAAAAAATACATGGGTTTCACTTCTAGAGAGAGTGGGATTGGCCAAATATGACTTTTGATCAATCACTTGATGAACTAGTAGACGATTGTGGGAAAGCTTCCAGTAACTAGCATGCATTAAGGGAATTTTGAGGTCCAAAATGGGCCTCCTAAGAAAAGTGTACAACCAAAATAAAATTTATAAGAACCAATATGATTCAAGATTATTATGTCAACCATGGGGGATGATTCATCATTTTTTAATTAAAAGGGTAAAAATATTAAAAATTAATAAAATAATAAAACTACTTTTTCAACTCGTATTTTGAACTTATCTCCCAATTTTTTTACTCAAATTTCGAGCGGGAGTACTCGTTGGATGAAAAATTCAATTACTCATCCAAGGAGTACCCATGTTGCATAATTTCGATGGAATATGCTACATGAAAATGAGAAGTACATTAAAAAATGTGATTGCAATCACGTTTTTCATGTGTTTCTCATTTTTCATGTAGCAAGGTCCATCAAAAGTATGCAACATGGGTACTCCTTGGAAGAGGAATTATTTTTTTCATCCAACAAGTGCTCTAACTCTAAATTTGAGTAAAAAATTTAGGAGATAAGTTGAAAATACAAGTTGAAAACGTATTTTTTTCTTTTTTCCCTCTAAAATTTGATGATGTGATCAAATCTTATTTTTTTATTTCCACTTTTATTTTATAATTTCCTTAGGAGGCCCATTTTAGACCTCAAAATTCCTTTAATGAAGACAAGGTTGAGAAGCTATAAGGTTATCGAAAATTGTGGAGGCTTCATCCATATAAGGAGAAATGTGAATGGGATGATTCCCTTCACATAATTATAGGTAAATTTTACTCTACCCTGTTTCCCATATAATTTTCTATCACTAGTTGAGGGTTAATTATCACCAACATGATCTCAAGAGGCCAATGACAAAGGCTAATGTGAGCTGGTGGAGCACACATAAACCCTTGGGAATACCAGGACAATCTCTAAGAAGGTGATCACCCTTGCATAACTTGCAAGGTAATTTTATTTTGAGATCAATTAAATAAATTGATTTTTTCCATTTGTTTATTTTTTATTGCAAAAAATTACTTTTCATAAAAATTGCATTAGATTACATTGCATTTCACTACAAGGAAAAGACCCTTTAGAAAAGTTTGTAAAGTAGGTTTTTAGTGTTATAAAATTGGCCAAAATTGTCAAAAAAATAAGTTCTACAACAGCCGATTATGGTTACGGAGGTTTTGGCGAAGCTTTTAGCGGAAATTCAACACAACTAAAAAACAATGGGTAGGTGGTGGTTATTACGGATGTTTTTTTTCATGGGTGTGCTACTCTGGCTTTAACGTACCAGTGCATACATGTAGAAGGCACCACGGAGCAGTCAAAGGAGAATGCATCGGGCCGTTAAGGTATAAAAACACACTGGTCTTAGTGTTGGTGATACAACACACGGGGCCATTCTAATTGGTCTTGGGATTTGTGTGGTGCCCATAGGTCATATCAACGCACCAGTGCGTCGACTTATATAAATCCACCGGTGTGTAGTATCATAGAAAGGCACCAAGATTTATAATTGGTATCGGTATTCGTGCGGTGCCCATAGATCATACAAATGCACCGATGCTTATAGACACATAAATTCTCCAGTGCATAGTATCACACAAACGCACCGAGATTTATAATTGGTATTGGTATTCGTGCAATGCCCATAGATCGTACAACGACACCAGTGTGTATAGACAAATAAATGCACTGGTGCATCATACTATACAAACGCGCCAATATTTTTAATTGGTTTTAGTACTTTTTCGGTGGCCATAGGTTGTAGAAACTCACTGGTGCGCTTCTTAATACAAACACACTGGTGTACAATTACTGACACGCACCGATTTTCATTTTGTATTTTTTAGAAACATCGACCTGTGAGAGTGCAACTATTGTGATTGTTTTAAATTCATTATTCATCAAAAGTCAACACATCTTATAAAAATATTCATATTAATTAATTTTTTATTAATTCATTTGAATGTGATGTTTGGATTAATTTGTGATGTCATATCATAATTATTGTGGTTTTTTAAAATTCATTATTCATCAAAATTCGATTCATATATATGTTATAACAATATTCATATGAATTAAATTTTTATTAGTGCATTTGAGAAAGACATTAGAGAATGCAATAGAATAAATAAAAACATATTTTATGATATATAATGTATATGAATAAGACATTCTTTATCATACAAATGGGACAGTTATTGGTATCCCTTTGTCTTTAAATTGGGACACTATGTCCATTACATTAAACAAAATGTCTAATTTCAAAGACGTATTTCAAAAATATAACACCTTGCTTTGATATCCAAACATAGTGATCATCATTCTTCGCTTGAACTGCTGTCACTGCTAGAGCTACTTCCATGACAGGTTATTTTCAGGAATGTTTTGTTCACGTTGTTGATTGTTTTCTTCTTCTTCACCTTCCATCTACAAACATAAAAATAAAATGAAATGAGTGCATATACGTTGCGGAGAATAATGAAAATTGCAATATTAAATAATATACATCAATGTAAATTGAAAAGAAAAATGACGTACCATAGCAAAAATTGACCCATAAACTATACACATTCTTTCAAAACCATCTACCATGCCATCTTTCAAAATTTCATTTGTTGGCGCAGTTCCATACTTTGTTTCCTGCAAGCTTTATACCCCATAACAAATCATATATTTAATATAAAAGATATTTTTTTTCTATTAATTATAGATGGAGCTAAGTAAAACAAGATCAATATATGCTTACAAATTCCACAATTAATTTCTGATATGCCAATATATACTCACAACTCATATTTAACCCAATTTCAATCAATTCGTCTGATGGTTCTTCTTTGTATGTTAGCACCTATTTGAAGACATTCAATGATGATTTATGTAAAAGAACTTAAAAAATACAAAAATTAAATCTATTTAAGTTGTTATAAGGAAGTAACAATTACTCACAAACTTAGATATCAACCCTTTTCTTCCTTGTCATCATGTTTTATGTGATGAATGGGCTCAATTTTATTTTCTTTTCTGCAAGAAATTTATTGAAAATTAATATTTAATGATAAATTTTTTATTTATTGTACCCAATGATTGAAAACTTCAATGATTACATATTTCATTTGAATCACGTTGTTGTTGAGATGGCTCCTCCTACGATGCAATTTTGTCCATTTCTTTGAACATATCCTTGTACACCATTTTGGACATTCCTACTAGCATATTTCTAATATCAGCTCGTTCATCTTTTGAGATTTTCATAATATTCCTAAAAATGTAACATGACAATAAAATATTTATTTTTGGTATTGATATCTGAAAAGTAAATATAACAAAATTGATATTTATAAATAATTCTAGACAAACATTGAAAGGAATATTACTTTTTCATTCTTTCTTTTTTGTTGTTGTACGTTTTTTCTATTAAAATTCTCACATGTCTCATCGACCAATTCTCTGGAAACTCTTCGTGTAGTTTAGATAAAGTTTGGTTCTTGGAATCATTGGATTGATTTTTGTATTGTAAGTGAAAAGAATGTCTATTCATTCATTCCACTAGATCCCTCAAAATTTTGTAAAAGTCTTTCCCCCTTTCGTTAACTTCTAGCACCACTCCAGATGAGCTAAGGAGCAATTCATTTTCATTTGGATGTTCTATTTTTTTATTTTCTTAAAACAAAATTCATTTTCTAAGTTGTTGGTCCCTGTAGAACGTTAAACTGATGTGAATTAATAGATTGTTTGACACATGTTATCTAAAAATTTTAAGTGTATTATTAATGATAATTAAAAAAGAAATTCATATTGGATCTATAGTATTTTTTCATTCACGTGATTCATCCTTTTGCAATTTTTCCATCAAGCTTTTGCACTCTTCTGGTCCTAAATCATAAATAATCTTATCGAGCTTCGTCATTTTTTGGCTCTGTATGATACACAATAAACAATACATATTAGTTAAACTTACATATAGTTCAAAAATAATATTTTTTATAAAGAATTTACAAAGAACTTTCATTTTTTTTTTCTTGATGTGTTATCCATATTTTTGTTACTTGATCTCTTTTCAGTCATTTCTTTATCAATCTGAAACCTATACCATATCATTCATTAATATATTTATAAATAAATTGTCAAATTTTCACGTAAAAAATAAATCTCAAGGCACTGGTGTGCCTTTAATTATGTACGCATTGCCGCTGGTGCATCGAGGTATTACAAACACACCGAAAAACAATATAATAGATTGTACGGTGCGTGGGGTACTATAAACGCAGCGCAGAAACAGTGTAATGGATCGTATGATGCTATCCTTGTAACATGGAGCACTGGTGCCCTATTTCAGATATGGCACACTAATTTAAAAAAAAAAAATCATTTTTTTTATTACACAGTACTTGCACGGTGCGCTTTATAATACAATGCATCGGTGCGCTAGGTTACGCAGGGCGCACCGATTAAAAAAAATTCCATTTTTTCCAAAAAGTCACGCAATGACCGAATGGATTGGGATCCAACTATGAAATTCATCCTGTGGGTTGGATGTCAATCTAAAATGAAAATCTCTAATTCTGAAATCATAGAAACAGGGAGAAGAAAGAGAAAAAAACAAAAAAAAGAAGGGTTTAGGGTAAAAATGGATAAAAGTGTAGAAAAAGTAAAAAAAATAATCAAATTTAATCACGAGATGGTTTGAAATTCTATGATACAGGGTTTGAATCACCAGAGGTTTGGTTTCCGATTGTCTCAATACTTTTGTTCGAATGTATTTCGCTGCTCCACAGTGCCCTCGTGCTCTCTTGCTCCATGTATTGCCCTTGCAAATATATGGCTGAAAATTTTAGCAAAAATAGTGAAATAATGGAAAGTGTTTAGTATTTAAAGAATTATTTTATGAAATTAGATTTTCTAAAATATTTTTCCACCCATTTTTCAATTTACCACCTTTTTTTTCACTTAAAGAAAATAGAGTTGCAATTTTTTTATTTGTGTTTGTTTGTCACTGACGCATCACTTAATAGCACCACACTAGTGCATCTTGTTGCAACAACGACACTGGTGCGGTTATATGTACAGTAGCACCGATTTGCGGTTAAGGCACCGAGATTAATTTTAGGTGTGTACACCAAAATTTAGTGACCTCTAACCATAGAAATTGCGAATTAGAATTTTTTTTATTCTTGAGAATTAGAATTAGAATTAAAATTGAGAATTGGAATTGGATAAATTCTTGATGGAAATAACTATTCTTCCAATGCATTTTTTTTATTGTAGAAGGTCCCCACTAATTATGTGGAGAGAATCCAATGTGGTGCGTGTGAAGATGCAATGCTACAGGGCCCAAGTGGGCAATTGTGACATGTGAATCTATTATAATTGGCACTTAACTATTTGAAACCAATATCTTTTAGAATATAATCTGCAAATAGACGGATGGCCTGCCAGCAATTAGTACATATAATCTACAGAAGGGTAATGTTCTGGGAGCAATGACAACGAGTCCTTCATTCTGCATTTGTTAGCAGAAGAAGACCGATTTTCGACTAGACGATGTAGTTATTACATGTGGAGGAAATGGTTTACCATAGAAAATGAGTATAGGGTTGAGCAGAGGAAATACATTGTAAAATACACTATTACATTAGCTTTTCCAATGGGAAACCGATTTGCAGGTGGAAATATGGTAGTTGCAAGTATCCATGCTTTTCTTTCCACATAAATGGTCACTAGATTCCATTTATAATACAAGTATACTTTTTACTGGTTTCATCCACAGGACCGCAACTCAGACAAGTTAGAGATACCATTCAGGCTCAATTGAAAGCCGAAGATGTGATTTTATGCGACACCAACTTTGTCGGTAAAAGTTTATGTAAGCCAACCGAAGCTCAAACAATGCTCCTAGCTTCTTTTAAACACAAATTGGAGAATCTTTCCCTTCATGGGACCTACCAGCCCGATCAACAATGTTAATTGATCTTTCTCTATTGTCCTTAAGGGAATTAGAAGCCTTGCCTTCATGGTGCCTCTTGGCTTTATCAACTACCTTGATTTATCTTTCTCTGCCATCAACTCTGCTCTCCATTTCTCCATCATGGGACCTCTTAACCCTATCGCCGGTCTCAACCGAATGCTCTCTGCTAGTCTCAACTTGTACTCCTTTTGTACTCTGTCGAGCTCTGTAGCCGTCTGCATCCCTGTAATCGTCTTTGTCCATTATTTCTATTTGAATCACTCATTTTCTCTACTATAAACTTCTCATCCAAAATTCGAACTCTCGTCTTTTCAAACTCTCATCTCCTCAGAAAAATTCTTGCCTACGATTTGAACCCTCCGTTGCTCCAATATTTCACTTTATAGAATAACATTGTTCCAGTGCGTTCTGTTTTATAGGCGCCCCGGGGCGGTTTCTAAGATCGAGGTTTTTGTTTTGGTGCAATATTTTATGATGCTCTGATGCGGAAGAGTTGTGAAGCACAAGTGCGTCTGAGTAATAAGACGCATTGGTGTGTGTTATGATGATAAGTGCACCGGACTGTATAAAGTTGTTATTTTTATGTAAGATTATAATAAAATAATGATAATTCTAAAGTACATGAATTTATTTGCATTATTTTCTAAACTTTATTATGTTACAAAAATTCATATTATTCTAGATTTATTATTTTATAATTATTTACAATTTTACAAATATAAATATTTTAATAAATTCATTTCACATTAATACAATTAAAATTTTCACATTAATATAGTTAAAATTTTACAAATATTTTACATACAATTACAATTAAAATTAAAATTACAATTACAATTACAATTACAATTTTACAATTTCACATACAATTATTACAATTACAATTTTAGTTTTAGATACAATTACATTTACAATTAAAATTTTACAATTACAATCATTTCACAGTAATATAAATAAAATTTTACAAATATTTTACATACAATTATAATTATAATTAAAATTACATATACAATTACAATTAAAATTTTACAAATATTTTACATACAATTACAATTAAAATTACAATTACAATCATTTCACAATAAATTAAATATTACAATTAAAATTAAAATTTTGCATTAAATATTTTACATACAATTACAATTACAATAACAGTTTTACAATTTCACATACAATTACGATTACAGTTTTACAATTTCACGTACAATTACTATTACAATTACAGTTTTACAATTTCACATACAATTATGATTAGAATTACAATTACAATTTAAATTTTACATACAATTACATTTAAAATTTAAATTTTACAATTACAATCATTTCACAGTAATACAATTAAAATTTTACAAATATTGTAGAATTAGAATTAGAATTACATTTCCAATTCCAATTACAATTTTACAAATATTTTACATACAATTACAATTAAAATTACAATTACAAATACAATTACAATTTTAGAATTTTACGTACAATTAGAGTTACAATTACAATTTCACAATTTTTCATATATACAATTACAATTAAAATTACAATTACAATCATTTTACAATAAATTAAATATTACAATTACAATTAAAATTTTACATTAAATAGTTTACATACAATTACAGTTAAAATTACAATTACAAATACAAATACAATTTTACACTTTTACATACAACTAAAATTTCAATTTCAATTACATTCACAACATTATATTTAATAAATATCATGGTCATTTAGTATTAAATTAATTAATAAATATCACGATCATGATAACCATCGTACAAACATTATATTAGACTAAAAAACACATTCAAACATCAAATTAACATTATATATTAACATCATCACAACATAAACATCATATATACATCTCATGTCAAATAACTCATGCTATCACATACACATCTATCTACAAGCTAAACATTAAATGAACATATCTAACATGACCTAACAAAATATACATCATGATGATCACCAACATGTAAATTAAGTACAACTGCAACATGAACATAAAATACATGGACCATATATATATCTATATATATATATATATATATATATATATATATATATATATATATATATATATATATATATATATATATATATATATATAATTGAATAATGTAAAAAATATACAATTGTAATATAAATTTCATGGATCAGCTGGTGGTAGTACAACATCAATAGCAGTACTAGTGGAGGCATGCTCAGTCAATGGTGCATCCTCGATGCTCGATGGTCTAGCCTGCTCATGATCATGACTAGTACTGATGGATGGATCAGCTGGTGGTAGTACAACATCAATATAAGTAGTACTAGTGGAGGCCTGCTCATTCAATGGTGTAGCCTCAACGCTCGATGGTCCAGCCTGCTCATGATCATGACTAGTACTGATGGATTCTATAGGCTGCTAACTGGACATGGCTGATGGTCCAACCTCATCTCCATGATGACTGCTACATGCTAGTGGAGCCTCATTCTCGTCAAGCACAGTGCAAGGTGAACAATCATGAGATGATTCGCTGCTCGCAGACTATCCATCGCGTGTTGTAGCTCAACCATGCCTATAATGTGTAATAGTCCTCGTCAGTTGCGTAACAACTGTCGTGGCTCCTACGACATGTCGCATGAGGTTGTACATGTCACGCAGCATGCCTCTCCATATCCGTAATAGCCTATCATCGACTTGTATGTCTCTATAATGAGCGGGCCTGATGCCCGCATCAATAATCAATGCACTGAGTTGGTCGCCCAACTCCATCCTGTATCTAGTATCAGGACGACTGCACCTAGAAAAATGCGATACTAACACACTAGCAGGAGCATGTTTATCTACACCATCATCTTAATCATGATCCTCGACATCTGCCATGTCCTGATCATTATACAGATCCACACATGTATCATGTGGTGGTTCCGACATCTCCTCTCCATCAAAGGAGAAAATGTTTGCAAAATATATACAAGTACACAATAATAATTAGACATTTTCATTACAAAATTTAATAAAAACAAGTTAAAGAACATGTTACTATAAGTATAAATAAAACAATAATATTACCTCTATCATCTGGCAGCTCATCGTCTATGAAGAGGATGTTTTCACACCTTTGCCAATCCAATCCAGCATAAGGAAAGAGGCCCATAATGAAGGGATGCAGTGCGTCAACAATGGATAGTAATTCTAGTTCATCATGCGATATCCTGGCTAGAAACATAGTCTCTCCCCTCTTGGGCATCACCTGCCCCCACATGTGCATCCGGGCCTCCAACATCGGCCTACGAGGATGCCAAACAAAATCAGGCCTCATCTCTGGGAACCTCTCAAAAAATAAACAAAAAACTCTGAAGAAAAAGGGAAGTTGACCCTCCCTTGTGCATGAGCACGACATCTATCTAAGGCCATATAAAACTGCCGCAAAAAAATGGCAGACCACCTGACAAGTCTTGGCTCCTGTACTAAAGAATCAACATAATATAAAAGAGTGTAACCAATGCATTTCTTGTCACTGGTGTTGTGTGAAATGGTTGAAATGAGAAGTGAGAGGCACTGCATGTCGTGTCTACCAAATGCACCAATACGTAGCTGACCTCAAGGGACCTGAAACTTTGAAGGAGATAGTACATCTACTCCAGTGAATCTTTGGGAGTAAGCTAACTAACTCCCTCCTACACAACCAGCAGGAACCTCTGGGAATGAGGGAAAATCCACCCCTCTCCTTGATAGCCCTGTAATGAAATAAATATCCTCCTCAGTCAGTGTCTACAAGTGGTTAGGACCAACCTAGAAAGATTGTTGGTCAGCATTCCACCTGCGGATAAAATGTCTCAAAAACACACTATGGGCCTTTAGGGAAGTAGCCTCCTCATAGAACTTGAGGATTCCTGCCTGCCTTAGGAGCCCCTGCGTATTTGTTGTAATAGGGTCAGGGTACGCATCTCTCTCCCTCTCTCATGCCTCCCACTGGTGAAGCATGTCATATTGCTCCGCCTACTGTTGCTATTGTTCCTCCTCTTCTCTAAGAATAATTAACATATTAAATAAAAATTTTTAATTAAATCAAACATGTATTTAGGAATTAAATATATAATTTTTTTTGGAAAAAAAAAAATAGACCAGTCAGTGCACCACAAAAATAGTCATGCACCGGTTCTGGTTCGGCTTTTGTTTGTAGAGCACCATAGGCGGTGCCCCAGATGACATAAAACGCACTGCATGTGGTACACCTGAAATTTTTTCAAGCACCATTGACAATATATAGTGTCAGAAGAGCAGTGCGCTGACTAAAATATATGCCCCAATGCATATAAACATGTTAGTGCACCAACTTCGTGACAAATTACATAGTCAATGATGCGGTATTTTACCAGGACACACTGTTGACCCTGTCGGAATGCCGAATGTGGTGCGATGATACACACCAAGGCGGATATATCCGTCAACGCACCGCATTGCTATTACCATGGTCAACAGTGTGTCTGGCTACATGACTGCACTGCAATTTTTTTAAAATTTTAAAATAATACAGGGTGCCTTTCGGTACCGCCCTGGACACAGTGTGGATACCATTAGCACTGGTTGCAGTGCGGCCTGTAAATTTTACAGGTAGCACCATTTACTGGTGTGAGCTGAACAACTCTTGCACACCGCGTGACAAAAAAAAAAAAAAAATTTAATGGTTAATTTTAAGGTTATTTCAAATTCTAATCCGCTAGAAAGCTTAATTATGGAAAAAATAGAAAAAATACTAGTACATTTCGCCGTCGAGGAGGCATATTGGCTGTATAATTTGCGAAAGAAAATTTTCCCACTTTTTTTCAAAATGGAAACTGGAGATTGGTGGCCAATGCACAACACCAGTGCGTGAAATGGGTGCAATGGGAGAACCAATGTCAGGCTGGCTCAGAGAAGGAGAAATTGTACTGGTGCTTGAGAGCTCTGGAGTACTATGAAAAGTGAAAAATGTGGTTTCTTGGCCATAATTTTTATTTTATTTAACCCTGTCCCAGTGTGCGGGGTTTTATAGGTGCATCAGTGCAGTTTCTTAAGACCGCACTGGGCGGTTTTAGATTTGGCGCGTTGTTTTATGATGTACCAGGGTGGTTCCTTAACATCGCACCACGTTATTTCAGTTTTGGCACGGTGTTTTATGATGCACCAATGCGGAATATTCGTGAAGTACTGGTGCTTTACAATATTAGGATGCACCGGGTGTGTGTGGACGGAGTGCACGGTGTCTGGTGTGCCAATGTTTTGTGCGACTGGTGCTTTCTCTTGTAGAGCGTACTGGTGAATGAGTGAAGAAAAATGAAAAATGCAATTTTTTAGCAGTAATTTCTTTTTTATTTAACCATGTTCCGGTGCACGTGTTTTATAGGTGCACCAGTACTGTTTCATATAAATGCACTGGTCTGTTTCTGTTTTTGCACAGTGTTTTATGATGCACCAGTGTGGTTTCTTAACACTGCACCTGGCGGTTTCTGTTTTTCCGTATTGTTTAATGATGCACCGATGCAGAAGATTTGTGAAGCACCGCTGCATTATAGTAATAAGATGCACCGGGTGGGTGTGTATGGAGTGCACGGTGTCCAGTATATAAATTTTTTGTGTGCACCGGTGCTTTCTCTTGTAGAGCGCACCGGTAATTGAGAGCTCTAAAGCACTGAAAAAAGTGAAAAATCCAGTTTTTTTGCCGTAATTTATTTTTATTTAACCCTTTTCCGGTGCGCGTGTTTTATAGGTGCACCGGTGTTGTTTCTTATGAATGCACCTATCGGTTTCTATTTTGGCACATTGTTTTATGATGCATTGGTGCAGTTTCTTAATACCGCACCGGGTAGGTGTGTACGGAGCCTACGGTGTCTGGTGTGCCAATGTTTTTTGTGCACTGGTGCTTTCTCTTATAAGGAGCACCGGTGCGATGTTGAATGATAATCGCACAGATCGAAAAACATCTGCAAAACCCTCCACCCGCCAACCTCCTCTAGTAACCTCCGCTAGAAACAGATGTATGGGGTATTTTTATAAGGGGTTCCTTAAAAATATCTGTTAGAGGGTATTTTCCTTGTAGTGTTTGAAAAATAATTTTTGTGATTATCGTTAGACATTGATTGGGTCTAGTAACAATGAGTGGGTCTAGTAACAACTGTGACAAAGGTTATGAGCGTCCCTAGTTTAACATTGAAAAGTAAAGTGAGAGAGGGAGATTGGTCTACCTCGCTCCTTATGCAGTCGTTTCGTCAGTGTCGATGTCAATCCTTTCGCTTCCACACTCGTTCTTCATTTTGATTTCTACATATGAATTCCTGTAAATAATATCACATGAAAAAATACAAAAGATACATAATATATTTGTTTCAAAGAAAGCTACATGATAGATCAAGGAGTATCATGCTAAAACGCTTAATATTAACAGATTAATGGGAAGAAAAGTATAATTTGTATTATAAAATTATCAAAGGAAAGGTTAAAGTCGATGTCTTTATGTTGAAGGCCTCCTTAAGAGTTTTAATCCAATTCCAATCCATGCTCTTCAATCTCTTCTCCTTCTTCGTCAAATGAGAAGCATATGGGCAAAATCAGGCAGAAGTAAGGCAACCAGAAATGACCAACCTTGACTCACTAGCACGGAACTGTCTTATAGTAGAGTTGAGGAGGTTATGAATAAACTAATGAGGGAGCAATCCTTATCAGGGGAAAATATCATGAGATAATATCAAGGGCCAACCATGGGAGTATTCGACCATATCCCCAACCACCAAGTACCAGAATTTCGTTCTCAAGAATTCTAGAGGCCAAAGCTTCTGCTCCCTTTTTAGAGAACCTACGTGAAAAGGACCAACATTATTTTACCAATGAATTCCCATGCTGGGAGAATTTTCCATAGGATAGGGACATGGTGATAAGCATGAGCTCATAAAGGGGAGAATTGCGCTGGTCTTGTAAAATAGGGTTTTTTACACACTTTACATAAAAACTTCAAGACACTTATATTTTAGGTCTTCAAGGATATTTTAAGCATGTTTTCTAGGATGAACAAGTTTATACAACTTTTGTTTCTTTGTGACATTTGTGACATGAGTGGCACAAAATATGACACCCTGGATAAAAACTGAGGAATGCGAAAAATAATGTGTAACACTTAGTGTAAAATACCACAAAATGCATATACATATATATAGAGTAAAACACAATGAATACACATGTCATGATACCACGACTACACCATGCACATAAATAGTACCGCATTCTCATAACACATCATGTATGACATGCACACAATACCTCATGTATACTAGTACCCTATGCACAACATGTACATAGTAACACTTGTACACAACACTACCTCCACAATGTGTGCACAACATCACATGTACATCACACCACCTGCAGAATGTGTACATGATGGCAAATGTACGCCGAAATGCCTATACAATGTGTACATAATACCACATGAACAAAAAAACACACGCATGACATGTATATGACACCACATGTTGACAACACCACATGCACGACATGTACACGACACCACCTGCACACAAAACCATATGTATAACATGTACACAACACCACATGCACACATCACCACATGTATAGTCATACACACAACAACATATGTACATAGCACCATATGTACAACACACATAGAACACCATATGTACACAACACTGCATATACAACATGTACATAGCACCATATGTATACAACACCGCATTTCAAACATGTGCACAACACCACATATCCAACATGTGCACAGTACTATAACTACACAAGACCGCACACCCAACATGCACATAACACCATCTATACCCAAAACTGCATATGCAATATACACTCAAAACCATATATACAACAGACATACAACATCATATGTACAAAATAATACATATGTTACATGTACATATCACCATAGGTACAATAATTAAATATACAACATGTGCGACATATACCCAATAGTAGAATTTCACATACATATACCACACACTAGCTCCTCAAAGAAACCTTCCTTCCAGTGTCTCTCCACTATCCATGCTTATCCTTGCATGTCATAGATCACACTATTCTCACTTCGTTGATGTACCCCTCATCATTATCTGTCCATAACATAAACATATGAATAGTGCAAGTGTATAATATCAATTAATCTCCACATGATACTGATCTCATAGACTTTTCAGAGTTACTCTTCCCACTTGATTTGTCATAAGACTAAGAACCTCTTGATGTCATTCACCTGCATAAAAAATCATTCCTCCAAAAGGATGATCCTTGAAAAACCTACCATACAGTGGCATAGATACATGGATACATACATACATATATAATCATTAGCATAAATCAATCATGATCCATGAAGATCCTGTCATACATGACATACATACATACATGCATGTACACATATATAAACATAAACATAATCATGATCATAACACATTGCTAGATATCATAAGATCTATGTTAAGATAACTCCCTTTATGCATGCATAGTATGTATAACATTGAGAATGACAGTTCCCAACATAGCCAAGGATTTTGATGCCTCAAATCCACTTACTTTACCTTTTTATTACCCTCCTCATAACTACTCTTCCACTATCTGTTTACCACAATGACCCAACCAGTCCAAGAAACTATCATATTCTTACCTTCCATTGTGCTTACCCATGCACCAAGCTTCATCTGTTTCTTACATTACATTTTGGGTACCACACATCTCTCCCCGAGCTCCATTAACTTTCTTCTTTCCCAACCAATTCCCAAACTCTCAAACAAAAGGCAAGAAGATGGAAAAAAAAGAGGAAGACCATGAAGAACCAAAATCAATACGACACCACAATAAAATGGTATGTCCATACACTAGACATAAATGAAGCCACAAATTAAGTGCAACAACAAAAAATACCAAAATCACAATATTGGAAACAAACAACATGAATCAATCCTGATGGTTCCCATATCTTCCAAAGGAAATCTCAACCCGAACCTTATCCAATATTTCATGGTAGTATATTGCCATGCGATCCCTACATCATACTTCCATAAAAACATAATTTTCAGTCTATAAATACATATACAATATGAAAATTACCTTACCTTGTTGTCTGAAGCATGCTGACGCGTAACTGAACACACATGTCAGCCATATGTATCAAACATCAATATAACATATCTATCAATTTGAAATCAAATTTTACGAAGACTAACAACCATGTCATAATCAAAAATCAACTCATATTCATTGGTCACAATACATAGTTCTACAACTATCACCTACTTACACTCAAGTACATATCAACTGTCTATATGTGTTAGCACAACCATCTTAAAACAAGATCATTCCTTCATGCAACATTACAAACACATATACTCATATCATGCAATTAATAGAACATCTAAATGGGTTACGTCACTATAATGACACTTAGCTCTAAGTGTCGCAAGACTGAAACTTTTCTCCAATCCGTCGCAATTCCGACGCTTTTCCCCCAACCGTCGTAATACCGATGCTTTGTTCCAAACGTCGCAATAGCAACACTTAGCTCTAAGTGTCGCAAGACCGACACTTTTCTCCAATCCGTCACAATTCCGATGCTTTTCTCCCAACGTCGCAAGACCGACACTTACCTCTAAGTGTCACAATACCAACACTTGTATCCAAACATCAGTATGGCGACAATTGTGGGTGGGATTTGAAAAACTGATAAAAAATGGGGAAATTTCCAACATTTGGTCAAAAGTGTCGAAACTAAAGTGTCAGAAATTTGACCAAATGTACTAGTGTGTATGGATCGTGGAAATGTGTGTTTTTGGGTAGTAACCATACTCACCCAAGAGCAACCAGCGCAACCAAGCTTCTTGTTGGCCTGTCTCATAGTCCTGCAAGTGGCCTTGCAACCTATTGCTCCACATCAACATCCATTCATCCAAATGTGGGTGATGGATCTCATTCCGCATAAAATTGGTATCCTCCCATTATAGGACACTAACCTTCTCAAACTATTGAAGATATTTTCACTCGATGATATGTTGAAGTGCACCTCCCATGAGATCCTCTCATCATTGGCCCTTCAAAACCCATAAGGTTCTGAATATGTTGTAGGTAGAAGTCTCTCTTGAGCTATCAGATGGTCATCGAGAAAGTTTCATCATGAAAAGTAAAAATATTTCCCATCTCAAGATGTCTACCATCTATCATCTGATTCTCCAATGCTTTATGAGTGAAGCTGCCATTGGAATGCTCCAACAATGAATGGATCTTCTTCTCATCATTGCTTCTCATTAACAACGATGTATCTATTGTCTCATGGCAAGGCACAATGCTAAACTTGTAGCCAGGAATTGTACATAGGATCATACTCATTCCACCTACTGAAACTCCACACTTCAACTCAAAAGGTTGACTGTAACTAAACAATGAAAAATAGGGATAGTTCAACATTTTTTCCTTGATTAGATCAAGGGTCCTCTATGCAGTGATAGGTTACTGCTTCAAATCAGCATGTTGCTCCAATCCTTGGTTATGCAATGATCCTAATGGCATGTCCCCACAAGCTTCAATAAGTGGTACTGAAACAATATTGGGTGGAAATGATTGCAAACCTTGTACCAACTGATGTTTGGGAACATCTTTCAAGACCACAAGAGTTCCTTCAACCAGTGCAATGTTCTCTCCAACTACTGGTAAGAGTGACAGATGCTCTTCTATCAATGTACCAGCGCTGGAATCTACCTCCTCATGCATCTCCTGAATCATGCATGGGAATATATATTTCAAGATCTTAAGACAACCTTGCAAAGATGCAAGTGCCTATTCTCCTGATACAAGTACTTATGTAGATGGTGATGAATGTAGTGACTCTTTGGCCAGAGTGACAAGAATGGCATTTTTCCTTGGCTTCGTAGGAAATGCCTCTTTGCGAAATGTCTCTGGTTTTCTTCTATCAAAATTCTTCCTTATCCTTTGAAATAAGTCTTAATATTTAGTCACCTTCGCATGCTCCATGTGACCAAACCACCATTCATTTGCCTCACCTTGAAGGTGAAGAGTTGCAATATGAAAAAACTCTTTCTCAGCTACAGGATGTAGCCTAAATAATGCATCTAACTCCTTCCTCCAAGCCTTTGCAGTGCTTGAGGAAAATCGATCAAATGTAGGAAAATAGAATCTATTGTGCCTCCTTCTTCTATTACTGCTTTAGGATCTTCGTTCTTCCTTCAGTTGGAAAAAATATTGGAGAGTTATATTCTCCTTGAATTCTCTAGACTGTGCTTTGTACTCTTCAAGATATAGACTTAGAGTCTCATGAGTTTTAGGCTCCAAATTTCTCCTATCTCCATAGCATCTAATTTCCTCTTCAAAGAATGTGGGCATAGTAGATCTTTGAGGAGCTCTATGCTTCTCCGATCTTCTTTACTACTGATAAGAAGTACTGGGACCTTCTTCATTCTAAAACCTTCTTGAGGTTTCTCTTTGCCTTTCTCTCTTAATTTCATTGATCTCCTTGGAGAGATCCTTCATAGTTCTAAAGAGAGATGTAGAAAAACTTAATCTCTCTATTATTTATAGATCTCTACTATCTTCTTTTCATGTGATGTAAAAAATGTCCACAAACTGAGCCAAAGATCATGCTCTGATACCACTGTAATATCCCAAAAGGGAGAATGCAGTAATACACAAACACAATAATTATAACAACAGATTATGTACACATAAGTTATGAACAACACATACATAGGCAAAATAGGTGAGCCATTTTATTATGTAAATATGAATAAGAGATACAACAGTGCATAAATAGAAGCACTCAAGCCAAAGAAATGGCCTAGAATGACCCTGAAATCATGCCAAGGCGAGCACTGCGTAACTGGAGCTGTTGGAAGCTGTATATTATGCTCTCCCTTCAGCTGATGGTGATCTTACAGCTACTGGCTGAAAGGAAAATGTAGATATATGGTGTTTTGGAGCTCTGATGATGCCAATATTGTAGACCTCGACACTATGATAGAAACCCAAGATAACCCATAAATGAAATTGAGATCTAAGAAGATGAGAAATTCACCCTCCTAGGGTTTGATCCCTTGACTACTCGGTTTATGCAGATCTGAAGTATAAACTGATGTAAGATGGTTTTAATGTGCTAGAGATCAGATCTATGCTCTGAGGGTCGATGCTTCCTTCAGATCTCCAAGCTAGAAGCTTGAGATCTAGCTTCTTCTTCCTCCTCTCAAGATGACAACTGCTGCATGCACAACAGCTGGAAAAATTGCATTGTATGGGAGGGAGAGACTACTTCCTACTAAAAAATATGTTTGATCAGCTCAAGAATGATGGAAACATTAAGTACAAAGTGAGGGGAAGGTCCCCCACAAGATTTCCTGTTGAAGCACTTGAAACTTCCCTCCTCCAATGGATCTATAGGACTGGACTGTGCAATCCTTGATGGGACTGCTTCTACATGGAAGTGTGATGTGTTTGGCTTGATGCCTGATACAGATCTGAAGTGCTGGAAGGCTTATCTTGAAGCACAAGGTGGAAGGATGAATCCTCCTCAGGTTCCTCAGCTGAAATAATAAAGGACAACCTCCTCCTCTCAAACCCTAATGCAAAAATGCATTATTTCTGAAGATGTATGGGTTGCACAAAGTAGGAACAATGTGGCACCAGTGCATGATGATGAGTGGCAGCAAAGAATAACCTTCCTAGAGTAGGCACTCGAAGTCCCCAGTGGGTAAGGGTGGGATTCCCACTCGGAAACACCCTATGCTAAACATCACTGCACACTTAGCTAAACAGCATAAGCGTGCATAGAAATTTCAAATGACAATTATAGATCCAAACATATCAATAATCAATAATACAAAGCCTATATCCAATGTTGGCTTCATCTTCATTATATAGATCGTGAGCCTTACCATGGCTTGGCCCACTTCATAACTGCGTTACACATGTCGACATAGGTCTCCATGTTGACTCTGTTGTCTCTCCATGATCTCCATGATCTCTACATTTCATGTTCACCCTCTCCATCATGTGTTCACTAATGCACCACTTCCTCCATGATCTCATCATTTATTGCTCTATGGTATTACTTTGATTCCTCCTAGATCTTATTTGACTCCTTCATCTCTCCATTTTCTTTCTTATTAATGATGTTTGATCCCCACTCTTTGATTCATTAATAAGCTTCTGCAGTATTCCATGATGTAGATTTATGAGCTAATTAACAATGTTCAGACTCTTAGGAATGGATTTATTCATCTTAAGTAAGAACTCTAATATTGCAGATGTAAAATTTGGAATATTACAAATTGTGGTTATTTTTTTTCTTTTATTACATAGAATTTTCACGATGGTTGTTACAAAAACATGGGTTTTTATCTAATGATTCTTATCATTTAATGCATAAGAATTTTATGCATGCTTTTATTTTCAAAGGAATAACACAACTAATTTATTTTTTCATTTAATGTACAAGAATTTCATATGCTTTTCTATTCTTTTCAAAGGAATAACAAAACTAATTTATTTTTTTTACCATGCAATGTTTCCAAAAAAAACATGGTTAATTTTTAGGAAAATGAAATTCATATATATTCTTTTCTCTAAGATTAGTATAATCATGTTTTATCTTTACCATGCATGCAAGCAAAAAAAACCATAACTAAGCACCAAAAACGTATTACTTTTCAAAGAAGGCCACAAAATTTATCCATTCTATTAAACCAAAAGGTCATAGCTACTTATCTCTTTGTTGATGTTTGGCCTTTTTCTACACTCAATCCTTGGCTCTTAACATCACACGGTTCCGTTAATCACTCACTTATGTTGCAATGCATCATGTAAACGTCTTCATGTTTGGCAATTACCTTCACTAGTTAACCACGTTTGAAACTAAAAAAAAACTCTTGAAAATATTCAACCATTTCAATTGCTATATACATAAATACCAAACCTTAAATATATTTTCATACACACTAATTTCTTGATGCATCAAGAAATTGAAAAATGGGTTCCCTAACAAATTGAAACTTGTGTATAAAATGCTTGCTAGTTACGTTGAAATTGTTACAACTTAGTAGGAGAGATTTTACCTATTGTCTTTCACATGGGGAACAAAGAAAAATATAAAGTTTTTACCTCAACGCTTTGGTTTCCCTTTTTAAGCAGCTGCATTTAAGTGCATCCTCCTATTAAGCTTGGCCTCGAGCTAAGATAACTCCAAAAACAACCACCGTCATGTTAAGAAGATCAACTTTGATCCTCACTTTAAATATTCGTACAAATTCGCTGAAACTAATGGTCGGCAGTATCCAGAGATATCTATTTTGTATCCCCTCTTCTCCCCATGAAACACTTTTTTCATTCATTCCCTCTCGTGCCACATGTGAAACATTTTATTGGTTTGTCTTGTAACCTATTTTAAGACCATTCTTGATGGTCAACCAATTCGTAAAATATGATTTTTAATTAATCACCTCACAAACAGAATTGTGAATGCTAGCGGTGCAGGGATATTACAACTCTCATTTGCGGAAAATAGATACCTTGCTTATTTATGTGTTGCTGATGAAGAACACCCAAATGAAATACCCATCGGCAGCTGATGAAAATATAAATTAAATTTAGAGAACAATACACAGTTATTCTCAGTACTTCGAGAGGCCTCGGCAATTCGAAGCTTCTATAAAGTTCAGTGACCGTGTAAACTGAGAGGCTGACGATAAGACACCGGCATCAACCCATCGAAGAACCCTTCATAGGTTCGTTAATACTCAAACATCGCCTACCAACACTCATGAAATATGAACTCTATTGTCTGGTCGTTATTGTGCTCCGCATGATGTCATTGCCTAGGTCTACCTGGTTTCGACAAATAACTGACGTAATCGAATGGGAGGACACGCGAGAGAGGCAGATCAACCTTGACTTTTTGTTAGTGTGATCCCCGTATACTATACTGATGGACCGACTCCCATACAGTTTCCTTCTACGCAGGGAAAGCGGATTTAGTTACATATGGATCTTAAATATTTTATTATTCATAATGACATTTAGAGTTACCTTAACGTAAAACCATATTTTGTCGTTCTTTTAGCTGTGCGATGATTAACACTCTAGGCGCGCAACATTTCCAGTTCTTTTTTACGGGGGAGGGGACGGGAGGATATTGGCTCGGTGACAATTCTGTTAAAAAACGTAATCTCAACCACTTTCTAGGTGTCAGATCCGTCAGTCCAAGTGTCCCGGTTTAGTTTAAGTCAGCTCAGTTTAGTCGAGTTTATCTCCAGTTATTTATTGCTGATGTTTCCAATGTAATCTATTTAATCTACTCGTAATATTGTGAAGAGCAACTCTCTGCTCCAGTTCGTTTTCATTGTTTCAATTCTTGTCATGGTATCAGAGCCGAGTTGCATAAGCCTCCCTGGAGAGAGCAATAGAGCCACGAAGGAGCAGAAGAGAAGAGCAGTCAATTGGCGCAACTGTGAGTTGATTGGCGCTGGAATACACGCCATATCCGCGCCATTTTGGTGCCTTGCATACTTTTGAGAAAGGCGCGACTGTATACAGTCGGGACCGCGCCACTCCCGAAGCAAAACAAATAACGCAGTGCGTTTCAAATCCGAGAGCTGTTATATTTCTTATGAAAAGTCAAACGGACGTGAAAAGCCATGGAACGTGAAAGGCATTGATCTCAGTGCTTTAATATAAATATTTCATTAAAGGTGATCCATTATTCAAAAATCGAAAGTTTTTTTGAAGTATCGATTTAGGAAAAGGTAAAACCTTTTTGATTTTCGAACTTTTAAGTGAGTTAAAAAAAGGGTGAAAGCTTTATATGAAGAAAGTTTTTTTTATTTAAGTTTTTTTTTATTTTAAAAAAAAACTTGAAATTGGATGAAGGGTTTTATATAGTGCATGTGAAGGAGTTTTAAAAATGTTTTATTCGAAGTGTTAAGGGATTTTTTTAAGACCATGTGTAAATGTTTTTTGGAGTTTTTAAAAAAAAAAAAAAAACTTGAAGCTATGATGTGAGATGAAAGTGAAAGTTTACAGGAAATTCTTTGAGGAAGAATTTTTTTTAGAAGGAGAAGTGAACTTGCATAAGACTCGTTCAAGAGCAGCAAAATTTTTGGAGAAGTGAAGTTGCATAAGACTCATTCAAGAGCAGCAAATCTTTTTTGAAGAACCAAGGTATTGATGAATATGTAAACTCGTCTGTTTGTGGAAGTCAGACAACGAGGACATGGGAAAAGCCAAGAGGCTAAAGCAAAAGCAGATTATGTTCGAGATCTTTCTAGATCTGGAAATCAAGAGGCAAAAAGATGCCTATGCATTAAGATGCATAAAAGAATCTGTCGATGACAGCATTCTTCCCTTAATCTCAGATGCCAAGACAGCCAAGGAGGCATGGGATACCCTTGAGAGATGTTTTGGTACAAGGGGGAGCATTGAAGCAAAGGGGAGCTTTGAAGATGCAGATGAAGGTGGATCTGTAGCAGCAGATCTACAGCCAGATGAAGAGTCAGAAGACACAGAAAAGCAGCATGAAGATGCTCGTGAATCCCACTGTGCACGGCCACAAGTGGATGAAGAGATTCCAGCAACAGAGATTGCTGACGAAGTTTTAATGATACCAGCAACAGAGCTTGCTGATGAAATGGTAAATCCAATGATTGATATGGCTAATGTAAACTTTGATAATGAAATTTTTGCTAATGATGATTGGTTGCAGATGATGCAACAAAAGTATGATATCGACATGATGTTATTTGGTGAGATTACCCCACTTCAGTTAGTGGAAGACAACCTGTTTGCAGAAGCACAGGTCAGTGAAGAAGAGGCAGAGAAAAAGACAGAGACAGAGATAAAGGAAGATGCAGCAAAGGAAGAGCAACAGCAGAAAGCTCTCATTGCAGAGAAGAAGGAAGAAACAAAGAAAGAATCAGAGACAACAGTAAAGAAACAAGTCTGCAAAGAGAATGCAGAAACAAAGATTGAGGCAGAGGCAGAAAAGGAAAAACAACAGAAGAAAGCTCTCACTGCAGAGCAAAAAGACCAGAACCAATGTTGTTCTGAAAATAATTTTTATTCTAACATTGATTTCAAGTGTGCAGGTATACTGATTGATTATGAAAAAGAGCTAAATTTTATTGAAACATGGCTTGCAACACCATGTCTGGATGAGATCTACACAGAAGATGTAGATATGAATGTTGAAGACAACATGCATGATGAACATGTCAATGAAATTTTCATGCGTTGGAGTTTTGAAGAGATAAGATATTTTTCTAATCTTATGTTGCAGCAGATTGATGATGAAAAGCGCACTACAGAGAACAATATGTGGCAGCAGCCCACATACAAGTCAATTTTTGAAGAAGTCCAGGACATGCTTACACAACCTGGAAAAATAGAAGACCTGCACCAACAAATGAAGAAACAGAGTTCTCAAGGATACAACAAAGCGAAAAATCTAAAACAATTTAGAGGCTACAGAATATGGAAGAAAAGAAGAAGAAAACTAAATCTAGTTGAAGTCAATTTTTTTTAAATTGTAAGCCTCGCTGAGACATAGACCAGCAGGTATATTAATTATTTTTTTATGTGGTTGATATTAAAGGGGAGTGTTAAAGAACGTAATCTCAACCACCTGCTAGGTGTCAAATCCGTCTATCCAAGTGTCCCGGTTTAGTTTAAGTCAGTTCAGTTTAGTCGTGTTTATCTCCAGTTATTTATTGCTGATGTTTCCAATGTAATCTATTTAATCTACTCGTAATATTGTGAAGAGCAATTCTCTGCTCCAGTTCGTTTTCAGTGTTTCAATTCTTGTCAAGTTATTCTCAGTACTTCGAGAGGCCTCGGCAATTCGAAGCTTCTATAAAGTTCAGTGACCGTGTAAACTGAGAGGCTGACGATAAGACACCGGCATCAACCCATCGAAGAACCCTTCATAGGTTCGTTAATACTCAAACATCGCCTACCAACACTCATGAAATATGAACTCTATTGTCTGGTCGTTATTGTGCTCCGCATGATGTCATTGCCTAGGTCTACCTGGTTTCGACAAATAACTGACGTAATCGAATGGGAGGACACGCGAGAGAGGCAGATCAACCTTGACTTTTTGTTAGTGTGATCCCCGTATACTATACTGATGGACCGACTCCCTACAGTTTCCTTCTACGCAGGGAAAGCGGATTTAGTTACATATGGATCTTAAATATTTTATTATTCATAATGACATTTAGAGTTACCTTAACGTAAAACCATATTTTGTCGTTCTTTTAGCTGTGCGATGATTAACACTCTAGGCGCGCAACATTTCCAGTTCTTTTTTACGAGGGAGGGGACGGGAGGATATTGGCTCGGTGACAATTCCAGCATTTCAAAACAGTAATTCCTGGTCTCCGAAGTAGTCCAAAACCTCATAATTGCAATCTCAGTTGTCAGTTTCATCTGAAGGCGAGGATTTTTACTGGGAATCTAGCCATTTCAGTATTTTAACCCGATTATATTTTCGGGAATATTTCTCCGATAAGGAGAAATCCTGATTAAATTGACCTATTTCTTATTTCGCTCTAACTTTATCTGCCATATTCCAGAACATTTCTAAAAACTACAATCTAGAGAAGGATAATTCTCCTATCATCTAGAGAAGGATAATTCTCCTATATGATCATTTATTTAATAATGCTAATTTCATTTTTTACTCTCCCGACTGCCATTCTTCTCTAGCGAGTCGATTTGTTATTTCTTTCTTTTGTTTCAGTCTAGTGGCTTTTTTTTTTCAGAAAGAAAAAAACGCTGAATATATTGATGATATATATACAGTACATGTTCATATAATCACATAATCTCAGCTGTGTAGAGACAGCGAGAAAGCAGACATCAATTGCCCCATAAAATACTGCTGTCTAGTGGCTTATCATTATAACAAATTATAACCAATTTAATATATTTTAGATTTCGATTATATTTACAAACTTACAACAGCTAACAACAAAGATGATTGAAATGGCCATCTAGAAATTTCATGATATTTGAAAATTTTTAAAATGTAACATTAAGAAACCAAATTATTTCAAGGTGATTGAAATGCTCAATCAAGATTTGGAATTTTAATTTAATTATTAGGTGTGGTAGAGATTTAATTTTCAGATATTTAATGTTAAACTAATATTGAAGAATTAGAAAATTAATGGTTAGAGTTTTCTCGTAGCATGGTCTAATAATATGTATATAAAAAAAAATATTAACTAGCACAACCACATTAAAAATATGAATGTGATTGATATAAAAGAAAGCTCCATTTATATGATCTACCATTCATAAATATATAATAATAAAGATATAAATAATAAAATAAAAATATTGCAATAAAATTATTATTGTGATAATTATTATTAATTAATAATATTAAATATATGCAAATAAACCTTAGCATTAATAATAATAATAATGATATTATTATTATTATTATCTAATTTTAAGGTCACGGTCAGACACCAAATTGGCGTATGAGACCCCCTTGTTTGTGGGACAAGGGACCCACCTCCGCGCAATGATTTGACTGCTAAGTCAACGAAGGCATACATACTCTACCCCCCTCTGGTTTTGAAGGAAACACATGCTCTTAACCACTAGGCCCAATCTATATTATATTCTAGGAATACAAAATCTTAGATAAATAAACCCAAGGGATTGATATTATAAACCCAAGGGAATAATAAACTTAAGGGATTAATTCTAAAACCCCTAGGTATTATAAACCGAGGGGAATAATATTGAAACTAAAAGATTAATATTATAAATGCAAGGTATATAAACTCTAAGATAAATATTATTACCCTAAAATATACATGGTTCATCGTGGTTAACCATGGTTCATTTTCATATTTAGACATCTTTGTCATAAAGCGACGTCATACCATGGTTTATCATGGTTTAGCATAATTGATTTTAATATCGAGACAATCTTTGTCAAATTGCGACGTTGGACCATATTTGATTTTCATATTGAGAAAATATGTCACAATGTCACATTCGACCATAGTTGGCCATGCGACGTTGGCCCAACTATGGTTGACCATGGATGACGTTGGTCACAATGCGACGTTTGACCATGGTTGTGAGAATGTGACCTTGGACCATGGTTGACCATGGATAACCATGGTTGTCAGAATGTGATGTTGGACCATGGCTGATATTATAAACTCAAGGTATAAAAACATTAAAAACCCTAAAATAAACATGGTTTACCATCATTGAATTTCATAGTGAGACAATCTTTGTCATAATGTCATGCTGGACCATGGTTGACCATGGTATATTTTGATATAGAGACAATCTTTGACACAGTGTGACATTGGACCATTGTTGACCATGGTACATATACCATTGTTGACCCTAAGGGATTAATATTATAAATGCAAGGTATATAAACCCTAATATAAATATTATAAACCCTAAAATAAACCCTGTTGATTGTGGTTGACTATGGTTCATTTTCATATTTAGACAATATTTTTCACAAAGCAACGTTGGACCATGGTTGAACCCTTATATTATTTAAAACCCAATATATTAATATTATAAATCAAAGGGAATAATAAACCCAAGGGATTAATATTAAAAACCCAAGAGATTATAAACCCAAAGGAGTAATATTAAACCCAAACGATCAATATTATAAACTCTAGGTATATACCCTAAGATAAATACTATATAAAATAAGCATGGTTGACCGTTTTTTACCATGGTTGATTTTCATATTTAGACAATCTTTGTCACAATGTGATATTTGACCATGGTTGATTTGCATATTGACATAATCTTTGTCACAATGTGACATTGTGACCATGGTTGTGTATGATTTTCCATGATTATAAACTCAACGGATTTATATTAAACCCTAGGATTAATATTATAAACCGTATGAATAATATTCTACTCTAGGAATATGAACCCTTAGATTAATAAACCCAAGTGATTGATATTGTAAACCCAAGGGATTAATATTATAAACCCAATGTACATAAACCCTAAGATAAACATTATAAACCCAAGGGATTGTAAACCCATGTGACGTTGTACCATGGTTGACCATGGATGACGATTGTCACAATGTGACGGTGGACCATGGTTGACCATGGATTATCATGGTTGTGAGAATGTGACGTTGGACCATGGTTGATATTATAAACCCAAGATCTAAAAAAATTAAGATCACTGTTATAAAAGCCCTAAAATAAACATGGTTAACCATGGTTTACCATAGTTGATTTTCATAATAAGCCAATCATTGTCATAATGCGAAATTGGACCATGGTTGACCATGGTTTATTTTGATATACAGACAATGTTTTACACAACTTAACATTGCACCACCATTGATCATGGTTAAACATGATTATAAATGCAAGGGATTTATATTGAAACCCTAGGATTAATATTATAAACCTCATGAATAATATTATACCCTAAAAATATGAACCCTTAGGTTAATAAACCCAAGGGATTGATATTATAAACCCAAAGGAATATTATTAAACCTGAGGGATTAATATTATAAACGCAAGGTATATAAAAACTAACATAAATATTATAAACCCTAAGATAAACATGGTTGACTGTGGTTGACCATGGTTTATTTTCATATTTAGACAATATTTCTCACAAAACGATGTCGGTCCATGGTTGATCGTGGTTTAGCATGATTGATTTTCATATTGAGACAATTCTTGTCAAATTGTGACATTGGACCATGGTTGATTTTCATAATGAGGAAATTTTTCACAATGTCATGTTCAATGATGGTTGACCATGATTATAAACCCAAGGGATTTATATTAAACCAAAGGATTTATGTTATAAACCCTATGAATAATATTATACCCTAGGGAAATTAACCCTTAGATTAATAAACCCAACGGACTAATATTATAAACCGAAGGGAAAAATAAGCCCCAAGGGACTAATACTAAAAACCCAAGGGAGTAATATTCTTTTTTTTTGTAAATTTGGTAGTACCTCTATGTCTGAAGGAAACCAGGTATGTAGGCCACCTCAGTTAGTTATAAGACAAAAAAAACTTAAACTATTTGATTCTATCCTTCGAGGCCTTATATACTATAATTTTTATTATCCCATAAAACTTACTACTATAAAATTAAACCCTAGCCGACCACATCAGATAACTAGAAACAAAATTAAGCAGTGCACCCTGCAGTTATTCATCAGGTGATTCAACGAGTATCGGGTCTTTTCCACTCAACCTATACATGTCCACTTGATGTAAATTTTGGAGTTTTTTTTTTATGCGACAAAGACACACATTTTGATGGTGAATATGCTGCTGGATGGCTTGAATGTCTCAGTGAATCTCCGTAAGACTCGGTTCCGCCTTTGGGTTTCCTTTCGCTTCCTGTACTGATATAATGGCCTTCACCATAAAGCATTTCATGGACCAATATTGGTGAACTATTTGAACAGGGTTAGTCGAGATCCTGTATTCCATGGGTCGTTAACTAGAGTTTCCAATTCTTCATTCTGGAGGTCTACCCCCACCTTTGTGTTCAAATATTTCTCCCATACAAAAATCATAGATTTTACTTGAGCTAGATTACTGAACCCATATGCATGCAGTAGTTTTTTCATATTTTCTTGGTCTTTTTTTCTTTCCCTTTAGCATTGAGGCTCGCTTTTTGAAGCTCTCTTTTCCTTTCCTTTCTCTCTCGTGGACTTGCCACCTCATCCACCTTTACTGTTACCTATATTTTCCTTAACTATTTTCCTCTTTCCCAAACCACCCAAGAACTATGAATCCCTTCAAACTCACACCATAGTTATCACCCTCTGTGAAGAATTCAAAGAGGTATACAATTTAGGCGGACCTATAATAGCAAAGAAAACAAGGTTATTAATCCCTCTCAACCATATCCAAATTTTCCTCAATAATTTCACCTAGTTGGGCTAGCATTCAGCCACCACATTAATGCATAGTTTGCTCAGGTCATGGAGAGTTTCATGTTGTCTGACCACTTCTTTTGGGGTTGCAGTGACCCTTTCATATCTCAAAACCCATATGCAGGACTATTCCAACCCCTGGTTGGTCTTACCACCCTCCACTCATTGAGACATCAGAAACCGTAATTTCAACAATTTTCAGACTATATTAATAAACTTAAGGACAATAACAAAATTGTAACACTAATACATGCCCATTTGGGTGAGTAATTTTTCATAAAATAGGGAAATTGACTCAACATGGTCAAAAACAGACAAACTAATCATTGATTTCATAATCTGGTGGCTTAATTTCGATAAACACTTCAATTCTTTCACCCTACCTTGAGACAAAACCTCCATTACAACTATCAAAGGAGACTAAGAAACATACTCATATCGTTGCACCTTGGTTTCTCGGTGGCCTTATTCTCTAACTCACCCTCACACCAGTGTTCCAGTCAAGGGGAAAATGTTCTCTGTAATCCAGAATGCCCAGGAATAACCCTTCATAAAAAAATTAATGCAATATTTTACCCTTGCCACTTGTCTCCTTGTGTGACCCATGCTCCCATCCTCTACTGACATTCTTTTACTTCCCAGCATGTTCATATTTACTCCTGGCATGTGATGGTAGGGCAGGTCGTCCACCAACCCTTCCTCATCTCCATTCAATCATTTCCATAATGCACATGCAGATCCACCCTCACGTCACACCCCGATCGGGGGCCCTGATTCATATTCATGTCCCTGTCTAGAATCCCCTGCAGTGGTTCTAATCCTTCTTCTTCATCTATCCTATCATAATACCCTTCTACCTGCTTGTCAGGGTGACTTCATCCGAAGTTCGCCATAAAATATGTTGTAGCATTTCCTTCTCAGCGGAAATGAGAGGGAATTATGTATTCTATATCTGAAATAAGATCCTTAATTTCATGAATTAACCTCACAATTCTCTAGCTTCTTCTAATATTTTCCGAGTTGGATCCCTGCTGGAGTTTTTGGATGATCTCAGTTACCAGGGCAGAATATCCTTCCACCATTAATTTTTTTATTTGTTCCCTTCTTGCTATTATTATACCTTGTTTCACTCTATTTAATTGGACTTCATTGTTACTTTCTATACCCAAATACATTGTATATAGTTTCACTACCCAACCCTGATTATCTCATAATAAACCACCTAAACCTGTCATGCCCAAATTCCCTTTAGAGGCTCCATCATAGTTCAATTTCAAGAAATACTTTGGGGGACAGATGAATATCGATGGTGATGTATTGAGGGGTGTTTTTTGTTTCCATGAATGAGGAGCCATCATCTATGGAGGAAGATTTAAATTTCTAATATTCTCGCCCCTTATGGTGAGGCTTTCCAGTCTTTCGGTTGCCCTCTGTCTATCAAGATGATTTTGTAAATGTTATGAAGAATTATTTTCTAGATATATGTCATTGATTTAAGTTGATCCTTAAATATCCTCCTGTTTCTTTCCTTCCACACAACCCATAGGAGAAATCCCACTGATATGGACTAGCCTCTATTAATGACCAGGCTTTGGAATCCTCTTTTCCTCTATATTTCTATGGTTTTCTTAATGTTTGACTTGTCTTTGTCTATCTATCCGAAGCGACGGCCCAGGTGTTTCCAAAGATGTTCTGTGAATGGGTAATAATTCAACAGGTGATCTGTTGTTTTTTATTGCGATCCACACATCTTGAACTCAAATGGACCTTGAACACCCCATTTTTTGATTTGGTCCGAAGTAAATGCACGCCCATTACTTACCAGCCAAAGGAAGAATGTGAATTTTTTCCATTTATTCCCCAGTCATATTTTACTCCAAAGAGGGTGTGTTTTATTCTGATAATTTTTTGCTTTCAACTGGTAGCCGTCCTGGATTGTAAACATTCCTTTAATTTTGTACCCCCATATTAGAAAATCCGTTCCTTCAAATATTGTGATCCTTCTTGAGTTGAGTTTGTTATCATATGCTTCCCATTGCCATGTGATCGGTGCCTTAGGCCAATTCTCTTGTTTCTCCATTCTCTCCACAGGGATCCTTCCCCTCTTTCCCAAAACTGATTGAATTTCATGTTCATTATTCTATTAATAAAAAGGAATATCTCTGATAGGTCATGTCTACTATACAGTTTATCCATTTTTTTCCATGAGTGTTGCCAGAACAATGCTTTACTTCCATCTTTTATCTCCTAGAAGTTGTTATTCTTGACTAGATCCCTATTTACTACTATTAGGTTCCAAATGAAGGATCCTTTTGGAGTTCCTTGTACACTCAACCTCCTTTCCATGGATGATTGCATGTTATATTTTCATTCCAAAATGAGTTTCCATAGATCTCTTGCTCCATGTACCCAATTCGATCATAATTTTTCTCCCATGACTTGATTCAGTGTATATGGGTCTTAAATCCCTAGACCTCCTAGCAATTTCAGTTGAGTCAATCCTTCCCATGAGAGGAGAACCCATTTTTTCTTTTTGTGCCCCTTGCCAGAGGAATTTATTGAATATGTTTTCCATTTTTGCACAAGTGTTTTTAGGTGGTGCTAGACTCGAGATTTGGTATATGGGGATTGATTTTAATAGTACTTTTAGCATTAATACTCTACTAGTTGAATTAATTAGGGCTCGAAAAGACCATTTCTAAATATAATATTGAATATGATCAAGGAGATCTTTCCAACATGATACTCTGATGGATTTGAGACAAATGGGCATACCAAAATATTTGGTTGGTAGGGATAAAATGTGGAAGCCTAATATTATGGACATAAATTCTTGGGATTGCAACTGGGTGTTGAAGAAAAATATATTAGACTTCTCACTATTTATTTGAGTTCCTCAGGATTTCGTGAAATCTTGAAGGATGAAAATTATGGATCTGGCTTCTTTGAGAGTGGCTTGATAGAAAACCATGATGCCATCCACAAATTGCTTGTGAGTTAGGGTTAGACCATTTCCCCATAAACGGAGCCCTTTGAGATGTCCTTCCTAGACATTTTCTTTAATCTATCTCCTCAGACCTTCTGCTCCTAGGATAAAGAGGAAGGGGGAAATTGGATCTCCTTGTCTGAGTCTACAGGAGGAATTACATGGAGTGGAAGGGGAGCCATTGAGAAACCTGGAAAATACCAGAGAGGAGATGAGAGAAGAAACCCATTGGATCCATCTTGTGTCAAAGAAAAAATCTTGGAGAATATTTTGGAGGAAAGACCAGCTAAGAAGGTCGTAGAGAGTGACTGGCTTCCAGGCTGTTATAATTCCATCCAAAATTTGTCTACCTTTCACAAAACTAGTCTGCTTTAGGAGTCAAACCTGGTAGCATAGGCTTAAGTCGATTCACCATTATAGTGGAGAGGATTTTATAAATTAAATTGCATAATGCAATTGGTCTAAACCCTTGGGTCTCATAAGAGTGCTCATATTTGGATTAAAGATAAAAAAATTGAGTTTAGAGTGTGGTGTACCTTCGTTGTTCTTCTTGATTCCTCAAAAACTTCTAGAATATTTGTGCCCATGATTGGCCAGGCTGCCTGGAAGAATTCTTATATAAATCTACCAT
This sequence comes from Pinus albicaulis, assembly GCA_034641835.2. Taxonomy (NCBI): domain Eukaryota; kingdom Viridiplantae; phylum Streptophyta; class Pinopsida; order Pinales; family Pinaceae; genus Pinus; species Pinus albicaulis. The sequence continues at coordinate 626,629,622 of CM076584.1, read as the reverse complement.
CTGGTCCAAGCACTTTATTTTTCACCAGCCCTTTGAATACCTCATCTACCTCCTCTATGGCGTATCTTGCATGAGTTCCAAGTTCTAGTTTATACTAAAAAGTTGGGGAATATGCCTCTTTATCCTATTGATAACCTCTATCCTATCAGGGTCCTGTTTTAACAACATATTTCTAAAATTTCCCAGCACAGGGTTTTCCATTTCATCATGTTGTACTAATTGGTTGCATGTTGAGTCTTTTAACATGAATATTATGTTGCTTTCTTTGTGTTGGATCATGCCTTTATTTTAAAAATGAGTCTTTTTTCGCCTTTCTTGAGCCACTGGATCCTTAACTTCTATTTCCACAATACTTATTCTTGCTTTCTTCTCTCTTTTATCTTGGTTAGTAACTTGCCTTCTTCCACAACCACATTTCATGTGCCTCTGTGTGTTATAATTTTTTGTTGTACTTGTTTCATGAAGCCCTAAAGTTGTTCTTGATCCTGTCTAATGTGTCCAAAATCTAGTTTGTGCCACTTCTTTATCTTTTTCTTTAGCTCTTTTAGGAAGAGTTGGAAAGTATGCATGATTTTTCTTCCCTGTACCAAGCTTGACGCCCACCATTCTTTTAATTTTTTGAAGAAGGATGGGTCTCTCAGCCAATATGCTTCAAACTTGAACGGATGTTTCTAGTTCCCTTACTTCATGTCTACTTTCGGGTGGATAGGACAGTGGTGTGATCCAAGATATCATAAGATTGTAGCTTCATAGTCAATATATCTTCTTACTAGGTCTTTGGATGCTAAGAATCGATATAACCTGGAGGCTACATGGTGAACTCCTCCTCTCCTATTTTTCCATGGATAAGTGCCATTGATAGTCTAGATGTCTACTAGGTGTATATCTGTTTTCATGTTCCATAAGAGCTACATTTCTAGTTACTGTCTCATGATTCCACCTTTTTCCCTCTAGTGATGTGATCATACTGAAATCTCCCACCATGAGCCAAATGTTTTTACTATGCATTTGTCCTAGCTTTCCTATACTCTACAGGAAAGCTTCTTTCTCTCCTAGAATATGAGGGCCATAGACCAATGAAATCAGGACACACTCTCATGTCTCGATATGTCTAAATATCCCTGAGAGGATACGGGGTAGGCCGATCCATCTCTATGTTAGGATCTCTACAGGGTTCCAAAGAATATTTATGCCTCCTACACTCCCTCTTACATCTAGGGCTACTGTTTCATACTTAGGCCTTATGAATCTAATCATTTCCTCTAGATTTTTTCCTGATACTTTTGTTTCTTGGAGAAGTACTACTTTAGGCTTCTATTTTTTCAAACATTCTTGTAAGTATCTATGCTGGCCTTCACTATTGAGGCCTCTCATATTCTATGAGATGACTTTCATTGGGAAACTTTTTGCATTTGGTGAAATACTGTTGAGAGTGGTATTACCCTTCCAAAGCTAACTAGCATTTCTCCCACCATTTGAATTGATTCGTGAAGATTTTTCCTACCTCTTTTTTTGATGCCTATTCCTTATATGTTTGGATCTTGAGTACTTCCCATTCATGAGCCTAGTGTATCCCCCAGATCTGGGTACCTCTAGCCTTGTTTTACCATATACTGCTGGAATGTTTCTCAGTACAACTTGTTTTGGTCCTCCGGAATGAATATCTCATCTAGGTTTCACCATTCCTTCAGAATAATTTTCATTACTACCTATTTTATGCTTAGATCCTCTCTGGAAGTGTCAATATCTATGGCTAATAAATCTACTCATTCTTCTTGCTTTATTTATTTGAGGGTTCTGCTTGGGCTTTCGACTTAGGTTTCGCAACTGTTTTCTGTGGATCTTGGCTTTGTTCTCCATCATTTGGTAGATCTTATTCCTTGGATATTTCCCCTATCTCCTTCAGTATTTTAAATCTATTCTGGCTTCTCTTTTGCTTTTGTTGGTTTTGGGTTTGTTGTTGCTGCGTCTTTGTGTTCATATTTTTGTTTGAGACTTCCTTGAAACCATCACTATTTTCTAGCGATGGGGCTACTCCTTGCGATTGTTTCATATCTATCGGATCTTATTATTTTATGGGGAAGGATTTCAAGAAATTTTTGTATTCATTGAAGCGTCGACACCTAAATGGAATGTGTTCATAATCTAGCAATTGTTGCCAAACTTTTCCTTGGTATTATAGTTCCACTATTTCTGGTAAGGGTTGTGTAATATTCATGTATACATAGATACAAGCATAGGAGGTGTACCTGGCTCTACTTATAGTTTAGCTATTTTCACAATTTTTTGTATTAAGTTACCAATTCCTTCCAGGATTTCAAGGTTCAAGAAATTCACTGGTAGGGAGAACAAATGGACCCAGAGTGGAGTCGCCAAAAATTGTTCCTGGTCTAGGCTATAGCATTCCTCCCAGTGCCTCATAAAGATTCGTTATTTATAATAGAAGTATGGTCCACCACCTTCATAGATATTTTCCTTCTCTATCAAGTTCGAGAATATCACTGTAAAGAAGCCTCTTGCACCAAAATTCAGGTCAATATGACCCTTGGGATGCAATTTTTGTTGAACCCATTTGATTGGATCCTTCTCAGTTGGCCAAATGCCAATAAAATTACATATTAGGTCATGATATTTCATGTAACTGTGGTAATTGTCCATCTCATTAGAGGGAATCACAAAATGGGGTTTCTTTGAGGCTCGCAGTAGGCATTGCTTGCAGATTCTTTCTTGCCATTAAGCACCTAGCATAGGGCCGATGTTAGGGGCAACGCTCACATGCAGTCCCGGTTGTATAGAACGGTGCTCCCCTGTGGTCACGCTTCGGTACGAGGGGATCGCTCCGCCCCCAGTTGAGGTTATCATTCAGCCTGTCACATTCGCAGATGACTGATGCACCTACACCTCGATTGGAGTGTTTTTCAGAAATTAGGATCGCTCAAAAAACCTAGCAGGGCTCTGTATCTTACATTTTTTACTGATTCAAGGGAGTAATATTAAACCCAAGGGATTAATACTATAAAACCTCAGTATTAAACCCTATGATAAATACTATAAACCCTGAAATAAACATGGTTGACCATGTTTTACCATGGTTGATTTTCATATTGAGACAATCTTTAACAGAATGTGACATTTTACCATGCTTGATTTTTATATTGAGACAATCTTTGTCACAATGTGACATTGAACAATAGTTTTGCATGATTGACCATGATTAGACACCCAAGGGATTTATATTAAACCCTAGGATTAATATTAAAAACCCTATGAATAATATTATACTCTAGGAATATGAACCCTTAGATTGATAAACCAAAGGGATTAATATTATAAACCAAATGTATATAAATACAAAGATAAATCTTATAAAACCAAGGGAATAATGTTAAACCCAAGGAATAAATATTATAAAATCAAGCTATATAAACCCTAAAATAAACATGGTTGACCACGGTTGATTTTCATTTTGACAAAATATTTGTCACGATTAGAGGATGGACCAAGAGACAATCTTTCGCACAATGTGACCATGGTTATTTACCATGGTTTACCATGGTGGATTTTCATATTGAGACCATGTTTGTCACAATGTGACGATGGAACATGGTTGACCATAAATAACCATGGTTGTCACATTGTGACATTGGACCAAAATAAAACCTTTGTCACAATGTGACCATTGTTATTTTCCATGGTCGACCATGATTGACCATGGTTGACCATGATTAATTTCCATATCGTGACAAACTTTGTCACAATGTGACATTGGAACATCATAATTAATAATTTAAATATATAATAATAAAAATAATATTACCAAAAAATTAATACAACAAAATAATAATAATAATAATAATTACTATTATTATTATTATTTTAAAAGAATTATTATGAATGGTTGACCATTCGACGTTTGACCATGGTTAACTATGGTTGTGAGAATGTGATGTTGGACCATGGTTGACCATGGATGACCATTGTTAGAATGTAACATTGGACCATGGTTAATATTTTAAACCCAAGATATAAAAACCTTAAGATAAATATTATAAAAACCCTAAAATAAACATGGTTGACCACAATTTACCATCGTTGATTTTCATACTAAGATAATCTTTGTCATGATGCGACATTCGACCATGGTTGATTTTGATATAGAGACAATATTTGACACAATGTGAAATTGGACCATCGTTGACCTAAGGGATTAATATTATAAATGAAAGTTATATAAACCCTAAGATAGATATCATAAACCCTAAAATCATCATGGTTGACCATGGTAGAGCATCGTTCATTTTCATATTGAGACAATTTTTTTCACAAAGTGACGTTGGACAATGGCTGATCATGGTTTAGCATGATTGATTTTCATATCGAGACAATCTTTGTCACATTGCGACATTGGACCATGGTTGACCATGTCACAATGTCACGTTCAACCATGGATGACCACGGTTGACCATGATTATAAACCCAATGGATTTATATTAAATCCAGGGATTTAAATTATAAATCTTGTGAATAATATTAAACCATGGGCTCCTAATGGCCACATTCCTTTTGTCACATAATTCCTTAGTGTTAAGGTTTTTACCTCTTGGACATTTATAGCCCATGTCAAAAGGCAATTTCAACTTCTTCTAAGAGAATTTTTATGAATGCTAATGATAGGAAAAATATGTTGTTAGAGATCAACTACCATCATTCTAGGTAGTTTGTATTTCTTTTTTTCCAATATCTTTGTGTTATTATGTTTTTCATTTTCATCTTCATCTTCATCCATTTTTAGTGTAATCTAGATCAAAGAAATCTTGAAAAAATTGATATAAAAGTCATATTTTAAAAGCCAAGGTTACCACTTTTTTCTGAAAGCACATTAGTATCTAAAGTTTGATTTTATAATGGTTGTTAAATCTTGGTTTATGACTTAGCCCTTAATGCATAAGTTTAATAATAATTGATTTTAGAAAAATTGCCAATGCAACTTGAAATTTCTAATACCACTCTAGATCTATTTTAAATACTTTATGTATTAAGCCAAAAAGAATCAAAGCTATCTAAGTGAAAACCTTTCTTCGATTTTTTACATCCAATACAATCCCTTTTGATACTTGATAATTCTAAAATTGAAATGCATCTAAAATCCAATTTTATTTTATTTATTACACGATCATAATTTTTCCTTAATTTGATATAAACATCATAAATAAATGCTTCCTCATATTAAACTATAAAATGTTTCTCTTAACACAATGAACGTCCATTTAAATACAATTAATGTACGGAAAAAAAACTGCATAACTAAAATAAAAACTGCATGAATGCAAAAAATAATAATGCGTCGAACAAATACTTAGATTAAAATTTGTGCATGTTTTTATTGTTAAAAATATCATGTGAAAGGAAGAGAAATATGTCTAAACTAAAAGTTGAGTCATTGTTGTTTTTTTCTTTTTACTATTTATCACTGTTTTTTCAATTTTAACACAGCTTTATGAGGTGCTGCTGAATTGATTTGTGTGATTAGTGTCCATTATATTCTTATATTTCAAATTTCATGAGGAGGAATTAAGCGGACAACTAATTGTGAGAATTACGTTAATCTAAAAATATCTTAACTTTAAATAAGTTTTACAAAGTATTGATAGAAATTTAGACGGTTTTGATAATAACTACAACCCATCGCTTAGTAATTCAATTTTCAATCCAATATATAAAGTAAACCAATAAAATATATATATGTAATTTCTTTATAAAATAATGTATTCAACCACTCTCGAAAACCGCTTCCAACAACCACATTTTGTTCAGATCCATTCCGACACCTCTGTCCTTAAAGGACTTTCAAACCGTCTTATGGACTATCTGGCCTAACGTGCAAAATCAGATGATATGCTTCGATTACTGTAATTTTATTGCAAATTAGTTTAATCAATAAATGAAATTTAAAAAACCGACTACAGATGGCCCATCAGGAAGATCTGACAATCAGAGGACACGCCACCGAAAAATCCGTGATCCCAAGGACATGAGCAACTTCCTGCTTAGTTTCTACTTGTCTGTGAAAATCAAGGCTATATCAGCATAGATTTATATATAAAACACAGATTTAATATGAGTCGAAAGAGATTAAATTTCTTTTATTGCAAACTTATTTTAAAATATAATAAACAATGAGTTGGAATATTTAATTCCTACTTGTCTATGGTTGTAATTTTCTATCTGAGGAGTTTGTTCCTGCATAATAGGGGATATCTAGAACTATATTTTTTCCTAGTTTAGTGTGTGGTTGAGAAAATCTCTCAACCACATTACTGTACGTCCAAGATAGATTTCCTATCTTGAGACTATTTCATGTATATATGTGTGTGTAATATCTTTGTGTGATATATAGAATTTGAATAAAGTTTGCAGTGTGATATTTTATCTTGGTATCAGAGCTATAAGGGCCTGGGCCTCGGCCCCTCATGGGCTGAGGGAAATAGGAAATAAGAGAGTTTTGTTTTTAGTTTTTTGTTTGTCCATCGAGCTTGGTTTGATGCTGTAGCGATTTGGAAGAGCTGCCGTAGGATTGAAGCAGATTGCTGAAAGTCGTGACAAGAGTTGGAGGTTGTGATCATTAGAGTTTTGTGTGGTTTAAAGACTGTCGTGCTGCGAAGGAGCCATAGTGGATTTGTGTTGCATGAGTTGCAGATGTCATGGACAGCTGCGTGTGCAGAGGATTTGATAACGGAGTTTTTATGAAGAAGGGTAGTGAAGGAGAACAAATATTTGGGCTGTGGATCAGGTAAACTTTCTACATGAGCTCGTTAATAAAAAAAAAAAAATTCAGTGTTTTGTTGGGGTATGTGACGGGATGCCAGAAGGGTTCTCATACAGTGGATCGAAGTGTTTTCCTACCTGTTGCACCATTGTCCAATCGATTCGGTTCCCCAAACCTGATGATGGGAATGACTATATAGTTGTTTCTACTCCGAGACTGAATTCTGTTTGAAGCTAATGATCTCACACATTGATCTCTCTGCCGATTTCAGCTGCGTATCCGCGAGGCCGTATTGATTCTTTTTCTAGATCTGCGCATACAGTGTGAAGTCCAATGATTATTATGAAAAATAGATGGGTGTAGTGCTGGTCAAGGAAAGTCATCATTTGTCTGTTATCGAGGGCAGTCTTATGCAATTAAATTTTTTGATGTATATACAAGGGAGATGAGGCGGATCTAATTTGAGATCGGGTAGCATGATTGTTAAACGACATTTTGTGTTGCATGGATCTTGGATCGTTGTCGTCTGTTTGCTTGTGTTTCTTTCTCTGAGTAGCCATCATCGGATGGTAGTGCGAACAACTAGTGTCCTCTCTGATACGGAGCCGAGGGAGAGCAAGGCTATGTCAGCACTACGAGTGCTCGAGCTAATACCAGTGATCGAACTGCCAAAAGAGAGAGAACGTGCATCTAGCTTCAGTTCTCATAGGCCACTATAGAGACCCATTCCTGCACAGTGGAAGCGTCCTCAAAAGGCGAGTGAAGTTGTTGATGCACTTGCTGTGTCCCTTCAAAATTTGGATGGGAAGATCATAGAGCCGCGTGCATCGACTGTAACCCGAGTGTGGTTACTGTAAATTGTGCTGACAAAATTAGTCTCAGTCTCGATTTGGTGCGCATTATGTTGGCTTGAGTGTTGTTAAAGGAGATCTATCGACCGAGGAGAAAGATGCTGAATTGAATTGACAATCTAAACCTGTTGTAAATAAGCTTAAAATGTTGAATGTTATTACGGAGGTTCTTTCCAAGAGGCAATTGCAGCAAGAATTCTTAGATCGTGGAGTGCTCTCAGTTTTAAAGAATTGGCTTGAGCCTCTGCAGATAAATGTCTTCCCAATACAAATATCTGTGTATGGGAGCATCGATTCTGCCAAGGAGGAGTTGGAGAGATTGAGATCGCTGGTGCTGGTAAAGATTGAGATCGCTAGTGTCTTTAACATGCCAAGGACCCGTGAATCTACAAGCTTCCTGTGATGATAATTAGAAGTATTTTTAAATTTCCAATAGGCTCTGGTGCGCTAGACATGGGAGCTGCTCTTTATTTCATGGAAGTGAACATAGGAACTCCTCCGTAGAAAGTTCTCATGGTTCCAGATATAGGCAGCGATCTTATGTTGGTGAACTGCAATCTCAAAATCTGATCCATTGTCGCAAATCCCCTTCCTGCATTCATACACAGCAAATCCTCATCTTTATCATATCTTCCTTGCAATTCCAAAGAATGCAATAATTTTTCCCTTTCCCTAACCCCATCGGTAGAATGTTATGGTTCCATGGAGGCCTGCAAATACAGTGAGGGTTACATGATTGGCACCAGCACCAGCGACCTTTAAATCTGGGAAAATATAACCTTGAAGTCCACCGATGACAAAGATAAGGTCACGGGAGCCACAAGGGTTTTGATGGGATGCAAAATAGAGAACCATCCTGCTGATTCACTTGTGAGCTCTAGTGGCGTTTTGGGATTAGGTCAAGCTTTCACCATATTTGCTCAACAAACTCTCCCTTTATATGGGGGCAAGTTTTCTTTCTCCTTAAGAGACTATCTAGATTCCTTCACAGTGAAAAACTCTTTGATGATGATCTTTTTAATTTTTCAATGTATTGTTGTGTAAGTGTCATGACAATGTAAAACTGGTTGTAATTGAAGTGACATTGGTATTACCAACTATTGTCACATTATTAGTGTGTGTTGGAGCTGGTCATTCCAAAAATACACAAATTTTCAGGAAAATTATTATCTATCAGATATATTGATGACATGACATTAAAGATGGGAGCGTCAAAGATTGGAGGATGATCGAGTTTGTGTTTTCCCAGTGCGATGGAAATAGATTGTGGAGACAAATCTGCATGTTCAATTGCGAGGAGATTAGCTTGACAATGGGCCTTAGATGTTGCAGCACGTTAGCGAGCATGAGGAGGCATGCTTGAAAGCAGTAACCTTGCCTTGATACTGTGAGCAGGGGAAGTGGCATTATGTTGTGATGTTGGGGGAATTGGATACTGAAACGCGACGGAGGATTGGACCGTGGAGTCCTGGTTTACTGTTCTTGAAGGGAAAATTGTGTTCTCTTCGTGTGATTGTGAGTGCCTATGTCTGGATCATCATTGTTGGAATGCACTGCATTGAGTCCAGTTGAAATGTCGTCAATATATTTATTTATCAGTTGACCCCTCAGGTATCGTTGGTGAAAAATGGTTGCTGGTATGTTTGGAAAATAATCATATTTGGGCAGAGATAGAGAAATTAAATCTGAAGAGTTTATGTCTTTATTTAGCTTCTTGGAATCATGTTGAAAGTTCTTGAGCCTTATTGAGCCTAGCTAACTCAATGTAGGTAAAGTTATTTTGTTAGAATTAGCTACTCTAACAAATGACAGGTGAAATGTGGAGTTCCAAGAATTTATTTGATAACAATAAAGATGCCCAAGATGTGAGCAACGAAAGATGAGGTAAAGGAGCAGCAACAACATTTATGGTGGAAAACAAAGTAGATGTTTGTTTGAGTTAGTGTGTTTTGTGGAATAGACTCCCTAGAATGTTATAAGCAAGTCTAGATGGTTGTTGTAATGGTCATTATATGTACCTAGAAACTCCAAAATGTTGAAGTATGGAATGTAAGCCTTGTAAAGGCATTTCAAAGTTTGTGGTGATCTTAAAACCACTTTGTAATGGTTTATGGTCAGCCTCAAACCATCATTTTGTCACTGTAAAGTGATGGTTTGTGGTGAGCCAGAAACCACATATATCACCTTTGTGGATGGTTGGTGGTGAGCCAGAAACCACATATATCGCCTTTGTGGCTGGTTGGTGGTGAGCCAGAAACCACATATAGAGCCCTAGTGGCTGGATCACCTTTGTGGCTATGCGTACACTGGAGCTTTGTGCTCGTAGGAGCAGGTGGACTGCAATAACGCCTGGCTCACGGTCTCAGATATTGGTGTGTCTGAGCACAAGAGGGTCGGCGCACTTTTCTATCTGACAATTGCGTCGAAAGGCGCAATCAACGCAACGATTAGCGATTGTTATTTGGACATGAATATTTCGCTCAAAAAGGTGTTGATCTCTCTTTTTTTTGGAGGTTTTGCACATGCAATTCGTCCGATGGTGGTGGATTTGTAGGTACATATACGCAGTGACAATGGTTGACAGAATCATGTATGTGAAGGGCATCCTACAGGACTAGCGGTTGCAACAGTTGGTACCCATGCATTTTGATGGATGGTTGCTCCTTTATATGGACGTCGACATATTCTTTGTTATGTTTGACCACAACCAGACTTTGTGAATTAACATCATGACAAGTAGTCATTAAGGGGGGGAGTTGGAATATTTAATTCCTACTTGTCTATGGTTGTAATTCTCTATCTGAGGAGTTTGTTCCTGCATAATAGCAGATAACTAGAACTATATTTTTTCCTAGTTTAGTGTGTGGTTAAGAGAATCTCTCAACCACATTACTATACGTCTGAGATAGATTTCCTATCTTGAGACTATTTCATGTATATATATGTGTGTAATATCTTTGTGTGATATATAGAAGCTGAATAAAGTTTGCAGTGCGATATTTTATCTCAATGTGTTTTTTTTTACTGTTTAAATTGCACTTTTGACTATTATAGAGATTACATACCATGTGTATTGAGTCATTTTATATTCATACTAAATTATTTCATTGTATTGTATATTTGATTCTATTATATATTAAAATATTTTCTTTTAACATTTTTTTCTATATATAGATTTATATAAAGTTGATATCACTTATTAAAATATTTTTGAAAAAAATAAGGTTCAATCCTCTTACTCACATTTTTTTTTTTTTACTTCTAATTAGTCTACATGATATTAGGCCATATGGACAACTAATTAAAAATGCATATCATATATTTTTTTTCATTTTTATAAGAGTTGAGTTGTTTTTCTATTTAGAGAATATTTTATTTTTATTTTAAGAGGGACAAACATACTTACACATAGCCTTCACATTAATATAGATCTATGTGGTAATTTTTCATTGTTTAAATGGTATAGTTTGATATTTTATCATTATTAATATTTTATATTAAAAATTGAATTAGTCACACATTTTCCTCTTATTGATGATGATGATGATGACTGAGGCCAATCTTTGGTCTATCAAACCTAAAGAAAAGAGTTATTTAGTTTAATAGATTTTATTCCAAAGTAACTATACTTTATCTTCAATTACTTATATATATATGTGTGTGTGTGTGTGTGTGTGTGTGTGTGTGTATTTTAATTATTCTATCTAAATAATTAATTTTAATATTAAATTAATTAATTATTAATTATTTAATAATTAATAATTAATTTCATTATTTTTTGAAGACGTGACATACTTACACATCTCTGGCATACTAGATTGTAGAATGAACCTTGCGACTCAATGAACCTTTCGACTCAACAACACGAACGGATTCCACCTCTTAATTTTATTCTTACCGCTATGTAATATTCCCTACATCCACGTTGTCATCTAACTACTACCTACTTGTTACCATATGTTGCATTATAACTTCTATTCAATGAAAATCATACAGAATAAATTAAATAAATAATTATTTATTCATGAAAAATTATAATAGATTTTTTCGCCTATTCATCATGTTTTGATTTAACCTTCCACATATCAAACTTTTTAATATGTATTTTTTTAATTTAGTATTTTAAATCAAATTGATCTCTTTAGTTTTTAATAAAATTAAAATAAAACTATATTAATAATGGTCTAAAATATAATATATTAAATATTATTATTAAGTCTAGAAAGCTCATTTTACAATCGAGTATGAGAGAAATGTGTAAATATCTTAAATCCTCAAAAAATAATAAAAATAATTATTAAATATTAATTAATTAATATTTAATTAATTAAATATTAAAATTAATTAATTATATATATATATATATATATATATATATAATTGAAGGTAAAGTAGATTAGTTACTTTTTAATAAGAAGAAAATGCGTGATTAATTCAATTTTTAATATAAAATATACCCTAAATAGAAAAACGACATCACCTATAATAAAAATGAAAAAAAGAAACATATGATATTCATTTTTAATTAGTTGTCCGTATGACCTATAAAAAAATTTGAGTAAGATGTTTAAACCTTATGTTTTCAAAAATATTTTAATAAGTGATATCAACTTTATATAAATCTTTTTATAAAAAAAATTGTTAAAACAAAATATTTTAATGTATAATAGAATCAAATATTCAATATGAGTTATGAATAAATAATTTAATATGAATTAATATAAAATGATTCAATACACATGTTATGTAATCTTTATAACATTTATAACATTTAAAAGTGCGATTTAAATAGTAAAAAAATATACATTATTTTTTGTATTTAAAATAAATTTACAAGAAAAGAAATTTGATCTCTGTCGGTTCATATTAAATCAGTGTTTTAAATGAATCTATTCTGATTTTTTAATTTTAATTAATAATTAATTTTGAATTTCAAATTATTTGTATAGTTATGCCAATTTTTATTATTTATTGTGGCCGTGACAACTTGGTTTGGTGTTTTATTTTCATCGTCCATACTTCTTTTATTTAAATAATTTTCCGTGATGGGGTGAGCTTATATAGACGAATCCTGAGGAAGCGTACGATTGGCATGAGTAAGAGAAGAATGATTCGAGGGTTGGACATATTAAAAAGCTATCAAGTTCTTACCACCTCGTCGTTGAAAAATATTGGGCGGCACCTAATGGAAGCCAAACCTCTTGGCCCCCCCCAACGAGTGTCCTCGTTATAAATACAATCGCTTAATGGGTGTCATGAGGGATGTACAAAAGTATATTTGTTTTTAGGTTTGATCATATAGTTGTAATGGTTTTTATATTAGATATTATATTTTAGACTTAATTACATTAAGTAAGTTATTTATTTATGATCACTTTCATGAGAAGTAGTTATAATTAATTATTTTTTCATAAAAATGATCATAAATGAATGACTTACTTAATACAATTGAATCTCAAAAATGATATGTAATATAATGCATTGCTGAAAACTCTCATAGCTTCTATATTGTTGAATTGATTGAGAGATTCTCTCGAAATTCTTGACATCACAATCTCTGACCTTATTGATGAGACCATTATGTCTCAACGTATTAAAGGTTTTAAAGAGTGTGTTGGGCATGCCAATTCTCTTGGACGATCCAACAATCACCATGGATGTCTCTTGTGGTTGGATATCTTTATCGCTGCATGGATGTTTGGCTTCCATTATCGCTGCATGGATGTCTCTTGTGGTTGGAAAAATGTTTATGTTTGTTGGGGGTGGCGAAGAAGGTCTCACCAACTTCTACGACATCATGTATATGTCGCCCCTTTATACTATTTCATTGACTAACTGCATTTTTTATGATTTATCTTTCATCATGGTGTTTGATATATCAAACAAGCTAACTTTTCGACCCCTATTGCTTGCTACAAAAACCTCGGGCGTGTCAATGTTCTTCATATAGTTTCGCCATAAAACTAGAATGGTGTCATCTTTCGAATTGCTGGAAGTATTGTCATCCTCGTGGCTCCAAAAAACTGAACCCACTATGGTACCTAGGATCTTTCTCCATTTAATTATAAGAGTTACATTTTTATTTTTTATTAAAATTTTAATTAAATATTTTTAAAAATTTATATGATAATAATTAATATTAACTATTTTTGAAATTAATGTATTGTATTCTCCAAAATTAAAAAATACTTAAATTATATATATATGTGTGTATTCTAATAGTATCATAAATTTAATAAATTTAAAACTAACAAAATTATGAGTCTAGAGGCTTATTCCACAACTCGCTATGAAAAAGATGTATAAATGTGTATATAAATCTATTCTCTTTTAAAATAAAAACAAAATTTAAAAATTATGTTTTAAATAGAAAAATAATAAACACTAAAAAATAACGTTTTACATTAAAAAAAAATTGCGCGTGAAAAAAATTGAGCTCTCAGCTTATATTACCTCTGTACTTGAAATAAATCTATAGAGATAATATTAAAATGAAAATATATATTTTTCTTATAATATAATTAATATATTTTATGAAATACCCAATTAACCAATCAGTAATTTAAATGTGATTAAATAAAACTTCGATGACTTAATTCATAGTCCTCGAATAACAGTTTTATATCTTATGTATCAAATCTTTCAGTGAAAATCACATTGGAGAAATTTGTGTCGACGCGTTTTGAACCAGCTAGTGTGGTTCATCATCAGGACAAGATGAGAAATCTGATCCAGGACTCAGATTAAATAGATAATGAAGCTTCAATTAGCCGTTGTAGAATAATGGCTAGTTTGACAAAAAAAATATAAAAATAAAAATAAATAAATGAAATTATATATATATATATATATATATATATATATATATATATATATATATATATATATATATATATATATATATATATAAAGGGTTAAAAATAAAATTAAAATATAAATTAAAAAATATAAATATAAATATAAATATAAAAACATAAAAATAATTATAATAAAATAAATATATCAAAAATAAATAATAAATAAATAAATTAATAAATAAATATAAATTACTTGAATGCAATTCAATATTTTATTTGAAACTACACTAATTAATTCATTTATTTTATTTTTAATTTAAATAGATAATTAATTAATTAATTGATTAAATATAAATAAATAAAAATGAAATTAGAAACAAATAATAAAACATAATAATGATAAATAAATAATAATTAACTACATAATAAAGAATAATTGAACAAATAGAAAAATAACAATAATGAGAAAAGTAAAACAGGACGAGAGGAGAGGAAAAGATGAACCTAGGACAAACAGAAGGGAAGAAACCCAAAAACTAAGAATGAAGGGCAGGGATCCAGCATCTTCTCACACTCCACCCATCATCTCTGTTAAGGTTGACCGACCTCTTTTCAATCTCAAGGGCCTCCCTAAACTTTCGGTGGTGGAAATGGTCCACCCTCGCAATGACCTCAGCATCTTCAATGCAAATGTGATGCTTTGTCTTTTCAGCATGCTTTGCTAAGGCAGAGGAGCGAGATCTATTATGCTTTACGTCAGCGGCATGTTCAAGAATTCTTTGACTAATGGATCGACCAGTTTCACCAATATAAGGTGTCACACAAGAGCACAAAATCAAGTAAACACCCTTACCCTCCTTCGGGCATATTGGGTCCTTAACCGATTTGAGCGAACTCTGAATAGTGTGGAGGGGCTTGAAGGTTGAAGGAACACTATGTCTCCTTAGTATCCTAGCAATCTTATCAGTCGTTCGCTGGATAAAAGGGAGGTGAACACGAGTAGACTTGTCACAATAATCACTTTTAACCCTAGGACCTTTTTCCACTTTTTGGAAAGCTCTAAGACATTGAACCTTGCTATAACCATCTTTAAGGAAAACATTAATAAGATGAGATTTCTCACCTTCAAGGTGATGCTGATCAGCAATTCTAAAGGCACGAGTGGCTAAGGTGATGAGAACCCCTAACTTCTGAGCGGGGAATGATGAGAGCCCGCATGTAAATACTGCTCAGTGTGTGTCTTCTTTCTAAAGACCCTATGAAAGAAAGAGCCTTCTTCATTCCTAGTAATAAGGACATCAAGAAAGGGAAGGCTACCATCCACTTCAAATTCGATGGTAAACTTAATGGAGTCTATTATGAAAATCATTTTAAATAAAACCCTCCATGTATCACTCACTTACCCATTCAAAGTTAACACATGGGTTTGCTTTCAACACGAAGTGAAAATTATTATTATATATTTAATTTTAGTTTTGACATTTTAGTTGAACTACAAGTTTTTAACCCATGAAATGTTCATCGACTATTATACAGGCACACTTTTCCAATAATTTTTTTTTTCTTGTGTGTGAGCATTTTACAAATTCCCCAATTATGAATGTGGAAATTATTAAAACTAATATTCGTTATAAAATTACCTGTAACTTTTCCTTCTTTTGAACCTATGTGAAGTCATTTCTTATTATTATCGTTCTATAAGTCATACTTAATTATTTTCCTTTTAATGTCATTGGGTCCTTTGTCAATGTATATATTATTCATATAAAGCTTACATCTCGGGTTATTTTCGCATGATTTCAAGATCCCGATCTTGGGGTCCCAAGATCTGAGTAATTGTAGCACAAATAATAAAAGTAAATCAAATTAGAAAATAATTTAGGAATTGATTTTTCAAATTTTATTAGATTAGAAATTGACGATTACAACTATATTGTGTTGGATAAATTTACAGTTACAATTACATTGTGGTGAATATTCTATTTTTTCTATTACAAAAGGAAGCTTGTTATTTATAGCATTTTTTAGTTACATTACCATAAATGAATATTATGGGTGGGAAAATATCATGGGTGAATAATACCATGGGTAATTTATTTATAGCCTTTAGTTATGTTACCATGGTTAAACACCATGGGTGAATTTTCATTCAGATCATTCCTCCTCCCTTAGGAAGTAATGGTCCCCATTGGGTGAAATTCCAGGTCCCCATTGGGTGAAATTCCCTTCGGAGAATCTTTTCTCGAAAATGAGTTGTGGATGAACAAGTGTTGTTGAAGACAAGGGTTTTACTTGGTTGACCCATAACCGAGGGATTGTGGATGAACTATAACTGTGATGCTTGAATATCTGAGGATAAATATACCCTATAATTATTGTAAGCCAACTATGATATTGACAGTGTGTGGTCATGAAAATGGATTTTGATGACAAGGGTTTTTCGTGGTTGACCCATAACCATGATGAAGAAAGAGTCGAGAATAGAGGTACCTTGTAATATTGGTGGGTCAACTGTAAGGTCAACATTGTGTGGCCGAGAAAATGGACTTCGATAGCAAATGATTTTTTGTGGTTGACCCATAACCATTATCAACGAGGGTTCAAGGATAGAGATACCCTGTAATGAACCTCAAGATCACTTATCTATTTATTTGCTAGAGATATGGTGGTTTGTCTTTGTAAATTCTCACCATACAATGAGATGTTGTGAAGGATTCCTCTAAGCACTCAAGTTTCATAGTGATTGGCATTACCATGCTTTGATAGACCCATAAAAAAATTACCTTGGCATCATGAGGGGTATTTTCTCGGAGCCAAAATCATGCCTAAAGATAGTCAACAAATATAGTCCAATCACCATGGGCATTGAATGCATGGATAGAAAGATAAAATATAAAACTCCAAAATGTATTTGGCTTACAAATATGTAATGATCAAGAAATATTATGCCTAAAAAATAATTACTAGAATACCCACAAATACCAATGGAACGAAAATTCCAAACAATAAAAGGACCAAAGCAAGCATAGTCACAAAAGGAATGGCACGAGATGATTTCACATAAAAAATGAAAAAAGAAATGTCCGGAAATAAAAATGATGTCTTCAATGTGTTCTTCTTCCATTTAGTGTTGTTGAATATAATATATATAAGTGACAATGCATTATCAGCAGGCAAAACCATAAAGACCCACAGAAACATAGCTGTCATTAAACCTCCATGGTTCAAAGGAAAAAGGAAACCAAAGAACTCTAATGTCATTGTAACTAGTGTTAGGACAGAAAAATAGAATCCCAGTTCCCACATAGCTCTTGAACACCATAGAATTCTAATCCATGGAATGATTCTCCAACAAACAAAACATCTATGTTTCCTCAAGTTCATGGACAGAAAAATAACCGAACATTCATTGTGGCTTTTCCAGGTGTCGAACATGTTGGAGTGGTTAAGCCTCACATATTGGAATTCCATGATGGTGTGGTTTTTTTGTAGCCTCGGAAGCGATGCAAGGACCCGCAATGTTCTGAATACAAAAATTTCCCATATGAATTTTCTATGTTTGGTATGAACATTTCCCTTAGATTAGCTTCCCATATTAAGGCCAATGGCCAACCAGCCACACCAAGAACATAGCCCAATATCTAAAAAAAATATTCAAAGTAAAACCAAGCAGTATCTGTAGATTTATATGGGCACAAATACCTTAGCATAAATATCCTAATTAGTATCAGTATTCCCCAACTAACCAAATTCATCACCCCATGTATATTTTTGAAAGTTTAAAGCAGAATGTTAATAGATGTAGTTGCCACTCCAAATTTGAGATCTATAGTTCCCTTACTGTTCAAATTAGTCACAACCAAGGTGTGTGATTCAGTAACCAATCATGTGACTTTCATGTCAATATTCTACATATGATTCACATTGGTATGATTGTTCTTGAGTCTCCAATTTGAAAAGATATTAATTTGGTTATTCTTGAACTCTGCAATTATAACATAGTTATCGATGAAACGGGAACTCTAGCCCAAAAAGACTCAAAAAACATGAAAAAACGCCCCAAAAACAAAAAGTGTGTATTCCAGAATGCATTTGGTTTTTTATCAAGGTCAAATTTCAATATTTTATAAAATTATGCTAAAAACGAAATTGTTTCTTGAAAAAAGGATTGAAAAAACGCCCTCAAAACAAAACAAGTTGATGCTGGAATAACAAAAAAAAACATTGTGTCACACTTTTGACACATTGTAAAAATGGAATTAAAGACAACATATTAGGACATTGAAAAATCGTAAAATTCTAATTTTTTTTATAGATGATTTTAAATATAAATAAAATCATGTATGAAGGGCTTGTCATTTCGAACAATTTTTATCCATGTTTTTAAACATAAAATATATTGACTCTAAACAACCCGAAAATTGTAACTATTTTCGACCATAACATTAAAGAGAAAATTTCGTAGTGCATAAAAACCTTAATGACAAGTTGTAAATCTCAAGTTTTCAAGATACTTGAACCATGAAATTATGGAGAAATTATGACTTGAAAATTTTAAAAAATGAATAAGTAAATTAAAAAATTATTTTTCCAATAGTAATTTTAATTGTAAAGGAGAAAAATATATCTCTTTTCAAATCTTAGCATAAGACAAATTTAAATCTAATTGCAACCAAAACCTAAAAATCAAGCATCAAAAAAAAATGTCCCCTCTCAATGAAGCATATAATTTTTAAAAATTTTAAAAGTATCTTATACCAAATGGTTACAATACATAATATCATCGTAATATCACTGCATAATCTAAAAATTCAAAATTAATTTATATTTTATTTTTCACTTTTAATCAAAATATCAACATTGGTACATTGAGTATAACATAAATTATTTTTGTAATTCATTGTTGCGCTGTGGATATTCTAAAGAGATGAATTCTTCATAATTAAAACATATAATCCAACAAACATAGAAATGTCTCATAACTTCATGAAAAATCAAATGGAAGTCCAAATTTTGATTTCAAGTTACCATACAAACATCAATTACATAAAAGTGTCTTAGACAATTATTCAAAATCAACCATAGGTTTTGGCACACCATCAGGACCTACATCTTCAGATGAATGACTCAATGCAAATGAAGATGATCCATATTCTTCTCTTTCATCAACTACTGCTCCATCTGAGTCAAGATGCATGCCCACCATTTCAGAGTTCAAATGCCTTGTAGATCTATGACTACTTTCTGCAGAGTCCCATCTCAACAGTAATTGTTTTTGTAGAAATTTCTTCAAAATATTTATGGTCTTCAACCGAAGAGTTCATCTCTTTGTCAAATTGAAGTCATACACAAGTATGTCAACATCCTCCAATTTTAAGACATCTGTGAAGCGATGATTTATATTTGTGCCCTTTCTTTTTCTCTTTCTGCCAATTTTTTTTTTCAAAAAAAAATTGTAATATCAATGGGTGGGTACTTGTTGCATACCAATGTAATCAACATCTGGCTTGATGTACATTTGTGCCCTTTATTTTTCTCTTTCTGGCTTGTACACACCATTGAAAGGGTGGGTACTTGTTGCATACCAATGTACATCAACAGCTGTAATATCTTCATTTTCATTCATTCCTTTATAACCTTCACAATCTAGAATGGATAGCCAAGTGGATTTTCATCTGCTAACACTACTATCATGCAACCCTGCTTAACATCCTACACAGAACCCCTGTAAAGGTCTTCCATGGCTTCACATTGTGCACATGATCTTCTAGAACCAATATAGAATTCTCTTTCCTCTACCTGTGGAGAATTAATAATATCTTGAGACCGTTGTTGTTCAATAATGTGTTTTTCCTGATGTTCATTTGGCATATTTTGTGACAAAAAAAAAGGAGTCTTCAAAAGTGTATCCACATTTACTGATCTTGAAATCATATCACTTTGATTACTGAAAAAAGACTCCCACCAAACTGAATCGACAACATCGAAGTACTCATATGTATCTCTAATACATCTTTTATTTTCCTCCAGACATTCAGAATAATTTATGTCTCTCTTCTACCTTCGTGCATTATGGAGTTCAACAATTGACTGTAATAACAATATCTTTGATTAAAATATTGGACGCTCTGGAATAAACTTCAAAAATGCTAAACCTGATGATGGCCCCCATTCTGCAACAGTTGAATACTTCTTGCCCCATATAAGTGTTATCCCATTAATTTTGATACGAAATTAATGTTGGAAGCTAATGTTGTTAAGTTGTTAAATGAATTTCTCCTCACCATGCGATCCCAAAATAAACCTTCGCATGTCAATAGTTTCTTCGAACACATGAAAAATAGGCTCTAAAATTTACGATTTCTTAATACATTCAATTAATGATGGCATGCTCCCAACACCTTTCCTCCTTAATGTT
Organism: Pinus albicaulis; assembly: GCA_034641835.2. Taxonomy (NCBI): domain Eukaryota; kingdom Viridiplantae; phylum Streptophyta; class Pinopsida; order Pinales; family Pinaceae; genus Pinus; species Pinus albicaulis. The sequence continues at coordinate 626,608,790 of CM076584.1, read as the reverse complement.
ACTGAAAAACGACTGAACATTTGATCAATATGATCATGAGTATGCCTAACAAGAAGAAAACCAACCTTTATCTTTTTAAAAATTCCCAATTCAATGAGCATGTTTAGATACCCAAAAAGAACTTGATTTTTGTTTTCACGACTTGTGTTGTCTAATTGTAAATACAAAACTTCAGGAAGAATACCAAACCAATGAGTAACCACGTCATATATTATAGTTATTGTCAGATTTGCATCATTGTGAATATTTGGAGTTGTGAAGAAAACTCTTGGAAACATCTTCTCATTAAATACCATACAACCAACCAAGTGAAACTAAATGAAATTTTCCTCCTGTAATTTTTTTGGCGTGCAGAAAAAACGTAGAAGAATTGTTTTCTTTTGGTCCATACCATCAATTATCAAACCCAGATATTTATTTGGATGATCATAACGCTCCTTTCGATGTTTATACAAATTTTTCCTTTCAATTGTTTGCTGATTGCGATGCTCATGAAGTTCTTTGACAACAAAATATGTACATAAAATAAAAGAAACATATGAATAAATATATTTTCATAGTTGATAACTATCCAATTTTAGAAAACAATGTTTTGAACGCATACCTCTTTCTGCCCCTGGACATTTATCTCTTTTTCCTTCTATTATGTCCATTTAAAAGCGATTTTGGGGAAAATTTGTTTTCTATGGTTTTTGTGTTCAAAAACTATTTTTTAAGGTTTTTAGGTTTGAAAACCATAATTTTTTTATATTTTTTTAGTGAAGAAAATGGAAAAAAAACTCAAATTATTAGAGTTTTAGGACAAAAATTTGGAATTTTTTTCTTTTTTAGGACAAAAATTTAGAATTTTAAAACATGAAAATTTATTTTTGAAAATATGATTAGATATTTTATTTATTTTTATTTAAAGAAGACTAGATAGTTTTAGTTTATATTAAACCTATTTGTTTTTTTTATATATAAATATATTGGTGGTTTCATTATTTAAATTGGTTTTTTTTTTGTTTTTTATTTGACAATATATATATATATATATATATATATATATATATATATATATATATATATATATATATATATATATATTATTTTTAATTATAATTTATAATTTTAATTTGTTTTTGTTTATAGTTGAAAGCATATAATATATTTTATGTTATTTTTTTATTTTTATTTTTAATTTTAAATTCTATAGTATTATGTTTTATATTAAACAAAAAAAAGTATTTTTTTTTTTTTTTAATTGTTTTAGTTTTAAAAAAAATAAAAAATAAAAATCAACATTTTCATATATTTGTTTGTTTATATTTTAAAACATATTTTAAAATTTTTTTTTATTGTGTTTCTATATTTTAAATTATAATTGTTTTAGTTTTCAGAAAATAAAAATTAAAAATTAAAATATTCTTATATATGTTTGTTTATATTTTAAAACATATTTTAATTTTTTTTTTATTGTTTTTTATATTTTAAATAATAATTGTTTTATTTAAAAAAAAGATTAAAATTAAACAAGATTTATTACTAAGATTTACATTCGCAACGGTTGCAGATTGAACACACAGTAAAACTTGTCACTATTGTTTTGATGTGCCCACCAAAATTTGGTCCACCATTTTCTTCGCAGACTTCTTAGGCTTACATCCGCCACATTACATAAGCTTTCACTCTGCTTGTTAATTTAAAACATATATATCTAACACATTAATTCATGACAGACAAAATTTAATACAACGGGATGGGTGAACATAATTTTCTAAACTTTGCGGACAAATAAATGTTTTCCCATGAGTTTCTACTGACCATTAATAAATTTCAATTTGGCTTTTAATTAATTTATTCTATTGCATAATGGGTAAAATTTACTCTTCTCAGAACTTCATTTATGCAATGTCCTTGCCTGCAAACACAATCCAAAACCTTCAAAACATTCATTGAGGTATGGTTGATGTTAGTGTATTTAATGCAGTGGTTGAGATTAATTCTCCAGCACTCCCACTTAATCACATTTGCCGCCATTGACCATTCCCAAACAATCTCTGATATAGACAAAATTTCTACGTGTTAATGGCTTTGTGAAGATGTATGCAAATTGTCCTTCCGACCTGCAATGTTGTAACACAATCTCACTGTTGAATTGTTGTTGCAGAAAATAGTGGTTGTTCCATCTTGTTCATGACATAAATCCTGCAGCATCCTTCTCATCCAAACCACTTGACACGATGTTTTTGTTGTGGCAACATATTCAGCTTCTGTTATTGACAATGATATCATCATTTTCTTCTTGGAATTCCATGAAATGGCTCCCAAACCCAAATAAAGAACATATCCCGACGTGCTCTTTCTCTCATCAAAACTTGCTACCCAATCACTATCAATGTAACCAACCAGCTTAAAATCATCTATTGTGTAGTAAAAAAATGCCATACTCCTTTGTCACATTGACATACTTTAACATTGTTTTCGTTGCTTACCAATGTGTCTTTTTGGGTGTCACCATGAACCTTGACGCCAAATTATTATATCAGGCCTAGTCAAGGTCAAATACATTATGCTGCCCACCATACTTTTGTACAATGTCGGATTAACATTGATGTTGCAATATTCCTTGCTAAACTTCAACCCCATGACCGTTGGAGTTAGTGTTGGATTTTTGTTCTACATATTAAACCTCTCTAAAATGTCTGCAACATACTTTTCTTGAGAGATAAAATTTCCATTTTCTATTTGCTTCACTTCTACGTGAAAAAAATATCTTAACAACCCCAAGTAATTCATTTCAAACTCACTTTTCATGGCTGCTTTGAAATCACCGATGAAGAAATCATCACTCCCTGTAAAAATAAAATCATCTACATACAAAACAACAATTGTCTCTTCCACGTTTCTAATTTTATCCTTTCACGACTAGCCTTGCTTTATGCCTTTCAATTTTGCCTTCAATATTGCCCTTGGTATTATAGACTGTAGTGTCCTATTTTTCCTAGTATAGTTTTGTCACTCCTATTAAGGGTGATTTTTTATGAGTTATATATATGGCATATTGATCACTAAATTGAGGAACAATTTTTTATATACATAATTATATTTCCTCTTATGTTTATGTATGTCATATTGATCGCTGGATTGGGTAACAATGTTTCATATACATAGTTATATTTCCTCTTATGTTTATGTATGGAAGATTGACCACTGGTTTGGGAAAATTATTTTATATAGTTTTATTTTCCCTTCTGTGTGGTATATTTGATTATGTGTTTTATATGGTGTTATGCATATGTTTCTCTTTTTTCATCTAACTTATGTATCAGGTATATAACATGGATGGCGATCCTAGATTGAGACACATAGATCCATGGATGCTCATGGTTATGTGGAACACATGGTTAAATTATGATTTATGGATGATATATGAATTGTATGATTATATATATATATATATATGTCTAACATTGTACTGAATAGGATAGTAGGGGACCTGGTCATTTTCCAACAAGGATTTTCAATTATGAATGACTGTGGAAGTCATTTCTTCAAAACGTAAATGACTGTGGAAGTCATGCACCATTATTGGTAAAATGTGATTAAGTTAATTTCATTATGAAATTCATACAATTCCTTTGAACTATGAGATTTTGATATGTGCAGGTCTTCGAAAAAGGCCTTACCAATGAACCATAAAATGGGTAAAAGCTCACAAGCAGTACCATAAGGAGAAACGTGGAGTTTCAAAGCACAGTAGACGAGAAAGCATGGAAATTAGGGCGTGGAGTCCTAAATCCAAGAAATATAAGACGTGGAGTCTTGTATATTTAGGGCGTGGAGTCCTAAATATGTAAAAATATGAAGTTGTGGAGTATTAGATCTTTGGAGTAGATCACGACGCGGAGTCCTTAATCTACTAAGGCACGGAGATGCATGAAATAACGGTGCGGAATCCCTATTCTCCGAAATAAAAATACCACTCATGGATAAATTTCCTTAAATAAAATCTCAATGTGAGAATTCTAGAAGGAATTTCTAAAAATAGAAATTAATGTCTAGCATCTCAAGCATGACTTTCCAAAAATAGTAAATCTCCTTGCAAAATTTGGTAATCAAGCATAATTGAAGGAAATTCAATTAACTTATCATTAATCAATTCGAATAGTTCAATATTGACTTAATCCTCCATATTATTAATATTATCATTACCTTTTATGAGACTATGATATTTTATTAAAAGGGAATTACAAATTAACTTCATCTATTAAATCACTTCACACCTCTCTCCTTCATGGCTCTCATGGCTCTATATAACTCTCTCTATTTTAGATATTACATTACACTCTCTTTTGTTCACTCATAAAAGAATGACATATTCCTTTTACACTCTCTTTAATGTATAGGTTACACTCTCCTTAAATAAGGCATGCATGCCTCTCCTTAATGACATAAGTTACACTCCTCTAAATGGAATACAATGCATACATATTACTCCTCATTTATGACAAGAATTTGTTTCATCTCATATATATGAGTCTTATGTATTCTATTGAGGAGGGGGGAGGGTGATGCCAAGAGTGAAGAGACTTGAGGAAGACTGTGAGGAGAGATATGGAGAGTATCCAATTGCTTCCAAAAAAAATCTGAAATCTTTAATAAACTACTAAGTATCTCCATCTATTGAGGTTGAACATGAGTGGTATTTGGAGGAAGTGAAAACTATATTCCTTAGTTTTCCTTACATATCTCTCTATTGTTGTATTTTTTTACTTCTTATGAGGTTTTGTAGCTTGGGGTTCTAGGGGGAGAAGTTCTCTTTGGATATGGTTGGGCAGAAAACCGGATGGTTCATAATGAGTTGGTAAGGATATTGGCACTGGAGCATACTCTGTTGGAGTTGGATCATACATCCATCCTTTTGGAGTTTTAAAAATTCACTATCAGGTATGTGGATCAAATTATATTGTGTATTTGTGTAGTTCATTTCATATATTTTGCTAGTTTGGTTGTTTGTTGAGACTTACATGTATATGAAGTATTGCACACCAAAATGTGAAGAAATTTTGCAATGGTTGTGGAATTATTTTCTTGTATAGTGTTGAATCGGTTGACAACAAGTATTAATGGATGAATCATGTAGGCTGCCATGAATTAGATGAAAAAATCCTAATGGCTTCAATTCTATTTTCCTCCTCTTTGTACAGCTCTAGATAAGTTTTCGTACTATGTGTTTGACAGAAGTAATAAATGAGATTGTAGGAATTTTTGGTTGTAGTTGTTTTGAAGAATCACATTTATGGGAATCCCTATTGTGATTATTCTCAACATCAGGGGGTATCCATTCTAACAACCCATTTTACCCCGACTTTGATTTCAAAAATCAAGTTTTCAGACACCGATTCCAAAATCTTCTATGTTTTTCATATTTGTTGCTGCATGTAGGAACCACTTGTTTTTTTTTTATTTTGTTGTTTCGTTTTTTTTTATATTATATTTTCCTGATAATTTATACTAATGAATATAATATAGTCTAACCACTTGGAAAAAAAAATTAAATTCTAAATAGTTAATACTTTGAAAAATTAAATAACTTTGTGGTAACTTGTTTTATGACTGCCAACTGTTTGTCAAAATTCCCCAATGGCTCTACCTTACAATGTTGTGAGCTATGTGCAAAATTCCTAAATATTTATATTCATTTATTGGTATAGATTCAACAATGAATATGGCAGATAGTATACTTATATCTTGAGTTCAATTGTTGGCATTACTCACAAAAAAAAAATGAAGTCATGTAATTTTGTATTCATGTTAGTTAATTGTTGTGAAAACACCTTAAAGAGATAATGGTTGTAATTGTTTGACAAAATGCCTCAATGGCTGTACATTTCATGCTTGTAAATTGGTTGTCATAATTTTCAATGGTTGGATATAGTTACGTTTATGAACCCTCCATTAAAAAAAAGGCTTAAGTTAATTTAGTATATGAAACCAAGGTGTTTCTACCGTAATAACTCCACTGAGTTAAAGGGTCCTGCTGAAAATTCAAAATTGGAGTAAATAATTTGTTGCAATATTAGCTCACATATGAATTCCTAATTCTTGGATACCAACCCTATATAATTTTAATTATCCTTTTAAGAAAATAATTTATAAGTATGTTATTTAGAAAAAAATCAAATTAGTCATTCTTGAACACATTTAATTGCAACGGAATTAACAATTAGCTTATTGTAAATTGTGGTTCATAAAGGTTGACATTTATTTAACCCACAAAATACTTTTTATTTTAAAGGTGATTTTAGTCTTGAGAAGAAAGTATTATGGTTGTATGTTTTGGATCTTGATAAACCTTGAACCTTGTAGCTTTGAGGATAAGTTAGTAGAATTTAGGGTGTAGTGTAAAGGATAGCAATAAAAATATATATATATGACCTTGCATTAAATTTTCATTCCTACAAAAAAAAAAAATATTTCATTTTGATTCAATACAATATTTCTCTATAATAATGATGGTAGGTAAGGTGGGACCTTACATAGACGCACTTCACTCCAATGACTTATTTTCCTCAAGGAAGGTCCACTAACTCCCATGTGTCATTCTTTTCAATTTCTCCTATTTTTTCATCCATTTCCACAACCAATTTTTCTTCTTTGACTGCATCCTCAAAATGTATTGGGTCATCTACATGAAAAAATAATGACAATAAGGAATTCAGACCAACACTACTATCAACTTCATCTTGCTCATAAATTTCATTTAAATTTCTGAATTTTTGTCTTCTTATGGTTGTGCAAGATGGGCTTGGTATTGCGCTTGAAGTAGATGGAGTTGTAGATATTTGTGGTGTGCTTGGAGAAGCAATTTCTTGGTCGCAAAACACTATCCTATTATTTGTTGATGGTGTCTGATGTTGCCTGCTTTGTTGAGCTTGTGTAGGTGAAGGAGGAGTCACCGTTGAGGAACTACTTGTTGAGATCAATTCCTCTTTATCTTCATGTGGTATACATGTCTTCACTTTGACTATATTCTCTAAACTTCCATTCCATACTTCCTCTTCTATGAACTGAACATCTCTGCTGATTATTAGCTTCTTGGTTGATGGATTTTAGAGCTTGTATGCCTTTGATTCATCACTGTATCCAACAATTATACATTTCCCCCCCTTGTTGTCCAACTTCTTCTTCAACTCATCTGGTACATGTGCATATGCCACACACCCAAACACTCTCATATGAGTGACACTATGCTTTGTTCCATTGCATGCCTCTTCAGGAACTATATTCATAACACATTTGGTTGGAAACATATTAATAATAAATGTCCCCCAAGTGATAGCTTTAGCCAATAATCATTTGGAAAATTATTTTTCTTCAATATACTCCTTGCCATTTACATAATAGCCCTATGCTTCCTTTATGTGACACCATTTTGCTGAAGTTTATACCTTGTTTTAAATTGATTGTGAATTCCAATGTGCTCCCTACAAAAATGTAGGAATTCATTTGTGATGTATTCGCCACCTCTGTCAATCCTCAAAACTTCGATATAGTGCCCAGTTTTCTTCTCAACAAGAGATTTGTATTGGTGAAAGAGCTCAATCACTTCATTTTTCTTTTTTAAAGTAGACCCATGTCTTCCTTGTGTAGTCATCTATGAAGGTCAAAATATAATAGTTGCCCCAAACTGATGGTGTTTTTATTGGTCCACATAAATCAAAGTGGACAATCTCCAAGGATGCCTTTGCTTTTATTGAATTTCCTGCTAGGAATGATTCTCTATGTTGTTTGCCCAAGATGAATCCTTCACATTGGTTGTCCAGTTTTTCTATGAGTGGAAATCCTTTCACCATGTCTTTCCTATGCAAAAAATTCAAAACTCAAAAGTTGAGATGGCCAAATATGAAACTCCACAACTAGTTCTGATCTTTAATTTCTTCTTGAAAGTTTTCTTGTGTAACAACTTCTACATTTCTTTCATCCTCTTGTGAATTAATTGATTGTTGTGCCTGAGCACCTTATTCCTTGAAATCATATTTTAGCTTTAGGGGAAACATTTTATTGTTTGGCATCTGAAATTTTGCAATCAACTATCTGCTTGGAGACTTATCCAAGATCACACACACATCATTTTTGAAAAATATATTGTAGCCCTTTTGCATGAGCTGTCCAATGCTTATAAGGTTATGCTTCAAACTGGGGACAATGTAAACATTTGAAATATATTTATTCTCTCCCTTATTTGTTAGAATGCCGACTCTACCTTTTCCCATGACATAGACTTTGCTATCAGTCCCTAATGTCACTTTAGATTTCAAACTTTCATCTAAATTGGAAAGCATGTCTATGTTCCCTATATTGTGGTTGCTACACCCTAAATCTAGAAACCACACATATCCTTGTTTTTCTTGGGCTACATTACAAACTAAAAACATGATATCATGGTTCTGATTTTCCTTTATGAAATTTGCACTTGGTTTGTTACTTATGTCATATTTCCACTTTCTACAGTCGTTTTCTTAGTGACCATGCTTCTTACAATAATGAAATTGAACTTGAGATTTATGATACCTCTCACCTTCTGCTTGATTCTGGCTTGGACCTTGACTTGGATTTTGATTGTTGCCCCTTCCACTTGAGCTTGAAGGGCTTCTTCTTCCACCTCTGTGTGGGCTTCTTCATCTTCCTATATATTTTGATCTTCCTCGACCTCTACCTTGACCAAACGAAAATTTTATCTTAAAGGCATACTCCAATGAGGAGGTTGTTGCTCTGTTCAGTCTATGTTCATGAGAAATCAATGATGCATGAAACTCATCCACTGAAAAATTGTGAGAGATCATTTGTCTCTTCTATGGCCACAACTATGGTATCAAGCCTTGCCAGCAGACTCGTCAACACTTTCTCAACTATTCTCCTTTCCTCAAGTGTATCACCATCAGACCTCACTTGAGTAACCAACCCAATCACATGTGTGAAATATGAGTCTACATTCTGAGACTCTTTCAAACAAATTGTCTAAAAATCTGTTCTCAGCGTTTGTAGTTTTGTTGTCTTCACCTTTGCCATGCCTTGATAGGCTGTCTGGAGGGTATCCCATGTTTTCTTAGACTTTTTTATTGTTGCAATCCTTAGGAAAATACTTTCATGTGCTGCCTAATAAAATATAGAAGAGGGCTTTGGAGTCCTTCTTCCTGTTGTCCCTCAAAAAATATCATTTTTTTGTGTCAAAGCATTGTATGCTACTGGATATGTTGCTTCTTCGAAACCATTCTCCACCAATTCCCAAAGGTCATGTGAAGAAAACAGAGCCTTCATTGTTATAGCGCAATAATCGTAATTTTTTCCATTAAACTGTGGTATTTGTGGATTAGTCAAGCTTGTGCTTGTTGCTGCCATTTTAACTGTGTAAAAAAAAACTTTCTTAATGTGTAAAACATTTCTCCCTAGAGAATACACTCCCAAAAAAATGCCTTCAAAAACCACTTTTATCTTGTAGTAAAAACACTTGCGTTAATAAAACTTTAAACCCGCCGTGATACCATGTTGGAAATTTAAACACATAAGAGGATGTTTCCTCAACACACATAGTTCACACAAAGTTATGGAGAAGTATTAAACAAGATAACACATTTGCAAAAATAAAATCATAACAATATTCCTTTTAATACAGTGGAAGATATTAAAATTACAACTATAGTGGAGCAAATAAAATCAAACATATTTACTCTGATTGAAACAAAGTAAAACAGACTAACCAAAATTTATATTATAACTTTAAAACATGAAATATATTCACATATGAAGGTTGTGGCTCCTTCATTAGTAAAACAAGAGTTATTACTGAGATTTACATTCACTAGGGTTGTAGAATTAACACAGAGTAAAAACTGTAATTTTCTTTTCACATCCCCACCAAAATTTCTCCACGATTTTCTCCATAGACTTCTTAGGCTTACATGAAACTGCACTCCAATTTTTAATTCAAAACATATATATCTAAAACATTAACAAATTAATTTATGGAACACAACATGAATGGGTGAAATGTACTCTCTACTCTAGTGACCATTAATAAATTTCAATTTAACTTTTAATTAATTTACTTTGGTGCGAAATGGGTGAAATGTACTCGGCTTATAAATTCATTTATGAAAACTCTTTGCCTTCAAACACAATCTGCAATGTGAAAAACATTCACTGGGTATGCAGATGGATCTGTTTCCTGACTCATACGTTGAGGTAAAATTGGTGTCCAATTGTTGCAGCGTCAGACAAATTCTGAATTACCTATTTTTTTTGAAGGAGCTGGTGAATGTCTGCACCGTTGATGGGTTCTGGAAATTGCACAGAAAGATCTGATAAAACATTAGCGTGAGTGATTTTTACATGAAAATTTGTATCAGTACCTAGATCATTGAATTCTCTGAATGAAAATGGAGCAAAATGGCTCGCTCAACCTTTGTTCTGCTCATCTATCTCTAATGGGCACCGAATAACCCATCACGACACGAGCCTCCAATGTGAAGGTGCATTTGGGGTCCAAGGCCGATTTCCATGTGCTGGAAACAATGGAGACTATGGTGTGAGCACCGATGTTGAGCTTTGTCAAGTAGTATATATTAATGTCAGTCGGGATCCCTTGACAATAGTGCAACCATTCCCTTAGATTTTCACAATATCTCTCTAGGTAGTAGATATCAATGTCATTGGGGATCCCTTGAAAATACTGCAACCATTCCCTTAGATCTGTACATTATCTCTCTGTGTGTTGGTAAATCTTTCCTGAATAATGAGACTGCAACAACAAGCAGGTGCAGTTGTCCACAGTTGAAAACTCCAACATACTTTTATAAAAAATAGATCTGGAAGTATATCAATTTGAAAATAGATTAAATATCATTGGATACTGCCTAAACCATATGGACATAGTTAACCTCTCACAACTATGTCAAACACTTAGACCAGCGATCACCAAGAGTGGAAAGAGTGAAGTCCACTCAGATGAAATCCATGGAATACTTGGATCCATCCTCCTTCAGATTTCGGCATTCAAGCAACAATTCACAGCTACAAATGAAGAATGGTCAAAACATATTTATAAATATAGAAAAATAAAGTCACGAGATCTCATTAAATAAAACAAAAAAAATGAGCAGAAATGAACACCTTCTCTGATACGAGTGATATGTATCTTGGGGACACAATATATGTGTAATTGTTGCACAAAGAACAAAATTGAACCAAAACAAAAAATAAATCAAGAACCAAATTTTATTAGATCATAAATTGACGATTATAACTACATTATCTTTGGAAATCTACTCTCTTACAGGATTTTTATTTATAAAAATTTTAGTTACATTACCATAAGTAAATAATGTGAGTGAGAAAATACCATAGGTGAATTATTTATAGTCTTTCATTACATTACCATCATTAAACACCATAGTTAAATTTCCATATGATATAAAACTTAGGAACATAAGTTTCTAGCACCAATACCTATGGTAAATTATTGTTTTCATTATTTTAATTCATTTGAAACCCCTTCGGGTCAAGTGTCAAAAAACTATATATGTGTAGATTAGACTACTAAGTATGTGACAGCAACAAGGTTGAAAGTAGGCCCCCTAAGGAGAGCTAGTCTCCTATTGTCGTTCTGTCAGCATTTTCTCTGTGTAACCCCAGTTCATTCCACGTAGCCCTTCTCCAATTTCTTGTAATTTTATTTATCAATTTCAGAGAAATTGATAAATAACACCTTCAGCGAAACTTGGAAAATTAATTATATCTTCGAACTTTATATTCTCTCGCCACCTTACAATAAGGTCGCCACTCGTCGGAGCTTTATATTAATAGTCCGATACTTTTTAAATAATTGACTTTGTAATGGACCTTCGGCTCTGGGCCCACATATAAAATCAATGGCCCAAGAAAATACACGTGTCGTACCTTGGTTATCCTTCATGCTATTTCCGATTGCGATCACCGTTCAGTTGGCCTTTCTCCAGATCGACAGTATGCATCAATATCGTGTGGCCTCCCTAGTCAAACATTAATGTGCGATGAACACGCGAAGAAGGTGGTTTTCAGAGTCCCACCTCTGCCACGTGTCGACCACTCAATGGAATCGCTCCCAATTTGGAAATACCACTTACTCCACAAAAGTGGTGCGATATGGGCAGTCCGGTTTCGCAAACCCACTTCCGGGATTGGAACAGTGATTAACCAAAGTTAATCTGGGTTTACGCTATCCTTCTTATTCATGAACTCATGTCTAACCTCGGGACAGAGACTCTCAGTTCACATAAAAAAAAACATACCTCTCTTAGGCGGGATTTCACCGCCATTAAACAGAGTTCGACAACCTCGGGTTCTCTACACAGACCTCTCTTGCAGGTGGGATTAATTCACTGAACTTGTCCGAACAATTCACGGGAAAGCATTAACCAGAGAAGTGTAGAAGTTATGCAACAACCATACTCAACGATTCCACATAGACCAGTGTTAAATCGCCTCACAATTAAAAAATTTCTTCACAAATAAGGATTGGAGACAATTTGATGGCCAATGAGCACTGAAATTATTTAACTGGAAACAATTGTTAACACACAGAGTTTTTATTGCTGAAATCTCTCTCTCCTCGTCCTCCCTTTCAATACATCTGAGGAATACAATTTATATACATTACAATGTGTCTCTTCGGTTCCTCTCCGAGGACCGTTTAGTAAATCAAAAGTTTAATTATTCAATTAACTGAAACAAGACAAATGGATCACATCCAAACCTATTCGAATTCTATGGACTCTAACTAATCTAGATGAAACAGTCAGCTGAGGTATTGACACCTAGCTATTACAATTCAATGATTTTGAACCCTCCTGGCCACAACATGTGGACAAAACCTCCTACATTGCTGGCTAGTGTCTAATTCCCCTGCATCAGACTCCCGAGGGCAATTTTCTTCATGGGCTCCTGCCCATGAGCTCTTCCACCGATCTACCTATCTCCTGCAACATCCCTTCAGTCATCCAAGTGGAATCTTCCTCTGGCTTGTCCTTCCATTTGATTAAGTACTGAAAGTACTCTTGTCCTATGGTCTTCCTGAACACTCTTTTGTCCAATATCTTCTCTGGTCGTAATGGTTGTGCTGGAGGTAGTTTCTTTTCCCACTCAATCTTTTCCTTGTCTGTTGATCTTTCTTCTTCACCATAATCTTCATACTTGTATAAATCTGCAACATTAAAAATGGGATATATTCCGACATCAGGTGGAAATTCAATCTCATAAGAATTTGCAGAAAACTTTCTAAGTATCTTGCATGGCCCAATCTTTTTGAACTTCAGTTTATTATACTTCTTCTTTGGGAATCTCTCCTTTCTCAAGTGTGCCAAAACCAGATATCCTACTTCAAAATGAACTTCATTTCTGCTCAATTCTGCTCTACCCTTGTATTTGATGTTGCTTCCTTGCAGTTGTTGTTTCACTTGTTCATGTATGGCCTGCATCTCTAAAGCAAATTCTTCACCATCTGCGCTCCTTAGCTCGGCCCTTCCCAGATTTCTTAACTTTGATATTCCTCTAGGATGTGTTCCATAGATAATATGGAATGGGCTCTGCCCTGTGCTTCTATTTGGTGAGTCATTATATGCATATTCTACCTGGGGAAAAATGTGATCCCACTGCTTGGGATGCTCTCCTGCAAGACTTCTCAACAAATTTCCCAGACTCCTATTCACTACCTCAGTTTTTCCATCAGTCTGAGGATGATAAGCTAAGCTGAAACTTAGTTTGGTACCAAGTTTCTTCCACAGTTTCCTCCAAAAATGGCCCACAAATCTGGTATCTCTGTCTGAAACAATACTCTTAGGAAACCCATGCAACCTAACAACTTCCTTGAAAAACAAGTTAGCAACATGAGTGGCATCACTAGTTTTATAACATGGAATAAAATGTGCCATTTTGGAAAATCTATCCACTACAACAAAGACTGCAGCATTCCCTCTCTGAGTCTTGGGTATTCCTAGAACAAAATCCATACTCACCATGTCCCAAGGCCTGTCTGGAATAGGCAAGGGAGTGTACAATCCTGCATTCTGGCTCCTTCCTTTGGCATATTGACATATTTTGCAATTCTTCACAATCTTGTCCACTTCTGTTCTCATTTTGGGCCAGTAATAAAAGTGACTCTGCTGCTCATAAGTTTTATCAGCACCAAAGTGTCCAGCAAGTCCACCACTATGCTTCTCCTTGATCAAATTTTCTCTGATGGAACATTTTGGTACACACAGTTGGTTTCTTCTGAATAGTAAGTCCTCCTGCAAGAAATAGTCCAGCCACTGGCTTCTATCTTTCAAAACAGGATGACAACATGCCTCAAATGCTTCTTTAAAATCAGGATCTATTTTATACAGTTCTTTGAGAAAATCAAATCCTAAAACTTCAAAATTAGTTTCTCGAACAAGCATGTGCTTCCTACTGAAGGCATCAGCTACTCCATTTGCTTGGCCACTTATGTGTTTCAAAACAAAGTTAAAACCTTGGAGATACTCAACCCATTTGGCATGCTTCTGATTCAACTTGGGCTGCTGTACAACATACTGCAAAGCATGATTATCAGAATATAATACAAATTCTTTGGACATCAAATAATGTCTCCACTTTTTCAATGCCTGAAAAATTGCATAGAATTCCTTCTCATAAGAGGAATACTTTCTTCTGGTGTCATTCAGATTTTCACTGAAATAGGCTACAGGCCTATGATCCTGACTCAACACAGCTCCAATGGCCTCTCCACTGGTATCACACTTCACTTGAAATGGTTTATTAAAATCAGGAAGAATCAAAACAGGCATTTCAATTATCTTTTGCTTCAAAAGTTTAAAGTTTTTTTCTGCTTCAACAGTCCACTTAAATGGTTGTTTGCTCTTCTTTATTGTCTCAATGATGGATGCATTAATCTTACTGAAGTTTCTTATAAAATTTTTGTAAAAACTGGCAAGTCCATGGAAACTCCTTACCTCAAAAACATTTATGGGTGAAGGCCACTCCACAATTGCCTTAACCTTCTCTAGGTCCATCTTCAATCCCTCTACAGAAACAACAAAACCCAAATACACCAACTTTTCCTTCATGAATGAGAATTTCTTTAAGTTTATCAGCATTTTCTCTTGGTGCAGCTTCTTCAAGACATAATTAAGATGCCTTAAATGTTCTTCTTTAGTTTTGCTGAAAACTAATATATCATCCAAATACACTATCACAAATTTACCAATGAATTCTTTCAATACTTCATTCATAAGTCTCATAAAAGTACTAGGTGCATTTGACAACCCAAAAGGCATGACCATCCATTCATATAGTCCTTCATTCATTTTAAATGCAGTTTTCCACTCATCACCCTCTCTTATTCTAATCTGATGATATCCACTTTTTAAATCTATCTTTGAAAAATATTTAGCACCACTCAAACAATCCATTAAATCCTCAATTCTGGGTAAGGGGAACCTGTACCTGATTTTTATCTTATTGATTGCTCTGGAATCAGTACACATTCTCCAACCTCCATCTTTCTTTGGGCTCAATACTGCTGGTACTGCACATGGACTCAAACTTTCTTTGATCAGTCCCTTGTCCACCAGTTCCTGTACTTGTCTCCTGATTTCCTCATTTTCTGTGGGAGTCATTCTATAGGCTACCTTATTTGGCAGATTCGAACCAGGGATAAAATCTATCTGATGGTTGATCTTCCTCATAGGTGGCAGCTCATCAGGTCCACAACAATGTCACAATAATTGTCTAACATTTCTTGGATTTCTATTGGCAAATCAGAAATCTTTGTAGAATTAATAACTACCTTAGGTTTGCAAACTAAAGAAAAGCTTACCTCTTCTTCTTCTATCTGCTATAGATATTCCTTCCCGCTCAGCAACAAGGTCTTTGGATCAGTCACTCTGCTAGATGGCTCTCCTTCTTCCATGGGTATCAATGTATGATGTGCCCCATCCTTGAAGAACTTGTAAGTGTTCTTCTTGCCATCATGCACTACTTCTCGGTCAAACTGCCAAGGTCTACCCAACAATATATGACACACATCCATGGGCATTACATCACATAGGATCTTATCTTTGTATTTTCCCATTTGCATCTCTATCTCACACTATTCTTTTACAACCAGCTGGTGCCCTTTATGCAGCCAGGACACCCTGTAGGGAGTTGGATGCTCCCTTGTCTTCAGCTTCAACTTTTCTATCACCTCAGTGGAAACCAGATTGTCTATGTTGCCACTATCAATGACTAGTTGGAAACATTTCCCTTGGACTTTGCATATGCTCCTAAACAAATTCTTCCTTTGTGCAGGCTCAGTGACCTCTTTG
This sequence comes from Pinus albicaulis, assembly GCA_034641835.2. Lineage (NCBI taxonomy): Eukaryota > Viridiplantae > Streptophyta > Pinopsida > Pinales > Pinaceae > Pinus > Pinus albicaulis. The sequence continues at coordinate 626,592,426 of CM076584.1, read as the reverse complement.
ACTCGCTTCAGCAGGACCTTATTAACCACCAAGGACTCTCCCCTCTCTGGTAGAATTTATTCTTCAATTTTTGTCTCTTCTGCAGCCTGAGCAACAATAGCATTTCTTGGCCCAGCACCCACATTCTCTGGACACTCATAGTTCTTGTGTCCCACTTCCTGACATCTATAGCACCTCAATTCTCTACCTATACCTCTGTCTCTACCTCCTCTTCCTTTTCCTCTGTAAGAACCCCTTCTGCCCCTTGCATCATCCTCTGTAGATGCATTCTTAGGTGAGCTACTGTTAGCTCCATCTCTTGGTGTAGTAGGCTTTCCTCTACCACCCTGACTTCCCCTTCCACAGAAAGTACCTCTCTTCTTGGAAGAATGCTTCCTCAGGAGTTTCTCCTCTGCTTTCAAGGCCATCTTGTAGGTCTCTTCCACTGCCTTGGGAGACAGAAGACCAATCTCATATTGTATCTCCAGCTTCAGACCATTCACATATCTGGCAGTCTTCTCTGGTGTCTCTGGAAATTGCCCAGCTCTTATGCTTACTCTATAGAATTCCTCTGTGTATTATTTTACTGTCAGCAACCTCTGTCTCAAGTTCTACATTTTCCTAAACAATGTTAGTTGATAATCACTTGGAAAGAATTTACCTTTTAACTTAGCCATCATTATGGTCCAGCTCTTGATATGTTGCTTGCTAATTCTCCTCCTTTCTGCCTGCACTCCATCCCACCAGAGTGTAACATGTCCTCTCAGCTTTGTCACTGCAAACTTGACCTTTTTATCTTCGCTTATTTCTTCATAGTCGAAGCACTTGTTCATTTCATTAATCCAGTCTACTAGCTCTTTTGGATTCAGTTCCCCTGCAAAACTTGACACTTCAATTTTGGGCTTAACTGCAAACCCCAGAACAGTTCAGAGGAGCCTCATGTCAAGAGGAATCTCAACATTTTCTTCCGCTTCTTCTAATTCAGGTTCACTGATGTCTTCAGGATCTCTAGGTTGTCTTCACTCCATGGCATCCATTCTGGCCTTGAACCTCTGCAAAATCCCCAACACCTCTGCATTGGCAACATGTCTCCTTCTGCCAGCACCTCTACCAACTCGGATCGCCATGTTAATTCTCTGCAAAAACAACTTGAAAATGCTCTGATACCACAAATGACAGCAACAAGGTTGAAAGTCGGCCCCCTAAGGAGAGTTGGTCTCCTAATTTCATTCTGTCAGCATTTTCTCTGTGTAACCCTAGTTCATTCCACGTAGCCCTTCTCCAATTTCTTGTAATTGTATTTATCAATTTCAGAGAAATTGATAAATAACACCTTCAGCGAAACTTGGAAAGTTAATTATATCTCCGAACTTTATATTCTCTCGCCACCTTACTATAAGGTTGTCACCCATCGGAGCTTTATATTAATAGTCCAATACTTTTTAAATAATTGAATTTGTAATGGACCTTCGGCTCCGGGCCCACATAAACAATCAATGGCCCAAGAAAATACACGCGTCGTACCTTGGTTATCCTTCGTGCTATTTTCGATCGTGATCACCGTTCAGTTGGCCTTCCTCCAGATCGACGATATGCATCAATATCGCGTGGCCTCCCTAGTCGAACATTAACGTGTGATGAACACGCGAAGAAGGCATTTTTTAGAGTCCCACCTCTGCCACGTGTCGACCACTCAATGGAATCGCTCCCAATTTGGAAATACCACTTACTCCACAAAAGCGGTGCGATATGGGCATTCCGGTTTCGCAAACCCACTTCCGGGTTTGGAACAGTGATTAACCAAAGTTAATCTAGGTTTACGCTATCCTTCTTATTGATGAACTCATGTCTAACCTCGGGACAGATACTCTCAGTTCACAGCAAAAAAAACATACCTCTCCTAGGTAGGATTTCACCACCATTAAACAAAGTTCGACAACCCCGAGTTCTCTACACAGACCTCGCTTGCGGGTGGGATTAATTCACTGAACTTGTCCAAACAATTCACGGGAAAGCATTAACCAGAGAAGTGCAGAATTTATGCAACAACCATACTCAACAATTCCACACAGACCAGTGTTCAATCACCTCACAATTAAACAATTTCTTCACAAATAAGGATTGGAGACAATTCAATGGCCAATGAGCACTGAAATTATTTAACTGGAAACATTTGCTAACACACAGAGTTTTTATTTCTGAAATCTCTCTCTCCTCGTCCTCCCTTTCAATGCATCCGAGGAATACAATTTATATAAATTACAATGTGTCTCTTCGGTTCCTCTGCGAGGACCGTTTAGTAAATCAAAATTCTAATTATTCAATTAACTGAAACAAGACAGATGGATCGCATTGAAACCTATTCTACTTCTATGGAATCTAACTAATCTAGATGAAACAGTCAGTTGAGGTATTGACACCTAGCTATTACAATTCAATGATTTTGAACCCTCCTAGCCACAACATGTGGAAAAAACCTCCTACATTGTTGGCTAGTGTCTAATGCCCCTGCATCAGTATGTATTGACACATCCCTTCCACAAATTCTAGACCTATCCAGTTGTATCGGACTGAGGTCCTTGGAATTTATTTTGCATTGGGGGTTAGAAATACATCTGAGATCAACAGTTCTAGTGCTTTTGGGTTTACCTCTAGAGTAATTCCTGGACCCTGTTCTCATTTGGACTCTCTCACTTGCGAAGGCAGGCTCTGCAACAATAGTCTGCTACCTTTCATAGATTACCTTGGCCACCACTATTTCGCATTTGTGAGGTATCTCCTTTGAACTAAAGACTTTTTTTTTTGCATTCTCGTTTTCGAGTGTAGGGTTTTATTATTTATTTGTATTTAATTGTGATGCTTATTTGTGAATCCCTCTGGACTCATTGACCTATGTGCAGGTCTATTCACCGATTTCAATTCAACAAGGGTTATTCAGAGGACTTATTTTGATGGTTTATCGCTCGGATGAAAAACCCTACCATCTTCTTGAACGTGCATAGTCTTAGGTTTTATAGGGAGAATTTATATTCGAAGGTATTTTATTAGTTTTAACTGTTTTCTTTTTATAAGTTATTCTTTCGCCGATTCTGAATTCGATTATATTTTCTGTAAGTTAGTAGGGTTATGGTCATCCTCAAAGGCTATTCTACAAGTAAATGTATGAATTTTCTTTCTTAATTTTTGGTTTATTCCTCGTGGCATTTAGTTCAGTTTTCTAACCATCCCCTATTGCGAAAAAATGGTAGGTTAGACATCCCTTCCTATGATAATGAAGGGGTTGGAAATGACTGTGGCTACTATATCTCCTTTTAGCACCGTTATTTCAGGTTTTAATTAAGTTCCCCTTCTTTTTGTATATCGCCCCACATTCTTCTTCTTGACATTTCACTTAGATTTTTGTGCATATTTAAGAAGGGGAAAATGAAGGTGAAATGTCATAGGTTTCTTGTGACGAGGAAAAAGAAGGAAAATAATGGAAAATGAAGAATATAGAAAGCTAATTGATAAAAGGTCTGATGAGGATAAATACATATCTTTTGGTCAGTTTAGTTTTGGAGCTTTCTCTCTTTCATACTCTTGGACACTTATAATTTTCTTGGAGAGCTTCAGCATTCGATCAAGAAAAAGAGAAGGAAGGAAAAAGACATGATAGGAACCAAAGATCAAGAAAGGAAAGGCTGGAACAAGAAAGCTTCAAAAGAAATACTTGTAGGTAACATATTACATGTGTAATTTCCTAGCTGGTTTTGACTTGCATGGTATGTGCATGTTGGTTTTGGCTCTTTTTTTGTCGATGGCATAGTTTTTTTGGGTTTTGATAGCCATGGTGTGATGGGATTTTTCTTGATTTTTTGATTCACAATTTTCAGGAGTTTTTGTAAGCTAGGGCATATGTGGTCTCAGGAACATTCCCAAAGGCCTAGGAATCCCCTGACTAGTAATAACGGGATACATGGTAAACCCTAAGGGTGGAGTCTCAGTTATGTCTTAGTGATCAGGTGTGTATTACTGTAAAGCGTAGACACTTGGAGATGAAAAATTCCTCAAGGATGGTGAAGGAATCTAGAGGCATTCCAATATCGGTTTGGTTTTGTTATCATGGAGCCAGTTTAGGTGAGATCATGGTATCATGAAGGTGGATGTGGGATAACCTTTGGATTTATTTGGTTGTTTTGAATTGGTTTATCCCATGACATCCCACATTCATGCTTGGAATATGGCATAGCAGTGATTGGCTGAAAGAAATATTTGGTTCATCCATGTTTATGGTTAGGTGGTACGTGGCAGTTATGAACCTAGTTGGCTCTTGCCTATGTTTAATGAAGGCTAAGTTCTCTCGCTTTTGTTTGGTAAATGTACTTTTTATTATATGGATTTAATTGTTTCCATATTATGGTTATTTTTATGTTCATATGTTGGCTACAAGCATGGATATATGACTGGTTATATTCATGGCTCGTTTCATGTTTTTAGTTGTAACTGAAATAATAATGGATGCAAGACCAAATTTTTGTTAAGAAAAATAATAGTAGAGGGTTGTGATCCTTCTTGTTAAGTCCCATATGATTTTACAGTCCTGTATGCTCAGAATTTCATTCATGACCTATAGGTTTCTTATCTACCCAATATTTGATGAAATTTCAGTCCTAGTTGGGGATGATCAAGTCTAGTCCTGGTTTTGAATTTTAGTTTATAATCATTCATGTATTTTATGAGTTCTGAAATTTTCATGGATTTCTATGTGAAGTCTTATCCCTAGCCCTAAAAAACACCCTTCAATTCCACAGTTGCTAGTAAAATACTAGGCACAAAATGCCACAGTACACTAATGTAGGCCTATGGGAGTGATTTAGGGTTTCGAGTCGCATGGAGGTCTTGGAAAGGGAGTGATTGGGGATGTAGATTAGGGAAAAGTAAGTTGGCTTAGGGAATGGACAACTCGAGATGTTAGCTTACTCCTGAAGTGTCCCGAGGCACCTGAGGGAATTCAGTAAGTTTTTTTTTTTCGAATCCATCTCCTTAAGGTCACCTAAGAGGTTGAGTCATGTCATAAAAACCCTTGATCTCATGTTTACCCTAGGTAATCCGATGAAAGTGGGTAGATATTAGGGGATAGATTCATTACAGGTGGCATTAGAGCAAGTTTCAGTCTATTTGGGTAATATCTGATACCATAGGCAAGTGGTATCAGAGCGGGTTGCTCTCTCTTTGGGAAAAGTATAATTTTATTAAGGTTATGATTGTCATGGATGGGGTCAGGTTATATTGTTGGTATGTTCATGCATAATGGTTTATATTGATATGCTTTTATATGGATATGTTTATGATTATACGTGTACATACTAATGTGGAGTGACCTTTCAGATGAGATAAGCCTCCCCTAAATTTCAATAAGGTATGAACTTTATTTTTGTGTCTATTTGGTTTATCTGATGTGATATACTTGCATGAATAAGAGAATCAAGGATGACAAGAAAAATGGTAGAATATAGTTCCTGTGACTCTCCCTACAAATCAGTTGGGTAGAAAGGAGATGAGCATTCTCTTGGTGTGACAGATACATTAAGGGTCCTGAATGCAGAGATTAGAAGTTGTAAGGCATATAATTATAGGTTGGTTGACACTCAGGAAAGACTTGCAAGGGTTGAGGAAAGGAAGATAGAGTTTAATGCAACGATTCTTCAGAGCTTGTGAGAGTTTCAAACATAGGGACAGATGAGGATCAGTCAAGAGCAAGAGGAAAATACTAATTGAGCCTATGGTAGCAGGTCTTTGTCTGGATATAGGTTAGATAAAGGGGACACAGTTAGAGGTGGGAGATCATTGGAAACACCTAACAGGAATACTGGTATGTATGGGAATCATTCTATTTTCTCTTCCACGAGACATCATCATAGTCGTCATTGTCATCATCCTTATAGGAGGGGTGAGTGTTTGGAAGAGGATTTTAAGAAAGTAAATACTCGTACATTCGATGGAGATATGAATGAATTCTTCAGATTAAATAGCTATACAGAGAACATGAAAGCCAAGATAGCCACTTTTAGTCTTAAAGCGAAAGTAGATATTAGGTTGGAGGATTTAAATAATTTTAAAGGTATCCAGTAGGATGACTTGACCTAGGAGGAGTTTGAGAGGCTCTTCAAGAATAAGTACCTCTCAGAGAGGTACTATGATGTCATAGATAAGGATTTTTATGAGTTGCATATGGGTTACATGACATACGATGAATGTACTAGAAGGTTACGTGAGTTGTTGAGATATGTGCCTTACCTCAAGGAGGAGAAGGCCAAAGTTCAGAGATTCATCAGTGGGTTGCCAATAGTATGCAAGGACCGGGTTGAGTTTGATGAGCCTAGATTGCTAGAAGAAGTTGTTTGGAAGTTGAAGCATCGTTATGAGTAGTCAAAGCACAAATTTGGGACTAAGCGTGATTTAAACAGAAATGAGAAAACTACAGGAATATGACCACTAAAGTGTGGAATAACTTAGGATGTAGGTGAGAAATAAAATGTGGTTCCTTACAAGAAGTTCAATACAGTTGAGAAGGGGTATGGATCGTAGTATATAAAGTAACAAACTAGAGGTGATGATAGAGAATATTTGCAGTGTTGGATATGCGGCAAATGTCATTGCAAGAGTGTTTGTCCATAGTATCACGGTGGTAGACCCTAGATCTATAGTGCATAAGAGGTGAAAACAATTGGGTATGTTGGTCATAACATTCCTCATATTTATGCATTTGTGGACAATAGGAAAGCGACTCACCAGGCATCTATCAATGATATGGATGGAAATATTTGTGATAAATTTATTTCTATTTTGATTAATCTTGGATCTAATTATAGTTAAGTTTATCCTAACCTGATATATAAGTTTGTATTGAGAAAATAAGTGCATGATGAATCTTGGTTGGTGCAGTTGGCTACAAGTACTAAGAAGAGAGTTCACCATTGGGTAAGATCTTGTGCATTTGAGTTAAATGGTATGCCTACAACAACACTTTTGAATGTACTACCATTGGGATCATATAACACGATTTTGGGTATGGATTGGTTTTACCTTCACTAGTCCAAAGTGGATTTTTATGACAAGGTCATTGAGTGCCTGGATGATAATGGAGAAAATATAATTATGCAGGGAAAGAAGAATCCTACATTAGGCTAAGCAGAGTTTCATAAAAGGTTGTGTGATGTTTGCAGTGCATATTTTGAGTGAAAAGGGTAAGTATGTTGAGGATGAAGAAATATTGCAGAGGTATCATGTATTGTAGCAGTTTCCAGATTTGTTCCCAACAAGGATTCCATAATTACCTCCTGACAGGGAAGTGGAATTTTCTATTGAGTTGGTGAGAGGGGCAACACCAACATCAAAGGAACCTTACAATATGAGCATGCCAGAGTTAGTAGAATTCAAATTGTAGCTAAAGGAAATGCTTGACAAGGGATAGATTAGGTCGATTGTATCACTTATGGGTGTAAAAAAATTGTTTGTAAAGAAGAAGGATGGTACTCTCAGGTTTTTCATTGATTACAAGAAGCTGAAAAAGAATTAGAGAAATTTTGAGGCCTAAAATGGGCCTCCTAAGAAAAATGTACAACCAAAATAAACTTTATGATAACCAGTAGGGTTCAAGATGATAATTTTAACCATGGGGGATGATTCACCATTTTTGGGGTAAAAAATTAAAAAAAATTAAAAAGTAATAAAAGTAATTTTTCTACATGTATTTTCAACTTATATCCCTAAGGTTTTACTCCAATATCGAGCTCGATGGATGCAAAAGTTTATTTCTCATCCAAAGAGTAGCCATGTTTCATACCTTCGATGGACCCTGCTACACGAAAAATGAGAAATACATAAAAAAACGTGATTGCAATCATGTTTTTTCATGTATTTCTCATTTTTCGTGTAGCAGGGTCCATCAAAGGTATGAAACATGGATACTCATTATATGAGGAATCAAATTCTTCATCCAACGAGTGTTCCCGCTAAAAAATAGAGTAAACCCATAGGGAGATAAGTTGAAAATATGAGTTCAAAAAATATTTTTTCTTTTTTCCCTCTAAAATTTAATGATGTAATCTAATATTATTTTATTATTTCCACTATTATTTTATAATTTCCTTACGAGGCCCATTTTAGACCTCAAAATTCCCCTAATGGTGACGATCAAGAATAAGTACCCATTGTCAAGGATTTGTGATTTGTTTGATGAGTTGAAGGGAACAACAATGTTCTCAAAGATCTATTTGAGATTGGGATACCATCAAGTATGCATAAAATAAGATGAAATCTACAAGACTGACTTCAATACTAGGTATGGGTATTATGAGTTTTTTGTAGTTCTATTTGATTTGACTATTTCTCGAACTACATTTATGTGTTTGATGAATAGTGCATTGTGTTCCTATCTAGAAAAGTTTGTTATTGTATTCATTGATGACATATTAGTATATTCTAAGAATGATGAAGGTTATGCTGAGAATTTAGTAGAAGTGTTGACGAATATTAAGCTTAGCAAGTGTAGTTTCTTTCAGACAAAGATACACTACTTGGGACATGTTATTTCCAAGGAAGGCATAGTAGTAGATCCAGAAAAGATAAAGGCCATCATGGAGTGGGTGGATCCTAATAATGTGGAGGAATTTTGATCATTTATGGGCTTAGCAGGTTATTATAGTAGGTTCATCAAGAGCTTCTCACACATTACATATCCTATTACATCTTTGCAAATAAAAGCTAAGATGTTTGAGTGGACAAAAGAACGTGATGCTAGTTTTAAATAGTTGAAGTAGTTTTTGACCAATTATCCAGTTCTTAAGATCACATATCCCAATAAATAGTTTGTATTGTGTATATATGCTTGTAAAATATGACTTGGCAAAGTATTTATGCAGGAGGGACAAGTGGTATGTTATGAGTCCTAGAAATTAAATGAGCACTAGCATAATTTTGTGACTCATGATATTGAGTTGGCAACTATTATTGATGCTTTGAATATGTGGAGGCATTATCTTCTTGAAAGGAGATTTGTACTGATGAGCGATCACGATGGTTTGAGGTATTTATTTGACCCACCAAATATGAATGCCGGGAAATCTAGATGGTTGGCCACCCTTACTGAGTTTGAATTTGAGATCATATACATTAAGGGAAAGGAGAACACGGTTGCAAATTATCTTAGTAGGAAAGTAGAGGTGAATCATATAGCAACTATGAGATCTAATGGGAAAAACTTAGAGGATGAGATATTACAAGCAGGACAACATGATGACAGGTATATGGATCTCAGGCACAGTTTACAACAGAGTAAAAGTATAGGTGTAGGTGAAGGTACATTTGATCAAGATGTAGACTATCGTCTCACAATAAATGGTTTGGTAAGATTCAGGGATAGGATCTATGTGTTAGATGATGGTGATCTCAAGAAATTTATCTTGAGGGATTTTCATGTCAAGCCACACTCAGGACACCTAGGATATCAAAAAACATTGAATCTAGTGAAGAAGCTTTACTATTCGATGAATCTGAGTAAGGAAGTGGCAGAGTTCGTGGCTAGATGTTTGTATTTTTAGCAGGAGAAAGAAAAATGTAAGCATCTAGGTGGTCTAGTACAACATATTCTGATTTTAGATTATAAATTGGAGGTCATTTCCATGTATCTTATTACAGGTCTTCTATGGACAGTGAGGAAACATGATTTGATAATGGTTGTGGTCAAGAGGTTGAGTAAGGTGGCTCATTTCATTCTAGTTAAAACTACATATTTAGCTAGTGAGGTAGCATAGGTCTTCATATGATCTATTTATGTAAGTGCTTGAGAATTACGTAAATTTTGAAAGTGATTAATTAGGGATTTTAAGTCTCTTATTTCAAATTCTTAAACACACAACACATGAAATAAAAGTTCAGTTTTTGCAGAAAAGAAGAGAAAATATCACCATAACATCAAACACACAATAACAATGATGAAGGATTTCACCCCTCCTGGGCTACATCTCCTGGTCCAACTTCCAACGGTTGGGTATCTTTCATTATGCTCAAAAAATGGTGTTTACAACAAATTGCAGTTCTCAAATGGCTTCACTAAGAGCTCCAATGGCTTTAGAAATATCAAAAACCCTTGTCTAGTCTCTTTCTGCTCCCAAAAAGGGAAAAACTTGAAAAAAATATGAGCTCCTCAATGTTCTCTGCCATTCGTTGTACAATTTACCTTTTTTTGGGCGTAGGTGAAAAATTACGCATTTTTTGGCATAGTGGGGTGATAATTTAGCCCGGCGCCAACTGGATTCCCGCCAGAATAGAGGCAAATTGTCACCTCCTTAATCACGCTAGTGACCCCCTACCTGACCAATTTTCCGCCACATTTCAACAATTTCGTCGTTGATTTCGGAATTTTAAACAAACTCCCACTAATTTTTCTGACTATGGGTTAACCTGTGGTTATAACCCACTCGTTAGAGTTAGAGTTAGCGGAACCCTACCCCCGGTAGGTTCCTCTACCCGACTTTTCTTCAGTATCGGTGGTGATAGCCACAGAAATAAATGTTAACATGTGAATTTTTCTGCACTAACCATGGCCTAACCGATGCACAAAAATATAACCTCTGCCATGGCTACATACCCACAGACATGTGAATGCTTCAAACCTGAACTATTAACATTCCACTGACTATCAATTTAAATATTGGTTTGAAATTTGGATAACATTTATGATATGGGTTTGTTTTATTACAAATCTCTACCAATGAAATAAATGTCCAATAATTTTCATTAACACGTTATATAATGTTTTCTATGGCCTAGGTTAGCCTATAAACCTAGTCTGCAGATAGGGGTCAAGGGTTAACCCCGATCCCAACCCCCGCATCACATTTTAATAAACCTTGAATAATAGTTTAAAATTATAGGGTTAAGAATCATTGGTTAGAAGAGTTGGTCGGAGGTTGTTGTTGCTTGTTCAGAGGTTGGGAGTTCGACTCGCTAGGCTGTTGGTCAACGTTGCCAAACTTTTAAAAGGCCACAAAGAACCCATGTGGCGGCCTCTGGTTGGCCCACATGGTGCCTCTTGGTTGGTACACCCAATCGCACCATAAACCAATAAAAATCAACCATTCGGTAGCCAATGAATTAGTAACAAGTGGAAAACAGACATGGGCCAATCAAACAAAGTCACTAGGTACGGTCATGGTCCAATCAGTAGTACAAGCTACTCATTATGCCGCCCTTTACCCAAAAACCAATATTTTTAGTTGTTTCCATAAACGAACAAAAGATGATTGAACGAGAATATGGAGTTGGTTTTTTGTTAAACGAGTTGCATTGCATTCAGAATGATGAGATATACACGGTCGTTCAGGGTCTCCACCATTCTCGCAACCTTCAATTTTGATCCACCAGATCATTCCTCCCTAATAGAAGCTTTTGGACCTCCAAAATATTTTTATCTGTCACTAAATAGATGAGGTAATAAATCCCTCACCCTTCGAGTCTCAATCCATTGAAATTTTCTTGAATGCGACATTTTGAGCTTTTCATTAAAACTGCTCATTTTTTTCTAACTTTGGAGACCTTGAATTTCTCTTATAGATACCATCTTACTGCAATTTCCTAGAATATGCTCAACATCAACCTATCCTTGAAGGAACAAACACATTCCCTCCTCGGTCTTCAATCCAACAAAGCTCAACCAACTTTAGATTCTTCTCACCTTGAACATTGTTGACATGATGATGTTTAATATGTCTCTCCTTGTGCTTGGCTCGACTCTTAAACAAATGTGATCACCATGGTGATGAAGCATACCATTTCAAATACAACACTTTTTTAAAGCCACAAGAATTAATTTTGAACCCAATGCCCTCTTTGTCAAATTTCTTTGGAAATTTATCTTTGACCTTTGCACTCTTTTGCATTTTCATCTTGTTGACATCACTTGCCAACAATGATGTATTCTATTACAAATTTACCTCAAATTGTTTACCTTTTTTAGGAGGCAAAATGTTAGACTCCTGAAACATCTTATCTCAACTATTATCAACATCAATTAAATCATATTTTTAATTTCATGCTTTCCTTGAAAGGCCCATTAACAAAATACTTATGTTTAAACATCAACAGGGCATAATTTTGACTAGCATTCGCAATTATCTTCATTTTTCAAACATTCATAAGATACAAAATAATCCTCTTCCTATGTGCTCTAACAATGTACTCAATCCCATTATTGAAAAAGTGATACTTATGAAAGTGCAGAAGTGTCCTCAGACACACAATTTTATTGATCAAGCAAAAAGATTACAGGGCAAATTACAGGAGTTTACACACGTAAACTCACTCTCACATTCTCTCATTACACATTACATTCAAAATAGGAAACTAACCTATTTATATGCTCTATGCTCTAACTTAATCTAGTTATGGATCACTTGGAAAATAAACAAGTGTCCATTTACAATAAATGAGCTTCTAAACAAACTACTAACTTTTCTCCTAACTTAGAGCCTAGGAAACGACTCTTTTCTAGAGTCCTAATTTTTATTAACAAATTTCTAATTCTAAATATCTCAAAAATATATTAAATATTCTAGAATAATAATTATTAATTTAATATCTTAAATTAATAATTATTTTATTCAAATACTATAACCTATGATAAAAATTATTTTTGGATCATCTAACATTCCCCCTATGATCCAAAGATACATTACAACAGAGACCAAGTTCATCCCTAAACTTAGTAAATTTTATTATACCAAGAGGTTTTGTGAAAATGTCAGAGGTCTGATCTTCTGAAGGGCAAAACACTGGCTTGATGATGTCCTTTGCAATGAGAGATCTGATATGATGATACTTGGTGTCCACATGCTTTGTCTTTGAATGGAAAACTGGATTCTTGGCAAGCTTTATTTTTGATTGATTGTCGATGAATAATGAAGTAGCTTTTGCTGGGGGAATCCCCAAGTCCTGTAAAACTCGATGTAACCAAACAATCTCACATGTTGCTTCCCATGCTGAAATATACTCTGCTTCTGCTGAAGAAGTGGCCACTGTACTTTGCTTCTTGCAACTCCAGGAAACTGCAGCTGACCCCATGTTCATTAAGTAACCTGAGGTTGATGCCCTGTCATCAATACTGCCAGCAAAGTCGGCATCTGAAAATCCACCAAGTACAAAAATTTTAGTCTTTTTGTAAAGAAGACCAAAATCTTTTGTTTCTTGGATATATCGAAGAAATCGTCTGGCTGCATTCCAGTGGCTATCTAATGGTTCCTGCATAAAACGTGAAATAATACTGACTGCATAAGATAGATCAGGACGAGTGGTTGTCAAATAAATCAAGCTGCCAATCAACTGCCTGTAAGTCGTGCTATCCACTCTTTCCCTCCTTTCAAATTTTGAAAGTTTTAAGTTTTGTTCCATAGCGGTAAGGATAGGCTTACAATCCTGCATTCCAAATCGCTAAAGAATCTCTGCTGCATATTTACTTTGGGAAATGAAGATCTGATGTGGACGTTGGAATACTTCAACCCCAAGATAGTAATGAAGTAGTCCCAAATCTGTCATCTTAAAACCTGCATGCAACTCCTTTTTTACCTGTTCAATGTGATCATCACTGTTGCCTGTAATGATCAAATCATCAACATACATAATCAGAATGACCAGATATTTTCCCTGTTGGCGCACATACAAAGTATCATCAGATTCATTGAGATGAAAACCAACTTTCCGAAGGTATTCATCCATTTTAGCATACCAGGCACGGGGAGCTTGTTTTAATCCATAAAAAGCCTTGATTAATTTGCAGACTTTATGTTCTTGCCCTTTAACTTCAAACCCGGGTGGTTGTGTCATGTATACATCTTCCTGTAAGTCCCCGTTGAGAAAATCTCTTTTGAAATCCATTTGATGAACTTTCCACCCTTTATGAGCTACTAAGGCAAGTGTAAGACGGATGGTGTTCCATTTGGCTGTGGGAGCAAAGGTCTCCTCATAATCGATCCCTTCTTGCTGCGCAAAACCTTTAGCAAAAAGGCGTGCTTTATACTTGTCAATATCACCATTTTGCTTGTACTTAATTCGATAAACCCATTTGCATCCAATAGGTTTAACATGCTGAGGACAATCAACAAGTTGCCAAGTGTTGTTGTCTTGAAATGCCTGATATTCATCAACCATTACTTCTTGCCATGCTTTATGTTTTACTGCCTCTTGAAAAGAATAAGGTTCAGTAAAATCATTTTCTATCAAAGAAAAATTTCCTTCATTTCTTTTTGATCCCCTTGTTCCTATTTTGTTTTGTTCATTAGGCCTTACATATTTCAAGAGTTGAACTGCCTATTTTGGAAGTTGTTTCTCACTTGTTTTAGGTTCTGATAAGTCTCCATCATTGTAGAGGGGATTAATGTAAACTGATGTTCGTCATTCAGGTGGTGAATCTGGAGAATCACTATCAGAAGAACTGCTGCTGGTTGGAGACGCTGATGAAATGCTAGAAGACCCAGATGATTGTGTTGAAATAGATGGACTGGATGACTCATCTTCATAGGAAGGAAAATCAAGTTCATACCAATTTGGTGAATTTGGTTGAATTTGCATATTTCCTTTCCTTTTACTGCCTTTAGTTTCTAACTTGTGAAGAAGACTTTCTATTTCTTCAGCACTCTTACTCTCTGTTTCATCAAAAATGACATCCCTACTCACAATAAATTTTCCATTTTTCAAAAGACAATACCCTTTCTTTTCATCTGAATAGCCAATCATGGTGCATTTTAAACTTCTTGAATCAAGCTTAGTTCTCTTTTCTTTGGGAACTAAGGCATAACAGATGGATCCAAAAACTTGAAGATGTTTGACTTTAGGTTTGAAACCAAACCAAGCTTCATAAGGGGTGATTCCTTCTAACAAAGCAGTTGGAGATCTGTTTCTTAGATAGACAACTGTATGGATTTCTTTTGCCCAATATGTTGGACTTAACCCTTTGAAAGTTAACATGGATCTCGCCATGCCTAACAATGTACGATTCATCCTTTCTACGACTCCATTTTGCTGTGGAGTGTAAACATTTGTAAGATGTCTTCTGATGCCATTTTCACTGCAATAAGTTTTGAATTCATTTGAGTTTAATTCTCCCCCATTATCTGTCCTGAGAGTACCTATCTTTTCTTTGACTTCATTTTCAACAAGTTGTCAAAAAATTTTAAATTTCTCAAATGCTTCTGACTTGTTTTTCAAAAATTAAACCCAGGTCATTCTACTGAAATCATCAATAAATAGCAAGAAATATTTGAAACCACCTAATGAGGGTTGAAGTGGACCACACACATCACTGTGAACTAGTTGCAGCAGCCTGTTTGCATGCCATGTACTTGTTGGAAAACTTTCTTGACTCTATTTTCCATAAATGCAAACTTCACATTTTGCATTTTCTTTGTTGAAATTCGGAATTCCTTTAACCATCCCTTGTTTCTGCAATTGAGAAATACTATCAAAATTCAAATGTCCATATCTTACATGCCATAATATTATAGGTGAAATTCCTGTAGAAACTGCCCCTGCAAAATCAGAATGCCTTGGAATAACTGTCCCTTTCATCCTTAACAGTTTTCCGTCTTCATATCCTGTCATCACTGTTTGGAAGTTCTATTTGACTGAATTAATCTTAACTAAGCCATCTTCCATAATTATTTGATGTCCATCTTGTCGAATCATGACCAAAGACAACAAATTTTTCTTAAAGGTGGGAACATACCACACATTGGAAATCAATTTCTCTCCAATGTCAGGATGAAAAACTTTGACTGCACCTTTTCCATAAGGCGTATGTTTTGTATCATCTTCTAGAAAGATGGAGTTAAGATGGAACTCTTGAAAATTCCAAAATAAATATCGTCTACAGGTCATGTGCTGAGTTGCTCCTGAATCCAAAATCCAAGCATCTTCATAATCACTCTTAACATAAGAGGAAATTTGGATTTCTGGTGAAGAAGTGAAGACATATTCTGAGTCATTATCATCTTGATCTTTATCATTTGCAAACTGTGCTGAAGGCTGTTGAAACTTAGAAATTTTATTGATAGATCTGCGAAAATCTGAAGCATAGTGACCAACTCTATTACATCGTCTGCAAACAATTTGACTTAAATCAGTGCCTCTTCCTTGAGACTGTCCTCTGCCTTGAGATTGTCCTCGACCTCTGCTTTTTCCTCTATTTTGAGATTGTCCTCTTCCTGAATTCTATCCTATGCCTTGCTGAGATCCTCTGTTTTGATTGTTGCCTCTGCCTTGACAATTATTTATGCCTGAATTGGAGCCTCTGTTGGAGTTTTTTCCTCTGTGTTGACTGCGACCACGACCTTGCGCTGCTTGATTTTGATTAAAATTACCTTTGCCTTTGTTTTTGGAATTGTCAGCTGGGGAGTTGCTAGTACTGGCTTCTGTTAGAAAAACATCTTCACCAACTTTCTTTTTCTTCCCAAAAGTTTTATCATGTTGAGTCAACATTTCGCAGAGCTCATCAAACTTTAGCTTTTCTAACTTTCCATTGAGTTGTAAAGTTTCTAAAAAATGTGTGTAGGAAGAAGGAAGCCCAACAATTAAAATTGTGACCATAAAAATATCATCAACTGCTTGAAAACCAAAATTAACAATTTCCTGCTTAATATTCTTAAGTCTGGAGATGTATTCAAGAATATCTCCTTCTTTAGTCAATTTTTGATGCAACAATTTTAATTGTAGATCAACTCTTTTTGATTGAGGCTAAGTATCAAACAACTCTTTAAAAGTTCTCAAAGCAGACCATGCATCTTTAGCATTTTCAATATGGACATACATTTCATCATTGACAGAGGATTTAATGAGAGCTAATGCTTTGGCGTTTTTAACTTCCCATTTTGCTAGCGCAGCTGCATCTATAGGTTTATTTGGCTTTACATCGTCATCACAAATATCATGCCATAGTTCATTATAAACAAGAGTGCTTTCGATGAGGCGTTGCCATGTTTTGTAAGATTTTGAGAGATCAAGTTTGTCGGAATCAGAAAAGAAATTTATCAACTTAGACATTGTAGTGTTAAGACTTCACACCACGAATCAAGCTCCAAAAAAAATCAAGATGCGCAACACAACAGCAACACACGACGCAAAAAATGAACTATCGGGGCTTGGCCTTGACCCTCGAATAGTCGTTGAGACAGGAGAAAATTGACTAAGCTTTGCACTTGGCTCTAGTCATGTTCTCAAATGTTTACAAGGCAACTTTCAAAATCTGACTTTTTACAATGGTGCTTTTGCACAATCTGGTAAAAAAAAAATTACCCCCCCCCCCCTCAAAGTAAAATTAATTTGAGTCACACTTTCACTCCATAAGAAAATTTACAAAACACAAATCTCCTTATTACTCCAAAAAACAATACCCTTATTACTCCAATTACAAAATATTACAAAAAAAATTCTACTTATTTCTCCAAATTCCTCCCAATCTACCACAAAGAACTTCCTTATCTCTCCAAATATGATTTCATTTACAAATCACAATTAAAAAAAAAATTACAATGTGAACAATTGACTTCAATGATATATTGCAAAAACTAAATGTGGATCTTCTTACCAAGCTTCATTCAACGCTGGTTCAGAATTGATTGTTCAAAATCGATTTTCTTACCAAGCTTCCACCTAGTTTCAACGCTGGTTCAACGCTGGTTTCAGCGCTGTCAAATGTTGGATTTAATGCCGCATCTATTCAGAAAAGAGTTGTTCTTAAACTCCACATAAAAATGCTGAAAAAGAAAACGCTGGTTTGAAAGTGCAGAACGCTGGTTTGAAACGATGGTTTGAAGTGCAGAACACCGATTTGAAACGATGTTTTCAAATGCTAATTCGATTCATTTAAAACGCAGACAATGAAAGTGCATAAAACACAGAAGTCGATGCCAGAATGCTGGTTTTATTCATAAAAAAAATGATGTTTCAAACGATGTCAAACGCAAAAAATTGGGCTGAACGCTGGTTCATACATCCGTTCAACGCTGGAAGCAGAATACCACATTGATGATATGACTCGAACACTGGTTCTTATTGCTGGTTTACTTTAATGCTGGTTTTGCAGAAAACGCTGGCAAAAACGCTGTCACAATGTCCAGAATCGATATTCAAAATTGCAGAATCGATATTTCATGAATTGATATTCAGAATTGCAGAATCGATCTTCAGAATATTCAGAATCGATATATGCAGAATCGATATTCAGAATCGATATCCAGATATGCAGAATCGATATCCAAATATATGCAAAATCCATATCCAGATATGCAGAATCGATCTTCAGAATTGCAGAATCGATATTGGTAGATATCCTCTGGATTTCAGTGCAGTTGATTTCGATTTCAAAAACTCTATTGCCAAGACTGTCACTTGTTTCACTGTCAATGATGAAACAACTGCAAACGCTGCTCCTACTGCAAGCTTAACACTGGCCTTTAATTATTGGTGCAAACGCTGGTATATTACAACGCTTTCAAGTGCAGATTACCACATACAAGAAAGTGCAGAATCGATGTTCAACAGTGCTTTAAAAATTAAATTATACAGTGTTGTCTCTTCTTTTTTTTTTATTCACTCAAACAATTTAAAAAAAAGTAACACAGATTGGCAATGGCTCCTTTTAAAAAAATTATTTTAGAATTTGCAGATCTAAAATCAATAAAAAATTTGCAAATTTCATACCAATCTTTTGCTGATCACTTCAACGGAGTTGAGTTTTCCATGACCTGAAAGAGCTGGAATCTCCTCCTCACAACGTTACTGTATCTCTGATACCACATGAAAGTTCAGAAGTGTCCTCAGACACACAATTTTATTGATCAAGAAAAAATATTACAGGGAAAATTACAGGAGTTTACACACGTAAACTCACTCTCACATTCTCTCATTACACATTACATTCAAAATAGGAAACTAACCTATTTATATGATCTATGCTCTAACTTAATCTAGTTATGGATCACTTGGAAAATAAACAAGTGTCCATTTACAATAAATGAGCTTCTAACCAAACTACTAACTTTTCTCCTAACTTAGAGCCTAGGAAACGACTCTTTTCTAGAGTCCTAATTTTTATTAACAAATTTCTAATTCTAACTATCTCACAAATATATTAAATATTCTAGAATAATAATAATTATTTTAATATCTTAACCTATGATAAAAATTATTTTTGGATCATCTAACAACTTATTCTCATGGAGATTAAATATTTCTCTCCTATCATAAATATACGGGCTTCCAAAAACTATACCACAAATGTCAAACAAAATTACATCAAGTTCAAATTCATCAAGAAATTTTTTAGTGATTGCACATATAACGATGCACCTCCTTGTAACCTACAATTTTTAATTCTTACATACACAACCTAAAGTATAGGGTATAATATGTGGAATGGTATCTAAATTTAAATTCTTCACAATGTCCTCTGAGATAAGATTTGCAAGTGGACCACTATCAAACAATATGTCAATCTTGGTATGTTTTGAAACGACTGTAATATGGAAAATCTCAATTCTTGTTTCTTCATATAGAGTATCATTTAGATAATTTGAAGAACTAGTACTTACATTGTTCTTACCTTTCCAACCAATTTTTTGTGATCTTTATTTCATCTCCGGAATCATCACCTAAATCACTTTGTATTTTTGCAGTTGTCTTCTCCTTCTCCTTGTTTTTCAATTTCTTAGGTCTCGTGTATGGATAAAGTGTTCAGTAATGATCTTCATCATGTCCATAATTGGAACAATTTTTTCATTTGAATTTATCTTTCTCCAAATTAATGGATGCATTCTTCTTACCTTTCCCCTTGAACTTACCCTTTCATTTTTCTCCAGAATCAAAGGTATTCTCATGTGTCTCATCTGAAACATTTTTCCCTCTCGCCTCTAGATGTGTGGCCTGAAAAGAAAATTAATCTGGCCTTGAAGAATGAAACATGATAATATTATGTCTTAGGTTACTATACAAACCTCCAATGTATTTCAGCAAAGTTTCTTGAGATGTCAAATCTACACCCAATATTAGTGCTCTTCTCCTAAATTCTTGAGTATAGCTTTTCACACTTTGTCCTTTCCCTTTCCTAAAGTTTTTATGATCCATTATATATTTCTACATGTATGATAATGGATAAAAAATCATTCCAAGAGGTTAATACCTTACCATGTTCTTCATGTCCTCTTTAGTTTTGGCTTCCCAGCAAATAAGGGCACCACTTTCAAATCTTAATGAAGAAATTTGAATCTTGGTGTCATCATATTTGATCCTTTGTATCTTGAAATACACTTCAAGATGACCCACCCAATTATTTAATATTTCAATATCTACCTCGCCATCATACATATGAAAATAAAACTTAATTTCAATCTTTAAAAATGGATTTTTACCATGCCCACTTGGAGAATGTGGAGGTGTTTGTGAAAGGCTTGTTGTGGAAGATGATGATGGTGAATATGGTGGTGAGGATGGACATGAAGAGAATGGTGGTATCAAAGGTGGTTTTTCATCATTCCCATTACATTTTGGAGTCTTTTCTACATATCCTCCATCTCATTTTGAAGACTTATCTCCCTTTGGAGGATTGGAGCTCTCACCTTGCAACCTTATGTTTCTCTCCACATAGAGAACTTTAACAATTTGTGTCATGTCAAAGAATTATTTTTTGAAATATTTCTCATGCTCTGACATATTATCAGGCTCTCCTTCATTTGAAATACTTGTTGAAGGTTCAAGTAAAAATTGAGGTGAAATTTGTGGTGGAGATTGTGGAAAACTTGCTCTCCTTATACGTGACCTAACTTAAGCACTTGAAACAACAAGATTTCGTTCTCTAGTTTGAAGCTTCATCCTTGTAAGCATCACATACACTTGAAAATAATTAAAACCTCACAAAAACAAAGAAAACCTAAGCTCTGATAATAAACTGATCCGTATGTGTAAGTGCTTGAGGATTATGTAAATTTTGCAAGTGATTAATTAGGGTTTTTAAGCCTCTTATGTGAAAATATAAAGTCATAAACATGAAATAAAAGTTCATTTTTTACAGAAAACAAGAGACAATATGACCATAATAGAAAACACACAGCAACAAATGATAAAGGATTTCACCCCTCCTAGGCTATATCTCGTGGTCCATCTTCCAATGGTTGGGACTATTTCATTATGATAAAAAAATGGTGTTTACAGTAAATTACAATACTCAAAATGGCTTCACTGATAGCTCCAATGGCTTAGAACTGTCAAAAACCCTTGTCTAGCCTCTTTCTGCTCCAAAAAGGCCAAAAACTAGAAAATTTATGAGCTCATCAATGTTCTTTGTTATTCATTCTACAATTTCCCTTTTTACGGGCCTAGGCAAAAAATTGCGCCTTTTTTTGCATAGTGGGATGATAATTTAGTCTGAATAGAGTGGGATTCCCGCCATCAAGGAGGAAAATTGTTGCCTCCTTAATCATGTCAATGACATCGTACTCGTCCAATTTTCGACCACATTGCAGAAATCTTGCCGTTGATTTCGGAATGTTGAACAAACCCCCGCGAATTTTTGTAACTGTGGCTTGACCTGTGGTTATACTATGTTAGTTATAGTTAGGGTTAGTGGAACCCTAACCCCAGTAGGTTCCGTAACTCTACTTTGGTTCGGTGCTAGTGTTGATAGTCGTGGAAATAAACGTTAACATGTGAATTTTTTTTCGCTAACTGTGACCTAGCCATTTCACAAAACTGTCATCTCTGTCGTAGCTACATACCTGCTAACATGTGAACGCCTCAAACCAAAATTGTTTATGTTCCACTAACCGTCCATTTGAATACTAGTTTTAACTTTGGGTTAACAGGTTATAAAATGTTTCCCAGGCCCACAATAGCCCCTAACCCTAGTTTGTGGACCAGGGTTGAGGGTTAACCCAGGTCCCGACCCCTGCATCACATTTAAATAAACCTTAAATATAAATTTAAAACTATAGGGTTAATAATCACCAATTAGCGAAGTTGGTCGGAGGATGTTGTTGCTTGTTCAGAGGTCAGGAGTTCGACTCGTTGGGTTATTTGTCAACCTTGCAAAACCTTTACATGGCCACCAAGAGGCCACATGGTGGCCTCTAGTTGGCCCGCGTGGTGCCTTGTGGTTGTTCCACCCAATCACACCATCAACCAATAAAAATCGACCATTCTACAGCTATTGAATTCATGACAAGTGTAAAATGAAGATAGGCTAAGAAAACATAGCCACCAGGTATGGTTAGGGTCCAATCAGCTATAAAAACCACTAACTTTGCAGCCCTGTAACCAAAAACCAAAATTTTCAGTAGTTTCAATAAACGAACAAAACTCTATTGTAGGATCATACGAAGTCAATTTTTTACAAAATGAGTTTCACAAGATTTAGAGCAATGAGATCTATGTGGTTGTTCAGGTTCAACACCATTTCAAAAAAATCCATTTTTTAGCATAAATTTTATCCACTAGATCATCATCAGGGATGTTGTGATATTACATGATGTTTCAGAGAAGATTCTATCAGACAGTGATGCCAAGTTCACTTCAAAGTTTTGGAAGGAGTTGTTTTCAGGTTTGGGGATAGATTTGGCCTTTAGTAAAACCTAGCATCCATAGATAGATGGAAACATAGAGAGGGTCAACATGATACTGAAGGATATGTTAAGGATGTATGTGATGTACACCAGAGGAGATTGGAGGAGTACCTTCCACTGGTTGAGTTTTAATACAACAATGGTTATGAGGAGTCGTTGAGGATGAGTCCTTTCAAGGCACAGTATGGTCAGAGTTTCAATACTCCCATCAGCTGGAGTGATCCAGTGAACATGGTACATATTGGACCATACATGTTGGTAGAAATGGAACAATAAAATAGTGTTATAAGGAAGAATCTAAAGGAAACACAGGACATGCATAAGAGTTATGAAAACCATCATAGGGAATTTAAGGAGTTTCAGGTTCGGGAGCGTGTGTATTTGTGCATCAAGCTCAAAAAGAGCTACTTGAGGATTGGATCATGTGCCAAGTTGGCACCATGGTATTGCGAGACTTTTGAGATCCTTCAGAGGATTGGATCAGTGGCCTATCGACTTGCACTGCCTCCAAAAATGAAATTCCACGATGTTTTTCATGCTTCATTTCTTAAAAGTTATATAAAGTATGTTGATCATGTTATTGATTAATATGTATTGTAGGTGGAGAAAGAAGGAGAATTTTAGCTAGAACCTCAGTGCATATTGTAATGGAAACAACTTATTCTCCCGAACAAAGCCATTGAGAAATTTAAAGTGGAGTGGAAGCACTTTGGGCCTGAAGAAGCTACATGGGAGATAGAGGATTAGATGTGGGTTGTGTATCCTTCATTGTCTTTTGATTTAGGAAAACTACTTGTGGTATTTTTATATATTTATGTAGGGTTTATATTCGAAATACGTCAATGAGCTAAGTTTTTATGTATGGTATTTTTTATATTGTCATGGTGTCATGATGGTTTTTGTTTTTGAGAGGGTTATTCATTATAAATACTTCATCAAGCCAATTTATAAATATCCATGACCAATATGTCTTCTATTTAGAATTTTTTCTGAGGTATAGGTGTGGTTTACCACTGAGGAAAGTGTTCCCCAAGGGGGAGGGTTCTGTAACAAATCAGGGCTAAAAGTTCATGTAATAAAAGTTAATAAAGGAAAAAATAAGAGCAAGGTTAAGGGACACTTATTCCAAACTAAATATTGGGAAATATATCCTAGTGGACACCACTTTTTGTGTTTATGGCTAAGGGGTAATTGGAAAATGAAATGGTTAAGGCTTTGAAAAGGAAAAAATTATTTTTGGCACATTTATTTATGAAAATAAAGAAAATTATAAGAAGAGGATGGTGAAAGGTGAGAGGTTGTATGTGAGGATGAAAATGAAGGAAAAAATTGAAAATAAGGAAAATAAAGGCCTAATTGATAAAAAGGTTTCTAAGGATCAGTTAATAGCTTTTGGTGAGTTCAGTTTCCGAGTTCTCTCTATATTCTCTCTCTCTCTTACTCTTGGACACTTAAATTTTTCTTCGAACACTTCAACATTGGATCATGAAAAAGAAAAGGAAGGATAAGGAAAGGAAAGGAAAGAAAAGATCAAGAAAGGAAAGGTTGGAACAAGAAATATTTAGTAGGAATACTTGCAGGTAACACATTACATGTGTGATTTCGTAGTTGGTTTTGACATGCATGGTATGCGCATGTTGGTATTTGGTTATTTTTATGTCAGTGGCATGGTTTTGTCGGCTTTTGAAAGTTTGTTTCAGCCTTTCCATGCCATTTCGAGATAGCCATGGTGTGATGGTATTGTTCTTGGCTTTGAGATTTCCAATTTCTAGAAGGTTTCAAAATCCAGGGCGGAGGTGGTTTGAGCAGAATTCCCAAAGGCCTAGGAATCCCTTGATCGGTAATGGCAGGATACATAGTAAAGCCTAAGGGTGGGGTCTCAGTTAGGGTCTAGTGATCCAGTGTTGATTGTTGTAAAGTGTAGAGACTTGGAGTCAGAAAATTCCTCAAGGATGGTGAAGGGATACAAAGACATTCCAAGCTCAATTTTGTTTTGTTATCTCAGAGCCGGTTTAGGTGAGATAATGGTATGGTGAGCGTGGAGGTGTTTTAACCTTTGGATTTCCTTGGTTTTTTTGGATTTTTTACCTCATGAGATCCTACATTCATGCTTGGAATATGACATAAGGGTGAGTGGCTCAAATAAATATTTGGTTTGGGCATGTCTATGGTCAAGTTGTATGTGAAAGTCCCGAACATGGTTGGCTCTTTCCTATGCTTAATTAAATCTAAATTTTCTTTCTTTTGATTGGTAAATGTAATTTTTATTATGTGTATTTAATTATTTTTATCTTATGGTTATTTATATGTTTATATGGTGGTTATAACCATGGATATATGACTAGTTATAGTCATTGATTCTTTCATGTTCTTAATTGTAACTAAAATAATAATGGATGCAAGACATTATTTATGTTAATATAGATAATGGGAGAGGGTGGTGATCCTTATTATTAAGTGTCATATGATTTTTCATTCCATTATGCTCATACTTTCATTCATGACCTGTAGGTTGCTTAGCTACCAAGTGTTTGACGAAATTTTAGTCTGAGTTGGGGATAATCACGTTTATTCGTGGTTTGAGTTTTTGGTTTATAATCATTTTAGTCATGTATTTTATGAGTTTTAAAAGTTACATGGATTTGTGGGAATATGATTATCCCCATCCCTGAAAAATAACCTTAAATTTCACAAATACTGGAACAACACTGCGTAGAAAATGCCATAGTTGCACTGATGCAGGAATATGAGAACGACTTGGGGTTTATATCCATATGGAGGGCTTGCAAAGGCAGCAACTGGGGATTTATCTTATGGAAAAGTAAGTTAGCTGAGGTGATGGACACATAAAGAGGTTGGGTTACTCTTGGATGGTCCTAAGGCACCTGAGGGAATTCAGTAAGGTATTTTTTGTTGACTCCATTTCCTTAAGGTCACCTAGGAGGTTGAGTGTTGTCATAACAAACCCTCATCTTATGTTTCCCTGGGTAAGCCAATGAAAGTGGGTAGTTTTTAGGGGAGAGGTTTTCTACAGTAACCAACTGAAAATTTTATCGACGAATAAGCCATCATATCTTATCCTTTTTCATGTTGATAAATCATCATCAGATCCTCCTCATAAATCACAACGGGACAAGAGGTAATCCCCCTCCAAAATGTATCCTCACGTGGCTCCCTAAATGTAACCGTCACACCACAATCATGCAATCACACTACTCTTACATTCAATTATCTATGACCATTTAGTTCCCCCTACCCGCTCAATTTTTAAAGCTAATATTTGGGGATAAATGGAAAATATTCCCTTTGTTGAAATGGGGAAATCAGTTGTGTTTCTCCCATATTTCCCATGGCATGAAACAACCCAACACCATGGGTGAAACCTTTGGTGGTATTACATATACTATGATATTAGAAACACATAAATGGTGCAGGTACCATTGAGTTGATTCCATTAACATGCAATAGCCTCTTTTCGATAATGTCCAATGTGCGTAAACCAAAATGAGTAAATTGTAGAGGTGTATAACTCTACGTGGAAATAAATTGTTGACTAACCTGAAAGGAGGGAATACAGATCCAAAACTATGGGTGGAGGAATGTTTTGTACTTATTGCATCCGTTGAGAGTTGTTGAAACTAGAGAAATTTTTGGTTTAAAATGGGCCTCCTAAGTAGTCTTATATAATTACAGTGGAAATAATAAAATAATATTAGATTACATCATCAAATGTTAGAGGGGAAAAAGAAAAAAATTACTTTTCCAACTAGTATTTTCAGCCTACCTCCCTACAATTTAACTCAAATTGCAAGTGGGAGCACTCATTGGATAATTCAATTCCTCATCCAAGGAGTACCCATGTTGCACACTTTCTATGGACCCTTCTACACAAAAAATGAGAAGTATATGAAAAATGTGATTGCAATCATGTTTTCCATGTATTTCTCATATTTTGTGTAACATGGTCCATTAAAAGTATGCAACATGGGTACTCCTTGGATGATCAATTTAATTTTTCATCCAACAAGTGTCCCTGTTCGAAATTTTAGTAAATTATAGGGAGATAAGTTGAAAATATGAGTTAAAAAAAGTATTTTTTTAATTTTTTTAATTTTTATTGTTTTTACTTTTCTACTACAAAAATGGTGAATCATTCCCCATGGTTGAAATCATCATCTTGAATCCTATTAGTTCTTATAAAGTCTATTTTGGTCATACAATTTTTTTTTGTGGTCCATTTTAGACCTCAAAATTCTCTAATGATACTTCTTGCATTGTTTTTGTGTTCCTATTGCATGTTGTTTGGTTTTCCTATGGTATGCCACGAGTATGCCAATCGAATATTAATAAATTTTCATCACTACCTACCTAATTATGGATTGGTTTGCGCCAAAAAGTATTAAATTCACAATGGGTAGCCTAGGTGAAGGATGGTACCATACCATTCCCTTTGCTCATGGAACCTGGAGAGATAAGGAGGCTCTGAAAAAAAAGGCCATGGGCAGTGAAGGAAGAAATGTGGAGGATGAAGAGTCTAGAGACTGTTAGGGTCCTATAATAAAAGGGATCATAATTCTAAATTGACTATGTTAAGTCTTGTAATATTTTACATACCTTTGCATTCTGCAAATGTTCTCCCATATTAAAAAATGAAAATAGGGTATGTCCTAAAAGAATAATCAAAGGACCAAAAGAAAGAAAGATAAAAAAAAAAAGATATAAAATATGAACCCCACAAAGAAAAACAAAAATAAATTCTGAAAGTGTTGCACATTCAAATGCCACTACTCTTATTTTACTTTACTTTTGAAAATAATATTGTGTGCATCTTGTTCAAAATGTAACAATTCATGATGATCATATAGTTTAATCTTGATTAAATCACGCCTTTAAATTTCATTTCATGATAGTTAGTGAATAAAAATCTAACCAATCCATTTAATCTTGGAAGATCAGTAGTTAGGTAGAGAATAAAATGAGTTCATAAGTTTAATCTGAGCCATTGGAGGATATAAAGTTAGAAATAAGTTAGTTTGCTTATCAAAAGAAAATAAAAGGGTTAGCAAGCTCAAATGCACCCAATAAAGGAAATAAAAAATGTTAGGGTAAATAAAGGGTAGGTAGAATACTTTCACAGGTTCTGGAAAGCATCATTTGGTTTATCCCTTATCACTAATATCTTTCTAAACACATTCCCCTAGCTAAAAACCCACTTTCCACTCCTAGAAGTCATTTCCCCTTGTAAAATCCCTTTCCCTTTGACAACATCGCTTTCCCCTTATTATAAATCCTTTTCCCCCACGAAAACCCCTTCCCCTTGACTAATTCCACATTATTCAAATAAAACATGAAAACCCACTAATCCAAAGCTTAAAGCGTAAAATATATTATCAAGCCCCACTTTCCTTTTAAATTAACCACCTCGCTTAATATATGTCCCTTGCCCCAATTATTTCATTTTAACCTACCGCCTAATATATTTCTTTAACCCCTTATATGTATTCCCTGACCCATCTATATATTAAAACCCTCAACTATAGTTTTAACCCTTCGCATATATATCCCTGATCCCTTTTATATTAACCCATTCACATATTAAATTCTCAACCTCCTTTATATTTACCCCTCCGCATAAGTAATTTACTCGACCCCACCACTTGAAAACCCCCAACTCTTACCTGATCAACATTGATCAGATCCTACAACCAATAAAAACTTTTTCACCCCCGGCATCTGATCTTTAAAACCAATGGGGCATGCGAAATGGGTGGTTTTATCCACCCCCTCCCTTGCCACACTGTGCCGCCAAAGTTTATCACACCCCCTAATTCTAAAACCACCAGACCATCCATTGCCCTGCGATAAACTACCAAACCATTTCCGCGCATGCGATGAAACCACCATTTTTGAAATAATAAAACTTCACACCATGCGATAAGCCCAACATTCAAAAATAATAATACCTTACTGCTTAATCATTATTTTAAAATTTCTGTCTAACTACGAAAAGACCAAACGAGCCATTACAGACCAGAATTGAAGCCCACAACTGCCAGAAACCCTTCCAAGACCAAAACTTCGATTTTCCATGTAATCCTAAGTGCTCGACACCATAAAATAAACTTATTAATTAATAATTAAATTAATTTATGGCCTCCCAAATCATACAAACCATAAAACCTCTGCAACCACCACTGATAGATATCGACCATACCCCTTTGGCTGATAAAGACTTCAAAATCAATGATGCTGTGACTGAGTCCAACCTTTTAGAGCTCCACTGTTGGATCCATGATAAATTTTTTGACCAAGAAGATGACATTCATTTGAGGGATTAAAACCTACCCAAATACATATTCCCACAGACCTATCAGTTCCCATAACTCATCAAATTATGCCAAGTAAGCTATTTACCCAATGAAAGAGCTTTAGTTACCCCATACCAAGAAATCCTATTCACAATCACTGCTCAATCCATCAATCAGATGTTGCAGATTCAACCACAACCCGATGAAGTGACATTATCCATTGAACCCTTATTGAGCTTTACTTAAGGTTGGACTTCCCTAAAAGGTTTTGAATCTTTCAGTCTTTCCTCCCTCCATCAATAGAAAACCCTTAAAACAATCCTCAATACTCAACTTCTATGTTTTCAGAAAGAACCAGGCAGATTGTTACCATGTTGTCATGTATTTTAGGATATTGCACTAATGAACATGTAGATGCATCTATTCTTGGTTTCCTATCCATATTTTTCCCAAGTCAGCCTCCAGCTACAATCTTGAATTTTGCCTAATACCTAGCAGATGCAATCCATGATCAGCTAGTTAAACTGACAGAAGACGGAGTATTCAAATACTCCTCAGTTTTGTTTCATATGTTTATATATTTCCAATCGGAAAGGTTTGTAGATAACCTCCAAAAACTTGACACAGAGGGTAATCCCAAATCTATTGTATTTTGGAAATCCTTGATCAGAAAGGATTCCACTGAATTCAACTTCAAAGACTTCATTGATTATTTTTTTTATCGAGTTTTTAATATGCTGAGCAGTAGCATTCAACCTAGAATCAGTGAAGAGATCAAAAAGGTTTTACAATTGTCAGAGCAGAGTAAAATAGGAGACTGGTATTTATACCAGAATCATACAAAAATTAGAGTTTATGGAAGCCAACTAACTCCATACAAGCTTCCCAAATACCTCCCAATGTGGATATTTTCTTTAGAATACAACAGAAAAATCTTGAATTCAGATGAAATCAATTTCCTTTCAGCTAATAAGAAGACACAATTCAAGATTAAAAACCAGCTAGGGCCTTTTATATGTAACAGTAGGAATGTTGGATAATAAGCAGGCAAATATTTACAAGATTTCAAATTCGGTAGAAGTTTCAAGTGGTCTTATGACCCCTTGGGTGTCATATATAAATTGAGAGTTAAATTCAAATTGACCCTTTCATTCATGAGTCAAAACCTGAAATTGAAAAAATATTTCAACCAGTCAGAGTGGTTGAAAAATACTTTACAGGAGGTGGAGAAGCAAGTTGATAGTAGTTCCATCCTGCTTACTCCAGCCCCACAGGAAAAAAATTCAAAGAGGGAAAGAGAGGAAGGCTCTTATTCTGCAAAAACTACTTCTAATACAAAGTTCAAGCTTATGTATAGAATGAAGACAAAACTAAATCCAGTGATAGATCAGGAAGAGATAGTTGACACGGATGAACCATTGAGACAAATGTTTTTTTCAAAGATGATGCACCTCCAAGAAATTCATAAGAAACACATCTTCCATCAACTTCCAGTGCACAAATCATTCATAAACAAAATAATGCAGAGGTTTCATCATCTAGCAAACCAGTTGAGAAAGAGAAATATATAATGGATAAATACAAAGAAATCAAAATAAGAAATGAAACAAAGGTTGTAACATATGCCCAGTACTAGAAACAAAATCCAAGTGACCAGAACATATTGCTTTCAGCTTATGACCTCAAGACAAGGAAGAAGTAGGTGACATTTCTACAGCCAAAGGTGTAGGCTCCTAAAACTTCAGAAGATTATACTAAAACAACATTTGAAGTTCTTGCCAGCGATGTAAATCCAATTGACCAGATTGAGTTTGACAAACAGGAAGGGGAAATGATTTATTCCACCATGACACACAAAGCTTTAAGTGTCCAGAAGTTACAAAATTCTCTAGAAAATATAAAGACACAATTCAGACTAGAGAAAGATTCATCACAAACAAAGGATATTAGGATAAAGTCACTTGAATATTTGGTAATGGAAGTTGGTTATATTCCAAAATATATCAAAGCAGCAGAAGAATTAATAAAGAAGAAGAATACAGACATATCTACGCTAAAGAAATAGTTGAAATTACCAAATACCGAGCATCCAAAAACCAGAGAGGTTTTAGAAATAAAAAATCAAAACGATGAAATGATGAATCTCATCATTCAGCTGACAGATCAACTAAAAAAATGGGTACATCAATGGATAAACTAGTGCAGGAAATGAAAGCTAGCATGGAAGCAATTCCCATTACTACTATTCCTATAGCTTCTACATCAGCTCCATTGTCTACAATAGCTCCAGTATCAAAAGCAGTGCCAGCAACTACATGATCAACAACATCAGCAGTACCAACAACCCATCCCATTTACGAGGGTAGAAAATTGATCAAAGAAATGCATGATATGTCAATTCAAACTACTGAAATCGATAAGCTCAAAGAACAAGTGAAGACTTTAGAAGATGCCAAGAAATTGGTAGAAGTAATGCATCAGGGATAAGTACAAAAATCCAACATATTAACTGAAAGAAACCATATGTTAGAAAAGGAGTTATCATTGAAAGAACCTTTAGCCCAAGCAAAACAACACTTGTGGGCCAATATCATTAACTTAGTTAATGATATTTGGACTTCTATACATGTTATATTTAAACATAAGGAATTGATAAAGGATGCTATTGAGGCAATTGAAAAGGTCAAAGACAATCTTAGAAAAAAACTATAGGATGCTTCTAAGATAATAAATGTCCTTAATTCTAAAAATAAACAGGAATTGGAAGAGCTCAGGATATCAAACAGAACAGAGACTATCTTAGAGGCGAAGAAAGTGATTTCCAAGAGAAATCTGATGATACAGCTTGAAGACGAATGTCAAACAATGGAACTTGCAGTGAATAGGTTTATGAAAAAATTTGATGTATTGAGGCAGAAAGGTCTTCCAAATCCTTTGGTAATTAATGATAAATAATGAGGCATGAAGATTATGATAAGAAGATCATAGAAGTAGCTAAAGAGACTTCCAATAGTTCAGCAATGAAGGGAGTTCCCACTGGTAAAGTAATCCTTCAAATTTTAGAAAACTTCTTTTACCTCCAGCATGAGGTAAATCACATTTTTGTGAATAAAACCACATTTTCCAAATATACAGAGGTAGATGAAATTTACTAGAAGATGATGAATATCAAACTTCCAGATGAAGAGACATGGGAAAAATGGTGTGATTTACTGTGACAGGTTAAAGAGCAAACATATAAAAGAAAACGTAAAAGAGAAGTCAAATGAAAGAAGTAGACAACGTGAAAGAAACAAATAGTAAACAACAATCAAATAAAACAGAGACAAATTTCAATCACTTAATAGGTGTCACTATCTTCTTGCAAGAAGATATTTTATTTTCTTAAATAAATTCTAGTAAGTTGACAGGATATTTTGTGTAAAGTTTTGTATAAATACTTCATTATTTCGAATTATCGAGAGTGGATTTCTGAATATCTCTATAGCTAAATGATCTACTATGTAAGGGTTATTCTATCATTTCCAGTTGACAGACAGGACAAGTAATAAAGGCATTTATTTACAGGATTCATGTGTTGAGCTATCTGATTGAAGTATAATTTCAATCGTTCATGTTATTTTCTTAAGTATTCCATAAAATTTAATGTGTTCTAAATTTTAATGTTATAACTCGAATTTTGTTGCAGAATTTGTTTAATTACACTCTATTTTAAACTGTTATAAATTTCTATGTT
The DNA here is from genome assembly GCA_034641835.2 of Pinus albicaulis. NCBI lineage: Eukaryota > Viridiplantae > Streptophyta > Pinopsida > Pinales > Pinaceae > Pinus > Pinus albicaulis. The sequence goes on along the minus strand of CM076584.1, from coordinate 626,559,763 downwards.
TTATTTTGATATCTAGTTTAGAGAATTATTAATTTCCCTCTGATCCCGATTGACCTCCTTCACATTCCTTCATTATCTAGTTTAAGGAATTCTTAATTTCTCCTTGATCCCGATTGAAAACCACTTCACCATTTAGCCTTAATATCTGATTTGTTCAGCTATCCTACCCTGTAACACTTCCTTTATAATTTTCTTCTATTCTATTTTGAAGGTATATTGACTCCATAGCCCAATGGAAAATGTAACAACACCTATCCATCTAAATCAGTAATTCCACCAACAAATCAAAATCAATTCATAACAAGCATACATAACTAGCCTAAAATTTATTAAACAAACAAAGTAAATCATTAAGAGAGAGCCCTCTCTGAGCATTAGGAAGGTTAGGTCCTTATCTCCTAAAGTGGATAACAGTTACCTTTGTTATTTATTTTTTACGCACATAACAACCCTTGGGAAATTTAGGAGAGAGAACATATTGGTGAATCCACTATGGAAATCAGTCCCTAGTTAAACAAATCTTAAAGGAAACGCTTTTCCTCATTTTTTCACCTTAAGGTTTTAAAAGGTTGTTAAAAACTATCATTAAAAGTTAAAATTCTGGCTTCTAAAAGAACATATTATACCAGGGTTCATCCTGACCCACAACCTACTACAATTGTTGATGATCCTGACAAAATTTTAAGAAAACCTAAAAAAGTAGAAAGTCTAGGAAGTAATAGTCAGTTAATCAAAGCTAATTCACTTCGTAAAGATTTATCAAGTATACAGGATATTCAATGCTATTTATCATTTGAGTATTCTTTATTTAGAACCAAATTTGAAAATTCAATATTTGATAGTGTAATAGACCCTAACTTTGTTCAATTTATTGAAGCAAATAAGGAAACTATACAAATTCATTTAGACCAACACGTTCTAGACGCATTTGATAAACTTGATGTTTTGACCTCAAATTTGATTAAAGATATATATGAAGCCTATTTTCAATGGAGAGTTGAATTAGTTTCCCTAATTGATGCTACCCCTAAGCATTCCACCATTCCTTTTGAAACTGTAAATACAACTTTATTTAGTACCACCTCATCTATAATATCCAACATTTTTCATTCCACAAAACCATTCATACCTAAAATTCCTCTCCAACCTAAAGTTTCAATCTCATCTTCAAGTGTTCCAAGTACATTTTCTAGCGTTCCAAGTTCATCTTCAAATACTTCAAGTTCATCTCCAAGCACCACTACTTTACCTCCCAGTGAAGCTAGAATATTAGCCATGGCAGCCATATATGCCCCTTTGGTCTTACAGGCCCCTTTCCATGCCATGCCATAGGATTACCAAAGTAAAAAATGTCAGTTTGATGGTACTGGTCAATATACTGCTCAACAACATGTAAATAAAATGACTGATTATTTGAATTGCATGAAGTTGATGAGGCTGATGTACAAATGATATTATTTTCTCGAACATTAACAGCAGATGTTAAGAAATGGTTTAAATATTTACCTGCTAACCATATTGCTGATTTAGTTTCTTTCCACCAATTGTTTATTAATAGATGGCAAAGGAAGAAAAACCCTTTACAAATATTATCTGAATATGATAAAATTAGGAGATATACTAATGAATATGTTCATGATTACTGTACTAGGTTTAACAAAATTTATAATTCAATTCCAATGAATATCAGACCTCCACCAGACTTGGCCCTCATCAAATTTCTAGATGGTTTTGATGTTGACATGTTCTATCAATTAAGAGAAAGAAACCCTGCAACTTTAGAATAGATACAAAGTGATCCAGTTAGTGTAGAAGCTAACTTATTAGCTAAAAGAGCTAGGATGAGGAATGAAAGAAGAGTGACCATTAAGGAAGAACCATCCACTTAAGATATTAAGAGAGATAGTTTAGCTAAAAGTGTAGAAATATTTATGGATAGATTAGAGAACATGGAAAGAAAAACTCAGTGGGAAAATCAACAAGGTCTCAAAATTAGAAACCCCAACTTTAGAAAAATCCTAATACTAGTAAATCTACAGAAGTTGTATCTAATCAACAGATTAGACCACCTTTCCAAGAAAACTATGCTGAAAGTTCACATCAAAATGAAGAATACCAAGACACCCAGATAAACTTGATGGGAGTAAACAATGAAAATACTATTTTTCTTACCCAAGGAGAACAGGAATTATACATGTTATAAAAATTACAGTTAGAATCTGGAGAGTCCTTTGACTATAAACAAGCCTATGAATCTACTATCTACGAATTTCATAAATATTATAGCCTTAGAAGCAAAAAGAACACAGAAGCTCCTACTAAGAAAACAATCCAAACCCAAACTAAGAAAACAGTGGAAGCTCCTGTGACCAAAACTCTACAAATTCTCCCTAGAGAAACTTAGAATGCTTCCAACCAAAACAATGTACACATAACTTCAACTACTACTCAAAAGGTTCCAGACAAGAAAATTGAAAACAAAACAGTTGAAACCCAAACTGAATTACAAATTGTTGATAAAAAAGACAAAAACACACAAACCACAATTGGTAAAGATGAAATCATTCAATTAGGAAAAACTCAAATACCATTCAATATTCAAATTGAGATAGCCATATTCAAAATACCAGTTCCTTTAACAGACATGGTCAAAAATGATTCATATAAGGCCCAAATCACTGAAACACTAAACATAGGAGAAGGCAAAGATGTTTCTAACCTTAATGATGATCAACCTGAGTTATTATTTTGTCCTGAAGTTAATGGCAAACATCAATAAGGGGGTGTCCCTGCATTATACATTAGCTTAAACATTAATTATAAAATATTACACAATGCTATGTTAGATTCAGGAGCATCTCATAACTTAATGCCTAAAGCAGTCATGGAAAAATTGAACTTAGATATCACTAGACCATACAAAGACATGTTCTCCTTTGATTATATTCAAGTCAAATGCCTTGGCCTGATAAAAGACTTGTGTGTAACCCTTGTCCAGTGCCCATCAAAGATTATTTTGATGGAAATAATAGTGGCTGATATCCCTCCCAAATATGGTATGTTACTATCTCACTCATGGAGAGAAAAATTACAGGGATCTCTGCAATTAGATATTTCATTTGCTACCATTTCCATATTTGGTTAGGAAAGGAAGATTTACAAAGAAACTTCGATGAAATACATGGTAAGTAGCTCAGAAAGACCACAAAATTATCCTATCTATTCATTGCATTCTGATATGGACTCATTTACCCTATGTAATTCAGACAATAACAAATATAAAATCACATTGGTAGAAGAGAAACACAAAGAAAATGATGGTGAAAATATAACTCATGAGTCTATGTGGCATTTAGATTTTTATGGCTCTATAAATATATTAGGAGCAGGAGCTAGAGTATGGATCTATAATTTAGAGAATGACCATTCAGAAGGACATGCTTTCAGGTTAAATTTCAAATGCACTAATAACATGGAAAAATATGAAGCATTAGTGTTAGGACTGAAAATTGTAAGAAAAATTGGATCCAAAAGAGTTTCTTTCATGGGAGACTCATAGCTTATCATAAAACAAATCAAGGGAGAGTATCTTGTTAATAATCCTAGACTTAGCCAATACAAAGAAACCATCTAGACTTGATAATTCTTTTTCTTGAAACCGACTTTGTTGTTATTCCAAGAAAGCAGAATATGCAGGCACATTGTTTGGCCACTCTTGCCAACACATGCAGGTTATATTTTCAGCCAGAACATTAGTGCATTGCTGAGGTAAGACATAGGCCAATCATACCTTATAATTTTAAGTATTGGAAAATATTTTCACAAGACTCACAAATTTATGATTTTATGAATTGTGAAGGACATTTCATAAATGTGATATAGACACTGACTGTACATTAGATTATACCATGAATAATGAACTAGATGTGAATGATGTAAATAAGATAGAAACAACTAGATTCACCAAAGTAGAAGTAGAAAAATTAGAAATGGTAGAAATTGAGGAATTAATTAATGATGAATCAAAAGTTATAAACCTCAAAGAAAAAAATTTGCGTAAGGGATTAGCCCTATTAGAAGATCTCTTTGACTCCAATGATGTAGCTAGAAAACCTAAAATGGGGCCTCTAAGGTCAAATATAGAGGAATGTAACATAGGAACATAAGAAAATCCCAAGCTTATTAAGATATCTAAGGCCTTACCTCTAGCTGAAAAGTTGAAATACATTAGCTTGTTTAAAGAATTCCAAGATATATTTTCCTGGAGTTATGAAGACCTCAAGTCATATGATACCAGCATTATCCAGCATAAGATACCAATCAAAGAAAATCAGAAACCCTTTAGACAAAAGCTTAGGAGAATTAACCCTGTTCTTATGCCATTAATAAAAAAATAAGTCAAAAGAATGTACGAGGCTCAAATCATAGCACCCATTAGATATTCTAATTGGGTCTCAAATTTAGTCCCCACTATAAAGAAAACAGGAGAAATCAGACTCTGTTTTGATTTCAGAAACTTAAACAAAGTATCACTAAAAGATAACTATCCTCTCCCTAAAATGGACCACATTCTACAGAGGGTAGTAGGGTCATCCAGAATTTCATTACTTGATGGATTTTCTAGATACAACCAAATCCTAGTCCAACCTAAAGATCAAGTAAAGACTACATTTACCACTCCCTAGAGAACTTTCATGTACTTGAAAATTCCCTTTGGACTGATGAATGTTGGGGCTACATTCCAAAGAGCTATGGACATAGCCTTTGCAAAGGAAATCCATGAATTTATAGTTATTTACCTATATTATATAAGAGTGTTTTCCGAATTAGATAATGAACATCTAGATCATCTAAGAAGAGTATTCATAAAATGCAGAAAATTTTCTATATCCTTAAATCTTAAAAATTCACTTTTCGGATTAGAAGAAGAAAAAATCCCGGGACACATCATTTTGAAAGAGGGAAATAGAATTGATCCAGCTAGAATAGAAGCAATCCTGAATATCAGTCATCCTAGGAACATTTTTGAGTTACAAGCATTTTTAAGCAAAATAATTTTCTTAGAATATTCATCTCTAACTTAGCAGAACTACATAGAAATTTGAATAGCATGTTAAAGAAAGATTCAATACTTAAGTGGAAAGTAGAGGCTAAGCAGTCAAAGAAGCCCTTACTAAAACACCTGTCCTCATAAGTCCGAATTTGAAAAAAAAAAATCATAATTTTTTCATTTGCTTCAGAACACACCATTGCAGCAGTCTTGTTGCAAAATAACAATGAGGGTTATGAACAACCCATTTCTTTATTCAGTAAATCCTTGAGATATTCAACACTAAAGTATAATATCATGGAAAAACAAGCTCTTGCTTTAGTGAAAGCCTAAAATATTTTAGAGTATACATTCTATACTCTCACATAATAACATATGTTCCACACTCTATTGTAAAGGACATTCTAACTCAAAATGGGCCTGATGGAAAGAGAGGGAAATGGATTGCCACAATACTAGAATATGACATTGAAATAAAACATACAAAATTGATCAAAGGCTAAGGTTTAGCCAAACTCATGGCTGAATTGAACTGTTGGGCCTTAGACATAAATTTCATTGTTGCACTAGATGATCAAGAAGAGATGGTGACTCCACAAATCAGTGAAGCTTTTATAGATTCACCCTGGTATGCAGACATTATATTTTTTTTACTCAACCTACAAGATCCTACTAGTTTATCTAGAACTAAAAGTAGATTCTTAAAATTGAAAGAAATGAAATATTTTATCTTTGATAATGCTCTATTTTGGAAATATCATGGTAGAATTCTACTAAATTATTTATTAAAAGATGAAGCTGAAAAATTCATGCAAGAATTTCATGCAGGATATTGTGGAGGACACCTTTACTGGAAAACAACTGCTGACAAAATTCTGAGGGCAAGTTTTTACTGGCTAAATATTTTTTCAGATGTCAGAAACTATTTGAGCTCTTGTCACAAATTCTAGATATTTGATGGGAAGAAGAAACTCTTACCATTACCCCTCAAACCTATCTCAGTAGAAATGCCATTTCAACAATGGGGTTTAGACTTCATTGGTGAAATTCACCCACCCTCCTCTGCCCAACATAAATGGATTATGACAGCCACTGATTACTTTACCAAGTGGATAGAAGCCATCTGTTCTAGACAAGCCATAGAATTTTTCATTATTCCATTTCTTAAGAAAAACATCCTTTCTAGATTTGGATGCCCACAAAAGTTCATTATTTATAATGTTGCTGCCTTAAAATCAACGAAAATGATATATATTTGCAACAAATACCATATCACCTTTGTTCATTCCATTGCCTATTACCCTCAAGGTAATGTAGTAACAGAATCTTTAAACAAAAGCCTAGTCAACATCATTAATAAGTTGTTAGAAGATCACAAGGAAACCTGGAATGAAAGGCTTGTCAATGCTTTATGGGCAGACAAACTAACTACAAAGAAATCTATTGGTACCTATCTCTATCAATTGGTATATGGGATGGATGTTTATTTTCCATCCTCATTAGGAGTTCCAGTAATGAAAATGATTCAAGAGGTGCAAGTAGAACCAAATGAAATCCAAAGGAGGATAAATCAGACAATTCATTTGCAGCAAACCAGGGAATAATTTTGTATCAAATCCTAAGTAATTCAAAGAAAAATCAAGAATATCTTTGATAAGAAAACCAAAGAAGATGATTTTTTCATAGGTGATCAAGTACTCAAATGGGATTCTATAAGGGAAGACAAAGGAAAACATGGGAAATTTGAATTTCTATAGAAGGACCCATACATTATTTATGGTTACATAGGAAACAATGCATTTTTCTTGAAATATTTAAATGGAATAGATCTACCAGGAGGACTAGTCAATGGTCGAATGTTGAAGCACTATTTTTCACCAGAATAACCATTAGTTTGTTTGATTCTATTTTACTCATTGTAAATATCATAGAAAATTTTAGATTCGATTGGATGATTATCTTGCAAAGTTGAAGCCCGAAGAGCAGGCCCTAAGCTTTAAAAGATATAACATCATACGTTTAAATAAAGGAGATCATAGAAAGAAATTCCAAGGCAAGAAAAGTCAAAGTTCCAAGGCCACTGATCAGAAAGTTCTTAACATCTCACAAGGAGATGTCATCCCCAAGTGGAGCCACTGTTAGGGTCCTATAATAATAGGGATCATAATTTTGAATTGCCTATGTTAAGTCTTGTAATATTGTACATATATTTTCTCTCTACAAATGTTTTCCCATATTAAAAAATGAAAAGAGGGTATGTCCTAAAAGAATAATCAAAGGACCAAAAGAAAGAAAGATAAAAAAAAAAGATATAAAATATCAAGCCCACAAAAAGAAACAAAAATAAATTCTGAAAGTGTTGCACATTCAAATTCCACTACCCTTAGTTTACTTTACCTTTGCAAATAATGTTGTGTGCAGCTTGTTCAAAATTCCACAATTCATGATGATCATAGAGTTTAATCTTGATTAAATTGTGCCTTTAAATTTCATGTCATGATAGTTAGTGAATAAAGATCTAACCAAACCATTTAATCTTGGTAGATCAGTAGTTAGGTATAGAATAAAATGATCTCATAAGTTTAATCGGAGCCATTGGAGGATATAAGGTTAGAAATAAGTTAGTTTGATTATCAAAAGAAAATAAAAAGGTGAGCAAGCTCAAATGTACCCAATAAAGGAAATAAAAAATGGTAGGGTAAATAAAGGGTAGGTAGATTACTTTCACAAGTTATGGAAAGTATCATTTGGTTTATCCCTTATCACTAATATCTTTCTAAACACATTCCCCTTGCTAAAAACCCTCTTTCCACTCCTAAAAGTCATTTCCCCTTGTAAAATACCTTTCCATTTGACAATATCCCTTTCCCCTTATTATAAATCCTTTTCCCCCACTAAAACCCCTTCCCCTTGACTAATTCCGCATTATTCAAATAAAGCATGACAACCCACTAATCCAAAGTTTAAAGCACAAAATATATTATCGGGCCCCACTTTCCTTTTAAATTAACCCCCCCGCTTAATATATGTCCCTTACCCCCATTATTTCATTTTAACCTACCCCTAATATATTTCATTAACCTGTTATATGTATTCACCGACCCATCTATATATTAAAACCCTCCACTATGATTTTAACCGTTCTCATATATATCCCTGATCCCTTTTATATTAACCCATTCACATATTAAATTCTCGACAACCTTTATATTTACCCCTCTGCATAAGTAATTTACCTTACCCCACCACTTGAAAACCCCCAACTCTTACCATCCACCCAATCAACATTGATTAGATCCTACGACTAATAAACACTTTTTCACTCCCCGGTGTCGGATATTTAAAACCAATAGGGGGTGCAAAATGGGTGGTTTTATCCACCCCATCCCTTTCCACACAGCGCCACCAAATTTTATTGCACCCCCTCAATCTAAAACTGCCATACCATCCATTTCCGCACGATAAACTACCAAACCATTTCCGCGCATCCGATGAAACAACAATTTTTGAAATAATAAAACTTCGCGCCATGTGATAAGCCCAGTGTTAGAAAACAATAAAACCTTACTGCTTAACCATTATTTGACCATTTTTTTCTGCCTACAAAAAGACCAAAAGAGCCATTGTAGACCATAATTGAAGCCTGCAGCTGCTAGAATCCCTTCCAAGACCAAAACTTCGATTTTCCAGGTAATCATAAGTGTCTGACACCATCAAATAAACTTATTAATTAATAATTAAGTGAATTTATGGCCTCAAAAATCATACAAAACATAAATCATTTCCAACCACCTCTAACAGATATCGACCATACCCCTTTGTCCGACAAAGACTTCAAAATCAATGATATTGTGACTGAGTCCAACCTCGTAGAGCTCCACTGCTGGAGCCATGATAAATTTTTTGACGAAGCAGATGACATTCATCTATGGGATTAAAACCTACCCAAATACATATTTCCACAAACCTAGCAGTTCCTATAACTCATCATATTGTGCCAAGTAATCTATTTACCCAATGAAAGAGTTTTAGTTACCCCAAACCAGGAAATATTATTCACAATCACTGCTCAATCCATCAATAAGACGTTACATATTCAACCACAACTTCATGAAGTGTCATTATCCATTGAAACCATTACTGAGCTTTACTTAAAGCTAGACTTCCCTGAAAGATTCCAAATCTTTCAGACTTTCCTCCCTCCATCAGTAGAAACCCCTAAAAACAATCCTCCATACTCATCTTCTAGGTTTTCATAAAGAACTAGGTAGATTTTAACCATGTTGTCATGTATTTTAGGATATTTCACTGATGAACATGTAGATGCATCTATTCTTGGTTTTCGATCCATATTTTTCCCAGGTCAGCCTCCAGCTACAATATTAAATTCTGGCTAATACATAGCAGATGCAATCCATGATCAACCAGTCAAATTGGCAGAGGAAGGAGTATTCAAATACTCCTCATTTTTTTTTCAAATGTTTGTATATTTCCAATTAGAAAGGTTTGTAGTTATCCTCCAAAGACTGGACACAGGGGGAAATCATCAATCTATTGTCTTTTGGAAATCCTTGATCAGAAGGGATTCCACTGAATTCAGCTTCAAAGACTTCATTAATTATTTTGTTTATCCAGTTGTTAATATGATAAGCAGTAGCATTCAACCTAAAATAAGTAAAGAGATAAAAAAAAGTTTTAGAGTTGTCAGGGTAGAGTAATACAGGAGACCGGTATTTATACCAGAATCATACATAAATTAGAGTGTATGGAAGCCAAATAAATCCATACAAGCTTCCCAAATACCTCCCAATGAGGATATTTTCTTTCGAATACATCAGACAAATATTGAATTCGGATGAAATCAATTTCCTTTTAGCTAAGAAGAAGACCCAATTCAAGATTAAAAATCAGCTAGGGCCTTTTATATGTAACATTAGGAATGTTGGACAATAGGCAGACAAATATTTACAAGAGCTCAAGTTCAATAGCAGTTCCAAATGGTATTATGACCCCTTGGATGTCATAAATAAATTGAGAGTTAAATTCAAATTGACCCCTATCATTCATGATTCAAAGCCTGAAATTGAAAAGTATTCCAGCCAGTCAGAGTGGTTGGGAAATACTTTACAGGAGGCAGAGAAGAAGGTTGATAGTAGTTCCATCCTGCTTACTCCAGCCCCACAGGACAAATATTCAAAGAGGGCAAGAGAGGAAGGCTCTTATTCTACAGAAACTACTTCTAATACAAAGTTCAAGCTTATGTGTAGAAATAAGACAAAACTAAATCCAGTGATAGAGCAGGAAGAGATAGTTAACACAGATGAAACAATTGAGACAGATATTGTTGTCATAGATGATGCACTTCCAACACTTTTAGAAGAAACACATCTTCCATGAACTTTGAGTGCACAAATCATTCAGAAAAATAATAGTGCAGAGGTTTCATCATCTATAAAACCAGTTGAGAAAGAGAAATATATAATGGAGAAATACAAAGAAATCAAAATATGAAATGAAGCATTAAATGTTGTAACATATGCCCAATACTAGAAAAAAACTCCAAGTGACCATAACAGATTGCTTTTAGCTTATGACCTCAAGACAAGGAAGATGCAGGTGACATTTCTATAGCCAAAGGTGTAAAGTCCTTAAACTTCAGAAGATTATACTAAAAGAACCTTTGAATTTCCTGCCAAGGATGTACATCTAATTGACTAGATTGAGTTTCACAAACAGGCAGGAGAAATGATTTATTCCACCATGACACACAAATCTTTAAGTGTCTAGAAGTTACAGAATTCTCTAGAAAATATAAAGACATAGTTCAGACTAGAGAAAGCTTCATCACAAGAAAAGGATAGCAGGATAAAGTCACTTGAACATTTGTTAATGGAAGTTTGTTATAATCCAAAACATATCAAAGAAGAAGAAGAATGTAGACATAGCTGCACTAAAGAAACAACTGAAGTTACCAAATACAGAGCATCCACAAACCAAAGAGGTTTTGGAAACTGAAAATAAAAAGGATGAAATGATGAATCTCATCATTCAGTTGACAGATAAACTGAAAGAAATGGAAACAACAATGGATAAACTAGTGCAATAAAAGCAAGCCAGCATGGAAGAAGTTCCCATTACTTCTATTCCTATATCTTCTACATCAACTCCATTGTCTACAGCAGCTCCAGTATCAACAACAATTCCAGCAACTACATCAGCAACAACATCAGCAATACCAACATCTCATCCCACTGATGAGGCTAGAAAATTGATAAAAGAAATGCAGGATATGTCAATTCAAACTACTAAAATCAATAAGCTCAAAGAACAAGTGAAGATTTTAGAATATGGCAAGGAATTGGTCGAAGTAATGCATGAGGCAGAAGTACAAAAAGGCAACATATTAACTGAAAGAATCCATAAGTTAGAAAAGGATTTATCACTGAAAGAGCCTTTAGCCCAAGAAAAAAAATAGTTGTGGGCCAATATCATTAACTCAGTTAATGATATTTAGCCTTATATATAGGTTATATTTGAATAAAAGGAATTGATAAAGGAGGCTAGTGATGCAATTCAAAAGATCAAAGACAACCTTGGAAGGAAACCAGAAGAAGCTTCTGAGATAATAAAATTCCTTAATTCTAAAAATAAACAGGAATTGGAAGAGCTCGGGATATCAGACAGAATAGAGACTATATTAGAGGTGAAGAAAGTGATTTCCAAGAGAAACCGGATGATACGACTTGAAGACAAATTTCAAGCAATGGAAATTGCAGTGAACAGGTTTATGAACAAACTTGATGTATTGGGGTAGAAAGGTCTGTCAAATCCTTTCGTAATTAATGATAAATTAATGAGGCATGAAGATTACAATAATAAGATCAAGGAAGTAGCTAAAGAGACTTCCAACAGTTCAACAATGAAGGGATTTCCCACAGATAATGTACTCCTTCAAAATCTAGAAAACTTCTTTTACCTCTAGCATGAGGTAAATCAACTTTTTGTGAATAAACCCACATTTGCCAAATATACAAAGGAAGATGAAATTTACAGCAGGATGATGAATATGAAACTTCTAGATGAAGAGACATGGTGATAGCGGTCAACCCCGCCAAACCCACATCTTCACTCCCAATATGTGATGCATATAAAAATTGTATGTCCAATTTAAAAATTCCACTTGATTTATTTTCTGGGTAAACTCAATAAAGTTTGCGGAAGCTTTTTAAATTTAACACCCAAACTTAATATCTCTTGCTTCAAGCTTTACTTTTACAAAATAAAATAATGATTATAAAACCATTGTCATTCCCCACTTCATGAACATTCACATTGCAATTAAATTCTCAAACATATAAGCTTGTATGGGGAAGATTAACTTTCCCTCAACGCCATTAATATGATTATGAAACCATATGTAGGAACCCACTTAGTCCAAGTCTCCTACTTAAATTCATTTCCAAGTGAAAGCACCTTTTGAATAGTTTTACCATAGAACCTTTGGAATAATTAACTCTCGGCATTACACTCATAACTCAGTCTTTATAAATTAACCCAAATGATTGTAATAGTCTGCTTATCAATTTTAATTCTAAGGTTTATATGCAAATAAACCATATAATTGTTCACGGCCTCAACTTCATTTCAGAATTTAATAAAACCCAAATTTCAAATGATTAATATGGCCCCACACAATATATAATCCACTAACCTTTGTGTTAACCCACATGCAGCTTCATTATGCGAATGCCCTTAGATCTTTCACCTTCAAAATCAAATGGAAATCGCGTTGTTTTAACCACAGAGCTTTAGCACACAATATTTATGCGAAATTTGTGGTTTTAGGAAACCACTTCTGCCTTACGTGTCAAGCAAAGAACCTGATCGCGTAAATTTTCACAAAACAGCTTACCATTTTAAGTTGACGCGAATACCACTTGTGGGTTTTTAAATCCACCTCAGTTGTTCAAGGTTCCACTGCGCCTTCATCAGCGTTCCCTTGTAAGGTTCTATCACTCTTTAAACTCTTTTTCTTCATTGAAATCATTGCTGCACCATCAATTAACCGATTTCTGCAAGTTATTTAAGATTCTTTCACATAACTTGCCATATTTTACTCGCTTTCACTTCATCTTCCTCTACGCTCTAGTTGCAATTTTATTAGCCATCACAGCTTTACGCCTTTAAACAAGATTTCATGGAGTTCAGATCTATTCTGATTCACTGTTATGACCTCACCTGATATTGGTTCAATCAACAACATTCCGATGCCGGATTAAACCTATACGATTAACCTATATTGACATCGCTTGTACTCCTCGTTAAAAGGCTAAAACTCATTGAATTGTTATTGAACCTTCACACGAAACTAAACACATGCAAATCATAACCAAAGGGTGGATTGAGGCATTCAATTTAACATGGGTACATATAATACAACCTTATTCTCTGCTATTATAACCCAACAGGTATGGAACGATTTAATCGATCTCAATTGATCTCAATTGAAGGGGTTCCACGCAGATTTAAACAAGCTCAAAAGTTGGAGATCAATATTTCTTGCATCTTCACCAAAAGGTTGAACTCCATCGACTCTCCATATTGTGGCTTAACACATGAATGGTTACCGATTTATGTAAATCGAACCCCACAGCTTCTCGCATATATTTTATCAATAACAATTGACTTCTGAAAAGACCAGAATCCTCTACAAACAGAGGTTATCGAAAATGTATGAATCAAATAAAGCTACAAGGAACGAATGGGCTTAACACACAGAGATTAACTATTCCACTTGCAACTATATAATGCATAAACAAAATCTCTGTATTAAAATAGTATTTACATGGAAAAATTCCCTTCAGGCCTGATATTCAATCAGTGGCCTTTTCCAACTTTTCCCGGCAGCTTTCAAAAACCCTGTTCCTACTCTAATCAAAATCTACTCTCACTCTCCTTTTCAATGCCTTTGAGGCTTGATAATTTATACAATTTAGAATGATCTAATTTAAGTTCAATCCCTTCAAATTTTCAACAAAATCCTAAAATCACTCTTGAATCCCTAAGGATCCTCTTTCACCCATAATTGATTAAACCAATTTCTAAATTAAGAATACAAAATCTCTCAATCCCTTTACTTCCTCAACTTGATTAATTCTCTCATGTTCTCAAACATTTGAGAATTATTTACAATATTTAATTAAAAATACTTAAAACCCACTCAAATTATTCATAAAATCCAGCTCCTCTAAAAACTTAAAAACCCCCAAGTTTAATAAAATACAAAGTATTTTCCTCTTTTCCTAATGCCCCTGCATCACATGGGAAAAATGGTGTGATTTACTATGACAGGTTAAAGATCAAATAGATAAAAGACAGCGTGAAAGAGAAGATAAATGAAAGAAGCAGATAGCGTGAAAGAAACAAATAGTAAAGAGAAATCAAATAAAACATGGACATATTTCAATCAGTTACTAGGTGTCACTATCTTCTTTCATGAAGATACTTTATTTCCTTAAATAAATCCTAGTCAGCTGACAAGATAGTTTGTGTAAAGTTTTGTATAAATACTTCATTATTTCGAAGTATGGAGAGTGGATTTTTGAATATTTCTATAGCTGATTGATCTAATACTTAAGGGTTATTGTATCATTTCCAGTTGACAGACATGACAAGTAATCAAGGCATTTCTTTACAGGATTCGTGTGTTGAGCTATCTCAGTGAAGTTTAATTTCAATTGTTCATGTTCTTTTCTTAAGTATTCCATAAAATTTAATGTGTTCTAAATTTAAATTTTATAATTGGAATTTTATTGCAGAATTTGTTTAATTACACTCTGTTTTGAACTGTTATACATTTCTATGTTTTCTTCTCATACCCAGTTTAGAGAATTCTTAATTTCCCTCTGATCTCGATTGACCTCCTTCACCTTCCTTCATTATCTGGTGTAAGGAATTCTTAACTTCTCCTTGATCCCAATTGAAAATCACTTCACCATTCAGCCTTGAGATCTGATTTTGCTCAACTATCCTTCCCTGTAACACATCCTTTATAATTTTCTTCTATTATGTTTTCAAGGTATATTGACTCCATAGCCCAATGGAAAATGGAACAACACCTATCCATCTAAATCAGAAATTCCACCAACAAATCAAAATCAATTCACAACAAGCATACATGACTAGCCTGAAATTTATTAAACAAACAAAGTTAAATCATTAAGAGAGAGCCCTCTCTCAGCATTAGTAAGGCTAGGTCCTAATCTCCAAAAGTGGATGATAGTTACTTATGTTGTTTCTTTTTAACGCACATAACAACTCTTGGGAAATTTAAGAGAGATAAGAAAGACTAGATACTTCGTTCCTTGGGTGGTTGTGTACAGAAAAACATAAATCAACTCAAAATATTAGTATGTAGATAGAAAATAAAGTGTTAGGAACCACATAATAAGGGAGTTCTAAATGAAGAGAATGGAGAGGAGTTCTCTTTGAATTTTCTAGTGTGGAATCTAGAAGCAGTGAAGAAACATGTGAGTTGAACCAACATTATTTGAATTGGGAATGTGTATCCTATGACTCAGTTGAGGCCAATAGACAATGTATACAAGCTTGATTGATCAATAACCATTTGGGTCAATGTGGAACTTGTCTTGGGGCCGTGAAACCACCTAAACAGTGGACTATGAACTAATATGTTACTTACCATGATAGGTGGCTAATAAACCACCAAATATAAGTGAATCCACCTCATGGAGCTGAGACAAAAATCATTTCATCTTAGGTTAAGCCCTGTATTTTAATTAGAAAGTGCGTCATTATGTTGATTTCCTTGAGGTTGTGAAACCAACTGGATAATGGGATCCTTATCCTAGTTATGTGATTAAAAATTACGTGTGAATGCCCCTATATATGCATCACCTAATATTTTGAATCTATCTTCCAGATGTTTGAAAACAAGAAAGATTACATTGTGGCTAGCATACTATTAGGTGGAGATTTGAGGTCCCTACTTCAATTGCTAGTTTTCTTTAAACACAAAGATAAGTGTATCTTGCTTACATATATCGCCTCATGAACTATGATGAATTTCAATAATAAATGAATGATAAAACATATCATGTGTTGTGAACATGAATGAATGTATAAACTATGAAGCTCATTGATATATCCATGAATAGAATGAGGCTTGGGATTTCTAAGACTATGTTGTTTATCATGGTGTTCATGAACATTGTGTAGCTATGAGTTTATGGTTACATTGATGTACTATGATAGTATGTGAATGAATTCACTGTTTAAGATGTTCCCTTTTTTGTCACCTTGTTTAAATTCAGGGGTTAGCACCTTAAAATTTGGGCCACAACTCCTAGAGGTAGTCTTGGATTAATATTGTGAACTATTTGGAATGGGCGAGGAAATCAACCTCCTCTTTATATACATTTTCCATATATTGTTATTTTCTATAGTAAAATATGTGTTACTGGCACCAAAAAATGGTGGAGTTTAAAATCACATGAATGTTGGTAGTTGATATTTGAGTGGGAAGTAGTGGAACTCTGCCATGATGGAACTCTCTCATCTAAAAAAACCATGCCATGAACAACTCGTGGTCATAGTTAATGCTTAAGGAATAGGCATGACCAATAAAATTACTCAAATGTAGTATAGTAGTGGCTCAGAGATCTAGGAGTGGGTCCAAATGTAGTCTTGCGTGTAGAACTTACTCTAGAACCCAATACTCACCATTTTCCACTGAAGCTATTTCATAACACAACAACCCTGAGCCCACTACCGGGGTCAGAAAACCCTGTCATAGTTTTCAGGTCAAACTATGAGGATTCCTACCACTCAATTCTCACCACTACCATTCCTCATATGATGTAAAAATAAGTGAGTTGTGATTACTATAGTAATATGATGTGAAATTTATGGTAGAACCCACACAATTGACCTATGAAGTTTGCATGGAAGGCACCTGGATAGCAAGTGCCTAGGATGCTAACATGGCCTGTTGCGATAGGTCAAAATTTAAATAGGTGTGAATTTTGTTCTAGGAATTTGATCAATTAACAATTGGTATTTCCAAAATTATATTGATGAGTTGAATTTCATGGTGATATCAGAAATTCATTTCACAGAGTTGCAAAGACAAGGTTTTTTTATCTCCATATTTATCATAGACCTTAGGGAATTGTTTAAATGATAAGTAACACCTCCCGCAACCCAATATAGTTCAAGGGGTGGGAGGAATCATTAAAGGTTGGCATCAAAGTGAATTTTAAACACTATACCTTTGGGAATAAATATATAAGCTCTGTTACAGGTTAGGGTGAGAGCCAAAATGAAACATTTGCACTAAATGGGACTTAAATAAGAAATTTAGAATCTCTAATACATATTAAAGTGATGGTTCAAGAACAGATCCTTGAGGGCCAAAAATAATCCATATGAGAAAGGGATTCATTTCTCAACTTGAAAGAGGCTCACATAAACACACATTAGCTAAAATGTTAGACTTTATGGTTAAATTTCCATATATATACATGTGTGTTAACGAGGAACTCAAAGTTGATGTGACTAATTGGTTTAATATATTTATTTTGATTTTGAAGCTACATACTAACTGTTACACAATAATTTGTCACCGTCCCTGCAATCCCCATCTCGCCCATTGGAGGGTCGTTTCTGTGACCAATAAGCAGTGTCATGCCTTGCAAATACCTTCATTGCATCCCTTTCCATGAGGACAACATTTATTCTGTTGATCATTTCCTGAGAAGACCCCTAAAAACACCTGTTTTTGCCTTGGCGTTGGTAGCCCGTTATGTACTCACGCCAATGAGGAAAATTAACACTGAGCCCGCGCCAATTGGCACTCTGTCCCAGTTAAGCACCCGCGCCAATCTACTTTTGGAAAGTTTTTTAAAAAAGGAGGCGAAGTTTCGATTACAAAAACTTCGTGGATGAGTCATCAGGAGTGGTTTCGACTGAATAACCATGGCCTTCCTCCTTTGGCCTCTTGTTTCCACCATATGGGGAACCTCCCAAAGGATAAGGCCTCCCTTCTACTATTGTAGGGATCCCAACCTCCTCCTCTCCTCTATAAATATAGCCATCTTCCATTGATGAAGGGGCTGAATGGCTGAATGGTTGAGTCTCCAAGTTCCCAAGAGCCATTAAAACCTTATGCTGCAAGAGCCTTGATTCAATCCCTTAAGGCCAAATCCAAGCAAGGAGATTATTGTCGAGACATCCGAAGAGAGAGGTTTGTCCCATCCCCGACAGGCTTTTTCGAGACATGTTCCGTTGGCGACCCTCCGAAGGAGAATTCAGCGTCAGAGCTATGGTTGTATTCTTCTTTGATTGATTAATGATAAGTGACTATTGGTTATGGTTCCACTCCTGTTGTTGATTACGATGATGAGTTATGTCTTCTCTGACTGACTTATAGTTTCATATACTAGATTTTACACTCGCGTTTGTTTTTTTTCTTGCATGTGCAGGTGTTCGAACACGGAGATCGTGAAGATTGTGATCTGTCGGAGCTAAGGAACGGGAGCGCTACATTCTCTACAAGTGACAGCGTTGGATTCCAGGTAAGCCTTCATTGCTAGTTGGTTTATTTGCAATTAGGGACCTACACTATAGCGTGAACAATTGTTGCTAGACCTGATCTAGGCTAGTAGGGTTCGCCTCTATCCACAGAGGGGATTTACCTCCACAACAAATTGGTGACTTTGTTGGGGATTGTCTAGCTTGTTTTTGTTCTGCTTTGTAAGCTACAGACGGAACCTGAAGTTAGCCAGATAGCCTTCGAAATGATATTTCTCTGCATTAGCGAAGTAGATCAAAGCTGCTTCAGTCAATCTCCGGGTTAGTTTATGAACTGAACGCTTGGAGTATTGTCTTGTCTTTTCGGTTGTTTCTCGATTCTTCTTGCTTGATCGACTCTTTTGGCTCGCTCTTCTTGTGTTTGGATTTTGGTTCAACCCCAGAGGATCAGATCTGACCTCTGCTTTTCTGAATTTTCATCCTTTCATGGTTGGCTTGATTGGCGCGGTTTCCACCCTGACAGTCGCGCCAATTGGCACAGGTTGCCAATTCATCACTTGCGCCATCCCCTGTCTGGCGCGGATTATAGCCAGACAGTCACACCGTCTGCTATAGGTGCTAGGGTTTACCCTTGTTCGAAAGTTTCTTTTGGTCAGTACTTTGCTTCTGAGTTTGTTTTGGATGCTGCTTGAAGTGGTGAGTCTGGTCTTAGTTGGGAGAAATTCTTTGTTTTTTCATTTTCAGGCGTTGGCGCTTGTTTTCAGTTAGCAACCCGCGCCAATTGGGCATTGGCGCTAGTTGTCAGTGAGCAAGTCGTGCCAGTTGGCGCTAGTTGTCAATGACAAAGTCAGGCCAA
Organism: Pinus albicaulis; assembly: GCA_034641835.2. Taxonomy (NCBI): domain Eukaryota; kingdom Viridiplantae; phylum Streptophyta; class Pinopsida; order Pinales; family Pinaceae; genus Pinus; species Pinus albicaulis. The sequence goes on along the minus strand of CM076584.1, from coordinate 626,540,306 downwards.
TTTCAGGATGTGTGAAAATTGAGATTTTTTCCCTAAATCCTTCACTAGTGTGTCTTTCCCTTCTGGTCTTTTCACTGTATGAGCATATATTACATTGCTCATTGTTTGAAATTTCTTCTTTCCATGATTGTTTTATGTAAAAGGGAATGAATGCCTTGTTTTGATCTCTTACTTTGGGAGTCCTCTTTGTGTTTGACCTCATATTTCTTGTCGCCTTTTGAGAGATTTTGTTACAAAGTGTTCGAAACAACGATTGCATTCTTAGTGTTTGTTTGCATCCCTTTTGCATTCATCCTTCCATTAAGAATATTTGTGTTCTTTTAGTTTTCGTCTCATAGTTTTCTTTTTGTTAAAATGCATTAGATCACATTGCATTGAAAAGTATTTTTTTTTAGATCCATCATTATACTTAGATTACATTTCTTAATGATCGAAGACTAGAAATTGCTTTGAGTGCATTCTCTTTCATTAAAAGCATGCATTAAGTAGATTCTCATTTCATCAAAAAATGCTTTGAGTGCATTCTTATCATTTGAAGAGAAAAAGGAAATTGTGCATAGATTACAATTGCATAGTTTTCGAAAAAGAGGATTTTGCATAGAGTACATTGCATTATTCGCATCGTTGAATGTTTGGAATTACTTTTGGATAGTGAAAGTCATCTAGTTTGGAAAAAATTTTGTTTTCAGTATTGCTGTTTGTTGCATCATTGTTTGAAGCTCTTCCCTTAACTAGATAGCATTCATCGAATTGAAAGATTTCTTTTCTCATATATTTGCATATAGGATATTGTCAAATGACATATGGTAGGGCCTTGAAACCGAAACATAATTGAAGATCAACCATAAAATTTATTTAATTAACCTAAGGAAGCATTGAAACATTAACGAAATATTTAGAGGTCTAGGCTAGAGACATGTTCCGGCGTCTTTAAACCTAGTAGCTATCGTTCACCTCTTAGCTTTAGACAGCACTAGTACGGACTTGTGCTCCCCGTACCGTCACGTATATAAAGGGAGACCCCACAAGGTTTCTATCCTTTATCCATAGGAAGCTGAGTTTGCCGCCCTATACCCGTGATACACCGAACACAGCATTCGGGGAGATTTCCTACACGTACGTCAAGTCCTTGGTTGATTTCTCTTTCATTTTGAAACCAAGGTGTATATTGCAGTTCACGGATATCTGGTACACCCTTTGCCTAGAGTTCCAGAGTAGTCATTTCGATCTTTTCTGACTGATTAAATTTGAAAAGATCATCAAGAATTTGTCCTTTCATGCTTGTTTCCAATCTGAAAGTGATAGAGTCACCTTTTTCCTGTTTCTCGACTCTTAAAAGATGAAATAGCAGAGTTTTGTTTCGATGTTTTAAAATCAACTGCCCACGAAATATTCCTGGTTAAAGTTAGTTTCCTTAGGGTGTTGTTCTCAAGATCGTTTCTGATGGTAACATTTCCGGAGTTCACCAACCAAGGAATCCCCTTCGAAGGGAATCATGGTCCTTTCCTTCCTTTTTGAAATGTTGGCGCTCCTTATATGGCAACGTTGTCCCTTCCTGGGTTAACTGTTGGGTTGCCTGTTTGGTTTTTTTCAACCTCTGTGGTCCCGAATGTCTCAGCTACTGGTCAATCAGTTCCTCCACCTGAACAACATCATGTTGATTCCAAGGTGGACCTCTCCCCTTCTTCACCTATTTCTGCAGCCTCATCTTCTACTTCACCTGGTGAAAGTTTGGATTCGAGTAACCAGGTGGCTAAGAAGAAGAAGAAGACAAAGAAGAAGAAGTTTGATAAGAGAGAGGCTAAGGCTGTAGCTGCTGCTTCTAATGCACCTCCTCTTGATAAACCTTCCAACCCTCCATGGAAAGTCAATTTCCCTTGCATGTTGTGCACAGGAGATCATCTTCTTCGAGATTGCCCTGGCATTCCCAAGGTGCTTGAAGTATGGTCCAACAGTCGCCCGTCATTGCCTTTGGCTTGCGGGAGTCAAGTTGGGGGCACGTCTTCAACTAGTGCTAGTAAGGCTCCTAAGAAGTAGGGTAAGATTACCCATCCCTGTAAGTTGTGTGAAGGGCACCATGCCATTCACCTTTGTCCATATATGGATGAAGCCAAGAGAGTTTTGGACAACTCAACTGTTTCTACACCACGCCTCCTGGCTGGTTATAAACATCTTTCTTTGAGTCCTCCACCAGCTGATTCCATGATTGGTCAAGAGTCATCCTTGGTCGATCCTGCTCCCTCGGAAATTCATATTCAGGAATCCATTCCCAACCAACCATTGGTCGTGGGATCGGTTGAGCTGGATCCGTCTTCGGTGCACCAGGTATTTTCCGTTGAGAGTGGATCTCACACCCCTCATGTTCTTCTTGTTTCTTCAGATTCCTCGGACTTGGAGAAAGATTCTCCTGTCCCTATATCTCAAGAAGTTGCTCCTCCGCCTCCCGTGATGGAGGTCCCGGAGGATACTCCTCCCGCTTTTGAGATGGAGGTCGTGGAGGATGCTCCTTCTTCTGTAACATCAGGGGAAGACCTTCTTGGTTTGATGGTAGCCCCTCCAAGTAGTTTAGTCGCTTCCTTTGATTGGAACCGATTTGCAGGATACCGCCTTCCGTCTTATGTGCCTTTCGAGATAACAGTACAGGCTTTTGGTCTGGTCGTACCCAGCACCATTATAGACGAAGGCGCGTCTGTCAGTATTTTTTCCTCAACTACTTGGTACGCTTTCGGTTCACTGCCGCTTGCGCCTGTTACACAGAATCTCTTGACGTTCAACAGAAGAACTAGTCAACCGTTAGGGATCCTTCCGAGGTTACCTGTTAGTTTGGGAGGTAAAACCGTCCATATGGACGTGATGATTGTTCCAGGCCCCTTGGATTTCAATCTGCTCTTGGGGCGCGATTACACCTATGCCATGGGAGCACTTGTCTCCTCCCTTTTTCGTGTGGTCTGTTTTCTCCGTGAAGGACGAATCGTGACCATTGATCAGCTTTCATTCTTTGGTCCTGATATGGCAGCTGGCCCGCCATCATCCCTTCCTGTTTTTTATCCACCTGTTGTATCTGCCCCACCACAGGTCAACTATGTGGCTACCTACCCCATGCCTATACTCAGTGATAGTGTCATTGTGCATCAGGTGCTGGGGGCATTGGGTCCTGACTTCCAGGATGTTTCCTTCCATCGGGAGTGGAACTCTTGGAAGTGATGACTTCTTGTTCATTATGATGAGGTCGGTCAGAGCATGGTTCTTTTCCTGTGTCAATCTCCTTAAAAAATGAAACAAGGTCTATCGGAGCAGAGTTCCTTGTCTTGTGTCAAGCTCCTTAAAAAATGAAGCAAGGTCGTCGGAGCAAAGTTCCTTGTCTTGTGTCAAGCTCCTTAAAAAATGAAACAAGGTTGTCGGAGCACGGTTCATTTTCTTGTGTCAAGCTCCCTAAAAAATGAAACAAGGTCGCCTGAGGATAGTTCTTTTAATGTGTCAACCTCGTTAATATAATGAAACACGTTCTTGTTCAATTCGAGTCTTTGATCAGATCTCGTAAAATCCCAGTCGAGTCTTTCTCAGATCTCGTAACTTGAACCTTCACTCCATATGCCTTTCATATGGATTGAAGCTTAGGGGCATGTACCTCAAATTGAGTCACCATGCTGGGGGCATGCTTAGCTTTCTCAAGCATAGTTTTTTTCCATTTCAAGCTTGTGTAAAAATGAAACCGGTTGCAAGCATAGTTTATCTTTGTTTCAAGCTTGTGTAAAAATGAAACCAACTTCAAGCAGAGTTTCCTGATTTCAAGCTTGTGTAAAAATGAAACCATTCCCATTCTACCTCTTGTGATTGCCATTTTATCAGCCTGTTTTTGCCAGATGAGCCTTGGTTTTCTCATTCCATCGTCACTATCTGCTTGGCCGATCATATGCCTTCACCTGGTTGTTTTACCCCTTCCTGAGGAACCGCTACCATGAGTGGTCTTGTTAGCTAGCTTCTTAACCTTTACTTGTTCTGAGAAGTTCCATCATTACCGGAACCAGTAGCTACCCTTTGTACCACTCGTTCCTCCAGGAGGAGTCATCTTTCAGCTCTTTTCTGACTCTCTAAACATGAAAATATTGCTGAGTCCCTTGTCGTTTCGATCTCGTTAAAGTGGCCACGAAATGACATCTACCCAGTATATGTTTACCCCTCTTTTGGGTTGGGATAGGTTATTTATGAAAAAGGAATACCCTAGCCTATTGCGACTATGAGGTTTCCTCAGACATAGTTTTCTACCTTTTCGGATCTGAGGAACTATTTACGAAAAGGGACCATTGGAGTTTACTTTTCCGCTGTCTTTTCAAACTCTCTAAACATGAAAAGACACCGATTTCTTCCTTTGTCAGACTCGTTAAACCTAAATGACATCGGGAATTGTTAAGCATGACGTTATTCGAGTTTCTCCTTCCTAGGGCTTGTTAAATGTACTAGGATGGATTCGTCCAAAGGACGGATTTATATGACAAGCATATGGTATCCTCTTCAAGCTTGTGCAAAAATAAATAGGTACTCACCGAAATGGTGGGGAAATTGGAACCAACATCATTTTCGTGTCGGCAGTATGTCGCTCTTGAACATGGCACTTGTCTGCATTCGTGTCAGGTTGGGGATATCTCATCTCGTTTTTTTTTTTTCACTTGCCTCCATGGGTTTGGGTGATCCCTTTTGACCTCTCATCTACTCTTTGCCTCGTCACCATGACCTTTGATCTTTTGATGTCAAATACTGCCAAATCCACTATCGTGCCGCCAATATGTTCAAGAGAAGTTGACCTCTGCAGATTTCAACCTTCCTCTGATTCTCATCTAATCTTAATTCACAAATACATTATGTTCCTCTGTCTTGTGTCGATGATGTGGGAAACACTATGGCCCACCTTCGATCAAGGTCACTTCCTGTCGATTTCAGCTCATTATCCAGGAAGATGATCTAGAGACTCCCTTCTGGTACCTTGGAGCCTGCATGCCTCAATGGTAGGTTCTTCGCATTCGACATGAGGTTCTCATCATTGGCCTCCGATCGAGTGATTCTCCGGGTGTTCAACGTTAGCTCGTTGATCACATGTTGTAGATTGTACCTATAGTACCTTGAGGACCATTGGCATTAATGGTGGTACCTCTCGCATCTGTTAACAACTTTCATCATTGGCTGGTAATCAAACGATGTTCTTGCATGTTCGACTTCCGCTCACATATTCGCATGCTTGAACTTGTACTTTGTTCAGGTCGATATGGAGCGCAAGACCCTGGATTCTGTCTGTTATAATCCAGGCTACAATTTTGTGGATTCTTATGATTGGTTACATGACTCACTGATTGGATGGCTGCGACCATACCTGAGTCTATTTACCGATCCTCACTGGATGGTTGCGTCCATGCCTTGGATCTGGATTATTGTATACTCTATTATGGATGGTTGCACCCATACCACATATATATCATGTATCTGAGATATCAATTGTATTTCTCTACGCAAGTTTTCCGATGGCGGTGTTTTCAGTTGGACACGTTCTCGTAAAGCATTTCACCCCTCTCTCTCTTTCGGGCCTCATGCTTTAGGGGGCATCTGTTACACAGTAATTTTTCACCATCCTTGAAATCCCCATCTCACCCATTGGAGGGTTGTTTCTATGACCAATAAGCAGTGTCATGCCTTGAAAATACCGTCATTGCATCCCTTTCCATGAGGACAACATTTCTTCTGTTGATCATTTCCTGAGCAGACCCCTAAAAACACATGTTTTTGCCTTGGCGCTGGTAGCCCATTATGTACTCATGCCAATGAGGAAAATTAACACTGAGCCCGCACCAATTGGCACTCTGTCCCAGTTAATCACCCACGCCAATCTGCTTTTGGAAAGTTTTTTTGAAAAGGAGGCGAAGTTTCAATTACAACAACTTCGTGGATGAGTCAATAGGAGTGGTTTTGACTGAATAACCACGGCCTTCCTCCTTTGGCCTCTTGTTTCCACCATATGGGGAACCTCCCAAAGGATAAGGCCTCCCTTCTACTATTGTAGGGATCCCAACCTCCTCCTCTCCTCTATAAATATAGCCATCTTCCATTGATGAAGGGGCTGAATGGTTGAATGCTTGAGTCTCCAAGTTCCCAAGAGCCATTAGAGCCTTATGCGGCAAGAGCCTTGATTCATTCCCTTAAGTCCAAATCCAAGCAAGGAGATTATTGTCGATACATCTGAAGAGAGAGCTTTGTCCCATCCCCGACAGGCTTTTTCAAGACGTGCTCCGTTGGCGACCCTCTGAAGGAGAATTCAGCGTCAGAGATATGGTTGTATTCTTCTTTGATTGATTAATGATAAGCGACTATTGGTTATGGTTCCACTCCTGTTGTTGATTACGATGATGAGTTATGTCTTCTCTGATTGACATATAGTTGCATATACTGGAGTTTATGCTCGCATTTGTTTTCTTTCTTGCGTGTGCAGGTGTCCGATCACGGAGATCGTGAGGATTGTGATCTGCCGGAGCTAAGGAACGGGAGTGCTACTTTCTCTACAAGCGACAGCGTTGGATTCCAAGTAAGCCTTCATCGCTAGTTGGTTTATATTCAATTAGGGACCTGCACTATAGCGTGAACGATTGTTGCTAGACCCGATCTGGGCTAGTAGGGATCGCCTCTGTCCGTAGAGGGGATTTACCTCCACAACACTAACATTAGGTTTAAATTGGTATCTATTTCTTTATTAGTATACTTAATGTAGATATGCGAAGGAGAGAGAGAGAGAGAGAGAGAGAGAGTTATGAATTCTGGTAAAGAATAAAGGATAAGAAAAAAATTAAGGAGCAAAACATGCCCACATCCTATCATATTTAGGAATAGGATTCTGTGGGGAAGAGGGAGAGAGAGAGAGAGTTATGAATTCCGGTAAATAATAAAGGATAAGAAAACAAATTTAGGAGAAAAGCATTCCCATATCCTGTCATATTTACGAATAGGATTCCATGGGGAAGAGGAGAGAGCGAGAGAGAGATAGAGAGAGAGAGAGAGAGTTACAGATTCTCGTAAGGAATAAAGGATAAGAAAAAAAATTGAGGAGAAAAACATGCCATATACTATCATATTTAGGAATAGGATTCCATGGGAAAGAGGGGGGGAGAGAGAGAGTTATGAATTATGGTAAAGAATATAGGATGAGAAAAAGAATTGAAGAGAAAAGCATGCCCATATCCTATCATCTTTAGGAATAGGATTCCATGGGGAAGAGGTGAGAGAGAAATTTCCTTGACTTCGTGGAAACCATTATGATTTTGAGAAGTTGCAAGGTAGAGAATGAGTGGATTGTTTGAGCGTAGGAGAGACAATTAGAGGAGAATTTTGTGATATTGTAGAGCCTATTGAACCTATGAATAAAAAATTAGCCTGAGCTTCGTTATAGCTATATAGGAAGGCACAAATCCAAGCAAATTCCTTTTGAAATATGGAAGCAAGGACTAAAATCAAATAATTAAAAAGGTACCAAGTCAAGTAAAAGGTAGAGGTAGGCTAGTGAAGACTCAATGAAAGGAGTAACTACACTCAATACTTTGAAGTCAAACTAATGTATCAACAACTAGTTGCCTACTATTGCAACTAAAAGACACCATCAAAAAAGGTGAAAGAAGATATCAATACTAAAGGATTTTAAGAAATTCAAGCCTCGTAGCTTTAACACACATGTTAAAAAGGTTGAAGAGTTAGAAGCCTAACTATTAGGAATGAGGAAGTATTTATATTCCATGATTACTCTGATAATATGAAGGCTATAATGACTATTTTTAGGTTTAAAGGTAAAGTTGAGATCTTATGGGAATATTTAATATGTATCAAGGGAATTAAAGAGAAGGATCTATCATGGAGAATATTCGAGAGATATTTTCATGAGAAGTACTTGTCTCAAAGGTACTATGACAACAACATCAAACAATTTCAGGAGCATAAGCTAGGAAAATTTGATATTGATGAGTACACTAATAGATTCTTAGAGCTATTGAGTTACATATGATACACCATAGACATGAAGGTGAATATTCAAAGGTACCTCAGTGGAATTCCACAAGTTTAGTGGTGTAAACATGCACCTCCAAAACCCAAACACAACCAGACATAGAAGGAGGTGGTTATTGTGTTGTCCCAACTCCTAAAGTAAAGTGATGGGAACAAGAGTTAAATTTTTTGACCATTTTTTACTTTTCTAGAATTTCAAATAAAAAACATCATTGCATTTGTCTTATCAAGAAGATTCCAATGATATAAATGTTGCCTCAATTCGTCTTACAGATCAAAACTTATGGTCTTTTTAAGATTGGCCATAACCATCCTGCCATGTCATTATTCCCTCCACGTGGTAGCCTCACAAAGACCCACGTAGCAAGTGAGAAGGCACACAGACTCACCTTATGCACACGTTGCACCTAACTCACTACCTCCATCGTAGGTGCAAAAATTGAGGATGGTCAGGGTTGACCCTCCTTGCATGGAAATAGTTTAACAATTCAAGAGGTCGAGCCCAACCCCTGACCTCTGACCTCAATCAAGGTTAGCCTAGTTCCATTGGAATTTACAATACAAAGGGTTTTGAGGGTATGAAGCCCGACCACCCTAAGTTCCCTACCCCCAACCTCCCTACTTGTGGGTGCAGATTGTTAGGTAGGCTCACCGGAGGTTAGGTGGAAAATTCCACCAGAGGTCGAGTCTTTGAGGCTGACCTCCCATCCTTTGACCCACAAGACAAAATATAAATTTTAACATAGATTTTTTCCAATTTCTAACTCCTTAACAAAGAAATTTTTTTATTTAGTTTTCAAAAATTTCCATCAATTCTTCCAACACCAAAAAGTAATAAAACTCATAAGGAATTTATCAACAAACCTAAGAAACATTCAATCATATGCATGATAGAAATTTAACAACATTTTCAAGTGAATTTCTTCACAATATTACAAAGAGTTGTAACAGCTCATTCATAGAGCATAAAACTTATTTTCTTGCCTGTTGCATGATAAAATGAAACCAGAGGGAATGGAATCAACACTTCCTTCCCTTTAATTAAGAATGTACCCAATAACATTCAATAAATATTCCAATACTTATAGAACAAACTAAACATGATATCAACATAGGATTACAAATCCTTTCTAGCCTATTCATTAGCATTGTTGAGCACACATTTTTACCAGTGAAACCTAGAATCATCATATTAAATACTCTTTGGAACTAGGATGTTAGTGTAAAAGCATGCATTATATACATCCATGCTTTCACATCTTCATATACTCTCCAATTTATACACATTAAACATGCACAATACTATAATTTAAAAGAATCACTTCTCTACAATAAGAAGGATTTCCATGTTGGTTACTACATGAAATAATCATTACATAGACATGATTTTCCAACACATTTTACACAATGACAACAACACATTAGTGAATCACTACCATGAAATCATATATCATGCCACCAACAAACATCATTTCATACCAACAACAAAAATATACATACATACATATATATATATATATATATATATATTCTTTATTTTTTGATAACATGAGACATATTTATCTCAAAACTAATGGGAAAATAACTCAGGGACAATGAATCTCCACCGAACCATAGATATCTTAGAGAGGTTGAAGGATATTTTTATTTGAAGGATTAAAACACATCCATAAGTTGAAATAGGGACTCTATAGATTCAACCACCTCCACTAACTAGTTAAATTAAAACCAACAAAACACAAAGGGATTCTAGATACCAACTATGTCCACCCTTCAAAACTTAGCACTGTGGTTGTAGCCAATGAAAGGATTCTAGAGCTTATAGTAAAATGAACAAGCAAGAAAGAAACATCTATAAATCCTCCAATAATTTTCAAGGGTCAATTCCTACACCCCATCCCGTTAGGATTTCCCGAGAAACACCATCTCCAACTTCTAGGCCAATGGGGACTTCAGAGGCAATCAATTCCTCAATCATTGATTTCTTCTAGCTCCTTTTCCAACAGAACACTTCATTCCTTTTTGTTGTTCAACTCATCCTGGTACTTGAATTTATCTCTCGCTATGTTTTTTCCTCTTTGTTATTTTCTTTTATTTTCCAACACACACCTTTTCATTCTCCCCCTTTTCCCTTTTTTTCTTTTTCTCACTTTTCCTCTTGTTGTTCGAATCTTTTTCCAACAATTGAGTTTTTCTATTCTTCACTTTTCAAATTACCTTGACCTTAAAATTCCTCATTTGATTTTTTTGTACATTAATATTATTTTCAACAATTAATCACCCCATTCCTCTAGAATTTGTTTCCCATTACTCAAACCATTTTTTTTATCAAATTTTTACATTTCATACATAAATATAAGTTAATTTGTGGTAGTAACAACTGAGGCATAATTGAGTTCAATGAGATAATAAACCTATAGGACATAGTACGAAGGTAAAAATATTCCTATGAACACCTAAGAATTAGGTTAAGTTTTGATCATACAAGAAAGTGAGGGATAAGACTATATTCAAGGGGAAGGTACCAAGACCCTTACGATATACGTTTAGAGGGAAAAATGTGAATTTCAACCCTCCTTCCAAGGGGGAGTTTCAACATGAGGTCACTACTACTAGAAGAGACAAACCTGCTCAGTCAGCTAGAGAAGTGTCCAATGGGTTAAGGATATGAGCTTTATAGTGTTGGATGTGTCGAGAGAACCACATGCAGAGAGATTATCCTTAGCAATAGAAAAATGACATGTGGTTGTACAATTTCCAAGAGGAAACAAGAATGGAAAATGTGGCTCAAAACATGCAATGAATGTTTGCTACATTGGAAAATAAACATGCCAACCATTAAGTTTCAATAATCAAGATGGGAGGTATGATCATATAACAAAAAGTTTTAGATTTAATAATCCCAGGTTCTAATCTCAGCTATATCATCCTAAAGTTTGATAAGAAATGTACTCTACAGAAGAAAAACAATGAGATATTGTAGTAGGTTCAGCTAGCCATGAAAATCAAAATACAATTATGATGCAGGAGCATTAGCTCGGAAAAATGCCTTGTATTTTTATTAAACCTAGGGGTCTCATGTTTTTGAGAAATTATTAATTTCATGTAAATATTAATATTATTTTTGAGTGATTAATTATATTTTTAATTAATTATTTGTGAGAATTTGTAAATGTTTCCAAACAACTGGAAAACATGAGAGAAATTAGATGAGAAATATCTGAGAGATAATTAGGAAGCCTAAGATAGATTTAGTTGCAAGGTTTTAGCGATAAAAATCTATCTTTTAGGGGTGTTGAGATATTTGGGGATTTGTTGAGAAGTTGAAGGGATTGAGCATTAAATTAGATCATTTTAAAATTTGTATAAATTATCAAGCCTCAAAGGGCATTGAGATCAGTGAGAGTGTGAGTAGAGAGCAGGGGTTTTACCTGGAAGCCTTCGGGCAATTGTAAAGGGCCAATGGTTGAAAATCAGGCGAAGGAAAACTATTATGTAAGTACTGTGTATTTATGCAGAATTTGATTTCTGGAGTTTACGCCTTATTAAGTTTGTGTTCAATGTATGAAGAGATGATTGATACGCTTGAATCCACATCGATTTTGTGCGAAAATCGCAATGCATAATCATTGAATGTAAAAGGCGTTAAATTTCTACATAAAGGGTTGTATTTTAATGCATTTTAGTCCACAGTTGGTGTTGAATCATTATACAAGATTATGTTTCTTTTGAAATTCGTTGCTATCAATAGATCGGGGAAGAATTGATTTTATAAATCCATGTCAAACTCAATCCGGAATCAGGAGATGAATGTTGAATGCAAAGGTTTAAATATGTGTTAATAAAGCTGGGTCTTTCGATAGAGACTACGCATAAATTGTAATTGTGGAATTGGAAAATCGATCATAATGGATCGATTTCATGGAGGGAGAATTCCTGTATAAGGAATTGGTCAATCACTGGTTGAAAGAGGGCGCTGTTCTTTTTAAATTATATATGCTATGTAAATCTTTATAAAGAGTCCTGTCTTGAACGTCTTTACCACCTATGAAAATTCTAAACACTGCCATTACGTGTATGATCTTCACAATTGCGGAAAATACTGAGTTCGAAGAGCAAAAATATTGTAACTGCCCATGCTGGAATAGTTGTAACTATATTTCTTCGCCTCTGTGTTAGGACTGGATATCTTCAGAGGCCGATTTATTCATGTATCTGAGAATATATTAACTACTGAGGTAACTGGTGATCCTGATAAGATTGTTATTGTCCAAAGAACTTGTGAGCGGTTACTAAGGGAAGCTACGAAGACGTGGTCGATGAGTGATGGAATGAATCAGCGATTCGAGCGGATCAACATAAGATTCATTGGATTAAATTGAAACACATTTGATATGTTGTCGAAAATTGTTGTCTCCCCTAGAGACAGTATAGAGTTTCCATAGACCAGTGCCTAGGACATCTTAGCATAGCAAGGAGCATATAATAAAGCTGGGGTGTCAATCCAAAGGCTCTCCTGCTATCTCTTGTAAAACAAGGAAATTAATCTAAATGGGACCAGACCTCAAAGAAATTGCCACAGGGGAGGTACTATTGCAGAGACAAGATGCAAAGCTCCAACACAAAAACATCAGACATTTAAGAGACAATTTACTGTAAAGAGGGCCGATTCAAATAATATGCCACAGAAATCAAGTATCAAAAGGTGCATGCGGTGAAAGAAATATAAGAAGATATTAGTTAACTTTGGTCTGATACCCAGATACACAACAGAACCATGTATGGGCTTATCAATCTAAGAATCCATACATGACAATGGCGTTTTAAAAGCACCCTCCGAAAGCAACTAATATAGCATAAAGATGGATGAAATGAACATGAAACAGTATATCATGCCTGAGCCATATTTAAAGCGCTTGACTGATCCAAGTATGGGTTTCAACTAGGATAAATCCTTACCTAAAATCAGTGAGCCACTTGCATTCCAGTACATGATACAAGAAGATAAATGAAATGGAAAGAGATGTTATATTAACACGTAATAGAAATTTATATACTGTGAAATACCAAAGACCAAAATCCTCATTACAGCTAGAACTCCTCCTCACTAAGACCCTATGGGCTCTGAGCCTTCATACAAGAGCTTATACAAAATGTATACAAAAATGCCTTTCACTACACAATTTTCTAATAAAAATATGGAACCCTTACAATGTCTTTCTTTTGGGTTTTTATAGAGGGAGAAGAAGAAAAACTAATAAAAGAAGTAGGTGAAAACATTTAATTGTTTCATTGAAACAAAATGGTGAAAAAGTTCCCACCCATACTGTTTGACGGTGCAAGAATGGTATAAGTACTCTGTGGTTGCTCCATGAAGTAAATGCTTTGGATGGAAATCTTTTCAGGAACCAAAATGTAGAGAATAAACTATGCTACCATCCTGTCCTTTCCCGAAGAAAATTTGGCTGAAATAAAACCTTGAGGGCATTGTTTTATGTGCATTTTTACTTTTTTCCTTCTGAACCGTGACTTAGGATTTAAAATTCTCAATGCCGGACGTTGAATCCTTTGATTTTCAACTGATACTCTTCGTCGTGACATAAATGTTTTCATCTACTAAAATATGCCTTTTGAATTACTCTAAGGGGTTTGACAGATTTACATCCTGCTTCATTAATGAAAGCCATGTCACAGCAACTACCCAGGTCTTTTCTTCATAAATTCTGCCTTCGCAAGCTGATCCCTCGGTGTGTCTTCGATTTCTGTAATGGAGGCGATAATTAACTGGCAATTTTCCATCGTGGCAAACCTGCAAAACCCACAAATTCGTCAGGAAAACAAATGCACGGGGATGGCAGTGCAATGGAGATGACTTGGGTGACAGGGGAATGCGATGAAAAGGTGAAAGAATGAAGGGTGGTGGAGAAAACGCAGCAGAACAATGGGTGACAGACTGAGCAGATATTTCTTCGTGGAACGTCAAAACCTAACATACGAGTGGAGTATATAAACGATGGAAGAGAAAAGGGATTGACGCGTGTAAAAATGACGTGGAGGGAGGATCGAGTCAATGGGTGGTCATGCATATGATCTGTGACATACGATCTCCAAACAAAATCGACAGTTGGAATTGCGCTGGAAGGCGATAGACTGTGGGCCCGGAGCACTGTTCACTTAGATTAACGTCTGTGCAGCTTCAGAATGCAACAACTGTCGGATGTGGACCCCAAGATCAAACGGCTAGCATTGATATTGCTACACGACTTTATCCGAATGATAATGCACGATGGAAAGTGGTATTGAAGTCGTACACCGGAACACGTGTTGCGCGATGTGTGGAATCGCTGCGATTTGTGGAATACTGCCTACCCTGGATAAGCGGTGCGATGAAAATAGGTCTGGTTTTTTAGCAGAGGAGGCGGTGTGGGGACCACAAGAGCAGTGGGCTACGGTGCGTTGATTTGTGTTTGATCGGACGGCATAAAACGCACCCGATGGATATGTACGATAAGCGCCTCTGGGGCTTAACACCACGTTCCAAGACATGGTCATGCAGACAATAAGATATGGGGGGACCACGGCTAAAGGGGCCGAGCCTAAAATATTTTTAAAGGTGGGTTTCTCGGTCTTTTAGTTTGTTTTAGAGCAGAGGTAAGCAACGGTAAGCAAAAATGAATCTCTTAAGCCACGATGGGAAACTTTGAAAGGTTCAAGAGGGGCTCGTGACCAAAGAATTATTAATGGGGGGTTGACATGGATAACATCGGCTCCAACTGGGGATGGCATGTTCATCCCTGGACGTGTTGAGAACTTGCAGACCACCTAATCATCTTCTGTGAACTATGCTATTCAGCGCCGCTGCATTTCTCCTCACAATTCATCAGCAAACATCCCTTATTGAAACAAGGACTGAAAAAAAATTTATATACAATTATGGTACAACAGGCACTCCCTGCCTGAATCATAATTGGAAGTAGAGCTTCAGAAATTGGCCATTTACGAGGGAGTCAAGCAGATCACCGTGTAATTTCTCCAACAGAAAAGTATTATTGCCTCTTTGTTCCATTATTTTGAAAGGACCAAACCAGAGGGAATCAAATTTCCCATGCTTTCCTTTTTCAGCCCTCTGGATATCCCATCTGAGTACCAGATCACCAACCTCCAATTTCATGTCTTTTGCATGCTGATCAAAGATGTTTTTCATTCTCTCCTGATATTCTGTTAATCTCTGGTTTACTTGACCTCGTGTTTCCTCTAATTATATCAATTGATTTATTCTCCTGACCATATCATCAGGTTCCTCCTGACTTTCTTGCATAAAACGTGCCACTGGTAAGGCCAGCTGCACAGGAAACACTGCTGCTCATCCATATACCATCTCATAGGGAGATTTCCCAGTTGCTCTCTTGCTGGTGATTCTATTTGCCCATAGAGCAAACTTCAATTGAAAATCCCAATTCTTCTGATTTTCATTTATAGTTTTCTTCAAGGCCCTCACCAGATTTTTGTTAGAAGACTCTGCCAGACCATTTCCCTGTGGATAATAGGCTGTAGAATGCTTCAATGTGATATTATACTGCTAGCAGAATTTTACAAATTTTGCAGATTTGAAAGCCTGTGCATTATCAGTCACTATCCTAGCAGGGCAACCAAATCTCGATATAATTTTTTCTTGCATAAACTTTATGATTACTGCATCTGTAGCATTTCTTGCAGGTATGGTTTCCACCCATTTTGTAAAGTAATCTATGGCTGTTAATATCCATTTATGCTATCCACTCGAGGGTGGGTGAATCTCACCTATAAAATCTATTCCCCATTGTTGAAATGGTTCATTTACATGAACTGGAATCATGGGCAGAGTTGGAAACTTTTGTCTTTCAGCAAATTTTTGACACTGATCACATGCTCTAACCCAAACAAAAACATATCCAAACAATTTAGGCCAGTAGAAACCAGCCTTTAAGATTTTATGAGCTATAGCCCTCTATTTGTAGTGTCCTCCACAGATTCCTTCATGAAATTCCATCATTATACTTTCTACTTCATCCTCTGTGAGGCACAGGAGTAGGATTCCAGAAGGATCTCTCCAATATAGTTGCCCATTAGAAACTATGTACTTCTGTGATTTCAATCTTAAAGCCCTGTATTTTGCTTTATCACAACTTGGAGGACAGCTGAGTGTCAAAAGATATTCAACTATTTCTTTGTACCATGGACTGGCGAGATACTTCATGTGTATTTTCTGAGTAGCCATCTCCAGACCTTGTTGTTCTTTTTCATTCTCTGACTCCCCACTTGCTATCATAGACAGGTTTATGCACAGGGCCTCATAGTTTGATTCGGATAGAATTTTTGCAAGCACCTATCCTTTGATCAACTTGGTTGGACGGATGTCCAGATCATACTCCTGTATTTTTGAAATCCACCTTCCCCTTTTTCCTTCACTGTCTCCCTGAACAAGGATATATTTAACAGTTGCAGTAGGCACAAATGCAGTGATGTGAGACTGCAAAATATACATGCGAAAAGCTTTGAGGGATTTCACCAGGGCATAGGCCTGTTTCTCTAATATATTATATTTCAGTTCTGCATCATAGAGCACCTGACTGAAAAAGGCAATAGGCTGCTCATATCCTTCTTCGTTTTTCTGTAATAACACTCCAGCTACTGTATGGGGCGATGCAAAGGAAAAGATCATAAATGGTTTAGTATAATCTGGCCCAGCTAGCACAGGAGCTTCAGCAAATGCCTGTTTTATCCTGGTGAATGCATCTCTAGATTCCTGAGACCATTTTACTTCATTATTATTTTTCAGCATATCAGTTATATGCCTAACTATCTCAGCATAGTTAGGAATAAATCTCCTCAGGAAATTTATCTGGCCTAAAAATACTTGCACTTCCTTCTTATTTCTGGGGAGAGGGATGCTATTTATAACCTCTACCCTTTTGGGGTCTAGCTTTACCCCATCTTTAGTTACAATATGCCCCAAAATTTTGCCTTCCTCTAATGCAAATAAAGACTTTTGTGGGTTAAGAGAAAGACCATACCTTCTGCATTTTTCAAAAGTTCTACGTAAATGCTCAATGTGCTCAGCATCATCTTTTGAAAACACTGTGATATCATCAAGGTATACCACTAAAAATTTATCCTGCTCCCCAACGAAAGCAATGTCCATCGCTCTCTGAAAGGTAGCCCCTGCATTAATCAATCCAAAAGGCATCCTGGCATACATAAATGTTCCCCATGGTGTGGTGAAAGAAGTCTTCTTTTGGTCTTCTGGAAGTACAGCCACCTGATTATATCTAGAAAATCCATCCATCATTGACATCCTAGAAGCTCCCACTACTTTCTGCAGAATGTAATCCATCTTGGGGAGTGGATAATTGTCTTTTAAAGATGCTCTGTTTAAATTCCTGAAATCCATACACAGCCTTATTTCTCCATTCTTCTTTTGAACAAGGACAAGGTTTGCCACCCATTCTGAGTACCTCAATGGTACAATTATTTTGGCCTTTAGCAGCTTCTTGATTTCTTTTTCAATAGAGGGAAGCAGGAGAGGTTTTATCTGTCTAAGCTTCTGCTTATAAGGTTTTGCATCTTCCCGCAGAGGAATTTTATGTTGCATTATACTCATATCAAAAGTTTTAAGGTCTTGATAGGACCATGCAAATACGTCTTTATAAGATTGAAATAATTTCAGGTATTTTTATTTATACTCCTCTGGGACCTTCTTGGATAATTTAACAATTTTGGGCTCAACCTCAATACCAAGATTCAAATCTTCCACCTGATCTTCCTCTACCACTTTACTAGGCTAGAAAGGGACATCATTTTTATCGAATAATCTTTCTAGAGGCACCAACCCCCTAGGGATGACAATTCCTTTCAGCTGCAACACTTTACTTCCTGCCATTTTCTTTTCCCAATTATTTTCTACAACATTCTCAGCCTCATCTTCTTCGCAGTCATCAATCTCCATGCTAGAGAATTCTCCCACTGTTTCCAGGAATCTCTTCATCTGTTCATCATCTTCAAATACCTGCCAGTGTTTAATATTATCTGGGATTGATGGTCTATAACTTACCTCAATTTCATACCTCAGGAGAGGATTCTGAGGAGGACGAAATATACTGGTAGTTACGGCAAGAGAATCTACCATTATATTATGCTCCCGGGGCATGAACTGGATATTAAATGCTGAGAATAAATTTTCCATCATGTCCCAAACTTCATTCCTATAAACCCTCAACCGAGGATGCTTGGTTTGACATTGATTTCTGACCTGTCTGACCACCAGCTCAGAGTCTCCCAAGACCTTTAAACACTGTATTCCCATGCTCCTGGCTGTTTGCAATCCCAATAGCAGTGCTTCATATTCAGCTACATTATTAGTAGCTTCGTATTCCAATTTAAAAGACAGTGGGATCCATTTTCCTGTAGGGGAGATTAATAATACTCCATCCCCATTACCTTCTCTTGAGTTTACTCCATCAAAATGTAAAGTCCATACTCCTGCTTCATGATTCTCTGAAGGCTGCTCAGTCTTGATTTGGCAGAATGAAGGTTCATGAGCAAAATTTTGATCTTCTTCTAACATTAAACATGAAAAATCCCCTTCTTGACTATAGATTGGTGAGTTCTCAGAGTTGTCAGCCTTAGTCACCATCTTGACAAATCTGGTTTCTCTGTATAACCTCCTCTCATGGCCACCAAAAATTGGAATAGTGGCATATGTTAAGTCCAGTTTAAGTGACCTGCCAATTTTTGTTCCCCAGGACCTTGACAACAGCATGCCAAAGCGAGCTGGGATGTCAGCCACCACAATGTCCATTACTACACTTTTTGCTAAAATTTGGGCCAAATTGACCACTAAATATTTGATCATTCCCAAGCATTTAACCCTTTTGTAATCAAATGAGTATAGGTCTTTATATGGACGTGTGATTTGTAGTCCTAGTTGTTCCATGACTGACAAGGGCATAAGATTATGGGAAGCTCCAGAATCTAGCATACAATTGTGTAACAGCAGGTTATGAATCACTAGAGACACATAAAAAGGAGGAGTAGAGGGGTCTATCTCCTCGACATGTGGGCCAAAGACTACCATGGGTCTTTCTTCTTGGAGGTTAAGACTATCTGGAATTACTGGTGCTTCAGGAGGGATCAATAAAGAAGTGACTTGAGATTGATATACTGGTTGTTTCAACAACTCAGTTAGGGGAACTAGGATTTTGACTTTCTCAAGTTCTTTTTGCAAATTGAAAGCAGGAGGGGGCTTTTCCATTACAAATTCTTTCGACTCTTTATTTTCAGCTGAAGGTTTAACTTCTTTTGATACAGACTCAGCATTACGAGGACTGACTATTTTTTAGGAAGGAGGAATTTGATCATCAGACTGCGAGGGTTCGTTTAAAGGACTCTTACCTTTATCTGTGACTTTCCACGTTGGTGGTTCCATTTGAGCAGGTGCTTCCTTCTAGGGAGGCTCTTCTTCTTGATCTTGAGTTCGAGTCCTCTTCCTTGAAGATCTGAGATCATATTTTTTATTGAATTGTGCTAGCATGAAGTCCTCAAATTGTTTACAACAATGATCAACTTCTGCTTCTTATGTGTCTCCAAACTCTTCTTCTTCTTGCAATGGGCATTCTACCTCATAGGCAGCATCTTCAGCAGGGTTATCTTCTGGACCGTCCAAGTACAAGGGATGTGGTACTTGATCTTGTTGCTCCTTTGTTTCCCTTGGCAATATCTGCAGGGGTGGCTTTCTATACTGAGGATTGTAACTTCTATTTGGAGAATTATAAAAATTCTTGGGGGCTGCATTCTTGGCCTCCAATTCGAGCTTAACCAGCTTTTTAACATTTTTCTTATTTCCTCCATCCTGTCAGGGTCTCTATCCTGATTTGAAATAGATACTTCCTCTTTACCCCTTCTTCTGGTATCCTGTTCAGCTTTCCCTTTTAATTTTCCAGTGGAAGCAAAGTTTGCTTCCAATTCAAGTGCATCTGACTGAGCATCATCTAGAGTGGCAGGCTTTCTTTCCCTAAGAGAGAAACCAAAGTCTGAGTCAAAGGCTGCTATGAAAACAACTTTGGAAGCATTCTGATGAGGCTTCATATCTGCAGGGAGGTTTAGATATAACTTATTAAATATTTTGATAAATTCTGACACCCCCTCATTTTGTTTCTTCTTGAGAGTATTGAACTCGGTAAGACATTGTCCGTGATCTTTCTTTTCTCCTCATTTTCTAAGAAAAGTATTTTCCATATTGCCTCAGGTGGCTATGGAACGATTTCCCAATGTCTTGAACCATTTTCTGGCTTCACCATCCAGAGATTGCACAAATAGTCTTGAGACTACGTCCAGGTGTTCTACATTGAAGTTTTCTACAAAAGAGCAGAAAGTCTCAAGATGTTTCTGAGCATCAATTTCATTTTCCCCAGTGAATCTGGGCAAGATCTTCAAATAATATTGTGGCATATCATTCAAAACCTGGGGTAATGCCAAGGGGGCATATTTATTCAAAAAAAAGGCTGGGACATTAGCCATTGGAGGAGGAGGTTGAGGTGGAAGTGGAGTATGAATAACAATAGGAATATATTGAACAGCAGCTTGAGGTGTGGATGGGAATAGCTCACAGTTAACAGTAGCTACCTTAGTGACTTCCTTGACTTCCTCGGCCTCAGGGGTAGGATGAAAATTCTCTTTAGCTCTAGCACTTCCCCGGGGTGGGCTATCTGAGTAATATTCGGGATTTTCCTCAGTGGAGTCGGGATTTTCTACTTGGATTTCTTGAGAAGAAGAGGATGGATAATCTTCTACAGAATATTCAGGGATCTCAGCATGGACTGGTTTCTTTTCTTTCCAACTTCTTCTATGTATAATATTCTCATGGTCAGATACTGAAGGTGTCTTTGACTGTGATGTATCTGACCTCAGATGTGGCTTACGAGGAGCCAGGATTACCAATAGATTTATCAAACAAACAACAGTGGAGTCGCCAAGGTGAGAGATATACAAATCTTCAATTCTCTGTGCTCACCTTATTAGAGAGTGAATATGATTTTTTGAGGCCCAGGGATAATGATTTTCTTAACTTCGATCCCCGGCAACGGCGCTAGAAAGATGTTGTCGAAAATTGTTGTCTCCCCTAGAGACAGTCTAGAGTTGCCATAGACCAGTGCCTAGGACATCTTAGCATAGCAAGGAGCATATAATAAAGTTGGGGTGTCAATCCAAAGGCTCTCCTGCTATCTCTTGTAAAAAAAGAAATTAATTTAAATGGGACCAGACCTCATAGAAACTACCACAGGGAAATTAATGTTGCAGAAACAAGATGCAAAGCTCCAACACAAAAGTATCAGACAACTAAGAGACAATTTACTGTAAAGAGGGCCGATTCAAATAATATGCCACAGAAATTAAGTTATCAGAAGGTGCATGCGGTGAAAATAGCTGATAAGAAGATATTAGTTAACTTTGGTCCTGGAGCAATTCGTGAGTTAATAGCCAGAATGCATTTAACCATGTATGGGTTTATCAATCTAAGAATCCATACATGACAATGGCGTTTTAAAAGCACCCTCCCAAAGCAACTAATATAGCAGAAAGATGGATGAAATGAACATGAAACAGTATATCATGCCTGAGCCATATTTAAAGCGCTTGACTGATCCAAGTATGGGTATCAACTAGGATAAATCCTTACCTAAAATCAGTGAGCCACTCGCATTCCAATACATGATACAAGAAGATAAATGAAATGGAAAGAGATGTTATATTAACACGTAATAGAAAGTTACATACTGTGAAATACCAAAGACCAGAATCCTCATTACAGCTAGAACTCCTCCTCACTGAGACCCTACGGGTTCTAAGCCTTCATACAAGAGCTTATACAAAATGTATACAAAAATGCCTTTCACTGCACAATTTTCTGATAAAAATATGGAACCCTTACAATGTCTTTCTTCTGGGTTTTTATAGAGGGAGAAGAAGAAAAACTAATAAAAGAAGTAGGTGAAAACATTTAATTGTTTCATTGAAATAAAATGGTGAAAAAGTGCCCGCCCATACTGTTTGATGGTGCAAGAACGCTGTAAGTACTCTGTGGCTGCTCCATGAAGTAAATGCTTTAGATGGAAAACTTTTCAAGAACCAAAATGTAGAGAATAAACTATGCTACCATCCTGTCCTTTCCCGAAGAAAATTTAGCTGAAATAAAACCTTGAGGGCATTGTTTTATGTGCATTTGTACTTTTTGCCTTCTGAACCCTGAATTAGGATTTAAAATCCTCAATGCCGGATGCTGAATCCTTTGATTTCAACTGATACTCTTCGCCGTGACATAAATGTTTTCATCTACTAAAATCTTCCTTTTGAATTACTCTGAGGGGTTTGACAGATTTAAATCCTGCTTCATTAATGAAAGCCATGTCACAACAACTACCCAGGGCTTTTCTTCATAAATTCTACCTTTGCAAGCTGATCCCTCGGTGCGTCTTCAATTTCTGTAATGGAGGCGATAATTAACTGGCAATTTTCCATCGCGGCAAACCTGCAAAACCCACAAATTCGTCAGGAAAACAAATGCACGGGGATGGCAGTGCAATGGAGATGACTTGGGTGACAGGGCAATGTGATGAAAAGGTGAAAGAATGTAGGGTGGTGGAGAAAATGCAGCAAAACAATGGGTGACAGACTGAGCAGAGATTTCTTCGTGGAACGTCAAAACCTAACATACGAGCGGAGTATATAAACAGTGGAAGAGAAAAGGCATTGACGCGTGTAAAAATGACGTGGAGGGAGGATCGAGTCAATGGGTGGTCATGCATATGATCTGGGCCATACAATCTCCAAACAAAATCGACGGTTGCAATTGCGCTGGAAGGCGATAGACTACGGGCTCGTAGCACTGTTCACTTAGATTAACGTCTGTGCAGCTTTAGAATGTGACAACCGTTGGATGTGGACCCCAAGATCGAACAGCTGGCATTGATATCGCTACACGACTTTATCCGAATGATAATGCGCGATGGAGAGTGGTATTGAAGTCGTACACCGGGACACGTGTTGCGCGATGTGTGGAATCGTTGCAATTTGTGGAATACCGCCCGCCCTGGATAAGCGGTGCGATGAAAACAGGTCTAATTTTTTAGCAGAGGACGCGGGGCGGGGACCACAAGAGCAGTGGGCTAGAGTGCGTTGATTTGTGTTTGATCGGATGGCGTAAAATGCACCCAATGGATATGTATGATAAGCGCTTATGGGGCTTAACACCCGGTTCCAAGACATGGTCATGCAGACAATAAGATATGGGGGGGCCACGGCTAAAGGGGCCGAGCCTAAAATATTTTCAAAGGTGGGTTTCTCGGTCTTTTAGTGCTTTTTAGAGCAGAGGTAAGCAACGGTAAGAAAAAATGAATCTCTTAAGCCACGATGGGAAACTTTGAAAGGTTTAAGAGGGGTTGGTGACCAAAGAATTATTAATGGGGGGTTGACATGGATAACATGATCCACGGTCTTTGTTTACATGCGTCTCATCTGATGAAGATTTTTTGCAGGTGCAAGTCATATCACAGCGACTGGTCTGTTGGTATAATCTACTTAACTTTTGTCTGTGACAATTCGGTACGCGCAGGCAGACTCTGCGTTGAAGATCAGGCAGACTCTGTGTTGAGATTGGTGTTAACATTTTCAGTAAGGAACTGAAGCGCCGTTAATACAACCTGAGTGTAAGATTTGCATCTATAGTGTGTTAAGCATTGAACACATTCAGAAGTTGTAGTTTTATTGAAATGCTACATTTTCCAGATCGCTAAAGTTTGAACACAATAAGTATCCATCGTTGGATGGACAGGTATGAAATTTTGGATTCGATTTCTAATCAAAATCTAAGTTTTATATGGCTTGTCATTTTCATGAACTAGGCAAGTTAAATAGTAAAGAGCGCTTATATAATTGAAACTTGGTTTCATCACTTGAATTAGTATGAGACATGTTAAAGAGAAGATCAGATTGGGTATCAATATATGGGTTTGATTATAAATTCTGAAGTTTTAAAAATGGGACAAATGGGTGTTAGGAAAAAGCTGGATTGGTAATTCCATACATTGAAGTTAATAATTATGGAATTTCTTCAAGGTGAGATTAACCTTTTCAAGATTAAATTTTGAGCTTCAAAAGAGTATGAAATTTCCCAATGAATGGAATTACTTGGCATGGATTTGGAATTGCATTTTTTATATGCATGGTGTTGTAAAGATTCTGGGTATTACAGGGTTGCCCTGCGTCATTTTTGGTATCAGAGCTTGGCTCTGTTGAAGATATTTGTTTTTCTGAATGAGTGCAGGAAGGTTCTGTTGAACTGAAGTGTGTTTTATTTGAATTTGTGATGAATACTGAAAGGAAGATCATATTCTAAATCTGATATGCAATCTACACAATTGCAGAGAAAAATATTGCAGAAATGAATGGAGGACAAGATCATGCAGGATCTTAAAGGTGAGATAATTTTCTGATTTGAAATTTGTGATTAAAATTTATGGTTGTAGACAATATGATGGCAATGAACCTGACATTCAACTAAAGGCTGGATAGGGAGGACAATTGCAGTGTCCTGAAGAGGAAGTGAGTTGAAGAGATAGACTAGAGAGAGCAGAGGAGAGTGCTCAAGAGGTTCCAGAGGCAGTGAACCAGTACTTACCAAAAGATCGGGTCCAGTGAAGCAGATTGGTTAGGTAAGGGGCAGTATGAGAGCTTGCTATTGCAGAGGCTAGTGCAACTCATGGTGAGTGAGAAACTCATGGAGAAGATGATCATGGAGGATCAGAGAAGAGGTTCAGAGGAATGCCATAGAGGTAAGATGACTGATAAAGTCAGAGAAAGAGAGATTGCAGTAATGAAGGTACAATTGCAGGTACTACAGGAATGGTTGCAAGAGCAAGAAAATCAGAAAGGAGGATGGATCTTTCCATTGAAGGGAAAGAGAGTGATTTGGCAAGCATTGTAGATGAAGTTGAGGCAAAGTATGATTGCCTTATTGAAGAAATAACTTATAGTTATTGAGCCAGAGATGGAATTTGAAGATTCCACACGCAGATCTGTTCAAAGGGAAGTGCTTGAGGAAGCAGTCGAGACTGAAAAGTCTTGTGGTTTTAAAACTAATAAGTTGTGTATGATTGCAGGTACATCACAGGGAGATGAGCAAGCTTTAGAGTTTTTTCAAGAAGAGTTGAATCTGAAGTCTGTTCAGATTGATGCTGAGACAACAAGATCTCAGGAGGAAAGCATGAAGACAAAGGAGTCTAATCAGAATGTTGGTGCAGAGAGAGAAGGACCAGCTGATGATGGGTCAAGAATCGGTGAAGGTATCGAAAATTGTGTGAAGTTTCCAAGTTCTACTCCTAATGAAATTTTTGAATTGTATAGGAAACTAGATCTTCAAAGAAGAGAATTGGAGAGACAGAGGACTTATGTACAGGATAATTTGTTGAGGAAGCAAGGCAAGAAATTTTTCATGAATGACAGTCATGGAGCAGAGGATGGAAAGAAGAAGAGACTAGCTGACAGTCTCATGATGAATGTGAATCAGCATACTGATGTGCTAGCAAAGAAGTTGGAAAGGAACTTAGAGCAGCATACTAAAGTGTTGCGAGAGGAAACTGAGGAGAGAGCCAGTGAATATTTTTTGAGTCCTGAAGAAGACTTGGAGTTGTAGAGAGAAAACTTGGTGATGGAATCAACAAGTGAGACCATTGGGTCTTGTAATTTTGAAGCTGACAATTTGATTGTGTTTACAGGCGATGCAGAAGACAATCCATCACTTGGAATTGTCTTGGAAGAAGAAAAACTGTTGCAGAAAGAAGATGAGACAGTCATGTCTCATATGCAAAGACTTGTTACCATGGGTGACAAGAAAGAGTTGGCTTGTCTGTATAGTCAAGAGAGAACTGTGGGGCAGAATTTTGGAACTGTTACAGTGATAGAGGATGAGGCTACAGTGTTTGAAGAAATTGATTTGATTGCCAAAATCAATCAAGGTGATGATGGAAAATTACTGAAGATTGTCAAAGGAGAAGACGAAGGTTATGCTGGAACTAATTTGCAGCATGTTGATGAAATACTTGAGAAGAAACGGCTGAAATGTTTGCTGGAGACATTTGAACCAGAGAAAGAAGTTGCAGGCACTGAAGTAAATTTGCCTGAAGTTGTGAAAGGAGCAGATACTAGTTTGCTAAAATTGATTTTGCTTACTAGTATACAAACAGAGATAAATGAATGTGTTACTGCAGGAAGAGACTTAAATGATAATTTATTTTCTGAAGATAAATTTGTAGGTGATGAGCAAAGGAATGTGACAGAGGGACAAGAAGTTTGGGAGGCAGCAACATCTATGGTGGCAGCTGAAGCAACATGTGGGGTGATATCTGCAGGAGTAAAACCAATGTTATCAACAATCGGGGAGATGACAGCTGAGAGAACATTAGCGGCAACAACAGGAAGTGAAAGCAGCAGCAGTAGGTTGGACATAGAGATTGAAAACATCAGAAGACCAATGATGAAGGTGTCTCAAAAGAAACAAACAACAGCAAGAAAGCAGAAGAATTTAAGCAAGGGAAAGACAAAAGAAGAGTATGAAAGTATAGCTAGAGGCAGGATGCAGAACAAGATATGGAAACTAGGAGAAAAGCAGCAATCGACAGCAAATGATGACTTGCAGAACAAAGTGTGGGATCCAGGTGGATAAAGATTTGAAACGCATGATCAAGAGATCATGATCATTTTCAACCTTGGGAGTCTGTTGCAGGAGCATTAGCTCGGAAAAATGCCTTGTATTTTTATTAAACCTAGGGGTCTCATGTTTTTGAGAATTTATTAATTTCATGTAAATATTAATATTATTTTTGAGTGATTAATTATATTTTTAATTAATTATTTGTGAGAATTTGTAAATGTTTCCAAACAACTAGAAAACATGAGAGAAATTAGATGAGAAATATCTAAGAGATAATTAGGAAGCCTAAGATAGATTTAGTTGCAAGGTTTTAGGGATAAAAATCTATCTTTTAGGGGTGTTGAGATATTTGGGGATTTGTTGAGAAGTTTAAGGGATTGAGCATTAAATTAGATCATTTTAAAATTTGTATAAATTATCAAGCCTCAAAGGGCATTGAGATCAGTGAGAGTGTGAGTAGAGAGCAGGGGTTTTACTTGGAAGCCTTCGGGCAATTGTAAAGGGCCAATGGTTGAAAATGAGGCCGAGGAAAACTATTATGTAAGTACTGTGTATTTATGCAGAATCTGATTTCTGGAGCTTACGCCTTATTGAGTTTGTGTTCAATGTATGAAGAGATGATTGATATGCTTGAATCCACATCGATTTTGTGGGAAAACCGCAATGCATAATCATTGAATGTAAAAGGCATTAAATTTCTGCATAAAGAGTTTTATTTTAATGCATTTGAGTCCGCAGTTGGTGTTGAATCATTATACAAGATTCTGTTTCTTTTTAAATTCGTTGCTATCAATAGATCGGGGAAGAATTGATTTTATAAATCCATGTCAAACTCAATCCAGAATCATGAGATGAATGTTGAATGCAAAGGTTTAAATAGGTGTTAATAAAGCTGGGTCTTTTGATAGAGACTACGCATAAATTGTAATTGTGGAATTGGAAAATCGATCATAATGGATCGATTTCATGGAGGGAGAATTCCTGTATAAGGAATTGGTCAATCACTGGTTGAAAGAGGGCGTTGTTCTTTTTAAATTATATATGCTATGTAAATCTTTATAAAGAGTCCTGTCTTGAATGTCTTTACCGCCTATGAAAATTCTAAACACTTCCATTACGTGTATGATCTTCACAATTCCGAAAAATACTGAGTTCGAAGAGAAAAAATATTGTAACCACCCATGCTAGAATAGTTGTAACTATATTTCTGCGCCTCTGTGTTAGGACTGGATATCTTCAGAGGCCGAGTGATTGATGTATCTGAGAATATATTAACTACTGAGGTAACCGGTGATCCTGATAAGATTGTTGCTGTCCAAAGAACTTGTGAGCGGTTACTAAGGGAAGCTACGAAGACGTGGTCGACGAGTGATGGAATGAATCAGCGATTCGAGCGGATCAACATAAGATTCGTTGGATTAAATTGAAACCCATTTGATCCACCGTCTTTGTTTACATGCATCTCATCTGATGAAGATTTTTTGCAGGCGCAAGTCATATCACAGCGACTGGTCTGTTGGTATAATCTGCTTAACTTTTGTTTGTGACAATTCGGTACACGCAGGCAGACTCTGCGTTGAAGATCAGGCAGACTCTGCATTGAGATTGGTGTAAACGTTGTCAATAAGGAACTGAAGCGGCATTAATACAACCTGAGTGTAAGATTTGCATCTATAGTGTGTTAAGCATTGAACACATTCAGAATTTGTAGTTTTATTGAAATGCTACATTTGCCATATCGCTAAAGTTTGAACACAATAAGTATCCATCGTTGGATGGACAGGTATGAAATGCTGGATTCAATTTCTAATCAAAATCTAAGTTTTATATGGCTTGTCATTTTCATGAACTGGGCAAGTTAAATAGTAAAGAGCGCTTATATAATTGAAACTTGATTTCATCACTTGAACTAGTATGAGACATGTTAAAGAGAAGATCAGATTGGGTATCAATATATGGGTTTGATTATAAAGTCTGAAGTTTTAAAAATGGGACAAATGGGTGTTAGGCAAAAGCTGGATTGGTAATTCCATACAATGAAGTTAATAATTATGGAATTTCTTCAAGGTGAGATTAACCTTTTCAAGATTAAATTTTGAGCTTCAAAAGAGTATGAAATTGCCCAATGAATGGAATTACTTGGCATGGATTTGGAATTGAATTTTTTATATGCATGGTGTTGTAAGGATTCTGGGTATTGCAGGGTTGCCCTGCATCAAATTAACATACATGGTGGAATCGTGCCTCATAATGATAACCGACATGTCCACACTGCACCTGCACTTAATATTTTACCATTAGGCTTGTATGATGTCATAATCGACATGGATGACCTAGTTTCCTATAAAACTAAAATTAACTACTAAAATGAGTCACTATAATGCCTCAGGAATCAAGGTGAGGAAATGGTGCTTCAAGGAATAATGAGGCTTGCTTTTGGTAGGAAAATGTGAGCATTGCAAGTAAAGAGTTGTAAACAAAAAGGGTGTGCCATGTATTTTCTCCTAGTGTGTAGTGAATGAAAGAGTGAGGAGGTTGAAAGGGAACCTCACTCGATCTTAACGAAATTTAGTGATGTATTTCCAAAGGAAATATTAGGATTTCCACCTAGGATAGAGACGGATTCCTCCATTTAGTTGCTTCCTAGATCAATTCTGATCTGAAGAGTCTTTGAGGCTGACCTCCCATCCTTTGACCCACAAGACAAAATATAAATTTTAACATAGATTTTTGCCAATTTCTAACTCCTTAACAAAGAAATTTTTTTATTTAGTTTTCAAAAATTTCCATCAATTCTTCCAACACCAAAAAGTAATAAAACTCATAAGGAATTTATCAACCAACCTAAGAAACATTCAATCATATGCATGATAGAAATTTAACAACATTTTCAAGTGAATTTCTTCACAATATTACAAAGAGTTGTAACAGCTCATTAATAGAGCATAAAACTTATTTTCTTGCCTGTTGCATGATAAAATGAAACCAGAGGGAATGGAATCAACACTTCCTTCCCTTTAATTAAGAATGTACCCAATAACATTCAATAAATATTCCAATACTTATAGAACAAACTAAACATGAAATCAACATAGGATTACAAATCCTTTCTAGCCTATTCATTAGCATTGTTGAGCACACATTTTTACCAGTGAAACCTAGAATCATCATATTAAATACTCCTTGGAACTAGGATGTTAGTGTAAAAGCATGCATTATATACATCCATGCTTTCACATCTTCATATACTCTCCAATTTATACACATTAAACATGCACAATACTATAATTTAAAAGAATCACTTCTCTACAATAAGAAGGATTTCCATGTTGGTTACTACATGAAATAATCATTACATAGACATGATTTTCCAACACATTTTACACAATGACAACAACACATTAGTGAATCACTACCATGAAATCATATATCATGCCACCAACAAACATCATTTCATACCAACAACAAAAATATACATACATACATACATACATATATATATATATATATATATTCTTTATTTTTTGATAACATGAGACATTTTTATCTCAAAACTAATGGGAAAATAACTCAGGGACAATGAATCTCCACCGAACCATAGATATCTTAGAGAGGTTGAAGGATATTTTTATTTGAAGGATTAAAACACATCCATAAGTTGAAATAGGGACTCTAGAGATTCAACCACCTCCACTAACTAGTTAAATTAAAACCAACAAAACACAAAGGGATTCTAGATACCAACTATGTCCACCCTTCAAAACTTAGCACTATGGTTGTAGCCAATGAAAGGATTCTAGAGCTTATAGTAAAATGAACAAGCAAGAAAGAAACATCTATAAATCCTCCAATAATTTTCAAGGGTCAATTCCTACACCCCATCCCGTTAGGATTTCCCGAGAAACACCATCTCCAACTTCTAGGCCAATGGGGACTTCAGAGGCAATCAATTCCTCAATCGTTGATTTCTTCTAGCTCCTTTTCCAACAGAACACTTCATTCCTTTTTGTTGTTCAACTCATCCTGGTACTTGAATTTCTCTCTCGCTATGTTTTTGCCTCTTTGTTATTTTCTTTTATTTTCCAACACACACCTTTTCATTCTCCCCCTTTTCCCTTTTTTTCTTTTTCTCACTTTTCCTCTTGTTGTTCGAACCTTTTTCCAACAATTGAGTTTTTCTATTCTTCACTTTTCAAATTACCTTGACCTTAAAATTCCTCATTTGATTTTTTTGTACATTAATATTATTTTCAACAATTAATCACCCCATTCCTCTAGAATTTGTTTCCCATTACTCAAACCATTTTTTTTATCAAATTTTTACATTTCATACATAAATATAAGTTAATTTGTGGTAGTAACAACTGGGGCATAATTGAGTTCAATGAGATAATAAACCTAGAGGACATAGTACGAAGGTAAAAATATTCCTATGAACACCTAAGAATTAGGTTAAGTTTTGATCATACAAGAAAGTGAGGGATAAGACTAGATTCAAGGGGAAAGTACCAAGACCCTTACGATATAAGTTTAGAGGGAAAAATGTGAATTTCAACCCTCCTTCCAAGGGGGAGTTTCAACATGAGGTCACTACTACTAGAAGAGACAAACCTGCTCAGTCAGCTAGAGAAGTGTCCAATGGGTTAAGGATATGAGCTTTATAGTGTTGGATGTGTCGAGAGAACCACATGCAGAGAGATTATCCTTAGCAATAGAAAAATGACATGTGGTTGTACAATTTCCAAGAGGAAACAAGAATGGAAAATGTGGCTCAAAACATGCAATGAATGTTTGCTACATTGGAAAATAAACATGCCAACCATTAAGTTTCAATAATCAAGATGGGAGGTATGATCATATAACAAAAAGTTTTAGATTTAATAATCCCAGGTTCTAATCTCAGCTATATCATCCTAAAGTTTGATAAGAAATGTACTCTACAGAAGAAAAACAATGAGATATTGTAGTAGGTTCAGTTAGCCATGAAAATCAAAATACAATTATGATGCAGGAGCATTAGCTCGGAAAAATGCCTTGTATTTTTATTAAACCTAGGGGTCTCATGTTTTTGAGAATTTATTAATTTCATGTAAATATTAATATTATTTTTGAGTGATTAATTATATTTTTAATTAATTATTTGTGAGAATTTGTAAATGTTTCCAAACAATCGGAAAACATGAGAGAAATTAGATGAGAGCTATCTAAGAGATAATCATGAAGCCTAAGATAGATTTAGTTGCAAGACTTTAGGGATAAATCTAGATTTTAGGAGTGTTGAGATACTTAAGGATTTGTTGAGAAGTTGAAGGGATTGAGCATTAAATTAGATCATTTTAAAATTTGTATAAATTATCAAGCCTCAAAGGGCATTGAGATCAGTGAGAGTGTGAGTAGAGAGCAGGGGTTTTACTTGGAAGCCTTCGGGCAATTGTAAAGGGCCAATGGTTTAAAATCAGGCGGAGGAAAACTATTATGTAAGTACTGTGTATTTATGCAGAATTTGATTTCTGGAGTTTACGCCTTATTAAGTTTGTGTTCAATGTATGAAGAGATGATTGATACGCTTGAATCCACATCGATTTTGTGCGAAAATCGCAATGCATAATCATTGAATGTAAAAGGCGTTAAATTTCTACATAAAGGGTTGTATTTTAATGCATTTTAGTCCGCAGTTGGTGTTTAATCATTATACAAGATTCTGTTTCTTTTGAAATTCGTTGCTATCAATAGATCGGGGAAGAATTGATTTTATAAATCCATGTAAAACTCAATCCGGAATCATGAGATGAATGTTGAATGCAAAGGTTTAAATATGTGTTAATAAAGCTGGGTCTTTCGATAGAGACTACGCATAAATTGTAATTGTGGAATTGGCAAATCGATCATAATGGATCGATTTCATGGAGGGAGAATTCCTATATAAGGAATTGGTCAATCACTGGTTGAAAGAGGGCGTTGTTCTTTTTAAATTATATATGCTATGTAAATCTTTATAAAGAGTCATGTCTTGAACGTCTTTACCGCCTATGAAAATTCTAAACACTGCCATTATGTGTATGATCTTCACAATTGCGGAAAATACTGAGTTCGAAGAGCAAAAATATTGTAACTGCCCATGCTGGAATAGTTGTAACTATATTTCTTCACCTCTGTGTTAGGACTGGATATCTTCAGAGGCCGAGTGATTCATGTATCTGAGAATATATTAACTACTGAGGTAACTGGTGATCCTGATAAGATTGTTATTGTCCAAAGAACTTGTGAGCGGTTACTAAGGGAAGCTACGAAGACGTGGTCGATGAGTGATGGAATGAATCAACGATACGAGCGGATCAACATAAGATTCGTTGGATTAAATTGAAACACATTTGATATGTTGTCGACAATTGTTGTCTCCCCTAGAGATAGTCTAGAGTTGCCATAGACCAGTGCCTAGGACATCTTAGCATAGCAAGGAGCATATAATAAAGCTGGGGTGTCAATCCAAAGGCTCTCCTGCTATCTCTTGTAAAACAAGGAAATTAATCTTAAATGGGAATCCGCACTTACAGAAACTTCCACAAGGAAAGTAATGTTGCAGAGACAAGATGCAAAGCTCCAACACAAAAAACATCAGACATTTAAGAGACAATTTACTGTAAAGAGGGCCGATTCAAGTAATATGCCATAGAAATTAGATATCAGAAGGTGCATGCAGTGAGAGAAATATGAGAAGATATTAGTTAACTTTGTTCTGATACCCAGATACACAATAGAACCATATATGGGCTTATTATTCTAAGAATCCATACATGACAATGGCATTTTAAAAGCACCCTCCCAAAGCAACTAATATAGCAGAAAGATGGATGAAATGAACATGAAACAGTATATCATGCCTGAGCCATATTTAAAGCGCTTGACTGA
Organism: Pinus albicaulis; assembly: GCA_034641835.2. Classification (NCBI taxonomy): domain Eukaryota; kingdom Viridiplantae; phylum Streptophyta; class Pinopsida; order Pinales; family Pinaceae; genus Pinus; species Pinus albicaulis. The sequence goes on along the minus strand of CM076584.1, from coordinate 626,506,621 downwards.
TCCAAGTATGGGTATCAAATAGGATAAATCCTTACCTAAAATCAGTGAGCCACTTGCATTCCAGTACATGATACAAGAAGATAAATGAAATGGAAAGAGATGTTATATTAACACGTAATAGAAAGTTACATACTGTGAAATACCAAAGACCAAAATCCTCATTACAGCTAGAACTCCTCCTCACTGAGACCCTATGGGCTCTAAGCCTTCATACAAGAGCTTATACAAAATGTATACAAAAATGCCTTTCACTACACAATTTTCTGATAAAAATCTGGAACCCTTACAATGTCTTTCTTCCGGGTTTTTATAGAGGGAGAAGAAGAAAAACTAATAAAAGAAGTAGGTGAGAACATTTAATTGTTTCATTGAAAAAAAATGGTGAAAAAGTTCCCGCCCATACTGTTTGACGGTGCAAGAACGCTATAAGTACTCTGTGGTTGCTCCATGAAGTAAATGCTTTGGATGGAAATCTTTTCAGGAACCAAAATGTAGAGAATAAACTATGCTACCATCCTGTCCTTTCCCGAAGAAAATTTGGCTGAAATAAAACCTTGAGGGCATTGTTTTATGTGCATTTGTACTTTTTTCCTTCTGAACCCTGAATTAGGATTTAAAATCCTCAATGCCGGATGCTGAATCCTTTGATTTCAACTGATACTCTTCACCGTGACATAAATGTTTTCATCTACTAAAATCTTCCTTTTGAATTACTCTGAGGGGTTTGACAGATTTACATCCTGCTTCATTAATGAAAGCCATGTCACAACAACTACCCAGGGCTTTTCTTCATAAATTCTACCTTTGCAAGCTGATCCCTCGGTGCGTCTTCAATTTCTGTAATGGAGGCGATAATTAACTGGCAATTTTCCATCGCGGAAAACCTGCAAAACCCACAAATTCGTCAGGAAAACAAATGCACGGGGATGGCAGTGCAATGGAGATGACTTGGGTGACAGGGCAATGTGATGAAAAGGTGAAAGAATGTAGGGTGGTGGAGAAAAGGCAGCAGAACAATGGGTGACAGACTGAGCAGAGATTTCTTCGTGGAACGTCAAAACCTAACATACGAGCGGAGTATATAAACAGTGGAAGAGAAAAGGCATTGACGCGTGTAAAAATGACGTGGAGGGAGGATCGAGTCAATGGGTGGTCATGCATATGATCTGGGCCATACAATCTCCAAACAAAATCGACGGTTGGAATTGCACTGGAAGGCGATAGACTGCGGGCTCGGAGCACTGTTCACTTAGATTAACGTCTGTGCAGCTTTAGAATGTGACAACCGTTGGATGTGGACCCCAAGATCGAACGGCTAGCGTTGATATCGCTACACGACCTTATCCGAATGATAATGCACGATGGAGAGTGGTATTGAAGTCGTACACCGGGACACGTGTTGCGCGATGTGTGGAATCGCTGCAATTTGTGGAATACCGCCCGCCCTGGATAAGTGGTGCGATGAAAACAGGTCTAATTTTTTAGCAGAGGACGCGGGGCGAGGACCACAAGAGCAGTGGGCTAGAGTGCGTTGATTTGTGTTTGATCGGATGGCGTAAAATGCACCCAATGGATATGTACGATAAGCGCCTCTGGGGCTTAACACCCGGTTCCAAGACATGGTCATGCAGACAATAAGATATGGGGGGGCCACCGCTAAAGGGGCCGAGCCTAAAATATTTTCAAAGGTGGGTTTCTCGGTCTTTTAGTGCTTTTTAGAGCAGAGGTAAGCAACAGTAAGAAAAAATGAATCTCTTAAGCCACGATGGGAAACTTTGAAAGGTTTAAGAGGGGCTGCTGACCAAAGAATTATTAATGGGGGGTTGACATGGATAACATGATCCACGGTCTTTGTTTACATGCGTCTCATCTGATGAATATTTTTTGCAGGTGCAAGTCATATCACAGCGACTGGTCTGTTGGTATAATCTACTTAACTTTTGTCTGTGACAATTCGGTACGCGCAGGCAGACTCTGCGTTGAAGATCAGGCAGACTCTGTGTTGAGATTGGTGTTAACGTTGTCAGTAAGGAACTGAAGAGCCGTTAATACAACCTGAGTGTAAGATTTGCATCTATAGTGTGTTAAGCATTGAACACATTCAGAAGTTGTAGTTTTATTGAAATGCTGCATTTTCCAGATCGCTAAAGTTTGAACACAATAAGTATCCATCGTTGGATGGACAGGTATGAAATGTTGGATTCAATTTCTAATCAAAATCTAAGTTTTATATGGCTTGTCATTTTCATGAACTGGGCAAGTTAAATAGTAAAGAGCACTTATATAATTGAAACTTGGTTTCATCACTTGAATTAGTATGAGACATGTTAAAGAGAAGATCATATTGGGTATCAACATATGGGTTTGATTATAAATTCTAAAGTTTTAAAAATGGGACAAATGGGTGTTAGGAAAAAGCTGGATTGGTAATTCCATACATTGAAGTTAATAATTATGGAATTTCTTCAAGGTGAGATTAACCTTTTCAAGATTAAATTTTGAGCTTCAAAAGAGTATGAAATTTCCCAATGAATGGAATTACTTGGCATGGATTTGGAATTGCTTTTTTTATATGCATGGTGTTGTAAAGATTTTGGGTATTGCAGGGTTGCCCTGCGTCATTTTTGGTATCAGAGCTTGGCTCTGTTGAAGATATTTGTTTTTCTGAATGAGTGCAGGAAGGTTCTGTTGAACTGAAGTGTGTTTTATTTGAATTTGTGATGAATACTGAAAGGAAGATCATATTCTAAATCTGATATGCAAGCTACACAATTGCAGAGAACAGGATTGCAGAAATGAATGGAGGACAAGATCATGCAGGATCTTAAAGGTGAGATAATTTTCTGATTTGAAATTTGTGATTAAAATTTATGGTTATAGACAATATGATGGCAATGAACCTGACATTCAACTAAAGGCTGGATAGGGAGGACAATTGCAGTGTCCTGAAGAGGAAGTGAGTTGAAGAGATAGCCTAGAGAGAGCAGAGGAGAGTGCTCAAGAGGTTCCAGAGGCAGTGAACCAGTACTTACCAAAAGACCGGGTCCAGTGAAGCAGATTGGTTAGGTAAGGGGCAGTATGAGAGCTTGCTATTGCAGAGGCTAGTGCAACTCATGGTGAGTGAGAAACTCATGGAGAAGATGATCATGGAGGATCAGAGAAGAGGTTCAGAGGAATGCCATAGAGGTAAGATGACTGATAAAGTCAGAGAAAGAGAGATTGCAGTAATGAAGGTACAATTGCAGGTACTACAGGAATGGCTGCAAGAGCAGGAAAATCAGAAAGGAGGATGGATCTTTCCATTGAAGGGAAAGAGAGTGATTTGGCAAGCATTGTAGATGAAGTTGAGGCAAAGTATGATTGCCTTATTGAAGAAATAACTTATAGTTATTGAGCCAAAGATGGAATTTGAAGATTCCACACGCAGATCTGTTCAAAGGGAAGTGCTTGAGGAAGAAGTCGAGACTGAAAAGTCTTGTGGTTTTAAAACTAATAAGTTGTGTATGATTGCAGGTACAGCACAGGGAGATGAGCAAGCTTTAGAGTTTTTTCAAGAAGAGTTGAATCTGAAGTCTGTTCAGATTGATGCTGAGACAACAAGATCTCAGGAGGAAAGCATGACGACAAAGGAGTCTAATCAGAATGTTGGTGCAGAGAGGGAAGGACCAGCTGATGATGGGTCAAGAATCGGTGAAGGTATGGAAAATTGTGTGAAGTTTCCAAGTTCTACTCCTAATGAAATTTTTGAATTGTATAGGAAACTAGATCTTCAAAGAAGAGAATTGGAGAGACAGAGGACTTATGTACAGGATAATTTGTTGAGGAAGCAAGGCAAGAAAGTTTTCATGAATGACAGTCATGGAGCAGAGGATGGAAAGAAGAAGAGACTAGCTGACAGTCTCATGATGAATGTGAATCAGCATACTGATGTGCTGGCAAATAAGTTGGAAAGGAACTTAGAGCAGCATACTAAAGTGTTGCCAGAGGAAACTGAGGAGAGAGCCAGTGAATATTTTCTGAGTCCTGAAGAAGACTTGGAGTTGCAGAGAGAAAACTTGGTGACGGAATCAACAAGTGAGACCATTGGGTCTTGCAATTTTGAAGCTGACAATTTGATTGTGTTTACAGGCGATGCAGAAGACAATACATCACTTGGAATTGTCTTGGAAGAAGAAAAATTGTTGCAGAAAGAAGATGAGACAGTCATGTCTCATATGCAAAGACTTGTTACCATGGGTGACAAGAAAGAGTTGGCTTGTCTATATAGTCAAGAGAGAACTGTGGGGCAGAATTTTTGAACTGCTACAGTGATAGAGGATGAGGCTACAGTGTTTGAAGAAATTGATTTGATGGCCAAAATCAATCAAGGTGATGATGGAAAATTACTGAAGATTGTCAAAGGAGAAGACGAAGGTTATGCTGGAACTAATTTGCAGCATGTTGATGAAATACTTGAGAAGAAACGGCTGAAATGTTTGCTGGAGACATTTGAACCAGAGAAAGAAGTTGCAGGCACTGAAGTAAATTTGCCTGAAGTTGTGAAAGGAGCAGATACTAGTTTGCTAAAATTGATTTTGCTTACTAGTATACAAACAGAGATAAATGAATGTGTTACTGCAGGAAGAGACTTAAATGATAATTTATTTTCTGAAGATAAATTTGTAGGTGATGAGCAAAGGAATGTGACAGAGGGACAGGAAGTTTGGGAGGCAGCAACATCTATGGTGGCAGCTGAAGCAACATGTGGGGTGATATCTGCAGGAGTAAAACCAATGTTATCAACAATCGGGGAGATGACAGCTGAGACAACATTAGCGGTAGCAACAGGAAGTGAAAGCAGCAGCAGTAGGTTGGACATAGAGATTGAAAACATAAGAAGACCGATGATGAAGGTGTCTCAAAAGCAGCAGACAACAGCAAGAAAGCAGAAGAAGTTAAGCAAGGGAAAGACAAAAGCAGAGTATGAAAGTATAGCTAGAGGCAGGATGCAAAACAAGATATGCAAACTAGGAGAAAAGCAGCAATCGACAGCAAATGATGACTTGCAGAACAAGGTGTGGGATCCAGGTGGATAAAGATTTGAAACGCATGATCAAGAGATCATGATCATTTTCAACCTTGGGAGTCTGTTGCAGGAGCATTAGCTCGGAAAGATGCCTTGTATTTTTATTAAACCTAGGGGTCTCATGTTTTTGAGAATTTATTAATTTCATGTAAATATTAATATTATGTTTGAGTGATTAATTATATTTTTAATTAATTATTTGTGAGAATTTGTAAATGTTTCCAAACAAGTGGAAAACATGAGAGAAATTAGATGAGAAATATCTAAGAGATAATTAGGAAGCCTAAGATAGATTTAGTTGCAAGGTTTTAGGGATAAAAATCTATCTTTTAGGTGTTGAGATATTTGGGGATTTGTCGTAGAAGTTGAAGGATTGAGCATTAAATTAGATCATTTTAAAATTTGTATAAATTATCAAGCCTCAAAGGGCATCAGGATCGCTGAGAGTGTGAGTAGAGAGTGTGGGTTTTATTTGAAGCCTTCGGCAATTGTAAAGGGCCAACGATTGGAAATCAGGCCAAGGAAAGAGATTTATGTAAGTATTGTGTGTGTTTAATACAGAATTTGATTTCTGAAGTTCATGCCATTGTTGAATTTATGAAGAGATGATTGATACGCTTGAATCCACATTAATTTTGTGCAAAAACCGCAATGCATAATCATTGAATGTAAAAGGCGTTAAATTTCTGTATAAAGGGTTGTATTTTAATGCATTTGAGTCTGCAGATTGTGTTGAATCATTATACAAGATTCTGTTTCTTTTGAAATTCGTTGCTATCAATAGATCGGGGAAGAATTGATTTTATAAATCCATGTCAAACTCAATCCGGAATCATGAGATGAATGTTGAATGCAAAGGTTTAAATAGGTCTTTCGATAGAGACTGTGCATAAATTGTAATTGTGGAAATTGGCAAATCGATCATAATGGATCGATTTCATGGAGGGAGAATTCCTGTATAAGGAATTGGTCAATCACTGGTTAAAGAGGCGCTATTCTTTTTAAATTATATATGCTATGTAAATATTTGTAAAGAGTCCTGTCTTAAACATCTTTACCGCCTATGAAAATTCTGAACACTGCCATTACGGTGTATAATTTTCACAATTCTAGAAAATACTGAGTTCGAAGAGAAAAAATATTGTAACCGCCCATGCTAGAATAGCTGTAACTATATTTCTGCGCCTCTGTGTTAGGACTGGATATCTTCAGAGGCCGAGTGATTGATGTATCTGAGAGTATATTAACTACTGAGGTAACTGGTGATCCTGGTAAGATTGTTGCTGTCCAAAGAACTTGTGTGCGGTTACTAAGGGAATCTACGAAGACGTGGTCGACGAGTGATGGATTGAATCATGAAATCAAGACTATGATCAACACATCAACATAAGATTCGTTGGATTAAATTGAAACCCATTTGATCCACTGCTTTGGTTTACATGCATCTCATCTCGGGATGAAGATTTTTATAAGCAAGCAAGTCATATCACAGGCCGATCGTCCGTTGGTATAATCGCTTAACTTTGGTTTGTGCCACCACGCAAAGTGCATTCTCGCGTTGAAGATCGTACTCGCATTGAGATTGGTGTAAACGTTGTCGTTAGCGGAACCGTTTACTAATACAACCCGAGTGTGATTTGCACTATAGTGTGTTAAGCATTGAACACATTCCGAATTTGTAGTTTTATTGAAATGCTACATTTGCCAGATCGCTAAAGTTTGAACACAATAAGTATCCATCGTTGGATGGACAGGTATGAAATGCTGGATTCAATTTCTAATCAAAATCTAAGTTTTATATGGCTTGTCATTTTCATGAACTGGGCAAGTTAAATAGTAAAGAGCGCTTATATAATTGAAACTTGATTTCATCACTTGAACTAGTATGAGACATGTTAAAGAGAAGATCAGATTGGGTATCAATATATGGGTTTGATTATAAAGTCTGAAGTTTTAAAAATGGGACAAATGGGTGTTAGGCAAAAGCTGGATTGGTAATTCCATACAATGAAGTTAATAATTATGGAATTTCTTCAAGGTGAGATTAACCTTTTCAAGATTAAATTTTGAGCTTCAAAAGAGTATGAAATTGCCCAATGAATGGAATTACTTGGCATGGATTTGGAATTGAATTTTTTATATGCATGGTGTTGTAAGGATTCTGGGTATTGCAGGGTTGCCCTGCATCAAATTAACATACATGGTGGAATCGTGCCTCATAATGATAACCGACATGTCCACACTGCACCTGCACTTAATATTTTACCATTAGGCTTGTATGATGTCATAATCGACATGGATGACCTAGTTTCCTATAAAACTAAAATTAACTACTAAAATGAGTCACTATAATGCCTCAGGAATCAAGGTGAGGAAATGGTGCTTCAAGGAATAATGAGGCTTGCTTTTGGTAGGAAAATGTGAGCATTGCAAGTAAAGAGTTGTAAACAAAAAGGGTGTGCCATGTATTTTCTCCTAGTGTGTAGTGAATGAAAGAGTGAGGAGGTTGAAATGGAACCTCACTCGATCTTAACGAAATTTAGTGATGTATTTCCAAAGGAAATATTAGGATTTCCACCTAGGATAGAGACGGATTCCTCCATTTAGTTGCTTCCTAGATCAATTCTGATCTGAAGAGTCCCATATCTTACGAGTATGCTAGACTTATTAGAGCTAAAATTTTAGTTGAATGAAATGTTGTACCAAAGGTATATCAGATTCATTGTATCGCCCTAGAGAGCCCCAATGTTATTTGTAAAGAAAAATTATGGCATGCTATGGTTATGTACCTATTAGCGATAGCTTAATAAAGAACATGTGAAGAAAAATTACCCACTACCTAAATTTTATGACTTGTTTCATCGGTTGAGAGAGGTTGCATTGTTCTCAAAGATAGCCATGAGATAAGGTTATCATCAAGTTTGAGTTAAGTACAAAGACATAGATAAAGAAAATTTTGGGAAAATATATGGCCATATGAGTTTGTGGTGGCGCCATTTGGACGTATTAATTCCCATTCACATTTATGTATCTCATGAATAATATCACCAACCCATATTTAGACAAGTTTGTATTGTTCATCATGGATGAAATCATGGTCTACTAAAAAACTAGAGAAGAAAATGAAGAGGATCTGAAAGCAATATTGAAGTTCCTGAGAAAGCACAAGCTCTATGTCAAGCTCAATATATGTGATTTCATCAAATTACAAGTTCAGTGCTTGGGACATGTCAATTCAAAATGAATGGCAATGGACCTTGAGAAGATTAATGACACAATGGAGTGTCCAACTACCATAAATGTCACTGAAGTGAGATATTTCTTGCAACTGGATGGATACTATAGATGATTTACTCATGATTTTTCAAATATTTCCTATATAATCATAGCTCTTTGAAGGAAACAAGTTCATTTGCAACAAAAATCACAATGCAAATCTAGTTCTAAGTGGCTTAAACAATTGTTCACATGTGCACCCATTTTGTGGATAATAGATCCAGAAAAGGACCTCCTTGTCTTCACCTATGCCTCTAAGGAAGGAATAGATTGATTCTTGAAGAAAGAAGGATAGGTGGTATGTTATGAGTCAAGAAAATTAAATTAGAATGAGAAGAACTATGTTACTCATGACTTGGAACTTGCAGCAATAATGCATGCAATAGAAATGTGGAGGAACTATATACTTCTGTATTGTTGTCATACCATGGAGGGTTGTGATACTTGTATGACTATCCCATGTTAAATGCAAAACATGTGAGATAGTTAGCTCTTATAAATGAATTTGACCTCAAAATAACCCACATCAAAGAAAAGGAAAATAAATTAGTAGACGCACTTAGTAGAAGCCTACAACTGGTATCATTGGCAACCATAAGCACATTTGAATTGAGTATTAAAGAGAACACAAAGAACCATTGATAGAAGATAAACACTTTCAGCATATGAAAAATCTCTTGAAAAGAGAGTGAGAAGGGCCATTGAGCAAGAATTATATACTCACAAATGATGAATTGTTGAGTTTCAAATATGGGTGGTATATATCTTGTATGGGTGACTTTAAGAAGCTCATATTAATTGAGTTTCACAAAGTACCTTACTCATGATATCCTAGTCATCGTAAAATGATTACAGCCATAAAGAAATTATGCTACTGGATGGGTATGAAAAGGGAAGTTATTGAATATATTGCTAAGTGCCTCGAACGCATGTAAGTTAAAATGGAATATAGACACCCAACAATATTATGGCAACCAAGGTCTATTCCCGGATGAAAGTAGTAAGTCATATCTATAAACCTCATCACAAGATTTACAATATTAATGCCCCAGTGAGGAAAATATAATTACCCATTTAAATAAATATAATTATTACTTTAAACCAAAAAAAATCGTGCAATTCTCCAAAAGGAAGAAAAGACATATATTTTGAGAATCCCAAAAATCATGGCTAAATGTACATTGTCATACAAATCTCCAAAAAGAAGAGAAATATATGTTGCAACTCCTAACAATCATGGCTAAATGTACCTTTTCCATACAATTATGTCAGATTTTATTCAATTTTTAAACTAGAAATTGTCCATACAATTCTGTTAGCTTTTATTCCACCTTTACAAGTGTGTGAATGTTAGGATACTGCTCAATTTTTGCGTGGACGGTTTAAAACACTAGCTAGCTGAAAAGGGACAACCCACAAACAACTGTCGGACAGAAAAAGCTGACTTATTGTTAAGGCAAGTCGATCAGTTCAACTACCTCATCTTTCTACAACCCATCTTAATTTCCACATCTATTCAATTGATTTAATCAATCTCTATGGTTAGTAGATCTGAAATAAAAATAAATATGAATGGATCACTCTTACTTAATGGTTATAAAATGTAGGTAATAAAATTTATATATCTTCTTAAGTACTAATACTATTAAATAACAATACCAATACTATTAGCAAAACCACAAATTATGAAAAACTAGAACCCAAAAATCACTGGGGAATTACACATCACTTATGCTGTGCACTGCTGTGGACTATTTACAGCTCTAGCTGATTGATAAAAGACAACCCACATGCAACTTTCGGACAGAAAAGGCTGACTTATGCTCAAGGCAAGTCGACCAGTTCAACTAGCTCGGTTCTCTTATCTACACCCCCTACTTAAACCTCAATATACTGAAGTGTTCTCATGTACGGCATCTTTAGCCTCATGGAAAGTTTTCTAAATGACACGTTAAACTGAAAAAATCTCTCTACAAATATAGTTGACGTCTCCATACATCTTCACAATCTCCTCATAATACTCTCTCTTATTGTCTCAACAACCGCCGGTTTGTAAGCTGACAAAATTGTATTCAAACAAAACCCTAACGACCACACTGTCTACAATATTGCACTTGCAGAAATAAGATGCGGATGGCAAAGTGGGCAAATACTTTGCAAACAACAAACAGTTGTCATATATATGACAAACATAACAACTTCAACGAGATAAGAATTTATTTGAAATGATAATCAAGTCCATAGACTTCATTCATAAAATTGCTGGAATGTATATGCATACAAATTTAGAGTTACATAACAATAAATCTACCAAAATCAATGAAACTAGATACCAACGTGCAGAATCGCACATAGCTGATGACCAATAGTCCCATGCAAAATAAAGGGAACCATAGAGTCTATATATTTCATCGATATGTTATATATTTTGATCGTTCGTTTGAGGCTCTTCTTCGCTGATACTCTCCAGAGAAGGTCTCCACGAATTAAAAGAAGCCTTACGCTTGACACCAAACCTACCACCGTCTTTTTGTATCAAAAAAGTGGCCAAAACTTCTTCCTTACCCTTATTTCCATGGGGAAAATTCCCAGACAGCTGCTTTGCAGGTATCCTAAACTTGATGCTGTATGCTGCTCCTTTTCCTGCACGATCTGCATTAAGGATCAGCTTCGTATGATTTGCAGCCAAGAAGGAAGCCAATTGAGTCTTAATGGACTCATCTGTCCCATAAAATTGCAACTTCAATTCTGGATTCAAACGTTTTCGAATCACGTGGACTTGGTGATTTCTGATGCTATCAGGTAGAGAGAATGGATGCACTGCTTGATAATGTTCTGCTGATAAAGAACGCCCAAAACAAACACCCATCGGCTGTTGGCAAGAATACGAACTAGAACTCTACAACAATACACACTTCGTGCACTCTGAGAGGCCTTGGCAATGCTTAAATATGAAGGAGATCTCCTCCATCGTGAAGCTTCTGTAATTGTCAGTGCCCATACAAAGTCAGAGATGGACGGCAGGAAAGACAAAATACGGCACCGGCCCGGCAGAAAGGATCTTCATGGGTTAATTGATATCAGACACTAACTCTGATCAACTTTTAACTCGCAAAACATATTGTCTGGTCAGTATATCAGTCATGTAGCACCATTGCACATATTTATAATTCAGTTACACCGACCTAAGGAAGGCCCGCTGGAATAAAAGATATTGAGCAGCTTACTGAAAACGAGAGGCTGGGATCTATTGGAGGGATCCATTGTCCTGGAAACATTATTGACAGGCCCGCTCTTAACCGAAGGTATCAATTTCCCTGCAAAGATCTGATAAGGTCGTTTATTACCGGGCCCCCGCCTTACAAGTTTATTACATGGTCTTGTAAAAACTTGCTGAAAACAAGAGGTTGGGATTTATTGAAATTCCATTGTCCTCGAAACATCTGCTAAGCTCATTTATTGACGGGCCCGCACTTTACAAGCTGTAGATCACCGAAGCAGATTGAGTTCTTGGTGGGAGACGACAGATTTCACACTTCATCATGACAAGCTTAGTTACTACAATGTAAAACCATATTTTTTGTACAATGTAAAACAATTTGTTGTCTACATTCTCCAGTGTTTATGAATGCCCTAGCTAGGAGGATAATTGGAATCATATTCGGATAGACGCTTGAGCCTGAAGCCTAAATTCACTCCAATAACACTACTGTCCTATTCCACCGCCAATTCATTTTCCATCTTCGTCGGATTGCTCCCTCCAAAAAGGTTAACGTTGATTGTAGTCGTAGCGGTGAGGCCATGGCCAGGCTTTCATAAGCTGTGTTTAAAACAATTTCTATGTCTGAGCAATAGTTGTTATACAGAAAAAGGAAATCAATTGCCAGGATAAATATTGGTGAGATCCACATAACAATCTGTACTCCAGTAACATTTGACATAATGATCCGAAAATCAAATTCCATGTAACATAGTATTATTAAAATTATTCTATATCATTAATGCATTGATATTGCAAATAACAATAATTGAAGTATTATACTGTATATAATTGGTATTCACCGTAATACATGTTTAAGTTCTATGAGAGAAATGATAAGAATATGAAGATTTTATGATTAACATTGAAAAGTGTATATAATTTGTATTTTGTTATTATGTTGATAGGCATGTTTGTTTATTTTAGAGTATAGTTTTCAAAATTTTAATTTGATTATCAATAATTATTTAGTTATTGCTAGAGATTTAATTTTAATGGAGCATTCTAAAATATTCTAGAATATTCTTTACACTAATGGATGTGTCTATCTAGAATAGGCCTTCTAGAATCTAAATCCAATTATCAATGATTATTAGATAAATGGTAGAGAAACCTCTCTATTTCATAATAGGCCCTCTAGAATTTTAATGTAATTCCCTAAATTAGTGTATATAATTTGTACATTGCTATTATGATGATAGGCATGTTTATTTTAGAACCAAGGTTTCAATGTTTTAATTTAATTACCAATAATTATTTCATGGATGGTAGGGATTTAACTTAGATGAAGTATTCTAAAATATTCATTGCACTAATAATTGTGTCTATTTTATAATAAGCCTTCTAGAATTTTAATTTACTTATTAGTGATTATTAGGTAGATAGTAGAAAGGGTGTCTATTTCACAATAAGCCTTCTAGACTTTTAATGTAATTATCATTATCTATGAGGTGGATGATAGAGATTTAACCTCCACATAATATGCCCAAATATTCTTAGTAGTATTTACAAATCAAGAATTAAGATTAATGTCCAAGCTAGATATGTCATTTTAATTATTGGATCTCAAATCAATTAATTAAAGAAAATGTTATATTAGCATGTGTTATATTGGGCATGTATATTGATAAGTCATGGTATTGTAACTCAATTATGGTATTGACCTATGATATTGTAAGTTAAAAATTTCATAATAAAATGGAAGTGAATATTATTAGATATTTTTTTAAATTTATATATGCTTAACTCATATTCTAATTTTTTTATTATTAATAATAATAAATTAAAATAAATTTATAATTTATTTAATTTTCATGATTTTTCTTAATAATGAAAATATCATGGTATCATGGAATATGTAATTTGATGCTTATCATGGGTAGACGACTATCCATGTTTACTGGCCATTTAATTTACAAAGTCTATTTATAGGTTAAGAATCTCCATTGAAAAATGGGTGGTAGATCTCCACGGTTAAGAATGGTGTTCCATGTTTTTTTTTAAATGTATATATGCTTAAATTATATATTAATCATTTTTATAATTAATAATGATTGAAGATAAACTTATAATTTAGTTTTTATGATTTTTTGAATTTTTTTAGCAAGGAAGATGTATGATGATTTAAGTTTTTTCTTATACTTATTATGGATTGATGTCTGTTAAGAATTCAATTAATTTATATGGTTGCACTAGGTTTTTCACATATTATTAGTCTCTACCAATGTAGGGCTCTAGCACTCCATTTTCCTATTTGAAAAAAGCATATTTATTTTTCAATATCATTAAAAAATATATTTTTCAATATTATTAAAAAAAAATATTTTTCAAACATTTGATTGGACCACAACATGAAGGTCTCATTCTAGTCTTTGGAAAATACAATACCATATCGATAACTAGCTATATATTTCTTACATAATGTCTAGATGTTACAATACTTATGTTGGACTAAAATATTTACCATTATTTTATCCCCACCATAATTTAAGAAAATATTGTCATAAAAATGGACAGGAAGAAGATGTAAATAAATATACCTACGAGGAGTCACTACCCACCATTATTACGCCATAAGGCATTGCTCTTTGAAAAAAACTTCCCCAGTAAGACGATTGAAATGTTTAGGGCCATTCATCTACAACCTCCTTCATTTAAGCTAACTACCTAACTAACTCTCTAACCTCTATGAATCTCTCTCACTGCACGATGATACAAAAAAACGAAAAAAACAAGCATTCATCTCATCAATGTTCGACTCTTTGATTAGATCTGGTGTCCAAGATCTTGGTCATTTCATGGTGCAGTTTCTAGCATGTATGTAAGGTGGATTTAGTTTTTTTCACAATGTGCTCGATAGAGAGATTTGGAGAGGATGACAAGAAAGAGATTTTGGCGGCTCTTTTTTGTTTTGCTTTTGATGATGGAGATAGTTTTTTTGTTGTAAGTGGAAAAACTGACCCTAGACAATGGTCATGGCAATGGAGATACTCACGGTGGAGGAAATGGCGGCTCAAGTGGTGGAATTCTGGGGACAGGGATGGGCAATGGGTGAGGCAGTTTGTTTCTAGGGGTGCCCTTGGGTGGAATTATCAGGGGCAGTGGAAGAGGAGGTTTCAGGCCTTACCTCATGTGTTGGGATCCATGGCCCTGTTATAAGAAGAAATTGAGTTGCCCCCAACATTTTTTCAAGGCATCGGGGAAGTGGGGTTGGAGATAACCCCAACTGCCAATCTGTGGAAAAGAGGACAGGAACATCAATTATGCATTGAAGACGAAGGACAACAACAACAACAAGTTCTCATTTTAATTTTACACTCCACTATGCATTAAAGTTCTGGGTTTAAATACCCCTACAAAACCAATTTTGTTTGCAAAATCCGTAGCCCTCTCTAATTCACAAAATCATGGTTTGACCACGTTAACTATACCATTAACCTTTTCACCTACCGCATTTAACACCCGTGCCATTTTATTTAAATTCAAACCATTCCACGCAAGCTGTGTGGACCCCACAGCTCCACATCACCCTATCCTGCAGCCAATAGGAGTTCATCACATGAACCCAGAGCCTACATCATCCTCCTCCAAAATCGTGTGATAAACTGGCCCCCACCATGCCATGTCATAAACCTCCGACCAATCAAAATCGAATCGCATGATTTCGTGCTTACGTATGGGCTCTTCGCGATCACGCAATAGAGTGTCCCCACCACCGCGAGCTCACTCGCCCTCCGGCCAATGGTGCATCATCGAAAAATTTTGATACATAGTTAGTAGGAAGGTTAATTGATGCGATAACCCATCGCATGAAATTTGTAATGTTTGGTATAAATTTTTTTTATATGGTTTTATGCACCGTGACATGTTTTCTTTATAAATTTTAGACTTAGATTGAAATTTTTATTTTATATATATATATATATATATATATATATATATATATATATATATATATATATATATATATAGACAAAAGTATGTAATACTGTACAATAAGTATGTCGATACTATGTAATTGCACATGCACAAAGTAAGAGGAAGTTGTGTGCGTAGCAGCGTATGAGAGCAGAGAAGACAGTGTATGTCTGAAGACAGTAGAGGAGTAGTTTTTGTAAATCCAGAACAACACCTTTGAGGGAAACATTTTGTTTTGTATCATTTTAATGTTTTAATGAAATAGAGTATTTTGCTCCATCTGTAACTTTGTCCTGTTAAATATTTGTGTTGATAGAGGAAATATGTTCCTCAATGTTTGTTAACGAATCATCAGAAATTCCAACATGGTATCAGAGCTAGTCCAGGTTCTCAGTAGTTTCTAAAGAAGCTGAAGGAAGAAGAAGACTATTGAATCTTTTGTCCAACAGAGTGAAGCTTCAGCAAGTCAAATATTTATCAAAAAAAAGAGTTATTGTTTGACTTCAGAATACAGTCCAAAGAACTGTAAAATGTAAGTCTCAAAAGTTCTTAGAGATAGAGGTTGTCTCTCTAGCAATGAGAAAGTTTGTTTAAATACACAGTCAAGTGTTTAACATAGTTCTGCAAGGCTAGCAATGGCAAGAGCCATCACAAGCACGAGTATGGGAAATACTCAACTCCCACAGTTCAATGGGAAGAACTATGACTATTGGGAAATCACAATGAGATCCTTGTTTTCCTCTCAAGATCTATAGGAGATAGTTGAAGATGGTTTAGAAGAACCAACAGATGAACAAGAATTTAATGCCTTAACACAGGCAGAAAAAGATTTGTTGAAGAGTAATAGAAAGAAGAACTCAAAATCCCTCTTCTATCTCTATGAAGCAGTACATGAAAGCATATTTCCAATAATTGTAGTAACAAAGAAGTCCAAGGATGCATGGGATACCCTTCAGATATCCTATCAAGGAATGGAGAAGGTAAAGATAGCAAAGCTTCGATTAATGAGAAGAGATTTTTAAGTTATTTTCATGAAAGAGTCTCATACAATAGACTCATTATTCACATTGTTGATTGGGTTGGTTACCCAAATGAGATCTCATGGAGAGACAATAGAAGAAAGAAGAATAGTGGAGAAATTATTGAGGAGCTTACCCTCAAGATTTGATGTGATAGTAACAACCATTGAAAATACAAAGGATCTCTCAATGTTTACTATTGATGAGCTTCATGCATCATTGATGACACATGAACAAAGACTGAACAGAACAACAAACTCATCTTTGAAGCATGCCTTCAAGACCCAAATGTCTTTTGGAAGAGGAAGAGGTCAAGGGAGATCAAACTATAGAGGAAAAGGTAGAGACAGGAGCCAGGAAAAAGGAAGAAACAACCTTGCAAATACAAGTGGAAGGGGCAGCAACAAAAGTCAGAATCAAAGCCAAGGCAATAGCCAACAAGGTGGAGAAAATCAAGCACATGGAAAAAGGTAGGATAAATCCCAAGTCCAATGTCATTACTATAATAAGTATGGGCATTATGCCAATGAATGTAGGGAAAAATAGAGTGACATGGGTAATAGATTTAGTGCTAACGCTAATAAAGAAACTTTGAGCCAAGAAAATTTATTTTTAGCATGTAATATGGGTGAAGAGAAGAATGAAGATATATGGTTTCTAGATTCAAGATGTAGTAACCATATGACTGGAAAAATTTCTATTTTTTTCCATGTTATATGAGAATGTAAAGTCTCAAGTAACATTGGGGACAGATAATAAATTCTTTTTCATGGGGAAAGGTAGAGTAAGTGTTTTGACAAGGAAAGGAGAAAGAAGATCCATATCAGATGTACATTATGTACCTGGTATGAAGTGTAACCTTTTGAGCATTGGACAACTCATTCAGAAAGGCTACAATGTATTCTTTGAGAATGATGTATGTACCATCATTGACATACCACTAAGAAAATAGAGGATTGCACAAGTGAAGATGACAAGAAATAGAATGTTTCCTCTCAAAATGAGAGCATATTTTAAGAAAGGAGTTGCAATGCTAGCTGTGACACAAAAGACATTCCAAAGAGAAGCAAAAGATGAAAACTGGTTATGGCATTTGAGATTTTGACATTTAAAATTTGGAGGTCTGAATTTATTTCATAGAAAAGGAATGGTAAAGGGTTTACCATTGATTGAGAAACCATACAACCTATCTGAAGGCTGCATCTTGGGCAAACAACATAGAGAAATCTTTCCATCAGGAAAAAGCACCCTTAGAAATAGTCCATTCTAATTTGTGTGGACCAATGAAAACACCATCATTAGCAGGAAATCACTATATGCTGACCTTTATTGATGATTACACAAGAAAAACATGGGTATATTTCTTGAATTTAAAAAGTGAAGTGTTTGAGAAGTTTTTCCACTTTAAAGCTCTTGTCGAGAATCAAAGTGGGCAGCATATAAAAATTTTAAGGACATATAGAGGAGGATAATACGTCTCCAAATATTTTCTACATTTTTACAGAGAAAATGGAATTCATAAGCAATTTACAGCAAGGTATACACCACAAAAAAATGGAGTTGCTGAAAGGAAAAACATAACCATCATGGATATGGTAAGAAGCATGTTGAAGGCAAAACATTTGCCAAATGAATATTGGGATAAAGTTGTATATTGTGTAGCATATGTTTTGAATAGATGCCCAACAAA
Organism: Pinus albicaulis; assembly: GCA_034641835.2. Classification (NCBI taxonomy): domain Eukaryota; kingdom Viridiplantae; phylum Streptophyta; class Pinopsida; order Pinales; family Pinaceae; genus Pinus; species Pinus albicaulis. The sequence goes on along the minus strand of CM076584.1, from coordinate 626,488,394 downwards.
GAGTGTTATGAACATAATTCTAGAAGAAGCATGGAGTGGCATAAAACATTTTTCACCCACATGAGAGTATTTGGTTGTGTGGCTTATGCACACATTCCAGATCAACTAAGAAAGAAGTTGGACAGTAAGGGGGAGAAGTGCATATTTGTAGGATACAGTGAAGAATCAAAGATATACAAACTGTATAACCCATCCAACAAGAAGTTTATGATAAGCAGAAATGTGCAGCTTATTAAAGAAGAATTTTGGGATGGAAGCATTGAGAAAACAGTGAATGTGAAAACCTATTTATCTCATGATGAAGATGAGGAAGAAATGGCTGAAATAAATCCCTCATTAGCAGCACCACCTCCTCCAACACAAGTATAGCAAGGGACACCACAAGAAGGTACAAGAACACCCTTGAGAAGTGTTGATAGTGCTTCTCCAAGCACATCACAAGGAGTATATTTGAGTGCTTCTACAAGCACAGTTCAACATGTGAAAGAGGAACCAGATTCAGAAGTCTGAATAAAATTTATGAGGAAGATACAAATAATGAAGGTAGGAGCTTTTTATTTTCATTGTATTTTCATGTATAAGATCCTATTCATTTTGAAGAAGCAATAAAAGATAATAAATGGATAGATGCTATGGATGAGGAGATTAATGCAATAGAGAAAAACAATACATGAGAATTAGTTGATCTCCCAAAAGGTAAAGAAGTGATTGGAGTAAAATGGTTTTATAAAACCAAAAGTAATGATGAAGGTAATATTGAAAGGCACAAGGCTAAACTTGCTATCAAAGGTTACAAGCCGCAACAAGGAAGAGATTATGAGGAAAATTTTGCACCAGTTGCAAGAATGGAATCAGTAAGATCAATATTGTCCATAGCAACACAACATAAGTGGAAAATTTACCAAATGGATGTGAAATCAGCATTCCTAAATGGCGTATTGATGGAAGAGGTATATGTTGAACAACCTCTAGGATATGAAAAGGAAGGCCAAGAGCACAAGGTAAGAAAATTGAAGAAAGCTCTGTTTGGGATGAAACAAGCACCAAGAGCATGGTACAGTAGGATAGATACCTATCTACTGGAAAATGGGTTTGAGAAATGTGAATGAGAACCCACATTATACATCAAAGAGAAGGATGGTAAGATGCTCATTTTTGTTTTATATGTTGATGATGTGATATTCATAGGTAATGATGCTTACCTGATTGAAAATTTTAAAACAATCATGAAAGAAAAATTTGAGATGACTAATATGGGATTATTGAGATACTTCTTAGGAATAGAAGTAGCGCAAAATGAAAATAAAATTTTATTTCTCAAGAAAAATATGTAAAAGAAGTTTTGGAAAGATTCAATATGCGGGATTTCAAGGCAGTAATTACTCCTACAATGATGGGACTGAAACTGAGCGAAGAAGACAACAGCAAGGATTTTGATCCAAGTTTGTAAAATAGCATAGTTGGCAACCTTATGTATTTGACTGCAACTAGGCCAGATATTATGCATGTTGTAAATTTAATTTCCAGATTTATTGAAAATCCAAAGGAGGCACATTAGCAAACATCAAAGAGAATTTTAAGGTATGTGAAAGGAACAAAGAGGTATGGTATTTTATACACCTATTCAGAAAATTTTGAATTAATTGAATATACTGACAGTGGTTGCACTGGAAGTATAGATGATAGAAAACGAACCTCTGGATATGTTTTTCATATGGGATCATGAGCCATTTCATGCGATTGCGCTTCTAAGAAACAACCAATTGTGGCTTTATCAACAACAGAGACAGAGTATGTAGCAACTACAGCAACAACATGTCAAGCAGTATGGATGAGGCGAATCTTAAGAGATTTGTGTCATGAATAGATAAAAAGAACAACAATTTATTGTGATAATAGCTCAGCAATAGCTTTATCCAAGAATTTCATGTTTCATAAGAGGACAAAACAAATTGATGCAAAGTATCACTACACCAGAGAGTTAGTGAACGACGAAGGAATTGTTTTGCAACATTGCATAACATAAGGGTAGTTTGCTGATATTTTAACAAAACCATTGGGGTAGAAAAGTTTTAGTTATTTTAGAAAATGTCTAAGAATGCATGATAAAAAAAAATTGTGATTAAGGGGGAGTGTTGGAGATAACCCCAACTTCCAATCTGTGGCAAAGAGGACAGGAACATCATTTATGCATTGAAGACAAAGGACAACAGCAACAACATTTTCTCGTTTTAATTTTACACTCCACCATGCATTAAAGTTATATGTTTAAATACCCCTGCAAAACCAATTTTGTTTGCAAAAGCCATAGCCCTCTCTGATTCACAAATTATGGTTTGACCACGTTACCTCTGCCACTAAAGTTTTCACATACCGCATTTAATACTCATGCCATTTGATTTAAATTCAAACCATTCCATGCAAGTTGTGTGGGCCCCACAGTTCTAGATCACCCTATCTCGCAGCCAATAGGAGTTCATTGCATGAACCCGAAGCCGACATCATCTTCCTCCAAACCCGCGTAATAAACTAGCCTCCACCATGCCATGTCATAAACTTCCAACCAATCAGAATCATATCGCACTATTTCGTACTTATGTCATGGACTCTTCGTAATCACACGATAGAGCGTCCCCACCATCGCCATCTCACTCGCCCTCTGACCAATGATGCATCATCACAAACCTTTGATGCATAGTCATCAGGCGGGTTAATCGATGCGATAACCCATCACATGAAATTTGTAATGTTTGGTATAATTTTTTTATATGGTTTTATGCACTGTGACATGTTTTCTTTATAAAGTTTAGACTTAGATTAAAAGTTTTATATATATATATATATATATATATATATATATATATATATATATATATATATATATATATTGTAAACATATATGTTTACAATATATATAGACAATAATATGTAATGTTGTACAAGAAGTATGTCGAGACTGTGTAATTGCACATGCACAAAGTAAGAGGAAGTTGTGTGTGTAGTAGCGTATGAGAGCAGAGAAGAAAGTTTATGTCTGAAGACAACAGAGGAGCAGTTTTTGTAAATCTAGAACAACAGTTCTGAGGGAAAAGTTTTGTTTTGTAACAGTTTAATGTTTTAATGAAATAGAGTGTTTTTCTCCATCTGTGAGTTTGTCTTGTTAAATCTCTATGCTGACAGAGAAAATTTGTTCCTCATTGTTTGTTAATGAATCATCAGAAATTCTAATAGGCCAAGGGTGCTGGCAATGGTGATGGTGGCAGAGGATGCACCCTAGACTGCAAGCACAATTTCCGCACTTACTCTTAGAAAAATAAGGACTATATCTATGGTTTCAGGTCTGTTTTTTTTTACAAATATTATATGTTATCTAATTTTTAGTTTTAATGTATAGTCTATTTCATAATGGAGTGTCAACGAGCTTTTGATTTTCATGTGACACTTTAAATTTATGTGACTAATGGCCTTTCGTTCTGCCTAAGGGTGTTGGCATAGGTTCCTCTTATATGGCGCATATAAATACAAAAATTAAATGTTTTTCAGGTCTCGTTAGTGTCTCATGGTGTGAATGCAATGACGTTAAGTTTTTTGCACCGTATCTAGAGATGCCTTCTCAATTGTTCGCTGGCACTTTTTGTTGGAATTTTAAACATAACCAAGTAGTGTTTTTTTAATGCATAATCAGCTATATTTGTCCAAATAAATATTCATTATTATTTTTCCTGTAAATATTTTTTTTTTTAATATTTAAGTGTTGTTGGTGTACATGCACCTAGACTAGCTATGTTGGTGTACATGCACCTAAATTAGCTTTATTTAACTTACTGTTTGCATGTGATGTACACTTGCTTAGTTAAGTTAACTTACTGCTTGCATATGGTGCATCTGCACATTAACATAACATAAAGCACACTTAGCTTCAGTTAGTTTTAACTATCTATAGTTATTGCATGTACAACTAAGCTTAACTTAGTTGCTTTTATGTATTTATTCCAAAACTACTATTGAAGAGTCAATTTCATTCTCAATTCTAATTGTTTTTTTTTCAACTTGGAAAGTTTCTGCAATTATTTTTCAACTAGATCCATATTTGTGCTCTAATAATTTTACATGGTATCGGAGCTACAAGGGTTTGGAGAAGTTGCATGAACAACTTTTTTGCAGGTTTGAAGAGCATAGAATTGGAAATTGTTCAAAGATTTGATTTGCAGATCCAAATATTAGAGAATTTTCCACAATGGAGTTCTCATCTTCAACGATTGTGACTCCATAAAATTACCATGAATGGAAGCCAATGATTTTGCTTCATATTAGGAGCAAATGCTTGTACCAAATAGCCATGGGAATTTAGACAGAACCAATCTTAGAGGATGAGAAGTCAGATTGGCTTAACAGATCTGACATGGCTTATGGAAGATTGTGTCTATCTGTGTCTCGTGATATTCTTTATGAGATCATAAATATTGAATCACCACATGAAATCTGGACTACATTGAAAGGATTATATGGTGATGAAAACGATCTAGAAGAACACCATTTGGAGGCGAAGAGATCAAATTATTATAGTAGTGATGAAAGTGGTGAAGACTCCAAAAATGTGGAGAAATATTCTCAAGACAGTGTTGAACAAGAAGATTTTGCTTCTTCTATTGTTAGTGGAACTGTTGCAGAAGAGAATTTTATCTTATCCAATAATAAAGACATTCCACATGAGGAAATATATTCCTCTGCTAATGATGAAGACACTACTTTCAAAATCATAGAAGATGACTTTGATTCCTCTACTATTGACACAGATTTGACGCGGTCTCAATTTAATGATGCCCTACATTCACTCTCAGTCGCAGAGCCATGCATGCCCATGCATGCATCTGAGGCATTTATAGCACCATGTATGCACATGTATGCAACCACAAAGACGTCTCAAAGGCCACACATGCACATACATGCATCCCTAGAAATAGCCATTTTCATGCATGCATATAAGGTACATGAATTTGATCGTCAAATGCATGATCAAGTTGTAGGGAACCCATATTGGAATGCAACCATGTATAAGGAAATTCAGTCCTTGATCCAAACATGGGAGTTGATACCTCTACTTCCAAAAATGAAGCTTATTCCTTCAGATCCAAGATGGGATCATCGATCTTCAGTATTTTCCAAGTTCGAGCAGACTGTTGATATCTTCACCAAGAATTTCACTGAGTAGAAGTTTCGATTTCAATGAGATCATCTTGGGGTGGACACGATTGCCTAGCAGTTGTCTTTTCTCTACTTTTCAATTATATTTTGATGGGGGGGTTTTCTTACCACTAGGTTTTCCCTCTTTCCTCCTTTTTATGCATTGTATATGGGTACCTAAAATGGTCGTGTTGTCGGGACTCATTCATTTTGCATCACACTCACCTAAGTTATGCTTAAGGGGGGGTGTTGGTGTACATGCACCTAGACTAGCTGTGTTGGTGTACATGCACCTAAATTAGCTTTAGTTGACTTACTGTTTGCATGTAATGTGCACTTGCTTAGTTAAGTTAACTTACTGCTTGCATGTGGTGCATATGCACATTAACATAACATAAAGCACACTTAGCTTCAGTTAGCTTTAACTATTTATAGTTATTGCATGTACAACTAATCTTAACTTAGTTGCTTTTATGTATTTATTCCAAAAACTAAAACTAGTATTGAATAATCAATTTCATTCTCAATTCTAATTGTTTTTTTTTCAAATTGACAAGTTTGTGCAATTATTCTTCAACTAGATCCATATTTGTGCTCTAATTTTACAAGTGCACAAAGACGAGTTGGAATACAACAGTTAAATGTTTCGTGCTGCTAGAGGCTGGCATATTGACAGTGAGGAATAATGCCATAAATCACTTAACTGTGTTATTCTATTGGTTGGCAGTTGTCTAGACTAGAATTGTAGTATTTTCCAGAGTTGAATGATAGCCTACAAATTTAGAGCAGTTTGGAGACTTTTACTTTAACCAGCGTTGAAAAATCGAAGTTAATAGAGGAGATGAATTCATTTGGATTTTTTAGATTGGAAGTCTAAAAATGGATCAATTTAGATTTCTCATATAAGTTTTGAATTGAGAGGTAAGAAGTTTGTAATTTAAGTGATACCCTGCAAAATTACAACGGTTTGATCATTTTTATTTTAACTGGCAGTTGAAAATTCGAAGTTCATAGAGGAGGAGAATTTCCTGGGTTTTTTTAGATTTCAAGTCTAAAAATGGGTCAAAAATACAATATGCCTATAAGTTCTGACTTCAAAAGTAAGAATTTTGTAATTTAAACATTCCTTAGCGCAGGAAAAAGAACTAATGATGTTGATGAGATTTTATGCAGATTTTCAGATCTCTTTTCAAGGTAGGTAAAAAATTTAATTATTTAATGTCAGAATTTGAAGAACTTTTCTACTTTCGAAGAGTTGAAATATTCATCTTTTAAGATTCAATTCAAATATACTTTATGTATGTAGAAACTCGAGGGAGTTTTCTAAATTCAAAGTTCAATCTTGAAACTCTGAACTGAAGTTCATACCGATGAAAGAAAAGTTATTTACTAATCGGATATCTACTAGACGGTAATTTCAGTGTTAGAACTCAGTTTTTGAAATAATTAATAATGAATTTTTTTTTGTTTTCATTTTATTTTGAAATATGTATAATAAATTTGAAATATTTAATATAGAACCAAAGATATCTTTAAAATGGAATTTATTAACATTCCTTCATATAAAAGATAATTTAACGTTATAAAATTGTACATATCCTTTATTTAGGTATGAAAGTCAGATTTATATAGAGTATTTTATTTATTTATTTATTAAAATGAATTAAGATAAATAAATCATTATGATTAATGAACTTAAAAATAATATAAATAACTATGATTATGAATTTTTTTAAGCACAATAATTGAATATATATTTAAAAATCATTACCTTTCAGGCTTATTTCTAATTAATATTATTTCAATAATAGAAATAAACATTTGACTACAACCAAAAAAAAATTTGTAGCTGCAATTATTTAATATACATTTAAAATAAAATAAAAAATCCTTTATGATAAACTACCAATATACAAATGATGATTAGTACACACCATTAATGTTTGATGAGTATAAAATATAGAAATAAAAAGTAAATTTTTAAATTTATTTGTAAATTATAATATTATTTGGTAAACGTATATATTAGTAAAATTAATAATTGTTTTTGGAATTGAGCTATGCACTCAAATGCTCATGATACTTATATGTATTTAGTGATTGTAGTTAGTCATGAGGTTGTATTATTATTATTATTATTATTATCATCTTTTAGAAAAAATTATATGATATGTTATGGAATACAATAATAATCGTTAAATAATAACAATATATTTAATTAAATTGATATGGATTGTTAATAGTATTCACAAACCAAATATTGAAATTTAGTTGTGAAGTAGTTATGTTTTTTTTTCTCTTTTAATTAAATTGATTAATTAGAAATAATGTCTTAAGAAACTATTTAATCATTTAAATAGAACTTTTATTTTCTATTGAATTGTTTAATATTTTTGTAAATTTTTAAGAAGATTTCTATATAAAATTAAGTGAATTTTTATTATTATTTCTTTTTAAGACAGAAATATTAAACAAACAAAGTCAATTTAAAATATAAAATATTTAGTCATAATTAAATATTATTATAATTACATGGATAAAATAAAGATGATATAAAAAATTAATGTAATTTTTACATATTAAATGGTATTGTCATCTTCATTTATTTTAGATTTTATTCAAGTACTTACATGATCTTACCATTAATTGCACTTCAATAAACAATATTGATTGTTGTTGAACATTTAATAAAACCTTTGTTTTTTATTTACATTAGGACGTAAGGTGTTCCCTTTGAGAAATACTCACATGGCGCCACTTTGCACCTTCAAATTTAATGTTATACGATTGAAACTATTCAACCATAAGGTAATCTTTCTAAAATGACGCCTACTTTCTTAGAATCTCTCAAACCAAGAATGGGGGGTTTATGAGTTTCCACAATTGTTTCTTAGGCTAGGTGCATGGTAGTGCTACCAAAATGAATTGATGCATACATCTCTTTATATATAGAGCATAGGTCTCTCTATGAACTCAAATTCACACTCTTTTGAGTTTCCTTTGAATTAATCACAACTACTTTTGCCCAAATGGGTGGTGCAATTTCCCTCGCTAACATTTCGTAGTGCCTGTCACCTTCTCTAATATTATTTCCATGTGTAGAATCAACACCATGAATGTCTAGTACATGAGGTAGGGAAAAAAAATAATCTCATGGAAATCACATTAACCCTAGCAATCGAATGCAAGTCTTATGTTAGTGTTTTATTTGCTGATTTTCTTATTTTCAGAGAGTTCGATGCTAGGGTTTTATTTGTTGATTTTCTCCTTTTTGCAAACTTGATGTGCAAAGGAAGTAGGAATGAGGTTCTGATAAGTAATTTTCTCGGAGACGAAGTGTTTGGTCAATTTAGTGTGTCCTAAATTGCTGCATTTAATTTGTCAATTCGGGATTCGTAAGCTGATGAAGTGCAGCGCACTATATGTGCAAGATAACATATTTCTTAACTTTTTGTCGTTTTTGGTTTTCTAAGATGAAATGGAAATTCTAAAATGAAAACAAGTGTGGTTATGTTTGTTCAAGGAAATGATATCCTCTATAATGATTTACCAACTTGAAACTTAAAAAGGAATTTGAAAATTACAATGACAAAACTTGAAAGGAAATGAAAATATGCTGCTGAAATGAAAAGATGTGGCTAGTCTAATGAATCAAAACAGTGAACTAGTGAGCATGAAACCAAACTATTCTTGTTGTTGTCTAAACATAAAATAAATTATGCTGAAAGAAATCCAAAAGCTGCAATAAAGTAAATCTAAATCAATTTACATCAACTTGTCTTCTGATCCCTCATCATTAGTCCAGCTATGATTTTCGGAAGTAACCATAAACAACTTGAGTAAATGATATCTAATTTGCAGAAAGTAAACTAATATCAAACCATACATTCATAATTCAATCCCTCACCATCAGTCCAACTGTGGCTTTCGGAGGTAACTGAAGATGTCATGCACAATTTAATATATCTAAATTTTCAGAAAGGAAACTAATACTAAACTACACATTTCATAATACAATCCCTCACCATCAGTCCAGCTGTGGCTTTCGGAGGCAACTGAAGATGTTATGAGCAGTTTAATATATCTAAATTTGCAGAAAGAAAACTAATACTAAACTACACATTCCATAATACAATCCCTCACCATCAGTCCAACTGTGGCTTTCAGAGGCAACTGAAGATGCTATGAGCAGTTTAATATATCTAAATTTAACTACTGAAGCAAATGAACAAAACTGAATTAAACAAAGCAGTACTGAAATTAAACAGAAACTAAGAAAAACACATTAGCAGCAGAACAATGTTAATTCCATGTCATTAGTCAAAAAGCTATAAAAATGCTCGAGCTGCCTATCTATAACCTGAAACAAGAGCACTGATCAGTGATTAACAACATAAAACATGAAAGATAGAAGTGAAATAGAAAGCATGAAAGTTTATAAACAAAAATGAAGCATATGTATCATGAAAAATGCAGTGTATAAACATGTGAATGGATTATGGCACAATGAGCTTTAAAGAAATGAAATAAGAACTATACACTAATGCACAAAACCTTAGCTGAGCAGGGGCCCTCTACACTAGCCTTGGCAACGATCTTCAAGTACGAATTAAGTTGGAAAACAGAGTTTTCTTATATTAAAATGCAGTCATAACAGTATGGTAGTATTACGGCTCAAAGGCAGCGTAATTACATTACAGAGCAGACTAATAAAAGATAACAAAGACTAACATCGACTAACTCTATATGCGTATGCAAACGCGTTATATATAACAAGAGAAACATAACTAATTCCTAAAGTTTATGCTGGTGGAGAACACATAGACCATTACGTCCACGGATCTAGGATCATGGCCGTGTTGGAAAGTAAATCTATGAGAAGTGGATGCTTGAATTCGACTATGGAGCCATGTACAGATGTCAACTTGTCCTCCGCAACTCGGAAACGGCCATATGAACCTTTACGTGACACGGAACAGAGTCCTGTCGCCGTAAGACTCTATGGTTGACTTCCATGTGGACGCCTTTGACCGCGGCTTCTTTAGATGAGTTTGCTTGAACCAATAGGACACGAACCATGTCCACATCGTTTCTGACTTGCCCATGTGGCTCGTTTCTCCTGTAGACACCTGTAACATAGAGTTTCACAAAATAGATGCGGAAAGTTGCAGCAGCTGCGAAAAGTGGCAAGATTCCGCAGCTAGATGAACAAAATCTAAATCAAACAGTAGACACAAAAATATAGTTAAAAACCATGTTAGATGCTCTTTTGCAATTAACATACAATGAAAAAATTCCTAGTACTACTCTTTGGAATGTTGCAGGTGCATTACATAACCCAAAAGGAAGCACTCGGTAGGCAAAAGTTCCCCATGGACAAGTAAATGTGGTCTTATCTTGATCCTCAGGTGCTACCTGAATTTGATTATAGCCACTAAAACCATCCAAAAATGAAAAGTACTTTTTACTTGCTAATGTGTCTAATACCTGATCGATAAAAGGCAAAGGAAAGTGATCCTTCAAAGTTGCTTTGTTCAATTCCCTGTAATCAATGCATACCCTCCATTTACCATTCTTTTTAGGTACTATAACCAAAGGAGAAACCCATCGGCTATCTGAAATTGGATAAATGAAGTTTACATTGAGAAGTTTTTGGAGCTCTTCTTTCACTATCTCCCTAAGATTTGGATTCATCCTTCTTTGAGGTTGTCTGATTGGTCTACTGTTTTCCTCAATATAGATGTTATGGATGCAAGTCTTAGGATCAATACCTTTCATGTCAGTATACTCCCATGCAAATGCAGTAGAATGTTTTTGCAAGATTTTGGTTAGTTCTTCTTGTTGTGACTTTTCCAAATGTTTGTTGATATTCAATGTTTTTCCTGGAAAAATCTCAATAGTAGAACTACCAAATTCTTCCATAGAGTAAAGAGACATTTGTCTTGATGATAAATATTCTATGTCAGATTCCAACTGAAATTGTGTGGGGTCATATTCTGAAGATGTCTCAAAATTTTCTAATGTGTTCAGAATTTGACTATCCTCACTAATTTCAGAAATGGTAAAGACAGGTTGTATAGTGTCTCATCATCAACCCATTCATTGTCTCCTACTTCTGTGATTGCTCTTGCTGGAGGATACAAATTGAATTTCTTTGTCGAATTACCATTAGAAATGTACATGTCCCCAGATCTACAACTAATAAAAGCATCAGCTGTGGCTAGCCAAGGTCTTCCTAAGATAAGTAGGTGCCCTCCTAGATTACTCTTGGGAGTCAAAATCATAAAATCTACTGGATATTCCCAAGAATCTAAGGAGACTGAAATATCTTCTAATACACCATCCGGTTTAATAATTGATCGATCTGCAAGTTGCAGTAAAGTAGGTGTAAAAAGAAGGTTAGGAAGTTTTAGCTGGTCCATAGTCTGTCTACTCATAATGTTGATAGCAGCCCCTAAGTCAATCAATGTGTTTGGAATTTCTATCCCATTTATATGTGTCTTGACAATTGGACTTCTTGGATCTACATACTTCTACATGGTAATTTTTCCCATCATGATATCTGCAATTTTTCCTACCAGGTGGATTCTTCTTGTGTCTTTTAGTTTCCTTCCTGGTCTTTTGAAACTCAACTCCTTTATTGTTTTTGCTAGAATAGGAATCTCCCGAATGGCTTGTAACAAGGGAATCTTGATACAAACATTCTTCAATTCATCTAGAAAGTCATAGTTAGGCAACAAGATTTGTTTTTCCACCCCCTTGTCAATTTGTAGTCTTTCAGGAAAAGGAGGTGTAGATGAAGATGCAGGTTGCTCAACTATAGGAGTTGTGGGTGTTAACTTTTCTTTTTCTTTTTGCATGCTTGAATTTTTAAGAGATTCTTCCTCAGAACCTTTATTGACGTGAAGAGAGTCCTCCTCAGAGGTATCTTTCTCTTGAATATCTATAGAAGGTTTTTCTAAAACTCTACCAGATCTGAGTTGTACATCGTTGAGAGGAACAATCATATAGGTAGGAAATTGTTGCCCTTCTACCATGTAAGTATTCTGAGGATTCTTATTGTTAGGATTTGGCAATGGTTGAGCTGGAAGTTGATTTGTCTTTTGTTGGTATGGGAGCATGAGTTGAGGATTTGGATTTTGTTGAGAAGGTTATTGTTGTGGAAATGGCAATGAAAGTTGTGGATTTGGGTTTGGAAGTTGTGGAGTTTGTTGATTTTGAAAAGATGGAGGATATTGATAAAATTGAGCAAATCTCCCATAAGGATTTTGCATCCCTTGTACCCATGGCTGATATGAGTTTTGATGTTGGGGCCAAGGTTGTTGCCAAGGATTCCAATTTGGTGGGTTTTGAAAATTCATAGGGTTGTTAAACCCTTGAGTTTGTTGTCCCTGCCAAGGTCTCCTTGCAACAAAACAGAGAGATTCTACTGAATTTGGGTCTTCTTGAAAGATAGCTTTGAGTCCAGGAATTGAAGGACAATCCTTGATCTCATGATTCTCTGAGCAAATCATACATGTTTCTACAAATTTTGCATCCAAGGGACATTCCCTTAAAGCATGTTTCTTCCTACATTTCAGACAAAAGATGGCTAAAGCATCTATTTCTACTTTCTGCTTGTTTTGGATTTTAAGGGTGTCTAGTTGTTCACTAAGGCTCCCTAAGATATCAGTTTTGAACTCATCAAGCATGTTACCAATCTCTACCCTACTTACTGATCCAGTTGCAGATTTGTTAGCCCTAATAAGAGAAGGATCCCTAGGCCCTTTTCCTGTTTTAGATTTTCCTCTTGAGAGATGGACACTTAGTTCTGTTATGTCACGAAGTGGGAGTTGAGAAATGTCTCCTTTCCCCATAATGTTTAAAATATCTATCCATTCATCTCTAATGGCTTTTAATATGAGGGCTTTCAAGGTTTCATCATCTAAGTTGCTCATCTTTGCTCTTTTCAAGTTGTATTGAAATCTTTCAAGTAAGTCTTCCAAATTTTCATCTTCTTTTTGCATCATTTTGAATACTTCATCCTTGTGATTGGTGGGCATACAATAGTCCAAATATATATCCAAAAATGTGTGTTTCATATCATTCCAAGTCCTAATAGATTGAGTGGCTAATCCCATGAACCATTTCAAAGCAGATCCCTTCAAAGTTGAAGGAAACAATTTGAGTTTTTGACAGTCTTCCATATAGTCATAGGTTCGGCACACAACTTCAAACTCAAACAGAAATGTTTCAGGATCCTCACTTCGCAATCCATAAAAGTTAGGGAGGACAGATGGTGAGATATTTTTCATTGTTGCATGAGTTTCCTCATCAACTATAGGGAATCCAAACAAGTTGTTTCCTTCCCTATTTCTACCATTATTTCCTTCACCATTGTTGTCTCCATTGTTCCCTCCTCTTCTACCTCTACCTCTACCTCCATCTATTACTTCCTCTGCCATGATAGTTTCTTTAGAGTCCTTAAAGTCCTCTAGTTCTTCTACCAAGGGAGAATGAGAGAGAGTCTCTTTGTTTTCTAAATGGGATTTAGTAGATGGTATAGGAGAATCCTCTAATTCAGCTGCTCCTTGAGTTCCAAAAATCTTAAGGCTAGGGGTAGATGTTGGTGAATCTGGTCTATGCCTTGAAGAAGATGGAGTTGTGAAAATCGAACTCTTGGCTTTAGCTATAAACCTTCCCCTAGAATCTCTTGCTCTATGCATGTCATTTTTTTATTTTTTAAAAAGTTAATAAAAGTTGGGCTAATAATTCTCTTTCTGATCTTCCAGATCACACTAGGTGCAAGAAGAGAGCATACTTAAGAAATTACTAAACCAATAACTCTCTTTTTCTGATCCTCCAGATCACACTAGGTGCAAGAGGAGAGCATACTTCAAGAAGTTATCAAGTTTTCCCTTCTTTTATGATTTTATGTTTTTTTTTTTAAGAAATTGGCTACCTAGTTACACTTCCCCGGCAACGGCGCAAAAATGTTTGGTCAATTTAGTGTGTCCTAAATTGCTGCATTTAATTTTTCAATCCGGGATTCGTAAGCTGATGAAGTGCGGCGCACTATATGTGCAAGATAACCTATTTCTTAACTTTTTGTCGTTTTTGGTTTTCTAATATGAAATGGAAATTCTAAAATGAAAACAAGTATGGTTATGTTTGTTCAAGGAAATGATATCCTCTATAATGATTTACCAACTTGAAACTTAAAAAGGAATTTGAAACTTACAATGACAAAACTTGAAAGGAAATGAAAATATGTTGCTGAAATGAAAAGGTGCTGCTAGTCTAATGAATCAAAACAGTGAACTAGTGAGCATGAAACCAAACTATTCTTGCTGTTGTCTAAACACAAAATAAATTATGCTGAAAGAAATCCAAAAGTTGCAATAAAGTAAATCTAAATCAAATTACATCAACTTGTCTTCTGATCCCTCATCATTAGTCCAGCTATGATTTTTAGAAGTAACCATAAACAACTTGAGTAACTGATATCTAACTTGCAGAAAGTAAACTAATATCAAACCACACATTCATAATTCAATCCCTCACCATCAGTCCAGCTGTGGCTTTCGGAGGTAATTGAAGATGTCATGCACAATTTAATATTTCTAACTTGCAGAAAGGAAACTAATATCAAACTACACATCCATAATTCAATCCCTCACCATCAGTCCAGCTGTGGCTTTCGGAGGCAACTGAAGATGTTATGAGCAATTTAATATATCTAACTTGTAGAAAGGAAACTAATATCAAACTACACATTTCATAATACAATCCCTCGCCATCAGTCCAGCTGTGGCTTTCGGAGGCAACTGAAGATGCTATGAGCAGTTTAATATATCTAAATTTAACTACTGAAACAATTAAGCAAAACTGAGTTAAACAAAGCAATACTGAAATGAAACAGAAACTAAGAAAAAACACATTAGCAGCAGAACAATGTTAATTCCATGTCATTAGTCAAAAATCTATGAAAATGCCCAGGCTGCCTATCTATAACCTGAAACAAGAACACTGATCAGTGATTAACAACATAAAACATGAAAGACAGAAGTGAAATGGAAAGCATGAAAGTTTATAAACAGAAATGAAGCATATGTATCATGAAAAATGAAATGTATAAACATGTGAATGGATTATGGCACAATGAGCTTTAAAGAAATTAAATAAGAACTATACACTAATGCACAAAACCTTAGCTGAGCAGGGGCCCTCTACACCAGCCTTGGCAACGATCTTCAAGTACGAATTAAGTTGGAAAACATAGTCTTCTTATATTAAAATGCAGTCATAACAGTATGGTAGTATTACAGCTCAAAGGCAGCGTAATTACATTACAGAGCAGACTAATAAAAGATAACAGAGACTAACATCGACTAACTCTATATGTGTATGCAAACGCGTTATATATAACAAGAGAAACATAACTAATTCCTAAAGTTTATGCTGGTGGAGAACACGTAGACCATTACGTCCACGGATCTAGGATCATGGCCGTGTTGGAAAGTAAATCTATGAGAAGTGGATGCTTGAATTCGACTATGGAGCCATGTACAGATGTTGACTTGTCCTCTGCAACTCAGAAATGGCCATATGAACCTTTACGTGACACAGAACAGAGTCCTGTCGCCGTAAGACTCTATGGTTGACTTCCATGTGGACGCCTTTGACCGCGACTTCTTTAGATGAGTTTGCTCGAACCAATAGGACACGAACCATGTCCACATCGTTTCTGACTTGCCCATGTGGCTCGTTTCTCCTGTAGACACCTGTAACATAGAGTTTCACAAAATAGCTGCGGAAAGTTGCAGCAGCTACGGAAAGTGGCAAGATTCCGCAGCTAGATGAACAAAATCTAAATCAAACAGCAGACACAAAAATATAGTTAAAAACCATGTTAGATGCTCTTTTGCAATTAGCATACAATGATATTGACAACTTGGGAGGTTCAGGTGAGTGAAAAAGGTATAGAAAAGTGTATGGAAAAGATGCAGAATTGAGACTCAACACGAAGCCTTACACATGTGAAGGTCAAGGGTTCCAAGAGGGGATCCGTATTGAATTCCATAGGAAATTTGAAGCAATTAGAACAGATCATAGTCCATGGTTCTAGGTTGCGATGTGGATAACCACCATTGTTTTTTTTAACCATTTATCTAAATGCCACTATGGGTTATGAGAAAAAAATTTCTTTCTTTTTCAACTTTTCCTATTCTTGAAGTTGTATTGCTACTGTTTTGCAGGGAAACTTTGTTGTTAAGGAATTCAAGTAATGAGAGAAGAAAACTTCACTTATTTACATACTTTTTTCTTATATCTACTTGACCAACTGTTAGAGCCAATATGGCTCTTCCTTCCCCAGATCTACATTTATTTCGACTACACATCTAGCAAACCTTCGATCCATGTTTTTCATTAAACAAATCGGATTCTCACTATTGATTCTTCATACACCACTTAATCTCAACTTCCCCTTTTCTTATTCTAGCTTCCACCTTGACACTCCTCCTCCTTCCACAAATTTAAACTATGAGGAAAAAATTAGCTATGGCATATGGGACAATTTAGATCCCATAAGAAAAATGCGATACTTTTTTCTAATTTTATCTACAAACGTGATGGTAAGTGTGCCATGAATGTTGACAATTTCATGGTTAATTTAGTATAAGCTAAATGAAAATTTCCAGTCTTCTATAAAAGATCAAGAAAGCTATGCCCAATAGCCAACACCACAAAGAAAGACATGTTCGCTTATTCCAGAGTTGCTACCAAATCTCTCTAAGTGTTGTAGTTGTCTTCTCAATAGAATTTTTTTCACTACTCTTGAAGTGATGAAATTCATCGTTGCTTCATATAGGAGAATTTAGATGTCATAAGAAAAGTGCGATACTCTATTGTAATTTCATCTATAAATGTGATGGAAAGTTTTCCCTAAATGTTTCCAATTTCATGGTTAATGTAATATAAGCTAAATAAAAATTTAATTTTTTTGTACAAGATCAAGAAAGTTATGTCTAGTATCCAACACCACAAAAAATGACATGTTCGCCAATTCCACCACTGCTACCAAATCTTTGTTGGTACTAGAGGTGATTTCACTATCGGCAGAAAAATCAAAAGCAACCAACTTCATATCAACTACTAAAATTTAAATTGGTTCCTTTTAAGAAATTCAGAAATACAATGAAAACTTAGTAGATTAAACAATATTTAATAGGTGAATGACTCTCAAAGAAAAAAGCATACTCGATGAGTATGAAATCAATTCAAAAGAAAATGGTTAATGACATCCATATAAACCCTCTCAATATGGAAGTAGGATTTGTAGAAATTCTAGGTTCATTAGAGTGCAATCTTAAGATTATTCGAGTTGGTAAGAAGAGTACCTAGATAAAACATAACAAAAAACAACATATTCTCAAGAGAAAACTCTTCATGAATGAATGACATAGAATCTGTCAATTCAGTTTGAACTCTCGTCACCTAGCATTGGAAACAACGAGATAGAAATATATAAATGAAGAAAAGTCTAGGCTTCCTTTGATTGTGATGTTGTGATGCATTTTCTATCAGGAAAGATGAAAATTTAATAAAGAATGAATATTTGAATAGTTTATATAGAAATTTTATGCCTCTAAACAAGTAGTTATATGAAAAATGTTTTACAAACTTAAATGACAAGGATTGATAGCATACAAGGAAAAAAAACAATCGAGTCTGAAGATCTAAAAGATTTAAAGTTTACATAGCTTGTTCAATTTTTCCTCTAATAAAATGAGTAGCTACATGAAAAATGTTTTAGAATTGAGTATTTACATAAAACATAGATTAATTTGAGAAAACCCTAAGGATTTTTATTGTACAAATTGTATTATAACATTTCCCTCCATCCAATGGATACTGCACAACCTTATGAAGACAAAGTCAATTATAGTCTATAACCTGATCCACAATCATAGAAAAGGGCTAGGGATGTCGAAAGATAAAATAAATGGTCTTTGTCATTGGTGCATTGATGTATTGACATTCTTAGTTGAAATGGATCCTATTAGATGTATGGTGGCCAGATACACTAGAAATTTTGAAATAGATATATGTTATGACATCTACATTTTCTACAGACCATACAATTTTCCCATCTTATACAACAATTTCTAATAATACCCACTCAAGTTTCTCTTTAATCTATGAAATCCCCACACATGCTAGGGAGATCACAATGTTAAACCAAATGTTCCTACGGTTTTTTTAAAAGGGTTAATATGAATAAAAAACAATAAGAAAGTCAATATTGAGATATAATAATTGAGTTTTGAATCATTGTGAAAATAAAACATCACATCAGCTCACAGAATATATCCAACGTTGTAATAATATGAGATGATGATTGAGTTTTGAGTCATGATAACTAAGCGACAACTAGAACTAAGTTGTAGCCACAAGTAAAACATAACATCATCTCATAAAATATATCCAAGGCTGCAATGAACTATAGAAAGAGATTTTCATTATGAAATGACCCAACCTCTCCGTTAAGTTAGAGCTAACTGAAATTAATGATGAGCTTATCACACGATGAATCACGAGAGATATGTTAAATAAGTGGTAAAAATGGTTTCTACTGGTTCAAATGTTCGATGAATAATTTTTATTAAACTTTCTATGTTGTAAGTAGTATAGCATAAAAATAAATTACAGTTCACTAATTTTTAAATTAATTTAATCTAAAAACAAATGAAAATAAAATCATGCATCTAGTTACCATCAATTACCTTGGCCAAAAAATATAGACTCTGTTTTGGAGAGGAGACATGAATAAACTAATTTTTTCTTCCTTAAATAATGTGATTTTCTTCCTTAGGGAAGTATAGATGTGGTTATTTTTTTCCAACATGAAAATGTTTTTGATGAAGGGTGATCGAAATCCATTGAGGGGATTAAGACATATTGGTATTTTTATTGTAGTTATGTTCAAAATGGGTTATCTCGAACGGCTATATCGGTACTCAGATTTCATGATCATAATAATGGACGGTACATGCCAAGTGTTTTCTTTCAAATTATTTGAAGAAATACTTTTCTAATAATTTTTCATTCAATCATTGAGAAAACCTCACCCATGCATAAATTTTGTTGAATATATGGAAGAATGAAAATAGAATTTGGATCTCCAACAAAGGATCCATGTGGATCAATAACAACGAATATATGAGGGTAAAGAACTTGAGGACCATTTTTATTTTTTAAGACAACATAATCAATGATTGTATTCAATTTTTGTGGTTGCATGTTTGGGTGGAGGAGTAGTATCCCATGGGATGTCTTCAAGCAAAAAGACATCGCGTACATAGCGTTGGACCTCACAGGTATCTTAGTGCATATAGAACAACACCCTAAAAATTATATACCCTTGATCAATTAAGAATAGCCTAGGATGTCTAGAGTGGATGCCGAGGTGGGAAGTGCAAGAATTGAGGATGTTGTTTAAAGGCTAAGGGAGTTTAGATACTCTATTTGGTATAGCCTAGAATGTTTTTATTACTATGAATAAAATACTATTAAGGTAGGAATATATGAGAAATAATGAACTATAGAAGGAACCCAAAAAATGTAGTTCATTTAGATCTATGAAGACTAAGCATACTGAGCATTCTTCTCAAGTTATTCCATCAATTCCAAGCTACATGATTACTACTAAGTCGAAAAAAGAAAATCTTTGTTGCAATTCTCCAAGGTCATGTCCAATTGTTTAGGAGAGGGAAACTCCTATAATAAGGAGGCAGTGTATTCCAACAACTCCTAACAGGAAACCAAATTTTATATCACTAAGGACTCAGAGGTTTTCTCCAAAATTTCAATCCATAATAGGGCATAGAAAAAGTGATCAATATCTTAGCAATGGTAGGAATTTAATTCTCAATGTATTTGGATATTTATCTTTATTCATGTTTCTTTGGAGAAATTTATTTAAATACAAACATTTTGTCTTTTTTATTTCAGAAAAGGAAATCCTTGTTCAGGTTATTTGGTGAAGGTGATCAGTATTTGAGCTTCTCTTGATATTTTGTGCATTTGGAGTATCTTCTTAGATGGTAATGAATGTGAATCTATAGATATAGATTTTATATATTCTGAGTTTAGATTAAGTATGACAGACTTGATATTCACTCTAAATGTCTTGTGAGCCCTAAAATGCACCAAACTATTCTATATATACAAAGAAGATACCACATTGCATATTCATCATGTCAATTCCAATGTACATTTTTATGGGTTCACATGAGATAATGGATTCATTGACTGTAAACTGTTAGATTTCATATTTTTTTAGCTTAAATTTTTTTTGAGAAGGGTTTGTATATTATGCATTCCTTGAGCTAATATTAATTTGAATTTATGATGTATGAGAATATGGGTTTGAATTTAGAAGCACTGAAACTAGATTTTAATATCTTATGAAGCATGTACTGATGATATAAATTGGTCAAATTTGAGAACATTGTTTTCACTATTCACTACCATGATTTCTGATGAATATATTTGATGTAGACATGTAGATTAGTGTATAAAATATTATCAAAGGTATTGTTATTAATATTTACTGGGAATCATTTATGTGGAATCTCAACTACCCCTTTTATGCTACAGTGAGAGGGAGGGAGTGGATGAAGAAAATAATTTTTTTTGGATTCCAGAAATAAAAAAAATATTTAATGACATGCATGGTTGTAACATCAAATATATTTAAGCTATTGAAACATGAAAAAAAGGAAAATAATGATTGTACATTAAACATGTATTCAAAATATAAAATGGTTAGATCTTAATATTTCTTCAGTTCTTGATAAATTTTGGGGCCATTATTTTAAAACCAAGGTGAGGCGTGACCTTTTGATGTAAAAAAATAGTATTTTCATTGTAGTGCTTATGGATCACACTTTCTTTATTTTCAAGATAAAATGGTTGAAATTTTTCTTAATAATATCTACATTATTTTCAACTACATGACATCGGTTACATTTTTGAAATAAGAATCTCTTGGATTAAAAAAATAACATGGCAGACACCAACGAGATTAATGGTAAAAAAAATTGTGATCTCTTGAATAGTTTCAAGGATCATGAAGGAAATAATACATAGGTAATTCAACATTCAAAAGAGAAACACATACAATTTTCTCAAGAAGAGTTGTAGTTTATGTTATTCTTGGGTTCAATTCCGAGATTGGAGATATGTGTAGTTTTATTCAAGGATAGATCTTTTTTTTTTCTAATTTAGTCTACTTCTATTATATTATACACGGAAAAAAATTATGATGCTCATCCTTCGAATTTGAAAGCCAATTCCGGAGGAAAGTATGAAGAACTTAAAAGCAAAATAAGGACTGCCCCAGGTGGCGAAACTAGTCCATAAGTAGAGAGTATTAGGAGCTGCCCAAGATGGGAAACCAACATGTCTAGTTTTGTGACTGAAATTGAAACATAACAGTAAAAAGTGCCAAAACATTTGAAAACTAGATAACGCCAGAAGATAGTTGGAGTAAGAGGTGAGCACGCAAAAATTTGACTTAAGGTAGGCCTTCATTCTTCACAAAAGGGTTGGGAGCTTCTTCCATGATCCTACAAGCATAAAGAGACTCATCCTCCACCTTGTTCGGCTCGTGGATAGATGACGAAGGAAGAAGCAACACCTGGGCAGCTGGCGAGTTGGACAAAGCTGGATGTAAGCTGGTGTTGTCTTCCTTGTCATTCTCATCTTGAGCCACAACCACTATGTGAACCTGTGCCACTGTTGGAGCAATGACTACTGCTGGAAGCGCTCTGCACATGTAGGGCTTTCATCTTGCAGGGAATGGAGACAGGAACATAATGAATTATCAATTTTCGAGGGCGCTTTTTGGGACGAAGACCATAGGATTTAGGCGGGGGAGTTGGGAGATGAAGGTACAACTGGGTGGAGAGGTTGATAGCGTCGAGCATACTCGAATCTTCCAAATCCATGGAGAGGTTCACCTCCCTACCAATGACCATCAACAAAATGGGTCTGGAGGGGAGGACACACCTGCTAGCGCAACAACAATGCATTTTGTGTCACCTTGGCATGTTGAGCGAGGGTGAGGAAGCTCGAGACAGGGAGGGGATGCTCTCAGGAGTAGCAGAGGAGCACCCACAATGATAATTCACAGAGGGGCAACTGCACCAAGACTAAGCAGAGCCGGGAGCCGAGATCAATATAGAAATGTAGGAGGAAAACACAGAGAGCTCGATGGAAAGTTGAATGGAGGCCAGAGGAGTGCAGAGGGCATATTTAAGAGCCATTAATGCAGGACAAGGTCGAGTTAATGCACTACAGCCAAAGGATGTTGCGTGAGAGATGGCGAGGGTGGTAATTAAGGGAGCCATGCTCCAACATTTATCAGCGGGTGGGTGACCATGTGCAAGTGCATGGGGTGGACAAGTGCCCTGCCACATGATGTCCAAGTGGTCCATCTTCTCATTTTTAGGCACCAGCATCCGGGGGGCAAATATCTTTGTGCACTAGGAGAGTGCATTCATTTTTTAGGGCTTCATCATCAAGAGTGTGGAGTTGGTTTGTGGTAAGGGAGGCACCATGAGTAACTCCTTTGTTGGCTAAGAGGTTTTCTACTCCATTGGCAGTTCTTCTGATGTGTTTGAAGATAATTTTTGCGTGCCTAAGGAGACAATTCCAAAGGAGCTTGAAATGTGTTGCTAATCTCCAACTCATGGCTAATTTAGAAGCAGAGGATCCAGCTTGAAGACGATCGACTATGTCAATGATGATTTGGTAGTCCCCTTCAATTGCCAAGGGGAAGAAATTGTTCCCTTGAGCAAGGAGGAGACCTTGAAAAAACCCTTCTAGCTTAGTTGAATTTTTGGTATCTCAACCAATGGAGCCGAAGTAGATCAATAGGGCCTCTCCTTCCGAATTTCTAAAAATCCCTCCGAAACCTACGTCCCCAGGATTTCCCTTTGAGGCACCATCAAAGTTGATCTTGAAGAGTCCAAGAGGAGGGGGGGGGCGGCTAAGTGTTGGGAGAGCTGGGAGGATGGTTTGAATGGCACTCAAAGATTAGATGTGAGTGAAGCGAGAGATTCTAGTTGGTCCGGATGATTTTTTCTCGAGGATGGGAAGAGAGATCAGAGTCCTTCCATCGATGAAGCGCAAGGGATTCCTGAAGGTTACTGCAAATGGTGGTCCAGAGGATGTCTGGTGGGGTGATTTGATCCCAAAAGATTCGACAGTTGTGTTCCTTCCATATTTCTCATAGAATGTGCCCAAAGAGGATGATACATAGGGAGTTGAGAAGATCATTTAGGAAGGGGGTGGAAGGTTACGTCCAAATAGTGTTGAGAATGTCCCCTTGCTTTCTATGCAATCTTCTGTTGAGTAGCACAACTTTGTCCCATATATTATTAGCAAGAGTGCATGAGTTGAATCGGTGCTCAATGCTTTCTTCTGCACTACCACAATTCAGATAGTGGGAGGGACCAATGAATCCTTTTTTGAGTAGGTTATCCCAGGTGAGGATGCTCATTTTTCTGAGAAGCCAGAGGAATGTGGAGATTTTGGGCCAGATTCTAGGATGCCAAATTTGGGGCCAGATAGTATCTTGGGCAGTCTGAGGATTGGGGAGGAGTAGGAAGTAGGCTTCTTTTATGGTGAAGGTGCCTCGAGAAGAGTATCCCCATCGCACTATGTCATCCCCTTCAACAAAGAGAATTTTTTTTTTGAGAAATTATTAGTTGATGCCCTCAGTGAGCTGAAGCCCTCGATCCTCTTACAAATGGTCATCTGGTAGCCACTAACGGTAGTTCAAAGTGATATGAGGACTTCAGAAGTACTTTATTTTGGAGTTCTCCTAATTGATTAGGATATCTTGCTAATCCTAATTGGGGAAGAGAGAGGCTAGCTTGGGCATTTGCTGCCAAGAATCCTCCTAGAAATTAGTTTGAAATCCTGATCGTACCTCCTAGAAGCTGTGGTCCCAAACAAGAGCCTTATGTTTTTTATCTTCTTTCCATATGAGGGAGTCGTCTATCTCAATGTCGAGGCAAATCAGATCCCTAGTTGGCCAATTATTTTCATATTTGGAGAGCCAAAGCTGGGCCCAGGGGACTTCAGGATTGGAGATCCAATGCCACCAGCTTTTTTCTCCCATTATTTCATTATTTTTTTTAGGATCTTTCAGCCCAAGCCCGCCTAAATTTTTGGGGACGCAAACATCATGCCAATTAACCAGCGCCCATTTCCTTTTATCTTTCTTGCCTACCCAAAGGAAATTTATTTTAAGGTTTCTAATGGATTTGAGGACCCACTTGGGAGTGACCAAGACCGAAAATAGTTATAGAGGCATAGACTGGAGGACAGACTTAATAAGGACTAGGCAGCTAGCTAAGTTAAGGGCACGATGGGTCCAGAAGGAAACCTTGTTTTCCAGTTTTTCCAAGAGATCTTTTCAAGAGGCATGCTTGATGGCTAATTCAATGGGGGGGACCCCATATATTTTAAAGGGAGAGAGGAGATGGAGAACCCCATACTTATGGAATTTTTGTGCTGGGTGTGGACTGGAATATTGAAGAAGAAAATTTGGGATTTTTCATTATTAATAATAGGGTTGGAAGCTAGGGAGAAGTAGTCCAGAATATCTTTAAAGGATATGGCTTCCTAAATGAAAGGATGACCAAAGAGAATCTTGTCATAAAAAATTGTTGGTCGGAAATAGGAGGACATCGATGAATGTTTAGCCCTTCGAGAGAGCCAGATTTAACATAATGATTGATGAGTCTGCCCAGCCCTTCAGCAATCAAGACAAAGAGGAAAGGGGAAAGGGGATCACCTTGACGGATACCTCTGGAGGGAAAGAAGGGAGTGGAGGGCGAGCCATTAAGTAGAATTGAGAATATGGGGGAGGATATCAGGCTCTTCATCCAGCGAATCTAGGTAGGATTGAAGCCAAAGGAAAGCAACAATTTCTGGATATAGTTCCAGTTGAGTTTATCAAAGGCTTTGGAAATTTTGATCTTGAGGAGCATAAATGGGATTTTACAGTTATTCAGAGAGTGAGTAACCTCATGAGTGAGAATGATGCTGTTAAGGATTTCCCCACCCTCTACATAGCTAGTTTTCTCCGGGGAGATTAAGAGGGGTAGCAGAGGTTTGAGATGATTGGTGATCACTTTGGAAATGATCTTGTACATGACATTGCATAAGGAAATAGGTATGTATTTTCTGGGGGTGGTAGAATTCTCCTCATTAAGGATAAGAGTGAGGAAAGTGGCATTGAGAGCTGGGAGCATCCATTGCATACTTCGAGATTCCTCCACCATTTCCTAGATTTACATCTTAATGTCTTCCCAGAAAAATGGAAGAAATTGGTAGTGAAGCCATCCGGCCCTAGAGCCTTCCCAGCCTTTAGTTGATACATAGTTTGATCCACTTCCTGTAGCTAAACTGGTCTCAGAAGAAAATGATTATGATCATCCGTTATGATAGTTGGGATGTGTTGAGTGATGTTATTGATGGAAGTTTGTCTATCCACAGGCAGTTCCGCAAGGATATCCTTGAAATAGTTGAGGAGTTCCTATTCAATGTCCTCATGAGTTTCCAAGTTGACACCTTGATCATTTTTTAGGATGGAGATTCAATTGATCATTCTTCGTTGGATAGTAGAGCAGTCAAAAAAATTAGTATTCTTCTCCCCCTCTTTGAGCCAATGGATTCTGGATTTTTTCTTCCAGAGAATCTCTTCCTTCACTCCTCTTTCTTCTATTTGGTTCTCGATGCATTATTCCTGGTGATCCAAGTCCTTCATGCACCCTTACGATATGATATTTTGTTGGAGGGTTGCCATCTGAGTATCCAAATCCCTTTGGCTTTGGAAGATGTTTCAAAAGTAGGTCAGATTCCAGTGCTTTAATCTAGATTTTAGGATCATTAACTTTTGTTGGATTTGGTACATCCTAGATCCTTCTAGGGGGATGATATTGCACCACCATTTAATGAACATTTCTTTGAATCCTAGATGGAGAAGCCAGAACTATTCAAACCAGAAGGGTTTTTTGAGAACTGTACCAGGACGCATCCAATGCAACTGGATGGGCCAATGATCAGATCCTGCTGCTAGAAGGATAGTGGAAAAGATGTCTCCCCTCGCCTTAATTAAGGAATTCAAGATAAGAAAGTGTTCCAGGCTTGAAGCAATCTATTGGGAACCTCTTCTTCGGTTGTTCCAGGTGTCAAGCCCATTAGACGTGGGCAGATTGATCAACTGATTCTGAAGGATGAAGTCCTTAAAATGGTGGATTTCATTATCTAGGTGCATGTGGCCTCCACGTTTTTCATTGAGGCTGGTGATCATGTTAAAATTGCCTCCTAGAATCCAGAGGGGGTGGTCTTGAGAGGCATTAAGGGAGGCAATGTCATCCAAGAGTTGGATTTTGTGAGCAGAGGCTTGGGGAAAGTACACATTGGTGAGATGACCATGAATGTTGGTATCTAACATATAGAAGGAGGCTTGGATGAATTTGAGAGAGGCATGGATGTCAGAGAGGGATACGATGGAAGGGTTCCAAGCTATGGCAAGCCCTCTGGAGGCCCCATGGGCATTGAAAGCTACTATATTACAGCCATGCCAGAGCCTAGATAGGATAGAATGAAAAGGGGTGTTGGATCATTTGGTTTCTTACATGAAAAATATGGAAGGGTTGTCATGCCTGATTCTATTTTTTATCATACAGAGCTTTGTGGGGCTGTTGATCCCTCTGATGTTCCATGAAGTGAGCTTCATCATTTAGACTGGTGGGGAAAGACCTTATAGAACTTTGTCAGCTTAGGTTATTGTCCAGATTCAACCAATTGATCCCCCAAAATAATCAACCCTTGCAGATCTGTAGGTCTGCCACGTTTTCTAGATTCTCTGATTATGTTGATTGTTTCCTGAGGAATGTGTTCTCCCTGAATGCCCAGTTGTGCACTTCCTCTTAGAAGATGAGCTTTGAGAAGAGCTTCCTCCAGGTTTTCGATTTGTCTGGTTGGTATGGTGTGGTATTCCTTGGTTTTGCAATCAATTTCAAGGTCGATGATGTCTAGATCGCCAAAGTCTATGGATTTTGGTTCTTCATCCATGTAGATGATAGGGGTCTAATTCTTTCCTTCCTCCTGAGCTTCTTTCTATGGGGGGGTAGCCTAAGTGTCAATTTCCATATTATAATTTGGCTTCAGGGGTATATTTTGGATCTGGATGGAGGTTGAGGGTGAGATCTCCTTTTGCTTGTATTTCTTCTTGGGTCCTTGAGTCTTGTCTTGCTATTTTTTGTCAGAGGGCTTAGCGCTTTGAGAAGGGTTCAAGCTAGATGCAGAGGCTAAGTTGGGGGGACCGATGGAGGGGGGGGGGGGGGGGTGGGGGGCTTTCATGGCATGCAGCAATGGGATCCTTCTCCAGGGTTTGGCTAGCCAGAAGGTGAAAGATGTTACTAGTGGAATTTTGAGAGGGTCCAGGATTGGGGATGGGTTTTTTGCATGCCTTTTATGGTAGGAGGCTTTGGTGAAGCCTCCAGGGTCAGAGGAGTCAGGGCCGAAGGATGGCTTGTGGGGGATATTAAGAGGGAAATCCCTGAAAAGATGGCCATGTTTGTGGCATTCGCGACAGCTGAAGGGAACATGCTCATAAGAAATAGTTTGAATCCACTCAAAATCATCATCATAGAGATTTACCTAGTCCGGGAGAGCTTTGGCAAGATGCATGTAGACACAAATCCTGGCATAGGCAGTATAACGGTTGTGTTTGGTTTCCTCAACGATCTTGATAAAAGATCCCAAGCTCTTGCCAATTTCTTTGAGGGTGATTTCTTCCCAATATTCCCGTGGAAGGGTGTAGAGACGGATCCACACTAGTGCCCAGTAGAAATCCTCTTTGTCAGGGTTGAAACGTTCGATCCAGTCCCTGAGGAACATGCCTGCAACATTAAAGAAGTACGGCCCCCCATGCATAACTTTGTTTTTGCCCTCAAAGTAGGTAAAGATTATGTTGAAGAATCCTTGGGACCAAGCTAGAAGGTGACCTAGCATTTGGGCTTCCATTTAGCGTTTATGGAGCCATAGAGGGATTTATCTATTAGCTAAAAGCCTATGAACTTCCCAATGAGGGCATGATCATGCATGTATTGGATCCTGCCATTAATCCTTTCAGCCAGGAAATGGATCTCGGGCCGCTTGGGCATGATTGGGATATAGGTTGAGGACGTAGCATTCTGTTGAATGTTGCTGCCTTGGTCGTAATTTTCTAGAGTTGTAGGGATCTCTCTAGGCTTGGCAAGGCTTGTCAAATCACTTTAAGGCGTTTCAATCTAATCGGATTTACTCTTATTGACTGAATCGTCAACGCCTCCATCAGTAGGGGGGGTATCATTCCCCCCTCTACCATTTTTGCCATTTCGTTAATCCTCAGAATGCTAAATGGAACGTGCTTAGAGAGGCTGGTGGGAGGGATCATGAGCCTTGTCAGTGCCCACTGCAGGGGCGACAGAAACCCTAGGATTCCATGACCTAGATCTTCTGAGTCACTCAACCGTCATTGTTCCTTCATGTAGACGGATTCCATTCAAGCATAGATCTTAATTCACATAGAAATTCAAAATTTATCTAAAAGATTGTTATAGTATTTTGTAGATACATGTTTCAAACTACAAAAAAAACGCTTTGTAAAGATTAATCTTGTCTATAAAAAGATGAAGTGATCAAGATGAAATATGGAGGTATTGTACGAAAATTACCTTTGATTTCAAAGGTAGCAAATCACAATATTTTTCTTTATTTATGAGGCATTCATGTTCGCATAATCAAACAAGGTCTTTAACTTTAGCATAGACCTCATGATTTGTAAGGCTCAAGGAAGTAGTATTACACTAATATTTCATTGTAGCATGGACCTTTCCTTTTGTTGATATCTTTCTGTCTTTCAACAATTTTCAAAGAAGCATTAATTAATGTTACAGACTATAGCCTTACGGTGTTTCCTTTGCATCATTTGGTGAAATTGCTAGTTTATGTGTTCTTCAACATTTAATTATGTAGACTTAACAGTGTTTACTATCAACTAAGATCTATGCAAGTTCATAATTAATTTATGTTATTAATATTTTTAATTTGCTAATATAAATATTATTTTATTATTACTATTTACTATTAACTAAAATCTATTCAATTTCACAATTAATCTTTTCTATTAATATTTTTTAGTCTTCTACTAGAAATATTATTTTATTATTTTTAAACGTAAATTTATGAGACAACACCATCTCCATATTAAAATATAGATCAGCACTTAATACAAAAATATTTATAGTATAATACGATATCAAAATTAAATTATAAACCATATTTATAGATATGGTAATGTAACACAATTCACTACCCCTAAGTGAATTGTAAATATTTTCATTTACTTTTTCTAAAGATAATTGGTAGACTATGGGCCATGTAGAAGGTTTAGTATGCATAGGTGATAAACATAAATGTTTATTTTTGTAAAATTCATTAATAAATATTATTTATGGTGATCCATGGAAATTACAAAGCGAAAATATATTAAATGATTGTTTTAGATAACAGAAAGTTAGAAGACAGTTATGTTTATCCCTATAGATAAATCATCACAATTAGGGAAAACTCAAACAATAGGGTGAGAGAGAAATTCCTTGAGGAAACCTTGTGAACTTGGATCATAGCTTGAGAATGCCCATGGGAGGATAATAACTTTATAAGCTTATTAACCTAATATGGGACGTTGTTTAGCGAGGTAGTATGCTTCCAAAGTAAGGAATTCCTGAGTTGGTTGGCTAATGGAATTCCAAGCTAAAGCCTAGGTGCTTAGTTGAAATATTAGCCTAGACCTAGTGGGGGTCAAAAAATGTCTTGGGTTGGACTTGATATGGCCACTATCAAGAAAAATATTGTGGAATTGGAACTAGCTCGAGGGGGCATCCTGGTAGATGATACTGGTACTCATTGGTTGGGTGGAGCATTCTATTTTCCCCTATTATTTTCGCGGTAACCTAAACTGATTAAACAAATAAGTGGTATGTGTATGTTTTTTTTTTGTGTTTGGTTTTCCTTCCAGGTGTAACTTTCTTTTTCTTTTTTTTTCTATAAATTGTTGTGTTATGACTCTTTTAGATGGAAAAGGTATGTTATGATTTAATGTGAAACTAGACTTTCGGAATAGTTAATTCTTATTGTTAGCCATATTAGTCTCTAAGCCAAGTAGGGAAAGCACCAACAACCTATAGATAGTTATGAGCTAAAAATAAAGGTTTGGAGAGGGTAGAAAGGCACTGAATACAAGCCCTCTTAGGCTAATGCAAACCAAACTAAGCCAGTAAATTTAACCTATAACCCTAAAGAATTGCTCTAATTCCATGCGTACAATGAAGATCTATTATATATAAACAAATGTGTAAGTAAAGATGCATGAGTTAGAAGAATTTATAAACTAGAATAAAGATTCACTAATTGTATTTATTGTTCACAAAGAAAAATGTAACAAAATTCCTTGTAATAATGGATATTGTTTCACCATAAGTTCCAAGAGAATAGAAAATCCTATACATTTCATTTTTAAAACAAATAATTACACAGTCGAATATTAAAAACCAAGTGTAGCCATATAATTAGAGAACCCAACAATGAACGGCTATCGAAAATGAGACCGTAGAAAAATAAAGTAAACACAATGGAAAAAAATATTCAAAATCAAAAGTCCCGTAAGGGATTAATAATAAAAGATATAGTATGAATCAATACATAAACCCTAAAGGTTCAAAGTTTAGGTTCAACCTTAAGAGATTAATAATAAGTACATATTATCATTCAAAACCCCGTCATCATATAGGGTGAGGTTTGTAACGTTGTGGCCCTAATGGATTTTATCAAAATAGGAAAACAGAATGCAGCTGCACAATAAAGGGTTTCGTTGTAAGGTGACAACATTCCTTATGAACATCGATTATAATCCTTTGAGGCAAGGAAAAGTAAAGAAAATAAGAACTTGTATAATAAGAGACTTTAACCCCATGAAGTTGAGCCGACATGCTGGAAATTCCAAAAATGAATATGGTTAATAGGTATAAACCCTAATCTGTGAAAGGGTGAAACAAAAAAGGAAAATCTTACAAGTTTGTGCATAACAATAACAATGGAAGTTTGTGAAAATGTGGAACAGAGAAAATAATTTTACCTGTAGTCTTAACATGACTCGGCTAAAAGGGCGACAGACAGAAAGGAAAATGAAACAGTTAAGAAATAGTCCAAGAAAATAATACCCATTAATCCAACCAAAGAGACATATAAACTATCACGAATTGCATATCTCATTTAGCTACACATTGGTAGAGTTGTGCCTCAGTCTCCCGGAGAAAATTGGTGTCGTGGTCATCTCTAGAGAATTATAATGGAGTGGCCAAGACTCGTTTACTTCTATAAAGAAATCCATGTGGAAAAGTTGCAATGGATTGTGAGATATTTTCAAAAAAGAGAGGAAAATTCACTTAGGTAAATCTTTCTGGTTTATAATTGAGTTGATTACCTATGGAATCATTGCATCCCATCGACAAAGTAGGTTTGGCGGACGAAAAACAACCAGGGTTACTCGTGAGAGTTGCAGAGTCAGTCAGGAAGATGAGATACTCAACTGAGAGCAACATGCAGTGGTGGGGTGGGTTTATTGCAATAATGGTACGGTTGAATCGTGCACTGTTGGATTAAACCCTAAACTCACCACCCTCATTTAGTGTTAGCTCATGACATTATTATCCACAATAATGACATATATATCTATCAAAAAACACCTAAATGTATCAAATAAAAAGCATTCACGTTAATGAGTATGGTTGTAGGGGACCCCTAGTCTCGAAAAGGTGTATAGCTCAAAATTCAATGAAACCATAAAATATGAACAAGTTATAAGCGCAAATTAAATCCCATGTTGATAACATATCAAATATTGATCGATGATATATTACAATATTTCATACGTAGACGTGAAGGGCTAGAATGCTTCAACCAAGTAATAAGCCATCATATCGATTTCATACATATTTGGACTATATTGAAACTTTAATCAAATATATGCATGATAAGGTTAGAGATCTAGTCTCTCCAATAAAACGTCCATGAGCCTTTTGTAGAACTTAGTAGATGACAATATATATATAGTAAGGCATGTTACAGATGGTATTAGAGACATGTTACTACACTATGGCCTATTCAGGGAAAACGAAGATAGTAACAAATTTTAGTTTATGTTCTTTAAACAAAGAGATATGAGAAGGGGAAGTAGTGTGATGACCACAACACCCATAAGGGGAACAACATGGCCCGGTTCTATACCCTTTCTAAGACTCAATCTAGAAGTGTGGGTCGAGTTAGGGGAAGAACCTCATACCACAAGTGTTATGCTACTTGAAACAGTGTAACAATTAAGGACATAAATGGCCAATATAGTTGTTGATAATGAGAAAATAATGTGTGAGAAGGATAAAATAATGAAGAGTATAACCAACACACATAATCATAGAAATACAGTCCCAATTCCTAATAATGGAAACATATTAAAATCACATACATGGAGAGAGGATGATCAGGCTTGAGAAAATTCACACATAAGAGTTTGATCATGACAAGGAGACAAATGAGGAAGAATCTGGAAAGTGCAAAAAGGGGCGAAAAGACAAAAAGCAAAATTATAAGGGGAATTTAGAAAAATTAAGCCTCCAATATTTGATGGTGAGTGAGAGGAAACTACTAGAACATGGCTAGTAATATTAATAAATAATTCCATATTTATGAATATTATAACAACTTGAAGGCTCGTTTAGCAATCTACCAGCTCCAGGGAATAAAAACCCTATGGTGGGAGGAAGTCAAGGCAGCCCATCGAATCGATGAACAATAAATAAAATGGGCGAATTTCAAGAAATATTTTAAGAATAGGTACCTAACTGAGTGGCTTTATGATGATAAAGCCAAGGAATTTCAAGACCTCAGATTGGGTTAGTTATCCGTGGATAGGTATGTGGAAACATTTACTTATTTATTAAGGTTTGTCCCTTGCATATGATAGAAAAAGGTTAAGATGAAGTGTTATATAAGTAGTCTTCCTACATTCATGAAGGAATGATTGAAATTTGATAACCCTAATACTATGGAGGAAGTTTCTGTAAAGAAAAAAAATGTTATCAGTAGATGAAACAAAAAGAGGATAATAAAAAGGCATGGTCAAGAAATAAAGGGGAGAACAATATTTAGAATATTAAGAATTCAAAACGTACCAATACTAAAAATTCACACAGAAACTAGCAAGGTAAATTTACAGCTAAAAGTAATCAAATTCCTTGGTTGCATAATTAATCTAAACTAATAGAACTATCAAGTACATTTGAATCTAGTCAACCATAGAAACCACCATTACACTATTGGGGTTGTGGGGAACCAAATTATATTAAAAACTTCCCTTATCATGGAAGAAAAAAATAGGGAGCAGATATGCCAGAGGCATCTACCATAGGGGAAGTGGTGATATCTCTGTCAAAGATCAATGCTACACTAGAGGGCCATCAGGATGAGTACCAACCTACAATGAGTAAATTCAAAGGTAATATTTTCAATCATGATGTGTCAATTTTAAAATATCATGTACCAAGTTTGAGTTATATTATTCCTAAAGTAGTGGAGTTGTGTCATTTGCAAGCTAGTAAGTTTAAGAACTCGGGGCTGCTTCAATTAGCCACTAGGGAAAAAAGAAGAGTGGTATGAAAAGTGGAGAATTGTCTTGTTGAATTGGCAGGCCAACCAATAAAAGTGAAATTAAATATTTTTCCCTTACGTTCTTATGAAGTTTTGATTGGTATGGATTGGATGGAAAAAAATTTCTCCCTTGTAAACTATAAAGATAAAACTATTAGTTTTGTTAATGAAGACAGTGTTAGGAAATAAGTCCAAGGGATAATAAAACCCTTGAAATTAAGACCAATAATAACTTCATAGTTGAGGAAATGCATTAAGAAGGTTTTTCATATTTATGCAGTTGAAATGTGAATAGTAACTCTAAGGAAAAGACAACAACATTAGAAAATCTTCCAATTGTCCAAAATTTTACTAATGTATTTCCGAAAGAGATCCCTAGTTTTCCCCTTAAATGAGATATTTATTTTACGATTGAATTGATTTTAGGAGATACCTCGGTATCTAAGTCACCATATCATATGTACATACCATAATTAAGAATGTTAAAGATGTAACTATAGGAGATTCTGTACTTTTTGTCAAAAATAATGATGGCACCATAAGGCTTTGCATTGAATACCAACAACTAAATAAGTAAACCATTAAGAAAAAGTATCAATTACCTAGGATAGGTGATTTATTCAATAGAGTTAAGGGTGTTGTTATTTTTTTCAAGATTGATTTACACGCAGAGTACCATCAAATACGGATCAAAGAAGAAGACATATGAAAATTTTCATTTAGGAATTTCTATAGGAACTATGAGTTTGTAGTCCTACCTTTTGGGCTTACTAATGCCCCAACCACATTTATGTTCCTTATGAATAATATATTTCACTAGTACATTGACAAGTTCGTATTAATTTTCACTGATTATATCCCAATTTACTCAAGGAAAATGGAAGAACATAAAAAATATTTGTAGATAGTATATTGTAAACCCTGCAAGAACACCAATTATATGCCAAGTGTAGAAAATGTGAATTTTATGCATATCAAATGCAATATTTGGGATACGTGGTCACTCAGAAGGGAATAGTTGTATATATTGAAAATATTAAGACAATTATGGAGTGGCACGTTCCCAAAAATGTTGCAAATATTAAATCTTTTATGGGGTTAGTAGGGTAATATCGTCATTTTATAGAGGGGTTTTCTATAGTATCTTACCCCATAACCTCTTTATAGAAGAAGGGGAGATCTTTTAAATTGACAACAAAGTGTGAAAGTGGATTCAATTAGTTAAAACATCTATTAACTACAACCCGAGTTCTAAGGATTGCAGATCCTGAAAAGGAATTTGTTGTCTACACATATGCATGTCAGGAAGGGGTAGAAGGTGTGTTGATGCAAGAAGTACAGGTAGTAGTCTATGAGTCCTAGAAATTAAATAATCATGAGCAACAATATTTCTCCTATGACTTAGAATTAACAACTATATATCATTCTCTAAAATTATCCAGACACTATTTTTTAGGAAATAAATTAATTTTGATGACTGAAGATAGTATCTTAACAAGCTTCTTTAAAAAAACAACCCTTAATGCTTGGAAAGCATGATGAAATTCTTTCTTAAGTGAATTTTACTTGTATACAAATCATTTGAAAGGTAAAGAAAACTAGATGGCAAATGCCTTAAGTAGAAGATTGAACTTTATATCTAAAATTTCATATAGTCAAATAAAATTTGATTTTACAAATTGTATTAAAGATGCAACTCAAAGAGACCCACAATATCAATTTTGTGGTAGCAAATGAAGAAATAAGAAAAAACTGAAAACAAATTAGGATGACATCAATGAGGATAATTTACTAGCCTATAGGAACATAATTTATGTCCCCAACCAACAAGATATTAAGTTGTTGATTTTAGATGAATGCTACAAAAGTCACTATGTTTCCCACCCTCTTTACTAGAAATTAATTATTTCTTTGAGAAAGAATTATTTTTGGTCTCATATGAGGAAGGATGTGGAATATTATCTAGAAAAATGTCAAAAATGTGAATAGGTAGAAGTTGAATATCAACACCCCATAGGTTTACTTCGCGCATTCCCCTCCCTGAATGGAAATGGAAAATCATTATGTTGGATTTTATGAGATGTTTAGCTAAATAAAAAAAGAAAGAAATAAATAGTCGATAATGGTTGTCGTGGATAAATTAAGTAAATCAAAACATTTTGTTCTTGTACTGTCAAGTTACAATTTTTTTCAAATTACTCACATATTTATGAGAAAATATTAGTTTACATGGTATACCTAAGGTAGTAATCTATCATAGAGATGTGAAGTTTACTTCTTATTTTTGGAAAAAAAAAATTAATGGAATAGTCACTCAAGTAAAATTCATTACTTCTTGTCATTCACAAATGAATGGGAAATTTGAAAGAGTGAAACAATTGTTAGAAGATATGTTGATGATGTACGTCATGCAACAACAACCCAAGTGGAAATATTATCTCTACTTGGTAGAATTCACATATAACAACATTTATCACGCTTCATTGAGGATGAGTTCATTCAAAGTACTCTATGGATGAACATCTAAGATGCCTACTAAATGGAATAATCCTGAGGATAAACTAATATTGGGACCTAACATGTTAAAATAAATGGAGCATGCTATGAAGAAAGTACGAAAAAATTTCAAAACTTTTAAGGGTCAATAGAAGATTTATGCAAAAAAAAAACATGAACCCACAGGGATTTTTAGGTGGGAGATCATGTGTGTGTGTTGCTGAAACAAAAAAGGAGCACCTTGAGGTGGGGAGTCTATATAAAATAGGGTCCTTGATTTTATGGCCCTTTTCAAATATTTTATCGAATTGGACTTGTAGCCTATCAATTCACTTTCCATAGTCATATTTATACATAATGTATTCCATGTTTCTTTATTAAAGAAGTGCATATATGATCCTACACACATTATTAATCGGAAGGATGTAAAGGTAAACAATAAAGTTTGAGTGATTTTATATACACGTCTCTTAAATAATGATTAATGTGAATCTAATAAAAATATAATGGTTGTGAATGTAGGTCGGGCCAAATAGAGAGTTCCTGGTCAAGCCATTGCATATTCTTGATCAAAGAAAAATCATGCTACAGAAGTGAGCTATCACCCAGGTTAAAGTGCATTGGAGGCACTTCAACCAAGAAGAGGAAACTTAGTATGATGGGAATTTATGATTGAGACATATCCCGACCTATTCTAATGGGACATGAACAAACATCGAGGATGGTGTTTCACTCAAGAGGGAGAATATGTAATACACCTTTGTGAATTGTAAATATTTTCATTTACTTTGACTAAAGTTACTTGGAATATTTTAGGCCATGTAGAAGGTTTGGTATGAATAGAGGATAAACATAAATGTTTATTTTTATAAATTTAATCAATAATATTGGTTATGGTTAGACATGGAGACGACAAATGGAAAATATGTAAAATGTGAGTTTCACTTACCAAATAGTTTGAAGAAAAATATTCCTCTCCTTAGAGATAGATCATGTGAGTTAAGGAAAAGCGAGTCAAGAGGGTGAGTGAAAAATCCTTGGGAAATCTTATGAGCGTAAATCCTGGCTAGAGGAGGCCCAAGGGAGTAGAATAAAGTTGTAAGCTTATTACCCTGAGATAAGATGTTGTTGTGGGAGGTAAGATTATACCAAAGTAGTAAATTCTTGATTTGGTTGGTTAGTTGAATTCCAAGTTGAATCCTAGGTTCTTAGTTAAAATCCTAGACTAGACCTTGTTGGGGTCATAGAATTTCTTGGGTTAGACATGATATGGCCACTCTCAAGAAAATTGCTTGTTGAAAATGTTGTACCTGCCAACATTCAAAGTGATTTCCCCAATATTTCATTCTAATTATACCTCACAATGTTTGGTATAGGATCCCCCTATAGAATATGTCATGGTTTATTTTTCTTAAAGGTTTTCCTTAGCTCTAGTTGTCAATAAGAAAGAGGATCACATATGTGCCTTGAAAATAAAGTAGGTGTTCCTAGTGATTTTTAGTTGGAGGTGTGTAAAGGTTCTTCTATTGTGGAGGGAGAAGAAAATGAGTGTATAAGAGAGAGGCAATAGTACCACCCTAGTAGAGACACACATAAACAAGAAATATTTTCCTAAGATCTAACGAAATTTTCCACAGAGATGTGAATATCATTACAACCAATACATCACATTCTCACATTCTCAATATGATAAGCACTAAAATAACCAAAATAGTTCAACTAATTTCGTACAGGTGAAAACAAACATGAACCATAAACATTCATAGAAAAATATTACAAATATTCAAAATCCATGCCTAAAAATGTGTTGGACATCAGGCTTCATATATTGTGTAAAATTCCTAAGAATGATGTATACAATGAAGACCACTAGCTCCAAAAATGGAGCATTTGAGCCACTAATTTGCTCCCGAAAAGAACTAACTTGTCTCTTTGATGCCTTATGGTATAAGGAAAGGTGAAAAGTACTTTTCTTGTACAATAAGGGTGTATATATAACAAATGCGATGATCCTTCACCTCCCTTGTCACTCTTGCATTGATTTGAATGGAAAAAATAGTGTTTGTTGTGCTAAAATCCAATTTGGAATATAAACAAAGTGCTCGAGGATTATGAGGTAATTTTCAAGTTAACCATGAGTTTTTATGTGTTTTTATGTGAATTTAACAAGAATATTAACATAATCAAAACACTGAATAGAAACATCTAACATACATGAAAATCACCATAAATAGTAGCACTAATGGAACCATAAGGCCGCAAATACCCAAAGATGCAAGGCTAGTGGAATTAACCCCACATTACCTCCATTAACCTTAAACGTTCATCTTTTAATGATATGCACGTGGAAGCTTAACAATAAGTGGCTCTCGTGTTTATAACTCATATAACAATATAATAAATTTTTTACCTTTATGCATTGGCCGCCCCTTCACATTACATTATAGCATACAAGGCTTCAACTTTATACAAACCCCGTGGACCTATGGTTTATGGGCCCACACACGACCGGACCAATCTTACCAAATCGCACTTTGTAACTTATATAACTTAGTAGATCGCAACCCATAACAAATAACTTTAACAGCTAAACAATCCCAACACCGATGTGAAATCTATCTGAAATTGCGATGTAATCTCCACTGTTGGTGTGTGCTAGATCCAATGGTCCTGTTGTATCATCTCAAACTACCATCTCCCATTTGTATCACATCGAAATAAAAAAAAAATCTCTACCCGACACATGTCCACTTTGCAATTTTCTCAACTTATCGCATCACAACTTACATTATTTACCTTGTAATGTCATTAACAATAAACACTAAAACCGTCGATGTGCAATATGTGCTTGCATCATCCACCCGACACATTTCCACTTCAAAAAATTTCAAAATTAACTTTGTGATGTAATATTGTCCATCCATATCTCACTTCAATTCTGTGATTTAATCCTCGTCGTCTAATCACTTCCTTTGGAAATATTCTAAATGTTTTCTCCCTTAATCGATTTCTCTATTTCTTCAGCTATCACCGCTCTACAACTCCATCTTCTCCATGCCACTCCCTGCGATAGTTCATTCAACGAACCCATGCGACTCCATATTTCTCCATGGTGTTAAAACCCTCCTGAGATTTATTCTGGTTATTCAATCATTCACAGAACTATTTCGGTTGCTGCAGCACCTCCACACACTACTCTCAATCCAGAATTTGTAATTTATTCATCTTTGACCTGCAAAACCGTTTTAATTGCACTCATTATCTCCAATTAGCTTCTCTCGTAGCCAAATGCTCCAGAACTAGAATAACTGGTGATTCTACTCAGTTCTTCCACTATAAGTCCTTTTCACTCAGAAAGACTTATACACTCATCAAAATTCAAGTAATTGGTAATGTATCATACATAAATTAGATTTATTCTTTTTGGATCACTCAACACATAAAAGAAAAATCACATTGTTTGTAATTTATTATCACTCCGCCCTCCACGTAAACTAGAAATTGAGTTGTATATTTACAAATAAATAATTGTAGTAATGATACCTTCTCTTAGCCTGATTTTCTTTATCAGTGGTCTTTTCTCATCCCTCTCTCTATAGCTAACTATGCCCGTAGGCTTACAATCAAATCCCCTATCTAAGAATCATTCATTTTCCTTTATGCCTTTGAGGCTTAAAATTTTTTACAAAAGGTCCTGTAACCAATTCTGGTTCAGATCCATACGTTACTCAACTAAATCCTAATGATCCTCTTAAATCCATAAAATCATCAACTAATTCCTTAAGTCTAGGATTCACAATCCCTTTGAAATCTCAACTATCCTAAATCTCTCTTGCTCTCCTACATTCGATAAAATTTACAAATATGCCTCACAATATTTAATTAAATCCTATTCTAAATGTCTCACATAAAATCACTCAAAACATTGAAAATTACATTAATTAAATACTTTATAAAACCAACTCCCTTGAAATATAAGACCCCCTGAATTCTACTAAACGTACAAAATTTTGGAACCATGATGCTCCTACATCAAGAAAAACAACACATGATGAAGGATATCACTCCTCTTGGGATACATATCCTTTTTCTAGCTTCCAATGGCATGGCCCTCTTCTATTATGCTCAAAAGTGTGATTACATATGTTTATAATGATCAAACAACACTCAAACTTGTTACAATGGCTCCATAATGCCAAAAAATGCTGGTGTAGCCTCTTTCTCCTTTGAATTTGGTAAAAACATAAGTGATTTATGGCTTCCCCAAGTTTTTGCCACTAACTGCTCCAGAATTTCCTTGAAATCTGGCATGATCATAGAATTTGGCCCCCAAATCTACTAACTGAGTGCCAAATTGCCCAAATTTCGGGCAAATTTGTCGGCGCGTTTATTTTTCCAATAATTCCCTGATTTCAAATTCCAAACCATCACGTATATGGTTATAAATGATATATATATATATATATATATATATATATATATATATATATATATATATATATATATATATATATATATAATACCCCGTGATTTTCGCTGACAGCTGGCATCAAATCTTGAGGGTGGATACATGGCTATTGGTGGGGGGTTAATGGTTAGTGTCAGTGGGGGTACGGTGGTAGTATAAGTAGGTAATTTGAGTCTGGTCACATCTTATGGTTAATTTTAACGGTCAATACCGTGGGGGCGTGTGGGGCTAGCCTCCCACCCATGGTCCCACCCCCAGGTGTGGTGACCATGCTTGGGGCTAGACCATGGCCCCCAGCCCCGAACACATAACCTTTACAACTTAAATATATTTTGCACCACTATAGGTTAAGTAACAAAGTCTTGGTGCAATGGTAATGCATTTGTTTTTCGCGGTGAGGTCTTGTGTTCGACCACCACGGGGTGCGGTTTGACACTTACCATGCTTTTGGTGGCCCTCGGGCTACCACGTGGCGGCCCCTAGCTGGGCCACATGGAAGCCTATGATTGGCCATCCAATAAAAAATCAAAATTTTCCATTTAAAACCAGTCAAGTAGTGCCACCTGCCACAATTTCATTTATCAGAGGAAATTCGTTAACCAAGTCAACCTGCATCATGGGCATGCCTAGTCGACAATACGGACTGTTGACTGGGTTGTCCGGTAATTTTTTTCCTTGTTTGAAAAGGTGGACAGAACACGTTTCTCAGATCATACAGTGTTGGTTTTTTGCAAAACGAGTTACACTAGATTCAAAACTATGAGATCTACGCAGTCATTCAGGTTCCACACCATTCTAAAAAAATTCATTTTTTAGCATAATTTTGAACACCTGATTAATCCTCCCCGCTAGAAGCTTTTCAACCCCAAAATATCTTTCATTACTGAACATTTGGATGAGGTTACAACCCCCTCACCTTTCCAGTCTCAATCCACCAGAATTTTTGTGAATTCAATAGCTTGAGCTTTTTATGAAAACTGATATTTTCCCTTGATTCTGGAAACCTTGTATTGTTATTGTAGATACCATCTTGATAAAATTTCCCATAATTTACAAAATAGAAAACTATCTATGGTGAAACAAACATGTTCCCTCATTGGTCGTCAATCAAAGGAAACTTGAATAAATTGAAAATTTTCTCACCTCGAACATTGTCGACATGGTGATTTTAGCTTGTCTTTCCTTGTACTTGCGCCAAATTTTGATGAAGTGTTGCCTCCATTGCCACGTACCATTTTTAAATCCAAAATAAGTACATATTGAACCTATGCCTTTTTTTTCATCTTTCTTTGGTGATTGTTCTTTGATTTTTTCACCATTCAACACTAACATCTTATTCCCATCACTGTTCAACAATGATGTGGACTACTGCAAGTATTTCACATCTTGTTTACCTATTTTCAAAGGAAACATGTTAGAGCCCTGAAACATATTATTACAACCATTAGCAACTTCAATGAAATCATCGTCTTCATTTTATGCATCTTCCTAAAAGGTCTCTTTCAAAACATCATTGTTTTGGACTTGCATTCACTATTCTCTTTATTTGTGTTGCCTGCATAAGAGACAAAATTATCTTCTTCTTCTTATGCACTCTAAATATGTACTCAATTCCATTATTGAACAATTGGTACTTATTCTCATGCTGATGAATTACTTCCCTTCTATCATAAAGATAAGGGCTTCCAAAAACAATACCTAAAATCTCAAACGGAACTACATCAAGTTCAACTTTGTCAAGAAAGTTTGAATTGATTGCAAACCTTAGGATGAACTTCCTTGTTACCTGAAAGTTTTCATTCTTTCATATCCAGCCTAAAGTATAAGTTCTTGGATGTGCAAAAATTTCTAGATTTAACCTCTTAACTAAGTCTTCAGTAGTCAAATTGGCTTGAGAACCACTATCAAATAGTGTGTCTATTTTGGTATGCCTTGAAACAATTCTAATATGAAAGAGTTCAATTATTGTATCATCATATTGAGTTACATTAGATCAACTTGAAGTATTAGTCCTCGCTATGTTCTTACCTTTCAAACCTGTTGTTGTAATCTTGGTTTCATCTCTTGAATATGAACCTAATTCATGTTCAATGATTATAGTTGTTTTCTCCTTCTCTTTCATTTTAAATTTGATGGGCATCAATTATGGATGGAGTTGCCAACAATGGTCTTCATCATGGCCATTTAAAATAAAATGTTTTCATGCGAGTTTCTCTTTCTCTAATTTAAAAGAACGATTTTTATTTCCTTTTCCCTTAAACTCACCCTTTCCTTTTCCTTCATACTCAAGGGAACTATCACTTTTCTCATTTGTACTACGCTTCCTTCTTTCTTGTATATGTGTCGCTTAAACACAAAGATCATCTAATTTTGTGGGATTGAACATGATAATAGTATGTCTAAGGTATGTGTGAAAACCAACAATATACTTTAACGAAGTGTCTTGAGAAGATAAATTGACACCAAAAACTAGTTGTCAAAAATTCTACCAGTCCATAATAGCTTTCTGTATATAATATAGAGGGTAAAATTTCCTTTTAACTGCATCTATAAAATCATACCAAGAGATTGAAATATTACCATGGTTTTTCATCTCTTCTTGTGTCTT
Source organism: Pinus albicaulis (assembly GCA_034641835.2). NCBI lineage: Eukaryota > Viridiplantae > Streptophyta > Pinopsida > Pinales > Pinaceae > Pinus > Pinus albicaulis. The sequence continues at coordinate 626,444,823 of CM076584.1, read as the reverse complement.
GGCTTCCCACCTTACTAGTGTTGCACCCTTGAGTCTCAAGGAAGCTAGTTGAATCTTTGTGTCATAATATTGAAGTTTTTGAATCCTACGGTAGACCTCTAGCTGACGAACCCAATTTTCAAGATTCTTTGCATTCACACCAAAGATACACTTTGTGAATACCATGAAGACACTTGTGTGATAGTGCTTGAAACTTTGGAAATGAGTGTGATAGATTTTTTCATGATAAGAGAAACTCATTTTCACATGAATTTCTCCCCGAGCACACCAAAACTAGCTTGCATACATTTTGTGACACTTAACATGATAAAAGATGACACTTTGATTTTCCCTCAAAAGAGATAAAAAAAACTTAGAGAAAACACATGAAATGACTCTCAATGTTTGTGATGGCAGCATGGGACGTCAAAGTAGGCCCCAAAATTTTAATGTTAGACAAAAATTTGGTTGGTGTTGTAGCAGTGATAACACTTGAAAACACATTGGTATAATTCCAACTTCTCTGCCTTGGATGATTATTTTATGCATGATCTATTTATTCAGGGAGTTTTGACTCATTTTTCAAATAACTTTGGCTTCCCCCACTTACCCCATGCATAAAATTAGTCTCATTCTTCTTTTCTTGGTTAAACACAAACATGAGATGAGAAACATCACAATATTTCGAATCAAGGAAGGGTATTTTATTTCGCGAACTTGAGATTTTTAGAATATATTTTCCATCTCTCGTGTTTCTCTGCTACGAGCATGCCTGGAAAATAACTCGGTGGAGTCACTTCAGGAAGAAAAACATTTCTCTGCTACCAGCAAGCTTGAATAGTGCTTTGATGGATTTTCTTGCTTCACCTCCCTGTGTAAGAAGTGTTTCTCTCCTTTCTCCCTTTATTTGCAAATTCTATACATGACTGTGCATATTCACTTATTCATTTCATTGATGAAAGAGAGATACTGAATTATTGAGAGTAGAAGAGGATTTTCCTTTAGAGAAGCATATAAAAACCTCTTATTGTGGTTTTCTTGTTTTTATTTTCCCCTTGTCCCTCTCTACTTGACTCGATAAAAAATTAATACACCGAAACATAAGGACTAAGTGTAGGCATAAAATTTCCGGAATGGACATGGAGATCATGATTCAACAACAACTGTCCTTATGTAAAATTCTTATTTTCCATCATAACATCATTGACCAAAATATGTAACCAAAATGAAGAAGAAGAACTGTAGGTTCTCCAATTGTTGTAGTGTCGCAAGACTCTTTTCAAATTCAGGCACATGCAATGAAGACCAAGAGCATGTTTACATTAAACACTTTATTTACATGAACGAAGAGAAACACCAACACATTACCAAACAAAAAAACAAACAACATAAAAAACTATGTACATAGGGCAGGGCATGACCCTAAACCATGTTTGAAAAAAATTCTTTAATTCTTGGCCATTAAGAGGAAGAGATTCAATTTTCTTGTATAGATATTGGAGACGATATGTGTGTTGCCTAATATTCTCATCCATTGTATATGGTTCAATCCACATTGATTGAAACTTAGTATGTTTACCTTTGTATTCATGGGCTTTATCCCATGTCAAGACCAGGTAACCCACACTGAAATAATTCTTCTCTATAGACTTCTTGTCAAACCATCTCTTGATCTTCCTCTATTGGAGAGAATTTTTTCTTTATATTTGTGTCTTTCTTCCCATATCTTAGGTAAGGTCTCTATACTACACTGAAATAATAACTATGGCTTACCCTGGGAATCTTGTGAAAATTGAAGGGAAGGAAAATAGATGTTCGGAGGTAGGTTGGATTCTTTTCCATACACTAGGAAGTAAGGAGTGGTATTCATAGAATGTTTAGGTGTTATTTGGTCATCCCATCGGGTGTTCACCAAAGTAAATTGACAATTCATTTGTTCAAAGAAAATAGTCTTCTTGATGATGCATATAAACTTCTTATTAGTGGACTCAACAAGACCATTTCCATGACGATAGTAATTAGAAAAATGTTTCGATATAATACCATTTTACATTGTAAAATAGTATAATATTAAAGAATAAAAATACATTTCATTGTAAAAAACAATTGAAGTCAGAACGTGAAACCTAGAAATGATATTTTTTGGGGGAAGTTGATTACTTCCTGGTCATTCACTTGCTTGAGGGGAACCGCTTCCGTCCACCACATAGAGTATTATGTGGTAATAAGAATATAGTAGTGTTGATTTGATGAGTATGGAAAAATATCACTAATAACATCTAAACCCCATTGTTCAAATGGTTCTTCCACAACAATAGACTCCAATAGGGTGATTGACTTATTTCCTCGGCAAGAAAATCTCTAACAAACCATACATCTACGAGCATAGGCATGAGAATATTTGAATAGTGTTGTCCCATAAAAATTGACCTGCATAACTCTGTACATTGTAGTGTAACCCGTGAAGTGCCCTATGGCTTTTCCATCGTGTATATCACACATTAGCTATTATGAATTTGTAATTAAGAGCATCCGAGAAGTATTTTGTTGTGTTGCTTTCTAAAAAGCACCCCTTGTACCAACTTGTAAAATCAATATTTCAATCTGACTACCCTCTTCTTTCATGCAAATAAATCAGAGGGGAGAGTAGCATGCTCAAGATATTGTCACACTTCCACGTACCAAGAGGTTGGAATATTAGTGGGGGGAGCTTGCTCTACATCGTAAATATCTATCTCTTTCTCGCATTCAGATGACTCATCTTCTCATGCATTTAATTCTTCTCCTACTAGCCATAATAGACCGTGGCCCTTAATAGTGTGAACTTGTTTAAATTCAAGGTCATACTCATGTAAAATAGTCATCCAGTTTGTAACACCCCTAGTTTATGTTCTCTTTCAAAGCTAGACATTTGAACTTTAACCGTAAGGGGAGTGGACCCCAAATGGATAAGTATTTTATGGATGTAATTAAATATTTAATTTTGAGAAAATGAATAAAATAATTATGTGCAAATTTACCAAAATGAGAATTATGAGATCACTTGCTAAATCCATGAGGATGGATAAAAGCAAATACTTTCCCCAAAAATCTTTCAAAAATCCTTGAAAGAATTTATTTCCAAATTAGATTTTGAGGAAAATCTAGTTTCCCCAATGATGTGGAAAGTAGTTGGGAAGAGGTAAAAAGCTGGGAAAAGCAGAAAGTAGCTTTAAAAGTCCCTAAATAGGGAAGCCTAGGAAAACAGGAAGAAAATCATCCTGATATTCTGGACGCAGAATTAGAAACGGGCTTTGGGGAGCAAAAGCTTAAATAAGCCATTCCTAAACAGATCAGAGGTTGTTCTGTGCTGGAGGTGGTCTCAGCTCGGGGGTGAGTTCTGGAGATAGGGGGACTCTACGGTTGGGAGGACTGGTCAATTACCCAAGTGGTATGCTCACAGTAATTATGAACAATTGAAAATTTAATTATGATGTTACAGACTGTAGTTACCTATGTATATTTTGTTTTCTAAATTATAGTAGTGTTCCATACATTTACAGAGTTAAGGGGATTTAACCCCCCTCAGTCTGCATGGTTGCAGGAACTAGAAAAATGAGGAAAAATCATCCAGAAGCTCTAAAATAGCCTTTGGTTTAAATCTGGAGATTTCTAGTACCTCATAATTCATAAATTTGTAATTGTAATCTGCTTCGGTTAACAATAGGATTAAACCAGTGGACAGTAGAGAAAATTGAATTATGTGGGCAGTAGGAAATTTATGAAATTTACTGAGTAAAGTAAAAACCTATAGACTACCAAAATAACAACACATGGCTATCTATAAGCTGCTTGCTACAGTAAGGACAAAATTGAAAGAGCGTATATTTTAGTGCTTATACAATTTCAGCTAATGAAGAGACCTAGCTAATTATGATTATCAAATCTGCAAACAATTGTAGTATTAGAAATATCTATATATCGAATGTGTGACTAACATCTTTTGCAAAGGAATGGCCCAACAGAGAAATTATTATAAAATCAGATGAAGATGTGAAATTCTACATAATGTATGCAACTGAAAAAGTTGTGAAAGTTAACTCATACTTCACCCCTCGGATCCATACAAATTACTAGTCAAGAGTGTTGGCTTAAAAAATATGAGTACTGAAACTATTTTACTAGGAAACAAAGGTACAAGGGTATAGTTACAGAAACCTTATGAACAATATAAGTGACTATCATTATGGGAATTCAAACTCAGGAGTTTACATAGAGTCCATTGTGGTGTATATAATGTATGTGAATTTATAGACTCTGTAGGCATGTAAATATCTCATGCACTGAAAGATTTAGACTTGAAAATAAATAAATAAAATAAGACGAGCAAGCTTATAAATTCCTCTAGCCCAACTTATGCATATATATGTCTGGGAGAAATAATTTCTATGAGTAATTATACGAAAATGAAAAACGGAGGCCCATAGATAATATCATTGATGGGCATGATTAATCGAGGAAAATTGTAAATAAACCAATAGATACATATCAATTCCGAACCCCGTATGGGATCTGAACTTCCAGAGTTAATAGTAGGAACACAGAAATTAATAATTCTGATAATGTTAGCATTAGTGAAATATTATTAACAATCCTATTTTCTGGTGTAAAGAAATTCTACAATAACAATTTCTGCGACAACAGAAGAACATTCGAAGTTGTCTGAGCAAGACTTTGGCCAATAATATTATGAAGAGTCTAGTCATACACTGAGTTAGGAGGCGTTGATATCGACCTGAAACCCCAAAATTTAAAACCCAAGTCAAGTCGCAGAAATTTCAACTCCACCCATTAAGACTGAACAAAAACCCTCGACACTGTTCAAGCTTACCTGCAACCAAATAAGAGCAATATGACATATTGTTATAATAAAAATATAGGAGAACACTTTGTATATAAACTATGTGAAGGGAACATAAAACAATTTTGTTTACCTTTGGAATGGAAGATGTTCTCATCTATGCGACCTGTGTGAAGAACACGGGGTATTGTCAAAAATTTCCACCAAACGAAAATAAAAACTCCAGAATAATAGGGTTCCAATACCACGATATCTTATCGAAGAGAAATTGTTCGCTACGAAACCGGATAATTCGTTGGATAGAATAGATGACCCTCGCCAAGTCACTAATGACGAAAAACGAGTAATTCCTAGCAAGAACGTGGGGATAATAATGTTAAATTTCATCATCTGGAAATGAAAACTCTATAATAGCATAGAAAAACGTTGTGAGAGATTTATGCAACCAGATAAAAGCAAGAAAATCCAATGCCATGGGTCCTCGTTAGTAAACGGGACTAGAGAAAGAAATGGCGAAAACAAAAACTCAGGTTTAATACTGTAACTCGAAGGTATTAACATACGCATTAATCATAAAAGCTTCACAGGTTAACATAGCGTAGGGCTCATACGATTATACCTGCCTTGTGAGATGATGAAAGATGAATACGAAGCCTGGAATAGATAATGCCTCGCTTCTCCAGCAGGAAGAGGCTCGGCACCATGAGTAGCGCAAAACAAATGAGGGACGAAAGAACAGTCTCGAAATTTAGTTCAAGATTTATACAAATGCCACCAAAAAAACCCCAACCATGAAACCCTAATGAGATAGGGAAATCTCAGCCGTCCAAGTGGCAAAAATTCCAGGGTGAGTCCATGGATCGAATGGATGGACTTGGCATTTAAAACATGGTTATTCAACATTAAATTGACAATCTATACAATCAATTTCACGGTACCTCTGCTTGTGTGGCGTGGATTGCATAGTTTCCAGAGTAGTCTGGCATGGAAATTGCAAATGCAAACGTGGATCCATACCATTGAACATGAACGAGATGAAATCCAACAAAACTCAACACAAATCAACAAAGAGCCTTACGTAAGTTGACGTGGAGAGTTGATAAAACATTTCAATTCCCAAAAAACTTTGCATTGTCTTTGCAAGGACGCAGTAAGTGTACTCTGAAGCTAAAGGCGTCCATATTTACATTCATTTCAACATAAATAACATGTACAAGAAACATATTCGATGATTCTGACACATGCATTGTGAATTTAAAAACCTTGGCTACAAATTCATAAACTAGCCATAAGATCGATATATGTGTAGATATATCCCCATGTGAGTAAAATCAAGCCAACGTGCATATGTATTTGGTATGGGATGATAGATTCACGGCATGGGAATTTCGTTGCTCATTAAAATTCGAGAGATGCCATGGCCGACGTGGAAACAAAATTTAGAAAACCATTATATACTTAATAATAAGGTTAATGCCAAACGATTCATTTGTATTAAATCGAAAATGAGATGTATGTCTACTAGGGTGTGTAATACGAAGACCCTTTATACCAAATTGTTTGGTAATAAAAACAAATGTGCATTGATTTTAGACATATGGGTATATGTATACACAATAATCATAGTGGGAAAATAAATATGATAGAACAAGATAGTAATTATATATAAAAAAAATGATACTATATTATTTGGCGGAATTATTCTTGAAATTGAGAATGCATGAAAAAAAAAATCGCAGAGAGAGAGAGAGAGTGGGAGACGTTACAAATGGTATCAGAGCTTATGTTACATAACACTGGGTTGTTGTTGTTGTGCTCATTGTTGTTATGTGCTCATTGTAATTGTTATTTATAAAAATTTTATTATTACTGATCTGTGTTGTTTAGTGTACAGTGTGGTGCTGAAACAAACAATTCCAATGTCTGCAAATGATGAAATTTATGTTAATCAGCGTGATGAAGAGAATACACCAGATCCCAACGCTCCGGTGATGGCTATGTTGCATAGTTTTCAACGAGAAATGGCTAAGCTAAGAAGCTAGAACGACAAATTTTCATTAGCCAGTGAAGAGCAGGAAAAGATCATCAGAGAACTAACTTCGCAAAATAGCCAAGAAGGTGAAGGTTCCAGAAAGAGGAAGACTGATGAGTCTGAAGAAGATGATGCTGCTAGGCATTAGTATAAGTAAAAAAATGAATTACAAGGGGAATTCCGAAAGATCAAGCCTCCCTCCTATGATGGGGAGAAGGAGGAAGATGTTGAAGCCTGGTTGTTGAACATGATTAAATAATTTCAAGTCTATGAATATGAAAGCAATCTGAAAGCCAGATTAGCTATCTACCAGCTGCAAGGTAAGGCTACCTTGTGGTGGGAGGAGATGAAAATGGTTCATGCTATTGATGAAAAGACGATTACTTGGGAATATTTCCAAGTTAAGTTTAAAAACCTCTATTTAAATGAACGTTACTATGATGATAAAGCAAAGGAATTTCATGAGCTATGAGCTTAGACTGGGACAGCTTACTATTGATGATTTTGTCACCAAGTTTACCAATCTGTTGAGATATGTCCCTTACATTAGGGAAGAGAAGGCCAAGGTACAAATTTTTTTGAACTATTTACCTACTGTGTAAAAAGAGAAGATTGAGTTTGATAACCCAAAAAAAATGGACGAAGCTGTTAGAAAAGCTAGATTGTGCTACCAGCAGTTTAAAAGAAAAGGTGAGCATGGGAAAAACTGGGTAAACAAGGGTGAGTTTAAAGGAAAGAAACAGAAACCAGCTTACTTGAAGAATTTTGGCAGGGATCACCAGAGGAAAAAGTTTAATAAAGCAAAAGAAAGCCAGATAGCTTAGTCTCAAATTGGTTCCAAACAACTAGAGGAAGGAAATAAGAAGGAAGGCACAGTCAAAATGAGGGAAACTTTGAAATGCTGGGGGTGTGTAGAACCCCATCTGTTGAGGGATTGTCCCCACTGAAACATTCAGATGATTATGAGAGATCGAGAAGCTACCACAGTAAATGACATAGCAAGAAATATACCCACTATCAGTGCAGCCTTGGAGAATCGACAACAGAACACCAAGCTACCATGGTTGAAATGGAGGGTAAGATTGCTGACCAATCTGTTACTGTTTTGATTGATCTGGGTGCTTATTTGAGTTACATTAGTCGACAAATTGTAGAAAAATGCAATCTCAAAACTGGAAAATTTCAGCAGTCTTGGCTGGTCCAGTTAGCCACTGGCACCAAGAGGAAAGTAACTCATAAGTTACCTCAAACAGAAATAAAATTAAATGATTTTCAAACAGAATTAAATTTAAACATTCTGCCATTCGATTCATATGACTTGCTGATAGGAATGGACTGGCTGGAAAAGAAAAAGGCCATGATGAATTGCTGGGATAAGACCCTACATTGTGTAGATGAAGAGGGGAAACCTTTTATTCTCAAGGGAAAACCAAAACCTATCTCTGTAAGACAAATATCAGCACTGCAATTCAAACGAACAACTAGGAAAGGATACCAAGTCTATGCAGTACATGTAGAAGAGACAGAACAGAAAACTGAAGAAAATCTTTTGGATGCTTTGCCAGTAGTAAGAGAGTTTAAGGAAATCTTTCTAGATGAGATTCCTCATCTTCCTCCCAGAAGAGAGATTGAATTTTCAATTGATTTGGTGCCAGGAGCAACACCTGTTTCCCGAGCCCCTTATCGAATGAGTCCCCCTGAACTCATGGAACTGAAAATGCAATTGCAAGAATTGCTGGATAAGGGATATATCCGACCGAGTGTGTCTCCTTGGGGAGCACCAGTTTTATTTGTGAAAATGAAGGATGGAACCTTTAGGATGTGAAATTATTATCATCAACTGAATAAGTTGACAATTAAAAACAAGTACCCATTACCCAGAATTGATGATCTTTTTGACAAAGTGAGAGGGGCTTCAGTATTTTCGAAGATTGACTTAAGGACTAGTTATCACCAGCTCAAAATTAAAGAAGAAGACATCAGCAAAACAACCTTTCGAACTAGGTATGGTCACTACGAATTTGTATTCCTACCTTTTGGTTTGACAAATGCCCCTGCCACCTTTATGTGCTTAATGAACAGTGTGTTAAATAAGTACTTGGATAAATTCGTACTTGTGTTCATAGATGATATTTTAGTTTACTCAAAAAATGAGGAAGAACACAAAGAGCACTTGAGGATAGTATTGCAAACTTTGAAAGAAAACCAGTTATATGCCAAATTCAGTAAATATGAATTATATAAGGACAAGATCCAATACTTGGGTCATATAATTTCTGAACAAGGGTTGGCTGTTGATCCTGAAAAGATAAAGGCTATTAAAGAATGGTCTATGCCAACAGATGTTTCAGCAGTGAGATCATTCATGGGGATTGTAGGTTATTATCGCAGATTTGTGGAGAGATTTTCTGCCATGGCATACCCCATAACCTCCCTACAAAGGAAGGGTGTCAAATTTGAGTGGACAGAAAAGTGCCAAAACAGTTTTGAACAATTAATATTAAAACTCACCACAACCCCTATCTTGAAAATTGCAGATCCTGATAAAGAATTTGTTGTATGCATAGATGCCTATAGAGAGGGGTTGGGAGGAGTCCTTTTGCAGGAAAATTTAGTTATTGCATATGAGTCTAGGAAACTGAAGACACATGAACATAACTATAGTGCCTATGATTTGGAGTTAGCTGTTGTTATTCATGCCTTGAAGATGTGGTGACACTATCTTCTTGGAAAGAAATTTACATTGATGACAGATCATATTAGTCGTAAATACTTCTTTTCCCAAACTGATTTGAATGCTCAACAAGCAAGATGGCTGCCTTTTCTGAGTGAATTTGATATGGACATAAAACATATAAGAGGAAAAGAAAATAAAATTGCGGATGCTTTGAGAAGAAATGCTTGCCAAAATATAAATCGAATTGGAAGTAGTTCAAATTTTGATTTAGAAGATTTAATAAAAAAGACAGCAGACCAGGATCCAAATTATGAAACATTACAAGTGAAACTACTAAAGAAGGAGATGGTTGATTACACTCAAAACCAAAAAGAGCTGATCTGCTACAAAAACAGATTGTATATCCCCAATGTGGAGTCCTTGAAAAGAGAGATTCTAGATGAATATCACAAACAGCCGTATGCACGGCATCCTGGGTATCAGAAAATGTTAACAGCTTTGAAAAAGAAGTTGTTTTGGCCAGGAATGAAAAGAGATGTAGCAGAATATTTAGCTAGATGCATGGAGTGTCAACTAGTTAAAGTTGAGCATCAGCATCCTGCTGGTCTTTTAAACCCTTTTCCGATTGCGGAATGGAAATGGGACACAGTTTCTATAGATTTTATAACAGGGCTACCAAAAACTAAATACCAACATGATTCAGTGATGGTAGTGGTAGACACTTTAACAAAAGCTGCACACTTCATACCTGTAAAGTCTACTTTTGGGACAACCCAAGTAGCAGATGTGTTTCTAAAAGAGATAGTAAGATTACATGGTGTCCCAAAGATGATTGTTTCAGATAGAGATGCTAAGTTCACAGCAGCCTTTTGGAAAGGTCTATTTGGAGTTATGGGCACTAAGTTGAATTTTAGTACTGCCTATCACCCTCATACCGATGGGTAGACAGAGAGAAAAAATCAGATTTTGGGGGATATGTTAAGAATGTACGTGATGGATAGGCCATCAAAATGGGAAGACTACTTGCATTTAGTTGAATTTTCCTATAATAACAGCTATCAATCCTCCATCAAAATGAATCCGTTTGAGGCACTCTATGGAAGGAAATGTCATACACCTTTGAGTTGGAGCTAACCTGAAGATAAGCTAATGTTGGGACTAGATGCTTTACAAGAGATGGAAATAATTGTTAAGCAAATACAAAGAAACATCAAAACAGCACAAGATCGCCAGAAAAACTATGCTGATAAGAAAAGGACAAATCGAGAATTCAAAGTGTACTTGTGTATTAAACACAAAATGAGCACACTTTATGCTGGAAGTTGTGCAAAACTAGCTCCTAGATATTGTGGTCCTTTTGAAGTATTAGAAAGGGTGGGACCAGTGGCTTACAAGCTAGCCTTACCACCCCATGTTAGAGTTCATGATGTGTTTCATGTTTCATTATTAAAAATATATGTACATGATGCTTCTCTCATAGTTGATTGGAATGTGATACAGGTGGAACCAGAAGGGGAGTTCCTTCCAGAACCGCTGCAAATATTGGAGCGGGAAGAAATTGAATTGAGGAATCGAACGGTAGCAAGAGTAAAGGTGTAGTGGAAGCACTTTACTGCTGAACAAGCTACCTGGGAAAGAGAAGCTGAAATGATGGAAAAATATCCATTTTTGTTTGAAAAATGAACTCTAATAATTAGATATTAACATCGAGGACGGTGTTTGCTTTCAGAGGGGGAATATGTAGCACCCCTAGTTTATGTTCTCTTTAAAAGCTATGCATTTGAACTTTAATCCTAAGGGGAGTGGACCCCAAATGGATAAGTATTTTATGGATGTAATTAAATATTTAATTTTGAGAAAATGAATAAAATAATTCTGTGCAAATTGACCAAAATGAGAATTATGAGATCACTTGCTAAATCCATGAGGATGGATAAAGGCAAATACTTTCCCCAAAAATCTTTCAAAAATCCTTGAAAGAATTTATTTTCAAATTAGATTTTGAGGAAAATCTAGTTTCCCCAATGATGTGGAAAGTAGTTGGGAAGAGGTAAAAAGCTGGGAAAAGCAGAAAGCAGCTTTAAAAGTCCCTAAATAGGTAAGCCTAGGAAAACAGGAAGAAAAGAATCCTGATATTCTGGATACAGAATTAGAAACAAGCTTTGGGGAGAAAAAGCTTAAATAAGCTATTCCTGAACAGATCAAAGGTTGGTCTGTGCTAGAGGTGGTCTCAACTCGGGGGTGAGTTCTGGAGATAGGGGGACTCTACGGTTGGGAGGACAGGTCAATTACCCAAGTGGTATGCTCACAGTAATTATGAACAATTGAGAATTTAATTGTGATGTTACAGACTGTACTTACCTATTGTTGTGGAGGTAAATCCCCTCTACGGACAGAGGCGATCCCTACTAGCCTAGACCGGGTCTAGCAACAATCATTCACGCTATAGCGCAGGTTCCTAATTGCAAATAAACCAACTAGCGATGAAGGCTTACCTAGAATCCAACGTTGTTGCTTGTAGAAGAGGTAGCGCTCCCATTCCTTAGCCCTGGCAGATCACGATCCCCACGATCTCCGTGATGGACACCTGCACATGTGAGAAACAAAACAAACGCAAGCGTAAAATCCAGTAGATGCAACTATATGTCAGTCATAAAGGGCATAACTCATTATTATAAACAACAACAAGAGTGGAACCATAACCAATAGTCATTTATTATTAACCACTCAAAGGAAAATTACAGCCAAGTTCTGACACTGAATTCTCCTTCGAAGGGTCGCCAGCAGAACACATCTCGAAAGCCTGTCAAAGATGGGACAAGCCTCTCTCTTCGGATCTTGACAATAGTCTCCTTGCTTAGATTCGTCCTTAAGGGAATTATGGAGGCTCTTGCAGCATAAGGATGTGAAAGCTCTTGGTAACTTGAAGCCTAGCTTGCAATGGAGATGGGCAAGCTTTTATAGATGGAGGAAGAGGAGTTGGGATCCCTATAATCATGGGATTGGCCCTATCATCAAGGAAGCTTCAGTTAGGACAAAACTTCCGCCATTTATTTTTAAAAAACACCTCTTAAATTGGCTGGCGCGAGTGCGACTCTGGGACAGAGCACCAACTGGCGCGACCTCTTTGAATCATTTTCACCATTGGCACGAGTAATGAACTACATGATCGCGCCAATGCTAAAAGGGCCATTTTTAGGGTTTTTCACAAGGAGATGTCTTCAGGGCAATGAAAGTACATGTTCAAGGGAATGCCATGAAAGTGTTTTCAAGTTATGCGACTGCTCATAGGTCACAAAATGAGCCCTCCAATGTGCGGGATGGGGATTGCAGGGACGGTGAAAAATTACTGTGTAATAGATGCCCCCTAAAGCATGAGGCCCGAGAGAGAGAGAGAGGTGAAATGCTTTACGAGAACGTGTCCGACTGAAAACTCCGCCATTGGAAAACCTGCGTAAAGAAATAAAACTGATGTCTCAGATACATGATATATATGCGATATGGGCGCAGCCATCCATAATAGAGTATACAATAATCCAGATCCAAGGCATGGACGCAGCCATCCAGTGAGGACCGATAAATAGACTTAGGTATGGTCGCAGCCATCCAATCAGTGAGTCATGTAAATAATCATAATAATCCATAAAATCGCAGCCTGGATTACAACAGACACAATCCGAGGTCTTGCGCTCCATGTTGACCCGAACAAAGTACAAGTTCAAGCATACGAATATGTGAGCTGAAGTCGAACATGCAAGAACATCGTCTGATTACCAGCCAATGATGAAAGTTGTTAACAGATGCAAGAGGTACCACCATTAATGCCAATGGTCCTCAAGGTACTACAGGTACAATCTACGACATGTGAATCAATGAGCTGACGTCGAACACCCGTAGAATCACTTGATCAGAGGCCAATGATGAAAACCTCACGTCAAACGCGAAGAACCTACCATTGAGGCATGCAGGCTCTAAGGCACCAGAAGGGAGTCTCTAGATCATCTTCCCGGATAATGAGCTGAAGTCGACAGGAAGCGATCTTGATCGAAGGTGGGCCATAATGTTTCCCACATCATCGACATGAGACATAGGAACATAATGTTTTGTGAATCGCGATCAAATGAGAATCAGAGGAAGGTTTGTACTTGTAGAGGTCAACTTCTCTTGAACATATAAACGGCACGAAAGTGGACTTGGCAGTATTTGACATCAACGGATCAGAGGTCATGGCGACGAGGCAAAGAACAGATGAGAGGTCAAAAGGGATTATCCAAACCCACGAAGGCAAGTTAAAAACGAGATGAGATGTCCCCAAACCGACACGAATGCAGACAATTTCCATGTTCAAGAGCGACATACTGCCGACACGACAATGATGCTGGTTCCATTTTCCCCACCATTTCGGTGAGTACCTCTTTATTTTTACACAAGCTTGAAGAGGATACCATATGCTTGTCATTTATATCCGTCCTTCGGACGAATCCATCCTAGTACATTTAAGGAGCCCTAGGAAGGAAAGACTTGAGTAGCGTCATTACGACTAAATCCAATGTCATCAGAGTTTAACGAGTCTGAAAAAGGAAGAGCTCGGCGTCTTTTCATATTTAGAGAGTTTGAAAAGACGGCTGAAAAGTAAACTCCAATGGTCCCTTTTCATAAATAGTTCCTCAAATCCAAAAAGGTAGAAAACTATGTCTGAGAAAACCTCCTAGTCGTGATAAGCTAGGGTATTCCTTTTTCGTAAATAATCTATCCCAGCCTGAAAAAGGGGTAAACATATACTGGGTAGATTTCATTTCGCAACCACTTTAACGAGATCGAAATGACAAGGTCCTCGGCAATCTTTTCATGTTTAGAGAGTCAGAAAAGAGCTGAAAGTTGACTCCTCCTGGAGGAACGAGTGGTATAAATGGTAGCAACTGGTTCCGGTAATGGTGGAACTGCTCAAAACATGATAAAGGTCAAGAGGCTGGCTAACAAGACCACTCATCGCAGCGGTTCCTCAAGAATGGGTAAGACAACCAAGTGAAGGCATATGATCGGCCAAGAAGATAGTGACGATGGAGTGAGAAAACCAAGGTTCATCTGGCAAAAACAAGCTGATAAAATGGCAATCACAAGGGGTAAAATGGGCATGGTTTCATTTTTACACAAGCTTGAAATCAGGAAACTCTGCTTGAAGTTGGTTTCATTTTTACACAAGCTTGAAACAAAGATAAACTATGCTTGAAACCAATTTCATTTTTACACAAGCTTGAAACAGAAACAAACTATGCTTGAAAAATTAAGCATGCCCCCAGCATGGTGACTCAATTCGAGGTACATGCCCCCCAAGCTTTAGTCCATATGAAAGGCAGATGGAGTGAAGGTTCAAGTTACGAGATCAATAGAAAGACTCGACTGGGATTTTACGAGAACTTATCAAAGACTCGAATTGAACGGAAAAGTGTTTCATTGTTTTAATGAGGTTGACACATTAAAAGAACTATCCTCAGACACCCTTGTTTCATTTTTTAAGGAGCTTGACACATGAAAGAGAACTATGCTCCGACAACCTTGTTTCATTTTTTAAGGAGCTTGACACAAGACAAGGAACTTTGCTCCGACAAGCTTGTTTCATTTTTTTAAGGAGCTAGATGTACAGTGCACTAATTACAATTAATAACCTTGTTTCTATTTTCATGGGAGCTTGACAGAAAAAGAAGAAAAGAACCATGCTCTGACAACCTTGTTTTATTTTTTAAGGAGCTTGACACAAGACAAGGAACTCTGCTCCGACCAACTTGTTTCATTTTTTTAAGGAGCTTGACACAAGACAAGGAACTCTGCTCCGACAGACCTTGTTTCATTTTTTAAGGAGCTTGACACAAGACAAGGAACTCTGCTCCAAAAACCTTGTTTCATTTTTTAAGAAGCTTGACACAAGACAAGGAACTCTGCTCCAAAGCTTGTTTCATTTTTTAAGGAGCTTGACACAAGAAAATGAACTGTGCTCCGACAGACCTCATCATAATGAACACGAAGTCATCTCTTCCAAGAGTTCCACTCCCGATGGAAGGAAAACATCCTGGAAGTCAGGACCCAATGCCCCCAGCACCGGATGCACAATGGCACTATCACTGAGTACAGGCATGGGGTAGGTAGCCACATAGTTGACCTGTGGTGGGGCAGATACAACGGGTGGATAAAAACCAAGAAGGGATGATGGCGAGCTAGCTGCCACATCACGACCAAAGAATGAAAGCTAATCAATGGTCATGATCCGTCCTTCATGTGGAAAACATACCACACAGAAAAGGGAGGAGACAAGTTCTCCCATGGCATAGGTGTAATCGCGCCCCAATATAAGATTGAAATCCAAGGGGCCTAGAACAACCATCACGTCCATATGGACGGTTTTACCCCCCCAAGTAATAGGTAACCTTGGAAGGATCCCTAATGGTTGACTCGTTCTTCTGTTAAATGCCAACAGATTCTACGTAACAGGCGCAAGAGGTGACAAACCGAAAGCTTGCCAGGTAGTTGAAGATAGAATACTAACAGACACGCCTTCGTCTATAATGGTGCTGGGTACAACCAGACCAAAATCCTATACTGTGATCTCGAAAGGCACATAAGACGGAAGGCGATATCCTGAAAATCGATTCCAATCAAAGGAAGCGACCAAACTACTCGGAGGGGCTACCATCGAACTGAGATGGTCTTCCCCTAGTGTTACAGAAGAAGAAGGAGCATCCTCCACAACCTCCATCTCGAAGGTGGGAGGGGTATCCTCTGGGACCTCCATCATGGGAGGCAGAGGAGCAGCTTCTTGAGATACGGGGACAGGAGAATCTTTCTCCAAATCCACGAAATTTGAAGAAACAAGAAGAACCTGAGGGATGTGAGATCCACTCTCGATGGAAAAGACCTGGTGCACCGTAGAAGGGGCCAGCTCAACCGAAAATATGACCAATGGTTGGTTGGGAATGGATTCCTGAATCTGAATTTCCAGGGGAGCAGTATTGACCAAGGATGACTCTTGACCAATCATAGGATCAGCTGGTGGAGGACTCAAAGAAAGTTGTTTATAACCAGCTGTGAGGCATGGTGTAGAAACAGTTGAGTTTTCCAAAACTCTCTTGGCTTCATCCATATACGGACAAAGGTGAATGGCATGATTTCCTTCACACAACTTACAGGGATTGGTAATCTTACCCTGCTTCTTAGGAGTCTTACCAGCACTAGCTTAAGACGTGCCCCCAACCTGACTCTCGGAAGCCAAAGGCAACGGTGGACGACCGTTGGACCATACTTCGAGTGCCTTGGGAATGCCAGGGAAATCTCGAAGAAGATGGTCTCGCGTGCACAACATGCAAGGGAACTTGACTTTCCGCGGAGGGTTGGGAGGTTTATCGACAGAAGGCTCCTTAGGCGCAATAGCCGCAGAGCTAGCCTCTCCTTTATTAGACTTCTTCTTCTTTGTCTTCTTCTTCTTCTTCTTAGCCACCTGGTTACTTGAATCCAGACTTTCACCAAGCGAAGTAGAAGAGGAGGACGCAGAAACAGGTGAAGAAGGGGAGAGGTCCACCTTGGAATCAACATGATGTTGTTCAGGTGGAGGAACTTATTGAACATTAGCTGAGACATTTGAGACCACAGAGGTTGAGAAAAACCAAATAGGCAACCCAACAGTTAACCCAGGAACGGACAACGTTGCCATATAAGGAGCACCAACATTTCCAAAAGGAGGAATATGACCAGGATTTCCATCGGAGTGGATTCCTTGGTTGGTGAACTCTGGAAAAGTTGCCATCAACGACTCAAAACCGCACACGGGCTAAAAACTAAGGCATACAATCAAACGGCCAACAAGCAAATTCTAATAGGGCGTGTGATCGCGGGTGATTTATTTTACCACATTGAAACTTAGAAACTTCACCGTTTCATGTTTTAATTGTCGAGAAGCGGATGAAAGATGACTCTATCTCTTTCAGTTTTGAAGCAAGTGTGAAAGGACAAGCGCTTGGTGATCTTTTCAAATTTAAGGAGTCAGATAAGATCAAAATGACTACTCAGGAATACTAGGCAAAGGGTGTACCAAATAGCAGTGGCTTGCAATATACACCTAGGTTTCAAAAAATGAAGAAAATCAGCAGGAGACTTAACATACGTGCAGAAATCTCCCTAGAATGTTGGTATTAGATGTATCACGAGTAGGGTGTGACCTCAAACTTCTATGGATAAAGGATAGAAACCTAGTGGGGTCTCCCTTTATATACGCGACGGTACGGGGAGCACAAGTCCGTACTAGAGTTGTCTAAAGCCAAGAGGCGAACGACAGCTACTAGGTTTAAAGACGTTGGAACACGTCTCTAGCCTAGACCTCTAAATGTTTCGTTAATGTTTCA
Organism: Pinus albicaulis; assembly: GCA_034641835.2. NCBI lineage: Eukaryota > Viridiplantae > Streptophyta > Pinopsida > Pinales > Pinaceae > Pinus > Pinus albicaulis. The sequence continues at coordinate 626,426,905 of CM076584.1, read as the reverse complement.
ATGCTGCCTTAGTGTAAATTCAATAAATTTTAATGTTGATCTTCAATTATGTTTCAGTTTCAAGGCCCTACCGAATGTCATATGACAATCTCCTATATGCAGCTATATGAGAAAAGAAATCTTTTCAATTCGATGAATGCTATCTAGTTAAGGGAAGAGCTTCAAACAATGATGCAACAAACAACAACACTGAAAATGAAACTTTTTCCAAACTATATGACTTTCACTATCTGAAAGTAATTTCAAACATTCAACGATGCAAATAATGCAATGTAATCTATGCAAAATCCTATTTTTCAAAAACTATGCAATTGTAATCTGTGCACATTTTTCTTTTTCTTTTTCAAATTATAAGAATGCACTCAATGCATTTTTCGATGAAATGAGAATCTACTAAATGCATGATTTAATGAAAGAGAATGCAATCAAAGCGATTTTTAGCTTTCAATCATTAAACAATGTGATCTAAGTTCAATGATAAATCTCAAAAATACTTTTCAATGCAATGTGATCTAATGCATTTTAACAAAAATAACACTTTGAGATGAAAACTAAATAAACGCAAATCTTCTTAATGAAGGATCAATGCAAAAGAGATGCAAACAAACACTAAGAATGCAATCATTGTTTCAAACACTTTGTAACGAAATCCCTCAAAAGGCGACAAGACATATGAGGTCAAACACAAAGAGGACTTCCAAAGAAAGAGATCAAAACAAGGAATTCATTCCCTTTTACATCAAACAATCATGGAAATAAGACATTTCAAACAATGAGAAATGTAATCTATATATAGGAAAAGACCAGGGAAGAATACAGAAGGATTTGGAAAAATCACAATTTTCACATACCATTTGAAATTGTAGAGCTTGTACGGTAAACCTTCATGTATTTGGTCTGACAAATTAGGACAATAACTTCTTTCATGGAGAATTCTTTGGTTTGCCTCTGTGACAAACAAGCGTATCGCCTAAAAATGAAGCAAAGAATTTCAACCAGACCGGACTCACCACTTGGCGAATCCAAACAAATCCAGAAGCAAAGTACTAACCAAAAGAAACTTCTGAACAAGGGTAAACCCTAGCACCTATAGGAGGTGGTGCGACTGTCTGGCTGTAATCCACGCCAGATAGGGGATGGCGCGAGTGATGAACTGGCAACCCACGCCAATTGGCGCGACTGTCAGGGTGGAAACCGCGCCAATCAAGCCAACCATGAAACGATGAAAACTTGGAAAAACAGAGGTCAGATCTAATCCTCTGGGGCTGAACCAAAAGCCAAACACAAAAAGAGCCATCCAAAAGAGCCAATCAAGCAAGCAGAATCGAGAAACAACCGAAAAGACAAGACAATACTCCAAGTGTTCAGTTCATAAACTAAACCGGAGATTGACTGAAGTAGCTTTGATCTACTTCGCTAATGCAGAGAAATAGAGTTTTGAAGGCTATCTGGCTAACTTCAGGCTCCGTCTGTAGCTTACAAAGTAGAACAACAACAAGCTAGACGTTCCCCAGCGGAGTTGCCAATTTGTTGTGGAGGTAAATCCCCTCTGCGGACAGAGGCGATCCCTACTAGCCCAGACCGGGTCTAGCAACAATCATTCACACTATAGCGCAGGTTCTTAATTGCAAATAAACCAACTAGCGATGAAGGCTTACCTGGAATCCAACGTTGTTGCTTGTAGAAGAGGTAGCGTTCCCGTTCCTTAGCCCCGGATGATCACGATCCCCACGATCTCCGTGATGGACACCTACACATGCGAGAAACAAAAAAAACGCAAGCGTAAAATCAAGTAGATGCAACTATATGTCAGTCAGAAAGGACATAACTCATTATTATAAACAACAATAAGAGTGGAACCATAACCAATAGTCGTTTATTATTAACCAATCAAAGGAAAATTACAACCAAGTTCTGACGCTGAATTCTCCTTTGGAGGGTCGCCAGCAGAACACGTCTCGAAAGCCTGTCAAATATGGGACAAGCCTCTCTTTTCATATCTTGACAATAGTCTCCTTGCTTAGATTCGGCCTTAAGGGAATTATGGAGGCTCTTGCAGCATAAGGATGTGAAAGCTCTTGGGAACTTGAAGCCTAGCTTGCAATGGAGATGGGCAAGCTTTTATAGATGGAGGAAGAGGAGTTGGGATCCCTATAATCATGGGATTGACCCTACCATCAAGGAAACTTCCATGAGAGGTGGCAAACCACTTCCTCTCTATGGAAATCCCTAGCCAAACCTCCCAACTCAAGATAGATATCAGTTCCTGGATCAGTTAGGACAAAACTTCCGCCATTTATTTTTTAAAAACACCTCTTAAATTGGCTGGCGCGAGTGCGACTCTGGGACAGAGCACCAACTGGCGCGACCTCTTTGAAGCATTTTCCCCATTGGCACGGGTAATGAACTGCCTGCTCACGCCAATGCTAAAAGGGCCATTTTTAGGGTTTTTCACAAGGAGATGTCTTCAGGGCAATGAAAGTACATGTTCAGGGGAATGCCATGAAAGTGTTTTCAAGTTATGCCACTGCTCACAGGTCACAAAATGAGCCCTCAAATGTGCGGGATGGGGATTGCAGGGATGGTGACAAATTATTGTGTAACAGATGCCCCCTAAAGCATGAGGCCCGAGAGAGAGAAGGGGGTGAAATGCTTTACGAGAATGTGTCCGACTAAAAACTCCGCCATCAGAAAACCTGCGTAAAGAAATACAACTGATGTCTCAGATACATGATATATATGCAGTATGGGTGCAGCCATCCATAACAGAGTATACAATAATCCAGATCCAAGGCATGGACGCAGCCATCCAGTGAGGAACGATAAATAGACTCAGGTATGGTTGCAGCCATCCAATCAGTGAGTCATGTAAATAATCGTAATAATCCATAAAATCACAGCCTGGATTACAACAGACACAATCTGGGGTCTTGTGCTCCATCTTGACCCGAACAAAGTACAAGTTCAAGCATGTGAATATGTGAGCTGAAGTTGAACATGTAAGAACATCGTCTGATTACCAGCCAATGATGAAAGCTATTAACAGATGTGAGAGGTACCACCATTAATGCCAATGGTCCTCAAGGTACTACAGGTACAATATACGACATGTGAATCAATGAGCTAATGTCGAACACCCGTAGAATCACTCGATCGGAGGCCAATGATGAAAACCTCACGTCGAACGCGAAGAACCTGCCATTGAGGCATGCAGGCTCTAAGGCACCAGAAGGGAGTCTCTAGATCATCTTCCCGGATAATGAGCTGAAGTCGACAGGAAACGATCTTGATCGAAGGTGGGCCATAATGTTTCCCACATCATCGACACGAGATAGAGGAACATAATGTTTTGTGAATCGCGATCAAATGAGAATCAGAGGAAGGTTTGTACTTGCAGAGGTCAACTTCTCTTAAACATATAAACGGCACGACAGTGGACTTGGCAGTATTTGACATCAACGGATCAGAGGTCATGGCGATGAGGCAAAGAACAGATGAGAGGTCAAAAGGGATTATCCAAACCCTCGGAGGCAAGTGAAAAACGAGATGAGATGTCCCCAACCCGACACGAATGCAGACAAGTGCCATGTTCAAGAGCGACATACTGCCGACACGACAATGATACTGGTTCCATTTTCCCCACCATTTGGGTGAGTACCTCTTTATTTTTACACAAGCTTGAAGAGGATACCATATGCTTGTCATTTATATCCGTCCTTCGGACGAATCCATCCTAGTACATTTAACAAGCCCTAGGAAGGAAAGGCTCGAGTAGCGTCATTACGACTGAATCCAATGTCATCAGAGTTTAACGAGTCTGAAAAAGGAAGAACTTGGTGTCTTTTCATATTTAGAGAGTTTGAAAAGACGGCTAAAAAGTAAACTCCAACGGTCCCTTTCCGTAAATAGTTCCTCATATCCGAAAAGGTAGAAAACTATGTCTGAGAAAACCTCCTAGTCACGATAGGCTAGGGTATTCCTTTTTCGTAAATAATCTATCCCAGCCCGAAAAAGGGAGTGGCATTATCACGTGCAGATGTCGTTTTACTTCAACCAATCAATGGTCCAGAAATGACAAGGGCCTCGGCAATCTTTTCATGTTTAGAGAGTCAGAAAAGAGCTGAAAGTTGACTCCTCTTGGAGGAACGAGTGGTATAAAGGGTAGCAACTGGTTCCGGTAATGGTGGAACTGCTCAAAACATGATAAAGGTCAAGAGGCTGGCTAACAGGACCACTCATCGCAGCGGTTCCTCAGGAACGGGTAAGACAACCAAGTGAAGGCATGTGATCAGCTAAGCAGATAGTGACGATGGAGTGAGAAAACCAAGGTTCATCTGGCAAAAACAGGCTGATAAAATGGCAATCACAAGCGGTAAAATGGGCATGGTTTCATTTTTACACAAGCTTGAAATCAGGAAACTCTGCTTGAAGTTGGTTTCATTTTTACACAAGCTTGAAACAAAGACAAACTATGCTTGAAACCAGTTTCATTTTTACACAAGCTTGAAACAGAAACAAACTATGCTTGAAAAATTAAGCATGCCCTCAGCATGGTGACTCAATTCGAGGTACAACACCTGCACATGCGAGAAAAAAAACAAACGCAAGCGTAAAATCCAGTAGATGCAACTATATGTTATTCAGAAAGGACATAACTCATTATTATAAACAACAACAAGGGTGGAACCATAACCAATAATCGTTTATTATTAACCAATCAAAGGAAAATTACAACCAAGTTCTGACGCTAAATTCTCCTTCGGAGGGTCGCCAGCAGAACACGTCTCGAAAGCCTGTCAAAGATGGGACAAGCCTCTCTCTTCGAATCTTGATAATAGTCTCCTTGCTTAGATTCAGCCTTAAGGGAATTATGGAGGCTCTTGCAGCATAAGGATGTGAAAGCTCTTGGGAACTTGAAGCCTAGCTTGCAATGGAGATGGACAAGCTTTTATAGATGGAGGAAGAGGAGTTGGGATCCCTATAATCATGGGATTGGCCCTATCATCAAGGAAGCTTCCATGAGAGGTGGCAAACCACTTCCTCTCTATGGAAATCTGTAGCCAAACCTCCCAACTCAAGATAGATATCAGTTCCTGGATCAGTTAGGACGAAACTTCTGCCATTTATTTTTAAAAAACACCTCTTAAATTGGCTGGCGCGAGTGCAACTCTGGGACAGAGCGCCAACTGGCGCGACCTCTTTGAAGCATTTTTCCCATTGGCACGGGTAATGAACTTCCTGCTCGTTCCAATGCTAAAAGGGCCATTTTTAGGGTTTTTCACAAGGAGATGTCTTCAGGGTAATGAAAGTACATGTTCAGGGGAATGCCATGAAAGTGTTTTCAAGTTATGCCACTGCTCACAGGTCACAAAATAAGCCCTCCAATCTGCGGGATGGGCATTGCAGGGATGGTGACAAATTACTGTGTAACAGATGCCCCCTAAAGCAAGAGGCCTGAGAGAGAGAGAGAGGGGTGAAATGCTTTACGAGAACGTGTCCGACTGAAAACTCCGCCGTCTGAAAACCTGCGTAAAGAAATACAACTGATGTCTCAGATACATGATATATATGCAGTATGGGAGTAGCCATCCATAAAAGAGTATACAATAATCCAGATCCAAGGCATGGACGCAGCCATCCAGTGAGGACCGATAAATAGACTCAGGTATGGTCACAGCCATCCAATCAGTGAGTCATGTAAATAATCGTAATAATCCACAAAATCGCAGCCTGGATTACAACAGACACAATCTGGGGTCTTGCTCTCCATTTCGACCAGAACAAAGTACAAGTTCAAGCATGTGAATATGTGAGCTGAAGTCGAACATGCAAGAACATCGTCTAATTACCAACCAATGATGAAAGTTGTTAACGGATGCGAGAGGTACCACCATTAATGCCAATGGTCCTCAAGGTACTACAGGTACAATCTACGACATGTGAATCAATGAGCTGACATCAAACACCCGTAGAATCACTCGATCGGAGGCCAATGATGAAAACCTCACGTCAAACATGAAGAACCTGCCATTGAGGCATGCAGGCTCTAAGGCACCAGAAGGGAGTCTCTAGATCATCTTCCCGGATAATGAGCTGAAGTCGACAGGAAGCGATCTTGATCAAAGGTGGGCCATAATGTTTTCCACATCATCGACACGAGACAGAGGAACATGATGTTTTTGTTGTGAATCAGGATCATATGAGAACCAGAGGAAGGTTGATATTTGCAGAGGTCAACTTCTCTTGAACATATTGGCGGCACGACAGTGGATTTGGCAGTATTTGACATCAAAAGATCAGAGGTCATAGTGACGAGGCAAAGAGCATATGAGAGGTCAAAAGGGATAACCCAAACCCACGGAGGCAAGTGAAGAACGAGATGAGATGTCCCCAACCCGACACGAATGCAAACAAGTGCCATGTTCAAGAGTGACATACTGCCGACACGACAATGATGCTGGTTCCATTTTCCCCCACCATTTCTGGCAAGTACCCCAATTATTTTTGATAACAAGCTTGAAGGGGATAGCATATGCTTGTAATATAAGTCCGCCCTTCGGGCGAATCCATTCTAGTACATTTAACGAGCCCTAGGAAGGAGAAACTCGGAGAACGTCATTTCGACTGAATCCAATGTCATCAGGGTTTAACGAGTCTGACAAAGGAAGAACTTGACGACTTTTCACATTTAGAGAGTTTGAAAAGACGCAAAAAAGTAAACTCCAGCGGTCCCTTTTCGTAAATAGTTCCTCAGACCCAAAAAGGTAGAAAACAATATCCAAGAAAACCTCCTAGTCACGATAGGCTAGGGTATTCCTTTTTCGTAAATAATCCATCCCAAATTAAAAGGGGGTAAACGATAACGGTAGATGTCATTTCTGTTGCACCACTTTAATTAGATCAAATGATATGGCCTACATAATATTTTCGTTTAGAGAGTTTAAAAGAAATGAAATAATTCTCCCTGAGTGAACGAGGTGGTAACCAGGGGTAGAAACCCAGTCTGTGTAATGGTAGGAACTGTCAAAAACACATGATAAAGGTCAAGAGGCCACAATAAGACCATCACCCAGCTATCTTTGAATGGGTAAGACAACCAAGTGAAGGCATATGATTGGCCAAGCAGATAGTGACGATGGAGTGAGAAAACCAAGGCTCATGTGGCAAAGACAGGCTGATAAGATGGCAATCACAAGAGGTAAAATGGGAAAGGTTTCATTTTTACACAAGCTTGAAATCAAGAAACTCTGCTTGAAGTTGGCTTCATTTTTACACAAGCTTGAAACAAAAAAAGATAAACTATGTTGAAAACCGCTTCATTTTTACACAAGCTTGAAACGGAAACAAACTACAAGCCGTAAAATTAAGCATGCTCCTCAAAGATGACCTGACCCGAGGTACAAACCGCACATGCGTAGAAACAAAACAAAATGCAAGTTGAAATCTTAGATGCAATTACATGTCAAAAGAAAAGGATACATCTATTATTATAAACAACAACAAGAGGAACCACAACCAATAGCTGCTTATTATTAACCAATCAAAGGAAATTACACCAAGTTCGACGTTTATTCCTCTCTTTTTTCGTAGGTCGGTTGTAGGAGGTCATCAAAAGCCTGTCAAAGATGTGACAAGTTTCTCTCTTTAGATCTCGACAATAGTCTCTGCTTGATTCCAGTTCAAGGTACCAGGATTTCACAAGATATGATTAAAGCTCAGAATCTCAGCCTAGTCAGCCTAGATGGTGCTTTTATAGATGGAGGAAGGGGAGTTGGGATCCCTATAATCATGGGATTGGCTCTATCATCAAGGAAGCTTCCATGAGAGGTGGCAAACCACTTCCTCTCTATGTAAATTCGTAGCCAAACCTCCCAAGTCAAGATAGATAGCAGTCCAGGAATTTGTTAGGACGAAACTCGCTGTGTCGTACTGTAAAACACCTTCGTAAATTGGTCAAAAGTAGTGATCGTACGTGCTACCGAATCGGGCGCGACCTCTTTGAAGCATTTTCCCCATTGGTGCTGGTAATGAATTGTCTGCTTGTGCCAATGCTAAAAGGGCCATTTTTAGGGTTTTTCACAAGGATATGTCTTCAGGGCAATGAAAGTACATGCTCATGGGAATGCCATGAAAGTGTTTTCAAGTTATGCCACTGCTCACAGGTCACAAAATGAGCCCTCTAATGTGCGGGATGGGGATTGCAGGGACGGTGAAAAATTACTGTGTAACACCTATGTATATTTTTTTTTCTGAATTATAGTAGAGTTCCATACATTTACAGAGTTAAGGGGATTTAACCCCCCTCAGTCTGCATGGTTGTAGGAACTAGAAAAATGAGGAAAAATCATCCAGAAGCTCTAAACCAGCCTTTGGTTTAAATCTGGAGATTTCTAGTATCTCATAATTCATAAATTTGTAACTGTAATCTGCTTTGGTTAACAATAGGATTAAACCAGTGGACAGTAGAGAAAATTGAATTATGTGGGCAGTAGGAAATTTATGAAATTTATTCAGTAAAGTAAAGACCTGTAGACTACAAAAATAAAAACACATGGCTATCTATAAGCTGCTTGCTACAGTAAGGACAGAATTGAAAGAGCATATATTTTAGTGCTTATACAATTTTAGCTAATGAAGAGACCTAGCTAATTATGATTATCAAATCTGCAAAAAAATGTAGTATTAGAAATATCTATATATCGAATGTGTGACTAATATATTTTGCAAAGGAATGGCCCAATAGAGCAATCAGATGAGCATGTGAAATTATACATAATGCATGCAACTGAAAAAGCTGTGAAAGTTAACTCATACTTCACCCCTCGGATCCATACAAATTACTAGTCAAGAGTGTTGGCTTAAACAATATAGGTACTGAAACTATTGTACTAGGAAACAAAGGTAGAAGGGTATAGTTACAGAAACCTTATGAACAATATAAGTGACTATCATTTTGGGACCTCAAACTCAGGAGTATACATAGAGTCCATTGCGGTGTATATAATGTATGTGAATTTATAGATTCTGTAGGCATGTAAATATCTCATGCACTGAAATATTTAGACTTGAAAATAAATAAATAAAATAATACGAGCAAGCTTATAAATTCCTCCAGCCCAACTTATGCATATAGATGTCTGGGAGAAATAATTTCTATGAGTAATTATACGAAAATGAAAAACGGAGGCCCATAGATAATATCATTGATGGGCATGATTAATCGAGGAAAATTGTAAATAAACCAATAGATACATATCAGTTCCGAACCCTGTATGGGATCCGACCTTCCAGAGTTAATAGTAGGAACACAGAAATTAATAATTCCGATAATGTTAGCATTAGTGCAATATTATTAACAGTCCTATTGTCTAGCGTAAAGAAATTATACAATAACAATTTCTGCAACAACAGAAGAACATTCGAATTTTTCTGAGCAAGACTTGGGACAATAATAATATGAAGAGTCTGGTCATACGCCGAGTTAGGAGGCGTTGATACCGACCTGAAACCCCAAAATTTAAAACCCAAGTCAAGTCGCAGAAATTTCAACTCCACCCATTAAGACTGAACAAAAACCCTCGACGCTGTTCAAGCTTACCTGCAACCAAATAAGAGCAAGATGATGTATCGTTATAATAAAACGATAGGAGAACACTCTGTATATAAACGATGCGAAGGGAACATAAAACAATTCCGTTTACCTTGGGAATGGAAGATGTTCTCATCTATGCGACCTGTGTGAAGAACACAGGGTATTGTCAAAAATGTCCACCAAACGGAAATAAAAACTCCATAATAATAGGGTTCCAATACCACGATAGCTTACCGAAGAGAAATTTGCCGCTACAAAACCGGATAATTTGTCAGATAGAATAGATGACCCTCGCCAAGTCACTAATGACGAAAACGAGTAATTCCTAGCAAGAACGCGAGGATAATAATGTTAAATGTCATCATATAGAAATGAAAACTCTATAATAGCACAAAAAAACATTGTGAGAGATTTATGCAACCAGATAAAAGTGAGAAAATCCAACGCCACGGGTCCTCTTTAGTAAACGGGACTAGAGAAAGAAATGGTGAAAACAAAAACTCAGGTTTAATATTTTAACTTGAAGGTATTAACATACGCATTAATCATAAAAGCTTCACAGGTTAACATAGCGTAGGGCTCATACGATTATACCTGCCTTGTGAGACGATGAAAGATGAATACGAAGCCTGGAATAGATAATGCCTCGCTTCTCCAGCACGGAGAGGCTCGGCACCATGAGTAGCGCAAAACAAATGAGGGACGAAAGAATAGTCTCGAAATTTAGTTCAATATTTATACAAATGCCGCCAAAAAAACCCCAACCACGAAACCCTAATGAGATAGGGAAATCTGAGCCGTCCAAGTGGAAAAAATTCCAAGGTGAGTCCACGGATCGAATGGACGGACTTGGCATTTAAAACATGGTTATTCAATGTTAAATTGACAATCTATACAATCAATTTCACGGTACCTCTACTCGTGTGGCGTAGATTGCATAGTTTCCAGAGTAGTCTGGCGTGGAAATTGCAAATGAAAACGTGGATCCATACCATTGAACATGAACGAGATGAAATCCAACACAAATCAACACAAATCAACAGAGAGCCTTACGTAAGTTGACGTGGAGAGTTGATACAACATTTCAATTCCCAAAACACTTTACATCGTCTTCGCAAGGACGCAGTAAGTGTACTCTGAAGCTAAAGGAGTCCATCTTTACATTCATTTCGACATAAATAACATGTACAAGAAACAGATTCGATGACGCTGACACATGCATTGTGAATTTAAAAACCTTGGCTACAAATTCATAAACTAGCCATAAGATCGATATATGTGTAGATATATCCCCATGTGAGTAAAATCAAGCCAACGTGCATATGTATTGGGTATGGGATGATAGATTCACGGCATGGGAATTTCGTTGCTCATTAAAATTCGAGAGATGCCATGGCCGACGTGGAAAAAAATTTAGAACACCATTATATACTTAATAATAAGGTTAATGCCAAACGATTCATTTGTATTAAATCGAACATGAGATGTATGTCTACTAGGGTGTATAATACGAAGACCCTTTATACCAAATTTTTTGGTAATAAAAAAAAATGGGCATTGATTTTAGACATATGGGTATATGTATACACAATAATCATAGTGGGAAAAGAAATATGATAGAACAAGATAGTAATTATATATAAAAAAAAATGATACTATATTATTTAGTGGAATTATTCTTGAAATTGAGAATGCATGAAAAAAAAAATCGCAGAGAGAGAGAGAGAGAGTGGGAGACGTTACACAGTTCACTCTTCTTTCACCCAGCTCTTGTTGGAAAAATAATGATCTAAATGTTGGGTGTGGAGCAGATATAATACAATTATTTTTCAAGAGATAGGGTTAAAAATGCTTCACTGCCTTGTATGTTACATAAGCATGGCGGGGTCATTAATTTCAGGTCTTTGTAAGCTAGTACTCATACAAGATATAGGCTACTCATTAATATGATCATCCTTCTGCATAAAAATGACAACAAGAGAAGTATCAGAAGCAAAGATATAGAGCAAGAAATCCTTATTGAAATTTGGGTTGTACAGGGCTAGTGCTTCCACAATTTCTTGGTTAATACGAGAGAATGCATCATTTTCCCTTGTGTCCCACTTATATACAACATCCTTATTTACCATCTCAAGAATCGGTTTTACCATTCGAGCATAATCATAGATGAACATGCATAGAAAATTTATCTTCCCCATGAAGGACTACATGGCCTTCTTATTCACTGGGAAGGGAATCTACATGATATCCTTTACCCTTTCAAGGTCCACATTAATCCCACTCTTTGTTGTGATGTGGTCCAATATATTTCCCTCAGACAGTAAAAAAATGCTCTTCTTTAGACTAAGAGTTATCCTTTGTTTTCGAGATCGCTCAAATTTTTTCTTTATATTGCGCAAGTGGTCGGATATCTTTTCCAAAAACACATGGCATCATCAAGATACACCACTACGCTCTGACCAATGAATCCACAAAATGTGATCTCCATCGCAGGCTGAAAGGTTACACTTGAATTAAAGAGCCCAAATGGAATTCTTCTGAAGGCGAACATTCCCAACTTCATTCGAAAAGTTGTATTAAGTCTATCAGGTTTTGAGACCAAAGCCTGGTTGTATCTAGAAAATCCATAGAGAAAGGATTTTTTTTACAACAATACTATATGTGATATTTTATTTATCGACGACGATGGATAGTTGTTTTTGTCTGAGATGCGGTTTATATTTCAAAAATCCACGCACAAGCGAATTACCCTAGAATTCTTCCTTATTGGGACCAAATTAGAAACCCGCGTCAAATTTCGCAATTTATAAATGATCTGTACATCTAATAACTTCCTTAAATCCTTTTGAATTAGAGGCTCAAGCGTCTGGTGTACATTCCACAACTTCTACTAAAAAGGATTGGCCCCTTATTTTATTGGAATAACATGATGGATTATTCACATGTCATAAGTTTTAAGCCCTTCATACGTCCAATTGAACACATCTATGTAATCCTTAAAAATAAGGATAAAGGCTTGTCACCCTTGAGGTGTGTAGTAGGTACCAAGATTGAAAAAATTTGGATCAGTTTTTGTACCCAAATAGATATGTTAGTGTGATAAAGTTGAATGGTGATTTTTCACGTTCATGAGCCCTCGAAAGTGATTCTAAAAGTCATACATCTTTTGCAATTATACCACACCCTTAGGCATGGGACTTCCCTTATTTTCTCAAGCCACATATTCCATATCTTTATCATGCTCATCTTTATCAATGGTTGCATCTTTGAACACATCAACATTCACATGAAATTAAGTATTTGTTGTAAGTTATTTACATTGTCAGGAATGAATGGCTTATAAATAATTTCAATATAAAATTCATCCATAAGTTGTGAAAATCTAGCAACAAAATTTACTAATGTATCCATTGTTGCATTACACATTCTAGAAACAGATAAAATATTGAAAGCTTGGAAATGAGAAACCAAATTTCATACCTCTTATTAATAGTTTTCCAAATTAGGTGACACATAATGTTTAGTATTTTGTATGTTTTGTACGATGATCTGAGCATCACTTATTGCTTTAAGTAACTCAACTTCGAGTTCAATGGATTTTTGTAATCCTAAGATGAGTGCTTCATATTTTGTAGTGTTATTTGTGCACTCAAATTCCAAGCAGCCATAAATGAAGTGTTTTCTCTATTGCGGTCTATTATCAAATTTAAATCCCTCCTGTGTCTTAGAACCACAAAAATAAAAAATGCATAAATTAGAACTGTAGGGGCTACATCCTACATAAGTACTACTACTATCTATTTTGCATAAATCATTTCCACTAGGACAAGGAAGGAGTTCCAATTGTGATTATGGTGGGATTGGGGAAGGATGAGTAGGTCACACCCAAGGATAGTCTCTAGAAATAAATTTACAAAAATCATATCTGCAAAAGCTACAGGCTCGTTTTTCCCCTCGAAGGGTGTGACAGTGTGCTTCCTATAATGTTTTGATTCCACCCGTATTTGGTTATTCCTGCACTTTTAGGGAAGCAAAAAGTGTGACCAGTTAGTAGAAAAATACCCTTGTAGTCTGTTGGACATGTCTCTACTTGGAAATAAATCATTGGCTTCTAGGATGTCCACAATTACTATGTTTACGCATTGGTGAACTCATTGAGTAGATGATAGGCGCATAAGAATATATATGAGTTTATCGATATATTAGAGAAGATAAATTCCCAAATAAATAATTTGTGCATCCATTTTATCCCATTTAGCATTGATTTTATTAGCTAAAAAGAATGGAATTATGTTTATGGATGCACTAGAATCAACTAAGAAATTATGAACATTGTAATTAGAAATTTTGAAAGTCAATAAAAATGGACGGAAGAGTGTGTTAGATTCTAATGTTAATTCATTAACAAAAAACTCCAGGGGATGAGAAGATTTACCAGATCCCTTCTGTGGAGAGTAATTATCACCTAATGACGGTTGGTTAAGAGCTCAGATAAGCAGTTCTCACTAGCTTCTGATCCTTGTAAGTTCGAATATTTAAATGTTTATGCGATATTTCTTCATGTCTTTAACTATATTATAATCCAACACAACAAGCACTCTTGAAGAGTCTGGAGGAATGGCTTTATTTGACACTTCCAAAATAGTTGACTTTCTTTTACTAATGGAGGAAGCATTCTTTGTTGTAGAAAAATCTCTAGACTTGTCTTAAGTGTTCCGAGTTAAGTTGATAGGCATTGTGATATTTCTTAACAAGTGTTCCTTCAAGTTCTACCTCATCAGATTTTTTCAGAAATTGGCCCTTTTCTCCTCAACTTGTATCGACTATTTTTATTTTCACCTCGAACCTCACTTAGTGGTGGATCTTTAGCTTCTTTTTTTTCAGTAATGAACACACAACTGAAATCATTTACCTCATGCCCTACACTCACAATCTCTTCAGCCACAATAGATTCTTCCTTTTATTTCATTTTCTTAATCTTCTCATTTGAAAGTATTATGTCAATTATGTGCACATCTAGAGAATTCGTGTGGTGGTTCCATTTTGGGAATGTATTTTTTGAATGATATTCTTAATGAAAATAACAATATTGGTCCCTTCCCATGCTTTCGACATTCAACATGAAGTTTGAGATCTATGCAAAATTAGCCAACTAACCACTATTTTTGTTGCTAATTTTCATGTTCCTCAGTAATTTGAACTTTACAAGCTTTCTGCTAACAATGATCTCACTTCAATTATGTTTTAACTCTGCAAACTCATTGGATAGAAACTTCATGGTCTAGGTCAAGCTTTCAAGATCAATAGATATTTTATCCTTAGCCTTTTTTTAAGAGGTTGGAGAGATTTTCCCTATCTCTTTGGATTCCTTTGATTGTTCATCATCGCAATGAATCCAATTTCATGCAAGTCCTTTTAAAAAACATTGGCTTCTTCGAAATTTTCAACCAAGTTTTCTTTCAAAATTCTCTTCACAAACTCCACAATGCTCGTCGGCAAGGTGAAAGTGTGGTAATAAATTGTGATGGAGTCATGAGGTTTCATATTCATGGGAAATTTTTTAATATGTGATTGAAACTCTTATTAAAATATTTAACTTTTTATTCTTTATCCATCTTCAAATTTCCCAACTCCTTTAATAACATGGCTTGGGTTTTGTCATCAATAAAATTTTCGAGGAACAAATTTTTAGACCCCTTCCAATTATAAATTCAGTTTGGAGGAAGATTGTGCAACTGAACATATTCTCTACCTTCTAAGGTACAAAGAAATATTCTACATGAAAAATCATCGTAATGTACCTCGAACATTTGCATGTGTAGATAGAAGTTGTCCAAGTGGTCTTACTCTTTGATTTCCTTGTCTGGGTCATATTTTGTTAATAACTTCTCTAAGTGTCTTAGCATGTTATGTAAAAAACCCAGAATAGTGAGTGAGCCCTGAGTAATCCAATCCAGACTTTTATCTGCCATATTTTGTCTCTATACTCATATTCTTCTTCAGAATCTCATGAATCTTCATGGTGACAACCAAACCCATTGAAATTTTCGTATGAGAGAAAAAAAATTTCCACATCTCTGCCACTAAAAAATGGAGGTTTCTATGGTTTTTTTGTATTATCTACAGATTATGCTAACTCTTTGAGGGTAGCGAAAACAAAATATTCGATTGTTGAAACCACTCCCCTAGTAGGATTTGTTTCATTTCTCTTCAGAAAATAAGGAATATTATGTCTTCCAGGAATCAATCTAATGGCCTTTGCAAAGTGACGAATTGTAGGAAAAATTGCCCATATGTGCTCATAATAAATTTCACAAGTTTATTTTTAACCGATTCGAGAAGATCCAACAACTTCATAAATATGAGTTGGGGAGGTGTTGGGAATGTTGTTGCCTTGACAGGAAGAAGTACGTTGTGGGTGGGTGGAGTTATTAGCCATAAATATTTGGTCGCCTGTTGTAACATTATTTGGTTTTGATAAGTTAGCATGGTAGTTTAAAAAATGGAAAATAAAATGCTAAGTTAGAACATGGATGAAAAATAAAATTTAAAAAATGTCAGGAAATTTTTTATTTTTGTACATCCATGTTAGAATAAAATGTTAGAATATATTTTCTCTAATGAAAGAAGGCAAAATTTTAAAAATGTTAGGGAAGCATAAAATAAAAATATGAATGCTTTAGTGTTTAGAAAATAGAATCATGGTTGCCTGTTAAGATGCGCCAAGTTACTAAAGGATTAGAAATTTATTTTTGATTCTTAAATTATTTTAAAAAGGGGGTTTAGGTTTCATTTATTAAATTTAATCAATTAAGCGCTTAGATTTTTTTATCCTAAGAAAATATGCAACAAAATGGATAAAATCACTTGGATAATGCACCAACAACTTTGAATAGCAGATCTTGAACCCGCTCCAGATCTACGGCGGAGAGTCACTTCATGACCCCCCAACTATTTATCGCTAACATGGGGGGGGGGGATCCGAAGTGTGGTATTAATGGTTGTTGTATTTTGTGACATGGTGGCACCATACAGTTTCGCACCCCCTCCACCCAAAATCGGAAACCGGGAGGTACACCCAACCCCCAAAATCCATAACTGGTTTTTCATACCCAATGTTCGTTCCTCCCATGCCTGATGGCCGTTACCTCCTTCCCCCTCAGCCAATGGATATCCTTACTACATGATAACCATTGATCTACTATCCAATCTCATTCCTCCACGTCACTTCATTTTATCTTCCAACACTCCACTCATAGCCGTTTTGATCGCCGCGTTGGCCACTAAGCCCGCTCTTGAACCGTTAATCACCTCTTTAGTCATTAAATCTCTATCAGAGACATTAAACCCCTACGGTCATATCCCAGACTGTTAAACCCAGATCATAGCCTATAAAATCACCTGTAGACTCCCTTTCATCACTTTTATTTCTCATCCAAATTTCTATTATCCCCGCATTTAATTTCAAAGTAATTTGTTAGTCTCTACACTCTGCAACCACTATCCTACTTCTATAATCCTCGACAGCCTATATGTAACCTGATCTTCAAATCCTTTTCTCAATTGATACCATGTCAAGCATGGCTCCCAAAGCCAAGACCAAAAAACAAACAACCCCTAAGGTTAAAGCTAAGAAACGGGTGACATAAGAAGTCCATATCGTTAATCCTGTTGTAGAGGTTGTTAATCCATTTGCAGAAGAGATCCTTGCCGCAACACCACAACTTAACCTTAACCTCATTCCCCTCGCCGATGCATTTTTAAAGTCACAGACTCTCATTGTGAATTTGATTTCTATGAGCTACATTTGTGGTTAAAACATAAGCACATAGATAACCAGGACCCTATCAGGTTCTGGGAATCCATGTTGCCTTTGTTTTCCTTTCCACAAAATCACCCTTTTCCTTATATAATTTCCTAGTGTCAGAAACAATATCACCCTATAACCAAGTTAGTGGTCACTCAGAATGGAAATATTTTGATCACCACATGCCCTGAAATTATAAACCAGATGATACTCATTCCTTCATCGGATTCCTTATCCCATTTTTCACCTGCTTCTCTCATGGACCTTTATCACAAAATATCTTTCCCTCTGAGAGCTCAGATATTTGACATTTTCTTACCTGAAGATGTATAGTTTCCCAAGAAAAATCCACCATACTCATTCTCAATTTTCCCCGAACGTTCGAAACACTGCATCTCTCTCCTCTCATACCTGCTAGGATACTCAAATGACCAAGTTGTTGATGAACCCATCATGGGGTTCTTATCTATTTTTAGAAAAGACAAGTCACCATTTTTAATGTATAATTTCAGCCAGTTCTTGGATGAAAATGTACATGAAAATTCATGAACCTCACCACACAATGAGTATTAAATTATGCTTCTATAATTGTTCACATGTTTTTTTCAGCAGGCAGAAATGTTGCCTATCCACTTCAACAAGAAGGATGCACAGGGAGTGAATCAATCAGTGATTCACTGGATAGATTTGATCAGAACTTCATCAACAAGCAGTTCTTTTGTAGATTTCATAGAATAATTCATACATCAAATAAGGCATCTCCTTACAAGTTAATCAGAGCCCAGAATTGGAGAAGAAAATAAAAGGATCATGCACCTCAGCGAGCAAGATAAAAATGGTGATTGGTACCTTTATAGAAATTACATAGAAATCAGGGTATATGGATGTGAAGTCACACCATATAAACTTCCATGATATTTCCCTATGAGAGTTTTCTCCTTAGATTAAATTAGACAAATGTTAAATATAGATGAGTTACATTTTGTCTCAGGAAAGACAAAATCTTAGTTTAAACTCAAAGCCATCATTGGATCCTTCATCTGTAATACCAGAGTAGCTGGTGCTGAAGTAGATGCAATGTTAAATAAGATGGGTTTTCATCTGAGGTTTACTTGGTCCTATGACCCCCATGGAATTATTTATGCTATGGGAGTTGAACTCAAAACAAATTCTTACACTCATACCTCCATAGCAGAGATAGAGAAATACATGAACCAAGATGAATGGGTTGAAGGCACTATCCAGGAAGTAGATGAACATGTAATTTCAAATTCTAATGTACAGACCCCTATTCCTGATAGTAAACAATAGAAGAGAACAAGAGAAGAGCCTCCACATGCCAAAGAAATACTCAAGGAATTCATCTTGCAACACAAAAAGCCAAAGCTTTCTTCCAACTTACTCTCAGAGGGAGAACAACCAAAAATTATATATTTGGGAGAAAATGAAGTTTCTACATCCACCAATGTTCCTAAAAATTGTCCATTGTCATCACCTGCAAGAGAAACACTGGAGATTATCTAGAATTCAGATGCCAGCTCTTCTGAAGATAAAAACATTTTCTCTCGATTCTTAGACATCAAGCACAAGAATGAAGCATTGAAATCTGATGTTTATAGTCAATTCTGGAAGAAAACATCTACATCATATCATAGGCTTCTCATTTCCTTTTACCATGAGAAAGGAAGGATGCAAATGGCCTTTCTGCAAGCAACAGTGCCATTTCCAAAGACTCATGCTCAGTACAAGAAGTTTGTCTTCTCTTTTGATGTAAATCAGATCCATCCAACTGATCAGATGGACATGCACCTGAAATCAGAAGAGATGTTATTTTCAACAATGACAATAACAACCATGTCACTTTCTAAACTAAAAGTTTCATTATCAAATTTTCAATCTTAACTAAAGATTGAACATTTGTCTTCATTGGCTAAATACAGTACATTGAAATCATTGGAATACCTTGTAGTGAAATTTGGGTATGACTTAAAAGACTGCAAGGTAGTTGAGGAAACAATTAAAAATAATAATTCATACATTTTTTCTCTATGCAAAAAAGTCAAGCTAAGCTCAAGTGAAAACCCACAAACTAAGGAGATTATAGAAAATGAATATAACAAAGAGGAGATGTTAATATTGATCATTGATCAAAATCTATAAATTAAAAATATGGAAGAATAAAATGAAGAATTAATACTGAAAGAGAAATCAACACTTCAGGTGACCACTTATCCTAATACAAAAACTCAACCATCTTCTGTAGGTACAGAAATTTCAACATCTTTGACAACAATTGATGTAGCAAAATTGGCACAAGATCTGGTTATTCAGAAGTAAGCGCATGAGAAATTACAACAGAGGTTTCAGATTCTTGAGTCAAAAAATATTAAAAATGATACTTTATACATGGAGGAAGTGAAAAAGACTCATCAGTTAAGACTTAAGATAAAATATATAGAGAGTGAATCTCTAGTGGAAACAACTATGTTTGAAGCTAAGTAGAATATCTGGGAAGACATGAGGAGGTCTATGACAAAGGTATGGCCATCCATACAGTTTATGTTCGAACAACAGGACATCATCACCAAATGCAAAGAAACCATTGGAGAGTAGAAAGAGCATCTCAAAAAGAAGCTAAGTGAAGCCACTAACATGATCAAGGTTCTCAACTCAAAGAATAGAAAGGAGTTGGAAGAAATAAACATCTTGGACAAACCTAAAACTATTTTGGAGATAAAGAAAGTTTTATAAAAAATAAATTTAATCAACCAATTGCAAACCAAATGTGAAGCTTTGAATATTGTTTTTCAAATATTTCATAATAAGTTTAAAGTTTTAAATCATAATGGACTGTCAGGATTGGTAGGATTAGATTTTAAGTTGATTAAATTAGAATATTACTACAAAATTTATACACAATTGCAATAGATAAGTCAAAGTTTGCACGTATCAAAGGATAGGTTACAGGGAAGGCATTTCTTGAAGCTCTACAGTTTGATTTGATCATTCAACATCAAATCAAACATTTATTCATTAAAATACCAAATTTTGACAGATACACAGAAGTAGATGAATTCTTCAGAAATATTATGAGTGTAGAAATCCCAAGTGAAGATCAATGAGATAATTTTTTTTATACCATCGAGTAAAAGGATGAATTTTATAGCTTGCTAGCAAATCAGATTTTTGAGGGTCCAGCCAGCAACAACTTTGATCAAAAGGGGCCAAGTCATCAACAACTTCTAAGAAAAAAAAGACACTCCATCTATTTGTTTCCTTCCTCTATTCTTATTTATTCTACTATTGTAAAAAGTTAAGATATTTCTAAGTTTTAGGAATTAGTATAAATAACTCTCATTTCGAGTTATTAAGGGTTGGACCCTTGGATGAGCGAATTTTGTAAACATAAATTGTAAGAGTATTTTTGATGATCGATAATGGAAGAAGGCTTATGAATTTGTCTCATACAACTCTGTTATCTCTGTAAGTTTTTCCAGTTTTCATACAATTTTTTTCTTCATATGTTTAATTTTTATCAAGATAACCAGGTGAGATTAACCATGTTTCAGTAATATTATAATTCCTCCTGAAGTTATTATCAATATAAAGAATTATTTACTTAGCATTTTTTTAATGTAATTCCCTTTAATTTATAAATTGCCAGCGTCTTGATAATGTTAAATGTATTTTGTCAAACTTTTAGACATTTTTTAAAGGTTTTCAAGATTATGATTTATTGAAAAATTCAATTTGAATATTTGATAATCATATATTCTTACATATGTCTACTTAACCAGATAAAAAAATCATAATCACTAGGTGAGATAAACAAGCAAACCTTACTTGTAATTACTGATATTATCTAGAATATTTAATCAATAACTGTTTGCTAAAAGTTATATTATACATTGGTCCTCCAAAATTACAGAACACAACAAAGCATTATAAATTCTTTGGCATGATTATTGACCACAATTATCTCAAAGGACAACATCAATTTGGCTTCGTTTCCTAGGAACAAATTTGATTTTTTTTCCCTAGGACAATGAGAAAACCCCATTCCTTTAAGGTGACTAAAGGTTTAGTTAGGTCAAAATTTCTCACCTGGCGATTCCACTGTGACCAAACTGGCTCCTTCAAAGCACATGAGATCTCGATCTGACTCTAGGATTGTCCAATCCTTATCAAATCCAAAGAGACTGGTAATAAGAGCTTCTTCTAGAAAAAGGCATCAAACCTCTTCTTCTTCTATTCCTCAATAGGAGATCAATAAAATTCCTGATCCTTTCAGATATGCACCTACTCCTTTAGAGCCAGAATAAATACCTCACAGAGTGCATGAGTTAGTATCTAAAGGAGTGGATTTTCCATCAACCTCGTTAGTTCATTCTTTAGAGTCCTATAAATTACCTCAAGAACCTTCTGAATATTCTATATTAGAGTAGGATTTGGAATTAAAATTTCCTAGATTCAAACCTACTGATTTCATTTCCCCTGTTACATATTATGCATCTTCTACTTCACACCAACCACAAGATCTCTATTCTCTTTATTCCAATCCCTTATTTAAACCTAGAGAAGGAGAAGAAGAATTTCAAAAACTAGTTATTATAACTCCTTTAAGGTCCCAAAGAAGGTTTTCCATCCTATTTCATTCTCCTCCTCGTTCTCCACCTCATTCCTCGCCTCCTTCCTCTCCATATTCACCTACAAATTCTACTTCTTTCTCTTCAACTACTAATACTCATGAATCTACATCTACATATTCAAGTATGGTTGGTTTTAGACCAATTGTAGAAGAAATATATGCCCCTCTTTTAATTCCTAATATTCTTAATTATTTCCTCCAGGATATTTAAAACACCTTCCTAGATTTAATGGAGAAACTGGTTAATTAGCTGAAGATCATCTGGCAGCATTTCTGGATTTTGTAGATAACATGAACATAGAACATGAAAATGTTTATATGAGATTGTTTGTGCAATCTCTAAAAGGAAATTTTAGGATTTGGTTTAGGCAATTACCATTTGATTCTATTATATCATGGCAAGAATTAACTAATATATTTAAAAATCAATGAGGAGTGAAGAAGAACCATGTGTATTTCTTAACTGAATTTGAAGAAATAAAAATAATTTTTGGAGAACCAGTTATTGATTTCATCAAAAGATTCAATAATATTTACCACAAAATGCCTCTTTATTGTAAACCTCCTATAGCAGAATCTAAGGTTATATTTTCAAAGGCTTTTGAGGATGACTTTGCTCTCATGTTGAGAGAAAGAACATCCTAAACCTTAGAATACATGCAAACTAATGCTATAGAAGTTGAAGCAAAGAGATTTGCATCAGCCAAGTTAAAAGATAAAGCTAAAAAAGCCCAAAATAAATTAAAATCAAATCAGGAAGCTTCTTCTTCCTCTAAATCTATAAGTGAAGATGAAAAATTGATGAAATTACGTCACTTCTAAGAAACCTATCAATAGGATTTAGAATATTGAAATTCAACCAAGAAAATTCCAACAAATTGTTTCTAGACCCCAAACACAAGTTCAAGGTCAGTATAAAAAGGCCCCTCCATTAAAAATTCTTCAGAGGCCACATAATGACTGACAAGTACCCACACTATTGTTGATTGATGATCAATAGCGTGATGACAATAATTTATCTATCATTGAAAATATTAATAACATAGATCATGCATTCCTTCAGACTACCATTATTCCTGTTCCCCAAAGTAAAAGACCTCAAGGGGACCAAGATACTTCTCAGGTTTCTAAATATCAAGATTTTTCTGAATCTCTGATTACAGAACTTAATAGAATATATGACTTAAGACAAAGAGCTGGTCCTGGTAGACTTCCCAAAAACCCTGTAATAAATTAACCTCAAGTAAAAACTACTGAAACTCAAACTACTTATTTTCAACCTCTAAACTAGTCAAGTGGTTCTGCTTAAATTGATAAAACTATGTTGACTTATTTTAATGTGAAAAAGAATTAGAAAGAGTTAATATTCCCATTCCACTTTGAGAACTTTCTAAAAACCCATGATATAAGAGTCAAGTTTCAAAATGGATCGAAAACTCTAGTGTGGATGCTGAAGGAGATATTATTAATCTGCAAAATGAAAGATCCACCATAGATTTTGGTCCTAGTTCTGATATAATTGATGAATCCATACGACCTTTTTATGTGACTTTGAAAGTGCATGACTCCCAGTTATACAATTGTATGTTGGAGTCTGGTGCTTCACACAAATTAACACTTAAATTCATTACAGAACAACTTAATTTGGATATCACTCGAACCTATCATGACATATATACCTTTGACTCTAAACAGATGCAATTTTTAGGACTTATAAAAGACCTAGTGGTCACTTTACATCAAATACTAGTTAAAAGTGTTGTATTAGACATAGTTGTCAGTAATATCCCCCCCAAATTTGGAATGCTTTTATCAAGATCATGTTGTGCAAAGTTTGGAGGGAGTCTTCAAATGGATATCTCTTTTTCCACTATTCCTATATATGGTGGAGAGAGCCTTAGGTTATATGGAGAAGTAAGATTCGTAAACAATGTTTGGAAAGCTAATTAGGCTAGAAATCATCCCATTTATGCATTTGATCATGATTTTAGCTGTTTCCAACTATCATCAGATATTTCACAGAATTCTCAACTTAAGATTGAGGATTTAAATGGAACCCCTAAAAATGTTCAAACTGAAGTTTGAAAATTATTCTTTGATGGATCTTGCACAAAATATGGAGACGGAGTAGGATTTGTTATGATTTTACCTGACAATGAAAATATTACTCAATCATGTAAGTTATATTTTGAGGTTACAAATAATGTTGTTGAATATGAAGCTTTTATCCTTGGATTACAGCTTGCTAAAAGTTTGAAGGTCCAAAATGTGAGTGTCTTTACTGATTCAGAGCTTATAGTAAGACACCTTAGGATTCTTTGTTAAACAAATCATCCTAGGCTTAGGTCTTATAGAAATTAAATTTGGGACACCATTGAAAATTCCTTTAATGCTTTCAATATCACTTTTATTCCTAGATATGAAAACATTCATGGAGATTCATTAGCTTTTTTTGCTAGTTCTTTTAAGATTCCAAATCAATTTCAAATACAATATCAAATTCAAATCAAATACAGGCAATCAATTCCAGCTAATCTTAAGCATTCGCAAATATTTGAAGATGATGAACAATTAAAATCCTTTCTTCAAGTCATTGATGAATTTTTTGTATTTCAAATTGAAGAAGATAACTCATAAATTAATGAAGCTACCAAAGACAAGGAAAATTTGGATTTAAATTCAAAGGTAGCTCATCATGATATAATACAGGTATCAAATAATTTTATCCCCAAAGCACTTGTTCCTTTACAAAAAAATTTTAATAAAAATGATGTTCCCAAAAATCCATTCTCTGTTTCACCAGAAGATGACATAGAAGACACTAATATTGGAACTGATGAAGAGATTAAAAGTATTAAAAAATTTGCACCTTTAACTACTAAAATAAAATATGAATATATCAAACTTATTAAGAATTACAAAGATGTTTTTTCCTAGTCTTATGCTGATCTCAAAACTTATGACACATATTTAATTGAGCATAAAATTCCACTAAAACTAGAAGCAAAACCTTATCAACAAAGTTAGGAAAGAATAATCCAGTTCTGCTTCCCACCATAGAAAAAGAACTTGAGAAACTTTTAGATGCCCAAATAATTGTCCCTTTAAGATACTCAAATTAGGTTGCCAATTTAGTCCATGTCGGAAAAAATAATGGTGAAATTAGACTCTGTGTAGATTTTAGAAACCTTAAGAAAGAAGCCCTAAAAGATAACTATCCACTTCCAAATATGGATAAATTACTTCATAGAGTGTCAGATGCTAACAGACTCTCTATGCTTGATCGCTTCTCTAGTTATAATCAAATATAAGTGAATTCAGAAGACAAAGAGAAGAATGCCTTTCTACCTATCAAATGCAGTTGAAACATTCCAAAGAGCCATGGAATTAGCCTTTGTTGATGATTTAACTATTTTCTCTGAATTAGATCAGAAACATTTGGAGCACTCGGTGAAGGTTTTTAACAGGTGCAGAAATTTTTGAATATCTCTAAATCCCAAGAAGTCATTGTTTTCCATTAAAGAGGGAAAATTAATAGGTCATATCATTTCAAAATATGGAGTAGTAATTGATCCCAAAAGGTTCTTTGCTATTCAATCATTATCATTACCTAGAAATCAGAAAGAAATACAAGCCTTTTTAGGGAAAATTAACTTTTTGAGAAGATTTATTCCTAACTGTGCATAAATAGTTAAAGACATAACAGATATGCTCAAAAATAACCATGAAGTAAAATGTACCATTCCAGCAAGATATGCATTTGACCAAATAAATAAGGCCATTTTTTAAGCCCCCACCTTATCCAGTCCAAACTACTCTGAGCCTTTCTGTATATTCTCTTTTACTTCTAAAACCACCCTTGATGTTGTCCTTTTGTAGAAGAATGTAGATTATCATGATTAACCCATAGCATTTTTTATCAAGTTCATGAGATATGCAGAACACAAATATGATATCATCGAAAAACAAGCCTATGCCTTAGTTCAAGCCTTGAAATATTTTAAAATGTATGTCCTCCATTCTACCATTATAGCCTATGTACCTAACAATGTTGTAAAATTGTTCTTACACAACCAGACACTGATGGAAGAATAGGAAGATGGATCACTCAAATCCTTGAGTTTGACCTTACCATTAAAACTACCAAGTTAGTAAAGGGACATGGTTTAGCTAAATTGTTAGATGAATATAATTGTAAGGTGTTGGGCATAAACTCTATTTTTGAATTTTCTGAGAAGAATCCTCAGGAACCTTATTCAAATTTGGAAAGTGAGAATCCACAAGAACCTTCCTTAAATGCAGAAGGGGAGAATCAACAAGAACCTTCCCAAAGAATTCAAGGAAACAATCCACAAGAACCTTCTCTTTCAACTCAAGCAGTCCATGTCCACATTGATGAGAAGTTCGTATTATCGGATTGGTATGCAAATATTGTTCATTTTCTCATCCATTTTGAATTTCCATCTCAGTTTTCCAAAAACCAATGCAAAACACTTATTTTGAAATCCATTAAATAATATATCATCAATGCCAACTTATACTGGAAAGATCCTCTTAACGTTCTACTACTTTGCTTGATAGAATCAGAGACTGAACGAATCATTGATCAGTTTCATGCAGGAATATGTGGAGGTCATTATGCTTAGAGAGCAAAAACATACAAAATACTATGGGTAGGATTCTATTGGCCTACTCTATTTTCACAAGTAGGAGAAAAATTCAGAGCATGTGTTCCATGTCAGATGGTTGTTGGTAAGAAAAAACTAGTAGCCCTTCCACTAGTTCTAGTGGTTGTCCCAACACCATTTCTTCAATGGGGATTACAATTTATAGGATAAATTCACCTAGATTAAAGTAATAAGCATAGATGGATCTTAACTGCTACTGACTATTTCACCAACTAGGTGGAAGCCATTCCTATAAGAAATGCCACAGATTCAGTTGTAATCAAATTCATTGAAGAGAACATTTTATCTAGATTTGGTTGTCCACAACAAATAGTTGCTGACAATGCCACAACATTTAGTAGCATAAAGAAGATTGAATTTTGTCAAAAATATTAGATTCAATTGCATCATTTAACTCCCTATTATCCACAAGGAAATGGTCATGTTGAATCATATAACAAGATTTTAGTAAAGGTGATCAAGAAAATTTTAAAAGACCATAAGAAAAATTGGGACATGCATCCGATTTATGCAGTATGGGAAAACGATATTTCTCCCAAAAGATCAACAAGTAAATCTCCATTCCAACTGGTTTATGGTAAAGATGTTATTTTTCCTACAAACTTAGCTTTCACCGTGCTTAAGTTTCTACAATAATCTATTGATGAACCTAATGATTTATTTAGAATAATAAATCAGATTATTGAATTAAATGAGAACAAAGTTGAGATTCAATACAAACTAAGGAAATAAAAATAAGATGAAGAGTATTTTTGACAGAAAGGCTAGGGAAAGAGATTTTAGAGAAGGGGATTTAGTCTTAAGATAGGATGCTAGGAGAGAAGATAAAGGTAAACATGGCAAGTTTTCTAATCTATGGTTTGATCCACTCAACATTGCAGAGGTAAAGGGAAACAACACATTTGTGCTACAAAATTTGGAAGGACAACTCTCAACACTACTCGTCAATGGCATATTTTTGAAAAATTGTATCCCGTACTGAAGAAGATCCTATAGCATCATTGTACATTATCATTTTCTTTTATCATTTCAAATTTTTTTGTTTTCTACATCAAAGACTCCATAGCCCAAGGAGAAGGCACATGGAACTGCTTGTTCTCTACATCCCACAAGGGGAACCAGTCCCCAGCTGGAGCCGATGTTGTATAATTATTTGGTTTTGATAAGTTAGCATGGTATTTTAAAAAATGAAAAATAAAATTCTAAGTTAGAACATGGATGAAACAAATATTTAAAAATGTAAGGAAATTTTATATTTTTGTAGATCCGTGTTAGAATAAAATGTTAGAATAGATTTTTTCTAAAGAAATAAGGAAAATTTTAAAAAATGTTAAGAAAGCATAAAATAAACATATGAATTCTTTACTATTTAGCAAATAAAATCATGGTCGCTTGTTAAAATGCGGCAAGTTACTAAAGGATTAGAAATTTATTTATGATTCTTAAATTATTTTAAAAAAGGGGGTTTAGGTTTCATTTATTAAATTTAATCAATTAAGCACTTATATGTTTTCATCCTAATTTAATATGCGACAAAATGGGTCAAATCACTTGGATAATGCACCTGCAGATTTGAATGGTGGATCTTGAACCCGCTTCGGATCTACAATGGAGAGTCACTTCGCAACCCGCCCAACCATTTCTTGTTAATGCAAGGGGGGTGGGGGGTCTGAAGTGTGGTATTAATGGCTGCCATGTTTCACAATGTGGCATCATGACAGAGTTTCACACCCCCTCTGCCGAAAACCAGAAACCGGGAGGTACCCCCCCCTAAATGCACCAACGTGTTTTCATGCCCAATGACCCTTCGTTCCATGCCTAATGATAGTTACCTCCTGCACCCTCAGCTAATGGATATCCTTCTGATGCCATAAGCATTGGTCTACCGTCCAATATTATTCCTTCACATCACTTCATTTTATCTTCCAACGCTCCACTCATAACTATTTTGATCACCCCGTTGGCCACTAAACCTGCTCGTGAACCGATAATCACCTTGTTAGTCATTAAATCTCCATCAGTGTCATTAAACCCCTATGGTCATATCCCATGCCATTAAACCCAGATCAAATTCTATAAAATCACTTGTAGACTCCCTTTAATCACTTTTATTTCTCGTCCAAATTGCTATTATCCCCACATTTTATTCTAAATTAATTTGTCAGTCTCTGCACCCTACAACAACTATCCTACTTCTATAATCCCTTCCACCCTATCTGTAACCCAATCGTTAAATCCTTTTCTCATTCGATATGCTGTTAAGCATGGCTCCCAAATCCAAGACCCAAAAAAAAATGACCCCTAAGGGTAAAGCTAAGAAATAGGTGACATAAGAACTATAGATCATTAATCATGTTATAGAGGTCACTAATCCAGTTGCAAAAGAGATCTCTGCTGCAACGCCACAGATTAACCTCGACCTCATACCCCTCATCGATGCCTTTTTGAAAGTCACATACTATCATTGCGAATTTGATTTCTATGAGATAAATTTGTGGTTAAAACATAGGAACATAGATAGCCAGGACCATATTAGGTTCTGGGAATCCATATTGCCTTTTTTTTCCTTTCCACAGACTCACCCTTTTCCTGATCTAATTTCCTGGTGTCAAAAACAGTATGACCCTATAACCAGGTTAGTGGTGGCTCAGAATGGAAACATTCTAATCACCATATCCCTTGAAACTATAAACGAGATGCTACTCATTCCCTCATCGGATTCCCTATCCCATTTTTCACGTGTTTCTCTCATGGACCTTTATCACAAACTATCATTCCCTCTGCAAGCTCAGATATTTGACATTTTATCACCTAAAGATGCATAGTTTCCCAAGAAAAATCCACCACACTCATCCTCAATTTTTCCCGAAGCTTTCAAACACTGCATCTCTCTCCTCTCATACTTGCTAGGATACCCAAATGACCAAGTTGTTGATGAACACATCATGGGGTTCTTATCTATTTTTAGCAAATACAAATCGCCATTGTTTATGTATAATTTCAGCCAATTCTTGGCTGAAAACATAAATGAACAATTCATGAACTTAACCACAGAAGGAGTATTCAATTATAATTCTATATTTTTTCACATGTTTTTCTTTCAGAAGACAAAAATTCTACCTATCCACTTCAACAAGAAGGATGCACAGGGAGTGAATCAATCAATGATTCACTAGACAGAGTTTTTCAGAGCTTCATCAACAACCACTTCTTTTTTAGAGTTCATAGACTGATTCATACATCTAGTAAGGAAACTCCTTACAAGTCAATCAGAGCCTAGAATTGGAGAAAAAATTAAAAGGATACTCCACCTCAGCTAGCAAGCTAAAACTGGTGATTCGTACCTATATAAAAATTACACAAAAATCGTGGTATATGATTGTGAAATCACACCATATAAACATCCATGATATGTCCCTATGAGAGTTTTCTCCTTAGAGTACATTAGAAAAAAAAAATATGTATGAGTTACATTTTGTCTAACGAAAGAGGAAAGATCTGTTTAAACACAAAGCCAACATTGGATCATTCATGTGCAATACTAGAGGAGCAGGTGCTGAAGCAGATGAAATGTTAAATAATATGGGTTTTCAACCGATTTTTACATGGTCCTATGACCCCCATGGCATTATTTCTGCTCTAAGATTTGAACTCAAAACAACTTCCTACACTCATACCTCTAGAGCAGAAACAGAGAAATACATGAACCAAGATGAATGGGTTGAAGGCACTCTCCAGGAAGTAGATGAACATGTCATTTCAACTTATAATGTAAAGACCCATGTTCCTGATAGTAAACAACAGAAGAGAATCATAGAAGAGCTTCCACATGCCAAAGAAATACTCAAGTAATGCATCTTGCAGCACAAAAATTCAAAGCATGTTTCCACCTTACGCTTAGAGGGAGACAACCATAAATTATATATTTGGGAGAAAATGAAGTTTATACATCTATCAATGTTCCTAAAACACCTCCATCATCATCACCTACAAGAGAACCATTGGAGATTATCCAGCATTCAGATGCCATCTTTGTTGAAGAGAAAAACATTTTCTCTAGATTCTTAGACATCAAACATGAGAATGAAGCATTGAACTCTGATGTTTATAGTCAATTCTGGAAGAAAACCTCTACATCACATCATAAGCTTCTCACTACCTTTGATAGTGAGAAATTAAGGATGGAAATGGACTTTTTGCAAGAAATGGTGCCATTTCCAAAGACTCATGTTTAGTATAAGAAGACTCCCTTCTCTTTT
Organism: Pinus albicaulis; assembly: GCA_034641835.2. NCBI lineage: Eukaryota > Viridiplantae > Streptophyta > Pinopsida > Pinales > Pinaceae > Pinus > Pinus albicaulis. Next base: position 626,395,911 of record CM076584.1, on the reverse strand, counting down.
GATGAAAATTAGATCCATCCAATTCATCAGATGGACATGCACAGGTATTCAATAGAGATACCATTTTCAACAATGAAAACGATAACCATGTAACTTTCTAAACTAAAAGCTGCATTATCAAATGATCAATATCAATTGAAGATTGAAAAATTGTCTTCATTGGCTAAAGACAACAGATTGAAATCATTGGAATAACTTGTGGTGAAATATGGGTATGACCCAAAATATTGCAAGGTAGTTGAGGAAGTCATTATAAATAAGAATGTAGACATCTATGCTCTGCGCAAACAAGTCAAGCCACCTCAACTGAAGACCCACAGACTAAGGATATTTCCAAAAATGAATATAACAAAGAGGAGATGTTGAAATTGTTCATTGATCAAAACATGAAAATTAGAAACATGGAAGAAAAAATTGAAGAATTACTACTAAAAGAGAAATCAACACTTCAGGTGACCACTTATCCAATACAGCAACTCAAACATCTTCCGCAAGTACAAAAATTTCAGGAGCTTTGACAACAACTGCTGCAAAAAAATTGGCACAAGATCTCGTTATTAAGAAGAAAGGACATCAGAAATTACAATAGAGGTTTCATATTCTTGAGTCACAAAAGATCAAAAATAATACTTTATACATGGAGGAAATGTAAAAGACTCATTAGTTAGGACTTAAGATAAAATATCTAGTGAGGGAATACCTAATGGAAACAACTCTAGTTGAATCTAAGCAGAATATCTGGGAAGACGTCAACAGGTTTGTGACAGAGGTATGCCTATCCATACAGATTATCTTCGAACAAAAGGAGATCGTCACCAAATGTAGAACATCCATTGCGGAGCAGAAATATCATCTAAAAAAGAAGCCAAGTGAAGCCACTGACATGATCAAGGTTCTCAACTCAAAGAACAGAGAGGATTTGGAAGAAATCAACATCTTGGACAAAACTGCAACCATTTTGGAGATAAAGAAAGTTTTACAGAAAAGAAATTTAATCAACCAATTGGAAACCAAATGTGAAGCTTTGAATATTGTTGTTCAAATATTTCATACTAAGTTTAATGTTTTAAATCATAAAGGATTGTCAATATTTGTAGGATTATATGATAAGTTGATTAAATTAGAAGATTGCTGTAAAAAGTTATACACAATTGCAATAGATAAGTCAAAGTTTGCAGGTATCCAAGGACATGTTACATGGAAGGCATTTCTTGAAGCTCTACATTTTGATTTGATCATTCAACATCAAATCAAACATTTGTTCATTCAAAGACCAACTTTTGACAGATATACAGAAGTAGATGAAATATTTAGAATGATGATGAGTGTATAAATCCCAAGTCAAGATTAATGAGATAAATTTTGTGAGACCATCGAGTAAAAGGATGAATTTTACAGCTTGCCAAAAAATCATATTTTTGAGGATCTAGTCAGCAAAAACTTCCATCAAAAGGGGCTAAGTCATCAACAACTTCCAAGAAAATAGAGACACTCCATCTATCTGGTTCCTTCTTCTATTCTTCTTTATTCTATTATTGTAAACAGTTAAGATATTTCTAAGTTTTAGGAATTAGTATAAATAACTCTCATTTCAAGTTATTAAGGGCTGCACCCTTGGATGAGAGAATTTTTGTAAACAGAAATTGTACAAGTCTTTTTTATTATCAATAATAGAAGAAAGATTTTGAATTTTTCTCGTACAACTATGTTCACTCTGTAAGTTTTTCCAGTTTTCATACATTTTGTTTCTTCATATTTTTTTCTTGTTATAAAGATAACTAGTTGATATTAATTGTGTTTCAGTAATCTTATAATTCCTCTTGAAGTTATTATCTGTAACGTCTCCCTTACCAACACTACCAAATTTTTTTTTTTCTTATCAACTCTATAAGTATACCTGAGTTTTTATTTTTTTGTTTTTGTCTAAGACACCTCTATCAAATAGAATGTGAGTCATTGTTGGTTCACTTCTTGTTATATTAAATAACAAAATACATTCTCCAACCTTGATTTTTCATCTTTGTATCTTACCCTTGAATACATATTCCTTTCCTCTTATTATAACTTGAGCGTAGTTATACTGTTGTCTCCTTTGCTCAATTTAATGTATTTCCTAATTATATAGATATGCATTTCAATAATACATATATCCATATCAAATCGGATCACCATATATATTTTATTTTATACATACATCTATGTCATTAGTTTCGTCGATCCTAGTAACGTCGTGTGATTGCACCAGATCGTCATTCGAACTAAAGTTTGTTACTTCGCATGGAGTTAAAATGTAACTCAACGTATTTGGTTGTAGTTCTGCCCCTTATGGTTTTCACGTCTTGCACGGACCTGGTTGGATCGAATGATATATTATTGTACTCGTCTCCATTTGTAATCTCACCTCATCTCTGCGAATTTATGATGTTATAAATGTCATTTATGGTTTTGGCTCCATATGCATCTCGTTTCTGGTTTTGAGAATTTCTTTTTAACCCACTTGCCATGTATTGGGATTTATTTGGAGTCCTATTCATAAATGTGATGTCCTGTTAACCATTCGCAACGTTTTAACGAGTACCATCGTATTTACGTCAGGGATTTCCTTCCTGAACATAGATTTGATCTACCTATTTTAATTCTTTCTGTGTTTATACGTTCAAGAGATCTTGGTACACATCTACGATGTAGGCTCTATAGCGCTACACGTGTATGGTCAATCTATGTAGTTTTTTAGGGTTTCCTGAGGTATATATGGTTTGATTTATTTTACGAACAAGTTCATTTCAAATTCAGCCTTCGGCAATGGACCCTTCTCATGAGACTTGTTCGCTTCAGTGGTGCAATGAGTGCGTTTTCTTGTCATGGCGTTAAGTTCACCACCGAGTTGCTGAAGATCCAGGTATATTAGATTTTTTTCCTTGGTTCGCATGGGATTCACTCCAAAATCCTTGCGACTTTCTGGGTGTATGCTTCACATTACATGTTTTCTTGCTTGTGAAGTTTCCAGTAGAATTGTGCTGTCGATAGGATTTAATATTAACTCTAAGAATGGAAAGGTTTGTTTTATGATTTAAATCTCAAAGATTTACCGTGTAGTTCTCCTTCATAAGGCATCATTCAATCTTTTTGACTTTCTTCTTCTTCTCTAATACAATTTTCGTGTGCTTTCTACAGGGAAGTGTTCACGACCCTCCTTCATCATCGCACTAATAGCTCGATGATTCGGCGAAGCCTCCATTCCATAGTCGGAATGGCGCAATCTTCTTCGATGGTGAGACTGAACTCTTGTATTGAATTCGTTTTTTCCATCCTTAAAGTTTTATGAGATATTGATGCCCCTTGGCATTCCCCTACCGGAAATGATATATCACTCTTTACCTCCATTTGGTTCCTTTCCAGTATAAGATTAAAAAGAGGTCTCCAACTACTATAGGTAAGCTAGTTCTTATCTTCATTACTTGGTTTGCTTTATTTTGGTTTACTATGGATATACGCCAGCCTTATCTCTTTAGTAGATTAACTTGACTCTGCTATCTGGTTACAGGTACAAAAGCCCTGGTTGGTTTTATATGGTTCATCCCATCTTACGATTTCGAAATCGTCTCAACTCGTGAGAGCTCAAAACTATAATAACTCGTTCTCATTTTAATTTGTTTCAGGTTAATAAATCACTGTCTGGCAACTCCTAGATTTGTCGCCCTCCTTTTCATTTAGCTTTTTCATAGAATTTATGTACTGTGAAATACAAGTTGGATTGTTTTCTCTCAAACCATCATGGCTATGTCTGTAAATACGACCATTGGTCTATGTATGCACGGCTTGTAATATTTGTGAACTCTGGACATTCGTATACCAATTTGGTTTCTCAGACCTTGGTTAATCTATAGATAATTAACTTGGTCCTGCATGTAAGACCGAGTGTAGGTCTGTGTATTTATATTTTTCCTACTGAAATTTTTGTTTAAACAATATTACCTCTATGGTTCATGCTATGCACCGTTTTTATTGGGAAGTTAATATTCACCTATCTGTCTTTGCCTCTTATTACTAATTTTTCTGTTATATGATATCTTGTTCAGATAAACCAAACTCTTTTATGTGTTAGCAATGTGTCCTTCCGCTCCTTCGAATTTAATATGGTTTCCACTGTACATTAGATTTAATAAAAAAAAATTCACGTTCTACTGTCTGGGTTTCCTATCAGGAACCAAGGTATCTCTTCACCATTGGATATTATCCCAAGTCAGTTACTGTAACTAGACTCTTTATGGTTATTGTTGAGATCCGTACTCATATCACATGTACTTTCATTGCAGGGTAATAGTTTAATCATATCTCTATTTTATTGCTACAGTAAATCATAAGAGCAGCTTATTATAAAATGTCTTTGGGAAATAAATATAGATATAGACTAATTTAATACCAGATATCAATGACATCTATCTTTCTGTCATACAATCTTTAATCATTCTGCAAAGTATAGAGTTCGATGCTGGTTATAATTGCTTTGAATTTTTCCTACAGTGATGTTTACCATACTGCTTTCATTGTTGTACATTAGCACTTATTTTCCTCTCTTTAGTATAATAATTCTACAATGTATAATGATTTCACAGTATTCGAAATTATGAATCCTGAGGTACCACGTCTTACTCATTCCTGATCATTGAAATAAAATTCTTTCATTGGATAGATCCATTATTTCCCAGTTACAACTAAAATCTTAACAATAGCTTCACAGATGTTTGTGCATGTACTCTTTCTACTAGCAATAGGTTTTTAAATTAACCTAGATAACTTGGTTATTGAATAATAATTTTATCTCCAAATTTAAACCATGTTCTGGTGTAGAGATTCTGGTTGATATCCCATTACCACTGTACCTACAACTATACAGATTCAAGAGGATGCACTTCTTCTAGAAATTTTGTAAATGTGTGGAACACTAGAAATAAAATATAATAAGAAAATTATTCATTCACACACTATTAAGCATACCACTACTGCAATTGACCATTCCTCCCAACCTTAGAGTTCCTCTATCTCCAGAACTCACCCCCGAGCTGAGATCACCTCTACCACAGACCAACCTCTAATCTGTTTAGGAGTAGCTTATTTAAGCTGTTGCTCCCCAAAGCCTGTTTCCAATTCTGCATCCAGAATTTCAGGATGCTTTTCTTCCTGCTTGGCTAGGCTTCCCTTATTTAGGGATTTTTAAAGCTGCTTTATGCTTTCTCAGCTTTTTACCTCTTCCCAACTACTCTCCACCTCATTGGGGAATAACTATATTTTTCCTCAAAAATCTAATTTGGAAATAAATTATTTCAAGGATTTTTGAAATATTTTTGGGGAATTATTTGCCTCTATCCATCCTCATAGATTTAGCAAGTGATATCATACTTCTCATTTGGTCAATCTGCACAGAATTGTTTTATTTATTGTTCATAATTAGATATTTAATTACATCCACAAAATACCTTTTCCTTGGGGTCCACTCCCCTCAGGACTAAAGTTCAAATTTCTAGCTTTGAAATAAAACATAAAACTAGGGGTGTTACATATTCCACCTCTGAAAGCAAACACCGTCCTCGGTGTTGATAACTAGCTACTAGAGTTCATTTTTCAAACAAAAATGGATATTTTTCCATCATTTCAGCTTCTCTTTCCCAGGTAGCTTCTTTAGCAATAAAGTGCTTCCACTGCACCTTTACTCTTGCTATCGTACGATTTCTCAATTCAATTTCTTCCCGCTCCAATATTTGAAGCAGCTCTGGAAGGAACTCCCCTTCTGGTTCCACCTGTATCACATTCCAATCAACAATGTGGGAAGCATCATGTATATATCTTTTTAATAATGAAACATGAAACACATCATGAACTTTAACATGGGATGGTAAGGCCAGCTTATAAGCCACTGGTCCCACCCTTTCTAACACCTCAAAAGGCCCACAATATCTAGAAGCCAATTTTGCACAAATTCCAGCATAAAGTGTGCTTTTTTTCGGTTTAATACGCAAATACACATGCTCCCCCACTTTAAATTCTTGATGTACCCTCTTCTTATCAGCATAGTTTTTCTGGCGATCTTGTGCTGTCTTGATGTTTCTCTGTATTTGTTTAACAATTCTTTCCATCTCTTGTAATGCATCTGGTCCCAACATTAGTTTATCTTCAGGTTGGCTCCAGCTCAAAGGGGTAAGACATTTCCTTCCATAGAGTGCTTCAAACGGACTCATTCTGATGGAGGATTGATAGTTGTTATTATAGGCAAATTCAGCTAAATGCATGTAGTCTTCCCACTTTGATGGTCTATCCACAGGGAAAATTTTAAGAACCCCCCTAAATTTATATATATAATAAATAGGTGAATCCCCGTGATACATAGGAAAAATGGAAGGCGATTTTATTAATAATATAATATGTATATATAATTTTTTGGCGAATCTCTCACGAGATTATATTATCCTATAAAATCATGGTGAATCACCAGTACAAATGGCGAATCACTACTACAAAATGGTGAATCATTGTCTAGTGGAGTTCGGAGTGTTGGTTCCAATGAAGATATGGTAATTGAACCAGGAGTAGAAGGAAGAGAACCACCGAGACCAAGCATGGCACATGGTGACTCGTGAGGGAAGTAGTTTTCATGTAGTTTGGAAAATGCGTTCTTCTAGTTCTGCTAAGCGTAGTGTTGTTTCTCATCCTACTACTAGAACTGATATTGAGGTTGGAGAGGAGTTTGAGGAAGAATGGAAGGTAGCAGTGGTGGAGAATTACAAAGAGTACCCCATGATGGGCTCCATCTTTCCCTTTGGTATTTGTGCCTGCAAGACCTTCTGTCCATTGAACCAACAATTAGCCGTTCAACCAACAATCAACTTGACTGAGTTGATTAGGTACGAGTCAAATTAGACTAATATTCAAAACTATGCTTTGCACTATCCCATATTTATCACAATAATGCTACACAACATTGTGCATTTGCACCTAACTCTCAATAATTCTTTTCCAAGAAAAATCTATAATAAGAAAAATATTTTACTATATTCTAAAAGGTGTAGATGTCGAAATCATGCCACAAAGTGAAAGGAAATAAAATACCTTTCCTCAAACCACCAAATATATAAAGAAAACAATAACAATTATAATAATAGAACTAGATCTATCGATCTATCGATCTATGCATGATATGAGAACCATAAGCATTCAAGAGACTAATTTCAAACTCAACAAAATCCTCTAAGCAAGCAACAAACAAACCACTAAAATTTTCAAAGATATCAAGGCTAGACATTAACACAATTTCATGTACTTGAATAAGCCCATTGTTGCTTAGCGTTAGACTTCTTAAATTAGTTCTTTATCATTTAATACTAGGACACATAAAAATCCTGTTACAAAAAACATAAACTCTCATAGACCAATCGTCCCATTGCCTATAGATCTTTGCTAGGGAAGAAATGATGCAGTAACTAGTATAGATTCTCTGTAACTCTAGATCTATTAAGCAACAAAAGGGATAAATATCAAATAACTTCTCAGGCTTAAAAAAATATAGGGTCAAGTGGATCTATGCTAGTTTATATATATTTGTAACATTAAACATCAAATATGAAATAATTTCCATGTTATTTTATCAGTGTCCATGTCTATTACAATGATGTCTCTGCCACCCAAGCTTTAATGCACCTCACTTTCTGTCAATGCAACTAGAGATCTAAAATGTAGTTAGTTCTATTATTGTTTAATACTTTTAGGATAGAATTAAATCCAACATTAAATATGTGATAAATTTATCCTCCATACAAACCCTAAGACTTTGATGAATATATCTAGAACGTAGAACTTTTACAACATATGTTTCCACGAAATAAATTAATTACTCTATTGAAAAAAATTTAATTTTGAAAATCATAATTTCATTCTATTTTATGAGAAATCTATTTTAATATTTACGGTTTGCTAGAATGCACAGCTCTGTTCAATGCAGTGCACATCCTTTCCCAAAAACTTGTCCACGGCTTATCCCTTTGCCAACCGCTGGCAGTAAGTTGCAACTTATTTCTTCTTTTGTAATCTGCTCCAAAACTACCACGGCAAAATGATCCCAATCACTGCAACAATTTTTAAAACTGCCTGATATTTCAACTAAACCTCTTTCCAAAAAGAAATCTCAGAAAAGAAAAAAAAAAACATTCAATGAAGTGAAATACTGTAGCTTGTTTTGTTAAATTTTGGAAAAAAAATGGTTTTTACTCGGTTTGGTGTTGTTTTTAGTGTGACTTTTTGAAGTTTCAGGTGCTGGAATCTGATGAAAAATTTTGAGGTAAAATCTTGGTTTTTGTTATTCAAACTGGTTTGTTGACTCTATATATGGATTTAGCACCCTCAAAAACCTCTAGAGCACTTCGATTGTGCAAAGTTAGCAATCAAACTTCTGTTTTCAATAAATTCCTGCCGGTGTCTAACCCTCCGATTTCAAAAGATTTTTAATCAATCCAGCTGTCAGAAAACATAAAACCACATTCAATGAAGTAAAATTTCAAACTCTTGTTTTTTCAGATTCTGGAAAACGTAATAGTTTATGACATCAAAGTAAAAATTTCAAACATAATATTGACAATACTGGAAAAGCTTAATGAATTGAAAAAAATCATAATTTTTGAGCCTTCAATGTCTCAAGATTTTTCATCGATCCAGTTGTAAAAAACATAAAACCCATACAATGAAGTAAAATCCGGAACCTCTGTTTTGTGAAATTCTGGAAAAGGTCGACGAAGTGAAAAAAGTCATAAATTTTTTATAAGTAAAATTTCAAACCTCTGTTTTGTCAAAATCTGGAAAAGGTTATATTTTGTATGTTATGCTTTATGACATCTTACACATTCAATGAGTCAAACTTGAAACCTCTGTTACGTCAAATTCTGGAAAAGGTTAATGAAGCGAAATAATTTAGTTGGTTGTTTACAAATTTTGGTAAAAATCACAATGTCTGAGCTTTCAATTTCTGAAGATTTTTCCTCGATTTAAAAAAAAAAAAACATAATACCCATTCAGTAAAATTCCAAACCTCTGTTTTGTCAAATTCAGAGCAAAGGTTATAGTTTATGATAAAAACACACTCCATAAAGTAAAATTTCACAAATCTCATTTGTCAACTTCTGTAAAAGGTATCGTTCATGAGCCTTCAGGGTTTATAGAACCTCACAAATATTTTCTTAGTTCATCCATGAATTTGGAAACTACAGGAAACATCTCAAGAATGACGTAAAAAGAATAAAAAATCAGCAAATCAGCCAAAGCTCTTTCAAAATACACAGTTATTCACAATCCAAACACCACAATCAAACAATTTTTGACATCCCTGCTCTGTATTACTGTATGTTCCACATCCGCAAGATAGAAACTGATATGCATAACCACAAATAAATCTCCTAAAACCACTTAAAAAAAAGGATATGTTGTGTTAGTTTTCCCATGCAACGAACCTGTTATTAATAGAAATTTTCAAACTTAGAGACCAATTAAGGCAACTGCACTGCTTAATATGTTCAATGCGTATCACACAAACATTTAAAAGAGATTTCTAAGCTATCACTTGAAATTGGACGCCTTTCTATCTAGAACAAAAAAAGAGATTGAACAAGGATCTTGTTGGATTGTGGGTAACACTGAGATCTCCCAATAGCTTAAGGACAAGAGTCATAAGTCGGCTCCTTATCACACTGTTCTGTATGCTTTCAAAACACACACACACACACACACACACAGATATATATATATATATACGCTTGTAACAGCGATAAGGACTTGGCCTCTTCTTCGATACACAAAATAGGGTTACTTTATTTTACTTATATGGATGACATAGGATGCCTACTGATAGTCTTTTATAGGATACATTTCATGTCTTGCATACAAGATCTCGATTTCCTTAAATTATGGAGGGCTTTCGAACTGTCGTTTAAAAATTCTGGTCTTCCTTACAAACATGTGGAATGAGAAGTCCACCACCTTTCTTCTTTTATAGCCTGAAGATCAAGAAATCACAGACCAGGTGACCTATACTAGTCGGTCAAATTGACAGAGTGTGATAGTATATAGTTGTGCGTTATGTGTAAAATATCAAAGTGTAATATGGTGATGATTCACTACTTCTCGGTTGACAACTTTTAGTTACCATAATTGTCATACTTTTAGTTTTGATCAAACATTCAGATTACCAGAAAATCAATCATATTGCATATCTTGTTGTAGTTCATGGAATTCCTGCTTAAAAATTACAATGTCAATTAGCCTTTCAAACTGGGTCAAGATCTGATCAAATATTTCCTTATTTTTTTTAGTATATTAGATTTGTGATTGAATCTCTAAACTGAGTCTAGCACTTAACATCAATGGTCACTTAGAACAATCCTTAAACTAACCTCAAATACAACCACTCAATAAGCTTGATTACAAATGATTTCACTTTGAAGAACAACACAGTGAAACTCTCTCCAAACAGGTCATAGAACTTAACATTGTAGTTTAGTCCACTGTTCTTTCTATGCCTTAAATTACTATAGGCATTTGCCAAAGAATCCCTATATTAATCAACAAAATTTGCACCAACATTTCTTACCACAGTACAAACTGCAAAAGACCTCATAATGTGTCAATAAACTCATGTCCTAGAGGGTTGATATCTTATCAAAAGGAGTTGCACTAGTCTTCTCAATTGTTTGAAACCTTGACGCATGCTAAAAAAAATAGAATAGTGTGAATACTCTCGCTAGATTACTTCTCTACCATAGGGCCAATAATCCCTACATCTAGCACAGCCCTAAGCCCAACAGAAAAGACAAATTGTGCCACAAATGACCTTTGTTGAGGAGGTCGATAGGCCTCAAACAATCTGCTCCACTAGCAAGTGACCTAAACAAAACAAAAAATCCATATTAGATTCATTTCTCCATAGGGTCCAATACCTTAGAAGTTAGTTCCCAAAATAATGCCTCAAATCAACACACTAGAGCTTGCAACAAGATACTTCAAGTCCATTGCTTCATCTCTTGTGATTGCATTCCTCCTCTTGCTTGGGATTGACCTCACCAAGATCTTAATATTTCTTATCAGCAAAAGCAAGCACTAACAAAGAAAGATGCATTGAAAAACTATGCAAGAGTAGTGATACAAGTCTTTAGCTATGAAAGAAATCTGGGAAGAGATTTCCTACAACTGGGAAAAAGAACATCGCAATACAAAGCTCCTAATTTGAACATTGTCTTTCTAAGAACTATATAAAGAGAGATAACGGGCATATCAGTAATCTGTATTTATAACTGTAATTTAAAAATAAAATGCCATTAAGCAAAAATAGAGATAACTGACACATCCTCAGTGATCTGTATTAATAACTGTAATTTAAAAAGAAAATGCCATTAACCAAAAACCTGTGAAATATGCTTTAGACTATGCTAATTATGTTTATCAACTAGTTTTATGCTTTAGACTATGCTAATTATGTTTATCAACTAAGCTTATGCTTGTGAGGAGGAAAGTCATCTCATGTCTTCTGGAATGTTCATCAAATTGTTTACCTTGATAAATAGCGAAATGTTGGGAATTGTTTGTCCAAATTTTGCAGAAGGAAAAAAAATCTAATGTTCTGATAGTCCAAGTGTCCAAATAGGCTTCCATGATTCTACTACCAAGTAACCTCAACTGAAAAACAAACATCCTACTACAGTGGATACATTCTCTATGACTTGAGCTCCATAACCTGCTTTGGAGTCTAACCTGTGTCATGAGTCCAACATGACCAGTTTTGAGCTTCAACATGATTTGCATGTGGGATTAGAGAATTACAGCAGCTGCCACAGTGACAAATGGAATAATTGGCAGGTCTGAGATGTCTTTCGCATTTAGTGTTAAAGCTAAATATTGTTTTTTCCACTCTAAAAAATGAAAAAAAGGGGAAGTGTGAGAAGACTTTTATGTTAAGTGTTAATGCTAAATTTTATTTCAAGCATTCATTGTTTAAAATGTTATTACATTGTGATGGTTGCATTTCCAAATGGCTCCACTGTTTAGTGATCATGGTAGAAAAATTGCAAATGTCTTTTCATAGTCTTTTGTTCGTTTGTTCTCTCTCGAAAGCCCTTGCACTGCCTGCTCTGAACTACATCACCAAGATGACCAGCTCTAAGCTGCAATTCTATCTGCAAAAGGTCATGGAGCCTTGCTTCAGCTACAACAGTGAAAAAAAGTGAAAACAATAAGTGCTGATGGCTTCACCATCTACTGCAAGGGAGGCCTTAATGACACATAGGCTAAACCCAGGTAGTTTAGGTTGCATAAGACCTTCTGAACCACCATATAAAGGTTTAGGTTCTTTCAATATATTCGTACATCTAAAAGCATTGTAAAGTTCTAGAAATTAGAGTTTTGTATTAACATCACTGAGAGAACTATCGTATCATCTGCAATTGTCAGTTTTCTTCTTTTTCACCTGATCTCATTTACCTATCTTTTTCATGTTTCGTTAGATGTTAGCATCTAAGTCACCATGCACAATTTGGAGTTTGCTCGTGATAAGCAAAGATTCCTGAAGAAATTAATGATTGTCAAAAAAGTTGAAAAGAATTGTCATAATACTACGCAAGCATGTACAATAAAGTCTATCTTCATAGTATCATACCCACATTCATTAGTAAGAGAGGAAGTTAATTTGAGGTTCAAAAAATGGGTAGAGGATAAAGAACATAGAACGAAGACGCTGCTATCTGCAATATGTCAGAAGTTTCTGAAGATTTTCCAGCATTCACTCTAATTTGACATCAGTTTCCCATTTAAGAAAAAAAAGGCATTTTAGAAATTTGTTTGCAACTATTTTAAAGTTTTTGATTGCCAAGAGACTTGGCAAATATGAGTCTATATTTAAAAAAAATAAAATATTTGGTTTTAGGAACATTCAACAAAGCCATAACTTACAACTTTGGATATACTTGAGCCAAATTTTATTTTCAGATCACATAATGAATTTGATCTCAAACCATGCAGGATACATCCATGTATTGAAATGATTGAGCTTCTCACCAAAATTTTATGTAATGTATTTGCAGATGGTGATGGAACTTTCACTTTTGAAGATGATCTTGGAACATCTTCTGCTGAAGTAGATGAAGTTCCTCACTGTTCCTCAGACAGAGATGGAGAAGTTGATAGGGATGTTTTGCCTGCAATGTTGGATCCTTTGGATGATAGTTCAGATTCTGTGAAGGCAGAGGTGGTAGGTCAAAAAGCCATAGATGTCGACAATCCAGATACTGGATCCTTGCAAGGTTCTTTGGGCTACAAGATTAAAAAACATAATAGTGGGGAAAGAGTAGGAGAAGATGAAGCCGATGATTTAATGTTGGTTGGAAAACAAGCAGATTTACCAGAGAGAAGGAACATTTTCACCTTTGAAAATGATCTTGGCACATCTTCTGCTGAAGTTGATGAAGTTCCTCGTTGTCCCTCAAACAGAGATGGAGAAATTGATAGGGACGTTTTGCCTGCAATGTTGGATCATTTGGATGATAGTTCAGTTTCTGTGAAGGCTGAGGTGGTAGGTCAGAAAGCCATAGATGTTGGAAATTAAAATATTAGATCCTTGCAAGATCCTTTGGGCTGCAAAATTGAGAAACATAATAGCTGGGAAAGAGTAGGAGAAGATGACGCTGATGATTTAATGTTGGTTAGCAAACAAACAGATTTACAAGAGATAAACAACATTTGTGAAAACTTAGTCCTCAATACCTCATCTGTGTTAGAGGTAAAGAAAATTCAGAAAGAAACAACAGATGAGAAATCTAAGAAAGAGAGTGATGTTTATGAATATAGGCAGAAAAGCTTTCTCAGTCCTATTTTTCCGGCGAGTGCCACTTCCTATTCACATTCATTAACTGAAGATTTGGAACCAGGCAAAATTATGGCCACATCTGGTAAGATTTTCAAAGGATTTGAAATTAAACCAGTTTTTCATGAATGCAATTTTGCTTCTGCTTTGTGTGTTGATTAAATAAAATGTTGGAATTGATTAAGAAATATGTCTAACATGTACAAATTGTCTTTTAAGAACATTACCATAGGAAAGGTTTTTTTTCCTTCTCAGCTGCCAATTCTTCTTTGAAATAAATGTTATGCAAGAACTGGCTCAGCTTGTACATTAACAGACTGCAAATTGATTTTGAGGAATTGATGCTAATTCTTTTCAAAATGTCAGTTCCAGTCAGTGAAATTCAAAGGCAAGAAGTGCCCCTTTTCTTGTCAAACAAAAACAGTTTTTCTGAAGGAATGTTAGCTGTGTCACTGGGGAGGAAACCATGCTATGGATGGCTGTCATCAGATGAGGAACTTTCTCCATGTTGTGGATGATTTTGTCACCCTCCTAGAGACAGTCTAGAGTTGCCATAGACCAGTGCCTAGGACATCTTAATATAGCAAGGAGTCCCTTATAATTGGGTCGTCAGTCCAAGAACTCACTTACTATCTCTTGTTAAAACAAGGAAACTAGATTTGAATGGGACTAATCTCTCTCTCAGAAGCTGATACAAAGATAAGAATCATGTATGAACATCATGTAAAACCCCAGTACGAAGACATCAGACAGTTAAGAGACCGCTTACTGTAAAGAGGGTTGATTCAAATAATATATCACAGAAATCAGATATCAAGAAGTGAGTGCAGTGAGGAAACATAAGAAGATATTAGCTGGCATGAGACTGATACCCAGATACACAACAGAACCATATAAGGGCACACCAATTTACGAATCCTTATATGACAATGGTGTTTTAAAAGCACCCTCCTCAAACAACTAATATAGCAGAAAATATGGAAAGAGTGAACATGGAACAGTATATCATGACTAGGCCTATTTAAAGCGCTTGACTAATTCCAGAAAGGGCACCACTTAAGATGAATCCTTACTGCAAATTAGTGAGCCACTCGCATTCTAGAACATGATACAAGAAGATAAATAGTATGAAAAGAGATATTGTATTAACACATGAGAGAAATTACATACTGTGAGATATCAAAGACCAGAATCCTCAATACAGTTATAACCCCTCCTCACTGAGACCCTACGGGATCTGAAGCTTCATACAGAAATCTTACCAAAATGTATACAGAAGTCCTCTCACTGCACAGTTTTCTGATAGAAATCTGGAACCCATCAAATGTCTTATTTCTGAGTATTTATAGAGAAGACAGAAACTTCTAGAGGAGGAGGGAGAAGAGGCCCAATTAATGACTCAGTTTGAACCAAAAATGGCGGAAAACATTCGCGCCTTCTCTATGAATGACTGACTATAAATGAATATACCTAACAGTCTGTCTAAAGAAATAAATGCTGGGAGATAAAAATCTCCTTATATACAAGACAGAAACAATAAAATATATATACTGTGATGCTTTTAGCTGAGGGAAAATCTGCTGCTGTAAGAGATTTGGAATAATTTGAATTCCTGTACTGTACTTTTGGCTCCTGGCTTTAGATTTGAATCTTGGATCTTTAATGCGGGGCAAATTTATCTGGAGGGTCCTGAGGATCCATATCTGTGTCTTCTTTAATGGTTGTCATTCCTCACGCCTACCCTCAGCTTTTTCATTAAATTACACCCACAGGAGGGCTTCTTTGATGGGCCCCGAACCTTTGTAATAGCGGCAGCGGATTGAAATATCTTCCTGTTATGTCAAAACCTGCAAAACCCTCGAAATGTTAGAAAAACCGACACAGGTGAAGGTGGGGATGATGGAGGCGGAGGCGGAGGTGATGATGTGGACACAGACCAGGGACGGGAACACTCAGGGTGGTGGAAGAAAGTCAATGGAGGTTTTCACGAATGAACGAAATGTGACAGAGTCTAGACGTGAGGAAAGAATAGCGGCAAATACGAATAAAACATATAAAAACACACACACATATATATATATATATTGGCGCGGAGAAATATTATGGATGTACGAGAGCGAAACACATAGGCGCACAAGGGACAAGTGGGAGTATGACGTGGCGGAGTTAACGAGCGGGAGTGGGTGAGAAAAACACGTTGGCGGGCCATAGAACGTGGCGGAGACGAAATAACAGGCGAGCAACTCCGGAGAAAAACCACCGTCAGATCGGGCTCGGTAGATCCAACGGCTCCAATGAATTCCGCTGCCCGGCGATCCTTCAGACTTTAACGCGCGAGGGAAAACGGTTTTGCGGCCCGTACCAAGAACACGCGGCAACTTTTGTATGGGATCGCTGCCCCCGCGGTAAATACCGCCGGGCCGATGAGAGTGGTGCGGGGGAATACCGCCTGTTTCAGGCACGCGGGGTACACATGTGGGGGCCGCCGTATAAGAAGGTGTCCGCTCCGTTGATTTAATTAGATCGGACGGCGGAAATAGCGCCCGAAACACAAACAATAAGTCTCCCTTTCTTTAGGCCCGTGGTCCTGGGGCTCGGGTCATATGACAGCAACAAGGGGAGAGGCTTGGAACTTGGGGGCTTCGGTCCAAAATAATTTAAAATGCGAAAATTAATCATTTGGACAGAGTATTTTAGGAGCGGCATGGAGGTTTTCAACCCCAAAAATATTGAAAATGGATTTTGAAAGGAACTAGTGGCCAAAATTTAAATGGAGAAGGGAATATGTACAACATCGGCTCCATCTGGGGACGGCATGGTTGTCCTCGGGCATGTCGAGAACACGCAGACCACTGAATAGTTCATTCTGTTCCTCAATTCTTCTGCGCTTCTCCTTCAGGTAATTATCAGCATTCTTTTCTTTGCAGAAATAAAAATCAAAACAGCTTATATACAGTATATACAATCAGGCATTTCCCACTTGAGTCAGAATTGGAAATATGGCTTGAGGAATTGACCATTCACGGGCGCATCCAACAAATCACCCTGTAGATTTTCTAGAGAAAAAGTGTTGTTTCTTCCCAGCCTCACTATTTTGAATGGCCCGAACCACAATGGATCAAATTTAGCATGCTTGCCCTTTTCTGCTTTGCGAACATCCCATCTAAGAACCAGGTCTCCGATTTGAAAATTTCTATCCTTTGCGTGCTGATCAAAGACATTCTTTATTTTCTCCTGATATTCTATCAATCTCTGATCTACCTGATTCCGGGTTTCCTCCAATTCCACCAGCTGATTAATTCTTCGGATCATGTCATCTGATTCTTCCTAGTTCTCCTGCATAAAACGTGCCACTGGCAATGCCAATTGCAAAGGAAACACTGCAGCCCGTCCATACACCAGCTCATAGGGTGACTTCCCTGTGGCTCTTTTGCTGGTTATCCTATTCGCCCATAGAGCAAACTTCAATTGAGAGTCCCAATTCTTCTGGTTTTCAGCTATTGTCTTCTTCAGAGCTCTCACCAGGGTTTTATTAGATGACTCTACTAGACCGTTTCCCTGTGGATAGTATGCTGTAGAATGAGTCAGGATGATGTTATATCTTTGGCAAAAATTCACAAATCTAGCAGACTTAAAAGCTTGTGCATTATCAGTTACAATTCTAGCAGGACAGCCAAACCTAGATATAATATTATCTTCTATAAACCTCATGATTACAGCATCTGTAGCATTTCTTGTAGGTATGGCTTCTACCCATTTCGTGAAATAATCTGTGGCTGTCAATATCCATTTATGTTGGCCACTTGATGGGGGATGTATTTCTCCTATAAAATCTAATCCCCATTTCTGAAATGGTTCATTTACATGGATAGGGATCAAGGGAAATGCTGCTAATTTCTGTCTTTCTGCGAATCTTTGGCATTTATCACACGCTCTGACCCAAGAAAAAGTATCTGAATATAATTTTGGCCAGTAAAAACCAGCCCTCAAGATATTATGTGTTGTAGCCCTCCAGCTGTAATGTCGTCCACATATGCCCTCATGAAATTCTGTCATTACATTCTGTATTTCATTTTCTGTGAGGCATAACAGTAATATACCCAGAGGGTCTCTCCAATAGAGCTATCCATTGGCAATTATATATTTCTGCGATTTCATTCTCACAGCTCTGTATTTTACTTTGTCACACCCTGTAGGACAGCTAAGTGTTAAAAGATATTCAACAACTTCCTTGTACCAAGGACTAGTTAGATATTTCACATGTATCTTTTGGGTGGCCATCTCCAGTCCTTGCTGTTCTTCATCCTTTTCAGGTTCCTCATTTGCTATTATAGATAGATTGATGCCTAAAGCCTGGTGATTTGACTCAGATAACATCTTAGCAAGTCCCTGCCCTTTTACTAACTTAGTAGGCTTGATGTCTAAATCGTACTCTTGGATTTTTGCAATCCATCTTCCTCTTCTGCCTTCACTATCTCCCTGAACTAGAATATCTTTGACTGTTGCTGTGGGGACATATGCAGTAACATGAGATTGCAAAACATAAACTTTGAAAGCTTTAAGGGACTTTACCAGGGCGTATGCCTGCTTCTCTAGTATATTGTATTTCAATTCTGCATCATAAAGTACTTGACTGGAGAAAGCTATAGGCTGTTCATATCCCTCTTCATTTTTCTGCAATAATACTCCAGCAATTGTGTGAGGTGAAGCAAATGAGAAAATTATAAATGGCCTTTTGTAATCTGGCCCTGCCAACACAGGAGCTTCAGCAAATGCCTGTTTTATCCTTGTGAATGCATCTCTAGAATCCTGGGACCATTTTACTTCACTATCCTTTTTCAACATATTAGTTATATGCCTAACTATCTCAGCATAGTTAGGAATAAATCTTCTCAAAAAATTAATCCGGCCTAAAAATACCTGTACCTCCTTCTTATTCCTGGGCAGAGGAATGCTGTTTATCACTTCAACTCTTTTAGGGTCTATTTTGACTCCATCCTTTGTTACAATGTGCCCTAAAAGTTTTCCCTTATCTAATGCAAATAAAGACTTTTGAGGATTGAGGGATAAGCCATACCTTCTGCATTTCTCAAAAGTTCTTCTTAGATGTTCGATATGCTCATCATCATCCTTTGAAAAAACTATGATATCATCAAGGTATACCACCAAGAACTTATCCTGTTCTCCGACAAAGGCTATGTCCATTGCCCTCTGGAAAGTAGCTCCTGCATTGATTAATCCAAATGGCATCCTGGCATACATAAAGGTTCCCCATGGTGTAGTGAATGCAGTTTTCTTCTGGTCTTCTGGGAATACAGCTACCTGATTATAACCAGAAAATCCATCCATCATTGACATTCTGGATGCTCCCACTACTTTCTGCAGGATGTGATCCATTTTAGGCAGTGGATAATTATCCTTGAGAGATGCTCTATTCAAATTCCTGAAGTCCACACACAGCCTTATTTCTCCGTTCTTCTTTCTAACAGGAACAAGATTTGCTATCCATTCTGAGTACCTCAATGGCACTATTATCTTGGCCTTCAATAATTTCTTGATTTCTTTTTCGATTGAGGGAAGCAGCAAGGGATTTATCTGTCTGAGCTTCTGCTTGTATGGCTTTGCATCCTCCCTCAGTGGAATCTTATGATGTATAATATTTACATCAAAAGTTTTTAGGTCCTCATAGGACCAAGCAAAAACATCTTTATAAGATTGAAATAACTTCAGATACTTTTCTTTGTACTCTTCTGGGACTTTTTTGGATAACTTAACAATTTTGGGGTCAGTGGAAGTTCCCAGGTTCAAATCTCCTACTTGATCTTCCTCTGTTACTTTACTTGGCTGCAAAGGTACATCATTTTTGTTAAATAGTCTTTCTAGAGGCACCAGCCCTCTAGGAATCACGTTTCCTTTCAGCTGCAGCACTTTATTTCCTGCTATATTCTCTTCCCATTTGTTTTCAGCAATATTTTCAGCTTCTTCCTCCTCATTATCATCAATCTCAGCATTAGAGAACTCTCCCACTATCTCCATGAATCTTTTCATTTTCTCATCATCTTCAAACACCTGCCAATGCTTTATATTGTCTGGAATGGATGGTCTGTACCGTACCTCCACTTCATATCTTAAAAGTGGATTCTGAGGAGGACGGAATGTACTGGCAGCAACAGCAAGAGAATCTGCTATTCTATTTTTCTCCCGGGGCATGAACTGTATATTAAATGCTGAGAAGAAGTTCTCTATCATGTCCCAAACTTCTTTTCTGTATGCTCTGAGCCTTGGATGCTTAGTTTGACATTCATTTTTAATCTGCCTTACTACTAGCTCAGAGTCTCCAAACACTTTCAAACATTGGATGCCCATATTCTTGGCTGTCTGCAGTCCCAATAATAGTGCCTCATATTCAGCTACATTGTTTGTAGCCTCATACTCCAATTTGAAAGACAGTGGCACCCATTTCCCTGTGGGGGAAATTAGCAATACCCCAGCTCCATTACCTTCCCTGGAATTTGCCCCATCAAAATGCAAAGTCCATATTTCTGATTCCTGACTTTCTTTAGGCTGCTCAGCCTGAATTTGACCAAAAAGGAGCTCATGAGCGTAACTTTGATTTTCTTCTAACATCAAACATGAAAAGTCTCCCTCTTTATTATAAACTAGAGAATTATCTGAGCAGTCAGCCTTGGTTACCATCTTAAAAAATATGGTCTCCCTGTACAACCTCCTTTCTTGACCTCCAAATACTGGGACAGTAGCATATGTTAGATCCAATTTGATTGATCCCCCAATATTTGTACCCCAGGACCTTGACAACAGCATGCCAAAGCGGGCTGGGATATCAGCAACCACAATGTCCATGACCACACTCTTTGCTGGGATTTGAGCCAGATTGACCACTAAGTCTTTAATCATTCCCAAGCACTTAACCCTTTTAGAATCAAACGAATATAAATCTTTATATGGTCTTGTAATTTGTAGCCCTAGTTGCTCCATGACAGATAAAGGCATGAGATTATGGGAAGCCCCAGAATCTAACATACAATTATGTAACATCAGATCATGAATGACTAGGGACACATAAAAGGGAGGAGTAGAAGGGTCTATCTCCTCGACATGTGGGCCAAAGACTACCATGGGTCTTTCTTCTTGAAGATTTAAACTATCAGGTGCGATTGGCAGTTCAAGAGGTGGTATAAAAGAGGTAACTTGAGACCGATATATAGGTTGTTTTAATAGCTCAGTCAGTGGAACAGGAATCTTAATCTTCTCAAGTTCTTTTTGCAGATTGAAAGCAGATGGGGGCTTTTCTATTACTACTTCTTTTGGCTCCTTATTTTCAGATGAAGACTTGATTTCTTTTGACACTGGCTCGGCATTAGGAGGACTGACTATTTTGGAAGAAGAAGGAATCTGATCATTTAACTGCAAGGGAGTGTTTAAAGGATTCTTACCTTTTTCTATGTTCCTCTTTGTTGCTGATTCCTTCTGAACAGATGCCTCTTTCTGATGTGGTTGTTCTTCATGCTCTTGAGTTCTGGTCCTCTTCCTTGAGGATCTGAGATCATATTTGACATTGAATTGTGCTTCCATGAAATCAGCAAACTGCTTACAGTAATGGTCAATCTCTGCTTCTTCGTCTTCGTCTTGCAAAGGGCATTCCATATCATCATTATTTGAAAAATCCAGATTTGAGTCTTCTAATCCATAGGTTGCATCTCCAGTGGAGTCATCTGCCAGTCCTTCCAGGTACAAGGGATGAGGTACCTAGTCTTGTTGTTCTTTTGATTCCCTCGGCAGTATCTGCAATGGAGGCCTTCGGTACTGGGGATTGTATCCTCTGTTTGGAGCATTGTAATAGTTTTTGGGAGCTGCATTCTTAGCTTCCAGTTCAAGCTTGACCATCTTCTTTATCATTTTACTTATTTCATCCATTTTATCTGAATCTTTTTCCTGATTAGAGGTGGAGACCTCTTCTTTGCCTCTCCTCCTAGTGTCTTGTTCGATTTTCCCCTTCAGTTTCCCAGTAGAGGCAAAGTTTGCTTCTAATTCCAGAGCATCTGACTGTGCATCATCTAAAGTGGCAGGTTTTCTTTCTCTCAATGCGAAGCCAAAATCGAACTCAAAGGCTGCTATAAAAATTATCTTGGCAGCAGCTTCATGGGGCTTCATCTCGGGAGGCAAGCTCAGATATAACTTGTTGAATATTTTGATAAATTCTGCTACTCCTTCATTCTGTTTCTACTTCATGGTATTGAATTCAGTGAGGCACTGACCATGGTCTTTATTTTCTCCCCACTTCCTGAGAAAAACATTCTCCATAACATCCCAGGTAGTTACAGAGCGATTTCCCAATGTTTTAAACCATTTTCTGGCTTCACCCTCCAAAGACTGCACAAATAATCTCAAGACCACATCCAGATGTTCAACATTCAAGTTCTCTGCAAAAGAGCAGAAGGTCTCAAGATGTTTCTGAGCATCAACTTCATTTTCTCCATTAAATCTCGGCAGAATATTCAGATAATCTTGTGGCATATCATTCAGTACTTGAGGTAAGGCCAGAGGGGCATATTTGTTCATCAGGAAAGCAGGAACATTGGCCATTGGAGGCGGTGGGGGTTGTACAACAATCTGAGGTACAGATGAAGGGAGAGGAGTAGGAGGAAGTGGAGTATGAATGACAACAGGAATATATTGCACAGAAGCCTGAGGTGTGGATGGAAATGGCTCATGGTTAACAGCACTTACTTCTGTGACCTCTTTGATTTCTTCAGCCTCGGAAGCAGGATAAGAATCTTCTTCAACCCAGGCACTTTCCCTACGTGGAGTTTCTGAGTAAAACTCGGGATTTTCTGTTCTGATTTCTTGAGAAGAAGAGGGCGGATAATCTTCAACGGAATATCCAGGGTTTTCAGCACGGGCTGACTTCCTCTCCTTCCAAACTCTTTTATGAATGATCTTTTCTGGGTCAGACACGTAAGGTGTTTTCAGTTGAGCTGTATCTGACCTCAAATGCGGCTTACGAGGAGCCAGGACTACCAATAGATTTTATCAAATAAGGACCAGTGGAGTCGCCAAGGTGAGAGATATGCAACTCTTCAACTCTCTGTGCTCACCTGATTAGAGAGTGAAGACAAATTGTCGAAAACCCAGGGAAACTGATATTCTTGAATTCGCTCCCCGGCAACGGCGCCAGAAAGATGTTGTGGATGATTTTGTCACCCTCCTAGAGACAGTCTAGAGTTTCCATAGACCAGTTCCTAGGACATCTTAATATAGCAAGAGTCCTTATAATTGATTCCGGTCCAAGAACTCACCACTATCTCTTGTTAAAACAAAACTGAATTTGAATGGGGACCAATCTCTCTCAGAAGCTGACACAAAGATAAGAATAATGTAGGAACATCATGTAAAACTTCAGCATGAAAGCATCAGACAGTTAAGAGACCGCTTACGGTAAAGAGGGCCGATTCAAATAATATATCACAGAAATCAGATATCAGGAAGTGAGTGCAGTGAGGAAACATAAGAAGATATTAGCTGACATGAGACTGATACCCAGATACACAACAGAACCATATAAGGGCGCACCAATTTACGAATCCTTGTATGACAATGGCGTTTTAAAAGCACCCTCCTCAAGCAACTAACATAGCAGAAAACATGGAAAGGGTGAACATGGAACAATATACCATGACTAGGCCTATTTAAAGCGCTTGACTAATTCCAGAAAGGCCACCACTTAAGATGAATCCTTACTACAAACTAGTGAGCCACTCGCATTCTAGAACATGATACAAGAAGACAATTTGCATGAAATAAGATAATGTATTAACACATGAGAGAAATTACATACTGTGAGATACCAAAGACCAGAATCCTCATTACAGTTATAACCCCTCCTCACTGAGACCCTACGGGCTCTGAAACTTCATACAGAAATGTTACAAAATGTATACAGAAGCCTTCTCGCTGCACAGTTTGCTGATAGAAATCTGGAACCTCTCAAATGTCTTATTTCTGAGTATTTATAGAGAAGACAGAAACTTCTAGAGGAGGAGGGAGACGAGGCACAATTAATGACTTAGTTTGAATAAAATGGCGGAAAACATTTGCGCCTTCTCTATGAATGACTGACTATAAATGAATATACCTAACAATCTGTCTAAAGAAATAAATGCTGGGAGATAAAAATCTCCTTATATACAAGATAAGAAATAATGAAATATATACACTGTGATGCTTTTATCCGAGGGAAGATCTACTGCCGCAAGAGATTTGAACTACTCTGCATCCCTGTACTATACTTTCGGCCTCTGGCTTTAGATTTAAATCTTGGATCTTTAATGCGGGGCGAGTTTATTTGGAGGGTTGTGAGAATCCATGTCTGTGCTTTCTTTAATGGCAGTCATCTCCTCCACCTACCCTCGGCTTTTTCATTAAATTTCTTCCTAGGAAAACGTCTTTCATGGGCCCTGAACCTCTGTAATTGTGGCAGCGGGTTAAAATATCTTCCTGTTATGTCAAAACACACGCAAAACCCTTCGAAATTTTAGAAAAACCGTGAGAGGTGAAGGTGGGGGATGATGGAGCGGAGGCGGAGGTGATGATGTGGACACGGACGGGGCCCGGAAAAACTCGGGGTGGTGGAAGAAAAGTCAAGTGGAGGTTTTCACGAATGAACGAAATGTGACAAGAGTCTAGGCAGCTGTGAGGAAAGAAATAACGGCAAATACGAATAAAACATATAAAAAACACACACACACACACACACACACACACATATATATATATATATATATATATATATATATATATATATATATATTGAGCGCGGAGAAATATTATGGATGTGCGAGAGGCGAAACACATAGTAGCACAAGGGACAAGTGGGAGTATGACATGGCGGAGTTAACGGCGGGGAGTGGTGAGAACAACACGGTGGCGGGCCATAGAACGTGGCGGAGACGAAATAAAAGGCGAACAACTCCGGAGAAAATCCACCGTCTGATCAGGCTCGATAGATCCGACGGCCCCAACGAATTCCGCTGCCCGGCAATCTTTCAAGCTTTAACGCGCGGGGAAAAGTGGTTTCCCGCCCGTACCAAAGACACGCGGCATCTTTTGTATGGGATCACTGCCCCGCGGTAAATACCGCCGTCCCGACGAGAGTGGTGCGGGGGAAAACCCCCTGTTCCAGGCACGCGGGGTACACATGTGGGGGCCGCCGTATAAGAAGGTGTCCGCTCCGTTGATTTAATTAGATCGGACGGCGGATATTGCGCCCGAAACACAACGATGAGCCCCTCTTTCATTTGGCTTGTGGTCCTAGGGCTCGGGTCATATGACAGCGATAAGGGGAGGGGCCTAGAACTTAGGGGCTTCGGCCCGATATATTTAAATTGCGGGTTTTAATCATTTGGACAGAGTATTTTAGGAGCGGCATGGAGGTTTTTGGCCCCAAAAATATTGAAAATGGATTTTGAAAGGAACTAGTGGCCAAAATTTAAATGGAGAAGGGAATATGTACAACACTCCACGTGAACCGACTATCTCAACACTTGCTAATGAAGTGTTTTGTGACCATTCTGAGATGGAAGTCAGAGGAAATAATTTCTCAGAAAGATATGGTTCAGGAAGAAAGATTGAGCATGACACAAATATTAAGTCTTCAATTCAAGTGAGACTACAAGAAAAAACCTCAACAGAGTATGATTGTAAGCAAACAGAAAATGAGAAAGACATAAGAAGACCAGCTGGCAGATTGATTCAACAATATGATAACCTTTCAGAGGAAACAGTTTGTCGACATGAAATATATAGATCAGATCGGGAAAGATATAGCAAAGACCGGGAACGATCTTACAAAGAAATTCATAGATCAGACCGTGAAAGATCAGACCAACAAAGGCGTAGATCAAGCCAGGAAATATCAGACCAAGAAAGTCACAGATTAGACTGGGAAAGATCATACCAAGGAAGGCATAGATCAGACTGGGAAAGATCAGATGAAGAAAGATGTAGATCAGGCAGGGAAAGATCAGACCGGAAAAGGCGTAGATCATACAGGGAAAGATCAGATCAGGAAAGGTGTAGATCAGATCGGGAAAGATATAGATCAGACCGAGATAGATACAGATCAGGTCATGGAAGATATAGATCAGATCATCAAAGATATAGATCAGACCGTGAAAGATATAGATCAAGCCACAGGAATGACAGAGAGGATAGAAAACACTCACAACAGCCTATGGACAAGCATTCTACCTGCCATGAAAAGACATCAGCTGACATTTTAAAGGATAAATATCAGAAAAGGGAACACAGAATAAAAATTAGGGTTAAGAAAGCCCAAAACCCTGTTGAACAGACCACTGATTCTTACAGAAAAGAAATATTTTCTGAATACCAACAGAGGCAAGGTTATGAGATAAAATCAGAGAATAATGAAGGTAGATCACATGAAAATAGGTGCACATATAATCAAAGGAGTGAGACTGAGAAAGAGAGGGGTTTGATGGAGGCTGATAACAAACATCCATTGCTTCATGTGAATAACTTTTCCCAAGAAGCAAAGCTTGGACTTGATCGAAAGTGTCATCGCTCATGAGGAAAGCCAACAGAATCTATTTTTCAATGAAATTTCTTTGTGTGTTCAACAGTTTTTGAATAAGAGGCTGACCAAAGCTCTTCATTTGCTCCAAAATTCCATTGCTCATAAGGAAAGCCAGGAAAACAATATTCTGTGCCACGTTTAGTAATTTTTTAGGAACTAAAGATTCTATCCAATCATAGAGTGCATTGTCCGAAACACAGATGACTTCCACAACCCCTGGTAACAACCTTCTGTTGCTTCCAAATTGAAGAAAAAGCTTCTCACCTAATACTACTGGGCATTTCCTTGTAGATCCATCTTTTATGTTAAGCAAAATCTTTGCCTTCTGGTTTGTATTGTCACCTTTACCTATGGGCCTCAATATAATCTCTTCTTCATACAAAATCATGTGGCCAGACTTCTCAGATTTTTCAATGATAAACTCTGATTCCATCCCAGTAGAGGGTTGAAATTTAATCTCCACCCCAGTGAAAACCAGTTTCTGCTTCCCCGAGTTGCCACTCAAAATAGTAGCCAACTGATGTTCCAATTGCTGAAACCTATTTATTTGAATAGGAATCTCATCATCTCCAATATACTCCCTGTCTCCATATGCATATGTTGAGTTAGGGATATATCAAATGAATTTGCAGTACTCAGGAAGAACTTGGAGAAAATTCTGCAAGATTTGCTCCTCTAATTCATTAAGCTTTGATTGGATGTTGCACTTCCGACTTTCCCTGTGGCGACTTTGGATAGAATTCTCTAAGTCTGTATAACCCTGGAACTCTGGCAATGCAGAATGCTTTAAAAGAGAAATAAATTCTTCATTGTTGAGCCGAGTGAAATCAAGATCATAGTCCTTCAACAGCTGCTCCAACTCAGACAGAAGGGAACTGACGTTAACCTTTTTGAATTGAGTACTAAAATACTTTCTGGACTGTTTATAATTAGCAGTGAGAAAAGCACATCTGTGATATCCTTCAGCAAAGAAAAAAGTATGTTTCGGTATTGCCAGACCTTCAGGAGGGGTCGTACTGATATACCTTCCTATGCTTAGGTTGAACCCAGGCGAAACCCTGACATCATTTTCAGAATTCTGGACATGACTTATCTTCAGCCTCTGAGTTCGTTTCAGTCTACAAGAAGTAGTGGTGACAGAAGTAGACAGAGCTCCCAGAATGTTATGCTCTTCAACGCACACAAAAACATCATCGCACAAATCCACTATATACCGTATGAAATTGCAAGAAACATGTTTCCTTGATGCATCTTTAAGATGAATACCTTGATGCCAATAGAAAAAAATTATGTAATGCTTCAAAAGACCAACATACAAACCTGGTTCAAATTTGTCTTCCTTCATTTGCGCATGAACGGAATGATCTATAACACCCATCTCCTTCAATATTCTACACATCGTTCGCTTGTCCCCATAGAAGCCAATTGTCGGCAAAGATTGTTGATTCAAGGAGTTGAAACTGATTCTGATATCAGGGTATTGATTTTCTGCAGAATTAGGTACAATTCCATTACAGAGACGAAGAATCTTCTCTTCTGGAAGATGAACCTTCTCTACAAAGCTCAAATCCTGCTTGTCAGATACGATTTTCATAACTTGAAAGAGAGACACCTCCAAATCCTTGCTTGAGGCTTGACCAGTAGCAGTCTAGTTCGGTAACTCAGGTTGAGGGCCTTCAAAATTCATAAATGCGCTTGGTGATTCGCTACTAGGGGTAACTGTGTGTGCTAGTGAACCCAGAGTCTCATTTGGAATCAATTCTGTAGGGCTTTCAAATACTGAATTTATCAATGCACTTGGGTTTTGGTTATTGATGATAACTGTAAGAGGTGGTGAATCCAGTGTCTCATCTGGAATGGATTTTGGATATTTTTCCATTGCAGATTCTATCACGTTACAATAATCATGCTGTAAGGACGTCGAGTCGGCTAGCATCTCTTCTTTCCCCACCCATATAGTATTATCAGAGGTAAAAATTCCAGTCGTAGAGAACATTTCTTCTTTATTTGTAGGTGAAACAGGGCTTTTCTCTGCTTCCTCTGTGATTCCAGTTCCTAAGACCTCAAGTGAACTGAGCATTGTTTCCTCCTCCAATTCATTTGGAAAGAGATACCCACCACCCATTGTAAGTAAAGATAATCTGCAGAGAACAATATCAAAATTGCTCAAAAGAATTTCTGATCTAAAAAACACACACAAAAGCAAATTATATATTGTATAGAACAACGCAGAAATGATTCCATTCAAATATGGTGAATATATTGAAGCATATCGATTAGAATTAGAAAACAAATACAAAACTAACGGACCAGAGAGAGTCGGCCAGGCCCTAACGGACCATGATGGGATTGCTATGACTGTATTTTTCCAACTCGATCTGCTCAGCCAGCAAGAACTTAGAAGATCGGTGTGCACAAAGCCCAATCACCTCTCCGAACCACTGAAAAAATGGGGCGAATGCCATGGAAATCTGGAAAATCCATTGAAAAAATGGGGCGAATGCCATGGAAATCTGGAAAATTAGGGCAAATTTCATGTTTCCAGTTTTGTGCGCCCTTTTTTTGGTGGGCTAATATTAAATAATTAATTATTTTTAAAATATTTTTTGGGCTAACTTTATTAAACTATAAAAATTGGGTTTTATATAAAAAATTCGCCCTAATAAAATTTAAAATCCCTTAAAATTCGCCTTTGGGCTAAAATTCGCCCCTAAAATTATCCCTGTCTATCCATCACATACATTCTCAGCATATCCTCCAAAATCTTATTTTTTCTCTCTGTTTGACCATCGGTCTGAGGGTGATATGCAATACTAAAATTTAACTTAGTGCCCATGCCCCCAAACAGACCTTTTCAAAAGGCTGCGGTGAACTTAGCATCTCTATCCGAAAAAATCACCTTTGGGACCCCATGGAGCCTTACTACTTCCTTCAGGAACACCTCCGCTACTTGGGCTGTCCCGAAAGTAGATTTCACCGGTATGAAGTGTGCAGCCTTTGTTAAAGTGTCTATTACTACCATCACTGAATCATGTTGGTATTTGGTTTTGGGTAGCCCTGTTATAAAATCTATAGAAATTGTATCCCATTTCCATTCTGCAATCGACAAAGGATTTAGAAGACCAGCAGGATGCTGATGTTCAACTTTAACTAGTTGACACTCCATGCATCTAGCTAAATATTCTACTACATCTCTTTTCATTCCTAGCCAAAACAACTTCTTTTTCAAAGATGTTAACATTTTTTGATATCTAGGATGCCCTGCATACGGTTGTTTGTGATATTCATCTAGAATCTCTCTTTTCAAAGACTCTACATTGGGGATGTACAATCTATTTTTGTAGCAGATTAACCCTTTTTTATTTTGAGTGTAGTCAGCTATCTCCTTCTTTAGTAGTTTTACCTATAGTGTCTCATAATTTGGATCCTGGTCGGCTACCTATTTCACTAAATCTTATAACTCCAACTTTACACTACTTCCAATGTTGTTAATGTGTTGGCAAGCATTTCTGCTCAAAGCATCAGCAATTTTATTTTCTTTCCCTCTGATATGTTTTATGTCCATATCAAATTCACTCAGAAAAGATAGCCATCTCGCATGTCTAGCATTCAAATCTGTTTGGGAAAAGAAATATTTAAGACTAATATGATCAATCATCAATGTAAATTTCTTTCCAAGAAGATAGTGTCGCCATATCTTCAAGGCCTGAATAACAACAGCCAACTCCAAATCATATGCACTATAGTTTTGTTCATGTGTTTTCAGTTTCCTAGATTCATATGCAATAACTGAATTTTCCTGCAAAAGGACTCCTCCCAACCCCTCTCTACAGGCATCTGTACATACAAAAAATTCTTTATCCGGGTCTGCAATCTTTAGTATAGGGGCTGTAGTGAGTTTTTGTTTTAGTTGTGTAAAACTGTTTTGGCATTTTTCATTCCACTCAAATTTGACACCCTTCCTTTGAAGTGAGGTTACGGGGTATGCTATGGCAGAAAATCTCTCCACAAATCTACGGTAATAACCTGCAATCCCCATGAATGATCTCACTGCTGAAACATCTGTTGGCACAAGAAATTCTTTAATAGCCTTTATCTTTTTAGGGTCAACAACCAAGCCTTATTCAGAGATAATATGACCCAAGTATTAGATCTTGTCCTTATAGAATTCACATTTACTAAATTTGGCATATAACTAGTTTTCTTTCAAATTTTGCAATACTATCCTCAAGTGCTCTTTGTGTTCTTCCTCACTTTTTGAGTAAACTAAAATATCATCTATGAACACAAGTACAAATTTATCCAAGTAATTATTTAATACGCTGTTCATTAAGCACATAAAGGTGGCAGGGGAATTTTTCAAGCCAAAAGGTAGGACTAGAAATTCGTAGTGACCATACCTGGTTCAAAAAGTTGTTTTTCTGATGTCTTCTTCTTTAATTCGGAGCTGGTGATAACCAGTCCTTAAGTCAATCTTTGAAAATACTGAAGCTCCTCTCACTTGGTCAAAAATATGATCAATTCTGGGCAAAGGGTATATGTTCTTAATGGTCATCTTATTCAGTTGACGATAATCAATGCACATTCTAAAGGTTCCATCCTTATTTTTCACAAATAGAACCAGTGCTCCCCAAGGAGATACACTCGGTCGGATATAGCCCTTATCCAACAATTCTTGCAATTGCATTTTCAGTTCCATGAGTTCGGGGGGCCTCATTCGATAAGGGGCTTGGGAAACAGGTGTTGCTCCCGGCACCAAATCGATTGAAAATTCAATCTCTCTTTTGGGGGGAAGATGAGGAATCTCATCCGGAAAGACTTCCTTAAACTTTCTCACTATTGGCAAAGCATCCAGCAGATTGTCTTCAGTTTTTTGTTCCTTCTCTTCTACATGTACTGCATAGACTTGGTATCATTTCCTAGCTGTTCTTTTTAATTGCAGTGCTGATATTTGTCTTACAGAGATGGGTTTTGGTTTTCCTTTGAGAATAAAAGGTTTTCCTTCTTCATCTATACAATGCAAGGTCTTATCCCAATAGTTCATCATAGCCTTTCTCTTTTCCAGCCAGTCCATTCCTGTCAGCAAGTCATACGAACCTAATGGAAGAATGTTTAGATTTACTTCTGTTTGAAAATCCTTTAATTTAATTGGTGTTTGAGGTAACTTATGAGTTACCTTCCTTTTGGTGCCAGTGGCTAGCTGAACCAACCAATATTTCTGAAATTTTTCAGTTTTGAGATTGCATTTTTCTACAATTTTTGGACTAATTTAACTCAAAGAAGCACCTGGATCAATCAAAAAAGTAACAGGTTGTTCATAAATCTTACCCTCCATTTCCACCATGGTAGCTTAGTGTTCTTCTTGTCAATTTTCCAAGGCTGCACTGATGGTGGGTATATTTCTTGCTATATCATTGAATGTGGTAGCTTCCCGATCTCTCATAATCATCTGAATATTTCGGTGGGGAAAATCTCTCAAAAGATGGGGTTCTCCATAGCCCCAACATTTCAGAGACTCCCTCATTTTAACTGTGCCTTCCTTCTTGTTTTCTCCATCTAGTTGTTTGGAACCAACTTGAGACTGAGCAGTTTGGCTTTCTTTTGGTTTATTAAACTTTTTCCGCTGATGATCCCTACCAAAATTCTTTAAGTAATTGGGTTTCTGTTTCTTCCCCTTAAATTCACTCTTATTTACCCAGCTTTTCCCATGTTCATTTTTTCCTTTGAACTGTTGGTAACATAATCTAGCCTTTCTCACTGCTTCATCCATGGTTTTTGGATTATCAAACTCTATTTTCTCCTTATACACAGTAGGTAAACAGTTCAGAAATCTTTGCACCTTTGCCTTCTCTTCCCGAATGTAAGGGACATTTCTCAACACATTTGTAAACTTGGTGACAAACACATCAATAGTGGGATGTCCTAGTTTAAGCTCATGAAATTCCTTTGCTTTATCATCATAATAACGTTCATTTAGATAGCAGTTTTTAAATTTAACTTGAAAATGTTCCCACGTAACCGTCTTTTCATCAATGGCATGAACCATTTTCGTCTCCTCCCACCACAAGGTAGCCTTACCTTGTAGTTGGTAGACAACTAATCTAGCTTTCAGATTGCTTTCATATTCATAGACTTGGAAATATTTAATCATATTCAGCAACCAAGCCTTAGCATCTTCCTCCTTATCCCCATCATAGGAGGGAGGTTTGATCTTTCAGAATTCCCCCTGTAATTCCTTTTTCTGCTTATACTGATGCCTAATAGCATCATCTTCCTCAGACTCATCATTATTCCTCTTCCCGGAACCTTCACCTTCTTGGCTGTTCCATGAAGTTAATTCTCTGATGAGCCTTTCCTGCTCCTCACTAGCTAATGAAAATCTATCATTCTGGCTTCTCATCTCAGCCATTTATCGTTGCAAACTGTGCAAAATAGCCATCACCGAAGCATTGGGATCCGGTTTATTTTCTCCCTCATGCAGATCAACATAAATTTCACCACTTCCAGCCATTGGAATTTTCTGTTGCAGCACCACACTGTACACTCAAACAACACAGATCAGTAATAAATTTTTTTTTTTTTTTCAAAAATAAATAATTTATATAGTGCACACAACAACAACAGTGAGCACAAAAACAACAGCTTAGCTTATGCAACATGGGCTCTGATACCATTTTTTTTCTCTTTTCAACTCTATAAGTATACCCGAGTTTTTATTTTTTTGTTTTTGTCTAACACACCTCTATTAGATAGAGTGCGAGTCATTGTTGGTTTGTTTCTTGTTAGATTAAATAACAAAATACATTCTCCAACCTTGATTTGTCATCCTTGTATCTTACCCTTGAATACATATTCCTTTCCTCTTATTATAACTTGAGCGTAGTTATACTGTTGTCTCCTTTGCTCAATTTAATGTATTTCCTAATTATATAGATATGCATTTCAATAATACATATATCCATATCAAATCGGATCACCATATATATTTTATTTTATACATACATCTGTGTCATTAGTTTCATCGATCCTAGTAACGTCGTGTGATTGCACCAGATCGTCATTCGAACTAAAGTTTGTTACTTTGCATGGCATTAAAATGTCACTCAACGTATTTGGTTGTAGTTCTACTCCTTATGCTTTTCACATCTTGCACGGACCTGGTTGGATCGAATGATATATTATTGTACTCGTCTCCATTTGTAATCTCACCTCGTCTCTGCGAATTTATGATGTTATAAATGTCATTTATTGTTTTGGTTCCATATGAATCTCGTTTCTAGTTTCGAGAATTTCTTTTTAACCCACTTGCCATGTATTTGGGATTTATTTGGAGTCCTATTCATAAATGTGATGTCCTGTTAACCATTTGCAACGTTTTAACGAGTACCATCGTATTTACGTCAGGGATTTCCTTCCTGAACATAGATTTGATCTACCTATTTTAATTCTTTCCATGTTTATACGTTCAAGAGATCTTGGTACACATCTACGATGCAGGCTCTATAGCGCCACACGTGTATGGTCGATCTGTGTAGTTGTTAAGGGTTTCCTGAGGTATATATGGTTTGATTTCTTTTACGAACAAGTTCATTTTGACTTCAGCCTTTGGATCTGGACCCTTCTCCTGAGACCTGTTCGCTTCAGCGGTGCAACGAGTGCGTTTTCTTGTCATGGCGCTAAGTTCACCACCGAGTTGCTGAAGATCCAGGTATATTATATTTTTTTCCTTGGTTCGCATGGGATCTACTCCGAAATCCTTGCGACTTTCTGGGTGTATGCTTCGCATTACATGTTTTCTTACTTCTAAAGTTTCCAGTAGAATTGTGCTGTCGGTAGGATTTAATATTAACTCTGAGAATGGAAAGGTTTGTTTTATGATTTAAATCTCAGATATTTACCGTGTCGTTCTCCTTCATAAGGCATCATTCAATCGTTTTGACTTTCTTCTTCTTCTCTAATACGATTTTCGTGAGCTTTCTGCAGGGAAGTGTTCGCGACCCTCCTTCATCATTGCACTAATAGCTCGATGATTCGGCGAAGCCTCCATTCCATAGTCGGAATGGCGCAATCTTCTTCGATGGTGAGACTGAACTCTTGTATTGAATTTGTTTTGTCCATCCTTAACGTTTTATGAGATATTGATGCCCCTCGGCATTCCCCTACCGGAAATTATATATCACTCTTTACCTCTGTTTGGTTCCTTTCAGGTATAAGATTAAAATGAGGTCTCCAACTACTATAGGTAAGCTAGTTCTTAGCTTCATTACTCGGCTTGATTTATTTTGGTTTACTATGGATATATGACAGCCTTATCTCTTCAGTAGATTAACTTGACTCTGTTATCTGGTTACAGGTACAAAAGCCCTGGTTGTTTTTATATGGTTCATCCCATCTTACGATTTCGAAATCGTCTCAACTCGTGAGAGCTCAGAACTATAATAACTCATTCTCATTTTAATTTGTTTCAGGTTAATAAATCACTGTCTGGCAACTCCCAGATTCGTCGCCCTCCTTTTCATTTATCTTTTTCATAGAATTTATGTACTATGAAATACAATTTGGATTGTTTGTTCTCAAAGCGTCATGGCTATGTCCGTAAAAACGACCATTGGTCTATGTATGAGCGGCTTGTAATATTTGTGAACTCTGGACATTCATATACCAATTTGGTTTCTCAGACCTTGGTTAATCTATAGATAATTAACTTGGTCCTGCGTGTAAGACCGAGTGTAGGTCTGTGTATTTCTATTTTTCCTACTGAAATTTTTGTTTAAACATATATTACCTCTATGGTTCATGCTATGCACCGTTTTTATTGGGAAGTTAATATTCACCTATCTGTCTTTTCCTCTTATTACTAATTTTTATGTTATATGATATATTGTTCAGATAAACCAAACTCTTTTATGTGTTAGCAATGTTTCCTTCTTCTCCTTTGAATTTAATATGGTTTGCACTATACATTAGATTTAATAAAAAAATTGTCACGTTCTACTGTCTGGGTTTCCTATCAGGAACCAAGGTATCTCTTCCCCATTGGATATTATCCCGAGTCAGTTACTGTAACTAGACTCTTTCTGGTTATTGTTGATATCCGTACTCATATCACATGTACTTTCATTGCAGGGTAATAGTTTAATCAGATCTCTATTATATTGCTACAGTAACTCATAAGAGAAGCTTATTATAAAATATCTTTGGGAAATAAATATAGATATAGACTAATTTAATACCAGATATCAATGACATCTATCTTTCTGTCATACAATCTTTAATCATTCTGCAAAGTATAGATTTCGATGCTGGTTATAATTGCTTTGAATTTTTCCTACAGTGATGTTTACCATACTGCTTTCACTGTTGTACAGTAGCACTTATTTTCCTCTTTCTAGTATAATAATTCCACAGTGTATAATGATTTCATAGTATTCGAAATTATGAATCCTGAGGTACCCCATCTTACTCATTCCTGATCATTGAAATAAAATGCTTTCATTGGATATTTATATTGCCTAGCAGTTCAAATCCATTATTTCCCAGTTACAACTAAAATCTTAACAATAGCTTCACAGATGTTTGTGCATGTACTCTTTCTAGTAGCAATAGGTTTTTAAATTAACCTAGATAACTTGGTTATTGAATAATAATTGTATCTCTAGATTTAAACCATGTTCTAGTGTAGAGATTCTGGTTGATATCCCAAAACCCTTGTACCTACAACTATACAGATTCAAGAGGATGCAATTCTTCTAGAAATTCTGTAAATGTATGGAACACCAGAGATAAAATATAATAAGAAAATTATTCATTCACACACTATTAAGCATACCACTGCTGCAGTTGACCAGTCCTCCCAACCTTAGAGTTCCTCTATCTCCAGAACTCACCCCCGAGCTGAGATCACCTCCACCACAGACCAACCTCTAATTTGTTTAGGAGTAGCTTATTTAAGTTGTTGCTCCCCAAAGCCTGTTTCCAATTCTGCGTCCAGAATTTCAGGATGCTTTTCTTCCTGCTTGCCTAGGCTTCCCTTATTTAGGGATTTGTAAAGCTACTTTATGCTTTCTCATCTTTTTACCTCTTCCCAACTACTCTCCACCTCATTGGGGAATAACTAGATTTTTTCCTCAAAAATCTAATTTGGAAATAAATTCTTTCAAGGATTTTTGAAATATTTTTGGGGAATTATTTGCCTCTATCCATCCTCATAGATTTAGCAAGTGATCTCATACTTTTCGTTTGGTCAATCTGCACATAATTGTTTTATTTATTGTTCATAATTAAATATTTAATTACATCCACAAAATACTTGTCCCTTGGGGTCCACTCCCCTCAGGACTAAAGTTCAAATGTCTAGCTTTGAAATAAAACATAAAACTAGGGGTGTTACATTATCAATATAAAGAATGACTTACTTAATATTTTGTTAATGTAAGTCCCTTTCATTTATAAATTGTGAGCATCTTGACAATCTTAAATGTATTTTGTTAAATTTTTAGACATTGCTTAAACGTTTTCAAGCTTATGATTTATTGAAAAATTCAATCTGAATATTTGATAATCATATATTCTTACATCAAGTCTACTTAACCAAATTACAAAATCATATTCACTGTGTGAGATAAACAAGCAGCCCTTACTTATAATTATTGATATTATCTGGAATATTTAATCAATAACTATTTTCTAAAAGTTATATTATACATTAGTCCTCCAAAATTACAAAAAATAACAAAACATTATAGATGCTTTGGCATGATTATTGACCACAATTATCTCAAAGGAAAACAAGGCCCTCCTTCTAGGTCTAAAAATGTTGACAATGTAGGACCTGCCAACATTCAAAGGGGTATCCCCGATATGTGGCCCCAATTATACCTCACACCATTTGGTATAGGAGCCCCATCGAGAATACAACTCAGTTTCCTTTTTCTTAAAGGTTTTCTTTGGCTCTAGCTATGAGTAAGAGAGATGATCGCATATGTGCCTTTAAAAAGCAATTAGGTGTGCCTCGTGAATGTTCGATTGCAAGTGTGTTGAGTTTATTCTACTATGGATGGAGAAGAAATTGAGTCCCTAAGAGAGAGGCAATAATGCCACCCTTGTATATACACACAGAAACATGAAATATTCACCTAACATCCAACAAAAAAGAGCATAAATATGTGACCATCATTACAACCACTACAACACATTATTAATATGATAAGCACTAAAATAACCGAAATACTATTACTAATTTAGTACATGTGAAAACGAACATGAATCATAAACATTCAAAGAAAAATCTTACAAATATTCATAATCCATAGATGAAAATTTTTTGGCCATCAAGCTTCATATATTGAGTAAAATCCCTATTACACTTATACAACAAACACCACAAATTCCTTGTTAGAGAAACCAAGGTGAAAAGCCATTTTCTTGAACAATGAGGGTGTATATATAATAAATGGGGTGATCTTGTACCTCCCTTGTGACTCTTGGACTACCCTCATGACTATTTGACTTCCTATGAATTTTCAACTTTCACATGGATATTTACACTCGTAATATGTCCTTTGGACTTCCACTTTACAATACATTTCGGAATATGAATTTACAATAATTCACAAAATGATATGGCATATGATGACTCATGACATGACATATCATGACATTGATGACATGGACTGCATGATCACATGGAAATGTCAAGCTATTCTTTTTTTTTTCTTTCTTTGTGTATTCTTGAAGATTATCTCTTATTCACCTCTGCATGGGTTAAAGATGAGGATTCTTCAGTAGTATTATACCTTGAGTTATTTTCTCAAAGTGATATCCCCTTGATCCCTCCTACTTGATCAACTTGTTCTTTTAGGTACAGAGGTACCTTTTAGCATGGTCTCCTTTTCCATCTCCTTCTTCATCATCCGATCATGACATGATAAATTATCTACATCTACAATTCACTCATGACAAGATGAAATTATTTTGATAAAACCCCTAGTCCAAGATGTTCCATGATGATCCACTAACTAAGATAGAACTAGGTGGAAGGATGAGGGAGAGGCTCAGGGTATGTGCAATTGTGCAACTCAGGAAGTCAAGGGTTGGGACTAAGCCTCAAGAATGTTCAGGTTGGACTGGGCTTGAATATTGTGCAGTTGGGCAATTCAAGGAGTTGTGTTGAGGGTTTCAGCATTGAATTTACCCAATGCGCAATGTTGGAAAGATAGGGAGGCCAGGTTATTACGCAATTGGGAAGTTCAGTAGATTGAGGGTTGTGCTTGAGTTTTGATATTGTGCAATGCACACTTTAGGCCTGACTATAGGAAGTGATTGCAGAGTTTTGGAGCTTAGGAGTTGGGATTTAACATTGAAATTGGGTAGTGCAAAGTGCTTGGAGGAAGAAACTACACATTGCATAGTGCGAAGAGGAAATTTTGTTTCTTGATGGCAGAGACTACGCAATGTGAAGTTCAAGCTGGATGAAAGGGGCTAAGTGGTCCAGTAGGTGAGTTTTCTACATTTTGACTAAGTTTTGGATCAGTGTCATCAAGTTGAACAAAACAAGACTTTGAGTATGATTTAAGACTTATATTACTTTACAATACAATAAGGAAAACTCATAACACATGAGTAACACACTTCCCTCAATACAACAACTTTTCCACTACTGACACCATGTGCGACACCAAAGATACACTTTGTGACAATCGTGACAAAAAATTTGCAACTGTGCTTGAAAATTTGGAAATGTGTGTGATAGATGTTTTCATAATAATAACAACTCATTTGCACAATATTTACTCCCGAAACACACCAAAAGTAGCTTGCGTACATTGTGTGACACTTAACATGCTAAAAGATAACACTTTGACTTTCTCACAAATGAAACCAAAGAACTTAGAGAAAACACATGTAATGACTTTTAATTTTTGTGACAACAACATACAAAGTCAAAGTAGGCTCTAAAATTTGAATGCAAGCGAAAACTTCGGAGGGTGTTGTGGTAATGACAACATTGTTCTAGAAGCAAAACTCGCTCAGAGGGAATCCTGATAGAGGATACTGGTACTCATTGGCTGGGTGGAGCATTCTCTTTCCCCTTGTCATTTTTTTGGCGACCTAAACTAATTAAACAAATAAGTGTTATGTATATGCTTTTGCTTCATGTTTGGTTTTCTTTCCAAGTGTAAATTTTTTTATGTAATTGTTGTGTTATGACTCTTTTAGATAAAAAAGATAAGTTTTGATTTATTGTGAAATTTTATTGTTGTAATATCTAATACTTATTATGAGTCACATTAATATCTATGAAAATTCGTCCAAACACCAACAACCCAAACACAATTATGAGCTCAAAATAAGGATTTCGAGAGGGAAGAAAACCCCTGAATATAAGTTCACTTAGGGTACTCCATACCAAACTAAGATTGTTAAGTTAACC
Organism: Pinus albicaulis; assembly: GCA_034641835.2. Taxonomy (NCBI): domain Eukaryota; kingdom Viridiplantae; phylum Streptophyta; class Pinopsida; order Pinales; family Pinaceae; genus Pinus; species Pinus albicaulis. The sequence continues at coordinate 626,355,975 of CM076584.1, read as the reverse complement.
TCAAACCCTAAATAATTGTTCTAAGTCTATACATACAATACAATGAAGAACTATTATACATAAACACGTGTAAGTAAAGATGCATGAGTTGTAAGCAAGTATAAACTACAATAAAGAATCACCAACCATATTAATTGTTCAAAAAAAAAATAACAAAAATATCTATAATAACTGATATTGTTTCACCGTAAGTTATAGGAGAATAGAGAATCATATACATTTCATTTTTAAAACAAAATTAATACACAGTCGAATATGAAGAACTAGGTGGAGCCATAGAATTAGAGCAACCAACAATGAATCACTATCGAACAAGACCCTAGACAAATAACGTTAACACAGGGGAAACAAATATTCAAAACCAAAAGTTTCGTAGGGGATTAATAATAAAATAGTACTTGCAATTAATAATTCATACTTCGAGAAATATTCAGTGATAACATGTAATATGAATCGATACATAAAGTCTCAAGGTTCAAGGTTCAGGTTTAGCCTTAAGAGATTAATAATAAATACATACCCTCATTCAATATCATTTCATCAAATATGGTGAGGCCTATAGGGTCCTGGTCATAATGGCTTCTCTCAAAATAAGGAAAACTGTAAGGTTACAATATTCCTTATGACCAATGGGAAAAATCCGTGTAGGAAAGGAAAAGTAAATATGGTAAGAACATGGACCATAAGAGAGTTTAACCCTACGAAATCAAGTTTTTTGTGTCACAAACTCCAACAATGAATAGGGTTAATATGTAGAAACCCTAACCTGTGAAATGGTAAAACAATAAAGGAAAACGTTACAACTCTCTGCACAACGATAGTAATGGACCTTTGAGAAAAAGAGGAATAAGGAAAATAAGTTTACCTATAGCTATAACATGACTCTATTCAAAGGGCGGTGACCTGAAACGAAAATGAAACGATTAAGAAACATTCAAATAAAACAATACCCATTAATCCAACCAAACAGTCATAAAAACTCTCACCAAATGTATATCTCATTTTCCTGCATAGTGGTAGAGTTGTGCCTCGATCTCGTGAATAAATTTGATGTCGTGGTCATCTCCAAATAATTAAAACAGAGCGACCAAGACTCGTTGACTTCCGGAAAGGAACCCCTCGATAAAAATTGCATCGGATTGTGAGAGATTTTCCAAACATTGAGGAAAATTCGCTGAGGTAAAATATTTTTTTTGTTTAAAAGTGAGTTGATTACCTGTGTAATCGTTGCAGCTGATCGATGGAGAAGGTGTGACAGAGAAAAAAACTAGGGTTAGTCGTCAGAGTTGCATAGCCATCCAGAGAGGTGAGGGGCTCAACTAAGAGTGCCCTGAGCCGTTGGGACATGGTCTTTGTGATAACAATATGACTAAATATTACATTGTTGGATTAAACCCTAAACTCACCACCATCGATCACTACTAGCTCAAGACACGACTATCCACAATAATGACATCTAGAACCATCAAAAAAGCATTTAACTGCATCAAATACAAACCATTTTGGTTAACGAGTATGATTTTTCAGGACCCTTGGTCCTCGTGTATGGTGGAGGAATTACATTTTAATAAAACTTTAAAATATGAACAAGATCTAAGCGCAACTTATAACCCAAGTCAGTAGTCAGTAATTTATGAAATACCAAACCATGATATATTACAACATTTCATACTTCATAATAGACAAGGAGGGTTAGAATTCTTCATTCAATTAATAATTTATTATATTTAGTTTGGTGTCGAGCTTGATTTTGATTTTGATCTTCAAATTGAATAATAATAATAATATAAATGTAGACTATAATAAAACTTTAATAGAATATATAATGCATAATAAAGTTAAATATCTAGTCTTATATTTATATAATGCATGATAAGGTTAAATATCTAGTCTCATACTTTTTTTCTACGAAAATAAGAATAGAAATTCTATGAACTATTGATAGCACTAAATAGATGATAGTAAATATTTTTTGAGATGCACGTATATAAAAAAATTGAACAAGATAATCAAACATGTTGCATTGACATTAAAAATAAATAAATAATAAAATAAAATATAAATATCAATGTAAATAAAATTTCTGCGGTGGTGGCCAAACTTAAAACTTAAATAAACTGAGTAAGAAATTTTATTTTGAATGAGTATATAAGCTTCTCCTTTTAATTTTTTTTACTTTATTATTATTAAAAGATATTTAAGTTTAGATAAATGTCTTTGGGATTAATCACATCATTAGGATTAGGTCAATGTTTAGAACCATCTAATGTGGGAACCACATTACATGGTTCGAAACGTTGACCTAATCCTAATGATATGATTAATCCGAAAAACATTTATCTACATCATGGATCAAAAAAATCTTAGATCTAACATATTTAAGTTTATTTTTCATTTTTATAATTATTAATATAATCATATTTTTAAAAATTATTATTATTATTATTTGATATTTATTCTTGTTATTTTAAATTTTGAAATCCATTTGAATTTATCCAGTTTTAATCATATTGGCTATCTATTATCAGTTTAGTTATACAAATTAAATAATTAATTTAAAAAGCAATTTATGAGAAATATCAAAAACGCATACTTGATCATGCATCTAGCATTACTAAGATCTAACACATGACCCCGGAGCTATTACTCCCTTACTCTACATGTTAGTCATACCTTTTTATGGCATCACCCTCTAGTTTACTTTATTTATTTCTAGTAGTTACCTTTGCCTTTATTATGTGTATACGAATTATTCTAGTTCTTGTCTCCCTATGTGCATCAATCAAGGTAATCCATTTCATTTTGTAACACCATGGGCACACATACCCTCTATTATTTTCATTCTGTAACACCATTGGTACACATACCCTCTTTATATTGTCTCAATGTAATACATTTTGGATTAAACTTTGATTTTTAATCTTCATTCAGTATTATTCATGCTACCTATACCTTGGAATTTACAAAAGGGTTTTATAAAGTATAGAATTATATTTAATAGGGGTCGATTATGGTGTACTTGCGCATACACGTTTCAACGTCTCCCATTAAGTGTCATTCTCTTCATATGTATGGATACTATAATCTATGTAGGTTGGTTACCTATTTCTATGTCCGTCCACTAGTATTTTGGATACATGGTTCCTTAATCCCGTAATCCTATTGGTTAAGGATTTCAACATAATTTATATGGATAACAATGAAGCTTCCTCAATGGTCGCCTTTTCTGTGTTCGGTAGGATTTGGGTTTTAATTTTATATACCAACTATATACCTCCCTTTACATAACTACTTAATCAACCTATATCCACTCCACTATTGGAATTTACTCCCAACTGTAAGACTGAAATAGGAGGAAAAAACTTAAATTTTGATGGGAAACTAGAGGACACTGTTGCAGCAAATTTCTTGTTTCGTTTTACACTTCACCATGTATTCAATTATGTGTATAAAAACCCTGCAAAAACATTTTTTGATTATAAAGGCCGCATCCCTTTTATGAAGTGAAAACTGTGGTTTAAAAGCACACAACCCCGCCATTTAACTCTTGCACCTACCCGCCATAAAGAATTTGCACCAACTGCCAGTACAACCACGCATTTGTTTTTGAATTAAACTATCCACGTCATCTATGTGGAGCCCACCAGGTCCACGTCACAACAACCCGCACCAATCAAAATCCTATCGCAAACTCCGACAGTTGCGTCATCCTCCGTCTCCAACCCACGCAAGGACTTGACCCCACCATGCCATGTCATAGACCTTTTGACCAATCAAAACCATATCACACGATATCGTGTTGACGTCATCACCACTCCAAACCCGCGCGATAAGGGAGGACCCACCACCACGAGTGCATTCGCCTCTAGCCAATGGCACATCGTTGCACATCATTGAGGTCCAGTCAAATGGTGGGTTGATCGATGCAATAACCCGTCGCATGACATTGAAATGTATTGTGAAATGTTTCATAATAATTTTAACTTTCGTTTAAATGTTTTATTTTGGTTGAATACACCACGATGTAATTTTTATTATTATAAATTTTTGACATATATATTGTAAACATGAATGTTTACAATATATATATATATATATATATATATATATCTATATATATATATATATATATATATATATATATATATAGAGAGAGAGAGAGAGAGAGAGAGAGAGAGAGAGAGAGTAGTGTTGTGTAATAAAGTGATGTATACAGAGAGCGAAAGACTGTGTAATGCCAACGGAGTGAACAGAAGTGTAGCACTGTGTGAGACAATGAGACTGCAAAAGAGCTGTGTGTGTAGCAGTGAAATCAGTAAGAAAAAATATTGTGTGTATGCCAAGAACAGAGGAGCATTTTTGTAATCCAGAACAATAGTTCGAAAGAAAATTTTGTTAACAATCTAGCATTTCTTTTAATGAAATATAGTTTTTGCTCCATCTCTGTGCATTTTATTTTGTTGTCTCTCTGTGTTGACAGAAGACATTTTGTTCCTCTTTGATTGTTAAGGAATTATCAGAAATTCCATCATGGTACTAGAGCTAGTCCATGTTCTCAGCAGTTGCTGAAGAAACTGAAAGAAGAAGAAGAATTGTTTTGAAGCTTTTCGACCATCAGAGTGAAATTTTAGCATGTCAGGTATTTAGCAAAGCAGAGTTATTGTTTTCTTTTAGAATACACTCTAGAGAGTTGTAAAAGGAAGTCTTTTTAGAGGCATATGTTATCTCTCCACCAGTGAGAAATATTGTTTAAACACAGTCAGGTTTTTAGCATAGTTCTGCAAGGCTAGAAATGGCAGGAGCCAACACAAGCATGAGTATAGGAAATAATCAACTAATACAGTTCAATGGGAAGAACTATGACTGTTGGGCAATCACAATGAGAGCCCTATTTGCCTCTCAATATTTATGGGAGCTAGTTGAAGATAGTTTAGAAGAACCAGCAGATGAACAAAGATTTAATGCCTTAACACTCGCAGAGAAATACTTGCTGAAGAGTAATAGAAAGAAGGACTCAAAATCCCTCTTCTATCTCTATTAGGAAATGCATGAAAGCATATTTCCAAAAATTGAAACAACAAAGAAGTCCAAGGATGCATGGGATACCCTCCATACAACCTAGCAAGGAATGGAGAAGTTAAAGACAACAAAGCTTCAATTAATGAGAAGAGATTTTGAAGTCATTTGCATGAAGGATTCTGATATAATAGACTCATTCTTCAAACTATTGATTATGTTGGTCACCCAAATGAGATCTCATGGAGAGACGATAGAAGAAAGAAGAATAGTGGAGAAATAATTGATGAGCTTACCCTCAAGATTTGATCTGATAGTAACAACTATTGAAGAGACAAAAGATCTCTCGATTTTTACTATTGATGAGCTTCATGCATTATTGATAACACATGAACAAATTTTGAGCATAACAAAAAACTCATCTTTGTAGCATGCCTTCAAAACCCAAATTTCCTTTGGAAGAGGAAGAGGTCAAGGCAGAGAAAACTATAGAGGAAAAGGTAGAGGCAGAAGCTAAAATAGAGGAAGAAACAACCCTTAAAATACTAATGGAAGGAGAAACAACCAAAGTCAGAATCAAAACCAAGGAAAAAACCAATGAGGTGGAAAAAATCAAGCACATGCACAAAGGTATGATAAATCCCAAGTCCAATGTCATTACTATAAGAAGTATGGGGATTATGCCAATGAATGTAGGAAGAAACAGAGGGACATGGGTAGTAGACCCAGTGCTAACTTTACTAAAGAAAATCTGAGCCAAGAGAATTTATTTTTAGCATGTAATATGGCTGAAGAGAAGAATGAAGATATAGGGTTTCTAGATTCGGGATGTAGCAACCATATGACTAGAAACATTTCCATGTTTTCCATATTAGATTAAAATGTGAAGTCTCAAGTAACTTTGGGGACAGATAGTAAAGTATTTTTCATGGGAAAAGGTAGAGTAAGTGTTTTAACAGAGAAAGGATAAAGAAAAACCATATTAGATGTATATTATATACCTGGTATGAAGTGTAGCCTTTTAAGCATTGAACAAATCATTCAAAAATTCTACAATGTATTTTTTGAAGATGATGTATGTACCATCATGGACATACCACCAAGAAAACAAAGGATTACACAAGTGAATATGACAAGAAACAGAATTTTTCCTCTCAAGATGAGAGAAGATTTGAAGAAAGTAGTTGCAATGGTAGCAGTGACACAAGAGACTTACCAAAGAGAAGCAAAGGATGAAAACTGGTTATGGAATTTGATATTTTGACATCTCAACTTTGAAGGTATAAATTTGTTGCATAGAAAAGGAATGGTAAAGGTACTACCATTGATTGAAAATCCAAACAGCCTATGTGAAGGCTACATATAGGGAAAACAACACAGAGAAAGCTTTCTATCAGGAAAGAGCATAAGGGAAAAATCACCCTTAGAAATATTCCATTCCGATTTCTATGGACCAATTCTAACACCATCATTAGCAGGAAGCTACTATATGCTGACTTTTATTGATGATTACACAGGAAAAACATGGGTATATTTCTTGAAGTTGAAGAGTGAAGGGTTTGAGAAGTTCTGTCATTTTAAAGCTCTTGTTGAGAATAAAAGTGGGCACCATATTAAAGTCTTAAGGACTGATAGAGGAGGAGAATACATCTTCAAATATTTCCTACGTTTTTGTAGAGAAAATGGAATTCACAAGCAATTTACAACAAGGTATACACCACAACAAAATGGAGTGTTGAAAGGAAAAACAAAACCATCATGGATATGGTAAGAAGCATGTTGAAGGAAAAAGATTTGCCAAATGAATATTGGGTTGAAGCTGTACATTGTGCAACATATGTCTTGAATAGATTCCCAACAAAGAGTGTTATGAACAGAGTTCAGGAAGAAGCATGGAGTGGCATAAAACAATTTGTCACCCACATGAGAGTATTTGGTTGTGTGGCTTATGCAGACATTCTAGATCAACTAAGGAAAAATATGGATAGTAAGGGGGATAAGTGCATATTTGTAGGATATAGTGAATAATCAAAAGTATACAAACTGTATAACCCATCCACCAAGAATTTTATGATAAGAAGAGATGTACAATTTATTGAGGAAGAAGCTTGGGATGGAAGCATTGAGAAAACATTCAATGTAAAAACCTGTTTGTCTCATGATGAAGATGAGGAATAAATGACTGAAAGAAATTCCTCATTAGCAGCACCACCTCCACAAATACAAGGACAGCAAGGGACACCACAAGATGGTATGAGAATACCCTTGATAAGTGATGACAGTGCTTCTGCAAGCACATCACAAGGAGAATATTTAAGTGCTTCTACAAGCACAAGTTCAACAAGTGAAAGAGGAACCAGATTCAGAATTCTGAATGAAATTTATGAGCAAGAGGAAAATAATGAAGGTATGAACTCTTTATTTGCATTTTATTGTCATGTAGAATATCCTATTCATTTTGAAGAAGCAGTAAAATATAGGAAATGCATAGATGCTATGAATGAAGAAATAAATGCAATAGAAAAGAACAAGACATGGGAATTAGTGATCTTCCAAAAGACAAAGAAGTGATTGGAGTAAAATGGGTTTATAAAACCAAGAGCAATGCTAAAGTTAAGATTGAAAGGCACAAGGCTAGACTTTTTGTCAAGGGCTACAAGCAGCAACAAGGAAGAGACTATGAGGAAAATTTTGCACCAGTTGCAAGAATGGAAATAGTAAGAGTAGTGTTGTCCATAGCAGCACAACACAAGTGGAAATTTTACCAAATGGATATGAAATCAGCATTCCTAAATGGAGTATTGATGGAAGATGTTTATGTTGAACAACCTCTAGGATATGAGAAAGAAGGCCAAGAGCACAAAGTATGCAAACTGAAGAAAGCTCCATATGGGATGAAACAAGCACCAATAGCATGGTACAGTAGGATAGATGCCTATCTACTGGAAAATGGGTTTGAGACATGTGAAGGAGAACCAACATTATACATCAAATAAAAAGATGGTAAGATGCTCATTGTTTCTTTGTATGTTGATGATGTGATTTTCATAGGTAATGTACTTACTTCATTGAAAATTTTAAAACAATCATGAAGGATGAATTTGAGATGACTGATATGGGATTACTGAGATACTTCTTAGAAATAGAAGTAGAGAAAAATGAAAATAAATTTTTTATTCCTCAAGCAAAGTATGTAAAAGAAATTTTGGAAATATTTAACATTTAGGATTGCAAAGCAGCAATTACTCCTACAGTGATGGGATTGAAGTTAAGCAAGGAAGACAACAGCAAGGATTTTGATCCAAGTTTGTATAAACGCATAGTTGGCAGCCTTATGCATTTGACTGCAACTAGGCCACATATTATGCATGCTGTGAGTTTAAGTTCCGGATTTATGGAAAGGCCAAAGGAGGCACATTGGAAAGCAACAACAATAATTTTAAGGTATGTGAAAGGAACAAGGAAGTATGTTATTTTATACACTTCTTTAGAAAATTTTGAATTATCATAAATTCCAACATCCACTGAACTTTTTGGAAACCTTCAATTTTATTTGGGGCATACATTAATTCTGGAAGCCATCAATTTTATATGATTTACACATTAATTTTGCATAATCTAATAGCGCTAATAGGTAACATACATCGTACACTCGTCTTCTGATGTCCCTCCTATATTGGAGGCATTGGCGATGTTCGCATGGGCTCTTGATTCAGATACACTAGCTTCTGAAAGGTCGTGTTGAGAGGTAAGGATCAACGACAATGATGTTATTTTAAAAACCCTAGACTATGTATCGTTTAGTCACCTCGTCTCATATACTACATTTCTTCAATTTTCTCAGCATTGTCATTCTAATATCCCAACCATTCATGACTGATTCAACCAGAGACAGGTAAAATATTATGAATTTTGGAAACTTTGTGAAAGAATTTATCGATGTATATCAGTCTCACTTGGTGCAGAATCGTATAGTTGCTCTATTTTAGTGTCTAGAGGTTTAATCCTGAAATTTCTTCTAGGTTATGTCGGACTTCAGTGTTTTCCTTCTTTGCTCTATAGGTTAAAGAAGGAAGTATCAAATAGGTCAAAATTTTCACCCGGTGGTTCATCCATGTTGATTCTCGTTTACCTTTGTCTGAGATTTTCTTCTACCCAACAACTGGCCATTATACCTTTCTCATTATTTTACTTTTGCAGATGTGCATACTCAGTGAAACTTCCACAGTCTAAAAACCATAAATTTCTAGTTATCAATATTTTATTATGGTGCCAAGAAATTTTTTAACAGGTAATTGCATTTGTTTATGGAAATGGCATTGGGCTTCTAGCCATCTATATTTTACTTTTTCATATCTTATGAATTAATTTACATATCTAGGTAGCCTGGGGTCGAGGTTTATAGGGAGCCAGACCAAACCACGAACCCTTCGTACAGGTGATATTGCTTAATTTTACTCCTCTAGTTTTTCTTAATATCAAGCTATTGCTAAGTTTCTTTTATATGTGCTTATACATTTATGGGCTAATTCTACACGTATCATGAAACCCTATGTTCACATCTAACCATTTGGTTCACTCTCCAATAGATAATTGATCTTTCTACATTTTCCTAGGTTAGTTTTCTCCTAATCCAAAAGGGGCTGAATGTGTTCTTAGGGTCATATCCGGACCCAAAATCTTTGGAGGTTTAAAAAGTTTATATTTTCAAACACTCGTATAGAGCCTGAAACTGTTCTATTTGAATTTCAATTCAATGCCATATAATCTCATATCTAGGATAGATCCAATTGTAATAACAATATATTTTCCTTATTTTTTTTATTTAGGAGAAATTGACCTACAACAGTCTGATGGGCATGGAAAAATTAATCCCTACCGAGAATCAATGTGCGGTTATTCTCTCTGTGTGAAGTTCAAATTTATCCTTAGTATGGAATATTTCACTTATTCTAAACATTTACTATATGCACAAAAAATGTTTGTAGGATGGTTTAGTTTCATTATTTGTTGATAAATGAACAAATAGAGTAGTCGTTGGTCATTTTCTTGAGTAACTCTTAGCTGCATTTATGGTTAGTTTGGTTCCTTTGGCTTCCCCAAGCTACATAATCTTACCAACATTGTTCCTACATTACCCTATAGTCCAATTACCCCTAACTCTTATCAAGGGATCTTATTATTGAATTCGATAAATCTTATTACCTGTCCTATATTCATGCTGAAACTGGTTTTGGAAAATTCCCTTCAACACAAGTACCTATATAAGCATTAAAGAAACACCCAAAAAATACATTTGTATTATGCATGCATTTAAATTGAAAGTTACTGGAACTACACGGATTTTATACAATAGCTAGGTGAAATGTAATTTAATAAATTAAATACTAATTGACATGATCCAAATTTTTAGATGTAGGTTTACTTTGTACACTTTTTCATTTATACTACCTCTCAAAATTGAGCTCTCTAGAACCATTTGTTATCTTAAAGGCCATTCTACCACAAAATCCCGTACTGAAAAATTATGGAATTATAACTATCTAAATCATTTTTAATTTAGTATAGTTCATGACCTACTTTCCACATAGCTTGCAATGACAATATTCTTCTATTGTAAACAAACAAGGTGACTCTCGTATATTTTAATAAATAAAGAAATAAACATTTATAAATCAACAACCAGAATTATTAAACAAGATAAACTTCAATCATAACAAAATAATTGCTATGTAAAATAATAAATCCACAATAGAATCTCTTATCGTGAGCCAATTGAATCTTCTTGGGATGAACAACTTTCCACTGAACCTTAAACCCATTCCACTCATTCCCCCTAGCCGAGGTCACAACAACCTTCATACCCCCTTGTTATCCCACACATCCCACACAAGGTATTTTTATACCTTACTTCTCAATAGCCTATACTTTTACCTATTTTTTGGAAACATATCTGCTCTTTTTTGTTAAAGCCTACCTTTTTTTCTCCATATTGAGTGATTTAATAAATATTTCTCTACAATCATATTAAATCACATTAAGTAACAACTAAGGAAGTTTAATTTTTAGAAGTTTTTTTTTGAAGATTGTTTTTATCTTATCCACCCCCATTAGATTTTGGATCTCGACAATGACCTTTTTAACTCAACTGTTGGTTTCCTAAGGGAATATTCAGTCTTTTCCTTTTCATTAATATATTTTATTATTACATCATCATACTCTATAATATTTATTTGAGTCAAATACGCTATAGCTTCCTAACCAATCAATTTAAAAATATTTCAATCTACAAAGATACAATATAACAATGGAGGGGTATTACATTTTCTTCCTCTCAAAATTAACACCATCCTCGATGTTTCTTGTTCATTTTCACCCTTCGTGAACCTATTGCTTAAGCATGTCTTTTACGTTCATGCCCCAAATAAATTCCTTAGGTATAAAGTGCCTCTACTGCACTTTAATCCGAGTGGTGACTCATACACCGAGAAAAATTCGTTTCCGCTATCATATATGAAGTGGCTCTTGTACAAATTTTCCTTTTGTTTCCACTTGCATTAAACTCAAACCACCCGCATGAGAACGATATTAAAATTATTATTCTAATCAAACACATGAAAACCATTATGAATTTTAATACTGTTGAAAAAGCCAAGTGATAGGGCACTAAAATAATTTTTTTCAAGTTTTTTCTTTACATTCCCTCGATGTTCCCTTTCTGTCTGCATAGATTGTTATCAGTCATGTGTGGTTTAATATTTCGTCGAATTCTCCGCACTTATCAAATAAAATTTCATCTTTCCTAAAGAAAGAAAAAGGATACCTCCTTTCATTCATTTGTGCAACTAGTACTTGATTTTGTGCCATGGTTCAAGTTTGAAACACATATTTATGCTTTTTCTCTAGCATGATTCTTTTTTATTTTTTTCATCTGTATCAAAGAAATGATTCACATGCATCCAAAAAAATCAGCATCATCAGTGTAACATCATAATTTAATAGGTCATTGTTAAGTGCAATGTTCCATATATGAAATTTCCACTTCTCCTTTCATTGTTTGCCTAAAATAAAATATCAATTAATACATTACTCATGTTATTTCATCTAATTTTGTTATTTTTATTGCAGTGTATCAAATACAAAACTATCCCTCATACGTATATATAGGAAATTCAAATTGTTGCTTGTGATTATGCTAGTTATTTACATCTCTTTCCCAATTGATATGTGTGCAAGGACATAAATAAGGGATTTATACCTTATTCACTTTTTCCTTTTTACTCATTCCCTTGGGTTCGCTAATGTGGTTTGAATTGGCTAGTAACTTTTATCTTTTGATTTTATCACATTATCAAGTTATTTCCAATTTTTTTTTATAAAGTAGCATTGTTACAACTTTACCATGTTATAGTAATATTTGGTTCAATAACCATCTACTTGTGAAGAGTCTAATGAACTCACCATACTGAGTTCGAATTCCACAAGGTTTTTTATTTTCTTTTCTTTTATTTCCCTAAGGCTAATTTATATTGAAAATTGGTGCCTAATCAAGGATTTATTTTCCCTTGTTTTAATGTCTACTCGATTTCATTTGGGAGAGATCGTGTTTTCGGTTCTATTTCTAAACTAGGTCCATTGTACTCTTGATCATTTCCAGTGTACAACTATTTCTTTCTTCATCATTTTTACATTCATGTATCTTCGGGTCTTCTAGTTTCTTAGCACTTCAAAAAATACCGATTCTTCCAATTATCCTCAATTCTATAATTTTGGTGATCAATTTTTACATTAACCCCCATTTGTGATTATATATATATATATATATATATATATATATATATATATATATATATATATATATATATATATATATATCCCTCATTCAATATATTCTCTATTCATATGTTTAGCTCATATCTTCCCATAGTGTGTTCTATTTATGTGGGTTATAACGTATTTGTATTATTTTTTATACTTTTTGAAGGAAACTCACGGTAACCTCTTTATGCGGCATATTGGATCCTCATACTTATTATGATATCATCATAGATTACTTCATTAAGTTAGTGCTTCCTTTTTTTTCCATCAAGAATAGGATATTTTGTCTTATGACCTCCTACTCCACCTCTCATATTGGTTTATTTCAATTATTGATTGGATATTTTTAACAATTAACCGAGGGCTCCACTAAATACATTGGTGTACTTCCTGTTAAGGTATACTTGCTTTAATAATTTTCTCTATCTATCTTTATATACATTTCAATAGATTGTATATTATGGGCATGTTGAGGTCTACTTCCTTTAATACCTTTTTTCTGTCTATCTTTATATACATTTCAATAGATTGTATATTATGGGCATATTGCATGCTCTATTCTTTCGGAAAAACTTGTATTTTTTTCATAAACATAGTTTGTAATCTCAACTTCTAATTCAAGTTTGGTATCTTCTTACTTTATTTCACAGAAAGGAATTGTAAGAAATTATATGTGTTTCCTTAATCATTGAAAAATGATTGTACATTATTAATATTTTCTATTATCACTTGTTATCATATCTTAAGTTATTTGTAATAAGTACTATTGTTTTTATCTTTCCTTTAGCCAAACTAATGTTGCTTCATATATCTGATACATTATTTTGCTTTCAAGGCACATCTCAACCTTCATTTCTCTTGCAAAAATATATCTAACACATTTCTTTTGTGATCATACTTTCTGCAACACTAGTCACTGATTTGAGTGACTCTTTCCACTCTTCAACATTATGTGCCTAAAATCCATATTCAAAACTGGTCATTAGAGAAACTACCTGAGACTGTGAGTGTTAATAAATTTAAGGTGGAACACACATTTTTGGTCACTTTAGATTAAAATCCAACAATTTTCTTAGCCTGAACAGAAAAACACAATTTTCTTAATGTGAATACCCAACATTGATGCCGAGATCAGATCAGCCTTATTCAAATGCTAATTATAGCATATCATCCTCACTCGAGTTGGAAATAATAATGGATGTCACATTTGGGTTTTGTATAAGAAAAGCAAGAAGTTGTTTGTGCAACATTTCCAAACTTGCTTGCTCCTAAGCCATGATCACCATATTTGTCATTCTCTCACTCTTATAAATTCTTCATGTGAGATATTTGTCTCTTCTGGTTACAGGATGGAAGTCTCCTATAGAACAATCCTAGGGTATGCTGCCTTAAATCTCTTACTGGGAATTTCCAAGGGTATGCTTTTCTAGGGGAAACATCTAAATTTGCTCCCCTCTTTTGAATCAACTACTAGCTTAACATCTCCATTTTTTATACTTTGAGGATTAAGTATTCAAAAATTCTCTTTTCATAAGGCTTCTAATATAAAATATTATATACTTGTTATATCACTCACTGCCATAATTATTTTGTCAAGATATTGTATTTTCAATTTTGATTATAAGCCCTAGTAACATTAGTAAAATTCTATGGACTCCCTTACCACGAACATGCTATGGTGTAATATTTTTCTTCGATAATCCAACATATTTTGGTTTTTAATAACTATAAATGCTAACTTTTCCTTGCGAACAATTGTTTCAGAACTATTAAAGAATATTGATTTTCTTAAACACTATTTTCACTTGTCTATGTATATTTTTATGTACTAATTGAAGGATCTAAGTTATTTTTCTTATATTATGAAAATTTCGACTGTAATGTACTCCATCCTTTAAGGGTTCACATATATTTTTATTCCTACATATTTCCCTTAGTTGGGTCTTTTAAAAAAACATTACAATTTTTTGGAGAAGAGTGATCCGGATTATCCAAAGTGTAATAAGAAATCTGTCGATGTTTCAAATCCCAACAAGAATCCATCTTCGAGAAAATTTTGAATGATTTGAAAGAATGTATAGACGAAGAATAAATAGATAAGGGAAAGGGTGTAAAAATAAAAAGACTCGATGAAAAACTAAACCTAAGAATTTAAATTAATCCATTCTAATTTTTACTATTTTATTTAATTTATTTATTATTATTAATTGATTATTACTTACTAAAGAAGTAATTTATTAATGATATTATTACTCCTAGTAATTATTACTAATAATAATTAATAATAATAGTTTAGTAATTCGAATTACTACTAATAATATTATTATTTATTATTATTTTTAATAATAATAATCGATAATAGTTTACGTTTTTAATAATAATAATAATTGATGTTTTAATAATAGTCATTATTAAAGTTTTAATAATAACTATTAATATTAATTATTTTATTTATCCATTAACCTTTCTTAAATTTCAATTTATTGAGATATTTTATTAATATCAGTTATGTTCTTTAACTAATGAATTATTTAAATTAGTTAGGCTTATTTTCAATTTTTAATAATTCTTAATTTATTAATATTAATTATTAATATAGATATTTAATTATCTCTATTTAACTAAGACCCTAATTTTTTTTCTTTTATTAATTAATGAAGTAATTGTAAGTTAAATTAGGTATATTAAATTTTAATTTAAAAATATATAAAATCTAGGAAGATTATAATGAATAAAAGGTTAAGTATTAAATATTTAAAATAAATTTTTAATGTAATAATACATTATTTTTTATTTATTAACTTATGAACAAATTACTATCAGGTATATTGAATTAATTCATTAATTTATGAATAATATTATTATTGTAGAATTTATTATTTTATTTTATAATTAAACCATAATTGGAAAGAATTATTTTAAGATGATAGTAGGAGAATGATATACGTGAGTTCTTATACTTGGGTGGATGAACTAGAAGAACCAATCTGGCTGTTCATAAGAAACCAGTTACCACTTGTTTAACTTCCTTCATTAGTGTTGAGATTATGAGGATGCTTAATAATCTAGAGAGCTTCTACGTTCTTTATTTTCTGATAGTGTTCTTCTCTTGTGATGATTTTGGCATCTTCTAAACATACATGAAGCTTATTTTTTGAGGAGTTCTCTACAAGGGCTCAGGTACGAGATCTCCCATTATTAATATTGGCTCCATGTTCTTTCAATCTCTTTTGCAAGGAACATCTTATTTCCCCATTTTAATTTTTTCCATGTGAACAATTAATCTTATAAACTCCTATAATATGCTCGTGACTGATATTATCCTTAACTGACTGCAATATTTATTTTATTGTTCTTGTCGCTGTAAATTGTGTGACTATGTCATTATTTCCCAAAACCATAGAGATTTTATTTGTAACACCCTTGATGTATGGCAGGGAAACCCTTCCACACTTAGCTTGAGGTTCTTGGTGTTCTTTGAAAAGGACTGACCTCGGGTCTTTTCATGGCTTTCTTGATATCCCTATATTTATATCTTATACCTTTAAATACAAATGTAATTTGTTTAATTTCATCATTAAGGTGCTCAACGTCCGATATTATGAGGGCCCTAAAAACAAGAGTATTAAGGATACCGAATTTCTTAGCTAGGTGATGGTATGAATCAGCGTGAAGATAAATGTATATGTAATTTTTCTTTCTAAATGCTTGATGCCCCAATGTTTTATCCTCTTTTTCGGTAATGAGAACATCTGAAATATGGATGCTCTTGTTTACTTGAAATTCCACAGTAAACTTAATTTCTGAGGAAATATAGTTAAGGTGATTAAAAAATATCTCAAGCTTCGCCTTCCTGTGAGTCCATTTTATGTTGGTGTCATTCTCAAATCAATTCCACGAGGCTAGTTTTAATTGAAAGGAGGAAAGGGAATTCTTTTCAAATTATTCCATGTATAAATTGGCGACAATGGGTGAGAGTCATGACCCCATTGTGACACTAGATACTTTCTCATAAAATCCCCCTTGGAAGCTGAAAAATGTGGAACGTAAACAAATTCCTTCAAGCTTAGTTTTTTTCACAATCAATTACCTCTTTTATAACATGAATAACCTCATCTAGCACAATTTTGGCAAATAATGACTCTACGTCGAAACTTACCAAAATTTCATTATCATCTACCCCCTCATTCTTAATAAGCTTTACAAAATCATTAGAGTATTTTATGAATGATTCAATGTTACAGACAAAGGGTTTAAGAATCCTTGCAACATCTTTTTCCAATTCAAAGGTGGAGGATCTGATGGTATTCATAATTATTCTAAGAGGATCACCATCTTTGTGAATCTTAGGTAATCCATAAATTCTAGGGATAACCTCACATGAAGTGATTAACTAGCAAGTAACCATGAGAAAGGTAGTTGTATTGAAATGTTAAGAATAACAACAGTGAAAGCTCTGAAAAGGTAACATTTTCAATTTATATCTTAAGGAGCGATAAAACTGTGGGTATCGGTAATGGTGGAATCATATGCATGGATGGTGGAAGTAAGAATTGTACCCATCAAGAAAGTGCATTAGGCAGTGCATTAGGAAAAAAAATGGTAGAAATGTATTGTTTTCAGGTTGCAATTATACACTACAAGGAAAAGACCCTCTAGCGGAGGTTATAAAGGAGGTTTTTAGTGTTATAAAATTGGCCAAAATTGTCAAAAAAACATTTGATACAACATCCTTTTATGGTTACGGAGGTTTTGTTGGAGCTTTTAACTGAAATTCAACACAACTAAAAAAATTGGGCAGTCAGAGGTTATTACGGATGTTTTTTTCATCGGTGCGCTATTTGGGCTTTAACGCACTGGTGCGTACATGTTGAAGGTGCCCCAGGGTAGTCGAAGGAGAGTGCACCGGGCTGTTAAGGTATAAAACCACACCGGGCATAGTGTTGGTGATACAACACACAGGGCCATTCTAATTGGTCTTGGGATTTGTGCGGTTCCCATAGGTCGTATCAATGCATCGGTGCATAGATTTATAGAAACGCATCGGTGCACAGTATCACACAAATGATCCAAGAATTATAATTGGTATCGGTATTCGTGCAGTACCCATAGGTCTTACAAATGCACCAGTGCGTATAGACACATAAACACACCAGTGTGCAGTATCACACACACGCACTGAGATTTATAATTAGTATCGATATTCGTGTGGTGCCCATAGGTAGGACAAATGCACCGTTGTGTATAAACACATAAACGCATCAGTTCACAGTATCACACAAACACACCAATATTTATAATTGGTATCGGTATTTTTATGGTGCCTAGAGGTCGCAGAAATGTACCGATGTGTTTCGGAATACAAACACACCGGTGTACAGTAACTGACATGCACTGGTTTTTATTTTTTATTGTTTAGAAACATCGACCTGTGATAGTGTAATTATTGTGATATTTTTAAATTCATTGTTCATAAAAATTCGACACATCTTATAGCAGTAATCATATTAATTAAATTTGTATTAATGCATTTGAATATAATGTTTGGATTAATTTGTTATATCATATCATCAAATTTCACATCTCTTCATTGTAATATTTAATCATCCATAAATTTAATGAGTGGTGTTATATTTCACAATGACAATGGAGAATGCAATAGAATAAATTAAAACATATATATATATATATATATATATATATATATATATATATATATAGGAATAAGACAGTCGTTGTCATACAAAATGGGACAGTTATTGGTATCCCTTTGTCTTTCAATTTGGACACTATGTCTATTACATTAAACAAAATGTCTGATTTCACAGGATAATATTTCAAAAAATACAATGCCTTTCTTTCATATCCAAACATAGTGATCATCAACCTTAACTTGAACTTCTTTCAATGCTAGAGCTACTTCCATGACTTGGGTTATTTTCATGAATTTTTTGTTCACAGTGTTGATTGTTTTCTTCTTCTTCACCTTCCATCTACAAACATAAAAATAAACTGTAATGAGTGTATATACATTGGTGAGAATAATGAAAATTACAATATTCAATAATATACATCAATGTAAATCGAAAATAAATGACGTACCATTGCAAAAAATTACTCATAAGCTATACACTTTCTTTCAAAACCATGTAAAATGCCATCTTTCAAGATTTCATCTGTTTGCCCAATTCCATACTTTGTTTCCTGCAAGTTTTATACCCCATAAAAAATCATATATTTAATACAAAAGATTTTTTTGTTCAATTAATTATATATGGAGCTAAGTAAAACAAGATCGATACATGCTTACAAATTCCACAATTAAGTTCTGACATGCCAACATATAGTCACAACCCATATTTAACGCAATTTCAATCAATACATCTGATGGTTATTATTTGTATGTTAGCACCTGTTTGAAGAAATTCAATGATGATTTTTGTAAAACAACTTAAAAAATACAAAAATGAAATCTATTTAAGTTGTTATAAGGAAGTAACAATTACTCACAAGCCTAGATATCAACCCTTTTCTTCCTTGTCGTCCTATTTTATGTGCTGAATGGGCTCCATTTTCTTTTATTTTCTGCAAGAAAATGCTTGAAATTTAATATTTAATGCTAAATTGTTTATTTATTTTACCTAATAATCGAAAAATTCAATGATTACATATTACATTTGAAGCACATTGTTGTTGATATGGCTCCTCCTGCGATGCAATTTTGTCCATTTCTTTGACCATCTCCTTGTACAACTTTTTGGAAATTCCTACTGGCATATTTTTGATATCAGCTTGTTCATCTTTTGAGATTTTCATAATCTTCCTAAAAATGTAACATGACAATAAACTATTTAATTTTTATATTAATATATGAAAATTAAATATAAAAAAAAAAAAGTGATATTTATAAATAATTCTAGACAAACATTTAAAGGAATATTACTTTTTCATTCCTTTTTTTGTTATTATACATTTTTGCTATTAAAATTTTGACATGTCTCATTGACCAATTCTCTGGAAACTCTTCCTGTAGTTTAGATAAAATTTGGTTCTTGGAATCATTGGATTGGTTTTTGTATTGTAAGTGGAAAGAACGTCTATACATTTTTTCCACTAGATCCCTCAAACATTTGTAAAATATTTTCCCCTTTCGTTAACATCCAACACCACTCCAGATGAGCTAAGGAGCAATTCATTTTCATTTGCATGTTCTATTTTTTTCTTTTCTTAGAACAACACTCATTTTCTATGTTGTTGGTCCCCGTAGAACATTAAACATATGTGAATTAATAGACTGTTTGACACATGTTATATAAAAATTTTAATTATATTATTAATTAAAATTAAAAAAAGAAACTCATATTGGATCGATAGTATTTTTTTATTCACCTAATTCATCCTTTTGCAATTTTTTCATCAAGATTTTACACTCTTCTAGTCTTACATCAGAAATAACCTTATCGAGCTTCATCATTTTCTGTCTCTGCATGATACACAGTAAACAATACATATTAGTTAAACTTACATATAGTTCAAAAATAATATTTTTTGTAAATAATTTACAAAGAACTTGCCTTTTTTTCTTTTCTTGATGTGTTATTAGTCTTTTTGTTACTTGATCTCTTGTCAGTCATTTCTTTATCAATCTCAAACTTGTACCATATCATTCATTAATATATTTATAAATAAATTGTCAACTTTTAAGGTAAAAAAAAAAAAAAAAATCTCAAGAAACCGGTGCGTCATTCATGGTGTATGCACCAATGCCGGTGTGTAAGGGTCTTATAAATGCACCGCAAAAACTGTATAATAGACCATACGGTGCTCTATGTCAACAAGGAGCACCGATGCATTACATGTCAACCACCACACCGATTAACCAGATAAAATAATAAAAATCGCCCAGTGTTAGTTTTTGTAGCATAAACCAATTCCATATTTTACATATGGCACACTGATAAAAAAAAAAAAATTTAATTTTTTATCACATTACTTTCGCGGTGCGCTTGTACAATACAGAGCACCAGTGCGCTAGGTTATGTTGGGCGCACCGATGAAAAAAAACTATTTTTTTTTAATTCACGCAAGGGCCGACATGGACTCGGATCCAATAATGCAAATCGCCCCATCAGTAGGATGTATTAGGTATATATGTAGCAATACAAACCCTATAAATCTAAATTTAAAATCCCTAATTATGAAATCACAAAAAGAGGGAGAAGAAAGGGCAGAAAGAAAAAGAATGTAGGGTTGTTTCTAAAATGGATTTTTTTTTTTGTGGAACAGAACGTTCGCGGTGCACCATAATGAAATAGTGCACCAGCAGCATATTTTACATATGGCACACTGAGAAAAAAAAATGTTTTTTAAATTTTTTATCACGTTACTTTCACAGTGCGCTAGGATAATAAAGCGCACTGATGCACTAGGTTACGCAGGGCACACCGATGAATTTTTTTCTTTTTTTTTAAATTTACGCAACGGCCGACATGGGTTAGGATCCGAATATGCAAGTTGTTTCGTGGGTTGGATGTCTTAGGCTTATATTTAGCACTACAAACCCTATAAATATAAATTTAAAATCCCTAATTCTGAAACCACAGAAAGAGGGAGAAGAAAGGGCAAAAACAAAAAGAATGTAGGGTTTGTTTCTAAAATGGAATTTTTTTTTTTGCGAAATAGAATGTTCGCAGTGCGCCATAATGAAATAGTGCACCAGTGGTATATTTTTCATATGGTGCACTGAGAAAAAAATATTTAGTTTTTTATTTTTATTTTTTTATCACAGTACTTTCGCGATGCGGTGGGATAATAGAGTGCACTGGTGCGCTAGGTTACGCAGGGCGCACCGATGAATTTTTTTTTTAATCTATGCAAAGGCCGACATGGATTGGGATCCGACTATGCAAGATGCCCCATGGGTTGGATGTCTTAGGCTTATATTTAGCAATACAAACCCTATAAATATAAATTGAAAAGCCCTAATTCCAAAATCACAAAAAGAGGGAGAAGAAAGGGAAGAAAAAAAAAGTATGTAGGGTTTGTTTCTAAAATGATTTTTTTTTTGTGCAAAATAGCACGTTCACAGTGCACCATAATGAAATAGCACACTAGCTGCATATTTGACATACGGCACACCGAGAATTTTTTTTTTTATCATAGTACTTTCGCGGTGCACTGGGATAATCCAGTGCTCCGGTGCGCTAGGTTACGCTAGGCGCACCGATGAAAAAAAATCTGTCTTTCTTAATTTCACGAAAAGTTTGAAATGGATTGGGATCCGACTATGCAAGTTGTCCCGTGGGTTGGATGTCTTACACCTATATTTAGCAATAAAAATCCTATAAATCTAAATTGAAAAGCCCTAATTCTAAACTCATAGAAAGAGGAAGAAGAAAGGGCAGAAACAAAAAGAATCTAGGGTTTGTTTCTAAAAATGGACCTTTTTTATTATTTTGTTTATGAAAATTACAAAAAAAATAAAAAAAATTGTAGAAAAATTTTAAAAAAAAGAATAAACTTTGATTTTGTTATTTTACTGCACAGAAAAAAAGTAAAAAAAATAACAAACTTTGATTTTTTTTCTTTTACTACATAAAAAAAACTACAAAAAATCTAAAAAAACTATAAAATTTATTCACGAGATCGTTTGAAATTCTATGCTACAGGTTTTGAATCACGAGAGGTTTCAAATTCTAATTGTCTAAATACTTCTATTCGAATTTATTTCCCTACTCCACAATGTTGTTGTGCTCTGTTTGCTTCAGGTATGTCTCCTGCAAATCTCTAGCTAAAATTTTTTGCAAAAGTATGAAATAATGAAAAGTGTTTAGTATTTAAAGAAATTTTTTATGAAATTATATTTTCGAAAATATTTTGCTGCCCTTTTTTCAATTTACCACTTTTTTTTTCACTTAAAGAAAATAGAGTTGCACTTTTTTTATTTGCGGTTATTCGTCATCGGTGCGTCCCTTAGTTGAACAGCATCGGTGCATCTGTGTATAAAACAACACTGGTGCACATTACCAAAAATGCACCGGTGTGGTGATCTGTACATTAGGCACCAAAATTATTTTTAGGTGTGTGCACCAAAATTTAGTGTTTTTTTTCTCAAATGCGGGGATAAAATATCATAATTATATCGAATGGACAATTCTTCAAAATCCATCTCATTCCATAATATTTCTCAAAGTCCATCATAGAGTTCTCTCTATCGATCTCCTGACGTAATATTTACTTCAGATTTTATTTATATTTTCACTATCTAATTTAATTTATGTTTTTCATCCATGCAGTCAATCATGCACGACTTAATTAAATTTATAATGTATAAAAATTTGTAGGTTCATGCAGATTCAGCATCGAGTTCAGATGCAAAAAATATTCAAACTGCTCTGAAACATGGGAAGTTCTTATCAGGAGCTACATACCACAAGGCACATTTGGTAGATGAAAATGGACAGCCGCTTCACCCTACCAATTGTAACAATATTGCATTTTCTTGCCACAATCCCGGTTCAATGATGGTAATAATTATAATTGCTTGGTATACTGATTAATATGTAATTATTTCAATGTCAAACCAATTTATAATCATGCAATATTGTCAACGTTGTTACTAATTGATATCATATATTTTTTACTAATCATGTTCAAATATTTTTTTTTTAATTATTAGGATTCTAGTGATGAAGAATAACCTACCTACCATATTCCGTTGCACCCCACAACAATGTGAAATCGAGAGAAGACTGAATTAAGAGAAAAAATCAGAGAGGAACAATACCAAGAATGGTTGAATCAATGACCGATTCAATTCCCTCTACGTCCTGATTCACCAATTAGGAATGACTACAACAATAGTAGTTCTTCACAAGTTGGCAATGCAGGCAATCAAATAGAGGTTTGTATGGATGATTACTTGAGGGATATGACTTCCATGGAGACAATGTTGTTAGATTCATTCCAAAATGATGATCAGCTAGGGGATGATGCTCATATCGCTGACACCTTTTTCGAAAGCCTTAAATTTGCTTCCACCACCCCTCTCTTTGGACTTGGCGGTCAGTCAAAGTCTACCCAGTTCGGGACAATGATGTTACTCTACAACTTGAAAGCAAAGTTTGGCTTGTCTAATGCATGTTTCTCATAACTTTTGAGGTAAGTTACGATAAAGTACTCCCTTATATAAATTTTAAATATAATCAGTACACTACAATGAACATTAAAAATGGTAATTTTTATGAACGTTAATAATTATATTGACATTAATGTTTATTTATTAATATATTTTTCCATGATCACCAACTACAGGTTATTCAAAGATAAGTTTCTTCTGAGTGATAATAACTTTCTGGGTAGCTACGAAGAGGTAAATAAATTGTTGAAAATGTTGGGTGTTGAGTACATGTCATATCATGCATGTCCAAATTATTGTATTCTATATAGAGGAGAATATGTAAACAAAGAGATGTGTCTAAAATGTGGGCATGACAGGTATGAAAAATCAAAAAATAAGGTTAAATCACGTATTGGTCCTCCTTTTAAGATATTGAGGCACATGCCTATAATCCCAAGGATTCAAAGGCTCTTTCATTGCAAAGAATTAGCTATGTTGCAAGGATGGCATACCTCACATAGAAGTGAGTTGGGAGTTATGTGAATCACAACTGATTTCATAGCCATGAAGCATATAGAGGATACATGGCCCAAAAAATTCAACGATGAAGTATGAAGTTTACGACTCAGCATAGCCATGGATGGCGTCAACCCATATTCCCTCCAAAACACCAACTATTATTTTTGGCATGTAGTAGTGATCAAAAAAAATATCCCCCCATGGTTGTTTATGAAGAATAAACATCTTATGTTGGCTCTCATAGTCCCTGGTAGAAGACAAGTGAATAATATGGATGTCTACTTACAAACACTGGTAGATGAATTGTAGGAATTATTGGATGGGATAAATGTATATGATGTATCAATACCAATCTTAGTAGAAAGGATTTTTACGTTGTATGGAATATGTTATTACACAACACATGATTATCCAGGCTTAAAAGTTTTCTCTAGTAAATTACATGTTTAATTTATTGATTTTTTTATATACGTAACAATATCCTTTCACATATTAGTTATTTAATTCATTGTAATATTTGTTCTAATCTTCATTATATTCTTTAACATGCTATGCATATTAATTAATGTATACAATAATCTCGTAGGTCTTGTAACAAAAGGCCATTTTGGATGTAAATGTTGTGGACCTTCTCTGAAATATAGATGGTCCAAGGACCTACGAAAGCCAGTGTATGATTGCTCCACGGTATTTCTACCAGAAGAACGCCCTTACATAAGAGCAGCTTCCGCTTTCAATGGTAAACGAGAGAGAACCCATAGGGCTCCAATAATGACACCAGCTGAATGGCTTAGAGCATATGAGAGAGAGAAGGAGAAGGAGTTCAAAGAAATTTTTAATTCAAATGGGGAGCCTATGTTCAATGATCCAGATTTCTTCGACACCTATGTTGAGAAATTTCGCATTGGGATGAAAAGGAAATCCATCTTTTATAACCTTCGATATTGGGAGCATCTTAAAATTATTGACTTATTAAATCCCATGCATATATTTAAAAATGTTTCATCTTCTTTATGGAGGCACATATCATCGAAATAAAGTGACACATTGGTTGTTAGGAAAGATCTTATTACTTCAAAAACTAAAAAGAAACATTGGCCAAGATGATTAGAAAGTACAGGATCATAGGCAGGCATTGGTCCCTCTAATTCATGGTTTTTCAAAGAAGGTGATGTCCCATGGATTTAAAAAAAATGATATTTCTTTGGCAAAGGAAGTTATAATCGGTGTGAGGATGTCAACTTCATACGGGTCTTCACTACGGTGCTACTTCATGATGGATGACCATTTTTCGAGGTTGAAATCGCATTACCATTTGAATCTTCCAAGATTATGTATAATTTCAAAATCATGATTTTATTATCTGTTATATTAATAAATTTTATCCCATGAGGGGATCATAAAACATAACTAATTTTATATATTATTAGATGTGTTTATAACTTTGTAGTTCCATTATCCTTTGTTCATGTGTGGGTGTGTGAAACATGAATTCCAACAAGATCTAGGACGTGCCATATCTAAATTATCTGCATTTGTACGTTGGGTCATGTCAAAAGAGATTCATGTGGCTGGCATTCAACGGTGGCGTCAAGAGATATTTGAGATTGTTTGTATGTTTGAAAAGGAACAACCGACGAGTTTCATGGAATTACAGGTTCATCTTCTAATCCACCTAGTAGATGAGGTTGAATTAGATGGGGTGGTTTCTTGTCATTGGATGGTATTCTTAGAGAGGTACATGAATAAATTGAAAGGTTTTATTCAACAAAGGGAAAAACCTGAGCGGTCTATGGCATAGGGGTAAATATCGTATGATTCTTTCTATTATGCTAGTGATTATATCAAGCAGATCAACAATAGACCAAGTGTGGTGATTTGGGATGATGAAAGGGATGAAGACAAAAGAGAAGAGGAGTTGCTCCAAACGAGTGGAAAAAAGCACTTGATAAAGAGTAAGCGACTTATAATTTTTCAAATTTACAAAAATTAATTAATATCCATGTTGAACTTTGATATAATGTATATTTTGATCTCTAAGTACTATATAATTTTGGTTTTATTTCATCATCGAATGCAAAAATTGAAGCAATCAATAAATTCGTTATTTACAATTCTAAAGCGACATAACCCTAGGTTGCATTGTACGAACGAAAGAGGATGAAATGGGATAGTGATGGAAAGAATTCAGATGGTTGAATGGTATAAGTCTGCCTTATACCGATCATTTCAAAGAAAATATGCCACAACAGTTGGGTTTTTGACCAAGTCAGAGAGAAATATGGTGCAACCGGTCATTACCCACGTGCTGAAGAGGATGCGCTAAACGTAGGGATTGGGTGCAGAAACTTGGTAATAATATTTTTAATTTATATGTAAATTTTAAACTTATAAGACATCTATATTTCATATTTTAATTGTTGGGTTGTTATAAGACACATGACACTATGATTTTTTTAACTTTTTTATAATAGGTGTATTTGTTCCTATCTATGTGAGCATATGGACACCATTTTTGCACAGAAAATGCTGATGTTGGAAACATTACACAAGACTATGGAGCGAAATTCGAGTTCAATCAATCTAGTCGATCTAGCCACCATGATCAAAACCTAGTATGAGGGACATTAGGTTACATCGGAAAGATACAAGAGATCATTGAAGTGGATTTATCTTCTTTCCAATGTGTTATTTTTAGTTGCAAGTGGTGGGACACCTTTGATCGGAATAATGTAAAGGAAGATCGCCATAGTTGGCTAATATGTATCAACTCTAAAAATATTTGGGATGAAGCTAAAGAGCCCTATGTTTTCTCCAAACATTGCAACCAAGTGTTTTTTTACCCAGATGTGTGGATAGGGATTGGTGGTTCATATTGACACATGACCCTAGATCAAAACATATTTTTTAGAACAATAGTGTTATCATGTCATGCGAGCTGGAAGATAATGAGGGTGATCATGAGAACTGGGAGTGATATGCTACATGCGTTATTTCATCAATATTTTTACTTTTTAAGATGGATTTTTCGAAACATTATAATATGTATTTTGAATTAATTGGTCATTTGCATTGTGTTAATGTTAAAATCAATATTTCACTTGATAATTTGCAATTATGTCGATCTCAAAAACAATGTTGTACTGTATAAATTAGTTCTTTTATTGTATCTAAGATCATAATAAAATAATGATAATTCTAAAGTATATGAATTTATTTGCATTATTTTCTAAACTTTATTATGTTACAATAATTCATATTATTCTAGATTTATTATTTTACAATTATTTAAAATTTAAAAATTTAAAAATTTTAATAAAATCATTTCACATTAATACAGTTAAAATTTTACAAATATTTTACATACAATTACAGTTACAATTACAATTTTACAATTACAATAAATTCACAGTAATACCATTAAAATTTTACAAATATTTTACATAAAATTACAATTACAATTACAATACAATTTTACAATTTCACGTACAATTACAATTTTCGAATTTTACATATATACAATTACAATTTTACAAATTAAAAAATTACAATTACAATTACAATTTTACAAATTTAGATATATACCATTACAATTACAATTTTAGAATTTTACATACAATTAGAATTACAAATATTACAATTTTACAATAACATGATCATTTAATATTAAATTAATTAATAAACATCGCGTTCATGATAACCATCGTACAAGCATCATATTTGACTAAAAATCACATTCAAAATCACTAACATCATCATGATCATGATCATGTAACAGAACACAATTAACATTATATATGAACATCATCATAACACAAACATCAAATATACATCTCATGTCAAATAACTCATGCCATCACATACACATCTATCTGCAAGTTACACATTAAATGAACATAGCTCACGTGACCTGACAATATACACATCATGATGATCACTAAC
Source organism: Pinus albicaulis (assembly GCA_034641835.2). Taxonomy (NCBI): domain Eukaryota; kingdom Viridiplantae; phylum Streptophyta; class Pinopsida; order Pinales; family Pinaceae; genus Pinus; species Pinus albicaulis. Next base: position 626,327,561 of record CM076584.1, on the reverse strand, counting down.
ATGTAAATTAAGTACAACTGCAACATGAAGATAAAATACATGGACCATATATATATATATATATATATATATATATATATATATATAACTGAATAGTGTTAAAAATATACAACTGTAATATAAATGTCATGGATCGGCTGATGGTAGTATAACATCAATAGCAGTACTAGTGGAGGCCTGCTAAGTCAATGGTGCAGCCTCGACGGTTGATGGTCCAGCCTACTCATTATCATGAGTATTGATGGATGATGCAGGCTGCTAACTAGACGTGGCCAATGATCCAGCCTCATCTCCATGATCACTGCTGCTAGATGCTAGTGGAGGCTACTCATATGGCACTGCGGGAGGTGAACAATCATGAGATGATGAGTGGTTTCTCGCGGACCGTCGATCATGTGCTACATCTTGACCACGCCTATAATGTGAAACAATCCTACTCAGCTGTGTAACTAAGGTTGTAGCTCCTACGACATGCCGTATCAGGTTGTACATGTCACACGACATGACTCTCCACATTTATAATAGCGTATCAACAACCTATATGTCTCTGTAATTAGCAGGCCTGATGCCGCCTCAAAAATAAATGTAAGGAGTTTGTCGCCCAACTTCATCCTGTATCTAACATCAAGTAGACCACGCCTAGCAAAAGGCAGTACCCGTGCACCAGCAAGAGCAGGTCTCTCTGCACCAGTATCTTGATGATCCTCAACATCTAGCATGCCCTGATCATCATCAGGATCCACAACTGGATCATGTGGTGGTGCCAACATGTCCTCTCCATAAAAAGAGCCAATGTCTTCAAAATATATACAAGTACACAACAATAATTAGACAATTTCATTACACAATTTAATAAAAACAAGTTAAATAACATGCTAGAATAAATTTAAATAAAACATTAATATTCCCTCTATCATCTGGCGGCTCATCAGCTGTGAAGATGATGTTGGCACACCCTTTCCAATCCAAACCCACATAAGAACAAGGGACCATAATGAATGGATGCTCGTCAACACTGGTGTAATGTCTCTCCACTTAACCCAATTTTTTTTTTCTATACCTCAAATCTTTAATATCGCATATCACGATTTATTTCCCATATACTATTAGTAATATGGTTTATAACTGTATGACACCCTTTTCACTTACTGCGTTCCTTTATAAACTCAATCATTATAGTTCAGGCCTACCATATGACTAACCCTTACATTATTATCAAAATGCATTTGAGTTTCCTTACTATCATTTTTATTGTTTTTATATACCTTTATCATATTTTAATGTTGCTTTGCCTCAATACCTTACTACTATGGTATGAGAATAATTGTGTATAAGTATGTCACTACTTCAACGTTGATGTAGGGATGTGGTTGACACGACATGCACTTATGATTAGACCCTTGTATAACGACGATATAATACCCTTTTTGTATCACCATTTCAATAACTTGTGATAATTTCTTATCGTTCCAACCGAACGAAGCCTTGGCTACTCATTCGATTTTTCTCCTACGTTAGGGTTCTACGAGTGATCACAATTTTAAGGCCAGTACACATCTGACTGTCATTTATTCACTTGTTAAATGTTCCATCATTTCATTTGTACTCCTCCCTTCCTTGCTTACTGCTGTGATGTGTGTTGGCCAAGCTATCATTTATGAAATTCGATTTATGTGTCATTATTTTTTAGATTCGTATGGTTGTTGGTTTGATGAGTACGCTGGAATTAAATTGGTAAATCTCAATTTGTACTGTGGAGATTTGGATGTCTTCCAAGGCACTTTTCAATGGATATTTAGATGATTTATGCATTTCTCTCCATGTGGACGGTGGAGATAAGCGATTGCTAGGGTTTTGTCTCGGTATAACACGCCATTCCCTCCTTCTACAGTTACATTTGTCAGTGGTAAATTGTTTTAGCAAAGAGCGTAGAACTTCCTCTATTCTCCTGCCTAGCTCTTCATCTCTCCGGAGTGTAACACCCCATCTGGTATACGCAAGATAGTGTCGAACGCTTATGGTTTCAGGTAACCACGTATAATGTTCTCTGTGTCGATATTGTGTTAAATCGATTTTGAGTTTGCCATATTTGTTTTCTTTCCATTCGTTTCAAGTTGGTTCTGCCGCACTCATACCCTTAGCATATTTTCTCAGGCTTCTTTTCATTGATTATGTATTGGAACCTTCATTAGCATGAATTTCATCTATCTATATTGTATTTTCGTTGGAGTCTCCATAGATAGCATGAGTATTCGTTTCAGGTTAATGTAACCACATCGATTTCCTTTGGGTTTGGCGTTTAAATTTCTATGGATATTTCGTTTTATTTCTATTGTAGAAATGACGTAGCTCATTCAAAATCTGCCTCGACAGTAAGTTTCATACCAGTCCATAGGCATACGTTTGACTTGCCTGGCGTCATCGTGGCTGAAGGTAGCGCTCAGCTTCACCGACACCACTACTATTATCATGGTCGACAAGTTGAAAGTCATAGCCATCCTTATGCCTGTAAACGATGCATGGCATTCTCAGAGGTAAATCCTATGGATTTAAGCTGAGATACTTCATTTTATTTTGTTTAATTGTACAATATCATGATTTATATACTCGGTCACTTTGTTTTCTTTCTTAGCGTCTCCCATTATCTGGCGATTTTTTCACTATGATCCAGGTAATCCATAGCAGGAATTCATTTTATAATTGATTTCGTCTGCCTATCTGCTTCCTTGTTTTCAAGCATGGTATAATTTTTTTTTTGTGTTTCTGCAATTCCAAGTAATGTACGAGTTATTTTCTACTCTCATTTGGGAATTCGTTTACAAAGCTATTCGAAGTCTCATGTAGGTGGTCTGATGCATTTTTCTCTTTGCATTTATCAGGACCTAACTTCGTTTGGCTTCATTGGAGAGTGTTCGCCATTTTTTCCTCTCATACTTCGCAGACTGCTTCAGTCTATTTTTATAGATGTTATTATTGTATTATTATGTCGGATGTAGTCGTTACACCGAGAACTCATGGACTTTGACGAGTATTTTTTTCCAAATACGGGTTTCTATACCCGTAGTATTAAACTTAATATTTTTTTTTCAGTGTGGAGATGATGTCCTTACCAGTTCTGCCTTTTTAATATTTCTCTAATTTCATACTTGTCCAATAAGACAGACAGGTTCTTTTATTATACCTGTCTGTAAAATTTGTTGACAATTAATTTGTTTTAATAATAACCTAGGAATTCATCCTCTCCTACATTATATATATATATTTCAAAACTGCTATTATTTTTGGGCAGATTGTAAGTGATTTTATTTCCAGTGATTTAACTAAATATTTCACCTGTACATATAGTAGAGGTTGTTTTCAATTTACATAAACATACTTAATTCATCTCATCCCTTCTTATTACTCTGTACCCAGTTCATGCACTATTAAAATACAATACCAGTGTTTATTTTCCATCTATAGGGATAAAATCTCAGGTGCACTTAATGTGGGTTCTCCCACCTATTCAGGAACATGCATATTTTATGGTAGTTCTGGATAAATTATTATCTCCTAAATACATAAATATACTTAAAGTTTATTTTTCATACCTTTTCTAGTGGCCATAAGCTATTGTCCAGCATAGAATATAATAGAATGATTATCTGATCTAGAACTTTTAATGTTTCTCCCACTGTACATATGTACTTTTCACCTGTTACACTTTCATTTCATTCTTCTATTCTAAATCACAGGGTTTTAGTTAATAAATGAAAGTGTATGAATGGAATTTAAATTTCTAAACTTTCATTCTGCTATCCATAATGGAGATATAAAATATATCTAGCACCATTTAAATTTCATTTGCAGATTTTGATTAACTACACATGCATATCTACAGGCTTCTAGAGGAAATATAACTATTTTACCATTTTACAGTCTGCTTTTGTAACATATTCATATCCAATGAAACATTTATTTACTTTATCATGGTTATTTAGGCAATTCCTGTTTACCGTGATAAATTATACTTCCATCTGTATAAGTTTATTTCTACGATACATAACCTTATTGGATGTTATCATTACCTAAATGAACCAGGTTTGAAATATGTCTAGTTCACTTATATCTGTTAGTTGTAAAGGTGTCATTCTTTCTTTTCATATATATGCAGCAGCTACTTTCTTATTTCAGAAGCAGATTAAAGTTAACAAACTAAATCATTTGTGGGATAAGATGTATCCTCAGATTTAAACCACCACTGGTTTAGAGACTCTGATGGATTCTCCCCATAGATTTTATTCCTACCACTATGCAGAATTGAGAGGAGTAATTTCTTATAAACAGTTCTGCTAAATGTAAGGAATGACAACTTCAGAATTTTAATCTAAAAGAACCTCTATAACCATTCATAGAAAACTGTTAAACATACCACTTCTATCAATGACCAACCTCCCAACCTTAGAGTCCTTCTATTTCCAGAACTCACCCCCGAGATGAGATCATCTCCTAGAATAGAGCAACCTCCATCTGTTCTAGAGTAGCTTCTTTAATCTTATTCTCCCCAAAGCTTGTTTCTAATTCTGCGTCGAGAATTACAGGATGCTTTTATTCCTGTTTGCCTAGGGTTCCCTTATTTTGGGACTTTTAAAGCTGCTTTCTGCTTTTCCAGCTTTTTACCTCTTCCCAACTACTCTCCACCTCATTGGGGAAATCTAGATTTTTCCTCAAAAATCTAAATTAGAAATAAATTCTTTCAATAATTTTTGAAAGATTTTTGGGGAAAGTCTTAGCCTCTTTCCATACCTCATGGATTTGGCAAGTGATCTCAGAATTCTCATTTGGTCAATATGCACAAAAATATTTTATTTATTTCTCATAATTAAATAATTAATTACATCCACCCAATACTTATCCATTGGGGTCCACTCCCCTTTGGACTAAAGTTCAAATGTCTAACTTGAAAAAAAAAACATAAAACTAGGGGTGTTACATATTCCCCCCCTGAAAACAAACACCATCCTCGGTGTTAATAGCTAACTACTAGAGTTCATTTTGAAAACAGATATGGATATTTTTCCATCATCTCAACTTCTCTTTCTCGTGTATCTTCTTCAGTAGTAAAGTTCTTCCATTGCACCTTTACTCTTGCTACTGTTCGGTTTCTCAACTCAATTTCTTCCCGCTCCAATATTTGAAGCGGCTCTAGAAGGAAATCCCCTTATGGTTCCACCTATATCACATTCCAATCAATAATCTGAGAAGCATCATGCACATATATTTTTAATAACGAAACATGAAATACATCATGAACTTTAACATGGGGCGGTAGGGCCAGCTTATAAGCAACTGGTCCCACCCTCTTTAAAACCTCAAAAGGCCCACAATATCTAGGAGCCAATTTTTCACAACTTCTAGCATAAAGTGTGCTCTTTTTGGGTTTAATACGCAAGTACACATGATCACCCACTTTGAACTCTCGATGCACCCTCTTTTTATCAGCATAATTTTTCTGGTGATCTTGTGTTGTCTTAATATTCCTTTGTATTTGTTTGACAATCCTTTCCATTTCTTGTAAAGTATCTAGCCCCAATACTAGCTTATCTTCAGGTTGGTTCCAACTTAAAGGAGTACGATATTTCCTTCCATAGAGTGCTTCAAATGGAATCATTTTGATGGAGGATTGATAGTTGTTGTTGTAAGAAAATTCAGCTAAATGCAAGTAGTCTTCCCATTTTGATGGCCTCTCCATCGCATACATTCTCAGCATATCCTCCAATATCTTATTTGTTCTTTCTGTTTGACCATCCGTCTGAGGGTGATATGCAGTACTAAAATTCAATTTATTGCCCATGCCCCCAAACAAACCTTTCCAAAAGGCAGCTGTGAACTTAGCGTCTCTATCTAAAATAATCATCTTTGGAACCCTGTGTAATCTTACTATCTCTTTTAGGAACACATCTGCTACTTGGGTTGTCCCAAAAGTAGATTTTACAGGTATGAAGTGTGCAGCCTTTGTTAAAGTGTCTACCACTACCATCAGTGAGTCATGCTAGTACTTTGTCCTGGGTAACCCGGTTATGAAATCTATCGAAACAGTGTCCCATTTCCATTCTGTAATTGGAAAGGGATTTAAAAGACCAGCTGGATGCTGATGTTCAACTTTGACTAGTTGACATTCCATGCACCGAACTAAATAATCTGCCACATCCTTTTTCATTCTTGGCCAAAACAATTTCTTTTTCAAGGCTGTAAGCATTTTCTGATATCCAGGATGTCCTGCATATGGTTGTTTATGGTATTCATCTAGGATCTCTTTTTTCAAAGAATCCACATTAGGAATGTACAATCTATTTTTGTAGCAGATAATCCCTTTTTGGTTTTGAGCGTATCCACCCATTTCTTTTTCAGTATTCTCACTCGTAGATTCTCATAATTTGTATCTTGATCTGTCACCTTTTTAACTAGTTCCTCTAAATCAAAACTAGCACTACTCCCAATGCTGCTTATGTTTTGGCAAGCATTTCTGCTTAGTGCATCAGCAATTTTGTTTTCTTTCCCTTTGATATTTTTTATGTCCATATCAAATTCAATCAGAAAAGACAGCCATCTGGCTTGTCGAGCATTCAAATATGTTTGAGAAAAGAAATACTTGAGACTAATGTGATCAATCATCAATGTAAATTTTTTTCCAAGAAGATAGTGTCGCCACATCTTCAAGGCATGAATTACAACAGCTAATTCCAGATCATATACACTGTAGTTATGTTCATGTTTCTTAAGTTTCCTAGACTCATATGCAATCATAGAATTTTCTTGCAACAGAACTCCTCCCAACCCCTCTCTACATGCATCATTACACACAACAAACTCTTTGTCAAGATCTACAATCTTTAGTATAGGGGCTGTAGTGAGTCTTAATTTTAGTTGTTCAAAACTATTTTGGCATTTTTCAGTCCACTCAAATTTTGCGCCTTTTCTCTGTAGTGAAGTTATGGGATTTGCTATTGCAGAAAATATTTCCACAAATCTTCGATAATAACCTACAATTCCCATAAATGATCTCAGTGCTGAAACATCAGTCGGCCTGGCCATTCTCTAATAGCCTTTATTTTCTCAGGGTCAACAGCCAATCCTTGTTCAGAAATAATATGTCTCAAGTATTGAATCTTGTCTTTATAAAATTCACATTTACTGAACTTGGCATATAACTAGTTTTCTTTCAAGGTTTGCAAAACTATTCTTAAGTGTTCTTTGTGCTCTTCCTCACTTTTTGAATAAACCAGAATATCATCTATGAACACTAGTATCAATTTATCCAAGTACTTGTTCAAAACAATGTTCATTAAGCACATAAAGGTGGCAGGGGCATTTGTCAAACCAAAAGGTAGGACTACAAATTCGTAGTGAACATACCTGGTTCGAAAAGTTGTTTTACTAATATCTTCCTCCTTAATTTTGAGCTGGTGATAACCAGTCCTTAGATCAATCTTAGAGAATATTGAAGCCCCTCTTACCTGATCAAAAATATCATCAATTCTGGGCCATGGGTATCTGTTTTTTATTGTCAGCTTATTCATCTGTCGATAGTCAATGCATATTCTAAAGGTTTCATCCTTATTTTTCACAAATAGCACTGGTGCTCCCCAAGGAGACACACTCGGTCTGATATACCTTTTATCCAACAATTCTTGCAATTGAATTTTCAACTCCATGAGTTTAGAGGGGCTCATCCGATAAGAGGCTCTGGAAACGGGTGTTCCTCTAGGCACCAAATCGATGGAAAATTCAATCTCTCTTTTAGGGGGAAGATGAGGAATCTCATCTGGAAAAACTTCTTTAAACTCCCTTACCACTGGTAAAGTGTCTAGTGGGTTTTCTTCAGGTGGTTGTCCTAGTTCTTCAACATGTACAGCATACACTTGATACCCTTTCCTAGCTGTTCTTTTTAATTGCAGAGCTAATATTTGTCTTACAGAGATTGGTTTTGGTTTTCCTTTCAGTATAAAGGGTCTCCCCTCCTCATCTATGCAATGCAAGGTTTTATCCCAACAGTTCATCATAGCCTTTCTCTTTTCTAACCAATCCATTCCTATCAGCAAATCATATGAGCCTAAGGGCAGAATGTTTAAATTTACCTTTGTCTGAAAATCATCTAATGTAATTGTTGTTGGATGTAAATTATGAGTTACTTTTCTCTTGGTGCCAATGGCTAACCGGACCAACCAAGACTGTTGAAATTTTTCATTTTTGAGATTGTATTTATCTACAATTTGTGGACTAATGTAACTCAAAGAAGCACCCGGATCAATCAAAACTGTAACAGATTGGTCAGTAGTCTTACCTTCAATATCGACCATAGTAACCTGGTGTTCTTCCTGTCCGTTCTCCAAGGCTGCACTGATAATAGGCATATTCCTTATTATTTCATTCACTGTGGTAGCTTCTCGATCCCTCATAATCATCTAAATATTTTGGTGTGGACAGTCCCTCAACAGATGAGGTTCTCCGTAGCCCCAACATTTCAAATGCTCCCGCATTTTAGCTATTCCTTCCTTCTTATTATCTCCATATACTTGTTTTGAACCGACTTGGGACTGAGCAGTTTGACTTTATTTTGGTTTGCTAAAATTTTTCCGCTGATGATCCCTATCAAAGTTCTTCAAGTAAGCTGGTTTCTGTTTCTTTCCTTTGAATTCACCCTTGTTTACCCAGCTTTTCCCATGCTCACCCTTTCCTTTAAACTGCTGGTAGCATAATCTAGCTTTCCTCACTGCTTCGTCCATATTTTTTGGATTATCGAACTCTATTTTCTCCTTATACACAGCAGGAAAAAAATTCAGAAACCTTTGTACCTTTGCCTTCTCTTCACGAATATAAGGAATATATCGTAACAGATTTGTAAACTTGGTGACAAACTCATCTATGGTGAGCTGTCCCAATATGAGTTCGTGGAACTCCTTTGCTTTATCATCATAATGGCGTTCGCTCAAATAGCGGTTTTTAAGCTTGACTTGGAAATCTTCCCAAGTCATTGTCTTTTCATCAATGGCATGGACTATTTTCGTCTCCTCCCACCACAAGGTAGCCTTACCCTGTAGCTAGTAAACAGCTAATCTAGCCTTCAAATTGCTTTTATATTCATAGACCTAGAAATACTTAATCATATTCAGCAACCAAGCCTCAGCATCTTCCTCCTTCTCCCCATCATAGGAGGGAGGTTTGATCTTTCGGAATTCCCCCTGTAATTCCTTTCTCTGTTTAAACTGATGTCTAGTAGTGTCATCTTCCTCAGAATCATCAGAGAACTTGCCTTTCTTCCTCTTTCCAGAACCTTCACCTTCTTGGCTGTTCCGCGAAGTCAGTTCTCTTATGAGCTTTTCCTGCTCCTCACTGGCTAATTACAGCCTGTCATTCTGGCTTCTTAACTCAGCCATCTCCCGTTGCAACCTGTGCAACATAGCCATCAAAGGAGCGTTGGGATCTAGCGTGTTATCTTCATCACGCAGATCAACATAAATTTCATCTCCTTCAGCCATTGTCTTTTCAGTTCTAGTACCACTGTACACTAAACAAAACAACATCAGTAAAAAAAAAAAAAATATATATATATATATATTCAACAAGAAATAATTCATACAGTGAGCACAACAACAACCCAGTTTTCCAACATGGGCTCTGATACCATTTGTAATGTCTCTCCACTTAACCCAAATTTTTTTTTTCTATACCTCAAATCTTTAATATCACATATCACGATTTATTTCCCATATACTATTAGTAATATGGTTTATAATTGTATGACACCCTTTTCACTTTTTGCATTCCTTTATAACCTCAATCATTATAGTTCAGGCCTACCATATGACTAACCCTTACATTATTATCATAATGCATTTGAGTTGCCTTACTGTCATTTTTATTGTTTTTATATACCTTTATCATATTTCAATGTTTCTTTGTCTCAATACCTTACTACTATGGTATGAGAATAATTGTGTATACGTATGTCACTACTTCAACGTTGATGTAGGGATGTGGTTGACAGGACATGCACTTATGATTAGACCCTTGTATAATGACGATATAATACCCTTTTTGTATCACCATTTCAATAACTTGTGATAATTTCTTATCGTTCCAATTGAACGAAGCCTTGGCTACTCATTCGATTTATCTCCTATGTTAGGGTTCTACGAGTGATCACAATTTCGAGGCTAGTACATGTCTGACTGTCATTTATTCACTTGTTAAATGTTCCATTGTTTCATTTGTACTTCTCCCTTCCTCGCTTACTGTTGCGATGTGTGTTGGCCAAGCTATCATTTATGAAATTCAATTCATGTGTCGTTATTGTTGAGATTCGTATGGTTGTTGGTTTAATGAGTACGCTGGAATTAAATTGGTAAATCTCAATTTGTACTGTGGAAATTTAGATGTCTTCCGAGGCACTTTTCAATGGATATTTAGATGATTTGTGCATCACTCTTCATGTGTACGATGGAGATAAGCGATGGCTAGGGTTTTGGCTCGGTATAACACACCATTCCCTCCTTCTACAGTTTCATTTTTCAGTGGTAAATTTTGTTAGCAAAGAGCGTAGAACTTCCTCTGTTCTCCTACCTGGCTCTTCATCTATCCGGAATGTAACACCCCATCTGGTATACGCAATATAGCGTCGAACGCTTATGGTTTTGGGTAACCACATATAATGTTCTCTGTGTCGATATTGTGTTAAATCGATTTTGAGTTTTCCATATTCGTTTTCTTTCCATTCATTTCAAGTTGGTTCTGCTGCATTCATACCCTTAAAATATTTTCTTGGGCTTCGTTTCATTGATTATTTATTGGAACCTTCATTAGCATGAAGTTCGTCTATCTATATTGTAGTTTCGTAGGAGTCTCCATAGATAGCATGAGTATTCGTTTCAGGTTAATGTAACCACATTGATTTTATTTGGGTTTGGCGTTTAAAGTTTTATGGCTATTTCATTTTATTTCTATTGTACAAATGGCATAGCTCATTCAAACTCTGCCTCGAAAGTAAGTTTCATACCAGTCCATAGGCATACATTTGACTTGTCTGGTGTCGTCGTGGCTGAAGGTAGTGCTCGGCTTCACCAACACCACTAATCTTATCATGGTCGACAAGTTGAACGTCATAGCCATCCTTATGCCTGTAAACGATGCATGGCATTCTCAGAGGTAACTCCTCTGGATTTACGCTGACATACTTCATTTTATTTTGTTTAATTGTATAATATAATGATTTATATACTCGGTCACTTTGTTTTCTTTCTTAGGGTCTCCCATTGTCTGGCGATTTTTTCACTATGATCCAGGTTATTCATAGCAGGAGTTCGTTTTATAACCGATTTCATCTGCCTATCTGATTCTTTGTTTTCAAGCATGGTATAATCTTTTTTTTTTGTTTCTGCAATGCCAAGTAATGTACGAGTTATTTTCTACTCTCATTTGGGAATTCGGTTACAAAGCTATTTGAAGTCTCATGTAGGTGGTCTGATGCATTTTTCTCTTTGCATTCATCAGGACCTAGCTTCGTTTGGCCTCGTTGGAGAGGGTTCGCCATTTTGTCCTCTCATACTTTGCGGACTGATTTAGTATATTTTTATAGATGTTATTATTGTATTATTATGTCGGATGTAGTCGTTACGCTGAGAACTCATGGACTTTGCCTAGTATTTTTTTCCAAATCCGGGTTTCTATACCCGTAGTATTAAACTTAATATTTTTTTTTCAGTGTGGAGATGATGTCCTTACCAGTTCTACCTTTTTAATATTTCTCTAATTTCATACTTGTCCAATAAGACAGACAGATGCTTTTATTATACCTGTCTGTAAAATTTCTTGACAATTAATTTGTTTTAATAATAACCTAGGAATTCATCCTCTCCTACATTATATATATATTTCAAAACTGCTATTATTTTTGGGCAGATTGTAAGTGATTTTATTTCCAGTGATTTAAATAAATCTTTCACCTATACATATAGTAGAGGTTGTTTTCAATTTACATAAACATATTTAATTCATCTCATCCCTTCTTATTACTCTATACCCAGTTCATGCACTATTAAAATACAATACTAGTGTTTATTTTCCATCTATAGGGATAAAATCCCAGGTGCACTTAATGTGGGTTCTCCCACCTATTCAGGCACATGCATACTTTATGGTAGTTCTGGATAAAGTTATTATCTCCTAAATACATAAATATACTTAAAGTTTATTTTTCATACATTTTCTAGTGGCCATAAGCTACTGTCCAGCATAGAATATAATAGAATGATTATCTGTTCTAGAACTTTTAATGTTTCTCCCACTATACATATGTACTTTTCACCTGTTACACTTTCATTTCATTCTTCTGTTCTAAATCACAGGGTTTTAGTTAATAAATGAAAGTGTATGAATGGAATTTAAATTTCTAAACTTTCAATTTGCTATCCATAATGCAGATATAAAATATATCTAGCACCATTTAACTTTCATTTGCAGATTTTGATTAATTACACGTGTATATATGCAGGCTTCTAGAGGAACTATAACTATTTTACCATTTTACAATCTACTTTTGTAACATATTCATATCCAATGAAACATTTATTTACTTTATCATGGTTATTTAGGCAATTCCTGTTTACCGTGATAAATTATACTTCCATCTGTATAAGTTTATTTCTATGATACATAACCTTATTGGATGTTATCATTACCTAAATGAACCAGGTTTGAAATATGTCTAGTTCACTTATATCTGTTACGTGTAAAGGTGTCCTTCTTTCTTTTCATATATATATATACAGCAGCTACTTTCTTATTTCAGAAGCAGATTAAAGTTAACCAACTAAATCATCTGTGGGATAAGATGTATCCTCATATTTAAACCACCACTAGTTTAGAGACTCTGATGGATTCTCCCCACAGATTTTATTCCTACCACTATGCAGAATTGAGAGGAGTAATTTCTTCTAAACAGTTATGCTAAATGTAAGGAATGACAACTTCAGAATTTTAATCTAAAAGAACCTCTATAACCATTCATAGAAAAATGTTAAACATACCACTTCTGTCAATGACCAACCTCCCAACCTTAGATTCCTTCTGTCTCCAGAACTCACCCCCGAGCTAAGATCATCTCCTAGAACAGACCAACCTCCATTTGTTCTGGAGTAGCTTCTTTAAGCTTATTCTCCCCAAAGTTTGTTTCTAATTCTGTGTCCAAAATTACAAGATGCTTTTATTCCTGTTTGCCTAGGCTTCCCTTATTTAGGGACTTTTAAAGCTGCTTTCCACTTTTCCAGCTTTTTACCTCTTCCCAACTACTCTCCACCTCATTGGGGAAATCTAGATTTTTCCTCTAAAATCTAAATTAGAAATAAATTCTTTCAAGGATTTTTGAAATATTTTTGGGGAAAGTCTTACCCTCTTTCCATACCTCATGGATTTGGCAAGTGATCTCAAAATTCTCATTTGGTAAATATGCACAGAAATATTTTATTTATTTCTCATAATTAAATAATTAATTACATCCACCCAATACTTATCCTTTAGGGTCCACTCCCCTTTAGACTAATGTTCAAATGTCTAACTTGAAAAAAAAACATAAAACTAGGGGTGTTACAACTGGCTAGCAACTCCAGTGCATCATGCGATATCCTCACTAGAAATAGAGTCACACCCCTCTTGGGCATCATCTACCCCCACATGTGCATATGTGCCTCAAACATCGGCCTACAAGGCTTCTGCAAAAAATTAGGCCTCGTCTGTGGAAACCTCTCAAAAAATAAACAAAAAAGCTCTGAAGCAAAATGGAAGTTGACCCTCCCTTGTGCATGAGCACGACATCTATCTAAGGCTATATACAACTGCCGCAAAAAAATGGTAGACCACCTGACAAGTCGTGGCTCCTGTACTAAAGAATAAAAATAATATAGAAGTGAGCAACTAATTCATTGCCCATCACTAGTGTTATGCGAAATGGTCGAAATGAGAAGTGAAAGACACTGCACCTCCTCACTACCAAATGCACCAATATGTAACTGACCTCCAATGACTTGAAAATCTGTAGGAGACAGTACATTTGTTGCAATGTATCTCTGGGAGTAAACTAACTGACTCCTTGCTACACAACCAGCTGGAACCTCTGGGAATGAAGGAAAATCCACCCCTCTCCTCGATAGCCCTGTAATGAAATATATATCCTCCTAAGTGATTTTGTACCACTGGTCGATACCAACCCAGAAAGCCTGTTGGTGGGCATTCCACCTTCGGATAATATGTCTCAAAAACAAACCATGGCCTTTTAGGGAAGTAACCTCCTCATAGAACGTGAGGAGGCCTACCTGCCTTAGGATCCCCTGTGTATCTATTGTAATAGGGTGAGGGTACGCATCTCTCTCCCTCTTTGATGCCTCCCACAAGCGAACCATGTTATACTACTCTGTCTCTTCTTGTTGTTGTTCTCCCTCTTCTCTCCTTTCATGTTTCTGAATGACTGTCATATTAAATAAAAAAAATTATGAAAAGAGAAATTGTATTTAGAAATATACATATATAATTTTTTTTCGAAAAAAAAAATTAAAAAAACAATTAGTGCGCCAAAAAACAGTCACGCACTGGTCCTGGTGTGTCTTTTTATGGAGCGCACCGGCGTTGGTGCACCAAATAATGTTTAGCACACTGGGGGAGGTGATCAAAAAACAATTTGTAGTGCACTGTTAACTATGTACGGTGTCAGTAAGGCAGTGTGCCGACGAAACTATATGCCCCGGGGTGTATAGTTAAGTCAGCGGACCGACCTCCTGCCATCATTACATAGTGAATGGTGCAGTATTTTACTAGGTTGCACCGTTTACCCAAGGGAAATATGGAAAGCCTTGTGCTGAAAAAAATAGCAGTCCCAAGGTGGTGATTTTGGTCAACGCACCGCATCACCACTATTCCACTAAGTCAACAGTGCGGTCGAGTAACCAACCACACCGCACTTTTTTAAAAAACTTAAAATAGCACGGTGCGCCTTACGTACCACCCCGGAACTGGTGTGGATATCGTTAGCATCGGTTTACCAGGTTGAATCACTGACCCTGTCGAAATGCAGAATGTAGTGCACTGACAACATTACCCACCCCGAGGAAAATAAATTAGTCAATGCACTGTGTTGTTGTTATTCGACCTTGTCAACGATGCAACCTGGTAAACGACCGCACTGCACTTTTTTTTAAACTTTAAAATAAAATGGTGCACCTATCGGTACCACCCCGAAACCAGTGCAGATATCATTAGCACAGGCTACGGTGTGGCATGTAAATTTATAGGCAGCACCACAAACAGGTGTGAGACGAACGGCTAGAGCGCACCGCGCAACAAAGTTTTTTTTTTCTTTTAAATGGTTAAAATAACATGGTGCACGTATCGGTACCACCTCGTAATCAGTGCGGATACTGTTAGAACCTTTGGCGGTGCAACCTATAAATTTATAGGCAGCACCACAAACCAATGCGAGTCGAATGACTCAAGCGAACCGCGCGACAAAATATATATTTTCTTTTAAATGATTAATTTTAAGGTTATTTGAAATTCTAATCCACTAAAAGGCTTAATTATGGAAAAACAACAAAAATACATGTACATTTGGCTGTCAAGGAGTCATATTGGCTATATAATTTGCAAAATAAAAATTTTCCACCATTTTGCAAAATTCAACCTGGAGATTGGTGGGCAATGCACAACAGCAATGCATGCAATGAGTGCAATGGGAGAATCGTTGTCAGGGTGACTTAGAAAAGGATAAATTTCACCGATACTTGAGAGTTGTGGAGCACTGAAAAGTGAAAAATGCAGTTTTTTGGCAGTAATTTTTTTTTATTTAACCATGTTCCGGTGCACAAGGTTTTTATGGGCACACCAATGCGTTTGCTTCATTCCGCACTTGGCAGTTTCTGTTTTTGCATGCTTTTTGTGAGGCACTGGTGCAGGAATGTTGTAAAGCACCAATGTGTTATAGTAATAAAAAGCACTAGGAGGGTGTGTATGGAGCGCACGGTGTCCAATCTGCCAATGATTTGTGTGCAACAGTGCTTTCTCTTATTGAATGCACTAGTGAATTTTAAGGTGATAAGCGCACCAGACAAAATACATCCACAAAAACCTCTGCCCACCAACCTTTTCTAGTAACCTCCACTAGTAACAGATGTCTGGAGTATTTTCACAAGGGGTTCCTCAAAAACATCTACTAGAGGGTCTTTTCCTTATAGTGATAAGAGCGGGAAAATTATGGACAACAGTGTTGAAAACTTGTGCCTAGGTTATAGCATTGTTGAAAGCTTAGGTTTGGTTGGTAGAAGTGAGCATGGTTCTCACCAAGACATCATATTATCCTGCAATGATGGGGAAAATTAATGTAGCGGTGTTAAGGTTCAGAACTTAATTTCAAAAGGGAGCATATTGATTAGTGAAATCTTATGCCTGAATGGTAGCAATGAACGTTCTTCTCATCAAGACGATGCATTAGGCAGCAACACTGATAGTAGTATAACATTTTTATGTTGTAATATGAGTAGTCATGAAGTTATGGATATCAATGACCTAGGTTGTAGAAATTTTGGAAGCTTATGCTTGCAGGCCAGCAATGAGGATGTTGCTCATCAAGACATCGAAACAAGTAGCAATTTTTGAAACTTGCACCCAGGTTGTAGAAATGTTAGAAGCTTAACCCTGGAGGGTAGCATTGAGCATGGTGCGCATCAAGATACTTCATTGGGAAGAAACTATGGTGGGAATGTAAGCAACAATTTTAAAAGCCAAAACTTAATTTCAAGAGGTACAAGGAACAATAAGGTGGTTAAATTATCTTGTATTTTTTGTTTCCCCTAAGAACATTCCAAAAGAAAGCAGCATCTCCAACATTGAAGACGCGATTCAAGGTTTATCCTTGCATTAAAAATAAGTATTCGTACATGAATGTTGCTTTATAATGAGGAAATAAAAAGCCCCTAGTAGGAATCTAAGCAGGGAGGAGCTTAGTGCTCTTAAATCCCTTCGTAATAAGGACAAAATTGTGATCCTCAAAGCTGATAAAGGACGAGCTACTGTAATTCCTGACAATGATGATTACATGATAAAAATGAATGAGGATATTAGCTGCAGTATTTATAAAATACATAGCTCCAACCCCATGCCTAAGGTTATTAAATATGTTAAAAAGGTTGTCATGGAATCGTGTCTTGATGATAAGTTGAAAAAGAAGTTAATCCATTCTTACTAGGTTATCCCTATAATTTATGGATTACCTAAAATTCACTAATATTGTGCTCCTCTCAAACCAATTGTGAATACCATCGGATCCTCCACATATGAATTGTCGAAATATGTTTCCAGGATTCTTAAATCCCTAGTGAGCAACACTGACTCAACCATAAAAGAGTATAATGATTTTGAAACGCTTATTAAGAATGAGAGGGTAGATGATAATGAAATTTTAGTAAGCTTTGATGTAGTGTCATTATTTACCAAAATCCCATTAGATGAGGTTGTTCATGTGATAAAATAGGTCAGTGATCCTGGACCAACTAAGCCTGCAAAAATATGTTTACATTCCACATTTTTCAGCTTCCAAGGGGGATTCTATGAGCAAGTATCTAGTGTCACAAAGGGGTCACCACTCTCACCCGTTGTCGCCAACTTATACATGGAATACTTTGAAAATATGTCCCTTGAATTCTTTCACTTAAACCAGTCTGGTGGAAGATATCTGTGAATGACATCAACATAAAATGGACTCACGTGAAGGCAAATCTTGAGAGATTTTGTAATCACCTTAACTGTATTTCAGCAGAAATTAAGTTTACTATGGAAGTTGAAGTAAACAAGAGCATCCATTTTTTACATGTTCTTGTTACCAAGAAAGAGGATGGAACATTAGGGCATCAGGTATTTACAAAGAAAACTCACACAGCCAGTTATCTTCACGCTGATTCATACCATCACCTAGCTCCGAAATTCGGTATCCTTAATACTCTTGCTGTTAGGGCCCTCATAATATCGGACGCTAAGCACCTCACACTTGACCTCTGTATTTAAAGGTATAGGATATAAATATAGGGATATTAAGAAATTCATTTAAAGATATGAGAGGTCGATCGTTTCCAAAGTACACCAACAACCTCAAGCTAAATGTGGAAGGGTTTTCCTACCATACATCTAGGGTGTTACAGATAAAATCTCTATGGTTTTGGGAAATAATGGCATAGTCACACAATTTATAGTGACAGGAACAATAAGACAAATAATGTGGTGAGTTAAGGATAATATCTGTCACGCAGAGCTTAAGGGAGTTTATAATATTGATTGCTCGTGTGGAAAAAGTTATATTTCAAAAAATATTGAAAAAACATGGAGCTGATATTAAGAATGGGAGATCTAGTACCTTAGCCCTTGCAGAGCACTCCTCGAAAACTAAACATTATTTTTGTTTGGAGGATGTGAAAATCATCGCAAGAGAAGAACACTATGGGAAAAGAAAGATCAGAGAAGCTCTTGAGATTATTAAGCATCCTCGTAATCTCAACATGGATGGAAGAAGTGAAATAAGTGGTAGATGGATTCCTTTGATCAAGCGGATTGGTTATTTTGGTTCATCCGCCCAGGTATAACATCTCAGGTATATATTTGTCCCCTATCATCTTAAAATAATTATTTGGATTTAGGGTTTAATTATAAAATAAAATAATAAACTCTACAATAATAATGTTATTAATAAATTAATGAATTAATTAAGTATTCCTCACATTAATTGGTTCATACGTTAATAAATAAATAAATATTGTGATATTACATTAAAAATTAATGTAATTAATTAATAATTAACCTTTTATTCAATAATAATTTTAGGATCTAACAAATAAATAAATATAATCTTCCTGTCTTTTATATGTTGTTAAATTAAAATTTAATATACCTAATTTAACCTCTAATTAACTCATTAATTAATAAAATAAAAAATCAGGGTCTTAGTTATAGAGATAATTAAACATCTATAATATTAATTAATATTAATAAATTGATAATTATTAAAAATAGAAAATAATATTAAATCATTTAAATAATTCATTAATTAAAGAATATAACTTAAATAATAATTGATATTAATAAAATATCTCAATAAATTGAACTTTAAAAAAGAAAATTGATAAATAAAATAATTAATATTAATAGTTATTATTAAAAAAAATTAAAACTTTAATAATTACCATTATTAAACATCAAATATTATTCTTAAAAATAATAATTATTAATTATTATTCCCAATAATTATTAGGATTAATAATATCATTAATAATTATTGTTAATAAATTACTTCTTTAGTAAATAATAATAAATAAATTAAATAAAATTAGAATGGATTAATTTAAATTCTTAGGTTCAATTTTTGGTTGGCTCTTTTTATTTTTCTTCCTCTCCCCTTCCCTATTTATCCCTCATGCGCACCTTCTTTCAAATCATTGAAAATTGTCCTGGAGATGGATCTTCGTTGGGATTCGAAACGTCGACACAATTCTTAATACAATGTGGATAATTTGGATCACTCTTCTCCAAATAATAAACACAAAATCTTGAAAAGAAACCTCATTTCCATGTACAGAAGGGATACCTAGGATGGGATTTTCTCTCTTGAAATCAGAAGAATAAAGATTTAAAGAGGGGTAGAAACCTGTAATTTCTTAAAGATTGTTGTGACAACAACCTTATCCCGCCATTTTCTCACATTAGGCATAAATTTCACTTCCGTAAGTATGATAGATATTTTATGAAACTAGATTTAATCCTTATTCGTGGAGAGATTAGGAAGACACGCATTTTATTAGATAGACTTGGGGTTTCCACCCTTTCAGCACATTTGAAATTGGAAAAATCCATTAATCAGGAGTTGTGGACAGCAATTGATGTTAAGGCTGCACTCAAAGCTCATAAAGAGGGGGGTATTTCTCGTAAAAGACAGGCTGCAAAAATTTTAAAGATCAGAAGAAGTTGTGCGAATGATTATTTAGTTAACTCTACTAACTAGTTATCATGCATAATCTCCAGTTATGGGAAATTAGAAGGGTTTAGCTCTGGGCTATTTCATACCTATGCAGCTAGAGAAAATGTTGAAAATAACACTGAATAATATCACATACCTCCCTTTGCAGGAGTAGGAGGACTGGAAAAGGGCTGTGAGAATACCTCATCAACCCCATCGTCATGCGTTATTGTTCTAGTAATAGCGAATAAGATTTTTATAAGAAGCTTGAGAGTAGGATTGGACAATCCAGCTAGCAAATTTTTTTTTACTAATCGTGATATGACAGAACACGGAATGGATAGTCCAATAAACTTTGGAATCGCAGTAATCACAATAAGCTCAACCACCAAGGTGAAGAATGTTTTTTTTTTTTTGGTAAGTTAGGCTATTCTATTAATTCAAGAAACGAAGTATCACATATGCTACATGCAGGGTTCAAAAGATGTGCTTAACCAATATGAGCCTTAGTTGCTTGGTTTCGGGGCTACCTCAGAAGATGAAATGAGCCCGAACAAAACTTGAGACAGAAAATTACAATACGCGCAGTAGCGCTGATGTGTCTAGATAGTACAAAATATGCAGAAAAAAAAAATGATGGGTACCTCAATCTTTGTCTTCATCATCACTGTTGGGTACCTCCTTCTCAATAAGACAAGCAGGTGCCTGTGCAGCCGCTTCCTCTGTATCTTCCACTGGACGCTTAGGCTTGGAGATAGATGTGTAGAGGATGGGGGAATATGGATCCTCTGCGTCAGGGACACGCGTTGAGTTGCCATCAGATTCCATCACCCAGACATATAATTCATCGTCTTCCTCCTCCTGAAATGGCAGCGGATCAGTATTGCGAGATAGGGGGTGTGCCTGGTGCGCTATGGTGGACTTCTACGGGTCGCGCCTACCTCTCTGTGCAGATTGCACTCGAGCTTCTTCCTCCGTTTGGGATCAGGGCTCTGTCATGCAAAAATGCCAGAGGAGGAGCCTTCCATTGACACCAAGTGGTTTTCCTCGCCACGGTGATAATGACCAAGGAGAAAACCTCTCTGGCCACCTTGGATGGTTCTCTGGCATAATTTGGGGGCCATTGCACAATGAGTCATGGGGGAGGCTTCAAGGGAATGGTACATAGTACAAGACAAACAACGTCAAGTACGGGGGGGTCGGAAGGGTCAGGTAATAGGTGCACAGACTAGGGTGTCACAACCCAGAGGGGACTATGTTGTAGAGCACTGAGAGTAGGGTTACACGACCGTATGGAATCAGGGAAGTGCTAAAACATAGTTAAGGAGAAAGGCAGAGGGAAAATACTGTGATTTTCTTAGGGCTGAGGGCTCATCCTTTTAAAGGGGCTTGGACACATGCAAGGAGGATGGAAATTATTATGCCTCACACACAGTTGCGTTCCATGACCGATTTCTTGAGCAGGCTCAAGGGAAGGGGGATGGCTAATATACAAATCAATCATGACAATAATTTGTGGTGATAGTTGTAGATGGGTAACTGGATAGGGTGATGTTGTTCCTAGAATCTCATTATAATACCTTAACCTTTTAGTTTCATTTGGACGGCTAACGGTTTGAGGATCCACAACAGGTGAGGCTCTACGCAGAAGATCTTCATCCTCTGGGGTTTGTGAGAAATATTTGTCATTTGTGCCAGTTCTATCACCCGCATCCAAGGACCAAGGTGAAGAATGTTGATGAAGCTCGTAGGAGAAGTGTAATCATAGGTACGAGGTGCAGACACAAACATACATAAATTAGCATTACCATTGATGGCTCAACAACAAATATAAAAGCGGATATAGCTGAAGACGTGCTCAAAACAATTGAAGAGGTTAATCTTAAACAATTGGCTCACATAAACTCGATTTCTTATAAAAAAATATGAATTAATGATGTTAAGGTATACATCCACTGCGGAAACATAAAGTAGCCAGTTGGCATCATCTAAAAACAATTCAGATTTTGAAGAATTAGCAAGTAACCTTGATAAAGGTAACTGCATTGAAAACATTAACAACAATAGCAGTGAAAGCTCCAACAAGGTAACGTTTTCAGGTTGTATCTTAAGCAGCGGTAAATTATGGGTAGAGAAGTAGTGGTGGAAGAGTATCCCTGGATGGTACGAGGAAGAATTGTACCCATAAAGATAATGCATTAGGCAGTAGAAATGGTAGAAATGTAGTGTTTTCAATTTGCAACTCCACGAGTGGGAAAATTATGGACAACCGTGTTGAAAACTTGTGCCTGGGTTGTAGCATTGTTAAATGATTAGGTCTGGTTGGTAGCAATGAGGAGGGTGCTCACCAAGACATCGTATTAGGCTGCAATGATGGGGAGAATGAAATTAGTAGTGTTAATGGCCACTACTAAATTTTAACGAAGAGCATGTTGATCAATGGAATATTTTTCTTAAATGGTAGCATTGAGCATTCTTCTCATCAAGACGATGTATTAGGCAATAGTGCTCATAGAAATATAACAATTTTATGCTGCAATTCTAGTAGCGGGAAAATTATGGATAGCAATGACCTAGGTTGTAGCAATGTTGGAAGCTTATGCTTGGAGGGTAGCAATGAGCATGGTGCTCATCAAGACATCACAACAATTACTAGTTTTGGAAACTTGTGCCCAAGTTGTAGCAATGTTGGAAGCTTAATCTTGGATGGTAGTAGTGAGAATGGTGCTCATCAAGACACCACAGTGGGCAGAAAATATGGTGGGAATGTAAGTAGTGGTGCTAAGAGCCAGAACTTAATTTCAAAAGGTGCAAGGAATAATAAGGTGGTTAACTTGTCTTCATTCAATTTGAATTTAGAAACTGTTAAAATCCTCAGCAAGGGACTTGGATTTGTTGTTCCCCTAAGAAAATTCCAAAAGAAAGCATCATCTACAAAATTTAATATGGGATTCAAGGTTTATCCGTGTATGAAAAATAATAATTCATACATGCATGTTCCCTTTTAATGAGGAAAGAAAAAACCCCTATGA
This sequence comes from Pinus albicaulis, assembly GCA_034641835.2. Classification (NCBI taxonomy): domain Eukaryota; kingdom Viridiplantae; phylum Streptophyta; class Pinopsida; order Pinales; family Pinaceae; genus Pinus; species Pinus albicaulis. The sequence goes on along the minus strand of CM076584.1, from coordinate 626,304,509 downwards.
GTAATATAAGTAGGGAGGAGCTTAGTGCCCTTAAATCACTTTGAAATAACGAAAAAATTGTGGTCCTAAAAGCTGATAAAGAAGAAGCTACTATAATTTTTGACAAGGATGATTACGTGAGAAAAATGAATTCACATCGTAGTTGCAGTAGTTATAAAATACTTAGATCCAACCCCATGCCTAAGGTTATAAAATATGTCAAAAAGGATGTCTTGGGTTCGTGTCTTGATGATAAGTTGAAAAAGAATTTAATTTATTCTTGTGAGGTTATCCCTAGAATTTATGGATTACCTAAAATTCAAAAATATGGTGCTCCTCTCAAACCAATTGTGAATAACATCGGATCCCCCACCTATGAATTGGAAAAATATATTGCCAAAATTCTTAAACCCCTAGTCGATAACATTGACTCATTCATAAAAGAATCTAATAATTTTGTAAAACTTATTAAGAATGAGAGGGTAGATGATAATTATATTTTGGTAAGTTTTGACATAGTGTCATTATTTACCAAAATCCTGCTAGATCAGGTTGTTCATGTTATAAAAGAGGTCACTAATCCTGAAACACCTAAGCTTGCAGAAATTTGTTTATGTTCCACATTTTTTAGCTTCCAAGGGGTATTCTATGAGCAAGAATCTGGTGTCGTAAGGGGGTCACTAGTCTCACCCATTGACGCCAACTTATACATGGAATACATTGAAAATAAGGCCCTTAACTCCTTTCACATAAAACCAGCTCGGTGGAAGAGATTTGTTGACGACATCAACATAAAATGAACTCATGGGAAGGAGAAGATTGAAAGATTTTTTAATCACCTTAAATCTATTTCTTCATAAATTAATTTTACTATGGAAGTTGAAGAAAATAAGAGAATCCATTTTTTAGATGTTCTTGTTACCAGGAGAGATGATGTAATAGTGGGGCATTAGGTATTTACAAACAAAACTCACACAGACAACTATTTTCATGTTGATTTGTACCATCAGCTAGCTTAGAAATTTGGTATCCTTAATACTCTTGTTGTTAAGGCCCTCAGAATATCGGACGATGAGCACCTTAGTGAGGAAATTAAACACTTGAACTCTATATTCAAAGGTATATTATATAAGTCTAGGAATATTAAGAAATCCATGAAAAGAGCTAAGAGGTTAGTCCTTCCAAAGAACACCAAGAACCTCAAGCTAAGTGTGGAAGGGTTTTCCCACCATACATCCAGGGTGTTACAAACAAAATTGCTAAGGCTTTAGGAAAGAATAACATAGTCACACAATTTACAGTGACAAGAAAAATAATACAAAGAATGCACTCAATTAAGGATAATATCAGTCACGAGCAACTTAAAGGAGCTTATAAGATTTATTGTCCATGTGGAAAAGTGATATTGGGGAAACTAGATGTTCCTTGCAAATTAATAGTTTGAAAGAACATGGCGCCGATATTAAGAATGGGAGATCTCGTACCTCAGCCCTTGCAGAGAACTCCTTGAAAATTAAGTGTAATATTCCCAATTAGCAGCAGCTAATTGGAAATATTAATTTTGATCAATTTTGCCTTATATAATTAAATTATAAATAAAAGTGAGTAGAGGGGGACATAACTCACTTTACAAATAAAAGTTCACTCCATAGTAGACTTAAGTGAACCAAGGGGGGCAAAAGGACCACATAGAGAAGGGGGCCCACGTACTCTTTAGAAGCTACTGCGCAGATGAGGATGAGCACACGTGGAGGAGAGAGAGGCTATGTTGGGGTTTTGGAGGGAAACCAACGTTATATATGATGGAGGAGCCTTCTCATTTTATTCATTCTTGAGTTGATGATTTTTGAGTGAGACATTTGTCTTCTTGAGCACGCTGGCTGTTTATCCTGTTTGCAGCACTGTTTAGTGCATTGAGTGTCTTCGGTCGGAGATCTCGCCCTTAGCCCCGAGGGACTTCGAGTGCCTTCTCAGGCAAGGTTGGTTTTTCATCATTTTGTGAGTCATTTTATAGTTCGGGTTTGTTGCAGAGCTGGAGCTTATAGAGACTGTGCAGTCACTGGGAGAGAGGACGTAGTCCATTATGGAGGAGCTTTGGATTGGGGTTTCTGTAGGTGATTTAGCTAATATTTTGAGCAGAGGGTCAGCATTTTCCCATCAGAGGTTTTTGGCAGAGTTTGAGGCAGTGTTTCAACTGTTTCTATCTAGCCACTGCGCAGTGCCTTGGAGGCCATCATAATTCGCTGGGGAGGCATTTTCTGGTGATTTCCAAGGTTGGCCATTCTTGGAATGGGTTTTGGATTTTGTCCAGGTTATTGAGGAGAGGAGGTTTGCCAATTTTCAGCTCATTTCGGCAAGGGGATCAGCCCCTAGTCTTCAGTCCATTCCAGCAGTAGCAGCTACACGGCAGTTTTCCAACAACTAGGACACAGTTCATAGAGTATCCATTTCCGGTATTCTCTGAGAGTGTTTTCGCACTTTCCTTGAGCAATATTAGCCTATTGTACTCATTACATTTCTTATATTAATAAAATGGCTCAGCATTTCCTCTCTATTTTTTCTAGATGAGTTGTCGTAGTTGCCGTATTCTCTTTCTATGATATTATATGTCTACTGCACTATTATTGTTTTCAGTGTTCTAGTTCTATACCACTTGGTGCATTTATCTTTCACTCTTAGACAGAGTCTGGAAAGGGCTAGGTAGCCTCTGGATCTCATCCTGTTTTCAGAGGCGAAATATCCGGTAAATGCCCTCCCAGTCTATCTCTGGTTGGATTTTGCCGTGTTTTAGAGATATCCTTGAAACAGGATATTACAGTGGTATCAAACCATAGTTTTGGCTTAGCCTGTGGAGCTATTTTTCTATTACACCGAGGAAGATGCCATATATTTGTTACAGAGGCATGAAGTATAGAGATCGTGAGCGTAGGTTGGAGAACACCTACAGAGAGGGAGACTGTGTTCGGGTGGTGGAAACTGAGCAGGAGGAGCCTGTGACAGACGCAGAGCAGGAGGAGCCTGTGTTAGATTCAGAGCAGGACGAGCTGATGGCAGGTGATGATGATGCGAAGGATTTTGGGAGATGCTCCTCAAATCAGTACAGGATCTGTCAAGGCAAATTGAGGTAATGGGGCAGAGATTCATCATTGTGGAGGCTAGACAGCGTGAAACCCAAAGGAGTTTCCAGATTGGCGAGGGATCAGGCACATCCCACCATTTTCCAGAGCATGATGCCACTTAGGATATGGCATCACATAAACCCACACGTTCTACTATGCCCACTTTTCTGCGAACACAGGGGTAGGAGCATAGCAGGAGCCAGAGCCTGGCCACATGGGTGACTATTTTGTTGAGTATCAAGCATATGGGTAGGAGTTCAGGGATGCCCTTCCATTCAGAGATTTTTTTTAGCTCCAGTGGGACAGTAGACCCTGCATCTTTCACAAAGGGAACAGGCACTCACATGACGGGGGCTTACAGCGCATAGTGGGAAGACTCCATTTACCGACATTTGACGGGTCATCTAGGCATTCAGAAAAAGCTTGGGTGGAGAAGTTGGATACCTCTTTCCAGCTTTACCGAGTATCAGAGGGGGAAACCACCAAAATGGTTACCTCACACTTGGAGGGTGAGGGCACACAGGATTTCAAGGAGTTCGAGGATACACCTAGCGTGACATAGGACTCACCCTCATTCGAGACCTCCTTGACCATGTCGGTTGATATCGTAGGGGAGAAGGTAGAGCCTACCCCAGTAGAGCCATCCATTGAGGTGATGACTGGAGTCGTGTCTGAGTCTTCAGGTGGTAGCAACACACGAAAGATGGGTGGGGTGTTAGGAGATATATCCACCTTCGATGAGGCACTAGGAGATACAGAGGTATTGGATGATGGTCGCAGACAGCGGTATCATCGGCTTCAGCCAGACCTTCTAGTTTTGAAAGGGAAGGCCACATCAGTACGGGAGGCCATTTTGTTGCAGGACAAGGAGCTGGAGGGCATGAGAGTGGCTTGTGTCGATTCGACGGTCAAGTTGGCCCGCATTGGGGAACGACTGGATTCCCTGATGGTACAACCTGAGGGCACGTTGGAGCGTCAGATCATTCCCATTCAGGCATGCATGGATGGGACTAGCAGCGTTATTGGGACACCTCTTCCCATTGGAGAGAGAGAGACGGAGTTACCTAGTCAAATCTCATACGTTGACTTGGTTAGCAGGATGAGACAATCAGGGTTGCACAGGGTGCAACATCCACATGTTGGGTTTGGATGGCGAGATATTTTGAGTTGTTACCCAGTGGAGTGGGTTATGGATATGGTGGTGGACCCAGGTGTAGTTCAGCAGGAGTTCCCAGGTCCTGGGAAAATAGGAACCCCATATTGGCATTGGGATCTAGGTGGGATCACATATCCTTTCCCAGGTAGGTCGGTTGACTATGACTTGGAGGGTATAGTTGGCCTAGCAGTAGAGAATGCGCATTCACTAGGGGATTTTCGGTCAACTCCAGTGGCCAACCAGTTTATGGGCAGACTCCCTAGGTTGTCTTGGTTTGACACTTATACACAGGATCACGGGTTGGTCAACATACCTTGGCAGGAGCTTGTCAGAGGAGGTGTCATTGGCAGGCCACCAGATGGCGCCTTGTTGGGGCCAAGGATTCTTCACCTTTGTGTGGGGCACAGAGGACACAGCGGATCCGAGCAGTGGTGGTAACACTACTGACACACAGGGATATTCACTTCTCGGACCCCTCGAGGAGGGTTTGGAGTGAAGATCCATTCTTCGACGAGTATAGTGATGCGACGGTGGAGACGATGATACCGATTGGGGGTAGTCCGACACGTAGAGGCACAGCTCTAGGTCATCACATCCAGGGATGTGTGGGAGCCTCTAGCAATCAGCAGTGGACTACCAGTGGACATAGAGTTTCATGGCGATGTACCATAGTGTGTGGGACTGCATTGTGGAGTAGGAGTGTCCTACATCACATTGAGAGCATGCGGGGAGTGACCGATGCCTGGAAAAAGTCAGGGCACGAGACGGTACAGGGTGGTACAACAGTAGCATGGGGTATCTAGAAGTATACAGGGGTATGCCTCAGTGTGTAGTGGCATGTGAAGGAGTACATGGATGATCAGTGGTATGCGAGGGCATATGGTGCTGCACAGCAGGGTCTTAGAGCATTGCCTCTAGGGAGACTCACAAACAAGGACACCGGGCTTACCTTTGGGGGTATTTCACCCAGGATTGATGGGGAGACAGATGAGCGATACTTGACGGTATCTTTGGGGACTCACGCACCTGACCCTCTTCTACATTACTCACGGGCACAATCGATTTTTTCGTTGTCCTTTGGCACCTTGGGCATGAGCAGTGGGGTACGCGAGGCTCACCCAAGATATTTGAATGAAACTCAGCACACTAGGGGAGAGACTTCTCAGCAGTGGCACTGGGTCGGGGTGCTAGTTGACAGCCACAGGTTAGGGGATGAGATGATCCTATGCAGGGGTGGCACATTAGTCATCACTAAGCCTACGCTTGGGGAGCGGGTCATGAGGGAGACATGCATCACTTTTCCCTTAGGGCATGTCGAGATCATGCATGAGCAGAGGATACTGGGTACAGTAGAGGTAGCATCCCAGTATGTTTCTGGGCTCCAGACATTGTATCGACACTTTTTCGAGAGGGTGGATGGCATATTCAATGCAGATGAGGTGGTGGAGGTAGAACAGGAGGGAATTCCTTCTGTATTCCAAGGTGAGGACTCTTTTTCATATGAGTCCATAGGATCAGTTGACGACGCTTCTAGGGAGCGAGAGTAGTCATGCAGAGATGGTGACAATAGACCGGAGCTGCATTCCAATTTCCAGGGTGAGCAGTCATGGGACTCTGCGGGAGATACTCTGGGTGAAGAGTCACTTGTGACGATTCAGCTAGAGCAGCAGGTGATGGAGCCTGAGTCAATAGAGGAGGAAACTATTCACATCAGGCACGATATTCCTTTGGGGGAGAGCAAGATGGGTGTCCACATTGATCCGATGAGGGATATGCGGCTAACATTGGGGTCAGCCATTGAGGTGGGACAGTCAGATGCACTAACATCGAGTACGGTGACAGTGGTTGTAGATCCATATCCTCTGGAGGTGTTGGAGGTTGATGGGATTATTCTGCAGGGGACCAGTAAACAGCAGGAGCATGACATTCCTAATCAGGAGTGGGAGGAGTTATTGGATATGGTGGATCATCCATCTGTGGGTCAACACAGGGATGAGGCACAGATAGACGTACACGCAGTCAGCAGAGCTGCAGTGTTCTTAGGGGGTAGCACTCTCCAGGAGTACATTGATGGAGCTTGCAGTATATCTTGCCCACTTTGGCCCATTATAGAGAGAGGGGCTTCCTTCTACAGGAAGCTTTCATTGGTAGACAAGGCAGAGCAGTGGGAGTTGATTACGGGCTGGCGACAACACTCCACGCATGTTCCATATGCATTTGTTGTTGCTACATCGGATTATTCTTCCAGGATGGACTGGCGGGAGATCATGAGTTGGTACCCTCTTTATGGTATGGTATTCTTCATAGGGAGCACAGCGGAGCAAGGGCCCTTGGACATAGCAGATGTTACAGATTCCAGCTAGCAAGGGGGCACAGGTCATCCTTTCTTCAGCACTCCATCCCGATTTCAGCAGAGCAGGATCAGCGTGGGGTTGAGTCAGGACTAGGATTGGAGAGAGGTGATGAGTTGGTACACAGTTGATGGGAGAACTTACACAATCACAGATACAGCACAGCAGGGGTCATGGTCTTCACCTCTTAGAGCATCAGTCATAGCCACAGGCACTGCGTAGTCTGAGCTGTGGGACTTGGGTGATTATTGGCCATGGTGGCGATGGGATTCGGGAGGATTGTTGGTTGGCTGGTACCGTGAGAGATTAGTTTGGAATCCTGGCATTGAGAGATCCCTTCATATCAAGGTGATGCAGAGGACAGGGAAGTTTCAGTGGCACATCTGGGACCCAGGCACATTTTGCAGTGTCGGTGGGGAGCATCAGCCAGAGAGGAGGCTTGTTCAGGCATTGCTTGAGGACAAGCAATTTTTGGCGGGGAGGACCGTAATATTCCCAATTAGAAACAGCTAATTGGAAATATTAATTTTGATCAATTTTGCCTTATATAATTAAATTATAAATAAAAGTGAGTATAGGAGGACATAACTCACTTTAGAAATAAAAGTTCACTCCCTAGTAGCACAACATTGTAACTTGAGTGAACCAAGAGGGGAAAAAGGACCACATAGAGAAGGGATCCCACATACTCTCTAGAAGCTACTGCACAGATGAGGATGAGCACACATGGAGGAGAGAGAGGCTACGTTGGGGTTTTGGAGGGAAACCAACGTTATATATGATGGAGGAGCCTTCTCATTTTATTCATTCTTGAGTTGATGATTTTTGAGTGAGACATTTGTCTTCTTGAGCATGCTGGTTGTTTAGCCTGTCTGCAGCACTGTTTAATGCATTGAGTGTCTCCGGTCGGAGATCTCGCCCTTAGCCCTGGGGGTCTTCGAGTGCCTACTTGGGCAAGGTTGGTTTTTCATCATTTTGTGAGTCATTTTATTGTTTGGGTTTGTTGCGGAGCTGGAGCTTATAGAGACTGCATAGTCACTGGGAGAGAGGATGCAGTCCATTGTGGAGGAGCTTCGGATTGGGTTTTCTACAAGTGATTTAGCTAGGATTTTAAGCAGAGGGTCAACCTTTTCCCATCGGAGGTTTTTGGCAGATTTTGAGGTAGTTTTAGTTGTTTCTATCTAGCCACTGCGCAGTTCCTTGGAGGCCAGCGTAATTCACTAGGGATGTAGTTTCTGGTGATTTCCAGGGTTGGCCATTATTGGAATGGTTTTTGGATTTTGTCCGGGTTGTTGAGGAGAGGAGGTTTGCCGATTTTCAGCTCATTCCGGCAAGGGGATCAACCCCTAGTCTTCAGTCCATTCCAGCAGTAGCAGCTACACGACAGTTTCCTAGTAGCTGGGATGCAGTTCATAGAGCAGCCATTTCCGGTATTCTCTGAGAGTTTTTTCACAATTTCCTTGAGCAAGATTAGCCTATTGTACTCATTACATTTCTCAGATTAATAAAATGGCTCAACATTTCCTCTCTATGTTTTTTGGATGAGTTTTCGTAGTTGCCGTATTCTCTTTCTATGATATTATATGTCTGTTGCACTATTATTTTTTTGAGCGTTCTAGTTCTATACCACTTGGTGCGTTTATCTTTCAATCTTAGACAGAGTCTGGAAAGGGCCAGGTAGCCTCCGGATCTCATCCTCTTTTCATAGGCGAAATATCTGGTAAATTCCCTCCGAGTCTATCTCTGGTTGGAGTTTGTCGTGTTTTAGAGATATCCCCAAAACGGGATATTACACTAAGCCTCATGTCTATTTAGAAAATGCCAAAATCATCCCAAGAGAAGAACACTATGGGAAAATAATGATCACATAAGCTCTCATATTATTAGGCATCCTCATAACCTCAACAGGAATGGAGAAAGTGAAATAAGTGGTAGTTGGCTTTCTCTAATCAAGAAGATTGGTTCTTCCACTACATACACCCAGGTATAGTAGCTCAGATATATATTTCTCTCCCTATCATCTTAAAATAATTATTTGGAATTAGGATTTATTTATAAAATAAAATAAACTCTACAATAATAATATTATTAACAAATTGATGAATTAATTAAATATTCCTCACATTAATAATTGTTTCATAATTTAATAAGTAAATAAATGATATATTATTAAAATAAAAAATAAAAAAATTAATTAAATAATAATTAACCTTTTATTCATTAATAATTTTAGGATCTAACAAATAAATAAATATAATCTTCCTAGCTTTTATATATTTTCAAATTAAAATTTAATATACCTAATTTAACATATAATTAATTCACTAATTAATAAAATAATAATAATTAGAGTCTTATTTATAGAGATAATTATACATTTATAATAATAATTAATGTTATTAAATTAATCATTATTAAAAATAAAAAATAAGCCTAACTAGTTTAAATAATTCATTAATTAATCAATATAACTTGAATAATAATTCATATTAATAAAATTTCTCAATAAATTGAAATTCAAAAATTAAATGGATAAATAAAATAATTTATATTTATATTTATTATTAAAAAGAATTTATTAAAAATTTAATAAAGACTATTATTATAACATCAATTATTATTATTAAAAATAATAATAAATAATAATAATATTAATAGTAATTCTAACTAATCAAAAATTATTATTATTAATTATTATTCCTAATAATTACTAGGAGTTATAACATCATTAATAATTATTGTTAATAAATTACTTCTTTAGTAAATAATAATGAATTAATAATAATAAATAAATAAAATAAAATAATAAAAATGAGAATGGATTAATTTAAATTCTTAGTTTCAGTTTTTGGTTGGCTCTTTTTATTTTTATTCTCTTCCTCTTCTTTATTTATCTCTCACTTGCACCTTCTTTCAAATCATTGAAGATTTTCCTAAAGATGGATCCTCGTTGGGATTCAAAACGTCGACATGTTTCTTCTTACACTATGAATAATTTGAATCACTCTTCTCCAAATAATAACCATAGAAGCTTGAAAACCAACATTAAATTTATTTTTTATACATAAACATATACAATATTTGGTGGTGAATTTCCTAAAACTCAATCATTTTAATTTAACTCTATAAAAATATATAGCTCTAACAGTTCATGATATGCTAAATATTTACATGGTTTGATAAATCGAATCCCTAAACTTAATTTAAGGTTATTAATTCCAGTTATGACTTTTAATGTTATTTCCTCAATTACAAAGGTTTGAGTTGATCTATATAAACCCCTCTGCATGGTTGTGATCAGCCTTAATTAATTTGAGCGCCATGGTTATATATATGTAAGTATGTATGTATGTATGTATGTATGTATATGTATATGTATGTGTATGTGTATGTGTATATGTATATGTATATGTATGTGTATGTGTATGTGTATGTGTATATGTATATGTATATGTATAGATATAATCTGTCTTTGTGTCATTTAGGTTAATTCCATGGTGTTTAACTTTTCCACTTAAAAACTATTCTGCTAACTCAAAACCGATCATGGAATTTCTAAAGTATATTGCTAGTCCTCCTTTTTCTAGCCGGAATTAAGTTGTTGGAGGCCCCAACAACTATGTGGACTCTGGTTATATTTTCCTACCACAGATAACCTTCTCGGAAGTTTTAAAGCAATTATGTCCATACCATGCACTATATTAAAATTATGGACTTTCCCTATTAATACAAGAACATAGATTTATAATTGTAAATTTAAGTCTTTCAAGTTCATAGTGTTGTTCCTTTAGGTCTTACAAATTTAGTGTTGTTCACTTCTTCTTGTAGTGGACCCTTAGCCTAGTGGTGATGTTGGGCTCTGATATTGTATTCCATGTACCAACTTTCCATCTACCAAATTTGTTTTCTATTAACACATGACTCTATATCTATTACTCCCTTACTCTAAATGTTAGTCATACCTTTGTATGACATCACCCTCTAGTTTACTTTAATATTTCTAAGTACTTACATTTTCCTTTATTATGTTTATACAACTTATTTTAGTTCTCGTCTCCCTATGTGCATCAATCAAGGTAATCCATTTCATTTTATAACACCATGGGTATGCATACCTTCTTTATATTGTCTCAATGTAATACATTTTGGATTAAACTATGATTTTTAATATTCCTTGATATATTCAGTATTTTTCATGCTACCTATAACCTGGAATTTACAAAATGGTTTTATAAAGTATGGATTCGTATTTAATAGGGGTAAATTATGGTGTACTAGTACATACACGTTTGAACCTTCTCCCATTAAGTGTCATTCTCTTCATATGCATGGATACTATAATCTATGTAGGTTGATTACCTTATTTTATGTTAGCCCACGAGTATTTTCGATACATGGTTCCTTAATCCCTTAATCATATCGGTTATGGATTTCAACATATTTTATATTGGATAACAATGAAGCTTCCTCAATCATCCCCTTTTCCATGTTCCCTATTTGGTTTTTAATTTATTTACCGACTATATACCTTCCTTCACACAAGCCTGCTAATGAATCTATTTCCACTCCACCGAACTCTTTCGAGACCTTCAATTTTATTTAGCACATACATTAATTTTCGAAGCCCACAATTTAATTTTATGTAGAAATTAATTTTGGATAGCTTTATAGTTGTAAAATTTAATGTAAATCCTACACCCTTCATGTCATGTCCCTCCTAGATTGGAGGTCTTGGCATTGTTTATATGGGCTCTTGATTCAAGTACCCTAGCTTATGAATGGTGGTGGTGAGAGGTAAGGATCAACGGAGATGATGTTATTTTCAAAAACCTAAACTATGTGTCGTTTAGCACCTTCATATCATCTCCTTGATTTCTTAAATCTCCTGAGTGTTGTCATTCTGAGATGCAAATAATTAATGACAAATTCAATTGTAGAATGGTAAAATATTATATATTTTGGAACCTTTGTGATATAATTTATCGATCTATATATGTTCTTCTTAGCATTGAATCGTATAGTTTCTATGTTTCAGTTTTTGGAGGCTTAAGCCTCAAATTTAATCATGCTCTCTAGGTTACGGAGGATTTGGGTGTTTTCCTTCTTTGATTTGTACACTAGTATAAAATGGCTAATTAGTTACTAAAAAAATGACTAAAATTTGCATATAAAGAACTATTTTTTAGTTGGTGACCAATAATAGCTAATTTACAATGTCTTATAACACAACCAACGTTTAGTTGTTTTTAGCTTAGTTGTTAATTGGTTGTCTCAATTTTTTTGTCTAGTAGTATATTTGGTCATTAATTTAGTCATTTATTAGGTCATTGTAGTCATTTATTTGGTCGTTGATTTAGTCATTGATTTAGTCATTAATTTGATTATTGATTTGATCATTGATTTTATTGTCTAGTAGTATATTTAGTCATAAATTTAGTCATTGATTTGGTCATTTATTTAGTCATTAATTGTCCCAATTAATGAAAAATTATACAACAAAATATATTACTAAATGATGACCCGATAAAACTAATTAATGACCAAAATATTAGTCGTGTCATAAGATATTGTAGATTAACTACTAATAGTCATATATATGCAAATTTTAGTCATCGTTTGAAACCAATTAATGACCAAAAAAATATGACTAAATTTTGATAGTGTTATAAGATACTGTAAATTAGTTACTAATAGTCGTATATATGCACAATTTAGTCGTCATTTGTAATCATAAATTTATCATTTGCAGTAATCGTTTATCTTTTTTTAGTAATTTCTTATTTATTATATAAAAGAATACTTTAGTAGTTTATATTCATTTCATTTACTTTCATTAACAATCGTTATAAGGAACCAATGTAGTATTATATTCATTTTATTTGTGTTCATCATTAATAAACATAAGCTACTAATTTAGCAGTTTTAGATTGATTTTATGTGTTTATTATTAATCAAAATAAATTAATTAGTATGATTTTGCAACTAAATTTTTAAAAAATGTCATACAATGTACATGTTTATCTAATATGAAAACAGAAAGTTACATATGTTAATTACAATACTATGTAATATCCACTGCAACTATAAATAATTCCAACCACATAAATTATATTATATAAAATGTAAGTATTAAAATATGAGTTTCCAACTTAACATTAGTTGGAGTACAATTTACACATGAAATATTATTTCATCACTTCAAACATTATCATTGTCTTTCCAAGGCATTGCAAGTGAATTCACCAACTCCAAAGACTTGATCATCAGTCTCTATGTGTGTGTCTTATGCAAGATATTGGGTCTACGGGTACCATTAGACCAATTATCTTCTCTCTTTAATTTTCATTTTGTCGCTCTAGTATTATTTGTTCTCCTCTTTCTTCAATCCTTGCTTCTTACCATCAATACTGAGTTTTTTCTCTAGAAAAAAAAATGATGCAATGCAGTGTATAAGACATGAAATTCGATGAACACTAGAATATAAACTAAATTAGACTATAAATTATTTATACGATATATACCTCAACATCAGCAATATAGTTAATGCCATTTTTCTCAATAAAAGTAAGAAACTTGAACAAGTTTTCTTCATTTGGGAAATAGTGGCCGCTATATGACCTGATGACCTTTATAAACAAAGAAAATAAAATGTCACAAATAAACTCAACAAAGTTAGAAATTTCTAATAAGAATATCTCGTGCTCCACTTTTGTAGTTGTATTGTTTCCTCTAGTTATCTCTAAGAAGAAGCAACACTTCAATAATAAAATTGGTCAGTAGAAATCTAATGGGCAGAGCAAAGTATTGCTAACACAAGAATACAACAAGAAACTAAGAAAGAATAAGACAAGACTTTGTAAATTTTGATACTAACCGGGAATATAGCTTCAATATAGTAATCTTAAATTATAACCGTACTATTCCAGGGGAAAGGAATCCAATTACCATATGCCAACAAATTATGTATCCCACTTGTTTTCCCTATAATTAATTGAGAAATATTATCACATGAAATTTCCATTTATAATCTATGAAATAATTCTATAAATATTCAAAGAAAACTTAATGTTACTCATTCATTTTTCTCTAATGTAGAAAAAACTGAATATGTAACATGTTTTTAAGCTAGAGAGTTTTGTAATTCATCGTGTCCAAAATCATTGATTATTTTCATGATTGTTCTTTTAATGATCAAGCAACTAGCCTATATTTGATTAGAAAACATATTTTTTAGAATATATTCTATTTTTCTAATTCAAAGCTAAATTTCTTTCTAGTTTATGACGTTCAAACAAACTGGAATCCTTTTCCTTTAACAAGTCACTGTTGTAATATACTATTAAACGAACATCTATGTAATAAAGTTATTAGTGGTGGAATACTAATAAATCACAGATGCATGCAAGAAATAACACCACTATGTCCTAGGTATGCCAAGTTTTTATCCTCTTGGTTGGAAATATTACTTCATGAAAATAATAAATTTGACAAAGAAAACTTTTCTAAAACTAACCAACATCGATGTATCCAAAAAATTGAAATTTCTATTGGCATCCCCTCAAAGTGTCTGGAAGTATAAAACAAGTGTAGTACACTTCCCTATAAGGTTAAAGTTTGGCAATGGAATATGTTTTCCCTTAGTCTAATCAAGTTTTAAATTTCCTTTGATAACTTAAAGAGAATGGGAATCCAATGTATAAAACTGAAAAAAAATGAAAAATTATTCATTCACACTTACCTAGTTCCTAAACAAGAATTGAAGGCCTATACAAAATAAGGCATGTTTCACATTCCACCAAGAAACATAATTTCCATATTTTGATTGTAACCCTTTAGGCTTTCTCAAATTTGTAAACAAGTAACATCATAAATATTTTTCCTTAGTTCTCAAACCTTATCTTGTGTAGACCTTGATAAAATGTGCAGAAACATATCACATTATAGCACGTTTTGGAGTAGATTTACAAGAAACCAATCATTGAAAATTTTATATTCTGTCAAGATTGAAGCATGTGTTAAATGCCCATTATCTGCATCTTTGCACAATGGTGTAATTAATAATTTGAAGGTTCTTGTCTTGCTAGTATGATCTAGTTATTGCTTTGTGCAAGATGTTTTTTCACTCCCATTATTAAAATTTTGATGTTTATGAACAATATATAGATACAATGGATTCTTTGAATAATAAAATAGGAAATTATTTTTCCATCAATAGTGTTTAGTATTTGCATATGTTGTACATTTAGTAGTTATACTAGTGGCTTTTGCAATGACCTCCTCTAGAGGCTTACACCATACCTACTTTCCCATGCTAAACCATAGTTTTGTCTCATCAGCAAGCCCTCTTTAGATAGTCCATTAGCCTTTGCCTTAAATTCTCTGTGAATATGATGGAATGATATCTTAAAGAATTGTGCCTTGATTGTCTTCATCTACTCCTAAATGGGTTGTGAAAACAATTCTTCCATCCTAAAGCTACCATTGAACCAATTGATAATCAAGGAATCCCCAAAGACCTGGAATTCAACCACCTCTCCTCTACTAATACTCTTAACAAAAAATTTAGTGCCTTTATTTTATCACATCTGTTAGAGCTTTTACTAATAATTTTTTTAAATTTTGAATATATGAGTATAGTAGAATCATTAAGGTAAAACATGCCTCCTGCAACATAGTCTTCTTGTTGACCTTGATTAGCACTATTGAAAATTGAAATAGCACCATTCCCACTCTTAAAAATAGAAGGATGGATCAATGTCCTTTCTTTTCCAGTGTTAGGGGCTTTTTTACTTTAAAATCTCAATCATGACTAGGAGACACACTGAAATGATGGGTAAAAATTACCTTGAAAGATCTCAGAGTTGTTTTCAAGCCAGATACATCCAAACACCAGAAGATCAGACCCAAATCCATATAATATTTCTTGGCAAGCCAGACACAAATCCATGAATACATTTGCATGTTTCATGTGTTCTCTCAAAGTAGTACAAACAACCCTTGTGAGAGGAGATGAGTGTTGTGGTGAAAATCTCTTAAATTCAACAACAATATTCTGGCCACCTGGAAATGACAATGGTAAGAGGGGTAAATAAAACAGTTGCATTATACCCTCTATACCATTGTTGTCAAGACACACTAATTTATCTATATTATGTATAATATTCTATAAGAGATGTGTAGCATTTCTTATAAAATTTAGGAGAAATGATTCCATGTTTGAAGACAAATTTTCAGCAAAAGTATCAAACCCTAACTTAGATGTCACCCTCGGTGATTCATCTTTGTCCACTGAACTGATTGTTTTATGTTCTAAATCAGTCTCATGGGAACAGGCACATAAGATTTGGAAAATTCTTACAACATGGAAGACACTTTAGTGCCAAATCCAAGTTTTTCAATAGTATTCAATATTTCAATCAATACATCCACCCCATGCCCCTCAAACAAGAAACATGTCGTATCATCACATCTAACGCAGATGATAAGGACCTAGGACTGTCACCAGCCAAATCCTATAAGTAGACTTTTGATGTAAAAAAATTCACAAAAGATCTCAAAGCACCACAATCATTAATAGCTTGAAGTATGAGGTTATTAAGTTACAAAGCATATAATCATTTTGGTATAAAATATACTGCATCTAGAGAAGGGAGGACACCAACCATTATGGTATCCAAAAAGTCATTAGGCAAACCAGCAGCATCTAGAACAAAATAGCAAGTTGGATCTTTGTGAATAAAATCACATGTGGTTGTAATTGCAAGTGAAAAGAGTCAAAGACCCCACCACCAAATTCCTTTGATATTTTTAATATATTGCACAAGAAAAATAGCAAATAACTCACTTCTGATCATATAGACATGTAGTATTTGCAGGAGAATATGTGCCAAGAGATATAGCCTAAGGAAAAACCTTCATAATAAGTCTTCTATGATAAGGAACCATTGTGTTAGGTAGAGAAATTTTCATTGCCTCTGACCTAGCAGCATTGTTCTGAGGAGACTTGCCCTTGGAACCTGATTGTGATTTTCCATTTTGCATCATTTCTCCTTAAAATGGCAGACTTCAAACATGCTATTGTGTTGTCCAAGGCTCCTAAACCCCTAAATAAGGTTCCATCAAGATTACTATAGTCCATAAAATCCTCAAGAACATGCACAAAGTTGTTACCAAGTGTATATTTTGTGGATCCAAATATTTGAGAAGAGGGAGAAAATTTGGCATTAACCCCACATCCCATAAAGCAATGTAGCCAAAATAAGAAGAAACTAGAACTGTTACAAGAGAAAACAGTGCTTCTACTATAGATATCGAATAATAGGATGATTCACTGGAAACTTACTTCCATTGAGATCTTGGGGATTATGGCCTTATGGTTCTATTATCTCAGATAGCGTCTACAATTCTCAATGTAAGGCTCAATTTGGTTATTTTTAGCCACTTGGTCTAGTTGATGGTCTCGATTTCTCTCCTCAAACAAGTAATTTGTCACCATTACCTTCTTCCTCTCTTCCTCATTGTGTGACAAGTATTGGGTTAACTTCTCATCTCAATTTTTGGCAGCTTAATTCTGTGTTTTTCATTGGGGATTCTATCTTTCAATTCAATAATTTTTAGTTCATTAATGGTAATAGTGGGGTTTCGGGCTACTTTTTCCTGAGTCCTAACAAAAATTTAAGCGCTTAAAAATCCAAGCATGTCTCACATTCTAACAAGAAACAAAATTTCCATATTTTCATTGTAACGCTTGAGGCTTTCTCAAATATGTAAACAATTAACATCACAAATACTCTTCCTTAGTTCTAAAAATTTCTCCTCTGTGGATCTTGAGAAAATATGTGCATACACATATCACATTATAGCATGTTGTAGAGTACATTTACAAGAAACCAATCATTCAAAATTTTATATTATGTCAAGATTGAGGCATGTGTTAAATGCCCATTATCTGCATCTTTTCACTATGGTGTCATTAATAATTTGAAGGTTTTTATCTTTCTAGTATGATCTAATTATTACTTTGTGCAAGATTTTTTTTCACTCCCATTATTAAAATTTTGATGTTTATGAACAATATCTAGATACAATGGATGCCTCGTATAATAAAAGAGGAAATTATTTTTACATAAATAGTGTTTAGTATTTGCATATGGTGTAAATTCAGTAGTTCTAATAGTGGTTATTTCAATGAAATTTCTTAAAGGCTTACACCATACCTGCTTTTCCATGATAAACCATAGTTTTGTGCCATCAACGAGCCCTCTTTAGACAGTCCATTAGCCTCTGCTTTAAATTATTTGTAAATATGATGGAATGATATATTCAATAATTGTGCCTTAACTGTATTCAGCTACTCCAAAATGGGTTGTGAAAATAATTCTTCCATCCTAAAGCTATCATTCAACCAATTGATAACCAAGGAATCCCCAAAGACCTAGAATTCAGTCACCTCTCCTCTACTGCTATTGTTAACAAATTCATCACAATTGTTAGAGATTGTATCAATAAATTCTTTAAATTTTGAAGATATGAGTGTAATAGAATCACTAAGGTATATGATACCTCCTTCAACATATTCTTCTTGTTGACTTTGAATGGAACTGTTGAAAATTGAAATAACACCATTCCCACTCTTAACAATAGAAGGATGGATCAATGTCCTTTATTTACGAGTGTTAGAGGCCTTTTTACTTTGAAAGCTCACTCATGACTGGGAGACACTGAAAATATAGCTAAAACTTACCTTGAAAGATCTCAGAGTGTTTGGAAAATAAGATACATAAAAACACCATAACATGCATTGCCTTACAGCCCTTTAAGTCTCTATTCAAAACCCAGTTTTTTTAAAATTGAACTTGATATCCCTCATAGATATATATGCATCTAGTCACTTAGATCTTTGAAGAATTTTGAGCTTCTAGATCTTCTTCCACCACCAGGTTGCTCCTCATGAATTATCGACAAATATAGCTTTATATAATAGCTTCAAAGTATATACTCCTATGGCAAGATTATTTGACCTGACAAAAGAATCCTCCTCTCTAAGACTGATGTAATTCTTCTGAAGTTGTACTAGATATTCCTTACACTATTCTACGTCCCTTTATGATAACTTTAACTCTAACTCAATTTTCTACCCCTCATTCCAAATAGGTTTTGGAATTGGATATTTAGTTGTGCAAATTATTGGATTCTCTGGTTCCAAATAGGTGTGGAAATTGGATCTGCTTCCTGTGCTCAGTAATGGATTCCTTGGTTCTAAAATGTGACAATCAACAAGATAACCTATCTAATCCAATATTCCATTGATAATGGTTTTATATACTTACAAAGAATCACTTTCTTGTGTATGAATTTCTTAGAAATCAGCCTCTATAGACTCTTGGTTTTATATACTTACGAAGAATCACTTTCTTGTGTATGAATTTCTTAGAAATTGGCCTTTGCTTTAGCTAATGACTGCCACTTTACTAAAGGGATTCCCAATTTCAAAGTCCATGAGATCAGGTGACATACTTTTAATTTCCTGGACTTGAGATGTTTCTCTTGCAATTAAAGAGCCTCCAATGTCAACCTCTGATGCATCTGCATGTCGCCCAAGCTTAACAAGACACATTCTTGAAATCCCGTAGATACCATGGAATTTTTTTTATGGTGATGAAGTCTTTTAGAATAGAAATATAGTAGGGTTCAATGGAATAATGAGAAGAAAATCCATTCCTCATAGACACTGGGTTCACATGCCAAACAACTGAAACTATGTTAGTGTCATTGCCAGCTTTTGTACCTGCTACATCTGGTGCCACATTTTCAATTGCAGGTCCTTTTCAACCTCTTTATTCACATCTACTTTTGAATCACTAACAAGAGATATCTACCAAACTATTTATTTTTACACCATCCCTACATCCTTCAATATATATGCATCCCCATAACCAATTTCAGGCATCATTGTTGTTGTTTCATTCAATAAATGTGTTGAAAAGGACAAAATACCATCTAGACTTGAGAGGCATCTCAAAATTCTTATGTGTTGTGCTACTTCAATATTTGCTAGCTTTGTTCTAGCAAACAAATCCATGAATTCATTGCAGGTTTTATGTGTTCTCTCAAAGCAGTACAAACAACCCTTGTGAGAGAAGATTAGTGCTACGGTGAAAATTTCTTAAATGCAACATTAATATTTTGGCCACGTAGAAATGTCATTGGTAAGAGGGGTAAATCAAATAGTTACATCAGGGCCTCTATACCTTTTTCTCAACAAATGCCCATGTATCTATATTATGCATAATATTATCTAAGAAACGTGTAGAATTGCTTATACAATTTGGGAGAATGGATTCCATGTTTGAAGACAAATTTTCAGCAGAAGTGTCAACCCCTAACTCAGATGTCTCCCTCGATGATTCATCTCCATCCACTGAACTGATTGTTTTCTATTCTAAATTAGTCTCCCTGGGAACATGCACAAAAGAGTTGGAAAATTCTTACAATAGGAAAGATAATTCAGCGACACGTCCAAGTTTTGTAATATTATTTAATATTTCAATCAATACATCCACACCATGCCCCCTCAAAGAAGTAGAATTTCATATTACCTCATCCAACGGAGATGATAAGGACCTAGGACTGTCACCTGCCAAAGCCTACAGTAGGATTTTGATGTAAAAAACTCATAAACGATCTTATAGAACCACAATCATTAATAGCTTGAAGTATGAGGTTATTAAGTCATAAATCATCTAGGAATTGTGGTATACAAACTGTTGCATCTGCATAAGGGAGGAAACCAACTATGATGGCATCCAAAAAATATTTAGGTAGACCAACAACATCTAGATCATAATAGCAATTTGGATCTTTGTGAATAAGATCACTCATGACTACAGTTGCAAGTGAAAAGAGTCAAAGACCCCACCACCAAAGTCCTTTGATCTTCTGAATATAGTGCACAAGAAAAATGACAAAGAACTATCTTCAAATAATATAAACGTGTAGTATTTCCAGGAAAATATGTGCCAAGAGATAGATCCTCAGGAAAATCCTTCATAATAAGTATTTTATGATAAGGAACCAATGTTTCAAGTAGAGAAATTTGTATTGCCTCTGACCTAGCAGCATTGTTCTGAGGAAACTTTCCCTTGGAACCTGATTGTGATTCTCCATTTTGCATAATTTCTCCTCAAAATGGCAGACTTCAAACGTGCTATGGTGTTGTCCAAGGCTCCTAAACCCTTACAGGACGTTGCAGCAGGATTAGTATAGTCCATAAAAGCCTCAATAACATGCACAAAGTTGTTACCAAGTGTATATGTTGTGGATCCAAATATTTGAGAAGAGGGACAAAAGTTGGCATTAGACCCACATCCCATAAACTAGTGTAGCCAAAAGAAGAAGAAACTAGAACTGTTACAAGTGAAAGTCATGATTCTACTAAACTTATCAAAAAATATGATGATTCACTGGAAACTCATTTCCATTGAGCTTTGGTGCCATTAAGGCTTTATGGTTTTTTTATCTCAAATAGCATCTGCAGTTCTTCAATGCGAGGCTCACTTTGGAGATTTTTAGTCACGTGGTCTGGTTAATGGTTTCGATTTCTCTCCTGAAACAGGTAGGTTGTCACCATTACATTCTTCCTCTCTTCCTCATGGTGTGGTAGGTATTGGGCTAGCTTTTCATCTCAATTTGGGGAGTTTAATTCTGTGTTTTTCAATGGGGATTCTATATTTCAATTCAATAATTTTCAGTTCATTAATGGTAATATTGGGGTTTTGAGCTACTTTGTCTTGAGTCCTAGCTATTGGAAACCTAAAGTGTGATAAACTCAGAACCGGTCTGAATCTAATCAGAATTATGACTGGATATTTGTTTCTTGTTACTCATTTGGGTGTATAGAAGGTTTACCCTGGACATTTTGTTGCTTTCTTGGATTCAACAGCTTTTTACGTCTAGGTAGCACATGTTGGGACAATTATGATCTAATGTTTCTCTTACTATAGTGAAAGTAACCTGTGCATTTCGATATGGTTCGACAGTTAAGACTCCTACGAATTTTCTTCTTGGCTCTATGATTTTTCTTATTTCCCTGTTCATATGGATTGTAGAGAACTCCAAGAGTCTCAACAAACTTTGCGGAGACATGAGGATGAAATTTTAAGCAACCAAAGATCAATTTTTGCCACTTCTAAGAAAATATGAGAAGTACAAAGTTACAAACATGTCACCTCCCTAATTGAAACTACAATGGGTAACTTGGTGGAGTAGAAACATTATATAAATGTGTTGGAGGCAACATGAAATACACTCAGGAATATGGTAGGAAGTTCATCCAAGGGTAAGTATTTTGGAGCCTTTAACAAGGTTAAAAGAGTTAATTCAAATTTTTGAGGACAAAGGGAACATGATATAGTCCTTCTGCTTCAAAGATAATTTAGAATTGGTCAAGAAAGCTTTGGATTCAGCCATGGAAGTAGAAAAGGAAGCCTCCAATAGACATGTCTTATGTTAAGTTTTAAGGTATTTAAAAATTATTATGTTTTTAAGTTCGTTCTATAGAATGTATACTACTATTTTTTTTGGACTGTGATGTATATGAAACTACTTATGTCGAACAACTTTATACTGGTAGTTAGCACCATTTTGGACTTTGTTGGCACTGTTCTGAAACAGACTATGATTTACTCTTGTTGTGAGCATTGGTGCAACTTTTTCTTAATATATTAGACTAGAGGAGAGTAGCTTAAGATTGTGGCTTGGAAATATGAGGTTATCTGATGATTATGTAAATGTTTTTAATGCAAAGTGTTAATGGAGTCTCTCTATATGGATGAATGTACAAATATAACTGTCAGTTTTTTCTAATTTTTTATGCTCATAATGAGCAATACCTGAGTGCTCCAAGGCACATACCTATGCATATTTTTCATTTCTGATTGAAATATTAAATATACATTTTTTTGGTGGGGAAGAAACCAATCAAATCACAACATTTTTAAATTTGATTGAATGTACAAAATCTGAGATTCAAAATATATGAATGTAAGAGAATGTAGGTTTTCACAGTGATTCATATAGAAAATTTTGGAAGAAAATTGCCTAAAGATTAGTTTGTCCAAATATCCTAGCATGGAAGTAACACAAACAAGGAAAATTTTTAAATCCATGCTTGATTTAGTTTTATGTAAAGGGAGAACTCCTCATATGATGAATATAAGATGAACAAAACATAACACTAATAGTTATCCTTTAATACAGTTAGATACCCATCAAACAAGTATTTCATTCTACATCATACATCAGACAAATGAACATGGATAGATGGGTCAGAGGGTTATAATGGCTTTTGTTTCCAATCGAATGAACATCCCATGCAAACCCATTCAAATTTTCTCATTATTCTAAGGATGGTACCTAGGGTAAAGTGTCTAGTTACAGTTTTGGCAACCCAAACTAGTGAGGACATGAGTAAGACCCATAATATTCACACAAGCAGCCACCGAAAGGACTTGACCCCACAACCTACTACAAATTCATAGCACCCAACCACTTAAGCTAAACCACCAGGATCAGATGCCTTAGATAATCATCAAATATTTTTGATGATAGTGAATTGGAAAATATTGAGTTTTCTTTTGTAGGTGAAAAGGATTACCAAGAAGTGTACTTTTATCATACTTCAAAGAGAAAAGAGTTGGAACTTCTTCTAGGACGCATCTATCATAAAATTTTAGATATGGAAAGAGCCATAATAACAGATTTTGAATTGCAATGTTAGCCTTTGTTAATGCATTTTCATATGACATCAATGCCTATTTGGGAGCTAGATTGCATGCTCTCGTTGACAGTAGTTGAACACCAGTACATGTATGTAAGGCCAGTGCTCACTGCAAAGGATGCACTTGAGATTAAAAAAAAGGAAAAAATGCCTTCTCCCTCTCAGAAACCCCTACAAGAATTGACAACATGCCTATACATAATATTGATGGCACTATTTTCCCTATGATCAAAAATTCAATACGTAAAAAATTGGAGACTAAGGAATCTAATCTATCCTAAACTAGTTTCATGTGTGTGGTAAAGAGGGTAGCCAAAAATTTGGTTGCATCACCATTCTTAACATATTGAGGCCTCTATTACCCTTCATTTGTAAATCAGATTGGATGTAACGTGAAAATCAAACTTCTTGTAGCTCACACAGTTGTCAAGGAATATGCATATTGTTGCATGAAGAGCAAGCTTGACATAACAGAATATCAGGTATCTGTACCATTTTTGGTAATCTAACCTATTACTATTAGATGGACCAAAGTACACCATGTAAGACCAATTTTACCCTATTAAAATTGCTTTCACTATGAAAAATAACTTAGTAATCCATAATTTATTAAGTTGTTTATGGTCTAAACAGGAAACCCCATGAGAAATAATTGAATAAATCATTATTTGTTTTATTTTCCTCTAGGGATAATTAATTAAACCAAATTTTAATTAATATTACTGGTCATATTTAACCCAAAACAGGAAATTTAATTAGATAAATCATTATTTATCTTATTATTTTCTAGGAATAATTATTTAAAACATTATTTAAATAATATTCCTTGTTAAATTTGACTAAATCATTTATAAATAATTGAATAAATCATTATTTATTTGATTATCATTAAACTATATTCTTAAAATAATAAATAAATCATTTATTTATTTATTATTTACAAATAAAGGGATTTGACCAAATTCAAATTCTTTTTTCCTCCAACAAAAATAACAAAATATTCCATAAAAATTGGATCTAGATTTGGTTAATAATATTTTAACTATGCACCAATATCTAGACTAACCTGATATTTTGTTATAAATAGAATAGTTTTTCCATTCTTTGACTAAATTTTGTTGCCTAAAGATCGATCTGGATCTAAAATTTTGGTCTAAGTTTGATCCTCCATCATTGTCATGTTTTTCTACCTTTTTGCTTGTGAGCTCCCCTTGAGCTCCATTTTTGTTTGGGTTTTCTCCACCATCAAAAGAGAGAGAGCTTAGATTTGAAGCACTGAGGAAATACAAGAACCTATCCCATTGAGGGGGACTGGTAACATCTTTTTATGTTCCCTTCCTAGGTGTCATAACACAAAAATTCTTTAAAAACATTATTGTCTCATTCATTGGATGCATGGAGCAAATCTTACTTTTATTTCTTGTTTAATCTATTTAACTGCATAGAGGTGGATTTATGTAGCATTTATTATGACCACTAACTGTAGATCTAAGGAAATTGACAACCACATTTGATGTTAGGGTTGTTTGTTATGCACAACTAAAGTGAGCTTTTTTCGTACGCTTGCGATTACAATTCACACTAACAATTGGAAACTCCACAAGGGTTTATAATTACAACTTCTGTCGTTTTTCATATCCTTGCATGACTAGATGCTTCAACCCCGAGGGTTTTTCTTAAGTTTCTTATTTTGTATTTCTTGATGTTGTAAAAATTCTTACTTCCATATGTTTCTGAGCCTATTACGCAGGTAACAGGTATCAGCCACAACATAGACGAATTTTTTTTCTAAAACCTACTCCCGAGACAGCCATAAGTGCATGTTGCACTTTTTGGGCCAAAACCTACGACCTCAACCTTCAGGACGCAGAAAAAAGCGTCAAACCTACGACCTATACTTTTTGCAGGAATTTGTATGTGATTTTTCTGGGTTTGTCTCGGCTATTGTTCAGGGCTATCTGACCTCCCTCTCCACCCGTCTTGGACCTGTAATTTCTTATTTTTAATTTTCAAAGTAGGAACCAAGCCCCTTAGGGCTTTAGTACGCTTCCACATTTTTAGGAGGAGTTTAGCTAAAGCAGGTCTTATGAGATTTCAGTGTGTTTAGCCATTTTTTTTAGATCTGAACCTATACTTTCAGCTCCATTTTAGATTGGTTATTCATCCATCCAAAACACCTCTTTTCAATTTTGTTTGGTCCTCCTTTAGGGTCCCCTCTGTTTCCCTTCAGGTTGTAGTCTTTTGCCACCTTTTTTGCATCACTTTTCCCTCTGGTTTTTTGCTTTCTTCTGCACCTATTTCCATGAAATCTAACCTTTAGATCCCTGTCCCTCCTAACTTTAGATCCATTGGCCATTTTTTTGTTTTGACAAGATTTCTCCCACCCATAGACTAGTTGTTGGGAAGCCCTCCTCCTTGGGTTTAAATTCATGCATCTTTAGCTATTTATTCTCTATCATATTCAGTTTCCTTTACTGTCATTTTCAAATTTATTTACAGCTATACAAAATATTTTTTCTTTTTTTCTCTACACACATCTGGGCTTAATTAAATTAACAAACTTATCACATACACGCACACCCTAAGTGATGAATAGCACCTGGATTACACCGCCAGTCCAAAACTAAAACATTGTAATCAATTGATCCTGCACCTCCTTTCCCTTGTTTCAACATTGTAATCATTTGATCCTGCACCTCCCTACCATTTTTTATCTCTCTTCCTTCTATGATCCATGTTTTTTTTCTATCATTGGGCCCCCAAGTCGTTTATCTTGGAGATTCCTAGGCCTTCATCCTTAGTTTCTGTTAGGAATACTTATTCCTCCATGTAGGGTTCAATTTCATCCTCCACCAAGTCCCCATTTTGACTCTACTTCTAGTTCATCGGGTTCCCCTTCTGTTTCTATCCCTGACTCTCCTCCTGTCACCTTCACCGTATCTATTTCAGTACCTAACACTGGTGGTAGCCCCAGCCCTAATGCTGGCAATGCTACAAGTGGTGTCACAACAGGAACTATCCTGGCTACTCCCTTGCTCCCTTATATGGCAGGCCTCAGCCTTCCCGATTTTAGCTAGTTGATTAATGAACCCATACACCATGATCTTGGTCGGCCTGCTATGCCAACCAAGCTCCCTTCAGACATCCCCAAATTTGAAGGAATTTCTGGAGAGGATCCTACCAACCATGTTTGTTCTTTCCACATGTGGTGTTCGTCTAACTCAATCACTGGTGAATCTATTTTTCTTCGGTTGTTCCAACATACGCTTACTGGAGAAGCTTCCAAGTGGTATGTGGACTAGGCCTCCACCTCTCATACTACCTTTGCGACTCTTAACAGGATTTTTCTATCTTATTTATAGCTTCCCCTTCGCTATCACATAGGTACCAAACTCTTGACCTCTTTCTGTCAACCATCTGTGACCCACCTATCTAATCATGTCCAAGAATGGTGGAGAAGAAACAACATATATTGAGCCCCTACCTTCGAATATCATGTATACATGGACAAGTTTCTCAGATCCCTTTTTCCTGCCATTGGTAAAGATGTTGCATTTCACTTCCCACAAATCCCTTTCTCATCCGTACACTCATCCTCCCATGGGTTATGGTTTCCCTCAGCGAGGAGCCAGCTCCTCCAGCACTTTTCCCCCTCTCGGTAGCATGTATCTAGGATATGGCATGCCTTTTTACCCAACCTGTTTACCCAAATTTTACCCAACCTCCTTATTATTTGTACCCACAACCGAGTGCTCCAGCTCCTCCAGCATTAGCACCTCAACCTCCCTTGCCTTCTCAACCCCGGAAACAGTATCCACCACCGCCTCAAGGTCAGGTGTATGCACAACAGAGTGCAACTAATCCTCCTACTTTCAAAAATAAGAGGAAAGGCAACCAAAACCAATATTCCCCAGGTAATCCAGTAAAAAATCCCAAGGGAATGCACCTAACACTGCAACCCAACAACAAGGCACTCAGCCCAAGCAGGATAGGCCCATTCACATGAATAAACCTTGTTCTTGTTGCAGTGTCTATGGTCACTACACCCATGATTGTCCCCTTTTAACTTAGATGCATTAGATGTGGGAAGCTTAAGCAGCATCTCGAGGATAGCAAGCCTCCCCTTAGGTTCCTCCCAATGCTGCCCCTATCCAACCGACTGTGTTTACCAATCCTTTCCCCGAGCAAGGATTTTTGGCTACCCAAACCCCTAAAAGTCAGGCAGCCACTCAACCTCCTCCATCTGGTACCTTTGATTACCAGATCCTCATCTTGAACTTTCACCAACCCATTACCGTTGACCTCAACCGTCAGACTTGGTCACGTCAGTACAACAAACCTCCCACTACGTCTACTACCGAGCCCCCACTACAAGAAAAGAGGACATTGGTGAGAGGTGAAAATGATCACCATAAGCTCATTGGTGAGGGTCAAAAGATTATTTGTCACCAAAAATTGAACGTCACCAAAGGTGGCGTCGCCGAAAGTATAGGTGTTATGGTGACATTCAAGGTCCGTCACCAATAATTATTTATAGTGACAGATAGTGACCATCACCATTTCGTATGAGAAATGGTGACGGAAAATAGCCTCCATCACCAAAAAACTGAACGTCACCAAAGGCGGCATCACCGAAAGTATATGTTGTGGTGGCATTCAAGATCCATCACGAATATTGATTATAATGACGGATAGTGACCATCACCATTTCATATGAACAACAATGATTTTTTGTGATGGACCTTTCATGGCCATCACTATTGGTGCATATATATGGAGACGTTCATTGACCATCACCATAAAATCATTGGTGACATCAAGGTCCGTCACGAATAATCACTATAATGACAAACAATGACCCTCACCATTTCATATCAACAAAAACGATTTATGGTGATGGAACCTTCATGGTCGTCACTATTGATGTGTATATATGGTGAAGTTCATTGACCGTCACCATTTCATATTTTGGTGAGGGTCAAAAAATGTCACCATAAGATCATTGGTGATGGTCATAAAAGCCTCCTTCACCAAAAAATAATCGTCGCCATTCCATATGAATATCAGGGCACGATGGAATCAAACCACCAACCTCCTGCTTGTAAAGCAGGTGCTCTTCCATTAAGCTAGCACCCTTTAAAGAATTAGACTTTTAAAAATTATATCTTAAAACTTTATAGATTGTAAATTCTACAATTTTCAATAAATTAAAGTCTTGACAATCTTTTACTAAACAAGAAAAACATCATCAAAGTTGCATGTCCCTACCTAATGGTTATGGAAGTTATGATAAGTGGGTTGAGGGAAAAATAGTTACGTATAAGAGACACTACAACAAACCAACTCCTATTTTTTTCTCCAATGACTGCCCAAGAAGCTCCTCACTATTGCTCCAAAGATTTCCCAAGAGACTCCTTAATGTTGCTCCAAAAACCAACTCCACCTTCACAAATTCCTCACAAATTCTCACACTAATGCAATGAGGTACTTGTGAGGAAATGAGAGGGGTTGGGTATCTTTTATAGATTTGGGACAGGTTAGAGGGCATACCAACACCCTAAAATTAAGCTTAAATCTAATTTTTGGTCTAAAATTTGTCATTTTGGTGGGTCGTGGTTGAGTTTGACTGGCTCGGCTGAGCCAAGATGGACTCTATCGAGCCGGCCGGTTTGTTACCGAACCGGCCGAGTTAGTGACAAACTCGGTCAGTTCGGTAACAAATCGGCTTTTGGCCCAGTTTTTTTACCGAGCTGACCCAATCGGGGGGTTGGCTCGGGAAACTCGGTCGAATTTTAAAACATTGGTTGAAACATCTTGGAAGATTTCGTATTGTCTAATAATCAATGGCTAATTGTTCTAAGAAGGAAAGTGCTCTAAATTTTTATTTAAAGATAGCATTTATTATCTTGCATCGTGTAGTTATTGAGTAATTGTATCATTAACATCTCTTGTTTATTACTGTCACTTGTTAAATTTGAACTTGTCTTGTGGTTGAGATTACCCTTTATAAGCATTGTAAAGTACTTGATATCTTAAAGCAAATCCAAACCAAGTACATTTGAGTAATCTCACCTAAATACACACTCATTCACCTTGCATAGTATTCTAAGCTACTCTTGCATATAATAACTTACTTCCAAGCATAAGCTTGGTTGATAGAAATAATAGGACCTCCTTTCTAAATTTACTTTTAAGGACTTAGCACCTCTTTAGTGGTTAACACAATGACCTTGCAGTCATCAGAGCCACAGTCTCTGTAGTGCCAGAGGCATCAGGTGGTTAGTGTTGAATTGTGTAGCTTGGGAGGTACTTCAAGCCCAAGGGTTCAGGGTTTGGAGGACAAAGTGCCACAGCGGCATCTTGTGGGCTTGGAACCCAAGTGTGGGATTTTGGCACCCAATGAGTTTTGGGACACAACCAAGAAGAAGACACAGCATATGATGGACAAGGATGATAGTGCTCGGTGATATGATTATAACGCATCGAAAATCGTCTAATTCTGAGTTGTCGTTTGGGAGATATGAATTTTTGAAGATGACATAGTTATTAATTCATCAAGTAGGCCGACTTGAAGGAATTTGAGATGTCTCTTCATCATGATTTCATGGAGGATAAATTGTCTATAAAAGGAGGATGAGTTAGTATTGCTATAGCATCTGAATTGGGTAACTACATCTTTGAATTTGTTTGGGTTTAGCCGCAGTTGGAAGAGGCCTTGTAAGGAGCGAATTAGGACAGCGTGAAGGAGGCTTACTTGCATAGAGGGTAGGTCAAGTTGTTGTAGGTACAGCGTGCCTCTTCTAGGTTTGTTTTAGGCCTCATTTAAGGTCTGTCCCAAGCTCAGACTTGCTGGAACAGAGGCCGCAGGAAGAGGAGTTGTTTGCGGACTCTTTTGAGGGCTGCACGTGGAGAAGGAAGGTGGGTTGGGTATGATGTAAGGGAGCCACAGTGCATTTTGGTTGGCCACAAGCCTAGCCACTCCAAACAGGCCAGCGTGGAGTCTTTAAAGGCTGCCACATGCCCACAACAACAACCCATACATAGGACACCCTGTCTTGCCTAGGTCGCAACTAGAAGGAGGTTGTCCAGTGGTTGATTAGTGGTTGTTGTAGCCTAGAAAGTTCCCTAACCAGGACAACAGTACTATAGTATTGTAACAGCAGTGTTTGTGTAGGTGTATTGGGTCAAGAAGTGACCGAATAGGATCAGTTTTGTTGTTGACTGTGGAAGCCAAGTGGTGAAGTGGACAAGGGTGTCGAGACCACTTCAAGTGGTGGTAGAATCCGCAGTGGATGGTTGGGTGTCATAGAGCTGTTGGAGGGTAGTGAGATTGGATACCCAAAGTAGCCCTATACAAGCTATCTTGAAGGACAAAGAGCAGTTGAAGGTTGGGTGAAGGATAGGGCCAAAGTTCAACACTCTGATATGTAAGAGTTGTTGCTAGCCTGGCAGATTGGAGCTCGGGTGTAGATTGGAGTCTCAATGTGTAGATGCCTTGATGGCCTAAGGCACTACTAATGAGTAGAACAGAAGTGAAGGACCGACAAGACGAGATACGACATTGTGTTTGTCAGTGTATCTTGTTTACCATAGAGTGTTGTATTATTCATATTTGATTTAATATAATGAAGATTGGGGATTGTACATTATTATACAATTTTGTTTAAAACTATTTCTATTGTGCATATGTGATTTACTGCTTTATATTTTCCATTGTGAAAAGTAGTTTATGGTTGAGATTCTTGGTTTGGTAGCGTATGTGATTTAAGACTCTAACCTAGATTCAAGGTCATGGAAATTCAACATGGTATCAGAGCGTATTTGAACTACTTTGGAGGCTAGTAAATCAGAGTTTGCGCTGCGAAGTACAGCGTGAGAGGGAGGTGGTTGCATTGTGAGTTAAAGAAGTCACTACAATGTCGAAGTTGCAAGAAAGTTTCTGGTATGAGGATAGGTTGGAAGGGTTGTCCAACTATACTCCTTGGAAGGAAATTATCAAGCTGGTCTTGCAGGTCAACAGGATCTGGGAGTTTTTCGAGAAGGAAATTGAGAAACCAACAGAACCTAAGGAGTTGGACGTATGGGAATATTTGGATATGAAGGCAAGGTTGATCATCCTTGACAATGTGAAGGATTCCTTAATTTCGCATGTGTCCGGGAAGAACAATGCACATGAGATGTGGATGACTCTTCAGAATTTCTTCTAGAACAAGAACGAGAATTGGGTGCTGGTAGTGGAGGATAAGTTTAATTCCACCAAGATGATACAGGGTGAAGGAATGACTTTGTATCTGACAAGGTTGTCTCAGGTTCAAGATGAGCTTGTTGTCGTTGGGTTCAAAGTTTCAGATGAAGATATGGTGAGGATTTCCTTGAAAGGGTTCACCTTAGAATGGAAACATTTCATCAAAGGAATCGTTGCCCAGGAGAAGTTGCCAGACTAGAATAGATTGTGGGACGACTTCATTTAGGAAGAACTTCAAGACGAGGATCTTCATTCTTCCAAGAAGAAATATGAGGACGTGGAACATGCAAACAAAATGAAGGGTAAGAGAAATAAGGACTTGAGTAAAATAAAGTGTTTTCACCGTGGTGAAATGGGTTATTTTTCTTTAAATTGTCCAAAGAAAGAAAAGGAGAGAGAAAATAAGGAAGGGAAGCAGGCTACTTTTCTTGCCAATGAAGCAGAGAATGATGAGCTCACTAGAATATTGGAAGAAGAAGAAGAAGACATTGCTATGATTTCTCATTTCTCGCAGGGTACTATCTCAGAGGATGGATGGTATGTGGACAGTGGTGCGACAAATCATATGACTGGATCACAGGGTTTATTTGAGACTCTTGTTGAATGGGACTCGAATTTGCACATGTTTTTGGGCAACAAGAGTCAGTTGGAGATCCAAGGATTGGGGGTGGTGCCATTCAGGATGGAGAGGGGACGTATGATGCGGGTCCAGGATTTATTGTTTGTACCAGGACTCAGATATAGTGTGATATTTGTCTCAATGATGGATAGGAAGGGGTTTAAGGTCTTGTTTTAGGATGGGAAGGCAAGACTTGAGCCTAGAGGCTCTAATTCTGATGGGATTGTGCTTGGAGTCAGGGAGCATGGTCTCTACAGGTTGACGGGCAAGCCTTAGGATCATGGGAAGAAGCGGGGACAGATACAGGTTCGAGAAAAGTAGCAGCAGGTGTAGGTGTAGGTGTAGGTTTCAGAGGAGAAGGTACAGGTTCCCGAGAAGAAGGTACGCTTTTCCAAGAAGTTCAAAGTTCCAGAGGCTTAGAGGGAATCGAGTTCTAGAGGGAGTTTGCAGATACAGAGGAGACTCTGCAACCCAAGAAGATCGCTTGGTCAGCGAGAAGCAAGGGTGCTTCCACATCTAGCAAGAAGGAATCGTGGTGAGATTAGAAAGTGATTCAAGAGTAGAAGAAGAAGCAGGAGGCTTCCAGTAGCAATGACACTTCTGAGAAAAGCATAGTGCATGCTATAGGGATTGCTGCAATTGTGAGCAATAGGATTTGGGAAAGTGTTGCGAGCAATGATGATGAAGACGAAGTACTTCCTTGTCATGGAGGTACCTCCCTCGCTAAGAGGGAGTGTTGAATTGTGTAGATTTGGAGGTACTCCAAGCCCAGGGGTTCGAGGTTTGGACGACAAAGTGTCACAAGGGAAATTTTTGGGCTTGGAACCCAAGTGTGCGGTTTTGGAACCCATAGATTTTTGGGGCAAAACCAAGAAGAAGAAACGGCATGTGATGGATGAGGATGATAGTGTTCAGCAATACGATTCTAACACATCAAGAATCATTTGATTATGAGCTGTAGTTTGGGAGCTATGAATTTTTGAGGATGACATAATTATTAATTCGTCAAGTAGGCCGACTTGAAAGAATTTGGAGGTGTCTCTTCATTATGATTTCGTGGAGGATGACTTGTCTATAAAAGGAGGATGAGTAGTATTGTTTGAGCATCTTAATTGGGAAATTACATCTCTGAATTTTTTTGGGTTTAGCTGCAATTGGAAGAGGCCTTGTAAGGACCACATTGCAACAGTGTGGAGGAGGCTTATCTGCGTAGAGGAGAGGCCAAGTTGCTGTAGGTACAACGTGCCTCTTCTAGGTCTATTTTAGGCCTCATTTAAGGTTTTTCCCAAGCTCATAATTGTTGGAACAGAGGCCGCTGGAAGAGGATCTCTTTGCGCACTATTTTGAGGGCTGCACGTGGAGAAGGCAGGTGGATTGGGTATGTTGTAAGGGAGCCACAGTGGACTATGGTAGGCTGCAGGACTAACCACTCCAAAAAGGCTAGAGTGGAGTCTTTAAAGGCTGTCGCAGGCCTAGCCAGTCCAAATAGGCTAGCGTGGAGTCTTCAAAGGCTCCAATATAGCCCATACATAGGGCACCTCGTCTTGCCTAGGCCGCAGCTAGGAGCAGGTTGTCCAATGGCTGGTTAGTGTTTAGTGCAGCCTGCAAAGTGCCCTAACCAGGATAGTAGTACTACAGTATTATAACAATAGTGTTTATGGAGGTGTTTTGGGTCAAGAAGTGACCGGATTGGATTAGTTTGTTTGTTGACTATGGAAGCAAAGCAGTGAAGTGGACAAGGGTGTCGAGAGCACTTCAAGTGGTGGTAGATTTCGCAGTGTATGGTTGGGTGTCATAGAGTTGTTTGATGGCAACGATATTGGCTACCCAAAGTAACCCTAGACAAGCTATCTTGAAGGACGAAGAGTAGTTGAAGGTTGGATGAACGATGGTGCCGAAGTGCAACACTCTAATGTACAAGAGTTGTTGCTAGCCTGGCAGATTGGAGCTCAGGTGTTTTCTAGCCTAGAGGAGTAGATTGGATCAGCCCAAGTACACTCTACAGAAGGGTGTGCAACATTTTTAGGGGGCCAACTGAGTTTCCAGTATTTCCAGATGAAGCTCTTGAAAATAAATCTCTGCATAGCATAAATGAAAATCATTTCTTTTCAAACATAAAACTATAGCCATATAACTGAGAAATATATTTGAACAAAAATTCATGCAAACAACAAAAAATTTTGGAGAGTAAAGAAAATAACCTAACACCTTCCACATCCCCTTCTGAGACCATATGATGAAGAACATTTGAGTATCCTATAAAAATTCCAAGACAGATGAAGGAGATGGCTCTATACATGTAGTCTCATAATCTTTTGATGGATTACTGCCATGAGCAACCATGAAATCTATGAGTTTTTACCCACAAAAAAATTATAGATTTCAGTCTTACTCTCAGGCTTAGCTCAATTTCAAATAATTATAATCATGTTGCAATTAGTTTTTTGACAAAAAGAAGTATGCCTCTTCCAAAAAGTGGTTACACAGTACTCAAGCCGGGCATGACAAAAATAGTACAATATCCCAATAAAATTTGGTCCATCATTAATCAGTAATCATATTTATGGAAGAAATATTTCTTCACCTGAATGATCTACTTATTTTGTTTAACATTGATGGAAATTCATGCAGCTCATTTTCCACATTCTATGGTGAAAGTCACAACTGTTTTTAGTTGTGCCATCTTAGCAGTATAGTAACTAGAAAGCAACATAGGAAATAACAAATTTGTGAGAAAACTGCATATGTACATACTAAATATGCTTCACATCAGTTGCATCAAGAAAATATACCATAAGTTAAAATTAAACTAATCAAATAAATCCTTACATTTCAAATAGCAGCATAAAGCTTCCCACTATATTCTTACTTGTTTATACTTGCAGGAGGGCTAAGAGGAATCTCCTGCAAATGGTGTAAAAATATGGGCAACATTGCATGAAAATTGGGTCTCCTTGAAAGCTTAAACTGTTAACATTCACCAATCATATTCCACAACTCTCTTGGATTCCAACACCAATAACAATAGCATATTCAGGTGGCTTCCTTTGAGCCTTGAAAACAGCCCTATAGATCTCCTCTGAACTTAGGTTATTCCACATGCATGACAAATCTCATTAAATATGTAGCAATTGTGTTTCATATAGAGGGTACCATGTTTACACATTACAGAAGAAAAAGGGAATTGAAGATTGGACTTCTCAACTACAAACACAAGGGTAGACACAATATCACTTACGGAATTGCTCCAATGCACATCTCAACCAAGGTGCAACCAAAACTCCAGGCATTGTATTCTGAATAAATTCCATTTCCTTCATCCCAAAAAATGTTCAAAGAAGACTTCTTAAGTGGTTCCCAAGATTCTGGGGATGTATTATGAGGATTCAACATAGTACACTCCACACATGAATGCATCCTTGTCACATCATCCTGCGGGGTTGAGCGAGGTCTTCTACATTGAGGTTTCCTCAAAAATTCTGGAAGACCAAAATCAAAAAATACTACTCGCCCTCTTGCATAAAAGAAGGTTGGATGGTTTGAGATTCATACATGAGACACATGCTGCATGAAGCTCTGCAACACCACGAGAAATATTTGCACCATATCTTCATATGCATTTCCAATAAGATTCATAAATGCATATTAGTATCACCCTTCTAAATACAGATTAAATCTCAGATACCATTAAAAACTCAGACTTTTAATCACAAACTCAATTGCAGAAATTCTACAAACAATGAACCAGAAATTAGAATCAAATTTGTAGATGCATAATCTATAATGTAGTGATATTAGAAACTATTTACTCCACTGTTTGCTGCATCCTTCACTGTTCGCTCACCATTTGTTTTCTGCCTCCTTAACTCTGGTAGAAAATCTTGTAAAATCATGAGTTTGGGGGAGGGGGTGGTTTTTAAAAGAAAATAAACATCATAAGAATAAGGTTTACATTTGTCTCTATCTCCTTTTGTGATGCTTCCATTAGTGAAACCTCTTCTTTTGAGAATCACCAAAAGATATAATGGGTGGCACTGAGTGGTTTCCAAAGCTTTGGGGACACCCCTGGAAACCATGTTAGATAAGAAACTAATCTCATGGAAACTGTTCTTATGAGGATTTCCATTCCACAGGTTATCATATCCAAAATCCATATAACATGAATGCATTATATTTTATGCTCTTCTAAATATCAATGCAGTGCCTAATTTTGTGCATGGTCAGTAGAATGGAGCAATGTTCCATATGCAAGAGGACCCTCCATCGCAAAAGAGACCAAGGGAGGCTGTGGATATTATTTCTTTGCAACATCAGAGACCCTTGTTAATAAATTTGTGTGACCTTCATCAGCAAGCCCCAGCTGCAGGACCAAGGAATGTAACACACTCAGTGGGTACTGTATCAACTAGTCTCCATCTAGAATTTGAGGATGAACAAGTCAATTCTTCAATACCATCTGCAACGAGAGGCGATGTAGCTTCTACCATTAATTTTCTAACAGAGCATATAGCATCACAGTTGAAAAAATAGAAAGAAGAGCTTGATCAATTTGTGAGGGCACAGGCGGATCAGTTGAGGCAATCTCTTGAAGAGAAGAGGTAGAGGCATCTATCTATGATTTCTATGATTGAGGAAAGCGTCTTGAGGAAAATAAGGGAAAAATATTCGGAGATGGAGAAGTTCAATCTTAGAAACAGAGAACTAGAGGAGCAGGTCAAACAGCTGAAACTGGAAGCTTGCATATGGCAGAGCAAAGCTAAGCATCAGGAAGGCATGGTGAAATCCTTGAGAAAAACTATTTTTTTTTTACTATTTTGGTTTAGATATGGATTGTATTTAGTGCTCTATTTTGATTATATGCATCCTTACTAGCTATATACATGAGAGAAATTTTAATATTTGTGTATAATGATTTGGATTCATATGGATGTACATGAAAAAAAAAAAATTAATCAAAATTTGAATATTTTATGTATTTTTGGGTCATACAATTTTTTCTGGCTGACAGCAGTTTCCAGTTTTAGAGGTCCACTGGTTTGGTTCTAATAAAAATGAAGAAAACAGGATTCCCCTTCCTTTCTCATGTCAGCGGGGAGATCTTGTCTCACCCATTTTTGGCTCCTGGGTGTAATGATCTAAGTGAACATACATCTCCCTATGTGGCCTTGATATGTGCACATTATATATCATATATGTGGCATTTTCAACAAAATAATTCAAAACTTCCCTCATGTACATTGGAGGAATTCCAATTCCAATAGTCCAAACTCTCATCTCATAAAAAATAATGTGTAAAAAGGTGAGAATAAAGCTAAATAGTTTCTACCAAAAATTTCAATGCCAGATGGTCTAACCTCCACAAAAATGCCTGCAACTTTTTCATTCCAACCTAATTTAGTTTCAATAATTACAGAACCTAAATTTCTCATCTCTAATCCACAACGAACCCAGGAATTCATTCAACAACAGACAGAGATCATGATTTATTTCCTTGCAATGTTATTTTTTCAACAAAAACATTCAAAATTGGAAAAATAAGCTAATAGGGCTAATTATTCATGTAAATACAACAGTGCTTCTCATAACCACAACATGGAGATATCAGTTTTCCTATAGCTATCAATATTTCAGTGCCCTGGAAGACCACTTCTATTGTGGGTGAACCATAATTCACATTGTTTCTTCTAAAACATACTCAACTTTTGAAGCAAACAACTGCAATTAAAGAATATACATGTACTAATATGTCCTATCAAATTAGTACCTAATTAAGATACCCACCTTGTGAACCTGCTGAACCCTATTCCCTTTGACTACTATGAGCCTTTGATGCTGAACAGTGGGATGATTTCCATGTATCTTTATTGTTTTTATCTCTTGCTGGGAGATGTATAAAAATCTTTGTCCTCTTGCTGCTCGCAGACTTGCTAGCAAACATTTCAATTTGTGTATCCACTTTCTCATGTATTTGACTGTGAGATGACTTGGAACTTCTTTTACTTTAATGAAATTTGGAATTCTTTTTGCCACTAAGTAAACCACTTTCAACTATGTTGCTTTTAAAAATCGTGTCATCAGCCTCCACTGATATCCCATATTTAACTGAACTTGTTGTTTTGGGAGGGGATTATAATTTATTCCCATCTGATTTTTGATACCACTCCTCTTCATTGTTTTCATATATCAAACTATTTTGGTCCTGACTTGGTGTTGAATTATATTTTACTTTCATTTTAGACTAAAATATATGCAAACTGTTATTCAATGCCTCTGTTTTACCATTTGACTGAACTTGTAATCCTTTCTTCTTAACAATTTTTTTATTTACTAATGCATTTTTTGAGGCCTTTTTTCCATATTCCTTTGGTTTCGTCATTTTATCCTTTCCACTTTTAAATGTCTTTTCAACTAAACCCTTGGATATGGATTTGGAATCTTTTGGATGAATGGAAGGGAATTCTTCGTCATCATCTGATTAAGGGCAAAGGCGTATCATTTCTTGTTGTGAAGGGAGTCCAGCAGCAGCCCTGAGTTTAGTCATCCGCTCCTGCTCTGTTTCATCCCTCCTCCACATCTTTTGAACAACATCACCAAGATCATTAACCTATTCTCCAAAAGTATGAAACAAATATGTAATTGAATGCAATCAAAAAACCACTTGAATTAATGAACTACATAACCATGTGACCAGGAAAACCTAGTAACAGTCTCCACGACATGCAGCACATCTGTAATACAAATCCATCTTCTTGGAATTGCTGATACTTTTCTTCACTGCATTGCAATCCAAAACCACTCAATACAGAGAATTAAAGAGTTATGATAGTAGCAATCATGTTACAATCCCAACACAGGCGATCAACAAAAACTAAACCTATGGTTAATATAGGCATCTGTGGACAAACAAAAAAGAAGAATAGTGTATAAGGTAAGAATCTTGCAAATTAGTATGAAAAAGATTGCTTAGAAATTAGGAACTATCAAAATTTTCTTAATTTATTTTCCCTGCTTACTGATTTTTTGTTGATTCATTCCAAGTTTTCCCAACTTATAATGCAAATTATTGAATCACTGATCTTAAGTCGCACCTCACTCCAATTGAATAACTAGATAATGACAACAGTCTTACCTTTAAGATTTGATTTTTCCTATGAAATCAGACACACGTTTCCAAGTACACAGATAAAGGAAAATGAAGTCCTTCCCTATAACATAAAAAACTACATCCATATAATTGTAACTTGAAAATTTCCACTTTCCTTTCCATCGATTAGGTCAATCATGCCTCAATCACATACAAGCATACTAACACAAAAGAGAAGTGAAGCATAAAATTTACATTTCAAACATCTCCCAAGTCCTGAACAAGCCCTCACATTGATTCTTGTACCATTTTTTTCATTATAAACATTCACACATGCATTGTCCTGATCCATTTCTAAAAGAATGATCATTTTGTTTGAAGTTTTTCCACATAAAATAAATCTGTTGCATATTCAATTACTTTGTCAATTTATATTGAATTCCACGAATGCCATTGTCCAAGCAATGTTCATCTCAAGTATTATAGGACAACAACATGACTGCATATTCACTGCAACTAAGAACTCTACTTACATAGCATTGCACAATTTGCATTTTAGAATAGTGCACATCCATTAAAGTGCAAGTTCAATAGTAAATATGACTCATCATGAAGACTTGCCATCTCTTACAATGGAAATTGCATGTTCTAGTATCTAGACTAACTTATAATGCAAATTATTGAATCATTGATCTTAAGTCATGCCTCACTCCAATTGAATCACTAGATAATGACAACAGTCTTACCTTTAAGATTTTATTTTTCCTATGAAATCAGACACACGTTTCCAAGTACACAGATAAAGGAAAATGAAGTCCTTCCCTATAACAGAAGAAACTATATCCATATAACTGTAGCTTGAAAATTTCCACTTTCCTTTCCATCGATTACATCAATCATGCCTCAATCACATACAGGCATACTAACACAAAAGAGCAGTGAAGCCCAAAATTTACATTTCAGACATCTCCCAAGTCTTGAACAAGCCCTCGCACTAATTCTTGTACCATTTTTTTCATTATAAGCATTCACACATGCATTGTCCTGATCCATTTCTAAAAGAATGGTCATTTTCTTTGAAGTTTTTCCATAGAAAATAACTCTATTGCATATTCAGTTACTTTGTCAATTTATATTGAATTCCACGAATGCCATTGTCCAAGCAATGTTCATCTCAAGTAGTATAAGACAACAACATGACTACATATTGATTGCAACTAAGAAACAAATCCAACTCTACTTACATAGCATTGCACAATTTGTATTTTAGAATAGTGCACATCCATTAAAGTGCAAGTTCAATAGTAAATATGAATCATCATGAAGACTTGCCATCTCTTACAATGGAAATTTCATGTTCTAGTATCTAGACTAACCTATAATGCAAATTATTGAATCGCTGATCTTAAGTCACGCCTCACTCGAATTGAATCACTAGATAATTACAATAGTCTTACCTTTAAGATTTTATTTTTCCTATGAAATTAGACACACGTTTCCAGGTACACGAATAAAGGAAAATGAAGTCCTTCCCTATAACATAAGAAACTATATCCTTATAACTGTAACTTGAAAATTTCCACTTTCCTTTCCATCGATTAGGTCAATCATGCCTCAATCACATACAGGCATACTAACACAAAAGAGCAATGAAGCCCAAAATTTACATTTCAAACATCTCCCAAGTCCTAAACAAGCCCTCACACTGATTCTTGTACCATTTTTTTCATTATAAACATTCACACATGCATTATCGTGATCCATTTCTAAAAGAATGGTCATTTTCTTTGAATTTTTTCCACATAAAATAACTATGTTGCATATTCAGTTACTTTGTCAATTTATATTGAATTCCACGAATGTCATTGTCCAAGCAATGTTTCATCTCAAGTAGTGTAGGACAACAACATGACTGCATATTGATTGCAACTAAGAAACAAATCCAACTCTAACTACATATCATTGCATAATTTTCATTTTAGAATAGTTCACATCCATTAAAGTGAAATTTAAATAGTAAATATGACTCATCATGAAGAATTTCCATCTCTTACAATGGAAATTGCATGTTCTAGTATCTAGACTAACTAGACAGCTACCTTTGTTTTTAAAACTCTAGCTTTTCTAACTATTTAATGGATGGATCAAAAATGTTTAAACTTGTATACAAAGTAATCTAGTTCATACATATTAATGCAAGGATATTATCAATATGAATAATTTTCTTCAAAACAACTAACAAGAAAATTTGGAAACATATTTGCATCCAATTTGCAAACCAATTCTATAGGTCAAAAAGTCCAAATTATTTTATTCAACATATATAATTTGTATCGTATATGAGCTCATCTGATTTTATCTCAGCTAATATTGTATTTCATCTAAAAAGCCATGATCCAAAGCAGTTAAAGCCAAACTCTTCAAATTTAGATACCTAGTGCAAATTTTATCTTAACAATCAGGGCTAGAAAAAGCTCCCAATCACCCCAATTTATATAGTTTGCATAACATGTTGCATATGAGCAACCATTCCCCAAAGTTTTTAAACCCAATCTCTGCAAATTTAGAAATAGATATTACATTTGATCTAAACAGTAGATAGTCAAGGATCGAAAAACCTCCCTATCACCCCAATTTCCTTTTGTTTTATGAGTACAGGTTTTAAGAAATGAATACCTTTATCATCAATGTAGCCTCCTTGTCTTTTTTCCCTCTTTGTTGATCATCCAATGCTACAGAGAGATTCTATGTTGCGGTTGGTGAATCCTAATTCATTTTTAAAGACCAACAAAGTAGCATAGGCACCCACACTAGTGACATCTCAGGTTGTAATCACGAAAGGGTTTAAAATGTGCATAAATTCTTTCTAATCGATATCAACTCACTGGTTGGTGATAGTTATCCCACGGTTCTTACAAATTGCTAAAACGTGTTGGACAATTACCATTTCATTTGGATTAGCATAAACTTTTGAATTATGGGCATGGTAGACATGCTGCAAGATGGCATGTTTTCTGTAGGAATAGCTCATGAAAAAAGGAGAATCAACAGAACCTTCAACATATTATCGCCCATGCCTTCAGCTTCATCTTCCTCCGTGAAATCTTGAACATACAACCCCTTGAGTGCCTCATTGGGCTGGTCTAGAGATTTTTTAAGTGATAGATTCCTTCTGTAAAATGAATTTTTAACAATTAGAGGCACCAGGAATCCAATTTTCTGAGTTCAACTAAAAATTCCATATGTAAAATGAAATCACCATGATTATTCACTTTGAATCCAATTTATTGAGTTCAACCAAATCCAATTTCTTGAGTTCAATCAAGTGTATCTGATCATATCTACTACAGCATGGATGCGCCCTTCCTCCTCCTTCCCTAGAAAAACCCTACAACGAGGGAAATAGAGGGAGGGAAATGAAAAAATTTGATATTCGAAAAACATAAATCCCATGAATTTTACTAGTTGTACTCAAAAGCTAAGGAGAAGGGGTTTTGAGAGACATTAGTGAATACAAACCCTACAAGAATTGTTAACGAAGGAAAATTTATTTCCTATTGACATTTTCATCATGGTGGTGTATAACTTTGTATTAAGTAATGGGTTATAATGGGGTTGGAAAATAGGATAGCTCAAAGGATTAAATGATCATGAAGGACACAAAATCTAAAGAGCAAGTTGAATAAGTTTTTAGGAAGTAGAGATAACTAATGTGTGGTGGTTGAACTAGATGTGAGCAAATGAAGAAGGCAATGAGGAGTTCAAAATGAGATTAACAAGGAAGAGAGTAGTGAAGTGGGGATGAGAGAGTTGGATAATTTCAATGGGAAAGGTGATTTGGCGAGTGGATGGTTGTGAAACAAAGGGTTGATGATAAAATATAGCTCAATAAAGAGTAGTAGTCAAGGCACCTCAATGATTTTTAATGAACACACTGGAGTGACGTTACGAGAGATATGTGATTACAAAGTAGCAGGTTGGATGCAATGTAGGATGAGATTGTGGATGAGAAATAATCAAATGAACTAATGGGAAACCATGTCCTAAGGCCAACAAAGGATGAAAACGTAGTGGTGGGCATGGCATTAGACGATAGCAAAGTTGGCCTTGTACCAACCATGCCCCTTATGCTTCTTAAACACAATTAGGTAACACTACACTAACATGTTAATAATGGTTCAAGTCCACCTCGTAGTTAGCTTACTTATGGATGAACAATAACAATTAGAGGAATTAGTCTTAACAATAGTGCAAGTTTGAATATTAAGAGTAGCACACTTGGTATTTTTAGTTATTTAGAGAAAAAAACAAGAGTTTCATGAATTTTAGTACCTATGATGCTTTGAATTATAACCTAGGAGCATGTAAGAGAAATAATATTAGAGTGATGTACTATTTAAAAAATTTAGCCATGTGTAAATGCTTTGGAGAAAAAACATAATGATCCACATACATTGATATAAAACAAACCTTAAAAATGTCACTTTTAAAATCTCTTATGAAGTTACCTAATGTCATTCGAGTAGATATCACAATTACTTATATAAGTAATGGTGTGATCGTATTTTTCATTCTCTTAAAGGAACTCTTTCTAGACATGCACCCCATCAAGCATAAATCATCCTAACATATATGTTTCAAGTAACATAAATCATCCTATGAATATCCTCAAAGGAATTATCACCCATATCCCTGGTGATGGTGTAAGGCTCGTATCAAAATGGTATGAGCTTCTTCTGGGATTTTGTCGATTGCTCTTTATGCAAGTGCAACCATAACGCGTCCCCAACCTAAAACTTATGTGGAACTGAATGGATTGTGTATCTACTTGTACTTGGAGTTGGAAACTTTCTCTAAAATATCATGAACTCATTATTGAATTTTTTAGATACATTCCTCAAAATTGGTTGCATTGCTCACCTCGTTCCAAGTATGGGAGGTATCTTCATGTCTTATTCCATGAATATAGCTACATCAATTTGTGTCAATTTTTGGGACGCCAAGCACACCTGAAAAGGCTTGTGGGTAATAGAAATATGAAGAGCTATGTATAATCTATGTTGAAAATAAGGAA
Organism: Pinus albicaulis; assembly: GCA_034641835.2. NCBI lineage: Eukaryota > Viridiplantae > Streptophyta > Pinopsida > Pinales > Pinaceae > Pinus > Pinus albicaulis. The sequence continues at coordinate 626,260,105 of CM076584.1, read as the reverse complement.
GGCTTTCAATATGTGTATGTGGATCCTCACAATTGTATACTCTAAGGACATCTACAATGATCATATCGAGTACTTTTTATTTATCAATCTAGGGATGGAAGGCAATGGATTTGGTAAAGCTTGATGTCCATCATGGACCAAAGGTTAAACCAGAAAATATTGAGGAACCTACTATCCCTATCAAGAAATATGGTCTTTGGCAACCCAAAATGAACCAAAATATGCTCCAAGAAGAGCTTATGAGTTGATTTTGTTTTGAAAATCTTCTTATAGGGTGCCAAAATTCTCGTCCAAAGGAAGCGATCAACAACAACAAAAAACACATTTGTTACCATGCTTGGCTGAGGGAAAACATTATCTAGAGTAGGAAAATACCTATTGTTGAAAAATGCAACAAGAAAATCTCAATTTCACTTTGCCTTGGTCAAATTGAGAAAAATCGGATTTCCACATCAATGGACAACTTGGAGGGAGTTAACTAAGGTGACATGGATCTTGTCACTAATTTAGCTTAGTAAATTTGAGTTAGAGGAGTTGGAATTCAGTTAAGCATGTGTGATTGCTAATTTGTAGCAATCAAGGTTAATTATTTCAAGTTGTTTTCAGTTAAACTAGTTTTAACTATTGGATGAACTAGTGGAAGGCTAGTTGTGTAGTGGGACTTTAGTCTAACTCAGTGATCATCCAGATAAATAATAAACCATCCAGATAGAGGTTCCTGCAGGTCACGGAACATATGAATGGGATAGTCCAAATTTTCCAGCTCTGCTCTGTTTTTCCCCTTTGTATCAGACTACAGATTATATTTCTCCATCCTTTTTTGAATAGTTTGTCAGATATTTGAATTTTTATGTAAATATTTAGGTCACCAAGGTCAGATGTTGATTTTTATTTACTGCCAGATTGGAATTATTATGAACAAATCGATATATATATATATCAGTTCTCATTCCAGGTTGCGCGAACGGAACGGTTTTGATGTTTGGTCTCAAAGTGGTTTTTGTCACTGATAGATTACTTTGGAGCTTGTACTACTCATGGCTTTGACCACTGAAAAATGGTTTTTTTGGTTGCACTAAAATAGCAATGGACCGAAAACGTCTAGATTCGCTATTTATAACCTCGATTAACGTAAAAAAGATGGAATTTTGATGCGAACGATTAGCTTACTTGTGATATAAGCGATCGCCAAAGAAGAAACCCCGGCCATCGCAAAAGAGACCTTGATCCTTGCTCTTTGTTTGTCCAGGGCCAAGTCTAGCAAAACTATCCTCACCCCACCAAGCAATAACATAAACCCTGATGAGATCCCTTCGATAATATATTGCCCGTTCACTCTTTCGGAGAGGAAGACCACTGGTTTTATGTTCCTGTGATAGGATCCTGCGCGCTGCCAAAGCCTGGTGGCTCGAAGATGAAATCGTAGATGAATCCAGAGACCACCAAGAAATAGGTGGCCAAGACGATGGAGAAGACAATCATGGCTGATTGCAGTGAACAGGAGGGCACCTTCAGGTGCGTGCAGGGTACTCTAGAAGCATTGTAATGAATATTCGGGATGAGAAGCAAGGGATCAATTAAAGATGACGATGATAAGCCTTTGCTTGATGATTCCGAGCTCTAGTAATAAAAATTCACAGATGACCAACCGAAGAAGTTTCTTTTTACCATTTATTGCCCCAACTCCCTTACTAAAGAAGAATTGTGGGACTTTACCGAAACTTTCCATGTAAAGAGCTAGCTTCAATGTGCAGTGGCGGAGAGAGCTCTTATGTGGGATGGTACAAAATATTAGAATTAGCAATCGTAGGAATGTTATTGATTTTACCCATCAGAAACCCTCATGAATCTATCTTCCCCTCCCTTTATTTTCCAGGTTACCCGATTCGACTATCTGACATCTAAATAGGGAAGCTCATGCCAAAGCTGGCTCTACCTTGGACGAGTAGCCAATGTTTTTGGGTGCATTATAGTGACAAAACCCCTATGAGTAGTTGCCACACCAGTCTCTTGCAAGTATAGGAACGTCTGTCGACATTTTTCCAGGGACGGGGTTTTTCTCAGGGATGGAATTTAAATGACCGAATTGAGATGAAGATTTAAGTTTTTTCCTGAGAAATTTGTCTTTCCCTTGGTCACTTGGGTTTTTTATGCGACCCTGAGGTATTAGTTACCTAGCCTTTTAGGATGGGTTAGCCTGAAATGATGTTGGCCAGATAATGAATCCATAAAACATATAGACAAAATTCATCATTCCAATGATGTAAAACTAAATTTAATTACATTTTGATTAAAATTTATGGAAGAAAAAGCATTTCATTATGGGAAACAAATATATCCTATACAAATTGAAAATTTTCTATCTTGATAGAAGTATGAGATACTTTTCATTCATTTAGTAGGTTTTAGGTTATTTTTTTATTTAATTTGGAGACTCTCAAAACTGATGTTTTGGTGAAAAGTTTATTTGAATTTTGTTCATATTATCACTTTCCACTAGAATTTTGGAGAAATCAATTACCACCATGACTTTCACTTAATTTTAGATAAACTAATATATGTTTATTTCCACTAATATCATTGAGCATTGTTCATTTCAAATAAATGTTTTTGTGTACCTAAATTAGCATCCAAGGGTTTAGTTTCCATGGTAGTGGTTCAAGCATACATACATGTTAGCTAAATCTAATAATATTATCTTGTAACAAGTTTATAAATTGATTCAATTGATCTCATTTTTATGTTAATAACTCAATCACCTAAATATTGGTGGTGAGATTGAAAATGGGGTTGTTCTATAATGTTCATGAAACATGAGCCTAATATATATTGCACGTGGCTTTATTTTAACCTTATCTTGATGGTTATTTGAACAAACTATTTTTTCAAAAAAAGAAACCCACGTCTCCCTGTGGTGAACCCTATGAAAGTTGATGGTAAGGCCATAGAGAGTCTTTTTTGTATAATCACTAATCATGGGGGGTATACTTGTAAGCAGAGTATTAATATACTTGAGAGTTTAGAATTCATGGTGCTCCCACTGTAGATGAGTTAGAACCCTAAAACGTGTGTTCTAGTTTTTTCCCTAGCCAAATCTAGATGGCCCTTGGAAACATCTTTATGTTTCTAGTGACCGTTGTTGGTATTATATGGAATTCAATCTTGTTAGGAAAAAATCTTACATAGGCCAAAGAGTTTGATTCTTATTTGATTGTTGTTCATGTTGAAGTGTTTTGCTTTTTGTGAAATAAATGCAATGAAATCTTATTTTATGTTAAAGAGCCTTCATAAAATTTCCCATGGTATGATAGCACACTAATTTGTATGAACCTACCCTTGTATATTATAACGCAAGTGCAAAGGATTTAGATAAAAGGGGGGTATTTATAGCAACTACTAGAATTATAGAGTGTTTCCCCTTGCAACATGAGTAAGGAGAACCTTGGCCTTTTCGCCACCTATTCAAACTATTTTTAATGTGATGATAATAGGTCGTGTCACATGGTCAATGGGAATATTTTTTAAAGGAAGGGACACAAACACAACTAACCTCCTCCTTTAGTGAATAACAACAAATTCTTGAGTATTGTGTTGAGCATTTTTTTAGGCATTGAAGACTCCTAAGACATGATCCTTTGGTTAATATTGGAGTCTATTCAAAGGGGTAAGGCACATAATTGAGTTTGCATGTTAGTGCAAGACATAAATCCAATAGCTAGGTTCCAGGGTGTACCAACGTATGCTAGGAACTGTTAGCGAGACAAAAGGGAGAACTAGGTCAAATTAATGCATGTAAATAAATGAATAATAGTTTTTGACAGGAAGTGTCAGTGAGTTCCAGGTGTGTTAAGGAGGGAATGAAATGGTATGTTAGGAATTTTTAATGCATGATAGAGTCGAAGGAAACATGCCAAGATGTGTCAGGTGTCAGGGTGTATCAATGCATGCCAGGGAGTGTTTGGGAGTGCTAGGGAAACACAAGGGAGCACTAGTTTGAAATGCATGGAAATGAATGAATAAGAATGTCTGTCAGGGAGTGCCACTGAGTTCTAGGTGTGCTAAGGAGGGAGTGACAAGGTATGCTATGTAGTTCCAAGTAATGCTAGAGTTCTAGTGCAGTATGCCAAGATGTGCCAAGTGCTAGGGTGTGTCAATGCATGACAAGGAGTGTTAGTGAGTTCCATGGAAACACAAGGGACAAATAGTTCAAAATTCATGGAAATGAACGAATAAGAGTGTGTGATTGGGAATATCTGTGAGTTGTAGGTGTGCTAAAGAAGTAGTGACAAGTTTATATGTTAGCTAGTGCTAAGGCATGATTGAGTGCCAGGGTATGTCAGAGAGTGGTAGTGTGTGTTAGGGAGTGCTAAATGCCAAGGAATGCAGGGGATACTAACATGTGCCACATAGTGCCAAGAAAATTTAAAATTCACCATGTGATATGTCATGTAAATATGTAAATTGCGTTGCTAAGTTGTTTTACTACCACAGTTGAATGTGAGCCTTGCATTGGTAACTTGTTAAGTGGCATGAGTTGAGATTGGACATGAGTAGAATAGGATGACTTATAGGTAGTTCTTAAGTGAAAAAGGCATATGTTGAATTTTCACGACACATGAGAATTTTGGTTTGGTCTTAGAATTTTTGATTCAAACACACTCAAGTGCCACAACATATCTACTTTAATGCACAACGAAATATACACACATCAGGGAATCAACTAGTGCACATGAAAATTTTTAACTTTTTCAAACCTTCTTCATTATATTACAAACTATAATACAACAGGTTAGAGCTCCTGTACCAGGGATCATGACCCTTTACAATCACATTGATACAAGGAATACAACTAGGGCTTGGTGTTAGCCCTTTGAAAACCAATCTATGAACAAGACAACATTTGACCTACTTGTTGATGGTGGCCACACACAACCCTTTTAGTCCACATGTCCTGAACACATATGGAAGGTCCTCTTGCCTTCCATTCTGAAACTCCTTAATCTCCCTCTATCAATGAGCTCAACTCCTTTAGGTTACTGAACTCAGCTAAAAAAACTCTGTCGTCTAGCTACCTCCTTTTTCCTTCAAGTTCAGCAACACTTAGGGTCTTTGAACAGTTGTTCACAACCCTGTTTGTGAACATCTCTTTGGTTAGCCCACTTTTTCCATACTACTACTCCATGATGAAAAGTATAGCGTTATGGAGTTTTCCCTTCTTCTCACTAAATCAATCCTCTGCAATACAGTGAACTAGGTATAGTTGGTTGGCCCACTTGACTACTACTTTAGTCCTTCAAAGTTTGCACTTCGTTATATGCAATACACCTTCCCTTCTACCAATCTTGTTTTCCTTCACGAGTATAGAACTTAGGGCTCTTCTTTGACAGTCACCTATAAACCCTCCAACTGTACTTAGACTTCCATCAATTTTCCCAACCACAATCAATCCTTTTATTGGTCTAGGGCCCATGACACTACCCTCATCTAGGGCTCTTCAAATTTTCCACCTAACAATGATCTGATTCCTCCCAAAATCATTGTTCTTGTGTACCAATTTCTTTTTTGTCCAGTCTATGAATAGATCTTAACTACTCCTCTTATCTTCCTTCTAACAATTTGTAGATGACTGAACTTGGGTCACAAATAATCCACTAACTATCCATTGAATAATTTTATAGGTTGCATCATATGTCTGTCCAAAACTCTATGGACAGTCCACCAAAATAAACTCATATTCATGTCAATCCATTCTTCATATGCCACATTTCTTCAGCTCAGGTTCCACCCTCCTTTGGATCTGTTATCTCCATAAATAGTTCCGCAAACCATATTACATATCTGTGGTTTATATTGTAATGATAAACCTCACTCTAAGGGTCACAACCCCTCTTCTTCTACGCATATTTTTTATAGTCTTAAGGGCATACCTTATGGACTAAACATGCTAGGAAACCACCGTAACTAGGGAATTATACTTTTTTTCTAATTTCTTTAGAACAAACCCTATCCACCCAAGGAAAAAACAACAAATATTTCCTCCTTAAGAGACTAGGCCTAGCTCATATGGATCTGTAGATTCTGGGAATTTATTTGATTGAATCTTGACTTGAACTTAAGATCTCTATGACCCTAAAACTAGGGTTACCTCAATCAATATTATGCTTGCAGCTAATTTTTTTCTAGCCCTAAATTCTAGTGGATGCCCTCCTTCATTTGTGTTGGTATTTATCACAGACCTTGTGGCCTACTAACCACCACAAGACAGGGTCTCAACCCTCTTTTCTATTTTAGAATTTGATGTGGCCTTCACACAAAGAGACCATTGAAATCACATTGCCATATTATCATGAGCATTTTAACTTTTTTTATGTCTATCTCTCTATTGTTTCTTGCCCCATTTGAAATGTCATCCTTATTTGCTAGGTTTTTTCTTCAATATAGTGTGAATATTTTTCCATCACACAAATTTTGTGGGGTTTAACTATGCAAATAGCTTGTAAGGCCCTTTCATCAAGGTATTTGATGAAATGAAATGATTATCGATGATCACCAACTAATGGTACCTATAGAGATTTACTCTAACAATTCTACAGTTTTCCCGTGCCAACAATTATACAAAATTTTAACCTCATGAACTGGTTTCCTCTGTTCTCTTAGCTGATGCTATATGCACTTATTGTTGTTGTCAAAGCTTTTACTCTCTAGTCCCTAAGCTATTTCAGTTATTTGTGTACATTGATCTATTTTCATTTCATTTCTTCAATTTTTATGACTGTTATGTGTTACCTTTGGCTAGTGCCTTCTTTCTTACCTATTTTTTTTCTTCTTAAGCATTCCAGCTAGCCAGAGCAGCAGGGGTAGCAAGAGCCACACAGTCCAACCAGAGCCCAACAGGGGCAGCACAGAGGTAGGAGGAGCCATGCAGGGCTGACGCAGGCCCAGTCAGGGCAGCGCAGGGGCAGTGTAAGCCCTTCAGGTGTGACGCAGGCCCTTACTGAGAAGCGTAGATGCCGACGCAAGCTATTCAAGCTGACATGGAGGGATTCAGAGCAACGTATTACTGCCATTTTTATTTCTCTGTTGGGTGAACAAGTTTTGGTGCCCAGGATTTTTGTACTTAGAAACTGCATAATAATGAAAACCCTCCAGAGCTAGTTGCACCAGTTTTCCCGCATTGGGTTTTTTCCGGGGACATTTGTCCAGAAAATCCATGTGTCACTTTGTCTATGAGCATGTTATTCAGTATTTGATCTGTATGTGTAGCTTTCTAGTTTTATTTACTATTTGCTTTGCTAATTTATTGAATATTTCATAAATTAACTTGTAACTTAATTCAAGTAGGATAAGTAAATCAATATATTGTAGTAGGGTTTATTAGATTAATAAATTTTCACATTCCCTAGGTCTATCCCCATTAGGTCACCTACGGAAACAATTTCCCACGAATCTAGCTAGAGGAAAACTTTTGTCTCCTAGAGGCAATTTTGTTGCTAGGTGCCCTCACTCTCCTCAGAACTTGGGCCAATTCTGATGGTGGAATCTCCGGATACCTCAAGCCCTAGATCTAGGATCAAGTTTTTCCTAGGTGTTCCCAAGGATAGAACCTAGTGGGATCAATTTGACCGATCGAAGTAAAAATTCATGTGATCCTTTCCCATCACCTTGTCCAGGACAGGAACATCATTGGTTGCTAAATTCCATCCTCGAACCTGGGTTACGTCCACTTGGCCCCATGTGGTCCCATTTGGTGTCAAAGGCATTTCATCAAGGACCATTTGGGAATCCAAGTTCCCAAAGGATTTTAGGGATTGAGAACTTCCTTCATAATTATTATTCTTCTCCCTCAACCCTTCAATCCCCCTCCTCTCTCCGTAGAAGATAAATTCCCTTGCTTAAAAGGAAAGCAAGTCCCACTCTTTATTTTATCTTAGGGAAATGGTTTCGAGGGTCACTTCCCACCTATTCATTGACCTATACTCTACAAGTGACTTCCTAAACTACCGGGACTCCACCCATCGGTGAAAGTCTGTGAAGAGCAAGGAGCCCTAGCTATGGTGACAATGGGCTAAGCCTCCATCGTTTCCCTTATCCTAGTAGTTGCCCTCTTAGGAACCCCTTTTAGATCCACTACTAGTTTGAGTGGTAACATGTTGTTCACAATTCCATTTGTGAACAACTCTTTGGTATGCCCACTTTTTCCATACTACAGCTCTAAGATGAGAAGTCCAGGGCTATGGAGGCTGCCCTTCTTCTCACTGAATCAATCCTCTACAATATAGTGAACTAGGGCTAGTTGGTTGGCCCACTTGGCTGTTACTTTAGTCCTTCAAATTCTGCACATCCTTAGGCCCTATACACCTGCCCTTCTACCAATTTTGTTGTCCTTCACTAGAACAAGAGTCAAGGCTCTTCTTTGACAGTAACCTAACAACCCTCCAACTGTACTTGGCCTACCATCAATCTGCCCAACCACAGTCAATTCTTTTTACTGATCTAGGGCCCACAATATTGTCTTAATCTAGGGCTCTTCAAATCTGCCACCTAACAATGGTTTGAGTCCTCTCAAGATCACTATTCTTGTGTATCGACAATTTGATCTTTGTTTTCCAATCTATGAACAAATATGAACTACTCCTCTTATCATACTTCTAACAATCTGTAGATGACTGAACTAGGGTAAAAAATCAGCCACTAACAGTCCATTTACTAATTTTTTATAGGTTTCTTCAGATCTTTGTCTAAAACTCTATGGAAACTCCACCAAAATCAACTCCTCTACATGTCAATCCATTCTTCATATGGCACATTTCTTCTGCATGCTCAATCTTCTGCTCAGGTTCCACCCTCCTTTGGATTTGTTGTCTCCACACATACTGAATCTGCAAACCATCTTCCAGATCTGTGGTATTTATTGCAGAAATAAACCTCGCTCTAAGGGTCACAACCCATCTTCTTCTACGCAAATTTGTCATAGTCTTAAGGTCATACCTTATGAACTAAACATGCTAGGAAATTTTCCTAACTAGGGCATTATACTTATGTACTTCTAATTGTTGTAGAACAAACCCTATCCACACATAGAAAAAACACGACTCTTGCCTCCATAAGGGACTCGACCTAGCTCATATGGATCCATAGATTCTGGCCATTTCTTTGACTGAATATTGACATGAACTTCAGATCTCAATGTTGACCCTCAAACTAGGGTTAACTCAATCAATATTACGCTTGCGTCGACTTCTGTTATGGCTCTAAATTACAGTGCAAGCCCTCCTCCATTTATGTTGGTCTTTATCACAGACCTTGCAGCCTACTAACCACCACAAGGCAAGATGGTATCAACCCTCTCTTCTATTTCATGTATAAAATCTAACCAACGGGATTCAATCTGATCTTGTAATGTACTAAAACAAGATATTGAATCCTTCCTACAATTTGTGGAAACAACACACGATCGCACAATCACATATAAGTAAGAGAAACAAGTTATCAATCGCACAACACAAGATGTATCTAGGGAAGCAACTGCTCAAAACCCTCTATCTCTATTTTGTATTAATTCAAGGAATCATGAAACAATACAATGCTTAATCTCTCTTGAGATTCTCAAACACTCTGCCAATTGTCTCCTGTTGATCTAGGAAAAATCGGTCTAATACTTAGCCAATTCTCAGCCTGCCTTGCTCACACAATTCCTATGGAATTATCTCCATATTAATTAGGAAAATCAACCTTCCTTGATTGCACAATACATCATGGCATCCCAATGACTTTATAATTGCACATGGGAAATTTTCTATAAATACAACTGATAGTTATGTTCCTCTGAACTGTGTTACAATAAGGATCAAGGGTCTTTTATTATTTAAAATAAGATAAAACCCTAAACAACCAAAACCCTATCCTGAGGAGATGTAACACCAAGAGTTTATGGGCCCCGTTGGGGTTAGTTGGGCAGCCAACTTCTTGGGGTTGTAACTTGGTCATATGATCTTCGTTTGATGCACATGATACCTCATTAGAAATATCTCTCCAAGGACTACAACTACTAATATGATTTCTATGAAATCACCAAACCTTTCATGCCCAAAAATCATCGTTTGGGGCCTCAAAACGGCTTCGAAAGTTCAAGACCCGAAAAACAGACAAAAATAGTAAATTGTGCTATAATTAAGGAAACTGAAAAAATGAAAGAGACAATGGCAAGGGCCCAAGTGGAATAGGCGGGTGGCCACCAATATCCACCTCGATCACCTTAAATCAAATTTCTTGAGCTAACTCAATCATCATGACTTAGTTAATTGACACAAGTTGTTATGAGATGAAATTACAATTTATTGTCCAATTTATTTAAGGGAAAAATAAATTAGACGCCTCACATTCCTCACTCCTAGTACATCAAAATTCCTCACTAGTGTGGATGCATTTTTTTGTCCTTTCTAGTTTCCAATTTCACTGTTTCTTGTTGCAAATTTCAACACTCCCTCTCAACAAGAAAGGAATTCAATCTATGCCCATCCGGTACCTTTGGAATGTTCTGCATGCTACACTTCTCTAGTGTTGTTTGCACCTGCAAATCCTGAAACTGAATAGCCTCCGAACAACTAAATCAGTATAATGCCTCTATCATTAAAGTCTTCTGACTACTACTAGCTACTACACCTGTCTAGTACTGGATTCTCTACGCTGCTGCTAACATCTGCATCCGTGCCCTTTGAACTGTTGCTAACTCTGATTTGTGCTCCAGTATTTGACATCTGTCACTCTGATTTTCGTCTTGCTGACATCTGACTACATCAATCTAACTGATCCTTCCTACTGTTGTTGTACTGTGGGCTCCTTGTAGCCAAGTTCGATCCATGAGACATGCCATCTCAATGGACCTTGCCCAAATTTCTTAACTTGGAATTATGTCTACACATCACCCCACCTTACACCTCAAGGTATGGTTGCTCCCTCTTCCCATCTGGCTTGAAATTTCCCCCTCATGGAGGTCTCTGCTTGAGTGGAGTACGCTTCCACTCGGTCTCCTCTCTGCTTCTCCAATTGTGGTAGCTACTCCACAACCTTTTGAGACTGCTTCTCATGAGGATGCATGTTGAGAGGTAGTTTATGCTCCCTCTAAACCACCAAGTCTCTAACCTCTGCCTTTCTCCTCAAAGATTTGCATGCATATGGTACCTCAAGTGCATATAGGTTCTTGACTCGCGCACAATGTAATTGTCCCGACGTTACAAAAAATTTCTAAAAAAGAATTGATTTTAAATCGATGATATCTCCCTCATCTAAGCTCTGATTCGACCAATTTTTTTATTTATTTATTTATTTTTCCATTTGGGTATATTTTTGCAAGGAATCCAAATATTCTTTTTTTTTTTGAAAATTTTACACCAAAATCTTCAGATCTTCTCTACAAACTCGCCGCCCAAAAAATTCCTGCTCTGATACCATGTAGAAAATCTAACCAACGAGATTCATTTTGATCTTGTAATCTACTAAAACGAGATACTAAATCCTTCCTACAATTTGCGGAAACAAAACATGATCGCACAATCACATATAAGTAAGAGAAATAAATTATCAATTGCATAGCAACATGATGTATTTGGGGAAAGCAACTACTCAAAACCCCTCTATCTCTATTGTGTATTAATTCAAGGAGTCATGAAACAATACAATGCTTAATCTCTCATGAGATTCTCCAGCACTCTGTTAATTGTCTCCTGTTGATCTAGGAAAACTCGGTCTAGTACTTAGCCAATTCTCATCCTTACTCAACCTACCTTGCTCATGCAATTCCTAGGGAATTAACTCCTTATTAATTAGGAAAATCAGTCTTCCTTGATTGCGCAATCCATCATGGCAGCCCAATGACGTTATAATTGCACATGGGAAATTTTCTCTGAATACAAATGATAGTTATGTTCCCTTTAACCTCTGTCTCAATTGGGTATTCCTCAAAACTGACATGCATGCAACTATTAATAGAGAATTATCAGTTATCTGATTGATCACTCATTGTGATTTTCTAATTTAATTCATTGGACCTCTCACTAGCCCATCACTCAATTAGAACTAGTTAAACTGATTTTAACTCATTTAATTGAGTTAATTACACTTTCACCCCACTAATGCATCAACTTCAACTGGACCCCAAAAATATTAGAATCCCTCTAGATGCCTCATCTTAGACCCTCAACTCGAATTTCTTGAGCTAACTCGGTCATCATGACTTAATTAACTGACACAAGTTGTTATGAGATGAAATTACAATTTATTGTCCAATTTATTTAAGGGAAAATTAATTTAGATGCCCCACATTCCTCACTCCTGGTGCATCAAAATTCCTCACCAGTGTGGGTGAATTTTTTCTTGTCCTTTCTGGTTTCCAATCTCACTGTTTCTTGTTGCAAATTTCAACATTTCAGAATTTGATGCGGCCTTCACACAAAGACACCATTGAAATCACATGCCCAGATTCTCATGAGAAACCTACCTTAAGCTTGATATGCCAGAAGAGAAGAAATAATATGCCATCCTACTTCCTAGCGCAAACCAACCATTAAGGTATGAAACATTCTTCTGAACCCTCACATGATGATCTTGCTCTTGGAGGATGATCATGACCTCCCTTTAGAAATCCTTACTCGGCCCTCGTACTCAACCTACTTTAGGACTACATCTCTCTTCACCCCCTTGATGTGCCAGATAGTGGGAATACATGTCAAACATGCTAAGATGTGCCAAGTGATAAGGCATGCCAAGATGTGCAAGGGTGTGTCAATGCATGTTAGGGACTGTCAAGACAACAAAATGGGGAAAAAAGTTAAACTACGAGGAAATGAACACATAAGAGGGTTAATAAGGCATCAATTTACCTTTTCCAAGAGGGGCATGCTAGGCCCACCAACACTAAGCGGCAATAGGTGCCAAGTGCGAAGTCTTAGTGCATTCTAAGTGCCAAGTATTCCTTTTTTGCTTCTCATCTACTTTCCAACAATTGATCATGACAAATAAATTTAATATTAAACCATGCCAAATCACACTAAGGCATCTCAACGTATTCCATACATGCTGAGACTTTCCAAGCGCCAACACATGCCAAGTGCCAATATGCGTCAGGGACTAATGTTATGCATGTTATGAAATGGAAGTGAATGTTGAAGAGTGCTAAGGTGTGCTAGAGAGTGGTAATGCATGTTGATGAGTGTTAAGGAGTACTAGGAAAAAACATTAAGGGAGCACTAGGTAAAAATTCATGGAATTTAATGAATATGAGGAACGTGTACTGCCAGAGACTAGTGTTAATGGTCAGTGTTAGTTGTCATGCCAAGGAGGGAGTGACAAGGTATGCTAAGCATTGGTAAGGCATGCTAGGGAATATCAAGGCATGTTAAGAACTCCCAAAGTGTGCTTGGGAGTTCTAGGGTGTGATAATTATATCATGTGCCAATTAATAGTGCCAAGATATGCCAATACATGCTAGGTGCTAAGGATGTGGCATAGGGTGCCAAGGTATATCAATATGTGTCAAGGAAACAAAAGGAAGAACCAATAAGAGGGTTAATAAGTCAGGACTTTATCTTTTTGAAAAGGGGCATGCTAGGCACACTAATAATAGGTCCCAATACATGCCAAGTGGCATTGTGTGCCAAGTGCTAATGTATGCCAATGCATTCAACCAAGGTATTCTAGGGCATGCTAGGGACTATATGCAACATGCCAACACATGCTAGGAGAGTTCCATGTTGTGTTAGCGCATGCCACCATGTGCTTGGGTGTCAGTGTCATCACAAGATGTTCTAGGTACAAATATGTTCCAAGACATGTGGGGTGCTAAGAAATGTTAGTGTGTGCCAAAGCATTAATTTATGGTGTGCCCAGATTGTTGAGGATTATTAGGTCTTTCTCATTAATAGAATTGTCAGAGCTTGATTATGTATTAAATAATATATTTCCTACACACAATAGTGGAAATTTATCTAAAGGGAATTTGCTAGATAATAAAATTAATAGATATGAATCATGTGTTGAATCACAGGAAATCTCTATTCGACTAGTCATTACTTGAGGGAAATGATACACACTAATTATTTCTTAAAAAATTGACTGACCCTAACCACTATGGCCTTGGAAATATTATAAAAAATACTCCACAATAATGGTATTAAATCGTTATCTTTTGACAAAAAATATATTAACAAGCACATAGCATCATCAAAAACTCATTAGAATGATCAATGACGACGGACATTTTTTGACCATCACCAAAAGTAACAAAAAGAGTATTGGTGAGGGTCATTAAAAGTTCGTCACTAGAAGTGTCACCAAAGAGATAATTAGTGATGGTCCTTTAACGACCCTCACCAAAAGTGTCATTGAAAATGTATTTGGTGACGGACCATAAAGGACCATCACTATATACACTTACAGTGACGGTTTTTTAATGATCAATGATGACGGACATTTTTTTACCGTCACTAAAAGTAACAAAAAGAGCATTGGTGAGGGTCATTAAAAGTTCGTCACTAGAAGTGTCACCAAAGAGAGAATTAGTGATGGGCCTTTAACAACCCTCACCAAAAGTGTCATTGAAAATGTCTTTGGTGATGGACCATAAAGGACCATCACTATATACACTTACAGTGACGGTTTTTTAAGGACCGTCACCATATGTGACATTGGTGACAGACCTTAAAGGTCTGACACAAGCATGACCCTCACCAATGTGCTTTTTTCTTTTAGTGCCCCTTCTTGAGGTCCCACAGAGCCTCTTTCACGCCCAATGGTCCTTTACTAATCCCTTAGCCTAAGGCAGAGGTTCATACCGAGATCCCCAAGGGATCATTACGCTAAAACGCTGCCCACTCCTATAGTATAGTAGATGACTTGGCACAATCCCTTGCTGCCATGTAAATGCTAGAAGTACTCTAGTTGTGCCCTTCACAATGAATATCTCTACTAAATTCTATGGGCACTATGGATCCTTCTAGTGATCCTTTTATTATCTTTGATGTTGACTGGTCAGAACATCCCCCCCTTTCTACTTCCATCGCCTTCCAAATCCTTGTCAAGATCTGGAATGCTAATGTCTCTCATTGTATCATTGACGAGGGGGCATCCACCTGTGTGATGTCTTCCTTGGTTTGGAGGAAAATTGGATCTCTTGAGTTAGCCCCTTCCACTATCACCCTCTAAGCGTGGGATGGCCACTCTTCCCAGCCCCTTGGCATGTTCTGCAATGATCCTATTACTCTTGGAGGTAATACTGTTTGTGTTGATGTTGAAGCCATTGATGCCCTGTTACACTACAACATTCTTCTGGGTCGTAGATACACTTAGGTGATTTATGTTGTCCCATCCACGGTTTACCGTAAGATGTGCTTTCCTCACAAAGGAAAGATCGCCACCATTGACCAGTTGACATATTACGAACCGAAATCTCATACCTCCCCCAAGTCTATTATTCCTTCGGTGGCCAATAAACAAATAGTCAAACCTTCGACTAGTGTCCCACCCAGATTCTATAAAGATTCCTCTTTACTTGGTTCATTCCCTGGTCTCCCTCCTCCTATCTCTAACCTTAACTCGTCAAATGTTTTCATGATTAAATCATCTCGGTCCAACCTCAAACGGACCGATTCGACTAGTCAGCAGCCCCGCCCTCTGCATCCTAGTCCTAGCACCTCGACTCACCCTTGAGGACCCTCTCCTCAAGGCTCCTCATCTGTAGTTGGTGTCCATGATCCTGTCTACCCTCCTGGAATCGTTCCCCCTAGCCTTAAACATCTCAGAGCCATCCTTCCTGGCCACTACCCCTCTGGTCAGATACCATTTTTTTCTCCCCCTCGTGGAGTATTTTCAGTACCTTCTATGGCTACCTTGTCTCTTCCTAACGTTACCCTAGGATCCCAGCCTGATACATTAATCCCCCAGCCACAATCCTACGTGATCATCCCAAACCTTATACTACTTTGACCCTGGTCCAACCGGTTGCCATGACCCCTCCCTTTTCTTTTGTGCCTCAACCACCTCAACAGGAATCTACTTCTGTTGTGAAATCCTCAAGTGAGGGGGGAAAAGCCTGCAAGAAGGAACCTAAGGAAAAGGACTCCCAGACAACCGCTGCTCCTCCTCAACCTCCAAAGCATACCCCCCCATGTGCTTTGTGTGATGTTGTCAGTCATGCCACCCATAACTATCCTGAATTGCCTTGTATCAAGCCCATGGTCAATGTCGTGTTTCTTGAGTCTATTGTTCCTAAAGCCCCTGTTACTTTACCGACTATAGCCAATAACCCCAAGATTGTTCACGCCAACCACCCCTATGATTTTTGTGATTTCCATGGTCACTATACCCACCTCTCTCCCCACCTCAAAGACTACTGCAACTCTTTAGAAGCGGTCCGCTAATTTGAGGCCAAGCGCATGGAGTCCACCTCCCCCTTATTTGCGAGTTTTTATTTGGAAAAAAAAGAGTTCATGCCTGCTCCCATTCACATTTCCCCTCCTGATGTCGAGATTATAGAGCCTTCGGCCACTATCCTCTACCTAACATCATCTATGATATCCAAGGTGGAAGACCCCTCTGGTACTTCCCCTTCTTTTTTCTTGACCTCCCATCAGTGATCACCCTAGGCTCAACATCAGTGGATCCCTTATCTACTTGTTCTTCCTTCACCCCCCGTGATGATGCGCATGTGAAACTCTCTTCTCATGATAATGAGTTAGTTAGCTTTGCCACCTCAAGTGGTCTTTATTCCACCAGTCACCCCATATTCTATTGTGATGATGACATTATGGAAGCAATCACCACCCCTGACTTTATCTATCCCCCCTACATCAAACCCATGCATTCGAACAACATACACCTTGTGCCCATTACATTGACACCCAATTTTTTGGTAATGGGGTAGCCATATTTGAGAATCCAGGAGAAGAAATTCTCCACAACCCTCCTAGTGCATCTGGTCATGTCAAATCTAGTACCATTATTCTTCCCCATTTAGAAGAACCTCTAGAGTCCCATATCACTTCAGATCACTCTAGGGATGAACTCCCTCATCATTCCTTCATCTTACATCAACAACCCAGTCCCTCAGACATTTTTTTTTACCAACCTATGTTTTTTCTAGGTGAGCACCACTTCATTATACCCAAATCCACTCTTTGGGATAGTAACACCATGTATTCGAACCCATAAATTTAGTCCATTTTCTTCATATATGCAGTACCAAAAGATATTGGTAATCCTCCATTCCCTTTCTTGAACTACATCTATCCATTATTCCCTCAGAAGATAACCATAACATGAACAAATGGTTAACCACATCATAAAAATATGTTTAGATTCCACTTTTCTAAATACATTTGGAATGAAAATAACATGCTTGGGGGCGCCTATGCCCCTCAACCATAAAAATCCCAGCTCTCTGCCAAAAGGAGCACTAAAACCCCCTTTCTTTAATAGGTCACATTTTTCAAGTCATTTCCTAGGATAGGTCACAGTTTTCTACCTAGTACCTACTACCCACGTCATAGAACAAATCCCAAAAAGTGTGACCTAGCCTGTTCCTGGGGTCACGGTGCCTAATCTAAAACTTTAATGCACTAAATTGAAAGACAATGGTTAGGCCTCTTACCTACAACTGATAGATCTCGATTCCAACAGTTGGTTTGTCCGCTATGATCGTTGCCATATTTAGGGCCTTTTTCTCCTCTCTACATTCACCATAGCTACACCTACAAATGAAACAAATTGGAGGAAAAATGCCTTATTAAAAGAGAAACCATAGATTTTTCTTTCGCCAGCTGTGAAAAAACCATAGCTCAATTTTATAAACCATCAGCACCATTGGAAAGCTCTCACCAAGCTCTCAAATGTGTATCTTTTCATTTTTTGTGATTTGATACTCCACCCAGACACATTTTTTGCAAGAAGGGTCACTTCACCACTCCTCAAAATCAAATTTCTTCACTTGAAACACTTGTACTTGGGGCACCACTTTTCCTTAATAATTTTCCATGTTCATGTCGATTTTCCTCATGAGTAACCATCTTGTACTCATGCTTTTATGGTCCCCACCGGGCCTATTCTGTGTGGCAGCATCATTGAGTCACCCTTGTTTAGAGCATCTAAGTTGAGTCATCATCACATCCATGGAATCTGTCCCGAGTCCCTTTTCTCTCCCATGACAGTCTTCCATCCTTTATTTCTTTGTCCCTCTATCGTGTCACACATTTTGGCCTTTAGTCATACTATCCCCTATCCCCTCTAGTGTCGAGTCATTAGCTATCAGGTCATCCATGCCCTTTATGTTCTAACAAGGGAATTCGTCAGCCAACTATTCAGTACCCCCCCATTCCACCATCATCTGTGTTGTCAGTGTATCAGTCGCCCTACTATTATCCTATGTTCCTTATTTTAGGATCCCTTATTGCCTCACCTATGGCGGACCTCCTTCTATGGACATCAGCTTGCTCATTCCTGGAGACAGGTCTAGAGGGTGGTGTACCTTGGTTCCAAATTCCACTCTTGTTCGGTGCCTTGGATCAGGAAAAGGGACTCTTTATTTCCATTTGACTTGATTTTTTCTCAGTTCCAGCTCCTTATGGCATGATCAAGATTCGTATACTTGATGGCTCAGTGATGCAGAAAATTGTACTGATGATTCCTGGGTGTGTGTGAGATGTTTCAAAGCTCATAAGGGGTGGCCCTTCAGGTATTCCCCCACATGCCCAGATGACCTCTATACTATATCCTTGAATGAATCTCCATAGATTTTATGGTTTTGGCCTCGGCCGCTTGCAGCACCTCTTTAGTTTGCATGTATCATTCAAACTTTCAGGACCTCTTATATCTCATGTACTTAGATATTATTGTATAATTCTTGGTTGTTGTCCCAGGAACAATATGTATGTGGGATCCATTATCATGTTTTCATATGGCCCATATTTATGCCAACATGTACTATATAGTTCAGTCCCTTGTTTGTTGGACGCATTATTGTTTGTACTTTTTTATCTCAGTGGGCATAGGTATGCCTCCCCTGCCTCATGTAGAACATGTATTCACTCATAAGAGAGACTTGTTACACCTGTAAGTCTCACCTCCCCAGGGTCTTTCCCTATAGCACTTTATTCTACCTTATATTTCTCTCTCTCTGACTCCCCCTTTTGTGTCTAGTGATTGAGGTCTTACAACGTACTTCGTTCATACGATTAGCTCCTAATGCTCGGATGCTAGGGGGAAATATGTTACACCAATTTTTGGTCCTCTAACTTGTTACTATATGATGGACAAAATTACACCATGTAAGACCAATTTTACCCTAGTAAAATTGCTTTCACTATAAAAATTAACTTAGTAATCCATAATTTATTAAGTTTTTTATGGTCTAAACAGGAAAACCCATGAGGAATAATTGAATAAATCCTTATTTGTTTGATTTTCCTCAAGGGATAACTAACTAAACCACAATTTAATTAATATTCTTGGTCATATTTAACCCAAAACAAGAAAATTAAGTAGATAAATCATTATTTATCTTATTAATTATTAGGAATAATTATTTAAAACATTATTTAAATACTATTCCTTGTTAAATTTGACTAAATCATTTATAAATAATTGAATAATTCGTTATTTATTTGATCATTACTCAACCATATTCTTAAATTAATAAATAAATCATTTATTTATTTATTATTTACAAATAAAGGGATTTGACCAAATTCAATTTTTTTTCCCTCCAACAAAAATAATAAAATATTCCATAAAATTTGGATCTAGATTTGGTTAATAATTTTTTAATTATGCATCGATATCTAGACTAACTCCATATTTTGTTATAAGTAGAAGGGGTTTTCCATTCTTTCACTACCTTTTGGTGCCTAAAGATCACTCTGGATCTATACTTTTTGTCTGAATTTGATCCTCCATCATTGTCATATTTTTCTACCTTTTCCTTGTGATCTCCCCTTGAGCTCCATTTTTGTCTGGATTTTCTACACCATCAAGAGAGAGAGATCTTAGATATGAAGTGCTGAGGACATGCAAGAACCCATCCCATTGAGGGTGACTAGTAACATCCTTATATGTTCCCTTCGCAAGTGTCACAATACAAAAATTCTTTAAAAACATTCTTCTCTTGTTCATTGGATGCATGGAGAAACTCTTGCTTTTATTTGATGTTTAATATCGGTAACTGCATAGATCTAGATTTTTGTAGCATTTATTATGATCACTAATTGCAGATATAAGGAAATTGAAAAACCACATTTGATGTTAGGGTTTTTTTTTATGCACAGCTAAAGTGAGCTTTTTTCATACGCTTGTGATTAGAATTCACACTAACATGACCGAACCCTCCTTGAACAATGTTGGATTGGAATTCTCCAAAATCATACACTTTTACAGACATGTGTACTCTCAAAGGAGTACAATTTATTTCTGGATGACACTCAATCTATAGCCATTAGATCAGTTGTGCAAGTCAGACCAATTATTCTTCAATCTAGCGCTCTGGATGCAGCCCCAACGAAGTTTGGGCATCAAAACCCTTATACCCAAAATACCAAAGAAATGAATTCACTGGATACCAACACATCTAATTTCATCATGGTTCCACTGGGAATACAAGATTTTGGTTTTATTTGGGCCCTTGAAATATAGATTTTGTGTGAGAAATACCATGAAAAATCATTACCATTCACCAACTCCTTCATCTACATGTAAATGGAAAACTAGCTCAAGACACCCATACAAATCTAGACTCTAGGTTTCTCTCAAAACAAGACTTTTATGAAAAAGAGATGCTTTCCTGAAAAAAAATTCTAGAGCTCTTGTAGATGCTTATATAGGCAGTATATTGGAACAAGTTCTCAACTTTAATCAGGATAATCGCATAAACAATGAAATCTTTTTATTTATTGCACCTCAACTTTGTATGTGCTGTAACAATTTTGGAATTTATAACTCTGATATTCCTAATCATGGTTCTCTAATAGCTACATTTTTAGGATTTGTTGGGCCTTGAGTATTGGTTGGATCACAGGCTGTTACTTTCAAAGGTCTCAAACAAAAGGTTGGATCATGCTAATCAATTGAAGAAGTGTTTGGAATTTTTGAATGAAAAAGAACATTTGGTGGTTTTATCATGTGCTCATGAACAACTCAATTCCATGATGAACATTGAAAGTGAAGTGCAAGTTCATGTTGTTGGGGACCTTCTTGTTAAGCTACAACAAGAGATCCTTGTAAACATTATTGGAATGAAGGAATATGACACCGCACCAATAAAATTTGGCAGGGTTTCAAACTTGTCATTAAACAAATTTCTGAAAATTAATGCTATAGGTTATGATGCCTTGGAAATTTTTCAAGTTTATAAGAATCCAAGTAGCATGGGCATTGGAAAATCCAAGAAAAAAGTTTTGCTATTTGGAAATTTTAACAAGTGTGTCGTTGTCATGGGCTGACGTCTTTTAAGTACTTTGTTCTTAATGCCTATATTAGATCTCAACATTTTGAATGGTCGTCTCAACACTATACCATTGCTCCATCATTGTGATGTAATGATGCCAGCCCTGCACAACACTTCGAAATATGTGAAATATATTCCACATCTGCTCGACATTTCAGTGTCCATGTTATCTGTCAACATTATATTATTGTACATAAATTTCAAAGAGTATGAGTTCCATTTTACATACAAGGAAACTTTTTGAAATTGGGATTTCAGAAAGACAACATGAGCATCCAGGGATGTTCAACTTGAATATTGTAAGAGAGTTTTTTACATGCATTAAAATTGAGCTTTTCCATATCTATGAAGATTGAACTGATACATGGAGTCTTTCACTTTAATCAAAACAATAAAAACAAATATGGAATGATGATTGCATCCAGGATTTGTCTAGAGCTGGATGAATTGAAGGAAATATACGAGGGCTTGCTTGAGGAGATTTCAACAGTTGAGATAAAATGCCTCCCATGAAAATATAATAATCCTAAACAAGGGTCCATTTTGTATATTCCTCAAATTTGTTACCTTTGTTCCTTTTTGGACTAAAACCCAACGATAGTGAATTGGATAATCTTAAAGACACAGAGTTTTATTTTGTAGGTGAAAAGGATCATCAGGAAGCATAATTTTATCGTACTTCAAAGATTAAAGAATTGGATATTCTTCTAGGATACATCTATGATAAAATTTTAGATATGGAAAGGGTCATAATAGGAGATTTGGAGTTGCAGGTTTAGCCTTTCTTCATGCATTTTCATATGAAATCAAAGTTCATATGGGAGTTTGACTACATGTTCTCGTTGGAATTAGTTGCACAAGAGTACATGTATGTCAGGCTAGTGTTCACTGCAGAGTATTCACTTGAGATTAAAAAAAAAGGAAATCGCTCATTTTTTGTAGGGAGTAATGCCTTCTCCCTCTCATAAACCCCTGCAAGCATTGACATCCTACCTGTACAGAATGTTGATGGCATTATTGTGCCTGCCAAGTTGTCAACCAAGTGTTTCCACTCCTTTGGTTGATGATATGTTTTATTTCCAACTCATTGGAAACCTTTTTTACTTGACTCACATTCATCCAAATATATCCTATGCAGTGGGTTGGTCTCATATTCATGAAGGAATCACATGAGCTTCATTAGAAATATGCATTCAATATTCTTCTAATGGTATGAAAATTGTGTATGTTATTATGATTGTGATTAGGTTGGCAATATTTATTATTGTAAGTCCAACACTGTCTATGTCATTCATCTTGGCTCTGGTCCTTGTTTTTGGTCTAGAAAAGTTCAATTTTTCAATTCCCTTCCTCCTATGGATGAAAAATATCGAGGTGTTGATAGCGCTTCCACTGAGTCTATTTGGATTGAACAGATTTTGACCAAGTCTAGTTCTCAGCAAGAGAAACCTACTCTAATCTGGGAAAATAATCAGAGTGTTATCCATGTTATTCGGCATATAGTAGATCATCAACTTCCCAAACCTATCTAAGTCCATATGCTTTACATCCAACAATTTATTAGTGATAGGATTATTGGTTTGCAGTATTGTCACACATTGAGATGCAGGTTGCTAACACCTTCACTAACCCTTGACAAAGTCTCATTATGTTCAACGTCATATCTTGCTTGGGGTGAAGGAAATTGTCCCTAAGGTGGGGGTAATATCACTCCCACACCCCCCCCCCCCTTTATTTTTTTTGTTATGAACACTTGAACATGGTAGCTATCATGACCTTGTAGCGAGGAGCCATTATGAGATTTAACATATTTTCCTTATGTCCCTAAGTTTCACATATGATGGGGCATTGGTGTACATACATCATGTAGTTAAGTTTATTTATTTCACAATGTACAATCCTGTGCATATTTGACTTATCACTGATTGGTAGGTGACCAAGCCAACCACCTATATTTAATTTCAGGCCCCTCTCACTATATTATAAATGCAGGTGATCTCTTCCAATTAAACACAAGACATATATTATTTCTGTTAATTCTCCATTTTATGTTATTATTTGGTTTTGTATCTATTGAAAGATTATGATTTCCATTGTATCGTAACAATGGAGATGATTTAGATTCATTTTATAATGATCTATAGAGGTATTATCCAAGAAATTAATTAATTTTTTCAAGTATCTTTCCATTTTCAATCCTTTTGAAACCTTGTGCTAAGACCATATACAACCGAAAATATAATTGGTTGCAAATATTGTAAATTTAGTAGTGCCAAGCTCTAACCTATGCCATTTTAGAGTTATTTTACTACCATTTTTATTTACCACCTAAAGCAGTCACTAAAAATTGCAATGAAAGTGAACTTGAGAAGTAGCTTTCTACTAGTATTCGCACATGATTGATAAAGAATACTAGAATAGAGCTTCTTCTCAATGATGTTTTCAAAGTACATGTTTGTACTTATCAATGACGCAATATTATAAGCCAAAATGGTGTTCCAATAATAAATCTCTATGAAAATCTTATGATTGTTTAGGGGTACACACAGATTTTTTTTCTTGCCACAGAGAGACTTGGTAAACCAAATCCATTTACGTATCATAAGGCTAGAATATTACTTCAAAATATTTTGAAACCAGCCATGGAATCAAGTTGTAAGGGTGATAATACATTTCCAATGGGTTGGTCTCATAATCTATGTACTTTTCCATGGGTTGCAAGAATATTATATTAATAAAATGAAAAATATACAAAATCCTGGCATGTATAGATGGGTAGGGCCTCAACCAATATATGATTCGAGTTCCCACCCAATCTCCTCACATATACTAAAACATTAGAGACATTGAATATAAATGTATTTGAGAAGCAAAGATTACACAAATATATTTTTTGTATTTGGGAAACATTAAAAAGAAGGGGTGCACCTTGTTTCTTTCTAATATATACATCTAAATGGACTAATGCTCTGTATTCATACCTAGTCAAATATCATGTTATCAAAAGACCAAAGGTTTTGAAAAAGGATTCCATCGATCAAACTAGACCATTTTTGTTCACACCATGACTCTGACCATGTATATCCAAATTATGTAAACGCTGGTATAGTTTAAGGAAAGTTTGATATTTATGAGCAGTTAAAGTCCAGGATTGATCAACTATGCGGGGATGTTGCACTAGACCTGTTAAGCGAGCCAAACTTGGGGTGATATTATAAATCCAGGTTGTCAATGTAGACAAAGCAGGTTATTTCATCCCAAAAATTAAGATATACTAAAAACTTAAAATCCTTTTAATAACAGCCTCAAACTGCTCCTTTTCAAAGACATGAAAATAGTTGTTGAGGAAGACCACGATATCATCCTCCCCCATCTACTCATCCTCATCCACTAGTTACCATTAGCAGACCCCATAAGGTTTTAAGGTATATACACTGAAAGGTAAGGCAGACATTTTTTCATACATTGTTTCAGTTTAGTAAATCCTCCAAGGTAAGTATCCACAGAAGACAAGGAAGACATATGTTGAGATAAGTCTCATAAGTGATTATTCTTTGCATGCACTCATCAAATCTATGATTTTTTTTAAGGATCAAAGATAAAATGTTATCTTGAGGGGAATCCCCATGATATTTTTTGAACAAATTATATACAAAATGTTTCCCCGAGGGGATTACCTATTTTGAATGGTGTGTTGGAACTTCTCTCGTGCCTAAGGGGTGGAGATAGCTTTGGAAAATTATTCCAAAGTTGTTTTGTGCATCAATGAATAGCCAATAGTTGTTACTTGTAAACATTTTCCATTAGCTATATTTCAAAAACAACATATCACATTCAATTCATGGGATATTTTAAGTGAAAGATAGGAGACAGATCTCTAAATTTTGTTGAGAAAAGCAGAGACTGGTATTTGGTTTTTGATAATTGGAGACATTCTAAAATGGAAATGATCCTCCCCTTGGTTTGTCTTGTAATAAAAGGGGAAAAACTACGTGCAAAACCTACATTAGGTACAATTTTTAGGAATTCCTCTAGGGAGTGGTCTTGTTAATTGAAGGGGAGAGGAATTGGTGTTTTTTTAGGATTATGCAAGGGAGGAGATGTGAAAGGTTATCAATAAGCACCCTGCAGCAGAGCAATGAATGTTATATAAAGTGAGGCATATATACTGTCCAGCTTCACATCTTATGATATATCTTATATATATATAAGATATATCATAAGATGTGAAGCTGGACAGTATATATGCCTCACTTTATATAACATTCATTGCTCTGCTGCAGGGTGCTTATTGATAACCTTTCACATCTTATATATATATATATATATATATATATATATATTCCCAGCATATACGACATTAATTATCCTATTGTGGAGTGCATAATGTTTATCAATTCAGGAAGGGATGTGACCTGGAATTGTAATTCTCAATAAAATATATTTCCTGGGATCATATTTAAGGAGTAACCACAGACTAAAATAGAAGAGTTAATTGTAGTAATTGGAGACAATAATAACTAACAAGAGTATTGTTATAAAATGAATAACTTACTGCAAGTGATGTGAACCAATCCCCCAGATAGACAGAAACATGATGGGCATTGAGTTTGCAAACCCAGTCAACTTGTTATATTTCACTGTTATCAATGAGAGGGAAAGCTTTCATACTGTGGCCATTGACATAATTTGATCTGGATCGATACAAGCTTGTTTCATCCAAACCTTTACAGTACACCAAGTCCATATGTGTACTTGGTTTCCATGGGATTTCCTGTGATTTCATTCACTCATGTAATATCAAAATTTTGCTCTGTGATATATGAACTATCAAATGAACACAGAAACAACACTAGTACCTTTTTTAAAGCATGAAATTTTGTATCTATAAATTTTTGAAACACTACAATAAATCAGATCCTTAAATGCACAAAGTCTTGGGATTTTTCTTGACATGAGAATTAATATGCCACCATTGCATCGTAATTTATTTTGATATCAATTTTTAGGCCAATGTCCATATCTTACACTTAGAATTTCAAGATTGTTTCAACTCCCTGGCATCTACTAAAGTGCCAACTCCTTTAAGCTTGTCAGGGTACCCTAAGAAAAGAGGACAAGTTTTTCCAAAGAGAGAGGTGACTAACCCAGATTTCCAATATTCTGGCAACTCTTGTAAGAAGAACATCATTCAATTCAACATGCTGGAAGGTTTGTTAAATTCCAAAAGGAAGAAAGGATCCTTCTCAAACTCCATATTAAGACAAAACAATACGTTGTAAATTTGTGAAGTTCTCACTCAACACGCTAGAAATTTGTGTAGTACTCTAAGGAATCTGGTAACAAGTACAACGTAATTCTTATTTTAAGTGTCAACGAAAGAATTCTCTTGGAAATGTTATAAAGTAATTTTTCTCTGTGTGATCTATACTAATTGTGTAGCATTTTGTTTGATTTTTCCTAAATGATTTGACTACCCTATAAACCTCAAAAATGGAAGCACTCTTGAACATTAATTATTATTAATTATAAACACCTAACCCTTAATAAGGAAAATTCTCCCACAATGTTTCCAATTGGCTCTGGGAAAGCATGGAACAGTATGGACAATTATCCTTATGACCCCTCAAAGATGTGACCATTAAATATACTTCACAAACAATCTCTTCCAACTCAAGCAGCAGTATCCCAGAATAACTCACATAAGTAGAGCAATTGTTGAACACCAGAAGTCAACGAACCATTGGATAGAAAGATTCAATATTAGTGATTATCAAAAGTATGTGTTGAAAACCTTTTTTATCCTTGTTTCCCATATTGTTTTCTTGAATTTAAACTATGCAAAAAAAGAGTAAAAGGATTGCTAATGGTAATGTCAAATGGAAAGGTAAGAATTTTAAGGAGGTATAACAAGATTTCTCAAATTTATGTCTCTTGGTAGCAAGCTGAAACCTATAGATATAGTTGGGGCACCTTGGTCAGAACTTGCATTGAATACACCTTTTTAAAATAATTTTACATGACTAAGGTTGTAGAAGAATACAATCCTCAAATGAAGAAGGCACTTCTGGTACATTTTCTGAATTTATTTTGGTCCAAGAAACTGAGACTAGATGAAGTAATCATTGTTATGCAAATTTGTGTTCTTCCTATGTTGGTCCATTCCTTTCAAAATGGTCAAAATGGGCATGTTGTTGGTCCTTCTATTATAAAAATTATTTCTGAAAATATGCTTGATCCACCTGAAGAGGTAACTGTAGAGTACTATGAGCACTTAAGGATAGATATTTTCCAGCTAGCAATGCGTTTGTTGAAGTATCTCCCCAATGATCGTATGGACCAAAAAAAGAACTGGAAAATTTAGTGGAAAATTGTCTCACTCTAGAGGAAAGTTCCAGTAAGCCGTGTGTCTTTGTTACTATTTTCCAATATCTTCATGCTTATGAAGTTCTTTTGAAAACAATACTTCATGCATTTCTTCGGCTTTTAAGAAATTCCTAGCCATATAAAAAGGACATAGTTAATCGAGCTCTGGATATACTCATACCAGAACTATCACACAGATTTCCCTTGGGAGAGAGAAAGATACCTCTAAGGATCCATTATATGAAGGAAATATTGGTTGAAGGGTGGCATTTAGTTTCTAATTTGGTTCACATTTTCCAACTTATTTTACAACATTCAAACCTATTTTATAGCTACTAAGCCCAAATTTTGCCACATACGCTAAAAATTGTGTGCCATCTTGTACTAGGTCAAAACACTCTGACAAAGAATATACATCTATGGGTGAAAATGTGAAGTTGGGTTACACTTTTTGTCCTTTTTTGAGAAAAAACTTTGATTTTTTTCAGTTCAACTTTCTGCAAGCTAAAACAATTTTTCTATTAAGAATTTCATTTTGCGATAATAAAAAAAAGTTGTCAGAATTTTTTTTAGCTTTCTATTACTTATTTTTTGGAATTTTTTTATACACATTTGTTATGTCAACTTAGCGTTTCTTTGAGTGTGTGTTTTTTAACAATCAACGGATTCATAAGAAATTATGTTAATATGCAATATTGTATTCTTTGAAAATTTGTGTCTTTGAGAAACAAAATGTGTTACAACAATCTAGAAAGAGTCTACTTCGGTTTTGTCATATTTACAAAGCCAATGGATGCATATCATAATTACTAAAATAATTTGAACTGGTCCAATATGAAAAATTGCATATTTTGAATATGTTTCGTGACGCAAGAAATTTCTTAACATATAAGTTATAAACTAAAAATATAAAAGCTACCCATTAGAGATAATGGACCAATGTAATGTAGGATAATTTTTTCAATTTTTTTTACAATGTATTTTGGAAGATACAGAATTTTGATTTCACTGAACCACAATGACCTTCAAAAATTGTTTGCATCCGTTTTATTACAAAATTAATTAAAATTAGTAAATATTTATGAAATTCCATGAAAGTTATATTTCCTGAAAGTAGATTCAATTCTCAAAATTCTTGTCTTGTTTCCGACAGTTAATTCAGAATGTTTCATGAAGTTTAATCAGTCCAAAGTTGTAGAAACGTATTTAGGCCTTGGCTCTGTGTAACTGGTGACACGTTAGTTCGGCCGAACTCTTAAACAAAGTTCAACCGAACTGTTTTTTGTGCTGATAGCACGTTAAATCAAACGACAAAGTAGTTCAGCTAAACTATTTATTAGAAGTTCGGCAGAACTTTTACCTATCTTTCCGTCGGCCGGAAAGTACCGTCGAGCCCCTCCAAAAAAAAAATTCGCAGCAATATAAATTTCCGCGAAACCACTCATTATTTTCGCACATTTGGTCTGATTTTACAAAAGTCTTGCTCTGATTTTGCAAAGAATTGTTTTGGTTTTAAGGAATTTTCTTGGAGGTACATTCAAAGGACTTTTCTTTGAGACACATTATTTTCGTACATTTGATCTGATTTTGCAAGGAATTGTTTTGGGTTTAAAGAATTTTCTTGGAGGTACATTCAAAATTTCTTGGAGGTACATTCAAAAGACATTTCTTGGAGGTATGTGATACAGTTTTTTGGGCTTCATTTTTTTTTTTAGTATGAATTTGGGCTTAATTTGGAGAAGACATTTTTTGGTTTTGGGTTGAAGTAAATCTTTTATAATTAATTTTTAAAATGAGTTTTTGTGTAACTTTTTAAATGAAATTTCTTTGTAGGACTTGGAAGGAAATATTTTGAACTTTGTTTCATTTTTATAAGACATTTTTTTCTTGAATTTTTTAAAGTAAGTGTTTTGGACTAGAGTATGTATTTTTTGAAAAAATTTGAAAATGAGTTTTTTTTTTTAAATGAAATCTTTTGTGATGTTTTTTTAATTGAGTTTTTGTCTAAATTTTTGAAGGAAATTTTTTAAACTTCATACTCTATTATCATGGGAAATCGAATAAATTGTACAAGAAAATATGATTGAAAAACAGACCTCGAGGAACGTAGAGAAGAAACGAGACAATCTCGCAAAAGAAATATAGAAGCACTCTCAAATATTTAAGGGGAAAATCAACCTCAACTAGACGTTGAAACAAGTATTTAAATATAAATATTATGATTTTGATATATTTAAAATTTTCCTAGTGTAAAATGTGAAGCTTAATTTTTATTTGATGAACTAATTTGAAAAATATTTTGCAATGTAAACAGAGAGAGATATTCCTCAAAACATTGATAATGAGATACAAAATTTTGAAAGAGAAAGTGAAAGAGATATTGAACCAATGATTGAAGATGGTGAAAATGATGAAAGAAATTCAAGTGAAGAAATTGAATCACAAGGTATGTACACACACACACACACACACACACACACACACACATAAGTTTAATACATGCACATATTATTGAAATTATACATATATTTATTAATTTAGTTATTTATTGAATATGTAAACTTATTATTTACTATTCATTCGAATATGTACAAATGAAATCAATGTCGATGACAAGATGTTAGAAAATGTTGACACTCACACATATGGAGATAAAAAAGCTGACCATTATATACGATATTGTGTTAACTGCATTTTTTAGAAGTATTTCATAAAGGAAAATGTGACAGTTCAAGCCCAAATGTTGAAAGGTCTCCTATCATTAAGGAAATTAAAAGAAGCTATGACTTTATTGGGTATTCGAAAATCAACCAAAGATTAAAAAATGAAGGAAAATGTGATACAAAATATAAATAGTGCTATAAATTCAATTAGAAGATCTAGACAGAAAAATGTTTCAGTTGTACGTAGAGCAATACATATGGCAGTGGTTTCATCAAGTACTAAAGAGAATCGCTTGGTAAAATCTATGGCACGAGCATTAGGAACCTCGCGAAAAACTTTGCACAAACATTGGAAATTTCGGTTGCAAATAGATGTAAATGATGAACTTGCTTGTTGGAGAGCTATTTGTAGGCAACCATATAAAGATAGACTTGGAGAAAATGTTAAAAAAATAATATATGAATATTGGAAGAACAATTCGCGTGTTTCACCAACTGCAAGGCATGTGATGCAAAGAAGAATAGCATGAAATCAGTACGAAGAACATGAAAAAAATTTCTTGGAAACCACTCAGATAGAGTTTTTCAACAAGTTCAAAGAAGAGAATTGTGAAATTCATGTTTCGATCAGTGCATTTTTTAACAAAAACCACGGTATGTAAAACCTATCACCGTACGCGACACTTGTTGTTGTCGTTATCATGTGGAATTTGAGTTATATTATGTCACATTCCTTGATTTTGGTAGAACATTTTGGAAGGATTCACCTCCTCCTTCCACTATCCGTGATTTCATATCTCAAATTCTATGTGAAAGAGAAAGCGATGAACTATTTTACGAAAAGAAATGTGTTGGTGGTAAAAAATGCGATGATTGTGGAAATTTGACTAAATTTCAAAACAAATATCATACTGATATAAATGATCAATCATTGTCCAACATGAAAGTGAAATGGAAGAGATATGAATATATCCATACATCGATTCAAGGTGAAAATAGTGTTAAAATAATTGAATTACGAGAAGAAGAATTTTTTGTGATAGACTTTTTGAGAAAGTTTGAGGTAGAAATTTACAAATACACTAAGCATTCCCATAGAGCTTGATGGCAAGACTTGCAATTCAAAAAATCTCGTGAATTTTTTCCACCAGGGACCATTTTATCAGTAATTGATTTTGCAGAAAACTACGCATTTGTTCCACAAAAAATAAATTCATAGTGAATACTATCATTCTGACCAAGTCTCCATGCTCGTCCATATTTTATATAGACATGTTGAACAAAACGTCGATCATAGAAAGCACCAGTGAAAATCGACATATTATTAAAGAATATCACTTTTATATCAGTGATGATCGTACACATGATATATATTTTGTACAACATTGTTTTGGAAAAATTTATGATTCCTTGAAAAATCGTGGAATAACATTCAATGAACATTGGATATGGTCAGATGGATGTGTAGGACAATTCAAAACTACAGGATCATTATTTTGGTTGTGTTGTCTTCATAAGAAAACTTGCATTAAACATTGTTGGAATTTCTTTGAGACTGGCCATGGAAAAGGAGAACATGATGGTGCAGGGGCATGCATAAAACGAGTACTTTAAATATATCAAATAAACCCTCTACAAGCCGACTTGTGGACGTGAAATAATTTGTTCAATAGTCCATCGTTGCTCTAAGCCATGAGAATAACCGATCAAGGGAAGTGCAAAGTACATTCAATTTAATTTTTATTGGATATATAATTAAATAAACAGTGTACATTTATCACAATGATTATCTTTGATTGTATTTTGATATCATATTTACATTCTTCTTTAAATTTTCCATATAAAGGTTTTTTTGGCATATTGGAATCGAAGACATAGATAGATCAATTGGAAATGATGTTGAAACAATAAAAGGGACTCAAAAATTGGATTCAATTAAAACAAAGTTGTCCAGAAATGTGTTTGCATTGGATAAAAGAAAATATTCTTGTTTTTGTCATGTTTGCATAGACAACACAAAATCCAATGACGTTTGTGAAAACAAAATGTATGTAAAAGATTAGAAACATACAGAGCTAAATACAAAGGGAAAAATGTCTATTTCAATGTTTGAATAAATGCAATCAGAGGAGACTACAATGTCATCCGATGGTGATCGATTTTCTGATCTTGTTAGAGAAGGTAACATTTGAATTGCTTTCTAATGATAAAGATCTAGAAATAAATTTGAATATGTATAATTTTGTCAAGTTTGTTTTATTGTGCAGGAGATGTTTTTGCTATAATTGTACCTACTGACAATGATGAAAATGTGAAGTATTATTTGATGCATTGCACTGAATGAAAAATGAAATTATTATAAGACTATAATTATCACGGATTTCCATATGAAAGAGGATCTATTATACTGAAAGGTTATTTTTTCAGACAAAATAATCAAAGTGGGAATTTTGTTTACTTTGAATACTATGAACCTGATTTCATAAGTTTTCAATATAGTCACTTGGTGTGTGCAGCACGCATAAATTTTATCAAGGTTCAATAAAATAAAAAAATGAATATTAAGAAATGGAAAATGTCAAAATTCGATCATGAATGGATTATTGAAGATGGCATTCCATTGGAATTTTTTGATTGAACTGCCCAAAAATTTATTCTATTTGGATTATATGTTCTAGAACATCCAGTACTCAATTAAAAATTGAGCTGCCTTGTTATGTTATCTGTGCAAGTGTTTTCACATGTAAAAATTGTTTTAGTACATGCACACTCTAGTATCAACTGAAAGTAGCTTTTTTATACATGCATTGATGAAAAATGTTGCACAAATATTGGATATATATATGTGTGTGTGTGTGTGTTCTAGAATGCAATTAACTGGTCAAGTAGTTTCACTATGTGCATTGATGAAAAAAATTTCACGTACTCAATATATATGTTCTAGAATGCAATTAACTAAAAGTAGTTTTTCTATGTGCATTGATGAAAAATGTTGCATGTACTGGATATATACACGAACTCAATGCACACAGTTTTTCTTGTGGGCTTTTTTGGTAAAAAATTTCCACAATGTAAATAAATCATCCGCAGTATAATTTTATACGAAAATTCCTTTCAAACAAAAGACTCGGAGCACTTCTTTGACTTTTGGTGGGATTTGACCCACATCTCTATTCCCGATTTAAAATCTAGTACAAAAATTTTTTGTCCAATGGTCGAATATGTTCTATGTGCATTGATGAAAAATTTACATACTACATACTATTGTTTGAGTGAAAAAAAAATTAAAAACTTACCAAATGTACTTCAACCATGTCTAAAACTTGAATTTTAAAAACTTTTTGATTAAATATCAAAACAAATTACTTCACATGTCATGCCAATTGTAGTTCAACTATCCAATAAAAACATTAACCATTTAACATTATATCACATGCCAAATGTAGATTGAAATGGTATCCAAAACTTAGTTTTAAAAACTTTTTGATTATATCACAACATCACTTCACATGATTAATGTCATGGAAAATTTTAGGGGCTAATATTCGCAGTTAGGCTAATTTTCCATGCTTTTTCCAAAAAAAAGATTCGCCAATTCCCATTTTTTTAAAAATTGATTCGCCCAAATTTTATAGTATAAAAATATTTTACCCTAAAAATCGCCAAAGATTTATATATACTAATATAAAATAATTACAAAACTAAATATTTTTACAAGAATAAAATAAAAAATTTTACAATTCACATATTGGGGACTACTAAGATTCGCCAAGTTTTTAAACTTTAAGATAAAAATCCATCCTTAAAATTTTCCCTGATTAATGTACTCCAACCATCCAAAACTTGGGTTTTAAAATTTTTTTGATTATATCACAACATTAATTGACATGCCATCCAATTGTAGTTCAACTATCCAATAAAAACATTTTACATTATATCACATGTGCCAAATGTAGATTGAAACCATCCAAGACTTAAGTTTTAAAAACTTTTTGATTATATATCGTGCAACATTACTTCACATGCCATGCCAATTATAGTTCAACTATCCAATAAAAACAATTAACATTATATCACATGCCAAATGTTGATTGAAACCATCCAAAAATATAGATCACAACATTACTTCAGATGCACGTATTACTTCACATGCCATGCCAATTGTAGTTCTTGAATATCCTATAAAAACATTAAACATTTAACATTAAATATCACATGACAAATGTAGATTGAAACCATACAAAACTTGAGTTTTAAACACTTTTTGATATATATCATGTAACATTACTTCACATGCCATGCCAATTATAGTTCAACTATCCAATAAAAACATTAAACATTTAACATTAAATATCACATTCCAAATGTAGATTGAAACCATCCAAAATTTGAGTTTTAAAAACTTTTTGATTATATCATGTAACATTACTTCACATGCCATGCCAATTATAGTTCAACTATCCAATAAAAAAATTGAACATTTAAAATTAAATATCACATGCCAAATGTAGATTGAAACCATCCAAAACTTGAGTTTTAAAAACTTTTTGATGATATCATGTAACATTACTTCACATGCCATGCCAATTATAGTTCAACTATCCAATAAAAACATTTAACATTATATCACATGCCAAATGTAGATTGAAACCATCCAAAACTTAACTTTTAATTTAACAAAAAGTTATAGATCACAACATTACTTCACATGCCAAATGTACTTCAAGCATCCAAAACTTAAATTTTAAAAACAAAAAAAATTATAACACATCATTACATAACATGCCAAATGTAGTTCAGAAGAAAAACATTAATTTATAGATGACAACATTACTAGTAGTTCAATTATCCAAAACTTAAAAGTTTTAAAAACCAAACAAATTATATAACAACATTACTTCACATTCACATGCCAGAAGTACTAAAACCATCCAAAACTTAACTTTCTGGAACAAAACAAATTATATTAACACTGCAATAAAATATTTCCAAAAATTGTAGATCTCACAAGTATCAAGTATCAAGTTATATATATATATATATATATATATATATATATGACAGTGCATCTAGATAATATATAAAAAAGTAAATTTAAGACTATCTAAATCTTGAAATCAAATCTACAAATCATATCCATCAAATAGAGATGGATGTAGTGTCTTTCCTATCAGAATCTCAATCCGCGCACTATCATGCAAAGAATGGGAAACCTGTACACAATGCACATCTACAAACATTAAAATTTGATGTTTTAAAAATGAGTGAGAATATATATAGAACTTCATGTAAAAAAAAAAATATAAAAAAAAATCATGCAATACCTCATGAGGTTCCCTCTCCATTTGTTCACCTGCTACAAGTTCCCCCATGGGAACATTTCCAACAGTAAACTGTACAATATACATGTACAGTTATATATATATATATATATATATATATATATATATATATATATATAATTCAGATGAAAATGCACGTGTACATATATAAACTTTTTTTCAATAATATTAAAAAAAAAGTTAGACAACTTGTTCAAATGGTTGAAATGGTGTGGATGTTCCTATCTCCGTCGCTAGAGTCCGTGGATTAAAGAAATATTCTATAGAAACCTAAAATTCAAAATTTTAAAAGTATAAAATAACTCAAGATCAAGATCTCAATTTATAATAAAACTTAAATAAACTTCAATTTATAAATTATAACTAAATTAAAAAAACATATATATATATATATATATATATATATATAAGTGAAAATTTGAATACTTCTGCAGGTGAATTTGGGACATCTCCTAAGGGAGGCTCCAAATGAAAATCTCCAAGAACCTAAAATTCAAAAAATTTAAAATAACTCAAGATATAGTCTCTAATATTCCAAATATCAGGTGAAAATTTGGGAATATTACAATCAAGTGCATGTTTTCTTGGTTAGTGAATGAGAAGGTGAAGTGTCACATGTGGGTCAAAGAAGTTACCCTATACAGTAGGACAATCCTATTTTTTTTTTTATTGATTAATAAATATCTCATAAATGGAAAGTACAGGGAGAGATACTTTAACCTTACATATCTCCAATGCAAGAGTAAAAACTTCCCATTTATCATCAATTATCCCCACAAAACAATCCTCATATCTACAAATATGGTGGACAATATATAATTTTTTCTTTGGATTGTCATTAGAGTTACATGGATTTTTTGGTTTTTGGCTTGAGGGGTCCTGACTCAGGTTCAGAGTTCAAGGTTTGCCAACAAACCCCTATACTACTGGCCCTTTCGGCAATGACCTACTTGCGGAGGTCAAAGTCTCACCCGAAGTAGTATGGGTGGGTGTTGGAACCAGGTTTCCGCACCCTGAGAAAGGATAGGTAAGGCAAGCAGAGCTGTGTTCATCCCTATGATACCCAGATCGCCTTGTTCTGTGAAGGACCAAGGAGGTCTATATTCGCATCCACGTGTGCTAGATCTATAATTATATACTTTTATGACAGAACAGAACATATCTAGATACAGAAGACAAACTTACACAGATCTTTCGCAGCTTAAATACAGAATGTGCACAATGCAGTAATTACCAAGATTCACATAGATAGTACTCACAGATTATGTTTTCTATCAACCTTTATTATTCATCAATTCATCAGTTCCTTCTTACAATCCCCTTCCCAGCCTGCGCACACAGCAGCAAGGACCACACATAGTTGGACCCTGGATCTCTGTGCATAGAGCCAGCAGGAGTCATTTCCCCAAAAACCAAAACAAACAACTTAAACCACAATTCGCATCAATAGCTCTTCATTGCCTACCTTACAATACAAAATGTTCCTTTATTTATAATTATCTAGCCTAGACTTTCCTATGGTCCGCAAACCATGGTTTTCGGACCCCTGGTTTACCCTTTTACCCATTACAATGCTTTCAAGGCTTTGACCCACCCCAAAACCCCTGCGCTAGACTAAATCTAATCAAAAGTATTCAAATTTGGACCAGTTTCCAGTTCGTAGGATACCATGTTCCAACAATCCCCCAACACAATCTTGTGACTCGTCCTGAGTCACTGTGGCCGCCATATAGTCATTTAGCCCTGTATGGCTTGAGTTGACTACCATTGACAAAGCCAGGTAAGAGGTCACCACACAGGGTAGCTGGCCGGACTACTCCACCATTCGTGATCTCATTAACAGTGTAGGGACCAAGCCAGTGCTGCCAGAATTTCCCTGGGTGTTTCGCAAATTAGCCATCATATAAAAGGATGAGATCACCTGCTACGAATGTCTTTTGGTTAATATGTCAATGATGCCAGGCTTTATCACGGGCTTTCTGAACCTGTTGATGAAAGTTAGTAATAAACCGATCTTCTTCCAATGCCAAAAGCTGCACAAGGTGCTCCTCTATGATATCTAGTTCTACCATATTTGTGAATGCTATGATACGTAGACTAGGAACAATGTATTTTATGGGCATAATGGCCTCCTTACCATAGACCATTCAGAAGGGGGTCCTACCTATCAACTTCTTGCAGGTCGTTCGGTAGGCCCACAGAACAGAGGGGATTTGAACATCCCAGCCACTACGATCAGCATTGCAAACCTTGGTTAATGTCTGTTCCAAAATTTTTTTATAAAAGCTTCAACCGCCCCCATTTTCCTGTGGATGGTATGGTGTACTCTTCACATGGTGGATCCAAAATTCCTCATTCAGGGCTTGAATCATTTGGTTAACGAAGTGCGTACCTCTTTCACTCATTAGGATCTTTGGGTAGCCAAACTTAGTCAGAATCTGTTGAAAGATGAAGTGCGCAGTAGTATTCGCAGTACAATCCTTCACCGCTTGTGCCTCAGCCCATCGAGTGACATAGCCAGTGGCAGTAATAATGTAGCACGCACCTTTTTTCTTGCCTGGAAGATTGATGGGTCCTATAAAATCAATGGCCCCTTTTTCAAAAGCTTGTAAATCCATTTGAGGCTATAATGGCATCTCATGTCGTCGTGAGGGTCGTCCGATTCGCTGGCACGTGTCGCATGATTTACAATAGGTATAATAATCCTGATGCAGGGTAGGCCACCATAACCCAACCCTCAAAATATTTTTTTCATTTCTCTCCCTGCATAGTGGCCTCCTATGACACCTTCATGTGCTTCTGCCAAAATGGCAGTTCATTCATGTTCCAGGAGATATCTGCGTAGTATTTCATCCTCGCCTAGCTTGTATAACTGACCGGCGACGATAATAAAGTCCATTGCCCAAGTAACCAACTCCTTCTTCTGTTGCACCGAATATTCTGCGAGGGCTATGCCTGTAGTGAGGAACTCAATGATATCAGCGAAGTGTGCATCAACAACCTTAATGGTGAACAGCTACACATCTGGTAAGCCTTCCTCCAAGTTAGTAGGTTATTCCCCTATATCAATGCGGGATAGATGATCCGGGCCCGCATTCAACCTTCTAGGCTTAACGATGATCTCAAAATCATATTCCTGAAATAGCAACAGCCAGCGGCAAATCTTCCCTCCCAACACAAGCTTGTTGACCACGTATTTCAAATCCAAATGATTAGTGAAAATTTTAAATTTTCCACCCAGTAGATAGTGCCGATAATTTTGTAACGCGTATACCATAGCCAATCCCTCTCGCTCAGTGGTAGAGTAGTTACGTTCTGCGCCCGAGAGTTTCTGACTCGCAAAGGAAACCGGGTGATCAATATCCCCCTCTCCAGATTGAGTTAGGACAGTGCCCAAGGCGACGCTTGACGCATCCACATGTACATGAAATTCCTTCAACCAATTAGGAAATATTATTATGGGTGCAGAGATCATCTTCTCCTTGAGCAGTTCAAATCTCTTCTAACATTCATCATTCCAAAAAAAGAAACATTTTTTTTAAGCAGTTTTTCCATGGGTGTTGTGTTTAGTTCGTACCCTTGAATGAATTTCCTGTAATAGCTCGTATGTCTAAGAATAGAACGCAGTTGTTTCTCCATTATTGGGACTGCAAGGTTTATAATTACGGCTACCTTTGTAGGATCAACCATCAACCCTTTCCGACATACTATGTGTCCGAGCAAGATTCTGAACAGTATACAAAAGATGCACTTCTTAATATTCAAGGAAATCTGGTGCTTCTGACATGCGTCCAACATCAATCGCAGGTTAGAGAAATGCTCCTTTACCAGGTCGAAGACTATCCAGTAATCGAAATAAACTTCTAGGAACTTATGAATAAACTCCTTGAATACAGTAACTATGACCCTTGAGAAAATAGCGGGTGCGTTCTTGAGACCAAAGGGCATGACTGTATACTAAAGGACCCCCATTCGGTCCCGAATGTAGTCTTACTGCGATCTTCAGGTGCGATTCGGATCTAGTGGTACCCTAAGAACCCATCGATGAAGGAATAGGGCTCCTGTCCACCCACGCTATCAAGGATTTCGTCGGAGAAGGGCGTAGGGAAGGGGTCATGGACGCAGGCATCATTTAACTTGTGAAGATCTACGCAAATGCTTATTTCCCCCTTTGTCTTCTTCTCCTGGATGACCATTGGACTTACCCAATCCGATTTCTCGACTAGTTCAATGATACCTGTGGTAATCATTTTGTCCAGTTCTTCTTTGACCTTTTTCTTATATTTATGATTCATTCGGTAAGGTTGTTGCTTGATAGGACGCGCCTCAGGTTTCAGAGTGATGTGCATAATGCCTAGGTCCCCTGTGATTCCTTTGAGCTCGGAAAAATTTGTCAGAAATAAGTCCTGATACCCGTAAGTAGTTCTGCAATTTTTCCTGTGGTTCCTTCATCCCAATAGTCCCCAATTTTAGCTAGCTTAGGGTGTTCTTTTGTCCCAATATTAACTTCGCGTAGCTTGAGAGATTGCATCACATCAATATTCTGCAGCGGAGGTCCCATAATGGTGCATTCCCCTTCAGATTCTGGAACAGAGACGTTTCGAGGATTATCTTCTTCTTCGTCTATTTCCAAGCTTCGGCAGTTGACTATGTCTTGCATCTGTGCTTCCCATGTCAGGACCACTGGTGTGGCTTGGTGGTGCGAGTTCTTAAATATTAATGTATCAATGTCTTGCAGAGCTTCGTCAAGCGTCTTCGTCCCCCCAATTAGTCTGAACGTTCCTATAAATTCCTCTTTTAGTATTTCCCAGTGGCGGGTGTGCTGATGTAACTCTGCATCTAAATACCAAGTAGCAGGTATAGGGCCCAAGGCATGAACAAATAGATGGACCCATTCTTCTGTAGTCTGGTCGGACCATTTGGTCATATAGGTACGCATATGCGCGTGGGGATCCCCGGGTCCAAGAAATATATCGGTGCATATGTCAGCTAGAGGGGAAAACTGCAGAATTATCCTATCCCGACACGTCTCCCAGTCTGGGAATGCTTTCTTGTGGGTATCCCACCATCATGCAGGCATCCCACACATAGCTAGATTAACGGCCCAGAGCCATCGTTCTCTTGGAACCCTAGCTTCCAGTG
Organism: Pinus albicaulis; assembly: GCA_034641835.2. Taxonomy (NCBI): domain Eukaryota; kingdom Viridiplantae; phylum Streptophyta; class Pinopsida; order Pinales; family Pinaceae; genus Pinus; species Pinus albicaulis. The sequence goes on along the minus strand of CM076584.1, from coordinate 626,219,108 downwards.
TTCTTAGGAATTCCTGGATGCCATCAGACTCATCAAAGTGGGGTAGATATCTCACCTTCGAAGAAATGCAGTAGAGGGCCCGTGCGACCTGAGGATATCGCAGCGCCGAGACATCATGCAACTGGTTTTGCCAACTCTCCAATTCCCCATCAGGGTCGAAAAATCATTCACTGTATTTCTCCCAATAGAGTACTCCTTATGTTGTGGGGTTAACCCAGTCTTTGTACTACGTAGTTAATTTGTAAATGTGATCTATTTCCTCCTCCTCACACATTGGTTCTGTATATCGTGCACCTTCGGCAGGATCTAGTGGTACTATTACGTGCGTACCATTATTCTCAAACACCATGTTGCGCTTTTTGAGATTGATGACACTCCCCATGTCTATAGCCCAGTCCAGTCCTAGGAGCGCAGGGTAGGGATCCACATCTTCCACAATTTCTATTACTTCAAAGTCAGCTAGGACTTTTACCCCTGTGATATCTACCATGACTTTCGGCAGTCTTCCCAGAGGGATGATATTTTGTTGAGTTTCCATTCACAACTGGATGGTGGACCATTCCAATTTAGGCTCTCCCATTCGTTGCCATGTTTTCTTTGGCAATACGTTCAGATCTAATCTCAGATCTAAAATAACTTGATCCATCTCGTAATCACCAATCTGCGCAGTCAACCGCATTTATCTTCCGGTGCATTTCTTAAACCTGTATAGCTTGTGTACATCCTTGGTCCCGGGAATCGGAGTGGACCAAGCTGTGTAGCTATGCATTAATTCTTGAAGGTTCTCTACAGCCTGTGGGTTGCGTAGCAGCTTCATACATGCCTGGAGAAAGGGCTCAACCTCCTCCTCTACCTTGAGGTGTGTCGGCATCTGTGCAGTAGCCACTATTGCTTCTTGTCTCCAGCTGATGTTCGATCCTTCCTGAGAGGTCGTAGGATCCTTGGCAGGTGCTTCCCTCACTCCCTCGGTAACCATCCCACTATGTGTTATGACTTTCACATTCGGGTCTATGTTTCTTGGCTCGCCTTTAACTCTCTGCACGTTCTGCGTAGGAGTGGGTTGTTTTTCCTGCATTTTTTCTATCAGGATCGGGTAGTCTTTAATCTCATGGTCCACCTGTCGAAAATATTTGTAGGATTACCTGGTGGGGTTGGGGCAGTCCCTTGCGAAGTGCCCTACCTCTCCACAGTTATAGCAGATCAGTTGCTCCCATCCTCATCACGCGCTTCCTCCCCAACCTCCACTGCCCCTTGCTGGGGAGCCACCAAAATTTGCGAGGGATCTCGGCAACACAGGGTCTGATTGTACCCTATAGAATTTCCCTTGATCTACAATCAAGTCATATGTGCGACAGTTCTACTCATCGTGTCTTACCGACCGGCAGAACCTGCACCACTATTGCTTCAGTTCGCCCATAATTAGCTGAGGGCACTAGGCCGTATCATGTAGTCCCGCTACCCGGCAATCATTGCATCATAACGCAGACCCGCTGGAGCCTGGACGTAGCGGACTAGGTCCTCCTGCCTACATGTAATCCGTCAATAGAGGACACTGGTCCTTTTTATGGCCAGATACTTGACATCGTATGCACCAGAGGTCTGCGCTAAATCCTTTTCCCCGTTCCATCTGTAGGCTCTGAATCTCCATGTGAATGGCTCCGAGCTGCTCTTGAATTTGATGTACTCCTCCTAAAGTGTCATATTTGGGCGCGGCTTCGAGTTTCATGGCAGCTTCCAAGGCCTTTTCCTACGATTTGAAGGTCTGGTGGCCCATTGGTATACGCAAGTGGGGTAGCAACATAGCAATGAACCATTTGATGTGTTGTTTGTCTTCGTACTTGAACCCTCCTTCCCTAATTTCTTTCTTTAATCGTTGATCGGCCTCCCACACTGATTCAGACGCACCTTGCTTGAATTCCTTTACTTCTGCTACCAACTGAGAGTAAGATTTTGGCTTCCAGAACTGTTGTTTTAAGGCGCCCTTAATATCTTGAATAGATGCACTCCCGTTTTGATATATGTACCACATATACCAGTCCAGAGCTCTCTCTTCGAAGGCTAGGGACAACTGCGCTCTCTTCACAGTATTGCTTACCACCCCCTATGCAGTCCATACCGAGTCGGCCATGAACCAAAATCGATCCATGTCCTCATTGGTCGCGCCTTTAAAGGTAGGTAATTTCACGTGTACTGCCATGTCTTCTTCTAGCGAGGTTTCGATTGAGGGCTTGTTCTCCCATGAGTATGATGTTGGGGTAAATGGCGGACCTTGCGTAGCTGCTCTTTTCAGCGAGCTATGGACAGAGTGATCGTTTTCTTGATTGGTTTGATAGTACTTACCGCTCCTTGTTGTAATTTCATCCAGAATGACGCTCATTCACTTCCGTGTTATATTTCCAGTATTCGCTTGTCAGTACCTAATCCATTTCTCAAAATGCTTTGGTCTCAGCAACGGAACCATTTGTTGGCTCGAGGGGTCCTGAACCAGGTTCGGAGTTCAAGGTTTGCCAACAAACCCCTATACTACTAGCTCTTTTGGCAATGACCTACTTGCGCAGGTCAAAGTCTCACTCGAAGTAGTATGGGTGGGTGCTGGAACCAGGTTTTTGCACCCTGAGAAAGGATAGGTAAGGCAAGCAGAGCTGCGTTCAGCCCTGTGATACCCAGATCGCCTTGTTCTGCACAGGGCCAAGGAGGTCTCTATTCGCATCCACGTGCACTAGATATATAATTATATACTTTTATGACAGTAGCATAATATTGCATAAACAGAACAGAACAGATCTAGATATAGAAGACACACTTACACAGATCTTTCGCAGCTTAAATATAGAATAAGAAAAATGCATTAATTACCAAGATTCACACAGATAGTACTCTAAGATTTAGTTTTCTATCAACCTTTCTTATTCATCAATTCATTAGTTCCTTCTTACAATCCCCTTCCCAGCCTGCGCACACATCAGCAGGGTCCGCACACAGCTGGACTCTGGATCTCCGCGCACACAGCCTACAGGATTCCTTTCCCCAAAAACCCAAACAGACAACTTAAACCACAATTCGCATCAATAGCTCTTCATTTCCTACCTTACAATACAAAATATTCCTCTATTTATAATAATCTACCCTAAACTTTCCTATGGTCCGCAAACCGTGGTTTTCGGACTCTTGGTTTACCCTTTTACCCATTGCAATGCTTTCGGGGCTTTGACCCACCCCAAAACCCCTGTGCTAGACTAAATCTAATCAAAAGTATTCAAATTTGGACCAGTTTCGCAACTCGTAGGGGACCCTGTTCCAACATTGGTGAATACAATTGTTTGGAATATTTGGGTCCCAAGTGCAGATATATGATTAGGTTATCTTAAGAAAAATAATTAAAGCAATGGGTTTGACTAGAATTTCCGAGAGAGCCTTTCTGATAAGGGTTATGGAAACTATATCTTTTATAGGTGTGAGAAAATCTTATAACTTAGTGGGTAGAGATTTGTCGAGTAAGATGAATGATTGATTATTGTTTTTTCTCTATTTTTCATTTAGTTACAATTGACCTATTAAGAGAGAAATTGTTAATGGCTATATATAAAGGACTTTCTAAATGATGATGACCTTCTAAATTATCACTTTGAGTCTTTAATAAGCCTGCAGTTTTATTTTATCTTTAAGCTTTGTCATCTCAAAATGTCAAAATAAAAGAAGTTTAGTTTCTCTTCACTTCACTTCACACACTAATTTTCTTCTCTGTCTAGTGACTAATAGACTATTGCAACACAACACACCATGGCTAATTAATCATTTCAACATCTCTAATAGAAGAAAACATGCCATGCCACAACAAATAGAACATTGTAAAACCTATTAAACTAACATCCCAAAACACAACACACCGTGACTAATTAACCATTTCAACATCTCCAATAAAACGCAACACACATGACTAATTAACAATTTCAACATCTCTAATAGAAGACAACACACCATGCCACAACAAAAAAAACACTATCAAACCTGCTAAACTAACATCCCAAAGCAAATTATTATAGTTTGTTTCTCAAAGAGAAAAAAAATCCAAATTGAGTTCTGCTTGTTGCTATTAGATCTGTAGGATCACATCTAACCTTAGTAGGCACTCTGAAATCGGCATAGAAACACCACTGATTTATGCACTAAGGAAAAATGGGGTGTTTTACATCCCAAGGGGGGAAGATTTTCATTACTTCTTTTACTGTGTCTTAGTGTAATTCTCCCACCTACATTAAAAAGGCCAATCATATTTTATTTATCTTAAATCTCAACATGATTCAAGAGTTGTGCTATTTTCACTTTACTATTTAAAATTGCCTTAATTTAGATAGTGAACCGTAGAAAGAGGGTGATGAAATTCAAATTTCATTTACAATCAAATTCTATGGTGTCTTGGGAACATTTATATGACATGATGATAAGATAGGTTGGCTTTTCAGAGAAGGAAATAAGTAAAATATGTCAATTTTTAGACAGTGAACCATAGAAAGAGGCTGATGAAATACACATTTCACTTGCAATCAAATTCTATGGTGTCTTGGGAACATTTATATGACATGATGATAAGATAGATTAGCTTTTCATAGAAGGAAATAATTAAAATATGTCAATTGGGTTTATTTTGGATGGTTGGGAGGGATGATTGTTATTTTTGTAATTTAAGTTTAATTCCTACAAGTAATATAATATTTTTTGTTGGAATGGCTTCTAGTCTTGTTGTTGAATCTACACAGTCTCTTAAATACCAAAAACATATATATTCCTCATCTAAAATACAAAGTTATTTTCCATATAATTAAAAAAAAAAAAAGTGGTTGAGGATGATGGAAAATGGAAACGAATGGGACTTCATATCAGACTTCTATGATTAGCAAAAATTTGTAAGTAGTTAATGACCATTTATTAAGTTATAATGTATGGTTATTAAATTCTGGTAATGGTTAATGTAGATTCCAATGTGCTTGGTCAATCCAAATATTTAGAGTCACCAAAAGGTTTAAGCTAAACTAACCTCGCAAATTCAGTGACCCAAACATTTAAGCGTTGTGAATAGTAGTAGCACCATTATTGGTCATTTCAGACAACATATAAAACCATCATTTTTCCAGGGTCATGCTATTAGGTAGAAAATTCTAAGTCACTGTTGAAAAATATGGCTTTGTAGGTGAATCTAGAAGCAGTTAGTTGTATTTGACAGGGGTGATTTTTGGAGTGACAACGATAAAGTTGAACGGGTCATGGTTAAGGAAGAAGGTTTTGGATCTTAATCCCTGCTAATGAGAAGCTTAAGAGAGTTGTTGCAAACCACTTCTGGAATCAAAAACCACTTCCAGTAACGCATATCATCTGATTCTGATCCAGGAATAATTTCATCATAAAAAACCTGAGAGGGACTAAAAATTACCTGAGAATTGTCCTCAATCAGCCTTTCCTTTGTCAAATCTTGATACATCTCCCTGTAACAAGAATTCTCTTGAAAATTATTGTGTTCCACCTGCAAAGTATTCATGCAGCGAATGTCATTCCAATCACCCTCCAACTTTCCAAACTAGTAAATTTGGGGCATATGCAACCCAAAACCCTCCATTTCCCTCATTATCAACGTAAATCTTGGGTTTATGCAACCCAAAATCTTCCACTACGCTCATCATCAGCGTAAATTTGGGACGTATGAAACCCAAAACCCTCCACTGCCCTCATTATCATTGCATTTATATGTCTCGTGTCCCCCCTGTTAAGCCATTTCTTGTCTGCCTCGGATACCTCCAGTCGTGTATTTAGAGGAGCAGCAGGCTGCACAACAATGATATTAGTTCTATCTTTACTTCATTTTTGTGAATGTGAAACCATCCATGAGGACTAAGCTAGCAGATCTTCTCAAAATTCGGGTAGTCAAGGGAACAGATCTAACCCCTCAAGATCATAAGAAGATCGACCCTTATGTTATGGTCAAGCTTGGTAACCAGGTCAGTATCACAACATCAGCGTAAATTGGGGGCGAATTCCCTTCCAAAACCCTCCAACTTAGTAAATTGGGGGCGAATACAACCCAAAACCATCCAAACCAGTAAATCGGGAGGCGAATCCAACATTTAATGTTTTATGCGCCCTTAGTTTTTTGGGCTAAAACATAATAATTAATTATTTTTAAAATAATTTTGGGGCTAACTATACAAAACTATACAAAAAGGGTTTTATATAAAAAAATTGCCTCTCCAAAATCTAAAACCCCTTAAATTTCGCCCTTGGGCTAAAATTCACACCTAAAATTTCCCCTGGAGTAAGTTGAGTTAATAGAAAGTAAACTACTCAATTAAACTCAAGTATATCGCTATTCTAGAACCAGATATCAGTTAAGTGATAGAAACTAGAGTTTAACTCCACTAGATAGTTAATTTTATTCATCAACTATTCCACAACTCAATACATGCCATCTAACTCGAATTAAATTATTATAACGTAGTGACATGCCACATCACATATGTTAACTGACAGCTAACTCAAGCAACTATGAGAATGAATTTGAATTATAATCTTTGATTAAGGCACAAGTCAAAGAATCCATCCTTTGCAACATTTTTAACACTCCCACTTAGAGAGGAAGGGCTTCTCGGAAGAACCTCATCCACCTGGATTTGTCTTCAACTCTATCAAGTTCTCTTCTCATGTAGCTACTCCCTATGAACTAGAGAGAGACATGTACCTTGAGTATTTGGGTGTCTACTTCTTGGTGCTAGGAGATTGAACTCTCGTCTAATTTCCCTTAACCAAATCCTCTTCCCACTTGGATCGTACTTTCCCTATACTATAAGTCTCTAACTGTGTGGATTCCTCCACTCCCCCTGGGATATGGTCCTCATCATCATCCTACTGGTTATCCCAATTTCCAACTATATTAGATTGAAATTGAGATACTGGTTGAGGCTCCATCCTGAGAGTTATATCCCACTCTCGATTAGCCACAACATTTTTAATATTAGAACTATTTGTCTTGCTTCTCAAGGTTGCACATGCATCCACCTCCAATTTTTACAGGTTCTTGATCTTGACACCAATTTGCTTCATTTGTACTAAAGTGGAATGCTTTAGGTAGGCCTTCCCTTTGCTGAAGACAACATAATACCCTTTGTCTTCAAGGACTGCTAATGCGCCAAGGTTATTCTTCAATCCTGGAACATACATCACTTTCTTGACGTTGAGAAGAGAGCCCAACTCCCACTTAAAGCTTATGTACTGACTCCTTTGGTTATGTATTTTCCATCATATCTAAGTTGGATATATAATTTCATATCTTTCTCCTCCAAACCGCCAAAGAAATATTTATCCCCTGTCAAGAGGAATGAAGCACGTAAGTCAATATACCACTCACTACCTCAAATTTAGATGGTCATGCAAGATATCAAAGGGAAATCCAATTTGAACTATGAAGAGAATGTTTCTCCTCCTCCTATTGTTGCATCATGTTTGTTATATTTCTTGCTTGGATATTTTGTAGCATAATTTCCAAACCTGTGACAATGAAAACACTTGATCTTAATAAGATCCTTATTTTCCTTTCCCCATTCAAAATAGCCTCGATTTTTCCTTGGGCATTCTTTCCCTTGGATTTATTCCCTTTGCAAACTAAAGGAAATTTATCCTCACCTTCTGACCCATAAGAGGCTCCATCCTTCATGTTCCTCCTTATCCCTTCTTGCACATGGACCTTATCTATCCCATTCACTGCATCCTGAAGACTATGCCAAGATTTTTTGAACCCAATAAGATCAAGGCTCACAAGATCAGATGTCTAAACTCTCTTGCCAACACCTCCATGTTCATCCCTCACTTGAGAAAACCTGGATATATTTGTAACAATGGTCTCATACTTTCCCATTCGAATGTTCCTTATTTTTTTTCTTCAAAGAAAGTTTCATGGCATCACTACTGCTTTCAAACATATCATTAAGAGCCTTCAACATCAATAATTGAGTTTTCATCCCATACAAATTTGGAACAATATGGTCTTTGACTCCTTCTAGGATCATCCTCCTAGTTTTGGCATTGTCCTTCTTCCATTGAGACAGGTGTTGTGCATATGATGCAATAGGTTTACGAATATAATTCTTGATGTATTCCAAAACCCCATTATCATCTAACACAAATTCCATATTGTCCTTCCATGCACAAAAATTCAAAGTCCCTTCTAGGGCACACTCTGTCCTGAAGCCATAGGATGACATGATTCTTGCACTTGTAAAATTTATGCACTAACCAATCATCTCTCCAATGCACTTTGAATATATTCAAAGAATTTTAAATATATCTTGTTTCCTACTCTGATACCATGTAGAAAATCCTTGAAATCTTGCAACTACTAATGATATCAAACTGATAACAAAAGCCACAAGATTTATCTACCAAAAAATTTTGGAAAGAAAACAATGAGTAGAAACAAAATCACACAGAGAACACTGAATTTATATTGGTAACCCAACAAGGAAAAACCCCTCAACTGAGTAATTTGATCTATTACATAAATCTGCTTCAATCTTGAAGCTCCCTATAATAATGATCAACTCTTCTCAAGCCTTCCCCTAAACTTAATAGAAATTTTTCCTATTTCCTTGGGCAATTCTCAAGAGAATTGCTCAAATTTCTTCTCAAGCTCTGCACACAAAAACATGTGTACCTTAATAAATACAATTTGTGCCTTCGTTAAATGTCAATAGGAAATTCAAATTACATGACCTACTAGGGCTACTTTTAGTAGTTGCAGCAGTTAACTAAGAATAAGTCGAGCTAATAGAAATTCAACTACTTAACTAAACTCAAGTCTATCTCTATTCTAGAACAAGAGATCAACTAACTCACAGACACTAGAGTTTAATTCCACTAGATAGCTAATTTTGGCCATCAACTAGTCCACAACTCATTGCACTCCCTTAGTGATAGACCACATTAATTGATAGCTAACTAAAGCAACTATGAGACTGAATTAGAAAGATCAACTAACTCACAAACACTAGAGTTTAATTCCACTAGATAGCTAATTTTGGCCATCAACTAGTCCACAACTCATTGCACTCCCTTAGTGATAAACCACATTAATTGATAGCTAACTAAAGCAACTATGAGATTGAATTATAATTGGCATTTTTAACTTAGAGACAACTTAAAGAAGACATTCCTTGAGACATTTTCAACAACTAAGTAAGATTAAAAATATAAATGTATAGACTCAATAGCGATTACTATCAACTAAAATATAATAAGACATAGTGATTACTATCAACTAAAAGACAATTAATTTTTATTATAAACATTTTTAATTTGTTAATATAAATATTATTTTTAAATCACTTCTCAAAATATATATATATATATAATAATTTAATAATTTTTAATAAAACTCCATTAAAAATTAGTAATATTAAAAATAAATAATAAAATAAAATATTAATATTAATATTTAATTAAAATATCACTGAGTTAGGATTTCCTTATAAGTAAGATTAGTTGCAGTATGAACATGGCCAAAACTTAGAACTTAAATAAATGAGTGCCAGTAAGATTTTGTTATTTTGAATGTGCAAGTAATTATTTTTTTAATGTTATTGTTATTAAAAAATATATTTTATTTTATCTTTCATCTTCATAATTATTAATATAAATATATTTTTAAATTTTATTATTAATATAAATATATTTTTAAAAAATATTATTATTATTATGATATAAATATATTTTAAAAATTTATTATTATTATTTATATTGGATCATTTTAAAATCAAAATTATAATTTATTTAGCTTTAGCCATATTTATTATAAGTTTATATAAATTAAATAATTAATAAAAAATGAATATATGATTTTGGATTTACTAATGTTTACACGAATCAAATCTCTCAAGATGCAATCATATTTTTGAATGAGTTTATGTTAATTTTGAACGGCACACTAATAAATTCTTTTAGCTATAAGAAATTGTCATATTTATTATAAGTTAAATAATTAATAAAAAAATGAATATATGATTTTGGATTTACTAATGTTTACAGGAATAAAATCCCTCAAGATGCAATCATATTTTTGAATGAGTTTATGTTAATTTTGAACAACACAATAATAAATTCTTTTAGCTATAAGAAATTGAAGAAATAACAAATCTCCCTCATGTGTAATTAGAAAACACATATTCATGAAATAAAAACTCTATCACTCTTTCTCTATATATTTGACATTAATTTGTTTTTAATAAACATACATGCTAATATATGTAATTTATAATTCACATAAAAAAAATGTTATTAATATTTTTTAAGTATTACATATCAACAATCTATTAAAAATAGAAATATATTATACATTTTTAATGGGAAATAAAATTATAAAGAAATATTTAATTTAAACATTGAAATATTATATTTATAGTTAATAAGAATTTTTTTGTTATTAATATATTTATATTATAAATATTGAAAGAAAAATATAATGAATCACACATCATGTTATTTATTTTTAATTTTTTTTACTTTCAATACTTTTTTTCTATATAAAATCAAGGTAGATATTGGATTATTTCATTTAAATTTTATTTTATTTTTAATGTAAATTTTATTTTATTATGAATAAATATAATGTTACTTAGCAACATCTTCCTATAATAGGTGTATAACATCTCTGGGAACAATAACACACTTATATATTTTAGGAAAATAAACGTCTATATTTGTATGGTTGTTCATGTGTATAAGGTAAATTAATTTATATATTTAATTATTTATTTGATTTTAGAAAAAAATAAAAATTAAAAATGAATTATGTGAAATGAGTTTTATGGAAGATTCTTATTACTTTTGTGTTTTTAGCTTTTAATCTAATATATAGATAATTAAAAATTATCATATATATCATATATGATAATTATCAATATCATATATTTTGGATAATTATCAATCTCTTCTATTGTTTATCTGACCCCATGCTAGATTTTCATGCTCCTTTACAGCTCATATGTTTATGTAAAGCTTCACAGTTGTTTAGTGCCAAGGACCTATTTGGTACATAAGACTGCCCCCAATACTTGCAAGCCATGGTGCATGATTGGCCTTGTCTTCCTATTATGATGGAAAAATCTAAAATCTCCATTTATATTCTGAGCCATGCCAATTAACCCAATTATATTTTTGTCTAAGGTAATCATCACTAGGTGCTCTGGTCAGACACCACAATTGACTAGATAACAATTCAAGCCAGAGACTTCTTGTTACATTAGTAACATTAAACAATGGTTGACGGTATCTTATATATACCTAGATACAAACAAGAACATAATTGTCATTTCACTCGATATTTTCGTACAAGGACACAACCAATAACATAACTCATCATCCAGAATAAAAATACGAAATACAAGCCATCATATTCATTCTACATGTAATGCCATCAGAACCATTTCATTATTCAATCAACCACATTATCCACCAAGAGAGTGAACTCTATCTTGTTCAATGCTCATTCATTGTTTTTTGGAATGTACATTCTTGTTTTCCAACAAGAACTTAAAAGATCAAAATATTTATGCTTTCTCAACGCAACACCAAGAGAGTGAACTCTATCTTGTTCAATGTTCATTGATTGATTCTTGGAATGTACATTCTTGTTTCCCAACAAGAACTTAGAAGATCAAAATATTTATTCTTTCTCTAGACAACAGTAAAGACAAAAATTTCAAGGATTATCATCCTTGGTCTTGGATATAAGTGGTTACCATTAACCATTTTCATTAACCTTCTGGGGTTTCCTTGCATAGTCACAATTCCATTATTTGATGTACAACCATCAACCATCCATGTCCAATTCTAAAAGTATCGACATGATTCAGTGCCAATTAGAGAATAAAAGGTAAAACACATACTTCACAGTTGTAATGTTGTTGGTTTTGAACAAGATCTCTTTCTTTCAAAGAAATACATAGATTTTTGTAAACAAACCTTCACATGCCTCATGTCAAGAATGTGTGAAAACTGTATTATTTATCAGTCCATACATATCTTATCCTCTAAACAACCAAATAAATTTATTTCAATTTTAAAATACTACTTGTAATAAAAACACATCTTCAAAAGACATATCCACAAGGAAACAATGCCACCATTAAACTCCCAATGAAACTTGTTTTACATCTACACAAAGGTTTATTCTTTTTTTTATTGTTCTCGATATATTTCATGTGTGCCTTTCCCATGTAGTGATTTGTATAATGATAGCATAGACACATTCAATTTTAAACATAGAAATTAGTTTCATGCCCAAAAATTAAATTTTATTCATCCTTTTGATAATTTCCTACTCAAATTCAGTTGGTAAAAGAAAATACAACATACACAAGGCAACCCAGAGGTATTCATCTATGCCCGAATCATTTTACCAATACGTTGGGTGGCTTCAAATAATTTCTTCAACCAGTATGAATGCACGTTGCATTAAAAATTTGAATCTACAGTGAATAATAGGATACCTAATCACACTTTATCCAAGAATTCAACACAATGATGTATGACATATATTTAAGGAATTCCTTGATGGTAATTGTAAATATGAAAAACATATCCTAGCATATTTTATTATACATCAAAATCATCGATTACTCAAGTATTTAAAATAAAATGACCAACACTGTTAAAATACAAACAATGTGCATAAAAATTCAAATGTCATTGCAACCCAAAGTATTGCAAACTGATTGGAAAATTTCACAGTTAGAAGACCTCTAAGTGACAGTCTCATGTCTCAACTTCAAAGGAAAGTTTTCATAGATGTAAAATACTTTATTGTACTATAATACATACTCTGGGAAGTCATAGTAATATCCATGCCTATAAACATCATGCACATAGTTGTAGAAAGACATAATTTTGATTCTCAAGGATTGGCACGGGATTCCTCGAGATAAAACAAGCTAGAATACCAGCGTTTTAAAGGGATTTGGCTATCATTTTGTAACAAAATTTTACATATAAATAATTTCTAGACGCAGGGCCATGAGCAAGTAGAGAAAATGCAATCACAATGAATCAAGTGAAGAATACATTAATAATTCCCAAGGAAATTTGTCTATTCATATCTTGTCATGTTATTCACACCTATCCATAAATACCAGCAAGAAGCTCATTTTGGCCAGCAAGAAGGTCTATTCAAGATCAAAAACATGAGCCTCAATACAACTAAGAAGGCTGCATAAGAAAGCTTAGTTAGGACATGTTTTAAGAGTAAGTTCAAGGCTTGATATGAGAAATATTTCAGCCGAGTTGAATTGTTTCCATGACCATTCTAATCCAGAGAAAAGGGGAGCACCAATATCACATAAACGAAGTATTTGAGGGGTGTGACAAAAGGCTGATATGGGGCATCTTCAAGGACATATCACTTGAACTATCTGAAATTGGTCATCCTTTATAACATGACATATTGCAATTTGTTGAAGTATGAAGCTAAATTACACTATTGTTTAATTGTTTGGCTATGTACATTGCAATCTTAGATTCAAATCTATACCCTGAAGACCAGAATTTAAGCAGTGATAAGTTAATTTCTTTTACAATAAAAATTCATTTTTATTTCTTTTGACAAATACAATTACATCATGACTTAAATGAAATTACGAAGGCCGACACTAATTACATTCTTCAACATTTTGCACCTATTTGAGGTTATTTCATGGGAATTTCAAGGGCTTGTTTTCACGCTCGAACATGGATCTTCCTAAGGCAACTTCTCCCCCCCCCCCCACCCCCTTGAGGCATAATCATAATCCTGTCTAAGTCTAGTTAAGGCACTCTTGAGGCTAGTTTTCACATCTTCTTACAAGTTATTTCACATCAGTCCTGAGGCTTATTTCGGCCTCCCTCTTGTGGATATTTCAAGGGTTTTTCAAAGGCACATATGAGGAAAAATTTTGTTGTATCTATGGATGAATTGAAAGCTAAATTTATGTCATAATTGAAGGCTAGTTTTCACACTAATCTAAGGTCTATTCAAGACATTTTTCAAGACCTAGCTATGTGATTCACACCTATTTTAGGGCTCATCTCAGCTCCTTCTTAAGACAGTTATAAAATATCAATTCATTCCCCATTGTGGCTAGGGAGATCTCACTACAAAGGTATTTTGTGACTCAAATCAAGGCTAGTTTATTAGTAAATTAAGGTCTGTCAAAGGAAGCTCATTTTGGCCAGCAAGAAGGTCTGTTCAAGATCATAAACATGAGCCTCAATACAGATACGGAGGCTGCATAAGAAAGATTAGTTAAGGCCTGATATGAGAGTAAGTTCAAGGCCCAATTTGAGAAAATATTGCAATTGAGTTTGTAACGTCTCTATTTTCACATCAATTTTTTTTTCTACACTATTTCGTATTAAGGTAGATGATTGTTCGTCATACTTCGACGTATTTAAGCCATCAAAAATACCTTGTTATACCATTTCCTCTTTTCATCTATAAATTTAACACTTGAACTGATAGTCAACTTGACTACATCATTTCTATTTCATTTATGAAACCCTCCCTTTACAAAATCTCCACAGCATATATATGAATGGGATTCTAAGGTTGAGGAATTAGTCCTTACTTATTCTCCATGGTAATTTTGTATTAATTTTGTATTTAATAGTTGTTTTCTTTCACTAACTATTATTACCACTTCCCAACTTCACATCCACTTTAATTTCCATTAACAAATATATTATATAATATCTACCTTTATATTTCATTAACTAATTTAATATGAATATAAAATGTGAATCGAACCCTCTATACGACTCCTTCCATTTCCCATGGAGTTAAAGGTGATTACCACATATTGTTTAACACATTATTTTAACACATATTGTTTATCCCTTAGTTTACCACGAGAATTCAACCTTCGTAACATTGCCACATTTTTCCTTACAATTAATATACCAAGTTAAGTTATAAGCACACATTAACCATTGATATGATGTTGCCATGGTTTTAAGTATGGTATATCCCGCTTCATTTAATTCTTGATAACAACCGTAGCCCTTATTAATTCGTCTGTCATATTGATTAGCCAGGCTTGAAGATCGATGGTTTTAGAATTTCGAAGACTTAATACTTAAATGCTTCACTGTATATTCATAACACCAAATCATTGTAATTGATTTACCTCGAGATTCATTGGTCTTTAATTCATGGTACTTAGTCACATGGGTAGTTTGGTGACTATATTAACCAATTCCATCTGAGGGAAAATTTCGTTCAACCACAGAATTACGCCAAGTGGAGGGCGAGGATTGATTCTAAGTTAGGGTTTTTTTTTCAGGTACTTGCAAAATCCCCAGTTCAAAAGTAATATACCTCTATTAATCTTTCACTTTCCAATTCAACTGTTGAACCTAATTCTATCCAAGTTGGTCCAATTCCTTGTTGGGCTCCTAACATGCAAACATGCATAAAATTGTCAATGGACTTTATAGTTTATAAAAAGGGAAATTTTTCCTCATTGTATAATTCAGACATATATATCATGTAATTAACTTGGAAAGTTCAATAACCTAACATTTAATCATATATGGTTGTATCATATATATATATATAATGGATTTCTTTCTTTTTGTATGAATATTTTTCCTAATTAGCATTTCTTTTACAATATCACATTATATATTTTCAGAGTGGAATGAATTCCTTTTTGGTTTTTTAGTATTCAGAGATGAACTTTCTTATTTGACAGTACTATCATGTAAATATTTGTATGCTATAATTTCATCATAGAAATAGTCTCATTTTCATTTTTCCTATACTTAGTGTATCTCCTCTATGATAGTTTTCTTAACATAATTAATATAAATGCATCTTGAATAAATACTATTCTTCTGCAAGTATAATGTTTCAGAATTAACACTTCACCATTCTCATTATATTATAGCATAGGTTTTGGTTTGACTATACTGTTTACTTACTTTTGTACTAGTTCTATAATGAAATTTTCTGAATTGTAAATAACTACTAGACAGACTTATAAATGGAATATCAGTTTCCTATGAGGTACCTAACCTCAGATTTAAACCCTTTCACTGGGTGTATACATTCTGAGATTTGGTCATCTACAGAGTTATGTTTGTACAACACTACATAACCGACTATTTTACTATAGTCAAATGTGTTCAATGTATAGACCCTCCTAGTTTATTTCCAATTCCTCTTAATACCACAGCATAGGCACATATTCCTATTCAGAATTTAATACATGTCTATTCTACTTTTTTTTCTCAGTAACTCATAACAGAACTAATGTAAAATTTAAACAGATCAAATTAACTGTGTGTACCACTTAATGTAAAATAGGTTCCTCCCAACCTTAGAGCTCTTTCTCCACATCTCACCCCCGAGCAGAGATCCTTTTCTCGAGCAATAGACAACCCTTTTTCTATCCCGAATAAGCTTATTTAAGCTTTCTTTTCCCCCAGCCTATTTCCCTTAACTGCATCTAGTTAAATCAGGATGTTTCTTTCCTGTGTGCCTAGGCTTTCCCTTTGTTTCTTCCACAAAGGTACTTTAAAGCTAGCTTTTCTGCTTTCTAGCTTTATTCTACCTCTTCCTAGTAATTTCCTCTTTACTGGGGCAACTTTTTTAGATTTTTATCTCCAATATAAATTCAGTATTTAATTTATTTCTTCCAAATATTTTTGGAAGACTGGGAAAGTCTCACAACCTTATCCATCCTCATGGATTTGGTTTCTAGATCTCTAATCATAACCTATTCTTTGCACATAAATTTCCATTTTATTTTATTAACTAGAAATAATAAAATAAATTCACACAATTGTTTTCCATTGGGGTCCACTGTACCCTTTTGGAATTATTCAAATGTCTACTAAAAGCATAGAAACTAGGGATATTAC
The DNA here is from genome assembly GCA_034641835.2 of Pinus albicaulis. NCBI lineage: Eukaryota > Viridiplantae > Streptophyta > Pinopsida > Pinales > Pinaceae > Pinus > Pinus albicaulis. Next base: position 626,202,176 of record CM076584.1, on the reverse strand, counting down.
AGAGTTGATGTGTTTCCATGACCATTCTAATCCAGAGAGAAGGGGTGCACCAATATCACAGAAACACATTATTTGAGGGGTGTGACAAAAGGCTGATAAGGAGCATATTCAAGGAAATATCACTTGACCTATCTGAAACTAATGCAATTTTCTGAAGTATGAAACTAAATTACACTATTGTTTAATTGTTATGCTATGTACATTGCAAGCCTAGAATCAAATATATACCCTGAAGAGTAGAAGCTAAGCAGTGAAAAGTTAATTTATTTTACAAAAACAAACATTTTTCTTTCTTTTGAAAAATACAATTACATCATGACTTAAATTAAATTATGAAGACCGACACTAGTTACATTCTTCAACATTTTGCACCTGTTTGAGGTTATTTTGTGGGAATTTGAAGGGCTTGTTTTGATGCTTGAACCTGCATCTTCCTAAGCCAACTTTAGTCCCCCCCTTGAGGCCTAATCATAATCATGTATGAGTCTAGTTAAGGCCCTCCTGAAGCTAGTTTTCACATCTTCCTACGGGTTATTTCACATAAGTCCTGGCTTATCTCAACCTCCTTTTTGTAGAGATTTCAAGGGTTTTTCAAAGCCACATATGAGGTAAACGTTTGGTGGATCTATAGACTGATTGAAGGCTAAATTGATGTCATAATTGAATGTTTATTCATGATAGAAAACATGATCCTATTCTAGGGCTCGTCTCGACCCCTTCTTGTGACAATTATCAAATCTCAATTCATTCCCCATTGTGGCTAGGAAGAGCTCAGTACAAAGATATTTTGTGACTCAAATCAGGGCTAGATTATCAGTAAATTAAGGTTTGTCAAATGAATCTTATTTTTGCCAGCAAGAAAGTCTATTGAAGATTAGAAACCTGAGCCTCAATACAACTACGGAAGCTGCATAAGAAAGCTTAGTTAAGGCCTATATTGAAATTAATTTCAAGGCCTGATCTGATAAAATATTGCAGCCGAGTTGAATTATTTCCATGACCGTTCTAATCTAGAGAGAAGGTGTTCACCAATATCACAGAAACGCGGTATTTAAGGGGTGTGAAAAAAGGCTCATAGGGGGCATCTTCAAGGACAGATCACTTGACCTATCTGAAACTGATCATCCTCTATAACATGACCTATTGAAATTTTCCAAAGTATGAAGCAAAATTACACTATTATTTAATTGTTAATGTTATGTACATTGCAAGCCTAGAGTCAAATATATACCCTAAAGAGAAGAACTGAAGCAGTGATAAGTTAATTTATTTAACAAGTTAATTTCTTTTACAATAAAATTTCATTTTTATTTCTTTTGACAAATACAATTACATCATGACTTAAATGCAATTATGAAGACCAACACTAGTTACATATTTCAACATTTTGCACCTATTTGAGGTTATTTCATGGGAATTTGAAGGACTTGTTTGCATCTTCCTATGGAAATCCGGCCCCCCCTTGAGGCCTAATCATAATCGTGTCTGAGTCTAGTTAAGGCCCTCCTGAGGCTAGTTTTCACATCTTCCTACGAGTTATTTCAGATCGGTATTGAGGCTTATCTTTGCCTCCTTTCTGTGGAGATTTAAAGGGTTTTTCAAAGGCACACATTAGGTAAACTTTTTTTTAGATCTATGGACTGATTGAAGGCTAAATTGGAGTCACAAAGGTATTTTGTGACTCAAATCAGGGCTATTTTATCATTAAATTAAGGTCTGTCAAAGGAAGCTCATTTTGGCCAGCAAGAAGGTCTATTCAAGATTACAAAACTGAGCCTCAATCATTTAGTACAAAAGCATAGACCTTGCATGAACTTTACATCTTTGTCTGGAGAGTTGGATTGGACATTATTTGTAGTAATTTTCAGGAGAATCCTCATGTGATCAGGTTCCCCTCTACCAAGAGTAATTGAAACTTGCTATGAATAGACATTCTTCAAGTCTACTGCTATTTTTTATATCTTTTTGTCTTCTAGATATGCAAGTGTGTCGCATTTATCATTTTTTAAGGAGCACCTTATGAACCTTAAGTCACAGTATTTGTTTTTGGGATAGTTCATGAAAAAATTATTGTTCGTGTATTTAAATTATTTAACCAGAATCCGTTGAATTCTGAAACTTGGATCTTGATATGATCACTTAAAGTGGGAATTAGTCATTTTTTTCTCTTTGTGTGATCTGTTTCTTTCTGTTTTCGAACCCCTACTATTTGATTGAAAACTCACCTGTAATCCTTAGTCGTTAAAGAGTCATTGATGGCACATTTTGTGGTGGTGTATGATTAGGATTTGGCATGATTTTTGAAGGAAAAATCACAATTTTTTCACCTGTGGGATTCATGAAAAGTTGAATTGTATATACTACGTTCTATAAAAAGATGTAAATTTTTGAACTACTTTATTTTCTAGGTTTAATCTCAATACCAATCATTATTTTCATGAATCATTGCTTTTGTCCTTGACATGTATAATCTTGACAATAATGATGGCAATGCAAGTTGTTCTTTGTCTGAATGATCGTGAATAAAACATAGATAGGGTATGATCAGAGGGACAATGTGAACAGAGTTTCTTAGTTGAGATTGTGCATGCAACTATGTTCAAATACTCCCGCAAAAAGTAAAATAAATAGTGTGTTAGTTTATTATAGGTGATAGAGTTGTTGGACTTCTACACCTTCAAGAAAGCATGAACCATGATGAGTGATTGAAGCATGTGTTGTACTCAAAGAAGAGGTGGTCCCACCATACTAGTAATTGGCATTTTAAAAAATGACATGCTAAAGAGATTCTACATTGCAACAAATGCATGTTTTCTTGGTTAGTGAATGAGAAGGTGAAGTGTCACATGTGAGTCAAAGAAGTTACCCTGTACAGTAGGACAATCCTATTTTTTGTTTTATTGATTAATAAATATATCATAAATGGCAAGTACAGGGAGAGATATTTTAACCTTACATATCTCCAATGTAAGAGAAAAGACTCCCCATTTATCATCAATTATCCCCACAGAACAATCCTCATAGCTACCAATATGGTGGAAAATATATAATTTTGTCTTTGGATGATCATTTAGAGTTACATGGATTTTTTTTGGTGAATACAATGGTTTGGAAGATTTGGGTCCCAAGTGCAGATATATGATCAGGTTATCGTAAGAAAAATAAGTAAAGAAGTGGGTTTGACTAGAATTTCCAAGAGAGCCTTTCTAATAAGGGTTATGGAAACTGGATCTTTTATAGGTATGAGAAAATATTAGAACTTAGTGGGTAGAGATTTGTTGAGCGAGATGAATGATAAAAATTGTTTTTTTCTCTATTTTTCATTTAGTTACAATTGACCTATTAAGAGAGAAATTGTTAATGGCTATATATAGAGGAATTTCTAAATGATGATGACCTTCTAAATTATCACTTTGAGTCTTTAATAAGCTTGCAGTTGTATTTTAGCTTTAAGCTTTGTCATCTCAAAATGTCAAAATAAAAGAAGTTTAGTTTCTCTTCACTTCAATTCACACACTAATTTTCCTCTCTCTCTGGTGACTAATAGACTATTGCAACACAACACACCATGACTAATTAACCATTTCAACATCTCTAATAGAAGACAGCACACCATGCCACAATAAACAAAACATTGTCAAACCTGCTAAACTAACATCCCAAAACACAACATACCATGACTAATTAACCATGTCAACATCTCGAATAAAAAACAACACACCATGACTAATTAACCATTTCAACATCTCTAATAGAAGACAGCACACCATGCCACAACAAACAAAACACTGTCAAACCTGCTAAACTAACATCCCAAAACACATTATTGTAGTTTGTTTTTCGAAGAGAAAAAAATCTAGATTGATTTTTTCTTGTTGCTATTAAATTTTTAGGGTCTCATATAACTTCAGTAGGCACTCTGAACTTGGCATAGCAACACCACTGATATATGCACTAAGGAAAAGTGGGGTGCTTTACATCCCAAGTGGGGAAGATTTTCATTACTTCTTATAATGTGTCTTAGTGTAATGCTCCCACCTGCATTAAAAAGGCCAATCATATTTTATTTATCTTAAATCTCAACATGATTCAAGAGCTATGATATTTTCAATTTACTATTTAAAATAACCTTAATTTAGATAGTGAACCATAGAAAGAGGGTGATAAAATTCACATTTCACTTGCAATCAAATTCTATGGTGTCTTGTGAACATTTATATGACATGATGATAAGATAGATTGGCTTTTCAGAGAAGGAAATAAGTAAAATATGTCAATTTTTAGATAGTGAACCAAAGAAAGATGGTGATGAAATTCACATCTCACTTGCAATCAAATTCTATAGTGTCTTGGGAACATTTATATGACATGATGATGAGATAGATTAACTTTTCACTGAAGGAAATAAGTAAAATATGTCAATTGGGTTTATTTTGGATGGTTGGGAGGGACGATTGCTATTTTTCTGATTTAAGTTTAATACCTGCAAGTAATATAATAATTTTTTTGGAATGGCTTCTATTCTTGTTATTGAATCTACACAATCTCTTAAATACCAAAAACATATATATTCCTCAGCTAAAATTTAAATTTATTTTCCATATAATTAAAAAAAAAAAAGTGGTTGAGGATGATGGAAGCTGGAAAGGAATGGAACTTATTATCAGACTTGTATGATTAGAAAAAATTTGTAAGTAGTTAATGACCATTTATTAATTTATAATGTATGATTATTAAATTTTGGTAATGGTTAATGTAGATTCCAATATGCTTAGTCAATCCAAAGCTTTAAAGTCACCAAAAGGTTTAAGCTAAACTAACCTCGCAAATTCAGTGACCCAAACGTTTAATCGTTGTTAATAGTAGCAGCACAGATATTGGTCATTTCAGATAGCACAGCAAACCATCATTTTCCCAGGGTCATGTTATTAGGTAGACAATTCTGAGTCACTGTTGAAAAATATGGCTTTGTAGGTGAATCTAGCAGCAGTTAGTTGCATTTGACAGGGGTGATTTTTGGAGTGACAACGATAAATTTGAACGGGTCATGGTCAAGGAAAAAGGTTCGGGATCTTAATACCTATTAATGATAAGCTTAAGAGAGTTGTTTCAAACCACTTCTGGAATCAAAAACCACTTCCAGTAATGCATATCATCTAATTCTGATCCAGGAAGAATTTCATCATAAAAAAAACTAAGAGAGACTAATATTTAACTGAGCATTGTCCTGAATCAGCCTTTCATTTGTCAAATCTTGATACGTCTCCCTGTAACAAGAATTCTCTTGAAAATTCTCATGTTCCACCTGCAAAGTATTCATCCAACGAATATCATTCCAATCACCCTCCAACTTTCCAAGCCAGTAAATATGGGGTGTATGCAACCCGAAACCCTCCATTTCCCTCATTATCAGCATAAATCTAGGGCATATGCAACCCAAAACCCTCCAATTCCCTCATCATCAGCATAAATATGGGGCATATGCAACCCAAAACCCTCCACTTCCCTCATCATCAGCGTAAATCTGGGGCGTATGCAACCCGAAACCCTCCGCTACCCTCATTATCATTGCATCTATATGTCTCATGTCCCCCCTTCTAAGTTGTTTCTTTTATGCCTCGGATACCTCCTGTCTTGTATTTAGAGGAGCAGTAGGCTGCAAAGAAACGAGATTAGTTATGTATTTACTTCATTTCTATGAATATGAAACCAGTCATGAGGACTGAGCTAGCAGGTCTTCTCAAAATCCGGGTATTCAAGGGAACAGATCTAACCCCTCAAGATCACAAGAAGATCGACCCTTATGTTGTGGTCAAGCTTGTTAACCAGGTCGATATCACAGCATCAGCGTAAATTGGGGACGAATGCCCTTCCAAAACCCTCCAACTTAGTAAATTGGGGGCGAATACAACCCAAAACCGTCCAAACCAGTTAATTGGGAGGTGAATCCATAATTTCATGTTTTATGCGCCCTTATTTTTTTGGGCTAAAACATAATAATTAATTATCTTTAAAATACTTTTGGGGTTAACTATACAAAAATGGTTTTATATAAAAAAATCGCCCCTCCAAAATCTAAAACCCCTTAAATTTCGCCCTTGGTCTAAAATTCGCCCCTCAAATTTTCCCTGGAGTAAGTTGAGTTAATAGAAAGTAAACTACTCAATTAAACTCAAGTATATCTCCATTCTAGAACTAGAGATTAGTTAAGTGATAGACACTAGAGTTTAACTCCACTAGATAGTTAATTTTATTCATCAACTATTCCACAACTCAATACATGCCATCTAACTCAAATTAACTAATTATAACTCAGTGACATGCCACATCACATATGTTTACTGACATCTAACTCTAGCAACTATGAGAATGAATTTGAATTATCATCTTTGATTAAGGCACAAGTCAAAGAATCCATCCCTTGCAACATTTTCAACACTCCCACTTAGCAAGGAAGGGCTTATCGGAAGAACCTCATCCACCTGGAATTGTCTTAAACTCTATCAAGTTCTCTTCTCATGCAGCTAATCCCTGTGAACTAGAGAGAGACATGTACCTTGAGTATTTGGGTGTCTCCTTCTTGGTGCTAGGAGACTGAACTCTTGTCTGATTTCCCTTAACCAAATCCTCTTCCCACTTGGATCATACTTTCCCTATACTATAAGTCTCTAACTGCATGGATTCCTCCACTCCCCCTGGGATATGGTCCTCATCATCATCCTACTGGTTAGCCCAATTTCCAACTATATTAGATTGAAATTGAGATACTGGTTGAGGCTCCATCTTGAGAGCTATATCCTGCTCTTGATCAGCCACAAAATTTTTACTCTGAGAACTCTCTATCTTGCTTCTCAAGGTTGCACATGCATCCACCTCCAATTTGTACAAGTTCTTGATCTTGACACCAATTTTCTTGATTTATATTGAAGCAGAATGCTTGAGGTAGGCCTTCCCTTTGTTGAAGACAACATAATACCCTTTGTCTTCAAGGATTGCTAATGAGCCAAGGTTATTCTTCAATCCTGGAACATACATCACTTTCTTGAGATCGAGAAGGGAGCCCAAATCCCACTTAAATATTATTGTACTGACTCCTTTGGTTATGTGTTTTCCATCATATCTAATTTGGATATATAATTTCATATCTTTCTCCTCCGAACCACCGAAGAAATATTTATCCCCTTTCAAGAGGAATGAAGAATCTAAGTCAATATAGCACTCACTACCTCAAACTTAGATGGCCATGCAAGATATCAAAATGGAATCCAATTTGAAATGTGAAGAGAGTGTTTATCCTCCTCTTGTTGTTGCATCACGCTTATTCTATTTCTTGTTTGGATATTTTGTAGCATAATTTCCAAACTCATGACAATGAAAACACTTGATCTTAATAAGATCCTTATTTTCCTTTCCCCCATTCAGAGTGGCCTCGGTTTTTCCTTGGGCCTTATTTCCCTTGCATTTCTTCCCTTTTCAAACTAAATCAAATTTATCCTTATCTTCTAACCCATAAGAGACTCCATCCTTCATGTTCCTCCTTATCTCTTCCTGCACAAGGTCTTACCATAGTCTCTCTCAATTATCGACCTTATCTCTGCCATTCAGTGCATCCTGGAGAATATGCCAAGATTTGTGAAGCCTAATAAGATCAATTCTCACAAGATCAAATTTCGAAACTATCTCTCCAACACCTCCATGTCTGTCCCTCACTTGAGAAAACCTGGATATATTTGTAACAATGGTCTCATACTTTCCCATTTGAATGTTCCTTATTTTTTTTCTTCAAAGAAAGTTTCCTGGCATCACTATTGCTTTCAAATAGATCATTAAGAGCCTTTAACATCAGGAATGGAGTTTTTGTCCCATGCAAATTTGGAACAATATGGTCTTTGACTCCTTCTAGGATCATCCTCCTAGTTTTGGCATTGTCCTTCTTCCATTGAGACAGGTGTTGTGCATATGATGCAATGGATATACGAATATAATTCTTGATGTATTCCAAAACCACATTATCATATAACACAACCTCCATTTTGTCCTTCCATGCACAAAAATTCAAATTCCCTTCTAGGGCACACTCTGTCCTCAAGCCATAGGATGATTCTTGCACTTGTAAATTTCTACACTAACCAATCTTCTCTCCAATGCACTTTGAATATAATCAAGGAATTTTAAATCTATCTTGTTTCCTACTCTGATACCATGTAGAAAATCCTTGAAATCTTTCAACTGCTAATGATATCAAACTGATAACAAAAGCCACAAGATTTATCTACCAAATAATTTTGGAAAGAAAACAATGAGTAGAAACAAATCACACATAGAACACTGAATTTATATTAGTAACCCAACAGGGAAAAACCCCTCAACTGAGTAATTTGATCTATTACATAAAATATACTTCAATCCCGAAGCTCCCTATAATAATGATCAACTCTTTTCAAGCCTTCCCTTAAACTTAATAGAAATTTTTCCTATTTCCTTGTGCAATTCTCAAGAGAATTGCTCAAATTTAAAAACATGTGTACCTTAATAAATGAAATTTGTGCCTTTGTTCAATCTCGATAGGAAATTCAAATTACATGACCTACTAGGGCTACTTTTAGCAGTTACAGTAGTTAACTAAGAATAAGTGGAGTTAATAGAAAGTCAACTACTTAACTAAACTCAAGCCTATCTCTATTCTAGAACAAGAAATCAACTAACTCACAGACACTAGAGTTTAACTCTACTAGATAGCTAATTTTGGCCATCAACTAGTCCACAACTCATTTTAGTACATGCCATCTAGCTCAAATTAACTAACTCTAATTTAGTGATAGACCACATTAATTGATAGCTAACTCAAGCAACTATGAGACTGAATTAGAATTGACATTTTTAACTTAGGGACAACTCAAAGAAGACATTCCTTGAGACATTTTCAACAAATAAATAGGATTAAAAATATAAATGTGTAGACTCAATAGTGATTACTATCAAATAAAATATAATAAGACAATTAATTTTTGTTATTAACAAATTTTAATTTGTTAATATAAATATTATTTTTAAACATAAATTTATAAATCTTCTTTATTGAAATGTAGATCACTTCTCAATATTATATATATCTACTAATTTAATAAATTTTAATAAAACTCCATTAAAAATTAATAATATTAAAAAATAAATAATAAAATAAAATAAAAATATTAATATTTAATTAAAATATCACTAAGTTAGGATTTCCTTATAAGATAGGTTAGTTGCAGTGTGAACATGGCCAAAATGAACTTAAATAAATGAGTGCGAGTAAGATTTGTTATTTTGAATGTGCATGTAACCTTCCTCTTTCTTTTCGTTTTTTATTTTTATTTTTTTAAAGTGTTATTGTTATTAAAAAAACATTTTATTTTATTTTTCATCTTCATAATTATTAATATAAACATATTTTTAAATTTTATTATTAATATAAACATATTTTTAAAAATATTATTATTATTATTATAGTTGAAAATAATTATATTATTTTATATTAATGGAGAAAAGGTTACATAAGTTGTAACGTATCTCCTTAGTTTAGGATTAGTTCCTAGAGATTAGGGGTTTGGTTGCAACTTCCTAACTTCTAGTATTGTACTTAATGATGTAATATTTCATTCATGAGTGTAGAGTGTACGAAAGTTCTCTCTCTGTTCTGAGTGTAGTCTCCAGGTGCAGGCCACACCTGAGAGCTACAACTCCTTTCAATTCTGTGTGCATATTTTATCTTGGTATCAGAGCTCAGATTGGGTGAGCCTGATTTTTTATCGCCTTTGTGGCTGGAGTGCCTTTGTGGCCAGTTTGCCTTTGTGGCAGAATCGCCTTCGTGGATAAAAGTGCCTTTGTGGTCGCGTGTACACGAGAGCTTTGTGCTCGATTGAGCAGGTGGACTGCAGAACACCTGGCTCGGACTCAGATGATTTTTTAATTTTCTGAGTAGAAGGGGGTTGGCGCATTTTTCGCGCTGATAGTAGCGCCAGGAAGCGCGAGTGGCGCATCTGTTTAGCTGTTAATCACGCCACCGCGCCATTGGCGCGGAGTCACACGGGAAAATCGCGCCAAGTGTCTTTTACTTAGACCGATTTCATCCGGGCGCGGGTTTTTCGTTCGGAAGGGCGCCAACTCACCTTCAAGGGGATCCGTGGGAAGCTTCATCTTTTTTTGACGATTTGCAGAGGAGCAGATCGAACAAGTTGCGGATCTATCCGGGAGAGGCAGATCGGATCAGTTTCGATCAGATTGATTTTTTGGCTGTATTGGAAAACAGCGGATTTGCTCATTGGAGCGGGATTTTTTTTTGCAAATCTGTCAGTAGGTGGATCAGAAGATCTGGCAGAAAAGTGGCAGAAAAGTGGCAAGATCGGGTGACAAGATTTGACAGGTATCGATTTTTTTTTACTGTTGAGTAGATTCATTTTGTAGATCTAATCAAGATGAGTAATACGATGGAATATTACATCCACGAGTCTGGCAAACTCGATGGATCTAACTTCACGAACTGGAAGTTTAAGATCCAGACCTTGCTTGAGGGTGCGAATGCTTGGTCCATAGTTACAGGTGATGAGCAGAGGCCGAATTCGAACACAGGGACACAGGAGCAAGAATGGGATAAACGAGAGAACAAGGCGAAAGTTTTGCTGAAGATGCCCGTCAAGGACAACATTATCCCACATATCAGAGAATGTAAAACATCCGCAGAGATCTGGACGACCATCAAAAACCTGTATCAGATCCAGAATACAAGTCGAATTATGGCACTTAAAAGCAAGTTATTTTCAATGAGGATGGACGAAAGTGAGACTGCTGCTACATTCATTGCGCGAATCAAAGATGTGAAAGACGGATTAGGGGCCATCGGAGAGAAGGTGTCTGACTCTGATCTCGTCACAATCACACTGAACGGGATGCGAGATGAATTTCAAATGTTCATCACTGGATTGGCGGCAAGGGAAAAAGCGCCCACATTTGAAGATCTGACAGGCATCTTGCTGCAAGAGGAGGAGCGGCGAAATAACTTGAACCCCCAGAACGATGATCTTGCGCTGATGGCGAAACGACGACCTTTCAGAGGGAAGCAGCCACAGCAGCAATCACAGTCGCAACTGCAGCAGAGAGGAGGTACATCGCAGAAGAGTCCATATAAAGGTATGCTTGCAAATAATCCTATAAGAAGATGTTATTACTGTGGAAAGAAGGGTCATATGCAGGACAGATGTCTGAAGAAGCAAGCAGATGATGCAAAGAGGAAGCTGGCAACTGCAAAGCACAGAGGATATTTTGTCGAAGAAGAAGATGTTGAAGAAGATGAAGATTTCAGCCATGAATTTCGACTGTTCACAGTTGACTGCGCCCTTTCAGCATCCAATGAGGACGATATTTGGTATGTCGATTCCGGAGCATCCTCCCACATGACAGGTAAAAAGGAATTTTTTGAAAGTCTTGAAGAAAGTACATATGGATCGAAAATCTATTTAGGAGATGATAATGGATACGAGATTAAAGGTTATGGGGTTATTCCAGTTAAGTTACCAAATGGAAAAATCAGTCATCTTAAAAATGTCTTATATGTACCTGGAATTAAGAAAAATCTCATATCTGTATCCATGATAACTGATCAAGATATGCAAGTCGAGTTCTTTAAGACTCATTGTGTGGTAAAGGATTGCAGGAGAGAAATTGTTGCAACTGGCGTGCGCGTTGGAAGCCTATACAGGTTGGATGTGAAAAGTATACCAAAGCGAGCCATGGTTGCAGGTGGATCGACAGCCGAACAACTCTGGCATCAGAGGTTTGGACATTTGAATTTACAGGATCTCATGTTATTGCAGAGGAAAGGTATGGTTGAGGGACTCCCTATCTTTCGTAATACTCAGTTAAATTGTGATGGTTGTGCCTTAGGTAAGATGCATAGAGAACAGTTTCCTGTGCATGATAGGAGGAAGGAAACAGATATTTTGGAACTAGTGCACACGGATATATGCGGACCTATGTAGACAAGGTCGCTAGGTGGAGCATATTATTTTCTGTTATTTACTGATGACTGCACTAGATATTCATGGGTTTATTTTTTAAGTCATAAAACTCAGACTTTCCAGTGCTTTATATAATTTAAAACCTTGGTGGAAAAATAGTTTGGTAAGAATATAAAAATTCTCCGATCTGATCAAGGGGGAGAATATAAGCTAGGGGAATTCATGAAATTCTGCAAATCTCACGGGATTGTTCAGCAGTTTACAGTGCCACACACACCACAGCAGAATGGAGTTGCAGAGCGCAAGAACAGAACCTTAGTGGAGTGCGCAAGGAGCGTGTTACAAGGTAAGGGTCTTTCTAATAGTTTTTGGGCAGAGGCTATTAATACTGCTGTATATTTGAAGAACAGAAGTCCTACCAGATATCTTGGCTTCAAAACTCCTTTTGAAGCTCTATATGGATTTAAACCAGCAGTAAATCATCTAAGAGTATTTGGGTCAAAAGCATTTGCCCATATACCCAAAGCTGATAGGAAGAAATTAGACCCTAAAGTTGTTAAATGCATCTTTGTTGGTTATGGCACAGAATTTAAAGCTTATAAATTGTTCAATCCTGAGTCTCGTAAGATATTTGCAAGCAGGGATGTAGTGTTTCATGAACAGGTTCAGGAAGGGAAAGATGACAGTGGTGATAATTGGCACATTTCATTGGTGATAAATGAAAGCAGTGAGGATGAAAGAGAGCTGGAGCAGAAACAGGAAGAAGAACAGCAAGAAGGTGATAATGCAAGCCCAATTAGAGTTGAAGAAAATAAATTTGAGGTAAGTCCCCTACCAAGGAGATCAAGTAGGAAGACTCAAATACCATTAAAATTGAAAGACTATGCTTTGATGTCAAATGTTTTGAACATTGTAGAGCCCACTAATTACAAAGAAGCTAGTCAATTTAAGGAGTGGAGGGCTGCAATGAATGAAGAGATAGAATCTATTCTTAGAAATAACACTTGGGACTTAGTTGAACTGCCTAAAAATAAAACACCCATAGGATGCAAATGGCTGTTTAAACCAAAAATGAATGCAGACGGAAGTATTGAAAAATTGAAAGCTAGGCTGGTTGCAAAAGGGTACTCACAACAGGAAGGTATAGACTTTGATGATACCTTTGCACCTGTAGCAAAGCTAAATACAATCAGAATGCTTATTTCCTTAGCTAAATATAATTGGAAGCTACACCAGCTTGATGTCAAATCTGCATTTTTAAATGGTGACTTAAAAGAGGAAATTTATTTAGTACAGCCAGAAGGGTTTGTAAAACAGGGGCAGGAACATCTTGTTTGCAGATTGAAAAAGGCTTTATATGGCTTAAAGCAAGCTCCCAGGTCATGGTATGAAAAGGTTGATTCTTTCTTTTTAGAGTATGGCTTTCATAGAAGTTTAAATGACCCAAATTTGTATACCAAGTACAATAAGCAGGGGCAGATTATTCTGATCTCTTTATATGTAGATGACATGATTATAACAGGAGATGCAGATGATTTAATCAGAGGAATCAAAAGGCTTATGGCACAAGTTTTTGAAATGAAGGATCTCGAAAGCCTCCATTACTGTCTAGGATTAGAAGTATGGAGAGATACTGGGCAAACTTTTCTTACCCAAGGGAAGTATGCCAGAAATCTGTTGGAAAAGTTTGGTATGGATCAGTGTAGATCAGCAGCAACACCTTTGCAGCAGAACTTGAAGTTGTGCAGTGACGATGGCACTAAAGAAGTTGATGCCACAATGTACAGACAGCTGGTTGGCAGCTTGATATATCTTACAACAACCAGACCTGACTTGGCATACTCTGTTAGTGTGTTAAGCCAATTCATGTCAAAACCGCTTGAAAGTCACTGGGTAGCAGCAAAAAGCGTGTTGAGGTATCTTTGTGGTACTGTTAATTATGGCATTTTATACACTGACACATCTGATGTTATTCTAGCAGGTTTTTCATATTCAGACTGGGCAGGGAACCTGGATGATCGAAGGTCTATCACAGGTTACTCATTCAGCATAGGTTCCGGGGTCATAGCATGGAGCAGCAAGAAGCAGAGTACTGTAGCACTGTCTTCATGTGAAGCTGAGTATCAGGCATTGTGTGCAGCGACGTGTGAAGCAATCTGGTTGAGAAGGCTTCTCAATGATGCAGGAGAAGAACAGAAGAATTCTACTTCCATCAAAAGCGACAACCAGAGCACTATTAAATTGGCATACAATCCAGTGTTCCATAAAAATACCAAACATATAGACACTAAGTTCCATTTTGTCAGAGAGAAACTACAGTCAAAAGAGATTATTGTTGAATATTGTAAAACTTGTGACAATGTGGCTGATATTTTTACAAAGCCTCTTGCACGTGTGAAGTTTGAATTGTTTAGAAGGATGCTAGGAGTTCAAGACAATCCTTTCTCCATTAAGGGGGGGAGTTGAAAATAATTATATTATTTTATATTAATGGAGAAAAGGTTACATAAGTTGTAACGTATCTCCTTAGTTTAGGATCAGTTCCTAGAGATTAGGGGTTTGGTTGCAACTTCCTAACTTCTAGTATTGTACTTAATGATGTAATCTTTCATTCATGAATGTAGAGTGTATGAGAGTTCTCTCTCTGTTCTGAGTGTAGTCTCCAGGTGCAGGCCACACCTGAGAGCTACAACTCCTTCTTTCAATTCTGTGTGCATATTTTATCTATTATTATATAAATATATTTTATAAAATTATTATTATTATTTATATTTGATCATTTTTAAATCAAAATTATAATTTATTTAGTTTTAACAATATTTATTATACGTTTATATAAATTAAATGATTAATAAAAAATAACATATACTTTTGGATTTATCAAATGTTTAGAGAAATCAAATCTCTCAAGATGCAATCATTTTTTTTAATGAATTTATGTTAATTTTGAACAACACACTCACAAAATCTTTTAGCTATAAAAAATTGAAAAAATAACAAATCTCCCTCATATGTAATTAGAAAAAGCATATTCATGAAATAAAAACTCTATCACTCTTTCTCTATATATTTGAAGTTAATTTGCTTTTAATAAACATATATATTGATATATTTAATTTATAATCTACATAAAAAAATGTTATTAATATTTTTTAAGTGTTACATATCAACTATATATTAAAAATAGATATATATTATACATTTTTTGACAATAGAAAATAAAATTACAAAGAATTATTTAATTTGAACATTGAAATATTATATTTCTGGTCATTAAAAATTTTTTGTTATTAATATATATTTATTATAAATATTGAAAGAAAAATATAATGAATCACACATCATGTTATTTATTTTTAACTTTTTTTTATATTTAAATTTTTTTACTTTTAATACTTTTTCTCTATATAAAATTAAAATGGATATTGGATTATTTCATTTAAAATTATTTTTTTCTTAATGTAAATTTAATTTTATTATGTATAAATATAATGTTACTTATCAACATCTTCCTACATCTTCTTATAATAGGTTGTATAACATCTCTTGGAACAATAACACTTTTATATCTTTTAGCAAAATGAACGTATATATTTCTATGGTTGTTCATGTGTATAAGGTAAATTAATTTATATATTTAATTATGTATTTGATATTTTGGAAAAAAAAATTAAAAATTAAAAATTAAAAATAAATTATGTGAAATGAGATTTATGGAAGATTCTTATTACTTTTGTGTTTTTAGTTTTTAATCTAATATATAGATTATTAAAATTTCCGTTTAATGGTTTTACATGTTTTATTTTATATAAACTTATAAAATAAAATATAATGTCCACTGATATATTTATGTATTTAATTTTAATAAGTAATAAATAAATAAAAAAAATTAACCATAGTATTTTATTCACAGAGTCTTTTCATAAGCATAGAGATAATCTATCTCTGAACCTGAATTCTAAGTTGACACATGGCTTTACAAATTGTATTTACTACCATTTTACATTACCCTACGTAGCTTTCAAAAGATTATTAATGACACGACTGTCACCATTTTACACATACTTACAATTATGTCACACATAGTTCCTCATGCCATTGTGCATGAAATCACATTCATATGTTTAATTTCAATACCCTCTGTTTCAGAAATTAAGGGTTCTGTTTTTCCTTATTTCAATACCCTCTGTTTCAGAAATTATAGCTACCCGTTCTTCGACTTTTTTGTTTGTGTTTTTCAATGTATGCTTACTTACCTACTATCACAGCTTTCCTTCTCTCGTTCTGTTGACATTTATACGTATAAATTTATATTGAGAACCTTTCTACCTTTGTCATGCCTTCTTGGTTTCTCTTATCAGTATTTAATGTACAAATATGTGGAGTTATACAACATTTTACATGTATAAAATGTCTTGGAGTCCTTATGTGTTTGTAATGTATTCTTTGGTTCTGTGCTGGTGTTTTATGTACAGGTTTACATGGTTTGACAACAACTTAATACACCACTTATGAGCTTATATAATGTATTCTTACAGGCTTCAGTTTTGTATAATTTCTTTAAGCATATATTTCAGTTCTTTACCCAGTCGCTGTAAAAGATGCAATCATATAATTAAGTGTCTAATTTCGCGATAGGTACGATCCTCGGCTGCCTACGGCTTGGCGAGAGGACTAACCCAATAGTCACTCACGAAAATATGAAAATATTTTGTTTTGTTGTTTCTTTACCATTACCCTTGGTCACTCCCAGCATTAACCATCCAAGGTTCCGTGTCTAATGTTGAATTTATCTCTACTGAATCTTTCTAGTTCATTATCCGAAGGGTTTACCAAGTTCCTGTGCAGGAGATAGCTGATATTTCTCATTTACTGTTTTAAGTTTCCAATGTATTCTTTACACAATAATTCATGTATCTCCTTTATCTATTAATTATATAAATTTCCATGCATATACAAACACTTCATTCACTGTTTTAAATTTCCAATGTATTCTTTACACAATAATTCATGTTTCTCCTTTATCTATTAATTATATAAATTTCCATGCATATACAAACACTAAAATACTTCTTGTTCAGCCAATTACTAGCTCGAACCTATTTGCATTTAAATCAAAAGTCAACTAGTCAAACCATCAATTTATATAATTTCACCTATTGTTGTAAACACAAAAGTCTGTTAGAGTATAATACATATATGTTTCTAGAATTATTTCCAGAATATATGTTTGTAGAATTATTTCCAAAATATTATCTCTCCGCCCAACCTTGAGACTAGCTATCATGTCCAATCTCTCCCTCTATCTCTTCGTCTGTAGACATAGACAATATTGGTTGAACCTCAAGACTTACATTCCAATTCAAATAATTTCCTTTTTTGGATTCAACTAAGAATTTTCACTACTTTATTGCACCCAGCTCAAGAAATTATTGGGAGCGTCTTGCCCAGCCTTCATGGCTCACTCATCATCTCCCTCATTCCTCTCATTCTTCCTCCAACCATCCCTCTTGGCCTTCATCAGAATTCCTTTTTACTCAAGAACCAACTCTTTTTTACTTAGCAACCAGCCTTCATGGCTCATTCATCATCTCCCTCATTCCTCTCATTCTTCCTCCAACCATCCCTCTTGGCCTTCCTCAGGATTCCTTTTTACTCAGGAACCAACTCCTTTTTACTCAGCAACCAACTGCCAATAACAGTAATGAGGGTTTATTTATTCAAATTCCCAGAAATAGTTATTCCAGGCCGAAGTACCTTTGTTGCACTTAATGTGGTAACTTCTTGTTTTTGTAACACCATTTCCTCTAAATGAGAATACTTTGAGATCTCTAAATGAGAATATTCGAAGGTTGAGAATACTCAGAGGTTTGATTATGATCTTATTTTCCAGCTTGACCCACACTCATCATCATTAGTTTCTCATCAAAACTTATTTTGAGCTATATATACATCTATCGTTTCAATCCTCATTACCACATTATCAATTGTTATCTAACAAATCGTTAATATACATCATAACCCATCAAGGGTCAATAACTTGTACTCAAGATAACAATTCATTAACATACGTCATAACCCATCAAGGGTCAATAACTTGTACTCAATTTGAGTTTGTAGCAAGATAACAATTCGTTAGCATACATCATAACCCATCAAGGGTCAATAACTTGTACTCAAGATAACAATTCGTTAACATATATCATAACCCATAACTTGTACTCAAGATAACAATTTTTTAACATATATCATAACCCATCAAGGGTCAATAACTTGTACTCAATTTGATTTTGTAGCAAGATAACAATTCGTTAACATATATCATAACCCATAACTTGCACTCAAGATAACAATTCGTTAACATATATCATAACCCATCAAGGGTCAATAACTTGTACTCAATTTGAGTTTATAGCATAGTCATAATTGAATCATTATAAATTATTTTATTTACCCGACGATTTCACCATTATAAATTATTTTATTTACCCGACGATTTCACCAATAGATACAAACCGCTCCAAGTATTACTATTACAATTTTCAATCCATCATGGTATCAACTTTATTTGCACTACTTATTAATCAATAATAATTATATTTTCAGAGTTCAATCATTTTTGTCTCTCATGAGAGATCGTACTAATTAGTACTATTATACTTGTATCCCTATTCACCTGTGTATGCATACTAGTTTTACACCAATAAATTTTAGGATGGATTCTTTTCCTTGTCATTAGTATAATGATGTCTTCTTGCTCAAGTGGCCTAATTATGTTCATCTTGTATTTCCCCCTTCTTAATCTAGTAATTAAGTTATTTGAAATCCATTGCAACATGAAGTCCATTCTGCAGCCTATTTTTTCATTTTTGGCTCTTTGCTTTGTTGCATTACAAGTAATGGATAAATTTTGTATATTCATGGAGTTATTATCACACTTATATCGGTTCTTTAGCATGTTAATCACTTTATTTGTTTATATCGGTTCTTTAGCATGTTAATCACTTTATTTGTTCAGTGGGTTACTAAAGTAACTAACTCTATTTGAAATACACCATTACTACAACAGAAATGGCATTTACATGATTTATTGACAGTGGGTTACTAAAGTAATCTGACTCTATTTGAAATACACCATTATTACAACAGAAATGGCATTTATATGATTTATTGACAGTGGGTTACTAAAGTAATCTGACTCTATTTGAAATACACCATTACTACAACATAAATGAAATTTACACGATTTATTGGCAGTTCGAAATAACTGTCTAGTAAACTCGTCTTATAATATTGAAACACAATATGCCTCAAAATTCATACATCTTCCCACAAATCGATTCAAATATCATGCAACTGCAAATTCATAAATATACATTTTACCTTCAAATTCACCTCACCATATGCAGCATTAGAAAAGTTGTCACTATGATGGAATTATGATATCGAGTGAGTCATGAATAATTATATTGATTTAATCGTAACAGTGGAAATAAATCAAGGATGAATCCCTCAAATAATATCAAGGAGCTCAAATCAAGCTTTATTTATTTTCTTAATATTCTGGTAGGATGGAACTAATCAGTAGAATCATTTTAGACGCTTTCTAAAAAAACCTATGATAAATTTTTAAGTTATGCATAAGGACATGGCCTGCGAGTATGTGGGTCGGAACCATCATAAGACAAATAGACTAATTATGCTATACATGCATGCCCTGAAACACTAAAAAAAAAAATGCATAGATCAACAAGGATGCCATTCTGTATGGAAATATCCATGCCCACAATATCATATATTTTGGATAATTATCAATCTCTTCTATTTTTTATCTGAACCCATGCTAGATTTTCATGCTCCTTTACAGCTCATATGTTTATGTAAAGCTCACAGTTATTTAGTGCCAAGGACCTATTTGGTACACAAGATTTCCCCCAATACTTGCAAGCCATGGTGTATGATTGCCCTTGCCTTCCTATTATGATGGAAAAATCTGAAATCTCCATTTATATTCTGAGCCATGCCAAATAACCCAATTATATCTTTTTCCAAGGTAATCATCACTAGGTGCTTTGGTCAAACACCACAATTGACTAGATAAAAATTCAAGCCAGAGACTTCTTGTTACATTAGTAACACTAAACAATGGTTAACGGTATCTTATATATACCTAGATACAAATAAGAACATAATTGTCATTTCACTCGATATTTTCGTATAAGGAAACAACCAATGACATAACTCATCATCCGGAATAAAAATACGAAATACAAGCCATCATATTCATTCTACATGCAATGCCATCAGAACCATTTCATTATGCAATCAACCACATTATCCACCAAGAGAGTGAACTCTATCTTGTTCAATGCTCATTCATTGATTCTTGGAATGTACATTCTTGTTTTCCAACAAGAACTTAAAAGATCAAAATATTTATGCTTTCTCAACATGACACCAAGAGAGTGAACTCTATCTTGTTCAATGCTCATTCATTGATTCTTGGAATGTACATTCTTGTTTCCCAACAAGAACTTAAAATATCAAAATATTTATGCTTTCTCTAGACAACAACAAAAACAAAAATTTCTGGGTTTTCCTTGTATAGTCACAATTCCATTATTTGATGTACAACCATCAACCATCCATGTCCAATTCTGAAAGTATCAACATGATTCAGTGCCCATTAGAGAAGAAAAGGTAAAACACATACTTCACAATTGTAATGTTGTTGGTTTTGAACAAGATCTCTTTCTTTCAAAGAAATACATAGATTTTTGTAAACAAGCCTTCACATGCCTCATGTCAAGAATGTGTGAAAACTGTATTATTTATCGGTCCATACATATCTTATCCTCTAAACAACCAAAAAAAAATATTTCAATTTTAAAATACTACTTGTAATACAAACACATCTTCAAAAGACATATCCACAAGGAAACAATGCCACCATTAAACTCCTAGTGAAACTTGTTTTACATCCACACAAAGGTTTATTCTTTTTTTATTGTTCTCGATGAATTTCATGTGTGCCTTTCCCATGCCATAATTTGTATAATGATAGCATAGACACATTCAATTTTAAACATAGAAATTAGTTTCATGCCCAAAAAATAAATTGTATTCATCCTTTTGATAATTTCCTACTCAAATTCAATTGGTAAAAGAAAATGCAACATACACAAGGCAACCCAGAGGTATTCATCTATGCCCGAATCATTTTACCAATACGTTGGGTGGCTTCAAATAATTTCTTCAACCACTATGAATGCACATTGCATTAAAAATTTGAATCTACAGTGAATAACAGGGTACCCAATCACACTTTATCCAAGAAGTCAACACAATGATGTATGACATATATTTAAGGAATTCCTTGATGGTAATTGTAAATATGAAAAACATATCCCAGCATATTTTATTATACCTCAAAATCATCGATTACTCAAGTATTTAAAATAAAATGACCAACACTACTAAAATACAAACAATGTGTAGAAAAATTCAAATGTCATTGCAACCCTAAGTATTGCAAACCGATTGGAAAATTTCACAGTTCTAAGACCTCTAAGTGATAGCCTCATGTCTCAACTTCAAAGGAAAGTTTTCATAGATATCAAATACTTGATTGTACCGTAATACATACTCTGTAAACATCATGCACATAGTTGTAGAAAGACATAATTTTGATTCTCAAGGATTGGCACAGGATTCCTTGAGATAAAAAAAGCTAGAATACTAGCATTTTAAAGGGATTTGGCTATCATTTTGTAACGGAATTTTACATATAAATAATTTCTAGACACAGGTCCATGAGCAAGTAGAGAAAATGCAATCAAAATGAATCAAGTGAAGAATACATTAATAATTCCCAAGGAAATTCGTCTATTCATCTCTTGTCATGTTATTCACAACTATCCATAAATACCAATGACATCTCCCCTCCACAAACCGGCATTTCACCAGGGAACACTAAAAAGGAAGTGGTGGCCACTTTAGCCACTCTAAGCACCCCTGTGAAAGAAAAAAGAAAGAGGGAGGCCCCCATGCATTTCAAGACTAGGAAAAGCACCAGGGGAGGCAGGGGAGGCCTAAAACTCCAACCATGGCATGTTATTCACACCTATCCATAAATACCAATGAAATCTCCCCTCAGCAAACTAGCATTTCACCAAGGAACGCTGAAAAGGAAGTGGTGGCCACTTTAGCCACTCTAAGCACCCTTGTGAAAGAAAAAACAAAGAGGGATGCCCCGTGCATTTCAAGACTAGGAAAAGCACCAGGGGAGGAAGGGGAGGCCTAAAACTCCAACCAAGATCCCCATCACAATTGAGAATTCACCTTATAAGAAATAATAAATAGGGATAGAAGAGGGAAATATTCAAGAGGTCACTTCCCCCAAAACAGTATCAAAGACACCTATGACCTACACAATAAGGAAATCCTCAAGGTTAGCATCCCTAAAACAAGAAAAATCACCCACAGACCTCCAAGGAGAAGGAAAGGAAGTGATATAGGAAACATAAGGTATGCAACAGGAAAAATAGGGTGTGTTACAGGGAACCCAGGAGTTGTTGTAGGAAACTCATAATTTTCTACAGGAAGAGAAAAATGTTGAAGGGGAAGAGAACAAAGCACCATTGAAATGGAAGGGTGCCCAAGTTGATGAAAAAGAGGCAGAAGTTTAGGGGAAGAATTCCCAAGTTGAAAAACAAGAGAGAAAATAGGAGGAACCAAAAGAAGAAGCACCCTCTCCAAAAATTGTCCCAAAAGATATTAGAACAATCCAATATCCTAGCCCACAGCCAAACTTAAGCTCCTATTATACATGCATTGAAGGAGGGAGGTTGGTCCATGAGAAGCTCTCCATTCCCCTGTTCTATGAACTATAAAAAGAGAGAGGTCGCACCCACCAGTAGATGCAAATTTCCAAGGCTAGGAATGGTGAAGATGTGGGAATCATGGAAGAAAAACTCAGAGAAATGGGAAGAGATTTGGCTGATGTCGGGTTAAGAGAGGTAGTGTTAAAAGAACATATATAAGAGGCACAAGAAGATAATATGAGATTGAATGGTGAACTCCAACCTAAAGACAAGCATATTACCACTATGGCAGACTTTTGTATGGAGGAAATACAACACGGGCATCCTTCAAACTCTTATGCCATTTATCTAAAAGAGCAGTGGCTAGAATTCCAAATCAAAATTTTCGCACAACATGATTCATTTCCTTTCCAAAATTATAGGTGATTTATTGATTTCTTCAGTCATTCCAATATAAAAGATAGGGAAAAATTGGCAAAGTTATACATGCATAATCTTGTCCTAACTGATATGAACATCTGGGACCAAAAATATAGGTTGAAAGATATGCATCTAATGGCCCTAGCCTCTTGGATGACCAATGAAGAAGCCAGGTCAAAGGAGGTCAAAAAAGTGATGAAGAGAGAAGGAAAAGAGTCTCTCCAAATCAGAACAGAGCTAATCATCCCTAGAGGGGTCTGTTGTGGTAAAACACACCCCCCCCCCCCCCATTTTTTACTTATGTACTTCAAATAATGGGGACCCTTACTACAATTTTTTTTGGCTAAACACCTTTTAGGATTTTCATTAAGTTAATTATCTTGCAATTTTTTTCATTTTTTCATTTTTGTCAGATTTTTATTTTTTATTCTTTCATTGAATCCGATTTTTCACAAGCTTTCCAATGTTACTTGTTTCGCTCCATTTGGTCAATCGGTTTGTAAATGACACTCCTTTGAAGTTTGATCATTTTCTCACTTGGGTTAAAAAATGTAAATAAATGTATAATATTTTTATTTCGCAATTAAAATAGTCTTCATTGTAAATATGAATTTTTAGTTAATTTTTTACTAATTTTTATTTTTCACTAACGATCCTACAAAATGACCTAGCTGAAGTGTACAATCCACTAAGACGCATTTCACGATATTGGTAATTTAATTCAATTTGTTATTTTAAAACAAATTGCCAAGGCCGGAATCTCAAAATTGCAAAATGGCCTAAGTCCAATTTGTAGGATGGTTAATCCCACGTGGGCCCCACTTCACAACACATCATTCCTTCCAAAATCCCGATCTAAAAATTGTGATTTAAAGTATGCGATATGAAATCATTTTGTGATGCGATATTGCAATCATGATGTACTGCAAATCACATATCGCAATTTTTTTATATTTTTTTTATACGTTTGTATTAAACATGCTGAGCTCCAATTGTGATTTTATGCGAGAGGTTATTTTTTTAACGTAAGGTTGGTTGACCTTCTTATACCTCCCGACTCGTTTGCCTTACCGCACCCTCACGTCACCTTTTCCTCCACCTCACCTCTCCTACCTCATGTTTCTCTCCACCTTATGACTCCTATTCACTCACCTCTCCTCGTCCCTTATCACTCCAAACTCTCACTCCACTCCACTCCTCCTCTCTCTCTCACATGGTTTGAATTATCATATATTTTGAATTAATTATAATATATATTATATTATATAATATTATATTTAAATTATAATATTTTTATTATAATTTAATATAATTTAAGTTAGAATATTAATATAATATTTTAATATTTCAATTAATTTTTAAATTAGTTTAATTATGTTTATGATTAATTTTTATTAATTAAGATTAATAATATAATTACAATCAATTAGTATTAAGTAATTAAAAAACTGTAATCTAATTTAGGATTAGAATTTAATTAAAAATTTCTGATTTTTAGCCCAAGCAAGAGAATTTCCAAAGTTCTCGAAATTTCAATATACCAACTTTAGAAGCTCATAAATGGATTTTTACTTGGCCAAATGAGGCCCAGAATGACTCATTGGATAGATAAAATCTTGGAGAACATTTATGAAGAGGTTTCATTAATAGATTTGATCATCTATTGGGTCTAAAATTCAGTAGAAGATCAAGCTATGAATTTAAAAAGAAACTAAATCAATTTTCTGAGTTTTATTTTTTCCATTTTAATTTTCCCACGGCTTCTTTTAAATGCAGATTCATTCGTCAATGATATCTTTGACCAATTAGATCATCATAGGAATCAATAGAAAGCTTAAATTTCATTTTATATTATTTATTTAATTAAGTTTTGATTAGATTTATTTTAATTCCAGATTTTGTATTTTGATTTTATTTTTTCATTTTATTTTTGTTTTGATTTATTTTTGCAAGAAATTAGTTGAAGAGATAAGGAAAAGAAGACATCAATCAATGAAAATACTCTAGCCATTGAATAATATGATTTTAACTAATGAAAATTGATTGAGCAGAACTACTCTTCAACAAACTTTCCTATGAAGAATTCCTTTGTAAATATTATAAATAAGAGATTGTAGAATGTAATAGGGGTTTCTCTCCTCTACAATTCTGGAATTCTAAAAGCACTTATGTAATAGGGATTTAGAGTTGTAGGTAGGAGGAGAGGAATCTCAAATATGGGGATTATTGAGGTTTTTCTTTGACATTCTGAGTTATGTATAATGAAAAGAGTTTGCACTATTGTAGCTCTGGTTTTGAAAGCAAAAGTTCAGGTATTGTAAAATACTATTAGAGATCGGAGCTGCAGAAATAGACTTAATAAATTGTTATTTATAATACTATTATTTTAAATGCTGGTTTCATTTTATGATAACATGAATGTGTCAATTTACTTCCATATTTGTGCACTTTTGTCGATATGGGAAATTTGCCTCAATTTTATGTTATTATTTATCTCTACTCTTATGGGCTGAATTATGATTTCTGAGTAACTATTTACTCAGAAATCTAGCTTTTAAAACTGATTTATTGAATAGTGATATGTTGTGAACTTTTTCTGCATATTATTATTTAATTATTCAAGTTGTTGATTAAATGATCAATATCATTTTGCGAACTTCTTCCTGAGTGTTGTTGATTAACTATTTCAGTTAAGAGGTCTCTTGATAGGATGTGTTTGGTATTCATAATGTCATTTAATTGAACTACTTTGTTAGCTTGATATTCATT
Organism: Pinus albicaulis; assembly: GCA_034641835.2. NCBI lineage: Eukaryota > Viridiplantae > Streptophyta > Pinopsida > Pinales > Pinaceae > Pinus > Pinus albicaulis. The sequence continues at coordinate 626,176,168 of CM076584.1, read as the reverse complement.
ATAAGACAAAAATATTTAAATTCCAATTATTTAAAATATTTTGCTCTCAGTTGGGATAAATCTATATCTGCCTAATTGAGATAGGATTAAGATAGTTCCTTTTGCTTGCATATTAGAATAATTTTTCATATAGATTAAATTCTACATCCCTAAAAACTCCTCTTCCCAAGGAGGCAAAATTTTAATTGTGGCTTGTCTAAGCCCAAAATAACTTAAAGATCACTTTCTTGCCTGATCATTAAGAGAAATGATCTAATGTCTCTTTCCCATTGGTAGAAAAAAGTTATATTTTAATCCATTGGAGATTGAGAGAAGGTAACTAGACATAGTTAAACCAGTCGGAGCCACCATTCCAAATGGAAAAGGATTTGCTTTAAGGTTCGGACTGGGTGGTCATCCCTCATGTTTTTACAACGAATTTCAAGGCCTCAACAGGGTCATAAACAACCAGCAAATGATAGCCAATGATGCCATCCTTGCAGATAGATATCTCAATACCAAAGCACATGCAATTTCACATTATGATGACATCTCTATAATATTGGGAAAGGAGTGTGTGATGGCATGTTAGAGAAGATGAACTAGCCTCCCACGTAGCTTAAGGAACATGGAGAACCATACTCCAGACAGGTTGAGAGCTACCCTAGAAAGACAACCCTTGTACAAAATAGCCATGCAAATAATGAAAATCAAGTCGCTTGGATTAAAGCCTAGTCCAACTTTGTTTCTGGGACTGAGTGAAAGAAAAGAGAAAACTGAGGAATATAAGGAATAGGAAGAGGCAAAAAATAATGCAGGGCTTCACCCACCTGAAGGGACCCCTTCCATGATACCTTGGGATGCCAGAGAAGCTACAAGGGCTTTGAAAGAAATCAAGAAAGAGGAATGAGTTGCCCAGAGGATGAGAAAAAATTTGGTATGGGGGTGATTATGAGCACCATCATTAGGTATATTCTAAGGAGTTAAATGTCACCTTTTTAGCTTAATTACTCTCTCACACACACATTTAATTGCATTTTGTCATATTTTTCTTAGTGAGAATGGTGTATTAAGGGTTTCCATTATTTGGGGCCTAATTGGTTTAAATGTGGGAACATGAAGGGAATAATTGCAGTTTTGAGAAATATTCCATAATCAAGGCTTGAAGTAGAAAAAAATGAGCAATCATAGGGAATTTGACCACCTTCTTAAATCCTAAAGGCAGTCAATATCTCTTCAATGTTCTCATCCAAAAACTCGAAATCAGAGGCAGCCAAGAAAGTGAATGATCAGAGGGATCCAAGCTCCACTTCTCTTGAGTTCCAAGGGTAAAAAGACCTACATTTTAGGTATTTTTTGGTAGCTACCCTCTAGCATAAATAGGCCATAGAAATATCTCACTAGGATTCGAATTTTATATGAAGCTAGAGCACTATTGGCTTTTGTATTACTGACATTTTTTACTTTCATTGTTCATGTAAAAGACCGGTTATAAAATAAGATGAGTATTTGGTTTCCTTTCCACTCAGTTGATTTATTTCATTACATGTTTGGTAGCATATAAAGCCTTAAAAATGTGTGCTAAGCTTCCCTCTCTCACCTCTTCCATTAGAGCTTGAGGAGGAAGGTCTTCCACAATAGACCAAATATCTTTTTAGTTTATTATTTCTTGGAAAAGGCAGATAGTTTTACTTTTCTTATCATGAACATGTTGTAGGTTCAAAGGAATATTTTTGTTTCAATTTCATAAGTAGATCTATCTAAATTCAACTCATTTTTTCCACCATTTTTATGATAAGTTTGTCAATGATGAATGCATGAGTAGATGTCTTAATTTAAGGTTTGGATAGAGCAAGAGAGAAGGGCCCCTTCAACACCATCATCTTGAGTCTTCACCCTCACTCAAATACCTTCCATCCAAGTCACCTACAACCCAGTTTTTGAGGTCACCATTGCATCATCGAGAGCAATCTTGTGGGTGCAATACAGGACTTTTGAAGAGCTATGAGTTTGACCAAGGGGTTGGCTATCCTTAATATTCCTATATCCACCTTTCCTTCACCTCTCCTAACCTTCTTCTCATCATTTCTGGCCTTCAACTCCTCTCGGCCTGCTTCCTATAGCATTTCAGGACATCCTGTAGCACTGCAAGAAATCTTGTAGTAGATTCTTGTAGCAATGCCAGACACCCCTCCTCCATCCAAAAATAATTCCTCCACCTCACCTAAGCCTAGCCATGCCACCAGTAGACCTTCATCCCTGAATATTTGGTCCAAGGACCCACTAATCCAACCTAAGCACCTCCTTCTGTTGCTACAAAACAGAGCCACTTTAAAGTTTGATTAGTACATCAGAAAATTCATCACTCGCACAAGGGTTAAGAATGAATTAGATAGGAGTTAGTTATCCATTGACTCAGCATGTGTGCAAGGATATAATAGTTCCTTTTTTCTGCAATTCAATTCAGTAATCTAGACTATGAATGCCACTTACTTTAATTTCGTTTTCTTGCATTAGCATAGGTGTGAATCTTTATTTCTTGCAAAAGTAGACAATAGTTAGATGACACTACAAGGAAAAGACCCTCTAGCGGAGGTTATAAAGGAGGTTTTTAATGTTATAAAATTGGCCAAAATTGTCAAAAAAACATATGCTACCACATCCGTTTCTGGTAACAGAGGTTTTGGCGGAGCTTTTAACGAAAATTCAACACAACTAAAAAACATGGGCGACCGAAGGTTGTTATGGATGTTTTTTCATCGGTGCTCTTATCGGGTTTTAACACACCGGTGCGTATCGGTAGATAGCACACGGGGTCGGTCGAAGGAGAATGCACCGGGCCGTTAAGGAAAACAACAACACCGGGTCTGGTGTTGGTGATACAACGCACAGGGCCATTCTAATTGGTCTTGGGATTTGAGCAGTGCCCATAGGTCGTATAAGCGCACTGGTGCGTGTATCTTTATGAGGCACCGGTGCTCCGTATCACAGAAAGGAACCGAGATTTATAATTGGTATCGGTATTCGTGGGGTGCACATGGCATCTAAAAATGCACCGGTGCTTATAGATACATAAACGACCCGGTGCACAGTATCACATAAACGCACTGATATTTATAACTGGAATCAGTATTAGTGTGGTGCCCATAGAATCATAAATGCACCGGTGCATATAGACACATAAACGCACTGGTTTTCATTTTGTCTTTTTTAGAAACATCCACCTCTAATAGTCCAATTATTGTGATTGTTTTAAATTCATTATTCATCAAAAGTCGACACATCTTATAAAAATATTCATATTAATTACATTTTTATTAATGCATTTGAATGTGTTGTTTGGATTAATTTGTTATATCATATCAGAATTATTGTGGTTTTTTTAAATTCATTATTCATTAAAATTCGACACATATATATAATCTTATAACAATATTCATATGAATTAAATTTTTATTAGTGCATTTGATAACGACAATGGAGAACGCAATAGAATAAATTAAAACATATTTTATGATTATATATATATGAATAAGACAATATTTATCACACAAAATGGGACAATTATTTGTATCCCTTTGTCTTTCAATTGGGACACTATGTCCATTACATTAAACAAAATGTCTGATTTCACAGACATATTTCAAAAAATAAAATGCCTTGCTTTGATATCAAAATTACATAGTGATCATCATTCTTCACTTGAACTGTTGTCACTGCTAGAGCTACTTCCATGACTTGGGTTATTTTCAGGAATGTTGTGTTCATGGCGTTGATTGTTTTCTTCTTCTTCACTTTCCATCTACAAACATAAAAATAAACTGAAATGAGCGTATATACATTGGTGAGAATAATGAAAATTCCAATATTAAATAATATACATCAATGTAAATCGAAAAGAAAAATGAACCATAGCAACAATTGACTCATAAACTATACACATTCTTTCAAAACCATGTACCATGCCATCTTTCAAAATTTCATCTGTTGGCATAGTTCCATACTTTGTTTCCTGCAAGTTTTATGCCCCATAACAAAACATATATTTAATATAAAAGATGTTTTTGTTCTATTAATTATAGACGGAGCTAATTAAAACAAGATCGATAGATGCTTACAAATTCCACAATTAAATTCTGATATGCCAACATATACTCACAACCCATATTTAACCCAATTTCAATCAATTCGTATGATGGTTCTTCTTTGTATGTTAGCACCTATTTGAAGACATTCAATGATGATTTTTGTAAAACAACTTTAAAAATACAAAAATGAAATCTAGTTAAGTTGTTATAAGGAAGTAACAATTACTCACAAACTTAGAGATCAACCATTTTCTTCCTTACCATCCGGTTTTATGTGCTAAATGGGTTCCATTTTCTTTTCTTTTCTGCAAGAAAATTATTGAAAATTAATATTTAATGCTAAATTGTTTATTTATTGTACCTAATGATCAAAAAATTCAATGATTACATATTAAATTTGAAGCACGTTGTTGTATTCGTTCCACTAGATCCCTCAAACTTTTGTAAAAGTTTTTCCCCCTTTCGTTAACTTCCAGCACCACTCCAGGTGAGCCAAGGAGCAATTCATTTTCATTTGCATGTTCTATTTTATTTTCTTTTCTTAGAACAACATTCCTTTTCTGAGTTGTTGGTCCCTGTAGAACATTAAACAGATTTGAATTAATAGACTATTTGACACATGTTATCTAATCATTTTAAGCATATTATTAATGATAATTAAAAAAAGAAACTCATATTGGATCGATAGTATTGTTTCATTCACCTGGTTCATCATTTTGCAATTTTTCCATTAAACTTTTACGCTCTTCTGGTCGTAGATCATAAATAATCATATCGAGTTTCGTCATTTTGTGGCTCTGCATGATACATAGTAAACAATACATATTAGTTAAAGTTACATATAGTTCAAAAATAATATTTTTTATAAAGAATTTACAAAGAACTTGTCTTTTTTGCTTTTCTTGATGTGTTAATAGTATTTTTGTTACTTGATATCTTGTCAGACATTTATTTATGAATCTAAAACCTGTAGCATATCATTCATTAATATATTTATAAATAAATTCTCAACTTTTCAGGTAGAAAATAAATCTCGAGACACCAGTGCGCCTTTCATGAAATCTGCACCGCCACCAGTGCATGGATATATTAACAACGCACTGCAAAACAGTATAATACACTGTACGGTGCGTTCAGTATTATAAACGCACCGCAAAAAAAGTGTAATAGATCTAACATTGTGTGGGGTATTATAAACGCACCGCAAAAATGGTGTAATTCACCATACGGTGCTTTCCTAGTTAAAGAGAGCACTAATGCCCTATTTCAGATTTGGCGTACGGATTTAAAAAAATGTTTTCAATTTTTTATGAGACAGAACTTGCGCATACGCTGTAATAATACAAAGCACTGGTGCGGTGGTGTACGCAGGGCGCACCAATAAAGAAAAATCCATTTTTTCAAAAATTCACGCAATGATCGAATGGATTGGGATCCGACTATGCAAGTCGTCTCATGGGTTGGACGTCAATCTAAAATGAAAAACCCTAATTATAAAATCACAAAAACAGGGAGAAGAAAGGGAAAAAACAAAAAAATGAAGGGTTTAGGGTAAAAATGGATAAAACTGCAGGAAAAAATAAAAAACTGCAGAAAAAAGTAAAAAAAATGAATTAAATTTAATCACGAAATGGTTTGAAATTCTATGATAAAGGGTTTGAATCACCAGAGTTTTGGTTTCTGATTGTCTAAATGCCTCTGTTCGAACATATTTCGCCATCCACAGTGCCCTCGTGCTCTCTTGCTCTAGGTCTGTCTCCTACAAAAATCTGACTCAAAATTTTTAGCAAAAATAATGAAATAATGAAAAGTGTTTAGTATTTAAAGAATTATTTTATCAAATTAGATTTTCGAAAATATTTTGCTGCCCATTTTTCAAATTGCCGCTTTTTTTAACTTAAACAAAATAGAGTTGTGTTTTTTTTTTATTTGCGTTTATTCGTTTCCGATGCATGGAAATGTGACGCACCGGTGCGTTGTATTAATACGACGCACCGAGGCCTGTTAGGATGATAAGCGCATCAGACTTTTTAAATTTTTTTTTTTTTTTTGTATGTAAGATCATAATGAAATAATGATAATTATAAAGTACATGAATTTATTTTCATTATTTTCTAAAATTTATATATGTAAGATCATAATAAAATAATGATAATTATAAAATACATGAATTTATTTTCATTATTTTCTAAACTTTATGTTACAAAAATTCATATTATTCTAGATTTGTTATTTTACAATTATTTGCAAATTTACAAATTTAAATATTTTAATAAAATCATTTCACATTAATACAATTAAAATTTTCACATTAATAGAATTAAAATTTTACAAATTAATATTTTACATATAATTACATTAATTAAAATTACAATTATAATTAGAATTAAAATTACAATTACAATTTTACATTAATTTCACATACATGAATTACTATTAGAATTACAATTACAATTTCAATTTTACATACAATTACATTTACAATTTTATATATAATTACATTTACAATTACAATTACAATTTTACAAATATTTTACAGACAATTTAATTAAAATTATAGTTACAAAAACAATTACATTTACAATTTTACATAGAATTACATTTACAATTACAATTACAATTTTACAAATATTTTACATACCATTCAATTAAAATTACAATTACAATTTGTGAAATTTACATATAATTAGAATTACAATTACAATTTTACAATTTTTCATATATACAATTACAATCATTTTAGAATAAATTAAATATTACAATTTAAATTTTACATTAATAAATATTTTACATCCAATTACACTTAAAATTACAATTAGTACAAATACAATTTTACAATTTTACATAGAATTAAAATTTAAATTACACTTACATTCATGACATAATATTTAATAAATATCATGGTCATTTAATAATATTAAATTAATTAATAAACATCATCACGATCATGATAACCATCGTACAAACATCATATTCGATTAATAAACACATTCAATTAACATCAAATTAACATTATATATTAACATCATCACAACGCAAACATCAAATATACATCTCAATATAATGTCAAATAACTCATGCGCCTATCACATATACACATCTATCTGTAAGTTAAACATTAAATGAACATATCTAACATGACTAGCAATATGCGCGACATCATGATGATCATCAACATGAAAATTAAGTACAATTGCAACATGAACATAAAATACATGGACCATATATATATATATATATATATATATATATATATATATATATGACTGAATAATGTTAAAAATATACAACTGTAATATAAATGTCATGGATCAGGCGCTGGTGGTAGTATAACAACATCAATAACACTAGTACAAGTGGATGCGGCCTGCTCAGTAAAGCTGGGTGCAGCCTCGACTGATCTAGGTGGATATCGGTGGCCACCCACCTATTCCATTTGGACCAGCACCATCAATTCTTGCAGCTTTTCACATTCAGCACAACTTACTATTTTTAGCAGGTTTTCAGGTCCTCCACTCTCGGAGCCGTTTTGGGGGCTTAATGATCCAAGTGGATATTGGTGGCCACCCACCTATTCCATTTGAACCCCCATATTCAGTTCTTTCAATTTTCAAGTTGCAACAAAACTTACTATTTTTAGCAGTTTTTCGGGTCCCGAACTTCCGGAGCCGTTTTGAGGCCCTAAACGACATTTTTTGGGAAAACGGAGAGCAACATGGGTCCATGGACCGATGTTGCTCGTTCAAAAATTGAATTTCGATAGATATTTCTAACGAGCTTATGAGTGCATCAAACGGGAGATCGGGCAAAGCAGTTATGCCCCCTGGGAAGTTGAAACACCAATTTACCCAAACGGCGCCCATAGTTTTGGCGCTTCATCTCCTAGGGTTAGGTTTTTGGGATGTTTAGGGTTCTACATTGTTTCTCAACAATAAATAGGCCCTCGAGCCTCATTGTAACACAGAGTTCAGAGGTCTGTAGCCATCACATCTCTTCTCAAAGATTCGCTACCAGCACCCTAGCTATTTTATTTCCATTATGCCTGTAAGTGTATTTCTGTTATTTGATATTAATGAAATGAAGCATTATTTCCGCTGCATCTCTATGTTCATGGTTATTTCTATATTTTGTTGCGTTCCTGCATAAATCCGGATCATCGACAGTCGATGATTGACTAGCCTGCTCATGATCATGATGATCAATAGTACTGATGGATGCATCCGCTAGTGGTAGTACAACATGATCAATATGAGGCGCAGTAGTGGTGGAGGCCTGCTCAGTCAATAGTACTGCAGCCTCGGTGGTTGATGGTCCAGCCTGCTCATGATGATCATGACTAGTACTCATGATGGATGCTGCAGGTTGCTGACTGGACGTGGTCGATGGTCCAGCCTCATCTCCATGATGACTAGTGTCAGATGCTGCCAGTGGAGCCTCATGCTTATTATCAAGCGCGCCGCGAGGTGAATGATCACGAGTTGCATTTGAGTCGCTATTAGCAGACTTTCCATCACGTGCCACAGCTCGACTATGCCTATAGCTATGGACAATCCTCCTCAATCGCGTAACAGCTGTCGTAGCTCCTACGAAATGTCGCATCAGGCCGTACATGTCACGCGGCATGCCTCTCCACATCCGTAACAGTTATCATCGCCCTGTATCTCTCTGTAATGAGCGGGCCTGATGCCCGCATCTGAAATCAATCCATAGAGTTGGCTGCCCAAATCCATCCGATATCTGGTCTCAGGTCGACCATGCCTAGAAAAAGGCAGTACCGGTGCACCATGAGGCGCAGGATCAGCACGTCTCTCTGTTGCGCTACCGGCCTCATCCTCCAGCGCATCAGCCATCTCCTAATCATAATCATCAGGATCGACACCTGGATCAAGTGGTGGATCCGGCATCTCATCGCCATCAAAAGAGCCAGTGTCTGCAAAATATATAAAATTACACAACAATAATTAGACAATTTCATTACACAATTTAATAAAAACAAGTTAAAGAACATGTTAGAATAAATATAAATAAAACAGTCATATTACCTCTATCATCTGGCGGCTCATCAAGATTGAAGAGGATGTTGGGACACCCTCGCCAATCTAGTCCAGCCTAAGGACATGGGACCATAATGAAGGGATGCATCCCGCCAACACTGGCTAGTAAGTCCAGCGAATCATGTGATATCCTCGCTGGAAAAATAGTGTCTCCCTTCTTGGGAATCATCTGCACCCACATGCGCATCCAAGCCTTGAACATCGACCTACGAGGCTATCGAACAAAACTAGGTCTCATCTCTAGAAACCTCTCAAAAAATAAACAAAACAACTCTGAAGCAAAAGGGAAGTTGACCCTCCCCTGTGCATGAGCACGACATCTATCTAAGGTCGTACAAAACTATCACAAAAAAATGGCAAACCACCTGACAAGTCGTGGCTATTGTACTAAAGAATCAACGTAATATAAAAGCGAGCAACTAATGTGTTGCCCGTCACTGGTGTTGTGCGAAATGATCGAAGCAATAATAGAGAGGCACTGCACATCCTGTCTACCAAAAGCACCTATACGTAACTGACCTCCAGGTACCTGAAACTTTGAAGGAGACAGTACATGTGCTACAATGTATCTCTGGGAGTAAACTAACTGACTCCCTGCTACACAACTAGCTGGCACATCTAGGAATGAGGGAAAATCCACCCCTCTCCTCGATAGTCTTGTAATAAAATAAATTTCCTCCTCAGTGGGTGTGTACCAATGGTCAGGACCAACCTGAAAAGCCTGTCGGTGGGCATTCCACCTGCCGATAAGATGTCTCAAAAGCACACTATGGGCCTTTAGGCCGGAAATAGCCTCCTCATAGAACTTGAAGAGGCCTACCTGCATAAGGATCTCCTAGGTATCTGCAGTAATAGGGCGAGGGCATCCATCTCTCTCCCTCTCTCTTGCCTCCCATTGGTGAATCATGTCATATTGTTCTCCTTGTTATTGCTGATGTTGCTCCTGTTCTCTCTAAATCATTGCCATATTAAATAATAATAAAATTATTAAAATAGAAATGTATTTATAAATAAACATATATTTTTTTTTTTGAAAAAAAAACAAACATACAAGTCAGTGCTCCATAAAAACAGTCACGCACCGGTTCCGGTGCGTCCTAATATTTTATCACACCGTCCCCGGGGCCCCTAATGAAACAGACCGCACAGGATTCGGTGCAGATGTCTATTTTTCAAGCACCATGGACTGTATATAATTCAGAATAGCGGTGCGCTAACTGAAATATAAGCCTCGGCGCGTATAGTCGTGTCAGTGCACCGACTTCATGACAATGACATAGTTGACGGTGCGGTCTTTTACCCGGCCGCAACATTGACCCTCTTGGAATGCAAAATGTGGTGCGCTGACATAAACTGGGGTGGAAAATGAAGTCAACGCACCGCACTGTGATTGTCAGGGTCAACGGTGCGCCTGGATAAATGAGTGCACCGCCTTTTTTCTTTTCTATTTCTAGTTTAAAATTATTTGGGGTGCCTTCCAACACCGCCCCAGAAAAGGTGCGGTTACCGTTAGCACCAGTAGCGGTGCTGCCTGTTAATTTTACAGGTAGCACTACTATCTAGTGCAAGCCGAACAGCTCGAGCGCACCGCGCGACAAAAAAAAAAAAAAAAACTTTTTTAATGGTTATTTTTAAGTTTATTTCAATTTCTAATCTGCTAAAAGGCTTAATTATAGAAAAATACATGTACATTTCGCCGTCGAGGAGCCATATTGGCTGTAAAATTTGGAAAATAAAATTTGCCCACTGTTTTTCAAAATACAAGCTGGAGATTGGTGGTCAATGCAAAGCAGCAGTGCGTACAATGGGTGCAATGAGAGCACCGATGTGAGGGCGGCTCAGAAATAAGGAAATAGCATTGGGGCTTGAGAGCTCTGGAGCACTGAGGAAAGTGAATAATGAAGTTTTTTGGCCATAAATTTTTTTAGTTAGATGAATCAGTGTGATCTAGAGTATTTTATTTCCTTGTCAATAAATTAATGGTTGTGATCTATTTTCAGCCTTAGGTTGCATTTAGAAGGGTGAAATTTTTCCTTTCTTAGAGTAACCCTAGTTACTATCACCTCATTGTAGAACTAAGATGAGGATTGCATGAGTAGATCTCATCTGTTGTGCATATAGCGCTGTCACCTCCAAGTTTGTACGAACCCTCGGTTGATAAAGTAAATTTTAGTAGCCTATGGGAGTTGCATCACTCTTGGTGCAATACAAGGGCTCGCCAGCTGCATTTCCTGTTCCATGTCTACCAACATGTCCGGTCTAATAAGTACCCTATTCACCGAATCACTCCAGCTAATGGGAGTGTTACAAATCTTCCCATACATTTCCTCAAACAGACTCATCCTCAGTGACTCCTGATAACCATTGTTGTATGAAAACTCAACCAATGGAAGTTAATCCTCCCATTTCCTCTATTGATACATGACATACATCCTCAACATATCCTCCAGTATCATGTTGACTCTCTCTGTCTGTCCATATGTCTATGGATGATAAGATATATTGAAGGCCAACTATATCCCCACTCCAGCAAATAGGTCCTCCAAAACTTGGAAATGAACTTGGCATCCTTGTCTGACACAATCTTCTTTAGAACACCATGCAATCTCATCACTAGTATAGAATGATGAAATTAGTGACTAGGTGACTAAAACAGTTAGTCACCGCAATTATTTCAAGTGAATTACTACTAAATTTGAGAAATTTTAAGTGACCGAACTAAAAATGACTAACTTAAACGACTAATTTAGTTTAGGGATAAAATATGTGACTAGATAATAAGTGACCAAACTAAAATGACTAATTTAGTCCATGATTAACATATATGACTAGATAATAAGTGACAAAATTAATAATAATTAACATAAATGACTACTATAGTCCAAGAATAAAAATATGATGAAATAATAAGTACAACAAGTCTATGAACTAGTCATTTGTGTTAGTAATTTTTAATTGTATCACTCCAGAAAAGGAAAATTGCAATTTTGATACTAAAGTTTTTTATTTCACTACAGGGGTCTTTGACTCAATCTGCATTGTTAAAATTTAGAGACAAAGGGGTCTTTGAATCCATCTACAGTGTTAAAATTCTAAATACCCTTTTATCTCTAAATTTTAACACTGCAGATGGATTCAGATATTCTCAACATCAATTTGACATTCCTTTGTCGTCAGGGAAAGGCTCTCCTTCACTAGTTTGTCCAAGGGGGCAAAGCCAATGACACTTGAGATGAAGGACAAGAAAAAATATAAACCGGAGAAATTCGTAACTTCTTAAACTTTGGAAAACACTAAGAAAGTCATAATACATTTCATATTTTTCTCTCATCTCTAGGATGAAAGGGAAACCAAGCTCCATGCTAGACAACACCAAGAAGATTTTTACAGCCACTCATAAATGGCCTCAAGCCTTGGTGTAGAAATTATACAAAAAATATGTATACAAATGGATTCAATCTGATCATGTAATATACTAGAGCAAGATACTGAATCCTTCTATAGTTAATTTGTAGAAATTAAACGACGATCGCACAATCACACCAAGTAAGAGAAAGAAGAAAATCAATTGCACAACACAAATATTTTTCTTGGGGAAAGCTTGCTACTCAAAACCCCTATATATATATATATATATATATATATATATATATATTGTATAATGAAATAAGGAATCATGAAATAATACAATGCACTCTTCTCACAAGATTCTGTTGCACTATCCTAATTCTCTCACACTAATCTTAAGAAAATTGGGCTAGTACTTAGCCAATTCTCGGCCTCTGCTCAGCCTGCCTTGCTCACACAATCCCTAGGCAATTAATCCCTATTAATTAGGATAATTAGCCTTCCTTTAATGCGCAATACATCATGGGAATCCTATGGTGTCTATAATTGCGCCTTCGAAATTTTTTATAAATACAACTCATAGATAACTTCCCTTCAACCTCTATCTCAACTGGGTCTTCATCGGAACTGACATGCATACAACTATTAATAGTAAATCATCAGTCACTTGATAGGTCATTGCATGTGAATTAAATCTGATTTAATTCACTTGACCTCTCACTATTATATCAATCAGTTACACGAGTTATATTGACTTTAACTCACTTAATTGAGTTAACTGATTTCTTATGCATTAAACTAATACACTAACTTCAACTTGGACGCTAAAACAAATAGAATCACTCTACATGCCTCACCAACCACCATAAACTCAAATTTCATGAGCTAACTGAGTCTATCACATGCAGTTAACCATTACAAGTGATTATGAGATAATATTACAATTTGTTGTCCAATTTATTTAAGGGATAAATAAATTTGACACACATTTATTCTAAATTAATTAAAAAATAATTAAATCAAAATCCTCCATGGTAGCCATTTATGGATGCCATTTTCTAGATGTTGCTTCTGGATGCCAATTTCACTATTTCTTGTTGCAAATTTCAACACTCCCTCTCAACAAGAAGGAATCAATATGTCTCGATCCAGTACCTTTGGAATGTTCTTGCATGAAAGACTTCTCGTGTTGTTCGCACATGCAACTATGTTGAAACTAAATAGCCTCCAAACAAATGAATCGGTATAATGCATCTGTCATCAAAGTCATCTAACTGTTAGATCCTAATGCACATGTTTACTAGACTCTCTACGCTGCTGACATCTGCATCCATGCACTCTGCACTGCTGCCAACTCTGATCTGTGCTCCAGTATCTGACACATGTCACTCTGATTTCTATCCTCGTGATATCTGACTGCATTAATCTAACTGATCCTTCCTCCTACTGTTATATTGTGGGCTCCTCGTAGCCAGGTTCGATCCACGAGACACACCATCTTAATGAATCCTACCCAAATTTGTTCTTGGAATTAATTATGCAAATCGCCCCACCTCACACCTTGTAGTATAGCTGGATGTACCCCCTCTGCCCATCTGGCTCGAAATTTCCCCCTCCTGGAGGTCTCTTCCTTAGTAGACTCTTCCACTCGGTCTCCTCTCTACTTCTCCAATTGTGGCTTCTCCACAACCTTTTGAGACTACTTCATGTTGAGAGATAATTTCTCCTTCTCAACCACCAAGTCACTAACCACTACTTTTCTCCTCAAATCCTTTCATGCATCCTCAACCTCGAGAGGATATAATTTATTGACTCTTGAACCGATCTGCTTCACTTGTCCCATGGATATGTGTTTAAGGAAAAATTATCCTTTTCTAAATATCACTTCATAACCACGATCTTCCAATACCGTTATGGAGACAAGATTCTTCTTTAGGCCTAGAACATAAAAAACATCTGCTAGTCTTAGATAGGAGCCATTCTCCCTCTAAAAGGTAATTGTACCTATACCGGTCGTGCTATACCTCTCGTCATCTCCAAACTCTACATTTTTCTGGAGGTCCTTCTCCTCCAATTCATTGAAGAGATATCTATCCCCTATCATATGGAATGAGGCATATTTGTCTAAATACCACATGCATCCCATTACATTGTTGGACATGCATGCAATGAGATTAAAATCAAGCTCGAACTATGAAGCTAGTGCTTCATCCGCTGCCACTGTAGGCTCCTTCTTGCTTGCCTTATTCTATGGACAATTTTTGGCATATTTCCCATGCTCATGACAATGAAAACATCCAATCTTGGACAAGTATTTCTTGCCCACTTCGCCTTGGGATTTCTTTGCCTTGGCCTTATTTTCCCTACTGGCCAAGGCACAATCTTCCTCGTCATCAGTCTTGGATGAGGATCCATCCCTGGTATTCCACCTGAATTCTTCTTGTACCAAATCTAACCAAAGTCGCTCTTAATATGGTAACTTCTCTCTCCCATTGACAGAGTCCTGATAACTATGCCAGATCTTGGGAAGGCCTCGAAGTGCTAGGCTCACCAAGTCATCATCTTCTATGGTCACACCAACACTTCCAAGCTCATCTCGAAATTGACTAAACTTTGCAAAGTATGTTGGTACCGTCTCTCCCTCCTCCTTCTTGATTTTCCTGAGCCTGTCCTTCAACGCCAACTTCTTTTTATCATTGTTGTTCTGAAACAGATCTGTCAAGGATTTCCACATTGCATATGGAGTCGCCTTACCATGGAGACTCGAGAAAATGTGATCTCGAACTCCATATAATAAGATCCTCCTTGACATTTCTATATTATTTTTCCAATCATCAAGAAGAGCAGTTTCTACTACTGTGGGATTGGGAATGTCATTATCAATGAATTATTTCAGCCTGTTGTCCTCTAGAACTTCCTCCATTCTGTCTTTCCATGCAATATAATTAGAACTTCCCTCGAGTGCATATTCCAATATTAATCCATTGAAATCCATCTTGATCCGCTTTTCGCACCAATGAAAGTATCTGCAAGCTTGAATACTATTCAAGACAAACTCAATTTCTTCTCCACTATAATGATTTTTGGTGCTCTGATACCACGTAGAAATTACACAAACAATATGTATACCAATGGATTCAATATGATCATGCAATATACAAGAGCTAGATATTGAATCCCTCTACAGTTAATTTGCGAAAATTAAACCACTATGGCACAATCACACCAATTAAGAGAAAGAAGCAAATCAATCGTACAACACAGATATTTTTCCTAGGGAAAGCTTGCTGCTCAAAACCCCTCTATCTCTATTTTATAATGAACCAAGGAATCATGAAACAATACATTGCACTCTTCTCAAAAGAGTTTGTTGCACTATCCTGACTATCTCACATTGATATGGACAAAATTGGGCTAGTACTTAGCCAAATCTTAGCCTCTGCTAAGCCTCGCTTTCTCACGAAATCCCCCTTGACTATGCAATACATCATGGGCATCCTATGGTGTCTATAATTGTGCATGGGCAATTTACTATAAATACAACTGATATATAACTTCCCTTTAACCTCTGTCTCAATTGGGTCTTCATCAAAACTAACATGCATGCAGTTATTAATAGTAAATCCTCAGTTACTTGATAGATCACTGCATGTGAATTAAATCTGATTTAATTCACTTGACCTCTCACTAGTGCAACAATCAGGTACAACTAGTTAGACTGACTTTAACTCACTTAATTGAGTTAACTTATTTCTTATGCATTAAACTAATACACTAACTGCAAATTGGACTCTAAAACAAATAGAATCACTCTACATTCCTCACCAACCACCCTCAACTCGAATTTCATGAGCTAACCGAGTCTATCACACTCAGTTAACTATTACAAGTGATTATGAGATAAGATTACAATTTATTGTCCAATTTATTTAAGGGATAAATAAATTTGACACACATTTCTTCTAATTTAATTAAGAAATAATTAAATCAAAAGCCTCCATGGTAGCCATTCCTGGATGCCATTTTTTGGATGTTGTTTCTGGATGCCAATTTCATTGTTTCTTGTTGCAAATTCCAACACTTGGGCTCACTGAAACTTTTAGCTTGGTCAATTAATATAAATATAGGTTAATCTAAAGCCATATTATTCTATAAATAATTCTACATATACATGCATTGCTAAAATATGCACAAATTCTAATAACACATTCACAATCTTAGAATATGCACACATTATTAATAGAAAACCATACATACTAACCATTTTTGTGGCTCTTTATGTAGAATAACATGACATGGATCCCATATCCAAGTCAAAATATAAATATCCCTTAAAGGGTATCTATGTGGTTGTTTGAGGGTCACTTCATGTATGAGGTACCTAGCCTATTTTTGTTTAGGACATGGCAGTTAAGTGCAACACATGCGATACATGTGGTTGGTGGTCATACCTAACTAGTAAGGTCACGTTGAAGATGCTTGGTGAGCATGTTTCGTGAGTGGTATTCGGCACTCAAGTGCAATAAAAATTATAGCCCCATGAAAAATGGTATTAAATCAATGTTTGAATGGAAACTTGTGGAATTGTTTTTCACTATCCACACCCATTTCATTGGAGAATTTTATGGGGATATATTGATGACGATGTTAACAATTCAAGTTGGGAAGAATGTAAGGACCTTCCTCTAGGTGCCACTGGAAATGTTATCCTATGTAACACGCTAAGAAAATATGATAAAGGGTTCCTCTTGAAATGTTATCTTATATAACATACTAAGCAAACATGATAAAGGACCTTCTTCGAGGTGCCACTGGAAATGTTATCCTATATAACATGCTAAAAAAACATGATAAAGGACCTTCCTCGAGGTGCCACTAGAAATATTATCCTATATAACATGTGAAGAAAACATGATAAAGAGTTTATATATATGTTTCATATCCCTCACGACCGACTCACAATGATCCTTAAGACATTTAGGATGATGTACTAGTTTGGTGTGGACTAGGAGGATGAAGGATGTCTATCTTAACAAGGATGGATGATCAGTGAAGTGTTGCAACACAAATTCACCAAAGGATAACACAATATAGCAATTTTTTTGATAGTGTGTTAGCCATGGCAATGCAACATAGTTTATGAGTGTATTGAAGGTAAGTGGAAGCATGTTTCCACTACGTACATGACCTTTAAAAAATTACAAGAAGTTTTTCTAGATGGAGATAACAAAGTCTTACACTAGGTGGTTAGTTATTCATGTGTGTTGGCTTGAGGGAGGCAATGAAAGGTTTTTTATGTGTGGGTGGTGATGACACAACATCACTTGTAATGAAACAAACACTGCAACATTTCCTATAGTTTATGGAGCCTAACTTGGGTTAGGTTAGGACATGTTGGCTAGGCATAATTGGAGTGATACAAGAGGTTGATGTTCATTCACAACTAGTAATGCCACATCAATGCCATAAAACAACGAGGCTTCTTGAGACGTATTATATTCTTAAGTGGATTGAAAATTTTACCCTCATGAGAAATGGTATCAACACCACATTTAAATGAAAAAATTATGAAGTGTATGTTCAACATCAATTCCCTGTCCATTAGAGAAGTCAATCGAGCAATGTTGATGAAGATGCTAACAATTAAAGTGAGGGGAAAATGCAAGGATCTTACTTGAGGTGCCATTAGCAATGGCACAATGGATGGCATGTCGGGTAAATACGACTAAGAGTGGACAATGAGTTTGTATGTTTTGTATACTTTGTGAGTAACTTAGGTTGTTTCATGAGATAATTATGATGGTGTACTAGTTTGGTGTGGACTAGGAGATCCCCTCAACAAGGGTTGATCATTGGAAAAGAATTGTAACACAAGCTTAGGGGAGGATGTTGTAAATTGGAAATGTGTTGAATAATGTGTTAGCCATGAAAAGGAAGCATCATTAATGAGTGAAATGTAAGTGGAATCTTGTTTCCATTAGGTACATGATCATTCAGCCATGATGGAAATAACACAATTCTATATTGGGTGGTTAGTTGTTCAAGAGTGCTTGGCTTAGAGGAGGTGGTAGAATTTTTCCTATTGTTGGGTGGTGATGATGTAACATTACTTACCAGTAAATGGACATTTCAATTCTTTTTATAATTTAAGGCACTTCCCTTGGGTTCAATTAAAACATGCTGGTTAAACATAGATCATTATGCCTAATTAGAAAATTTGATCACTGCTATGCAATGACTAAATTTTTATAACTATATAGAATGCTTAAATAATCACTAAATTTTTATAATTATATAGGAATGTTTTAAAATAAAATAAAAAGTTTAACATTGTGACACCTCTCTCTTAGTCTCTTCTTCTTTTTCTTTGTTTTTTTTAAATAATCATAACTTACTTTTATACCAACCTAAATCCACCTCAATTACAAATCTTCCAACCACCTCAATTACAGATCTACCAAGCACTTAAATGGATGAAATTTATTTTCACTCTAAAATAGGTTTACATCTAAGATATTTGATCCCTCTATGTGCTTGGTAGATTTAGAGATAAGATGGATCTAAGATAGTTTAATTATTAATTATAATTAATTATTAAACTTATTTTATTTTACTTTATTTTATTTTTATTGGGTCAAAACGTTTAACAAAACATTACATCATTTATATTATGCTCTGCTTTTATTTATATTTATATTTCATTTTGTTTATTTTTACAGAGTCAAAATGTTTAAAGAGACATTGCACTTTTAACTAGACATGACAACATCTCTACCATAAAGGTTAAACAATCTCTAGCCACAATTAAAAGTGGAGGAGCTAAATTTCTCTCAATAAAGCACTTTTAACTAAACATGACAACATCTCTACCATAAAGGTTAAACAATCTCTAGCCACAATTAAAAGTGAAGGAGCTAAATTTCTCTCAATAAATTAAAAGCCTAAAAAATGTTAGATCTAAGACTTTTGTGATCCATAATGTAGATAAATGTCTTTCGGATTAATCACATCATTAGGATTTGGTGGACGTTTAGAACCATATAATGTGGTTCATCCTCAAGACAAGGTGAAGAAAGAAATCGACCTATAAATAGTAAGGATTCGTCACATCATTAGGATTTGGTGGAAGTTTAGAACCATCTAATGTGGTTCATCCTCAGAATAAGGTGAAGAAAGAAATCGATCTAAAAATAGTAAGGATTTGACATTGCCAGTAGCCATTATTTGAATATTTAGTTCATAAGTTATAATATTAAAAAAATTTAGTGCCAGTAGCCATTATTTGAATATTTAGTTCATAAATTATAATATTAAAAGTTTTTAGGAGGATTCGACATTGCCCAGTAATAACTGTTAAAACTAGCCATTATTTAAATGTTTAGTTCATAAGTTATAATATTAAAAGTTTTTAAGATTTTAAGATAAATTATTAAAAAATAACTTAAAATTTATAGTTATTAAAATAAGAGAAAAGATAAATAATAAAAGAGCGAATAATGAAAAATATTTTAATTGAAATTTCTCCCCATAAATTAAAATGTTAAGAAATTTAAAAACTAATAAAGAGTGATTATTTTCATTGAAATTCTCTTTCCCTTTCTTCCATTAACTACCTGCTCTAGTAGAATGTGGAGAGAACGTTTCTTTTTGGAAGTAAAAATAAAAGAGTAGCATTTGTTTTATTTTTAGCTTTCAACGCTGTGACCAAAGTCCTTCGAGACCATTTCCGGCTACTTCATAAAATTTATCTTTATTTTGCCAAAAATATATACCTATTGGTTCCACATTTTCTCCATTGAGCCAGTCGATCTTCCCGAGAACCACCGACAAGGGTAAGGAATTTGGGGATCAACAATCACAGATCAGAAACATTACAGAGTACCAACCGTCAATCTCAATAGAAGTATTAAGCCAAGGGTTTATTTCCGTTAGCTTCTCCTAGATTTTAGGGTTTAGTAGAGGAGCGGAGAGAAGTCTAGAAACTGAGCGGAGGAAGCTGAGGCCAGCAGGTGGCACGATGGTGGAGAAGGGAAAGAGTCGCAGCGACGAGGTCGTGACCAGGGAGTACACCATCAATCTTCACAAGTGTCTCCATGGCTGCACCTTTAAGGAAATGGCTCCAAAGCCCGTTAAGGAGATCAGGAAATTTGCCAAAAAGGCTATGGGAATCACCGATGTGAGGCTTGACGTGAAACCTAATAAGGTTGTATGGAGCAGTGGAAACGACGAAGAAGATGCCAAGGAGGATCTCTATTCGATTGTAACGGTGGGCAAGAGGACCAACACTCAATGTCCATTTCTGAGCACGAACCCTCACAATGTAACCCCTGAAACGTCATGCAACCATGAAGGGCTTGATGTTTCCAAGCTGGCAATTGATGAATAAATTATTAATTCTCTCCCCAGGCGCGGTATTGATAAATTGTTCCCCATTCAGAATGTAGTGATGGAACCAGCAATGCAAGGTCGTGACATGATTGGTCGTGCCTGGACGGGAATTGGAAAGACTCTTGCCTTTGGAATCGGAATCTTGAACAAAATCATTCAGTACAACCGTAAAAATGGGCGCGGATCATATCCCTTGGCACTCGTCTTGGCTGCAACAAGAGAACTTGCACGCTAAGTTGAAAAGGAATTCCAAGAATCTGCTCCAACCCTGTATACTCTTTGCTGTTATGGGGGTGTATTTCTTAGAAGGGTTTTAGGTGTTGTTTTTGGAACACCTGGTCGCATTATTGACATAATCAATCCTGGTGCATTAGTCTTGTCAGAAGTACAATTTATTGTTTTGGATGAGGCTGGCCGGATGCTGAATGTGGGTTTCGATAAAAATGTTGAGGTGAGTATTGAAAGATTGCCGAAAAAGTGCAACAGTATGTGTTTTTCTGCTACAATGCATGTCCGAGTGCAGAGGCTTTAGAGAAAATATTTAAATGATACAATTGTTATCGATCTTGTTGGTGAATCATTTCATAAATTGGCAGAAGGAATCTCACTTTATTATATTGCTGCATAGACCCATGGGAAACGCTCTATTCTCAACCCACTGATAACTGAATGGAGAAAATGTATTCTTTTCACTCAAACAAAGCAAGATGCGGATAGTCTGTCGGTGGCACTGGGTAGGGTACGATACTAATCCGGCATGTGAACCTCTTCATACTCAGATTGTGTTGATGTGCAGGGGGTTTTAACTTATGGCAAACAGGTTGCATTTAGGATTGTATACGGGTTCAAGGGAAGGAGATGTTGAATTTCTGAATGAAGTAAATCTCATCAGCCATGTTCGGCACAAGAACCTTGTGAAATTGCTTGGTTGCTCCATTGAAAACTCAGAAAGGATATTAGTTTACGAATACTTCCCGAGCAGGAGTCTGGACAAGATTCTATTAGGTTACTTTTTTCCCATTAACTGCATAATCATTGCACGGATTTATTTCATTTTGTACATGTAGGTTACTAATATTTTTCCTGTGCGGTGCTTTGCAGATGCAGCAAAACATCATTTACTTGACTAGAAAGAGGTATGAAATCATGTTTGGGACTGCACGTGGGCTGACCTATCTTCACCAGGAATCTGAGATTCCGATCATCCACAGAGATATTAAAGCCAACAATATATTATTGGTTGACAAACACAGACCCAAAATAACATATTTTGGGTTAGCCAGATTCTATGCGGAAGACACTAGCGTTGCATGAAATTTGTAAGAAATTTCTCTATTGTTAATCTCTTGAGGCTCGATACTAATTCGATATTCCATACATTCGGAATTAAGGCTCGATACTAATTTGGCATGTGAACCCCTTCATGGTGATATTCCAAAGGACGTATGTTCCAGGACGTATTTGATGGTGAATGAAACTCTATACTAATTCGATATTCCATACATTTGGCATTAAGGCTCGATACTAATTTGGCATGTGAACCTCTTCATGGTGATATCCTAAAGGACGTATTCAATGTTCCAGGACGTATTTGATGGTGGCTGAAAATTTTTCCAGGTCAACATCGACATGTCCTATGCAGCTGCAACCCGTAGTTTTGACATGCAAGGACTGCGTGCCAGCAAGTTCGCTGTCATTTTCACGAAAAAATTCACTGTCCAGCCCATTAACAGCTGGATTAGTGGCAATCCTCTATGAAGAATCTGCATGAATTTGAGGCTATCTGCATGATTTCCCAAGAAAATGGAATGGTGGCTTGGCTTTGTTCCATGATCCATCCATTAGAATGGAGGAAGTGCAAATACATGATTGGAAGAAATCGACAATGGGCATGTTCATGTGTCATCACTGAGGTAATACACTTTCTTCCTTGCCGTGGCCATTACCCTAGGCTTATTCTTTCAAATTGTTGTTTATAATCCCACATAAGCGAAATCCTTGTAGTTTGATTGCCTTGGGTGTTTTGGACATGGGGCTCTGGTGCTCCCTGGTAGATTGAAGATCTCATATTGGAATTTGAGAGCAGCCTCGATGCTCGAAAAGGACAATTCAAATAAGTTTCTTGGGTCAGATCATGGCACTAAACCATTTTCTGAGTAAAGTTTAATTGAGTGTTTGCTTATTGCATGAGGAAACTTTATAATGATGTATAGATTTTACTACCTCACCACACTGCTGCCTGAGCAGAAATATCTAACATAGAAATGCAATCACATCTCTACAAAACCGAGAACCTCAGAACATGTTTCAGTACTGTGAGAAAATGTAATACTTTGAGGTAGTGCTGAGTGAAACATTTAGGTCCGGGTCCTTAACCCTAGGGAAATATTCAATGAAATCACACTCATTTTCTATAAATAACATGGATGTACAAGAACACTAATTAAAACATTTGGGTGGTTTTGAAAGAACAGGTTTCTCTTATCCATTAATGTTTTTCAAGCCTTGTCTGATTTTTTAAAGTCTGGATTTTGTTAAAAGGCCCACTTGGTTTATTACTTTGTTGTCAACGAATTGAAAGGATCACAACAGTGGCATGCTACAAAGCGATCCACAACTCATTAGGGTGTAGTAATTGTATTTAGCATGGTTTTAGCTTTGAATGTAGTGTAATATTTTGAGCATGAAATTAATATATAAATTTTTTGAGATTTGTATTGACCAAATGAATGTAATAAATGTAAATTAATATTTTTTTTTTATTACAATCACAGAAGTGGATTTTAAGTGGTTTTCTTAATATTATACAAAGTAAAATGAATAGTACTTTTTGTTTGTTTTTGGATTTGTTGTATTCTTTATGAGAGAACATCTTAATCCTAAGAACAACATGCACAGTGAAAAGAATTATTTTCACTGGTTGCCATGTTCATAATGGTGATTGCATTTATTATTAGGTTTTGCTAATTGACTAATGAAAAGTTTCACCAAATCAATTTTTTTTTTAAATCTACATATTTCAAAAATGGAAAATGTATATAGAAATTTTCATTATATATGACAAGGAAGGAAATTATCATCACCTCTCTAAGCTACAAAAACTATGCTTTTTCAAAAAAAGATATTATAATTTTTTCCTTGATATTATGATATTATTATAGCTTTTCTCCAATAACAACAAATTAAATACAGAGATTCCCTTCTTGAGGAAGGACAAAGTTTCAACAAACCATTTTTAGTTTTCCATTCAACTACATATTTTTCTCAAAAATAGAAAACCTTGGTACAATTCCTGCCTTTCCAAATCATTATTATACTCTAGTAAATGTATAACAAGGAATGAAAAGGATAGCAATAAAAATATCATCGATGGCCTTCCTATTATACTGTTATGGTTGACTTTGTGAGAATCTCAACACATCATGATTCCAACACACACTTCTAATGAAATAGTAGGTTTAGAATCCTTAAATATAGAAAAACATTGAAATGAATACATTGAAATAGAGTCTAGGAATATTATATATTCATAGTTTAAATATTAAACTGTAGTTATAATAACATATTTTAATGGAAAAAATATTGTGATATTATTTAAAAATTTGATAGTTTAAATAAAAAGTTATTTATTTTAAAATTATTAATCACTTAAATTTTATTAAAAATTATAAGAAATATAAAATAAATTTCAAATATTTATTTTGTTTAGTTTAATTTAATGAGATTAATTTTATCTCTTTTAATTAATAATATGAATTTTAATAAAAATACAATGTTTTATTGAGATGGGAGTAAGCCAATAATTTCAAATCACGGCTAAGGCTAAGCCCTAGAGTAGTCTTTTGGGAGAGCTGTAGAAAAGGGTGATTCACACATTCATTTGTTCATATGAGCAATGAAATATGGTGATTGTAGTTGTGGATAGAAACCTGCCAATAAAAAATTGTGTTAATAGAATTTCCTTATATGAGAAAGTGTACATAACAATATTATAAAAAGGTAAGTTATAATCTAGATTAGAAGGTGAATGTTCTCAAATAGTATGATATTGATGAGTGTTTTATTCTTAAGTTGTTATATTTATTTTTCTAAAAGAGTTTTTATTATCACTATCTCAATTTTATGGAATAGTGGTGGTTGAACTTTAATTCATTTCACTTTAAATTGTGTTCCCATCCCTTAGATTGTTTTCTCCTACATTGTACATTTTCAATTCTGAACTATCAAAATGCACATTTTCTCAATAATTTCCATCTAACATGTAAAATTTGGCAAGGCCTTTGATAAGATGGGAATCTTTCTGTATCACACACTATGGAATTTTAAGATAGAGTCTCACAACCTTCATTTCCCAAAGAGGCTATGAAAGTGTACTAAGGTCTACATGGTGGATAGGGATTAGCTTCACATTCTTGATGACATCAACAAAATCATAATATTTTATTTTTGAGTAAAATATAAATATAATATTAAGGTGATGAATAATATGTCGAAACACATGCTAATTTAGGGGAAAAACAAAGTAATTTCATAGGAATATTAATGAAAGTCTAGATGCAAAAATAGTCAAAAAGGTAGCTGAAATAGAATTTCTAGATAAGGGAAAGTTGACACTCACAAATTTTGAGTAGAACCTAAAAATAAGGGTATGAAAAATGCAAAAGCATCATCAAATTTCATTTCACGGGTAGAGGGGATTTGAAATTCCAGGCCTGGTGATATCTCACAGAATCATCGAGAGAGGACTCTTGGTGGCGTTCATGATGGGTGTTTTAATGTGTTGATTGTTACCGATGTCCCTGCACGTGGTCTTGATAATCTTAATGTGGATCTGGTTATCCATTATGAACTCCCAACAACTTCAAAGATTTTTGTGCATAGATCAGTGTAGATGCAGAAGTGTCCTCAGACATATAACTTTATTGATCATAGAAAAAAAAATTACATAGCAAATTACAGGAGTTTACAAACGTAAACTCACACTCTCACATTACACAATGAAATTAGGAAACTAACCTATTTATAAGCTCTATGTTCTAACTTAATCTAGTTATGGATCACTTGGAAAATCAACAAGTGTCCATTTACAATAAATGACCTTCTAACCATCCTACTAAATTTATTCCTATTTTAGAGCCTAGGAAATGACTCTATTCTAGAGTCCTATTTTTACTAACAAAATACTATTTCTAAGTATCTCAAATATTTATTAAATATTCTAATTTAATAAATATATTTATCCTAACTTTACATTATTTAATTTGTGTATTTTTTGGATTTATAATTGCCTTTATGAAAGAGGCTAACAATTAGGGCGAACATGGCGTGCTGGTAGGACTGGAAATGTTATCCTTGTCCATAATGACCAACATACTAGACAAGTTAAGATGATTGAAAATGATATAGCTTCCATGTTTAAAGAGTTGGCTCAAATGAAAGAGGAAATAGACAATAGGCTTGGAGGTTTTGATGATTCAAGAGGCAGTTGTTTTAGAAGTTATGGTGGTTCAAGGGGGAGTCGTTTTGGAAGCTATGGCAGTTCATGGGGGAGTCGGTTTGGAATTTTTGGTGTTCAAGAGGGAGTCGCTTTGGAAGCTACGAGGGTTCAAAAGGGGGCAATATGGTGGTTCAAGCTATGGTGGATCAGGAGGATATTATGGGGGTTCAAGTTATGGCATATTAGGAGGCAGTTACAATAGTGGATCGGGAAGTAGTTATGGTGGTGGGTTAGGGTGGCTATGGTGGTCTCAAATCGCATTTTTTTAGTGACTATGGGGGCTGCTCTTAGTACTAGATGAGATGTTAAAATATATGAGGGATTTTAGTAGCATCAATGTAGGAAGTTTGAAATTGGTCTTAATTAGAAACCCAAATTCAAGTGGGAACAATTTATCTGAAATTCCAATGTAGTACCCTGAGAGCCTCTATGCTTTAAGAGCAAGCTTTGTCGCAATCAGCGCCAACATATGAACGAAATTGTTGGAATATGACATCTGTGTAGCCACCAAGAAAGAGATATTTTTGGTTATACAGGAGATTCACTATGTTTTTCTTAGTGATAAATAGTAGTTGTGTATGAACATGTCAATAGAGAAAAAAAAAAAAAAAAAAACTTGCAGCTGTTCCTAACATGAAGTTAGTAATCATAACAATTTTTCTTATATTAATCTGTTTGTCCCTGCACTTGTTGTTTTTCCATTTTTTTGTGTACAGATATTCTCGAGGTTTGAATCCATTTCACTTCTTAATGCTTCAGAGTAACGAAGACAATAATTTTTTATTTAGGATCATGTCTCATGTGGAGTGATTTGAAGACATAAGAAAATCTCTGCTAGAAGGAAGAGGAGAGGTGTCTTGAAGAAGAAGATAAATTATGGTATTTTAATAAGAAAACCTAACTGATATTCTCAAAGAAAATTCAAAAGTCTATCAATGAATCAATGGATTCAGGTGGAAGTCTAAAGGATTGGCATATCCTTCAAAACCTATCGACCATCATAAAAATCAGATCTTGTTCGACAGAACACGCTCACGTCTCTCAACAAAATTTGATGGAAACCAACCAACCTTTCCCTTGCATTCACCCTCAGCCCAACCTATAGGAGAGAAACCCTATTACAACAGGAAGACAAGATCAACATAAAGTATCCACTATAGACTATCTATTCCTTGAAATACAACAAACCATCAGAAAAATGAGATCTTGCTAGCCAAAACTTGCTCACGTCTCTCCACAAAACTTGATGGAAACCAACCAACCTTTCTCTTGCATTCACCCGAATCCCATCATGTAGGAGAGAAACACTATTAAAACAAGCAGAGAATATCAACATAAATTATCCACCACAGACTGCCTATTCCTTGAAATACATCAAACCATCAGAAAAATCAGATCTTGTTGGCTAGAACACTCTCACGTCTCTCCACAAAACTTGATGGAAACTAATCAGCCTTTCCCTTCCATTCGCCCTTAGCCCAACCTGTAGGAGAGAAACATTATTTCATTAGGAAGAGAATATCACCATAAAGTATCCACCACACACTATCTATTCCTTGAAATAGAACCAACCATCAGAAAAATTAGATCTTTTTGGCTAGAACACGCTCACGTATTTCCACAAAACTTGATGGAAACCAACCACCATTTCCATTGAATTCACCCTCATCCCAGCCTGTAGGAGAGACATGAAGAATAAAATCATAATCACCAACTACCATATTAAGCTCCACATCAGTCTCAACTTGAAATTGAAATGCCTATATTACCTATCCCAATAAGTATGGGACATTCTCAACAGTTGTATAAAAGGATGAAAACATTTGGCTCCTCATATGTTGGAGGTGGAATGGGATTATCAGAAACTGCAAAATGTGAAGATTCAATATGTTTTCGGTCGAAAACCATCTCTCTATGAACATTTGCAATAAATTTCATTACTCTTTGATGGTATGTGTGTTTTGCTTCGACCATGCTAATAAGAAGTTGAAGAGTCAACCATTATTTTTGTTCTTCTACAACTTCCATTACAACTGCAACTTCCTTTCCCAAAACTGCCATATTTTCCTTTAGTTCTTGTAACTTTGTTTCAACTGCTTGCAACTACATTGCATTTTCTGGATTACTTGTAGTTTCTTTGGCTTTCAGTTGCCGCCTTGAAACTTCAACCATTTGCTCATCTATTTCTTGATGCATTCGTTCATAACATTGAACAATATTATGAGCATCATCCAAGGGAGCTCCCGTAGCCATTTCCCTTAAAGGTTCTTTAATCAAGTGATTTGTGCAAGGTTTCTTATTCCTTTTCCACATGAGCACAGGTTGATCCATAATATTTATTATGTTGAATTAGGAAAAAATTTCATAATTATAATTTTTTATTCAAATTTAATTTGACATTTACTGGAAAATGAACTCCAAAAAACTTTAATACTTATTGGTTTCATATATTATAAAAAAGTGAGTACATATTCATAGATCTTTGTCCTTTTTTCCTATACATTTGAATCTTCAATTCTCGCACAAGAATGAATAAGTAGTCAATTCGAGGTTCATGTCTTGGTGATTTTGAGGTTCCTTGTGACAACTTAGCAAATTTTATCATGATTAATTGTTTTTCCTCGAAGGCGTGTCCTTCCCTTGAAAGTGGATTTCTTCTGGTCCCTAATATTGTAGACCCATTGCAATGCTTCTGAAGTTTAATGAAACCTCTTTTTAGAAAATGTTGATATTAATCTATAGTACCTTATGTAATTTTCCAAGGTGAAGTAGACTTCCTTAATTGCAGCTTTTTTGCTTTGAGTTCCTACTACCTCAACCCATGACCTTATTCTATTTGAGTAATTTAGAAGAATCTTTGAAGCAAACATTTTTTCTAGTCACTAGTCACTAATTCTTGTATACTTCCATGTTGGAACAAGGTTGACAGCCTCTAAATATCCTAGACCATTCCTCTCCTATTTTATGCTTTAAATAGTTAGCTATTTTGTTTTTACTACCACATCCCCAAACCTCTGATGTGATCAATGTTAAATTAAGATCACCCAAACTTCTAATCTCCTCCTTGAGACACCCCAAAAATAACAAATCATCTAAAAACACTTGTTTGTCATCATGCAGAGCATATAGAATTTAATAATTGAAGTCATTTTTATTAATTTATTTCCATAGCACATGTAGAATCTATCTATCAAGGGTTTTATTTGTGCTTAGAAATATATTTCCATCAAGTGTTTTATTTGTGCATGGTGGAGAATGATTTTTAGCAAACTGAGGAGGCGTCGAGTCCTTAAAAGGATCATAAACAAGATCCTGTACACTCTTGATTCCAAGATAGAGTCTAAAATGTTGTTTATTTTCAACAATGCTCCAATCCAAGACTTATCCTGCAAAATATTCTTAAAAGCATATAACAACCAAGATATTTTTCAATGTGGTTCATGCCAAATATCAGTGGTTGTTACGTCCACTGAAGTTATCCGGGAAGATCCACCTAAAGGGATCAATTATTGTCGACTTATTAGCAGATCCTAACCCCAAGAGTCTGAAGGATAATTCACCCTGTGACCTCCTATTGGCAAGGTGATTTAATGATTAGAACTCGGCCAATTGAACTAACCCTTCATGCCTAAAAACCAAGAGTTTTATACCCATTCACGTAAATATTCCATCAAATAATGTTGAGTTTAATTGTATTTATAATTATAAGTTGCCATTGTTACTTGGTTTGTCTCTTACCTTAAAGTCATTTAATGCAGGAGATGATGTTGTGGGGATTGAAACTCTGAATCCTAGATTTTCATTTTTCCAACAAAACAAGAGACAAATCTATTTCATATTGTTATTTATTTTTTCCACTTATTGATTTTACCATCTAATATTATAGAGGGACAGTTATGATTTGGTCATTAATACCACATAAAAAGTAAATTGTAATCTCTATAAACAATTCTACCGATACAACATGGGAGGAAAGGATTGTTGGTGAAAGTGGCATTTTTTTAGGAAGTGTCCAATATCTTGGGCTTTAGGCGTGTGACAGGTTGGTTAGTTGGGCCTCCTCTTGGCCTTTGGGTCTCTATGGGGTTAGGAGTTCAAGAATAAGTGTTTTTCGATCCAATTATAAATGTTAGTGGCATATGAGGTCATTTGAGCTTGACAAAGAGTATGGCCTTGCTTGTGAGAAAACCATAATGGACATAATTTTTTTCTGGGTTGTGCCAAAAAAATATTTTAATTAGGACACTCCCATGCCAAGGAAAACTAGTGTCTTACCTTAGGATTGTTGATTTCCTTCACTATAGTGTACTAAAGAAGGATTATACTCAAAAAAATATAAGATACAATCAATAAATTTTGTTAGGATCTCCTTTCAGTTCTGTAATATGTGGTATATTTTGAGATTAATTGGTGTTTCATAGACATTATGACCTACTAAATTATTCAACACCTATGTGACAAATACATTCACATGTCCTCAAATTTTTCAATAACCATATTGCAACACATCTTTTTTGGATGAGTATTATCCTATGGTGCATTAATTCCTCTATTGGATGGAAGAGAGGTTCCACTTGATACGATTTCACCACATGTTGGAAATTTTTCTCCAATATCAATTTCCTAGTTCACCATTTAAATGGGTTTTCCACTATTTTATCTATGTTTTTATTTAATCCATTTCTTAGTAAATTTTTACAGTATTTTTATAATATATATATATATATATATATATATATATATATATATATATATATATATATATATATATATATATATATATATATCTGTTTTATAAGTGGCTATTTTATAATTTACATTCAAGAAAGACTAACATTTTGATGTCCATTTGAGTTGTTTTCATGTACTCTATCCTGTGTAGATGTCTATTTTATAATTACATTCAACATAGAGAATCATTTTTCTCATAATTTTAGTGACGAAGCATATTCGCTTTATATTTTCATATTAATACAATACTTTATATTTCCATGTTAATACACTTTATATTTTCATATAAATACAATTGATATTTCCATGTTAATACAATGTCAATTGTTGGGATTTTTGGAGAATGGATTTGATTCTTTTTCATAAAGGCATCAAGCTTTGTTTTCTTGAACATTTGTTCCATATTTTCACTTTAGTTTTTTCATCTCATGGTATGTTTCTAGGAACATGTAGATTGATAGCTATAACACAACTAGTTCACCATGGCATGTGTTATGTACCAATTGGATACACCTTTGGGTATAGAATGTTTAAGATGAAACAAGTGAAAGGCGACAATCCTATCGTTATGGAAATATATATAAAATAAATATTAAAATATTTTGTTTAAAATAAATATTATTATTTTTATTTTTTATTATATTTTTTAAATTTCATATATTAAGTTCATGAAACAGATCCTTTATGTTTAAACTATATTTTAACATAATAATCATGACTAACACTTAACAGTGTGGCTTGCGTACTCGATGAAATGATGGGAGTCAAAGTTTGGTTCGCTTGAACTTCAGTGGGATACACCTTTGGGTCTAGAATTTTTGAGATGTAACAAGTGAAAAGTGACCAATAGTGGCTAATTTACATCATTTTGAAGAAGTCTACAAAGGTCAAATAATTTTTTTCACATTTACAACTTCCCTCGCATTTGTTGGTTCCCGAAGCTCAAGAACTTTCATAACAAAAACAGGAAAATTAGAGCAACAAAAATGGTCCACTCTCTTTTCATATGTTGATATTAGAATGAAATTTTATTAGAGGCATTGTTTGTTTGTTGTTTTTGGTTAAAAAAGGGCTTGATCTTGGTTTTATGTGACTTTCAATTATCATATGTATCATGTTGAGAAATGGGAAAGAATAATGTGTGCATTTATCTTGAAAAAATTGATGTTGAATGAAATGATACAAAGTTTAACCAAGTCGCGGAGGAACATCCTAAAAAGTTTACTAAGAATACACCATATACATAGTTTGAACATAAGTAATATATGGATATTCATTTTGCACATGTGTTCTTTTTTATACCAAACGTATCACCACAAGAAAAATATTGATATTGTAAAAATTGTTTAAGGACCTCATTAAGGTCAATTTTTCTGATGTCTTACTTGATTGATGCCTTCTCATATGTCAGGAAGGAATTAAATATGAATTAATATGTTCCTGAAACAAACCAGATTCAAATTTTATAGATATAAATGATAAAAAATATATTTCAATGCCTTTGTTTGATTTTTACTTGACTCTGTTGTTGGCAGGTTACAAGAAATGTGATTGGAAAAAGGATGGGGAGACAATGCATAGCATGTCTTGGATTCATTTGTTGTTAGAGATACTTCAGGCACCTGAGCTATCGACTTTGAAAATGTTTCTAGTAGGGATTCCTATGGTATTTAATGATTTGATTCTTTCACCTTGTTGTCATTTTGGGAAAGAAAAAGTTTTAGGAATTCTAGACAAGACATCACTAGACAGGTAAACAATTTTTTTATAATTGCAATGCCCATTCCATGATATCCTCTCTTTATCATTTGATTTTATTTTAAACTTTTATTTTTATTTTGCTTTCTCTTTTAACTATGAAATTGAAAATACTTGGTATCATGTCCATTTAAACAACAACCAAAGCTTGAAGATAAAATTAGTAATACACGATATTGATTGGAGTCCTTATAGCTATTTTGTGTTAAAATATTTTCATGACTCTGAGAAAAGTTTACTTTCATGTTGTTATTTGAGCACATTTTGTTTATATACTTGACCAAGTTCATGCATTAGAAAATGAAATGTTGTTGCGAATAAAATAACAAGGATTAAACATTACACCTCAGATGATTTGTTTCACAAGTTATCTACAACTTGATATTTGTAGCATGTGACTTAGTTGAAATGATTATTCCTAAGCTTTCCTTGAAGGTTGAATACTAAGTTATTAACGTGTTATTTTCCATTGTGATGTTTTATTTTCTTTCTTTATACAGGTCATTTGGAAACATTATAGTGGCCACTATCGCCCAATTGAAGAAAACTTGTTTGTAGTTCTTTCTTGTATGAGGAAAAATGGCTTTGAAATTTGCTCATGTTGAGGTATATGTCGTATAAACTCTTTATAGTTTACTTTAGTTTATATTCTAGTGTTCATTTTCTTTCATGTCTTACACTTTTCATTGTATCTTCTTTTGTTTTCAGAAAAAGAATTCGGTATTAATGGTAAGAAGTGGGAATTAAAGAAAGAGGAGAGCAATAACACTAGAGCGACAAATGCAAAGAGAGAGAGAGAGAGAAGAGAATTGATGTAGTGATACTCTTAGAGAAATATCCCACATAAGATACACACATAGAGATTGACAGTCAAGCTTTCAATCTTGATGAATTCACTTCCAACGCATTGGAAACATAATAATAATGTTTTGAAGTGATAAAACATCATTTCATATGTAAATTATAGTCCAACTAATATTAAGTTGGAAACTCATATTGTAATACTTTAACATTTCATATAATATATTTTATGTGGTTGAAATAATTTATAGTTGCACTTGATATTGTTTAATATTGTAATTAACACATGCAAATTTGCGTTTTCATATTAGATGAACATGCACATTGTATGACATTTTTTAAATTTAGTCACAAAATCATATTAATTAATTTATATTGATTAATAAGGAACACATAAAATAAATCTAATACTTCTAAATTAATGGTTTATATTGATTAATGATGAACAAAAATAAAATGAATATATGACTAAATTAGTCATTTATAATGATTATTAATAAAAGTAAATGAAATGAATATAGACTAATAAATTAGTTGTTTATATAATGAATATGAAACTACCAAAAAAATATAAACGACTAATGAAAATGATGAATTTGTAATTAAAAATGATGACTAAATTTTTCATATATATGACTATTAGTAGCTAATTTACAATATCTTATAACACGACCAAAATTTAGTCATTTTTTTTTGTCATTAATTGGTTTCAAACGATGACTAAAATTTGCATATATATGACTATTAGTAGCTAATTTACAATACCTTATAACACGACCCAATTTTTTTCATATCTCTTTGGTCATTAATTGGTTTTCTTGGGTGATCATATAGTAATATATTTTTTTATATATTTGGTCATTAATTTTGAAAATTAATGACTAAATAAATAACTAAATTAATGACCAAATTTATGACTAAATATACTACTAGACAATAGAATTGAGACACCCAATGACTAAGCTAAAAATTACTAAAATTTGGTCGCGTTATAAGATACTGTAAATTAGCTACTACTGGTCGTCGACTGAAAAATGGTCGCTTATATGAAAAATTTAGTCATTTTTTTAGTAATTAATTAGCCATTTTGTATTATTGCATGATATCCCTAATTAATACATGTGCTACATCACTAGCTGAATAATTAGTCTTCACTAGAATGAAGTGAGCTACCTTTCTCAACCTATATACCATAACCATGATAGAATCATTTTGCCTCGATGTCCTTGGAATACCTGTAATTAAATCCATGGAAATTACCTCCCATTTCCATTCCGGAATCGGAATAGGATGAAGCAACCCACCTAGATGCTTACACTTTGCTTTGACCTACTGACAGTAAAAACATCCGCCACAAACTCTGCCACTTCCTTCTTCATATTCGGCAAATAGTAACATAATAACGAGAGCCACCGAGAGATAATACCTGAGCAAGTCCCCATACATCTGTATGCACAAGCTCTAATTTTTTGCTCTTCTTTTCTTTCCCAACTCTGAGAAATCTGACTCTCTTATGTTTTCCATAATTGCAATTCTCACATAAATCCAAATCAATATTCTTCAAACCCAGCAACAAATTCCTTGAGTGAAGAATCTTCATCCCCTTCTCACTCATGTTTCCGAGCCTCCATAATGCTGCATCTGCTCCTTTGGAAGTTAAAGCATTAACAAAGTTAGAAATACCATTGCATAAATACAATGTACCAACATTTTCACCTTTTTCTATTACCAGGGCTCCTTTGGTGACCTTCCAAGTTTTATCTATGAAAGTTGTCACACAACCTTCACCGCCTAACTACCCTGTTGAAATCAGATTTTTCTTCAGATCTGGAACATGCCTTACTTTCTTTAATAGCCATTGGTTTCCATTTTGCTGTTTTACAAGAACCTTACCCATTCCAACAATTTTACAGGGTTTATCATCACCCAAACGGACTTGTCCAAAATCTCCTTAAACATAGTCATGAAAATATTTCTTATCAAGTGTGGCATGGAATGAGGCCCCTGAATCTACTAACCACGAATCAGTAACATTTTCAAAAGAAAGAATCAAAGCATCTTGTAACACATCACCTGTCACATTTGCTTCATGATTATTTTCTTGATGTGCGTCTCCTTCTTTTCCCTTCCGAGATCTACAGCCTTTCTTCAAGTGTCCTTTCTTTCCACATTTCTAGCACACTATCCCCAATCTAGATTTGGATTTTCCTTTCCTTGATTTACTGCAATATCCTGAGCTCTTTCCTCTTTCCATTCTTCTTCCCCTAGACTCTGCACTCAAAGCATTACCCAATGTCTCACCGGAGCTTTTCCGTCGCATTTCCTCGCTAAGGATATTGCCGTGACATCCTCCAAACTTTCATTACTGAATCCGAACGGAGTTACTAATGGCCATAACTAAACCATTACAGCTTTCTGGCAATGAGCACAAAAATAAAAGAGCCCTAACTTCATCATCAAAATTTACCCCTACAGAACTTAACTGACTGGTAACTGTATTAAAATCATTTAAATGGTCTGCAACAGATCCACCTTCCGACATCTTCATATTAAATAAAAGTTTCATAAAAAATACCTTGTTTGAGGCCGAGGGTTTTTCATATAGTTTCGCCAAGGCCTTAATCAAACCCTCTGTTGTTGTTTCATCGTGTGCGAAGGCTACCAATCGTAAGAACTCCAAACATCTTGTTAAGAACCTACTACATCGAAATCTACCATTAACGTCTTGTCATAATTAAACTTGGCTTCTTCTTTGTTTTTCCGCTCATTGGTAGGTACAGATCTTTCTGATACAGATAATATTCCATATGCATCTTCCACAGTGGGAAGTTTTGGACGTTAAATTTCTCAACCCTAAACTTACCATCTTCCGTCATTGCTCCCACTCGAACCAGGAACCCTTATTTCCTGCGAGTTTATCAACCAAATAGACCTTCGGCTCTGATACCAATTGTTAGAAAATCATATATTACAGAGCAATGCAACACATAAAATATGCGGAAAACACAAGCACACAAAACACATAAAACCAGAGAGACACAGAGATACGTGGTTCACCCAGTTTGGGCTACGTCCACCCTGAACAGTCAGTCCTTCCTTTCTATTATCTAGCAAAATGAAGAGAACAAACTACAGCAGATCTACTGTAATATCCTATGTTCTCTCTCACAGTCTCCCTATCTTTTCCTCGCTTTGAGAATACACATACAATACACAACCGCAATACAATACCCTCATACATGCGACGGGTTGCCTTCTAGGGCAAAAAACCCAAAACTAAACATAAATTATACCGTCAAATCATTCTCGGACCTAATGAACAACCCAGATTGACTAGAAATTACTATGCCTTTACAAGGAAATTTTACATCTATTTTTAGCTTTGGGGGCGCTGCCCCCAAAACCCCTGCCGGGGGACCGCTAGCCCCCGGACCCCCCAGCTGGGGGGGGGGAAGCCCCCCCCACCCCAGACCCCGCGGGGGGGGACAAGTCCCCCCCACTGCAAGGGTGTATATTTTTCCTGGGGTATACATCCAGCTAAAACAAGGATCTCTGAATCAGGATGAAAATCAAGCTCCACACCCAACACCTAAGTGTTTAGCATGCTCTTCTTCATTTTTAGAATATAACAATATATCGTCAATGAATACAATAACAAACTTGTATTCATCAAACACATAAAATTAGCTCGAGAATTAGTCAAACTGAATGGAACCACAAAAAACTCAGAATGCCCATACTTTTTCCTGAAGGTAGTCTTGTAGACTTCCTTTTCCTTGATGGTGTACCTGATGGTATCCTAATCTCAAATCAATATTTGAGAACACTGCTACTCCCTTCAACTCATCCAACAATTCATCAATCATCTGCAATGGGTACTTGTTCTTTATCGTCACCTTGTTTAATTTCAAGTAATAAATGCGCAATATAAGATTACCATCCTTATTCTTCATAAACAACACTGGTGCACCCCAACGTGATACACTTGGCATATTGTATCCCTTATCAAGAATTTACTTCAACTGTAACTTCAACTCTACTAATTTTGGAGTGCTCATCCTATAAGGTTCCTTTGATGTGGGTGTTGCCCCTAGTACCAACTCAATATAAAATTGTGCATCCCGATGTGGAGGAAACTTTGGAATATCTACTAGAAACACATCCTGAAGCAACTGCAATATAGGGTACTTCTTGAATATTTTTTCATCTTCAACATACTTACCCTTGTCAAAGGAAATATGAACTGCAAATATCACACACCCTTTTCTGCAACTGTGTTTAGCCTACATAGTTGTGACCATCCTCACTGATGTAGGCTTCTTCATTCCCTGCAATATTATCTTCTCTCCATTATCATCCAGGAACTCAATAGCCTTTTCATAGAAATCTACTTTGGTCCTTTGAAGATACAACCAGTCCATACGCAAAATCATATTATCTGATCCCATTGGAAATACATCCAAATGTGTTGTTGTAGGCATACCATTCAACTCAAGTGCATAAGATCTTACCCAATGATGAACTATCTTCTTCATACATGTATCCAATTGCCCCAACTAAGACTCTGGATGCACTTATTCCCTCAAGCCACACTTATCCACCAGTTCAGGATTAACATAACTATAATTAGATCCAGGATCAATCAAATTAGAAATAACTTGATCACAAAGCTTATTGTCCATCTCAATGATAGATGCCTGGTGATCTTCCTGTTTGTTTCCCACAGCCGCATAAATCCAAGGAATACTATGACCAACATATCCAACTTTCTATGCCTGCTTAGAACTATATATCTAAGGCCTACCTCCCTGGTAAAATGGGCAATCCTTCTTACAATAGTGTTTGCCACATATCCAAGACTGCAATGGTGCTCTATCATCACCTCTAGTTTGCTACGACACATGTCCCTTCTCAACTACATTGACCTTATGATAAAGAGAAAAAAATTATTTTTCACCTGCATCTTGAGGTCTTACATGCTTCGGTGGCCATTTCCCTTTTTCTTTCTCATTTTCCTTCAAGTCATGTTTAGGCTCAACTTTTCACTTTGACTTATCATAAAAATTCTTCAATTTTTGGATGGCTTCCTCTAATGATCTAGGCTCATCAAACTCAATCTGGTCTCTATATGTTGTTCGAAATTCACTAATGAATCTCTGAATCTTAGCCTTTTCCTCCTTGAGGTATGGCACATATCTTAAAAGCTCCAAGAATCTGCTAGTATACTCATTATTTGTAATAGAACCCATATGTAGCTCACAAAAATCCTCAAATTTGTCATCATTGTACCTCTCTAATAAGCACTTCTTCTTGAATATCCTCTCGAAGTCATGCCAAACTATGTCTTCCTCCCGAATTCCCTTAACATTCTTCACACCTTCCTATTAGAGTGAATTCTAATAGTAAGCGTACGAAAAAAGCTCACTTTAGTTGTACATAACAAACAACCCTAACATCAAACGTGCCTGTCAATTTCCTTAGATATGTAGTAGGTGATCAAGATGAATGCTACAAAAATCTAGATCTATGCAGTTAAAGACATTAAACAGTGAAAATAAACAAGAGTTTCTCCATACATCCAATAGACAAGAAAAGAATTTATAAAGATTTTTTTGTATTATGACACTTCGGAAGGGAACACAAAAAGATCTTACCAATGCCCCTCAATGGGATGGGTTCTTGTATTTCCTCAGCGCTTCAGGTCCAAGATCTCTCTCTCTTGATGGTGCAGAAAACTCATAAAAAATAGAACTCAAAGGGAGCTCACAAGAAAAAGTAGAAAAAATATGACAATGATGGAGGATCAAAGTCGGAAAAAAAGTATAGATCAAAATGTGGTCAAAAAGGTCGTGAATGAATGGAACAACCCTTCTATTTATAAAAAAATATTGAGTTAGTCTAGCGATTGGTGCATAATTAAAATATTATTAACCAAATCTAGATCCAACTTACTTGGAATATTTTATTATTTTTGGTGGAGGGAAAAGGAATTTAGAATTGGTTAAATCCCTTTATTTAGAAATAATAAAATAATAAATGATTTATTTATTATTTCAATGATGAGGTTAAGGAATAATTAAATAAATAATGATTTTTTTAATTATTTAAAAATGATTTAGTCAAATTCAACAAGGAATATTATTAAATAATTATTCCTAGAGAATAATAAAATAAATAATAATTTATCTAATTAAATCT
This sequence comes from Pinus albicaulis, assembly GCA_034641835.2. NCBI lineage: Eukaryota > Viridiplantae > Streptophyta > Pinopsida > Pinales > Pinaceae > Pinus > Pinus albicaulis. Next base: position 626,136,326 of record CM076584.1, on the reverse strand, counting down.
CATGTTTTGGGTTAAATATGACTAGGAATATTAGTTAAACAGTGGTTTAGTTAATTATCCCTAGAGGAAAATCAAACAAATAAGGATTTATTTAATTATTCCTCATGGGATTTCCTGTTTAGACTAGAAATAATTTAATAAACTATGAGTTATTAAATTATTTTTCATGGTGAAAGCAATTTTACTATGGTAAAATTGGTCTTACATGGCGTACTTTAGTCCATCTAATAGTAACATGTTATATGACCAAAAATTGGTGTAACATATTTCCCTCCAACTTGTGAGAATTAGGAGCTAATCGTATGACCGCAGTACATTATAAGAACACAATCACTAGACACCAAAGGGGAGTCAGAGAGAGAGAAACATAAGATAGACTAAGCGAGAGAAGACAAGACCCTGAGGAGGCGAGACTTATAGGTGTGACAAGTCTCTTTTATGAGTGAGTACATGTTCTCAATGAGGCGGGGGAGGCATACCTATGCCCGTCGAGATGACAAAGTACAAAGAATAATGGGGCACCCAACAAACATGGGACTGAGCTATATAGTACATGTTGGCATAAACATGGGCCGGATAAAAAACATAATGGATCCCACATACATATTGTGCCTGGGACAAAAGTCAGGAGTTATACAATAATATTTGAGTACATGAGATTTAATTACAACCAAAGAGTCCCTATAAAATAGGAAAGGGCTCTGAAAATATGAACGATACATGGAAACTAAAAAATAGTTGTAAGCGGCTAAGACCGAAACTATCAAATCAGTAGAGCTGCATCCAAGGCTATAGTAAAGAGGTCATCCGGGTATGTGGGGGGTTCCCTGAAGGGCCACCCCCTCGTGAGATCTGAAACATCTCTCACACACCCGAGACTCACTAGTACAATCTGCTGCATCACTCAACCATCAATTATACAAATCTCGATCATGCCATAAGGAACTGGAACTGAGAAAAAATGAAGTACAAGGGCAATAAAGGGTCCCTTTTCCTAATCTGAGGCACTGAACAAGAGTGGAAGTTGGAACTAAGGTACGTTGCCCTCTAGACCTGTCTTATGGAATGAATAAGCTAATTTCAACAGAAGGAGGTTCGCCATAGGTGAGGCAATAAGGAATCCTCAACTAAGGCACGAGGGATAGTAGTAGAGTGACTGATAGACTAACACCAGGGATGATGGTGGAATTGGAGGGTACTGAGTAGCGAGCTGATGACTTCCCTTGTTAGAGAATAAAGGGCATGAATGACCTCGCAACTACTAACTTGACTCCGGAGGGGATAGGGGACAGTATGATTGAAGGCCAAACTGTGTGACACGAGAGGGGTACAAAGTAATGAAGGATGGAAGACTCTGATGGGAGACAAAAGGAACTCGTGACAGACTCCATAAATGCAATGATGACTCAACTCGGATGCTCTAAACAAGGGAGACTCAATGATGCTGGCACACAGAATAGCCTTAATGGGGACCATAAAAACATGACTAAAATATGGTTACTCACAACGAAAATCGACACGAGCATTAACAAGTATGAGGGAAAAGTGGTGCCCCAAGTACAAGTGGCGCGAGTGAGGAAATTAGATTTTGATAAGCATTGAAGTGACCCTTAGTGGAAAAAAGGCTTCCAGATGAAGTATCAAATCCCCAAAAACAAAAGCTAACTGCCTAAAATAAATAAAATATGCATTTCAACAGGGAAATGCTAAGGGTAAAATTTCTTAAGGTAGAGCACAATACGAGGATTAGGAAGAGGGTGGCCTTCGAAATCCTCTAGAAGGTATGCCCCTTTACCCAAATGCTTACTAATGATGTAAGGGCCTAGCCATAATGAGTCAAACTTCCCATGACCAAGCACATCATGAGCATGGTCATACACTAGAATGAAATCACCTTCGTGAAAAGTACGAGGGTGGATTTTTCAGTCATATTGAGCTTTGGTGCGCTTCTTAGCCGCTTAGGTGGTTTGCAATGCAACACGAAGGTCTTCGTAAGCGCGCTCAAGCATGATAATTCTTTGTTCTAAAGGTTGAGTGTCAGGGAGAAGTTTGACGGCTAGGTGAAGGGAAGGGATTTCACACTCGATCGGTAAGAGTGCCTCCTCACCAAAAACAAGGAGGAAAGGGGTAAACCCGGTGGCGGTTTTAACAGAATTTCTATAGGCCCACAAAGCAGGGAAGAGCATAAGGTGCTAGTTGGTTTTGTGCATGTTCACCATTTGTTGAAGCATATTTTTAAGGATTTTATTGACGGCTTCAACTTCGCCATTACCTTGGGGGTAATAAGACGATGAATATTGGTGCTCAAAGCCCAACAGAGAGGATAGCTCACCCCATGTCTCATCTTCAAAATGTCGTCCATGGTCAGAGACCAATTGTTTCGAAACCTTGAATCGAGCGATAAGATGGTTAAATAAAAACAGGGTTGCGATAGCTACCGTGTTGTTGAACGTTGGCATGGCCTCAACCCATTTGGTGAAATAGTCAACTGCCACGCTGATATACTTGTGGTTACCAACAAATGGAGGTCAACACTCCATAAATTCTATGGCCCACTTACAAAAGGGACCAACTAAGATGACAGGATGGAGGGGAGACGGAGGGGCTCAAGCCTTTGGGGCGAAATGTTGGCAATCAGAACAGTGTTTGACTTCTTCAATAAAATCAACAAAGAGATAAGGCCAAAAATACCCATCGCGCATGATTTTCTGGGTAGCACCAAGACCCAATATGTGGCCACCACAAGCGCTACTATGGCAGGCATTAAGGACTTTTTCATCTTTAGCAAGAGTGAAACAACGACAAAGGACAATATCTACACTACGACGATAGAGATCGTCACCGATAAGAAGGTAGCGGGGGGCCTGGTGTCAGATACGTCGTCGAGCATCACGATCAAGATGGAGGGAGAACTTTTGGGTCTGGAGATAGGTGAGGATGTCGCCATACCAAGGATAATCCTAAGTAATGGAAAACAAATGTTCATCGGGAAAATCATCATTAAACGACGGATCTTGCGTACTGGTAGGTAAGTGAGGAATGTGTTCAGTGAGGGATAAACCTTTCTTACTCTTTGGTGTGACAAATTCTAGATCAAATTCCTAAATAATAATGATCCAACAGGCATACTTCCCATTGATGATCCATCGACTCAATAGGAAGGCCACAGGGTTGAAATTAGTCACATCCTTGGTGGGATGCATAAGGATATAATGACGAAGTTTTTGGACCAAAGACACAACAACCAGCACCAATTTTTCTTCATGTGAGTAGGACACAGGGGGGGCTACAAGGTTCTTATTGACATAATAGATAACATGCTCAATTTCGTTGTCATTTTCCTGAATAAGGACCCCAGCAACCGAGTGGGTGGAGGCTGAGATGTACAGGATGAAATCCCTATCAAAATTAAGAGGACTAATCAAGGGAGCGGAGGTGAGAACATGTTTCAGGGAATCAAAAGACTCTTGAGCATAGTCATCCCATACGAATGGAATGTTATATCTAAGGAGTCTAAGGAACCCATGTGCGATGGTGGCATAGTCACGTACGAACTGACGAAGAAAATTAGCTTTGCCTTGGAGGCTTTGTAACTGCCGTAAGGTATGAGGAATATGAAGCTCAAGAATGGCTTGAACTTTCAAGGGGTCAAACATTATACCATATTTAGACACAATGAAGCCTAAAAGATGGTTGACAAGAACACAAAAGACACACTTCAGCGGGCTGAGGCAGATATTATACTTGCGACATCAGACAAAGACGATATGAAAATCATGGAGGCATTGCGCCCGATGTCTAGAACGCACAGTGAGGTTGTCTAAAGAAGCAAGGATAATATGAGCCAGGTCATGAAAAAAGTATGACATGGCCCGCTGAAAAGTGGCTCCTGCATTCTTAAGGCCAAATGGGATGACCCTATAAGCGAAGGTTCCCCACGGACTAATGAATGCAATTTTAAGTTGATCAGCACGACGGATAACAATATATCTGTATCCGGAGAAACCATCCATGAAGGATATAACCTCATGCCTCGCACACTCATTGATGATTTGGTCAATGAACGATGTGGGCTAGTTGTCTTTCGAACAAGCTTTATTCAGGTCGTGAAAGTCAGTGCAATCACGGATGGTACCTCATTTCTTGAGAACGGGAATTGGATTGGACACCCAAGTGGTATATTCAATGGGATAGATAAAACCAGCCTGCTAGAGCTTATCGATTTCGGCTTTGACAGCCTCTCGTCTGGAAGGATTAATGGATCTCAACTTTTGACGGACAGGATTGGCATCGGTCCATGTATTAATATGGTGTTCGACAATGGCGGGATCAAGTCCGGGAATTTCTAACTAGGACCAAGAAAAAACATCGCATAATTCCTTAAATAGCTTAGTGTAAGCCTCAATTTCTTCCGAGGTGCATTTTGCAGCTAAGGTAATGTTTTCTTCTACCCCTCGTTTATCAGAAATGTTAATTTTAATGGTAGGAGAGATATTGGCCATATTTCCTTCTTCGAAAGCATATGGTGCAGGAATGGGATTTTTCAACCAATCGACCTCATCGAGAATGAAGTCTTTTGATTCCACATCATATTGGTCATGGGACTGCTATGGGAGGAAGCACGCATGGTGGTGCATATCATCCAATGGAAAGTCAGGGGTGGTCATAGCTTCCATAATGTCTTCATCAGAATGAAATATGGGGGGACTGGTAGAATAAATACCACCTGACGTGACGAAGCTACCTCACTCATCATTATGAGAAGTCAGGTTCACATGCGCATCGTCACGGAGGGTGACAGAAGAACAAGTAGATGAAGAATCTACCGATGTTGAGCCTAAGGTGATCTCTAAAGGGAGGTCAGGCGAAACAGAAGGGGATGCCCCAGAGGGGTCTTCCACCATGGATCTCATAGATGATGACAGGTAGAGGATAGTGGTTGAAGACTCTGTCATCTTGACATCAGGAAGGGGTATGTCAATGGGAGTGGATGTGTCCTTTGGTTCTATCGAAGTAAAACTCACAAGTAAGGGAGAGGCAAACTCGTTGCGCTCGATCTTGAATTGGTGAACCGCTTCCAAGGAGGTGCAAAAATCTTCGAGGCAAGGACAGAGGTGAGTATAGTGGCCATGGAAATCACACAAAGCATAAGGTTGATTTGTGTTAAAATTCTTGAGTTTCTTGGCTGAAGATGGTAAAGTAACATGGACTTTTGGGATATCAGACTCAAGAAACACTTCGTTGACCATGGGTTTGAGACGAGACAATTCGGGACACTTGTGGGTAGCATGACCAAAAACATCACATAAAGCACATGGAGGTGTATGCTTTGGAGGGTTAGGAGGAGCAGGTGTTGTCTGGGCAGCCTTGTCCTTAGGTGCCTTTTGCGGCCTTTTCCCCCCTCGCCCGAGTCTTTCGCAACAAGAGTAGATTCCTGTTGAGGTGGCTGAGGCACAAAAGCGAAGGGAGGGGTCATAGTGACCGGTTGGACCGAGGTCAAAGTAGTGTAAGGTTTGAGCTGACTAGGCAGGGTATTGGCTGGGGGATCAATGTACCAGACTGTGATCCCCAGGGTCATGTTGGGAAGGGTTAAGGTAGCCATAACAGGTACCTAAAATACTCCGAAAGGGGGAGCAAGAAACGGTATCTGACCGGAGGGGTAATGGCCAAGCGAAATAGCTCCCAAATGGTTAAGGCTAGGGGGAACCGTTCCATGAGGAAAAAGAGGATCAGGGACACTAGCTACAGAGGAAGGGCATTGAGGAGGAGGTTTCGAACGTTGAGTCGAAGTACTAGGAGCAGGCTACAAAGGGCTAGGCTACTGACTAGTCAAACCGGACCGTTTGAGGTCGGACTGAGACGATTGCATCATGCAAACATTTGACGAGCTAGGGTCAGGGATAAGAGGGGGAAGACCAGGGAATGAACCAAGAAAGTAGGAATCTTTATAGACTCTGGGTGAGGCATTGGTCGGAGGATTGACTGTTTGTTTATTGGCCACCGAGAAATAATGGAATCTAGAGAGGTCTGAGACTTCGGTTCATAATATGTCAGCTGATCTATAGTGATGATCTTTCTTTTGTGAGTAAATCACATCTTACGGTGAACCACAGATAGGACATAAGACATCGCATAATTATAGTTACAACCCAATAGAATGTTTTAGTCAAAGGGGGCATCAATGAATTTAATGTCAACACAAACAGTTTTTCTCGCAAGATTAATAGGAAAATTGCGAAACATGCTAAGGGGCTAGGAAGAGTGGCCATTCCATGCACGTAGGGTGATAGTGGAAGGGGATAACTCGGGTGATCCGATATTTTTCCAAATAGAAATGGACATCACGCAGGTCGATGCCCCCTCGTTAATGATACATCGGGAGATGTTGGCATTTAAGATCTTGACAGGTATTTGGAAGGCGTAGGGGTGGATGCTCTGACTTGTTAACATCAAAGACGATCAAACAATTATCTGAAGGATCCACAACGCCCATGGCAGTTAGTAGAGCTTTACATTGTGAAGGATACGACTGGAGGACTTACAACATTGACATGGTGACAAGGGATTGCACCAAGTCATCTACTATACTGCAGGTGTGGGCGGCTTTACCGGAAGTAGCGTTTCGGAATAACGGTCCTTTGGGGATCTTGGTATGTACCTCTGCCTTAGGCTGAGGGATCTGTAAAGGAACATTGGGTGGCGAAATTGGCTCTGTGGGGCTTGAGGACTACGGCTCGGTTTCGGACGTAGCATGAGGCTTTGTGTACTACCGCGACCGAGTCTAAAGGTTGAGATCAACGGTATTGGCCTAGTTAGATTGCATCATAAGGATCTGGTAATCAGAGGAACCAGACGGGGGGGGGTGAAGGACCGCCTAACCTTCAGGGGGGTGGGCAGCCACATATCCTTAGTGAGGGAAATGATTGGTAAACACAGTTGGTTTAGTAGGCGCATCATTAGGAGTAATTGAAGCAGAGGCTTCTTGACCTCGATATGTTGCTTGAGCTTTCCACAGTTGACGCATCTGAGGTAAAAGGGGAAAATCATGGGTATAGTGACTATGGATACCACAACAAGAACAAGGCTTATTCGTACCAAGAGGCATGTTCTACTTGGGTTTATCGCCCTGTTGTTGAGTTGCAATATTAGATGTATTCCCTTGGGGATTATTTCCTTGATTACCTTGAGTGGGTTGGTTTTGGTTTCATTTCCTCTTCTTTTTGGAAGTGGGAGGATTATTCGCACTCTGTTGTGCATACACCTGACCTTGAGGGGGGCTGGCTGCTGCTGCGGAGCTTGAGAAGGCATGGGAGACTGAGGTGCTTATGCTGGAGGAGCTAGAGCACCTAGTTGTGGATACGGATAGTAAGGAGGTCGAGCAACATTAGGGTAAACAGGTTGGGCAATAGAAGGCCCTGGAATCAGAGGATGTGATTGGGAAAATGTGTGAGGCATGTCATGTCCTGGATACATGATGCCGGGAGGGTGAAAAGTGCTAGAGGAGCTGGCCCTCCCTGAGGGAAATCATAACCCATAGGAGGATGAGTGTACGGATGTGAAATGGATCCAATTTTAACATTGGTGGCATGAGATGCCCCTGGTGCATTGGCACCACCAGGTCTAGGGAGATCAGGTAAGACGATATAAACATAACTAGATTGCACATAGATCAAGTCATATTTCAGCGCAACTTGGAGGGCTTCTTCCTCAGTCTAAGGAAAGTGAGATGCGACATATTTACCAATAGAGGGAAAAGGGGATATAAGAGGGAAAAAGGGATCTAAGAAACCAGTCCATGTAGACATTGTCTTCAAAAACTAGAGCTCGACATAAGATCTTCCTTGTGCATCATTCTTGAACATGGTCAGATAGGCAGGTGGCAGAAGTTTGATGGAAAGTGGTCAAAAGTTCGGTACCGGTGTCATAGCGAACGGGAAGCTGGAAGTAGGACAAAAACCCCTTTGCAAGGGTCGCAAAAGTAACATGAGAGGCAGTGGCCTAGTCAACATACCACTTGGAAGCTTCTCCAATAAGCGTACGCTGGAATAACCAAAGACGGATAGAGTCATCTGTGATAGATTTGGACGAACGCCGCATGTGGAAAGAATGAACATGGTTGGTAGGATCCTCTCTAGAATTTCCTTCAAACTTATGGATGTCTAAAGGAAGCTTAGTTGGCAAAGCAGGCCAACCTAGATCATGGTGTATAGGGTCATTAATCAACTAGCTGAACTCGGGAAGGCTTAGGCTGCTATATAAGGAAGCAAGAGAGTAGCCATGACTGTTCCTGTTGCGGCTCCACTAGTAGCGGCTCCAGCATAAGAGCTGGGGCCACCACCAGTGGTAGGTCTTACACTAGACATGATGAAGGTGAAAGGTGGAGTAGAACTAGGGATAGGAACAGAAGGAGAACCCGATGAACTGGAATCATAGTCGAAAAGGGGACTCAGCGGAGGACTAACTCGGACCCTGTGTGGTGGAGTAAGTATTCCTAATGGAAACTGAGGATGAAGGCCTTGGATTCTCTGGGATGAATGCCTTGGGGGTGCAATGATGGAAAATATACATGGAACCCAATAAGGAAGAGAGGTAACCAATGGCACGAAGGTGGAGATAAATTAATTAATTACAATGTTTTAGTCTTGACCTGGCAGTGTAAACCAGGCGCTCTTCGCTTTAGGTGTGCATATGTGTGATAAGTGTGTTAATTTTAACTAAGCCTAGACATGTGTATAGAGAAAATAAAAAATATGTTGTATAATTGTAAATAAAACTGAAAGCGATAGTAAATAAAACTGAAACCCACAGTAAAATAAACAGCTAAAGATGTATAAATTTAAACCCAAAAAGGATGGCTTCCCAACAACTAGTCTAAGGGTGGGCGAAATATACTCAAAACCCACAATATGGCCAATAGATCTAAGGTCAATAGGGACAGGGATCTAAAGGTCAGATCTGCTGAAAAGAGGTGCAGAAAACAATAAGAAACGAGAGGGAAAATTGTTGAAAAATAGGTGGTGAAAGGCTACAACCTAAAGGGAAACGTAGGGGACCCTAAAGGGAGGACCAAACAAAACTGAAGAGGGCTGGTGTTTTGGATGGACAAATAACTGATCTTAAATGGATCTAAAAAGACAGGTTTAGATCTGAAAAAATGGCTAAAAAACACTGAAATCTCAAAAGACTTACTTCAGCTAAACTCCTCCTAAAAAGTTGGAATCGTACTGAAGCCCAAAGGGGCTTGGTTCCTACTTCAACGAGTAAAACTAAGCAAGTACAAGTCCAACACAGGTAAAGGCGGAGGTCAGAGAACCTTGAAAAGTGCCCTAGACAAACTCTGAAAAATAACAGAAATCCCGCAAAAATGTTGAGGTTGCATGTACTGACATGTTTTCTGCTAAGGTCGTAGTTTTTGGGTAGTTTCCCACTACTTGAGAGCTGAGGTCACAGGTTTTGGGCTGAAAAGTGCGACTTGCACTTCCGGCTGTCTTAGTGGTAGGTTTCAGAAAAAGTTTTCGTCTTTGTCGCGGCTGATAACTGTTACCTGCGCAAATGGCCCAGAAACACACGAAAGTTACAATTTTTATTGTTTTAGGGTAAAAAAGGTTAAAAACAACATCAAGGAATGAAAAATAAGAAGCTGAAGAAAAACCCTAGTGGTTGAAGTAGTTGGTCATGCATGGATATGAAAAACGACAGCAGTCGTAATTAAAAACCCTTGTGGAGTCGCTAGTTGTTAGAGTGAATTCTAATCGCAAGCGTACGAAAATATCTCACTTTAGTTATGCATAACAAACAACCCCAACATCAAATGTGGCTGTCAATTTCCTTAGATATGTTGTAGGCGATCAGAATGGATGCTACAAAAATTCAGATCTATGTAGTTAAAGACATTAAACAGTGAAAATAAACAAGAGTTTCTCCATGCATCCAATAGACAAGACAAGAATTTATAAAGAATTTTTTGTATTATGACACCTGGGAAGGGAACACAGAAATATGTTACCAATACCCCTCAATGGGATGGGTTCTTGTATGTCCTCAACACTTCAGATCCAAGATCTCTCTCTCTTGATGGTGCAGAAAACCCAGACAAAATAGAACTCAAAGGAAGCTCATAAGAAAAAGTAGAAAAAATATGACAATGATGGAGGATCAAAGTCAAACCAAAAGTATAGATCAAAAGGTGATAAAAAAAGTCGTGAATGAATGGAACAACCCTTCTATTTATAACAAAATATTGATCTAGTCTAGATATTGGTGCATAATTAAAATATTATTAACCAAATCTAGATCCAACTTACTTGGAATATTTTATTATTTTTGGTGGAGGGGGATGGAATTTAGAATTGGTTAAATCCCTTTATTTAGAAATAATAAATAAATAAATGATTTATTTATTATTTCAATGATGAGGTTAAGAAATAATTAAATAAATAATGATTTATTTAATTATTTAAAAATGATTTAGTCAAATTCAACAAGGAATATTATTAAATAATGATTTAAATAATTATTCCTAGAGAATAATAATTTATCTAATTAATTCTCATGTTTTGGTTAAAAATGACCAGGAATATTAATTAAACAATAGTTTAGTAAATTATCCCTAGAGGAAAATCAAACTAATAAGGATTTATTTAATTATTCCTCACAGGGTTTCCTATTTAGACCAGAAATAATTTAATAAACTATGGGTTATTAAATTATTTCTCATAGTGAAAGAAATTTTACTATGGTAAAATTGGTCTCACATGTTGTACTTTAGTCCATCTAATAGTAACAGGTTAGATGACCAAAAATTGGTGTAACACTTCCCACCAGATATCGACTTTCCCTTTAAGACTGAAGATGGCTATTTTGGCTTTCATATTCTTTGAATAGCTATGAAATCCGAATAATTTCTTCATTCCAAGAAACCATGCCTCTGCATCCTCTAAATTCTCCATATTTCCATAAAATGTATGGGGCTTCACTTTCTTTAATTCCTTAGGTAAATACTCCCTCCTCCTATAAGGATGATGATAGTGATGACTATGATGATGTCTCCTAGATAAGGAATTAGAATGATGCCCATACAAACCAATCATCATGTCAGGTGTATCTAGTGATATGCCACCTCTAACTATGTCCCCTCTATCCATCCTATATCCAGACTGAGATATGATACCATAGGCTCCATTAGTTTTCTATTCCTGATATTCACTGATCCTCATTTGTCCATGTTTCTCCCAACTCTAAAAAGCTCTGAAGAATCGTTGCATTAACCTCTACCTCCTTCTCCTAAGCCATTGCAAGTGTTTCCTGAGCCTCAACCAACCTGTCATTCTCTGATTTGGAACTTATGATCTCTGCCCTCAAGCTCCTCAATGTTCTGCTATATAAGGAGAATACTCTTGTCCTTACTGCCTAACCAATATGTAGGGAGAGTCACGGGAAATGTAATCTCCAAATTTTCTTGTCATTTTTTATTCTCTTCTTCCTGCAAGTTTGTGATGTCAGATAAACCAAATAGATACCAAAATAAAATCCATACCTCAGTGATGTTCAGGGGAGGATTACCTCATTTTCAATATCAATCCACATTATCATGTACATGTATAATCATAAACATATCCATGTAATAACATAACATCATAATAAAATCATGCATGACCATACCAATTGTATAACATGATTCCATGCATGACAACCATAACCTTGACAACATAAGACTTTACCCAAGGAGAGAAAAACCACACTCGGATACCACCTTGTAATGCCTCCTCCCATATTTACCCACATTCACTAGCTTTCCCAAGGTAAACATGAGATGAGGGTCTCTATGATAAGACTCAACCTCATATATGACCTTACGGAAATGGATTTGAAAAAATAAGACTTTACTAACTTCCCTTAAGTGCTACATGACCTCCAGGAGTAACCCAACCCCTCCAGGTGTCCAACCCTTGATACAACTTACTTTTTCCTTGACCTAGAGCCCCAGTCACTCCCTTGCCAAGGCTTGCATGCAGCTATGGGTTCCCAGTAACACTCATAAACCTACCTCCATGCAAATATGGAATTTTCTTCTCATTTATATGCCAATGAATCTGAATTTTTGCCACATTTTCAGGGGAAGGACTCAAGTCTTCGACCAAAACCTAGTGAAACTTCCAGAGTTGATAAGTGATATAGAAAGAATGCTTGTAAACCAAAATGTGAAACCAGGACTTGACCTGACCATCCCCAACTATGTAATATTCCCAAATGGGGAAGCAGCAATATATGAACACAAAACTAGAAATAGCAATGTAAATCAACTCATTAACATTGGAGACCAATATGGAGACATAAATTCATGTATTAGATCAAAAAATCAATACAAAATAGTGAGGCATGAATCATATACAATGAGGAAACAAGCCTCCCATAAGCAATCACTCCTGAATATGAATTAATGCTACAATACAAAATGTTGGAAGACTGCTACAGCACAGTTATAAATACATTGCTACAGCAAATGAATGTACACAAGATGTAGGGCTGTTATATTCCTCAAAAGATATGAAAAATACAGATATAAGCTTTATACAAACTCCTACATAGAACCCGGAAAGGGTTTTCAGAAATACACCCTGTATAAGATAGGATCTAAAGCCCTAGGGATGAATATTCATTGAAAACTGAAGCACATGGGTGTAGAGGTCTGAAATAATGTAGATCTGATGTAGATCCCCTCAAAGGCCTCCTCCAATGAAAGGTTGAACCCTTCAATCACAGGAAAACACTCTAAAGGAGCCACAAGATCCCTCACTGAAGTTGCCCTCCAAAATAACGCAATTCCCAGCTGGAACAGCATTGTAAATGATGGGAAATAGTTGGCCTGGTGCCAAAGATCTAAAATATGTCCAAGAGCCCTCCAAACTTATCTCCCAAGAGAAGGAATCATTCCTCCAATGAGAAACTAGCTCAGAGAGTGGGTTTCTAAACCCTCCACTACAACACCTTGCAACACAGCACAATAACCTGCAGAAACTACGCTGATGAAGAAGATGTAGCTTGGCCTGAAAACCTGAATGTGGAAATGAAATGAAATGCTCTTCCAAGAGGCCTCTCAAGGAAAGAGGTGGGATTACCGCTCGAGAACACCCGGTGCTAAACAACACATCAATCTCAACTAAACAGCTGAAGAATGCAAGAAGTCTAAATAGACCACATACAAAATAATAATAAAAAACATAACCCCATATGGCTGCCATCCTCTCCTTGTATATATTATGAGCTTCCTTACCTTTGGCCCCACTCAATTAGGTCATTTCCTCCATGAAATCAATCTCCCTCCAAAACTGTGTTATTCCTCATTTAATATCCACTCCTCCATAACAGCGTTGTTGACTTGGTCAAAATTGACTGGTTCAACATGATCCAACCCCTGTTCACACTTAGAGGTTCTTTATTTAGCTGCTTAGAAGGTCTCCTTTCACACTTGAAGTGTTTTTATTGTTGCTAAGGAGATTTGTGGGCCTCCCTACCCACTTATTCACCTTCCTAGTGACAAAATGATCTATAATATTCCATTTAGCTAAAAGCTAAATTTTAGGAATATTACAGTCCTCCCCCCCCAAAATGTTACTAGCCCTCAAGCAACTGTAATGGTGGAGAAAAATTCTCCTCTCCTCCTCTTGCAGCCTCCCCATAAAATAGTCTCCACTGCTGCTCAAAATAATCTGCAATAAATCTGCCCCCAATGGTTCCTCCCAAGTATGCAAAACCAAATGGCCCACATCATGAGAAAGTGGAAGGTGTAAGTGGAAACCTTCTTGCTGTCCAATGGCCTCCTCAAGATAGGAGTGATGAAAAACATAAGGGATCTCATTCCCAATGAGAGACTCCCATTAGTTAACCAGTGAATTTCCAATGTCATGGAGATACTTCTATCTGATTGATTAATCATTCTATTATGAGGCCCTTAGAGCTGATGAAATACTTAGTTGTTGTTATTCTTATCAGTCATTATCTTAATAGTCCCCCGTGTTCTTTACCTCCGGGTTTCTCTTGTGTTTTCTTCTTCATCGTCCCCTCTATCTACTTTGGACTCCCTAGTAGCGACATCATTATCTTCATGTCACACAATGATTTTGCCTCTGATAGGCTAGCACAATAAGAGTAAGTGGAAGATTCCCAAGTGCTCAATATTTAGCATGGTAGCCTTTAGATTTGAATTATGGGATTGAAATCCCATGCTGCTTAGAATGATTATCAAGCACAAGCACTCCACTCAAAGGATGAACGATGAAATTGATGATTTTTATTGCATGATTGGAGAATTGGAGAGCACACGTTTTAGTGTTCAACATAGGCCATCTACTTCAACTCATTCTGACACAAATTTGTCCCCTTCTGATATTCAGTCTCTTCCTGGCCTTCACACTCCAATTCAAGAAGAAGCAAAGGATCGTTGCTTAGGCCAATGATCTCCTCCACTCCTATGTTTCTCTAAATGTAGTATTTTTTCATCTACTTCAACTCATTCTGACACAACTTTGTCCCCTTCCGATATTCAGTCTCTTCCTAGCCTTCACACTCCAATTCAAGGAGAAGCAAAGGATCGTTGCTTAGGTAAATGATCTCCTCCACTCCTATGCTTCTATAAATGTAGTATTTTGTAAATTACATAGATTTCTCTAAAAATCTATTTTTTTTAACATATATATCCACCTACAATGGTTAGGAATAATGTTATCTTCAAACCAAAACTTTTGGAATGGCTCCTTCTAACTACTATAATCACAAATTTTTGTACTTTTCTCGTGATATCTCAACACAAAAATTTACTAATATAAATCCACCACTTTGAATCAAAAAATAATATTATTCCAATCATATATACCCTAACATGCTTTGTACTAAGACAAAATCTCAATTATTTAATTACAATTGTGAATAAGTTTGGATATAAATTTAATCAATATCAAAAAATTAGATAATAATAATAATCTAATTTTAAGATCATAGTCAAACTAGACACCAAATTGGAACAAGAGTTTACCTTGTTAGTGGGACAATGGAACCACCTCCACGGAGTGATTTGACTACTGAAATTTATTAAGGTATACATACTCTACTCCCTCTAAATTTATACTTACAACCTCTTACGAAGAAACGCTCTTAACCATGATACTTTAATTCTAACTATAAATTAAATTTATATCTTTAATAAGAGGAAATTGAATTATATTGAATTATGTTAACCTTCTTCGGGTCGCAAAGGAGGTTGAATTATATAGACCTACCCACATAAAACAAAAATTTGTATAATATTCTCATTTGTCATGATTTACGCAATTTAACACACAAAAAATGCTTCAATTAACATATGCATTCAACTTGCCTTCTACTTAATACGTGGGTCGAGTTCAATCTGTGTTGTCGTACAACGCAATTTCGTCATGAAAATATTACTCTCCAAAAATTTGATCTAATCATGAAAATATATGGTTCTCTGTTGCAAGTTGCTTTAATGGGGCACGAAAAGATGCTTTGATCATTGGTTTGTTTTTAATTTTTATGTTTTATTTTATTTTTATGCTTTAATGGAGAGTAAAAGATGCTTTGATGGGATTTTTTAGTTGAATATTTCTTTTGTTTGATTTGAAAGTGATATTGCTATTTAACGTAAGTCAAATTTTTAAGGTGGTTATTTGTTTATTTATATATATAATATATGATTCTCTCTTGCAAGTTACTTTAATGGGGAAAAGATGCTTTGTTCATTGGTTTGTTTTTAATTTTTATGTTTTATTTTATGTTTATGCTTTAATGGAGATTTTAAAAATGCTTTGATGGGATTTTTTAGTTGAATATTTCTTTTGTTTGATTTGAAAGTGATATTGATATTTAACGTAAATCAAATTTTTAAGGTGGTTATTTATATATATATATATATATATATATATATATATATATATATATATATAAGTAGTGACTATATTATATTTGCGCCCAATTGTAGTAAATATACGGGAATTGCACTGAATTGCATTATTTTCTGTGGGTATTTTATTGAGGAGTTCACTATTAGATAAAAAAACCTATTACAAGAAAAGACTATGATGGTAGGCGAATATACGTATATCTTACAAAATTGTGATAACAAAAAGAAGACAATTTTCTCTACAGATCTGTTTAGGTCAAATTTCAAGCTATCAAAGTGGGGGTTTGAAGTAGAGCTAGCAATGTCCTGGTTCCCTAGAGCTTGGATTGTATTCTTTATCCCTTCTATTAGTCTTCGCAGAGCATCCAACTCATCATCCTGGCGGGAGAGTTTGTCTTTAAGGGTTCATATTTCTTCAGTGATGAAAGTGAGTAGATTAGCTTATTGATGAAATTTCCATTTTATGTCCAAATTCTCCATATGCAGGGCCTCAATATGCTTGTTGAATGCATTACAAGATTTGGTACTTCAAATGGCAGTTGAAATGTTGAGACTTATAGACATGTGTAGAAATTATACAACCAATATGTATATCATGGATTAAATCTGATCTAACAATGTAATAAAGCTAGATACTGAATCACTTCTACAAATCAATTGCAGAAATTAAACACAATCACCAATCACATGAAGCAAAGAAGAATCAATCAAACCACAACACAGATAATTTCCCTGGGAAAGCTTGTTGCTCAAAATCCCACTATCTTCTATTTTATATTCAGCATGGATACATGAAACAATCACAATAAAACTCTTCTCACAAGAGCCTCTTGTACTCAGCTAATTGTCTCACACTGTCCTTGAAAAAACTGACCAACACTTAGCCAATTCTCAGCCTCTAAACAACCTACCTTGCTTGTGCAATTCCTGATGAATGCAATCCCTATTCTTTAGGAATTTTGGCCTTCCTAAACTATGCAAGGATCATGGGAAATCCAATGAGTGTTTGGTTGCATGGGTGCAACCCAGTAATCCTACAACTGATAGTTAACATCCCTTTCATCTAGATCTCAACTGGGTCTCCACTGGAACTGACATGCATGCAGCTAATAATAGTAAATCATCAGTTGCATGTTAGATCACTGATTGTGAATTAAATAATATTTAATTCACTTGATCGCTCACTAGTGCAACAAACAGTTACAACTAGCACAACTGACTTTAACTCACTTAACTAAGTTAACTGATTACAACATGCATTAAACTAATGCACCAACTGCACTTCGAACTCTATTACAACTAGAATTACTCTGCATGCCTCACCAACTACCCTCAACTTGAAATTCATGAGCTAACTGAGTTTATCACACTCAGTTAACTATTACAAGTTATTTTAAGATTAGATTACATTTTATTTTCCATCTTAATTAAGGGATAACTAAAATAGACATGCACCAAATTTAGCCCACACCAGTGTAGGTGCTGCTAAGACCTATGGTCCCACACTAGTGTAGGTGCTGCTTGGACCTCCTGGTTCCACACTAGTGTAGGTGTTGCAATTTCTTGTTGGACTTCAACACTCCCTCTCAACAAGAAATGGATTATCCTTCACCCTGATCCTGCCTCTATGGTATTCGAATTTTCTCCTAGTGAGTGCCTTCGTCAAAATATCTGCATCCTGATCTTCCATGGGAATGTACTGAAGTAACATTATGCACCTCTGCACACAATCTCTGAGATGGTAGTTTTGGATGTCTATGTGCCTTGACCTATCAAGAAACACATGATTAACCGAGAGTTTAATGAAACTCTGGTTATCACAATGTATCACTGTCGGATCCATCTGAGAACCAAACAAACCAACCAGGATCTTTCTCATCTAGACAACCTCACATGCAACTTAACTTGTTGCCATGTATTCTACCTCCACTAAACTGAGTGCCACAGATCGTTGCTTCTTGCTGTACCAAGAAATTGTTGTCGATATTATGCTGAATATCCCTCCTGATGTGCTCTTTCTGTCTAATGGACTGCCTACCCAATCTTCATTTGTGAAGCCTTGAAGCTTCACACCCTTTGTCTATATATACCATAATCCATACTCTGTAGTGCCCCTCGGGTATCTCAAGACATGCTTCCCCGCCTTCCAAAAGAGCTTGGTAGGCTTAACCATAGCTTGACTCAGTTGGTTAACTGCGTAGCAAATGTTTGGCCTGGTGTTCACAAAGTACATCAATGAACCTACTAACTGCCTGTAGACAATAGCATCCACTACTTCTCCAGAAGTAGCATCCTCTTTCCTCGAATTTCCTGGAACATGAGTGTCTTTGGCATACTTGCCTTGAGAAACAAAAAGTTCACCATCCCGCTGCCATATTTCCAAACCAAGGAAATAATGGAGTCCCATGTCCTTCATTTCGAACTCCCTTGCAAGATCCTCCTTGCATGAGTGTATCAACTACTCATCACCAATCAAAATTAAATCATCAACATAAAGTACAATAATCAAGAGCTTACCCTCAACCACAATCTGGTACAGGTTTGCATCAGCTTCACTTTTGGTGAAGCCTGATCCGGTGAAATTATTGTCAATCCAAGTGTACCAAGCACGAGGTGCTTGCTTCAACCCATACAGTTCTCTCTTGAGTCAGCACGCATGCAACTCACTATCAAAGATCTCGAAACCTTATGGTTGCTCTATGTACAGTTCTTCCTCAATAACTCCATTGAGAAAGGCATTTTCACATCCATCTGATGAATGCGCCACCCCATCTGCACTGAGAGTGCAAGGATAGATCTAATGGAAGAGTACCTCGCGACTGGTGTGAAATTCTCATCATAGTTAATCCCCTCAATCTATGAGAATCCCCGGACCACAAATATGGCCTTGTACTTCTCCACACTCCCATCAGCAGCTTGCTTTACCTTGTAGATCCATCTAGATCCAACCACTGATTTACCGACCGTTCTTGGGACAATCTCCCATGCACTATTCTTGACAATGGAGTCATACTCCTCTACCATTGCATCAACCCAAATCGGTTTTTGCACTGCCTCCTGAAAGAAAGATGGTTTTGTCACAATACACTTTCTCATAAGAGCCATGTATCCAGTAAACCTGTCTAGAGACTGCCTTTGTCTGCGCAGTGAAGTAGGGGCTCCTACATTCTCTGCTACATCAAGTCTCAATCTATCAGCTTTCGTGGTGGGCCTTCTACCATTTCTGGTGGATGGCTCTGCATGAGTGTTTTCTTCCACTCCTTGATCCTCTACATGTGGTTGCTTCACATCTTGAGGCTCATCCTTTGGAACCAAGAGTTCCTCCTCTGCATGCAAACCCATCTCCCTCTTAAGGGACAATCGCATGGCTTTCTCCTCATCAAATTTTATATCCCGTCGCAAAATAGTCATTCTGTTGTTTGGAAAATACACACGATAGTTGTGGGTAGTATCAGTGTACCCCACAAAAATCCTAATCTCAGCTATTGGTTCAAGCTTCTTCTTGACGTCTTTGGTCACATGCACATAAACAGATGAGCCAAAAATATTAAAATGTGAAACATCAGGTTTCTTACCAATAAAATCTTCTGCTAGTGTACTCATGCCAAGTATCCTATAAGGACAACGGTTCTGCACAAATACCGTTGTGTTTCATGCCTCCGCCCACAGATGCAAAGATAGGCCCTGATCATGCAACATCGCTCTAGTTGCACCCACAATTGTTATGTTCTTTCTTTCTACGACCCCATTCTGTTGTGGGTTATGAGGCGCAATCAATTCTCTCTAAATTCCTTCTTTGCTGCAAAAGTTCTTGAATTCATTGGAGATGTAATCACTACCATTGTCACTCCTAAGAGCCTTCACATGCTTCCCTGTGTCTTTCTCCACCAGTGCTTTAAACTCAATAAACTTTGAGAACGTCTGATATTTCTTCTGCATGAAGTAGATCCAACACTTTCGAGAAAATTCATCAACAAATATCACATAGTACTTATGCTTTGTTATTGAAGCAACAGAGAATGTTCCACACACGTCTGAGTGAACTCTCCCAACGATTTTCGAAGCTCGGTTCTCCTTCTCATGAAAGGTGGCCTTTACATATTTTCCCATAGTACATCCCTTGCATGTGTCTGACTATGCAAGTGTACCCTTGGGAAGACCCGTAGATATATGATGCATGACTTTTAAGGCTCCATGGTGAATATGGCCCAATCTCCTATGCCATAACTCACCCTCATCTCGGCTCACCACTTTTTGTTGTGAAACCAGCTCCAAAAATAGAAGAAAAGAGATATCAACGCCTTAGAAAGAAGCCACTTCGAGGGGGCAACCTCCAATACATTACATGAATGAACAATTCTTGGATGATACAAATTACAAAACCTCCTTTCTATATATAGGAGTCCATGTGGCCATAATGTAATCCTAGTGGGCCACAATGTAATCCTAGCCGACCCAACAATAATAATTTAAGGGCACAATAATAACAAAATGGGGGTTACAAGGGTACAATAATAACAATAAGGGGGTTACACTAATAACAATAAGGGACTATACTAGTAATATAGGGACCTAACATGCCCCTCTCCTTCAAAAAGTGTTGTCCTCAACGCTTGAGTAGCTCTGGGTGCTTTTGTATAAAATTATCATCCTCCCATGTAGAATCTTCAGTGGGTAAGTTCTTCCACTTGATGAGATACTCTGAAATTGATCGATTCCGTAGTTGTCGAGTTCTTGTTTCCGTGACCGCTTCCAGTTCCAATATGATTTTTCCTTCCTCATCAAGTTCTGGAAATATTGTTTGAACTGGAATATTTTCACCTATAACCTTCTTTAAGCATGAAACATGGAAAATCGGATGCACTCGTGAAGAAGCAGGAAGCTCCAATTTGTATGCCATAGTACCAATCTTTTGCAACACCTTGTAAGGACCATAGTACTTTGGTGATAATTTATTATCCTTCTTAGCTTGCTTGAGGGACATTTGTTTATATGGTTGTAGCCGTAAAAATACCCAATCTCCTACATCAAAACTTCTCTCGCCGCGATGTTGATCTGCCTGTTGTTTCATTCGATTTTGTGCCAAATTCAGGTTATCCTTTAAGAGTTGGAGAACTTCTTGCTGATGCTCGATGTGATCTTCCACCGCTTGAACCTTCGAATTTTCCCTTAAAGATGATGTGATGGATGGTGGATGATATCCATAAAGTGCCATAAATGGGGTCATTTTTGCTGCAGGATGGAAGGAAGTGTTATACCACAATTAAGCAAGAGGTAACCACTTGACCCATTGTGTGTTTTTATCAGATACAAAACAACGAATATATCCCTCCAAACATATCTCAGTTTGACCATCAGATTGAGGATGATAAGATGAGCTATGATTTAATTGAGTACCCAAACAAGAAAATAACTCCGTCCAAAAATTTCCAGTAAAAATGGGATCTCTGTCACTCACAATAACCCTTGGGTTTCCATGTAGCTTTTGAATTGTGTCCATAAATAAAGTAGCAATTGTTCTTGCTTTAAATGGATGAGATAATACACAAAAGTGTGCATACTTGGTAAGTCTATCAACTACCACCATGATGACACTTTTTCCTTTGGACTTAGGTAAACCTGTGATAAAATCCATTGAAATATCCTCCCAATGTTGACTTGGAATGGATAAAACTTGTAGAAGACCCAAGGTATTAATTGTCTCAACTTTATTCTCCTGGAAAACCAAACATTCTGCCACAAACTTTTGAATATCAGATTTAAGGCCATCCCAAAAAAATTATTTCTTCACCGTGTGGTAAGTTTTTAAAAATCCTGAGTGTCCTCCTAAAGGAGAAGTGTGAAATTCCAAAATGATCTTTTGTTTTAGTTGGGAATTCTTACAAAGATATAAGGGATCTTTGTACCATAAGGAATCATTTTCCCAACTAAATGTATCGATGTACTAGATCTTGTCAACTTTTGAATGAGTGTCCATACTTCTTTGTCCTTCTTCCATTCATCCCTTGCTTCGGTTATCCAATCTGTCTGGATAATATAAATGGCACAAAGCAATGCTTCCACTTCTTCATCCTTTCTTGAGAGTGCATCTGCAACAAAATTTAGCTTCCCTTTTTTGTAGATGATTTCAAAGTCATAACCCAACAACTTTGTGACCCATTTTTGCTTCTCTTCTGAAGATAGTCTTTGCTCCAAAAAGTGTTTAAGAATACCATGATCAGTTTTTACCTTGAAGTGTCTTCCCATTAGGTAAGGTCTCCATTTGTTTAGTGCATGCAAGATGGCACATTTCCTTCTCAAATAGTCGTAAATACTGCGCCATGGATTACGACTTTCAAAAGCTTCTATGGTCTCAACCCGCATTAAACAACACCGATTCCATTTCCTGAGGCATCACCTTCCACAATAAAGGTTTTTGTGAAGTCCGGCGTAGCTAAGACTGGTGCTAGGCACATTGCCTCTTTAAGATGTTCAAAGGCCTTAGTTGTTTCAGGAGTCAATGAAAATGCATTTTTCTTCAATAATGTTGTTATAGGTTCTGCGATTCTCGCATAATTCTTAATAAACTTGCGATAATACTCTGTTAACCCAAGAAATCCTCACAATTGCTTTATGGTTGTGAGTACTTTCCATTCCTTAATGGCTTTAATTTTGTTAGGGTCTACCTTAACACCCTCGTGAGATATAATATGACCCGTATTCCACCTTCAGACTCCAAAGAAACATTTGGCTGCTTTCAATTGTTTCTCCTGCAATAGTTTGAGCACCCTATCAACATGTTCAACATGATCCTTCCAAGACTTGCTATAGATTAGTATATCATCAAAAAATACTGGCACAAATTTTCTAAGGAAGGGTTTGAAAATGGAATTCATCAACCCTTGTGTTAGTAACCTATAAATATAGGATTCATAATTTTGACTTGACTGATGGTAGTCTTGTAAATATGTACCTACTTTGCTTTCTGCAAGTTGTATTCCCAAATTTTGTTTAAAAAATAATAATAATAATAAATAAATAAAAATAAAAATAAAAAAAATACCAAAAAGAGGGTAAAAAGTCCTAAAAGAAACATCAAAGGACTTAGAAAAAATAATATACCCCAAAAGAAAAAATATGAATAAAACATGAAAGTGTGCAAATCTAAATGCCACTACTTTTACCTTTTGCAGTTGATTATGGCATAGTGTCAATAAATGCCATAGTCTGTGATGAGTTGAACAATTTAATCTTGACTTGTCATCTTTCAATTTCAAATGTTGTAGATAGTGAATAAAGGATTGTCATACATTTTAATCATGACAATTCAGTAATTATGTGGAAAATAAAAGAATCCAACTGTTTAATCTGGATTCTTGGTTGAAATAAGTGTAGAATTAGATAGTTTATTGCTTTCAAAAAGAATAAATGATTATAAAGGGTTGCTATTTCAAATGCACCTGATTAAAATAGAAGGAAAAAATGTTAGAAGATATGATTGGGTAGGTAGAAGAAGGTGGGAGACATCATTGTAAATATATTTCACCGGACTAAAAATAACTAATTTCCCCTCCCCATAGCAATTTGATATTCTAGACTCTCAGTCAAAGAGGCTCAAGGCATTTCCTTGACTTCTGTTGGGACCGGACCCAAGGCTCGAAGACTGATTAGTTGAAAATGTTAAGTTTCTATATTAATCCCTGAAATTTTCATTATTTACCCCTTCATGCACTCATCACCATTTAACTTCATAAGTGAGAACTCTTTTCTTACTTAAATGTCACATAAAGGCCCATTTGATTAACCTCCTCCATTTTACAAAACATAAAACCCTCAAAAACATGATATACTAATTAAAAAGTGAATGAGTTATGAAAATAAAGCTTTACTCTAATTTTCACTTTCCTTAGTTTTATTTATGAACTTTTGAGTATTCATTGTCCCTTTTCATATTAACACTTAACATATTTTATTAACTCCCTATCAAATATCCTAGTCCTATTAATATAACTTCTTTTTATTTAATAACCCAAAAAACCCTACTATTATAAGATTGTGTCAAAGATATTAATCACATGTTAAAATAACATCTCGAAATTACCCCTTTGACACAAAACTACCCATAAAAAATATTCCCGCTCCCCTATAGTTTTAGAACTTTAACTAAATCTAAAACTATATAATATAATTCAATTTGCAAAAAAACGCATTTTACATACTCTGTATGAAAAAAGCGCAGAAAAAGAGTACTTACTCCCGTTCCCGCATTTACCTTTACTCGAGGTTAACACTTTAACCTCACCCCTTTCCCTCGGTATGTATCCCTTACCATCGATTAAACCTTGGTTAAACATTTATAACCCGCCCCATTCTATGTATAAACTCATTTTATGCATAAGACTCCATCAAAAAAACCAGCGCCCTCGCGCTCATCCTTAACCCTTCGATCACTTTTATAATCCTAATCCAACGATCTGCATGGAGCGTGATCATTGGGCCTCATGCCCCACCATTCCCTATCGCATTAAAACATGACCATCGATCTTCTCTTATCAAATCAACGGCGCATGTCAAAAAACCCGGTCCCACCTTGTTTCCCCGCAGCTTCCCGATGCATCTCAACCATTCGCATCGCTCAATCAAATCCAACGGCACGGATCTCATATCGCATTACAAAAGTGATCAGGCGAAGTGTGTCAAAAATTTTGCGATAAAAGTTGTTTCCCGAAACCGCCATGCATTACGTGTCGCATTTCTACTGGATCGCATTCCAAAAGTGAAAAACCATTTACCGCCTAGAAGCAATGCGATAACCACTAATGGTTTCAACTTCAAATACAAAAACCACTCCCGCCATTAATTTCAACCTGTAATAAATGTTATCTATATTGATAAAAGTTAAGGTTTCAACCTTAGTTTTTATTGTTTCCATATCATTTGCGCCTTCGACCTTCAGAAAACTACTCCGGACACCATTGTTGAGCCTTTGTGAACCAGTTCATCATTCTGAAAGCCATCTCCCCTCTAAAATTCACCTCTGAATACTCTCAGTGCCTTCTACCAAACAACTGCGACCAATTTGAAGACTAGTACAACCTGGAAACCCTCTTCGACCGCAACCATACCTATTCAAGGTATTTTTCCGTAATCCGACCTGCAAAATTTTAATTTCAAAGGAAAAATTAAAATCAATTGAATATATAAAGCCAAAAGTACTCATCTGAAAGTACTCAAACCTTGAAAAAACAAGGGAAACCCTGTCAAAATTTTCCTAGAAATTGCCAATTCCACTTGAAGAGTTAGGATCATCCAAGAGCCATTTCCACGGTTAAAATCCATTTGAATTACCGAAGAAACCATTAAAATCCCTTTCCAGTCCTCTGTACATTGAAAATATGTGTTTTCCTCATAAAACCCTTACCCAGATTCCCAATTTTTCCCAAAAGCAACTTAATTGACCTTCTTTTTCCAAAAAGAGCTGAGAAAACAGTTTAATCTTGCTCAGTTTCATTCAAAATGACAAAAAAGCAGGTCACCCCTACGACTGGAGGTCCCAAACCTCAGAAACCTGCCTCCAGCAAGCTTCCAAATCCTAAACCTTCAAAAATTGATAAACCTACTCCTGTCCTAACTGCAGATTCCACTGAAGTAGTCAGACCATTGCAGCCACCTGTCACCTCTGAAGAGAACAGTCCTTTGATTGATTTAGACTATAGAGTTGTTGATGCTACCTTAGACTTTGACCTACTTGAAGTACATAGCTGGTGTCATGAAAAAATTGAGAAGAAAGTGGCAAATGATATACCTGTATGGGACTCCAACTTACCTAAATACGTGGTCCCATCACACATCCAGCTCAAGATTTCATTAGGTTGTGTTAGTTGCACTATATCCCTAACTATAGATGCATGGTGAACAAAGATAGTGAGGTCTTGTTTTACATAACTGCTGAAGCCATCAATGATATGCTCCAACTAAGCCATGATCCACGAGCAGTATCATTATCCATTGAAGATCCGACTCAAATTTATTTAGACCTGGATTTCCCTGGGAAGTTTATGATCCTTCAAAACTTCATGCCTAATCATGTTAACCTTCCCAAGGTAAATCCACCTTATGATACTTTTGATTTCCCTAAGGGCTCTAGACAAATCATTTCCATGTTGTCATTCATTCTAGGCTATGCTAATGATGAATTTACAGATGCCTCCATTCTAGGTTTCATCTCTACCTTGTCTCCCGAATAACATCCAGAAATGGTCTTCAACTTTGCCAAATTCATTGCTGATAATATGCATTATTAGTTAATTAAATTACCTGATGAAGGAGTGTTCAGATATTCATCATATCTGTTACATATCTTCCTATTTTTTCAGGCAGACAATTTCCCAATTGCATTACAAAAGACGGATGTGGAAGGAAAACCCTTTCAGTGATATTCTGGACTTCTCTACTAAGAAAAAACAACAGATAATATAGCTACAAGGACTTCAATGATTTGTTTATTAAACCTACCATGAGTTTGTTGAACAAAGCAGAGCCACCAAGGATTAATGAAGAAATCAAAAGAATTTGACAGTTGTTTGAAAACTGTAAGGTTGGAGACTGGTATTTGTACAAAAATCACACAAAAATCAGAGTATATGGTGCACTTTTGGCTCCTTACAAATTATCCAAGTTTCTAACTACTAGAATTTTTGCTTTGGAGTACTTAAGGCAGATTTCGAATGCAGATGCAGTGAATTTCATAGCCTCCAAAAAGAAAGCACAGTTCAAGCTAAAAAGTCAAATTGGCCCCTTCATAGTCAATAGTAGAGATGCTTTGAGAGAGGTAATCAACAAATTATCAACATTCAAGTTCCAAGAAAGCTTTTACTGGAACTATGACCCTCAAGGTATTTTAAGTAACCTCAGGGGCAAGTGTAAGTTAACCCCATTCCTCCATGAGTCAAAGCCTCTAATTGAAAAGTATGCTAATCAAATGGAACGGGTTGCAAACACTTTGATTGATGATATTCAGGAGATGCAAACAGATAGCCTGCAAGAAAAGCAGATAGACAGTACACAGGTAGTTACAGTTGGCCAACAAGCAGAAGTATCTAATAAAAGACCTAGAAAAGAAGAAGGCTATTTAGCAGAAACAATTATTGAAAATAAGTTTAAAACAGTTTACAGCAAGAAGGCCAGAATAACTACTATAGAAGAAGAAGGAGTCATAGATATAGATGATAATAATGGTTAGCAAACAGATGATGAGGCCACAATGATTGTCAATGAAACACTTAGAGAAATTCAGAATGAATAGGTACTATCACAGGGAAAAGGCAAAGAAATGATTGAAACATAGATAAATACAGAAGCTCCCTCTTCCTCTAAAGCAGCAGAAGAAACTAATTCTGACATTCAGAAAAATTTCAAGCAAATCAGAGAAAAGAATGAGGAAATTAAGAATGAGGTGTATTCTAAACTTCTAAAGGAAAAACCAGGAGATAAAGACAGACTTGTGATAGCCTTTGATTACTCAACAAATAAAATGATCATGTCTTTTCTCCAGCCAATAGTTACAGATCCAAAGTCAGCCACAGACTACAGGAAAACAGAGTTTGAAGTATATGCAGATACTATACATGAACTTGACCAGATAGAGTTTCATAGAAGTGCTTCAGAGATGTTGTATTCAAAGGTAGTTAGCAAAACCATGAGTGCTACCATGCTTCAAAAGACTGTATCTAACTTACAAACTCAAATGAAATTAGATAAAGCATCTCTACATGCTAAGGATTTGAGGATCAAGTCCTTAGAAGATTTGGTGATAGAAACTGGAGTAGATCCCTCCAATACTGAAGTTGCTAAGACATTGATAAGTCAAAAGAATGAAGATATTGTTGCCTTGAGAAAGCAACTTAAACTGCCACAGAATGAACACCCACAGGCTAAAGAAATTCTTAAGGAGAAAACAGAAAATGATGAAACTATGCAGCTAATTTTAAAGATGATAGCTCAGATCAAAGAGATGGAAAATAAAATAGAAACTCTAATGAAAGAAAATGAAGCATTGAAAAACGCACAGGAAGTCTCCATTCCTGCAGTCATTCCAACTGTCAGTGTTGTTGTCCCTTCTACATTGGCAGAACATTTAGCACCAAAAGGAGTATTGGCAACTGCAGTGTCAATCACATCTAAAGATATTTCTGCCACTTCATCATCTACATCACAAGTAAATCAAACAGGTGAAACAGCTGACATAGTAAAAGCTATGGAAGACATGTCCCTAAAAGATAAAGAGATAATCAACTTGAAAGGCACCATCCGAAATCTTGAAACATCAAACAGAGATGCATTGATTACATCCAAGGGACATGAGCAGAGAGCCAACAGATTGCAGGAGCAGGTGAAGATTCTACAACAACAGGTAAACCTCAGTGAACAGGTATCATATATCAAGAATTATCTATGGAACCACATAATTCAAGGCATACATCTACAGTGGCCTTCAATCCAAATTATTTATGAACAGAAAGATTTACTCAAAGCAGCACAAATAGAAATTCAGAAAACCAAAGAAGAATTGGCTGACAAACCTGCTCAAGCCTTGAAACTAATTACTTTTTTGAACAGCAAAAACAAAGAAGAGCTTGAAGAGCTAAAAATTCAGGATAGGACTGGAAGCATATTACAAATAAAGAAAGTCTTGAATAAGAGGAATATGATGAATAATTTGGAGGAAATATGTAAAGACATGAACTTGGCAATCACAAGATTTTGGGCCAAATACACAGTATTAACACAAGCAGGCCTTCCAGACATTCATGCTTTGAATGAAAAGTTAACGATGTAGAACGATTATGATATAAAAATCACGGCTCATGCCAAAGAGCAAGTCAACAAACCTTTACCACAAGGGTCCCCAACTAGTAAAGTTATTTTGGAGTATTTTGAGAACTTGTTTTTCTTACAAAATGAAATTAAACACATTTTCATTGTCAAGCCCAACTTTGCTAAGTATACAGAGGCAGATGAAAGCTACAGGAAATTGAAGAACATGAGAATTCCCAGTGTAGAACAATGGCAGGAATTCACTGATTTGATATAAAGGTTTGCAAAAAAAGCAGAAAATTACATGAAAAGCAGAATATTACTATTGCCTAAAGGGCAAGATTTGCAGTTAAAGTGTATCAAGGTAATGATCATATGTTAAAGAGTATCAGAGATAAAGCACACGTTGAAGGATGTGAATTGGAAAGAGTGTCTTCTAAGTTATCTTTCAAAGATCTTTTTCCAAAATGCCAGCAAGTATTTCCAGCAGTCACAACAAAGCAAGAAGTTAATATAATTAGTCATATTTTTTATTTGATAAGAGGACAGCTTGCTAGTTTGTTTTGCAGTTGTCCCTCTTTCTACGTAATAATCTTTATTTTTTCCTAGAGATATTCTTACATGTCTCTCAGATATTTTGTAATAATTTTTGTATAAATACTTCTCTTTTTGAAGTGTCAAGTGTGGAATAAAATTTGTCAAGACTACTATAGACATTTTTGCTGAATTTATTGGAGTTTGTGTGAGTCGAATTGCAAAGCAGCAGACTGGAACTAAGACTAAAAGACATCATAACTCGGGATTCTTGTGCTGATCAGATAAGTCAAGTATTTTCCTATTTTCATTGTTTCTCTTTCTAAGTTCCATACATACATTTATATGTTTTCTATCTTGAATGGTTGACTAGGAAAGCTTAAACATGATTAGTGTTAAAAAGCTTCCTGTTTTTTACTAGTTCTTCATTGATATGTTTTCTGTTGATAACCGGACTTAAGAATTCTTAAATGCTCTTAGTCCCTGTTTGACCCCTTTCTTTCATCTTCATTTATGTAACTTAAGGATTCTTAATTGCCCTTTTTTTCAGATTTCACCCCTTTCACCAAAAAATCCTATTCAAAACCCTTTGAAGGTCATCTACCCTGCCCTTAGTACATTTGTTCTTTTGACCTTATTTCCCAGCTCTGCTTGCCAAGAAGTTAACTCCATAGCCCAATGGTCTGGTAGATCCCTCTGTGGTTTACCTTGAAGTACCTTTTATTCTCACCAAACTTTCAAAACAAACCAATTGTCCAATCATACCTAGCCTAAAATCTTATAACAAAAATCAAGCTAAATCTTGAGGAGAGATCCCGGATCTCTCTGGAATTTAGGAAGGCTAGATCCTAGATTTCAAAAGAGGTTCTTGGTTACCCCTAGTTTTCTTTAACTATAAACCAAAATCCCACGACCTAAGAATTACTAGGGTGATAACACCTTGAAATGTAGAAGGTGCATTGGTAAGGCCAAAAGGCATGACCAAAAATTCATAATGACCCTCATGAGTTCGAAATGTTGTTTTTGGAATATCTTCCGTCTTCATTCTAATTTGATGATATCCTGAACGAAGATCCAACTTGGTAAAATAAATTGCTCTATGTAATTCATCCAATAATTCATCAATCACAGGAATGGGAAATTTATCTTTAATGGTGAGCTTATTGAGCTCCCTATAATCCAGACACATGCACCATGATCCATCCTTCTTGTGTACCAATACTACAAGAGTAGAGAAAGAACTTTGACTAGGTTGAATTATACCCACCTCTAACATTTCTGCAATCATACGTTCAATTTCGCTCTTTTGGACATAAGGATATCTATAAGGCCTGATGTTTGGAGGAACACTTTCTGGAATCAAATGAATAGCATGACCATGATCACGAATAAGTGGGAGTCCTTTGGGAGTTTCAAACACCTTGGAATGATTGTCCAAGACTTGTTGGAGATCTGCAGAAATAGATGATTTTGATGTTGGAACTTCTAGTGAGCACAATTGTGCAATTACGCCTCGTTTTTCTTTCTTTAGAACCTTTGTCATGACATTAGAGCTTATTATCTTTCCTGGCTTCCTTGCAATACCGCGTAATTCGACTTCCTTTCCTTCTGAAAAAATTTTCAAGAAAATTTCTTGAAAATTAAAAGCTATCGTCCCCAAAGATTGTAACCATTGTACTCCTAGTACAACATCAACGCCTCCCATAGGAATGGAAAGCATTGGACTATTCAATACATATTCCCCCATGGTTAGCTTGATATTATGGAATTTTCCAGAGCAATTTATAGTTCCTCCATTTGCAACCATCACTTGACATTCTCATGCTGGGTATAGGAAACAATTCAATTCCTTGGCTACCTTACAATGAATAAAATTATGGGTACTACCTGAATCAATCAACACTATTACCTTTTTCTTCTTGATATGTCCTTCTATCTTGAGAGTTCGAGGAGTGGTAATTCCTGCCAATGCATTACACGATATGGTCGGACTCATTTCTTCCTCTTCTAGGGCTGGTTCCTGGTGTATATCCTCTTCTTGTTCATTTTCTTCTTCCTCTTCACAATCTATGTAAAATAATTTCGTCTCAGCACACTTATGACTTTTAGTGTATTTGCTATCACAATTGTAACAAAGCCCTTTTTCTCTTTTTTCTTCCAATTGTTGTGGTGTCAACCTTGTAGGTTGTGGAAATCTAGGCATAGCAACACTTCCTTCTTTATAGAAGTGAGTGGTAGGATTCCTTGTCGCCATAATTTTACATTCAATTTTTCTTTCCAACTTGAATGCCTTCTCCAATGAATCAGGTTCCAAAACGCGAAATTCATGTTGGATGTTATCCTTTAAAGTACCTATGAAGAGATCAATCTTGTGTTCCTTTGGAATATCAATTACCCTTATATTTAATTTTTGGAAGTCCTCAATGTGCTCTCCCACTAAACCCTTTTGTTTGAGATTTATCAATTGGCTAAAGAATGTGTTGCTCTTTGTATCCTCATAACGTGCTATCATTTCCTTCGTAAAAATTGACCAAGTGACAATTTTTTTACGGGAGCAAAGCCATCGATACCATACAAATGTATTTTGTTCTAAATGTAAATTTGCAATGCGTACCTTTTGTGTGTTTTGCACATTATAGAGATCAAAATATTGCTCCATCTGTAGTATCCATGTTACAGGATCCTTTCCATCAAACCTCTTCATATCCATTTTTGGAATATGGTGGTTCTTCCCGCCCACATTAGAGTTTATGAAGTCATGATTAACATTTATTTTGTTCTCACCATGAGTTTCCTCTACTATCTTTTCACCATTAGGAAACATTTCTTGTATCAACTTTGTCAGACCTTCCATGTCTGCTTTTAGATCATTCTTCATGTTTTCCATGTTGTCTTTCATTTTTTCATTGATCTTAGCTTCCATGTCATCCATCTTAGATTCCATGCCAGCTTCCATGCCATCTATCTTAGATTCCACGCCTTTCTTCAAACCATCCATCTTCACTTCCACACCTTTCTTCAAAACTTCCATTTCATTTTTTGTTGCTCTTTGCGAGAGCGAAATTTGGTGCACTTGCTCTTGTAATTTTGATAGATCATGTTGCAATTATTCGTCTTCATGAGTCATAATAGAGCCTTCTGAAGGCTTAATAGGTGTTGAATCATTTTTACGGGCCATTTTTTAGAACCCAATACTAATATCTATTCTACAATATGCCCTTGGAATCAATTCAAATTGATTCTTCAAACAAGACTTATGCAATTCGGAGAAAAAAAATTAATAATAACTAAATAAATACACACATTTTTCTTACTTTTGAGGAGCTCGATATTGAAATTGGATTATCTCTGTGATTACAGCTCTTCAATATCTGAAATTTGGCACTGAGGTAGCCTTCTGAATTATCTTTTGAATGCCACAGGTCTGACTTGATTTGGATTCTTCAAGGCAAAGTTATGTCCAATCTCCCACAATGACCTAATTATGGACTGGTTCAGTAGAGTGAACTTGTACGACTTTCCATGTGTCACTGTTTCGTCTTTTAGCTCTGAAATTGATAGCAAAGAAACTAAAGTCCATGTACTTGCAACCACTTTTTACAACACTCTAATCCGATGCTCAGAGAGAGCATTATGAAGATTTTCCCACAATCATCGTTTTGAGATGAAATTCAAGAGCCTGAAAAAGCACTAACTTCCACATATCATATCTCTGAAAATATTGCGAACCAAGCTCTGAAATTTTGCGACGAGTTTCCTCAGGATTTCAGCTTCGCGCCCTAAAAATTTCCGATTCTGAACCTTCGTAGAAAAATAGTTATAGCGCAAATTCCATGATGACCTATTTTGATTAAATTGAGGAGCCTGCAAAAAGACCTAACTTCCACAGATCATATCTCTGAAAATATTGCGAACCAAGCTCTGAAATTTTGCGATGATGTTCCTCAGAATTTCGGCCTCTCACTTTAAAAATTTCATCTTCTGAAACTTCGTAGAAAAAAAGTTATAGCTAAAATTCCACGATGACCTGTTTGGAGCAGCGAAACCCTAGAATCCAAATCTCTGATACCAAATGTTGTGAAACCGGCTCCAAAAATAGAAGAAAAGAGATATCAACGCCTTAGAAATAAGCCACTTCGAGGGGGCGACCTCTAATACATTACATGAATGAAAAATTCCTTGATGATACAAATTACAAAACCTCCTTTCTATATATAGGAGTCCATGGGGCCACAATGTAATCCTAGTGGGGCCACAATGTAATCCTAACCGACCTAACAATAATAATTTAAGGGCACAATAATAACAATATGGGGGTTACAGGGGTAAAATAATAACAATAAGGGGGTTGCACTAACAACAATAAGGGACTATACTAGTAATATAGGGACCTAACACTTTCTCCGCCTTATCCATCAATGTTGCGCAACCATCTACATCAAGATTTTTAACTCGAATCCCAATCTTCTTGGCTTGTCCTATTGTTTGTGTCACATGAAAGTTTTTCCTTCACTGAAAACAACATCATAGCCTCTATCCTCCAACATTGCAACTAAGACTATTTTTTTCTTCAAGCCTGGTACATGCATTACATCTTTTAATTGAAAGGGTTTGCTTGACTGTCTCTAGAAGGTAATGGTACCAATCTCGATAGCACTGTACTGCCCGTCATCACCCATTTCGATATGTATTTGGAGATCCTTCTCCTCCAAGCTACTGAAAATTTCTTTGTCTCCTGTCGTGTGAAAGGATGCACCACTATCCAAATATTACATTGATCCCATTGCACTTGACACCTTGCATGCAATGAGCAAGAATTCAAGCTCAAATTACGAGGCCAAAGCCTCACCAACTACAGATCCTGAAGCCTTCTTGTTCTTCTTCTTTTGTGGACAGTTAGTGGCATAATGCCCATGCTCGTGACAGTGAAAACACTTCACCCTGGACATGTCGTGCTTCTTTCCATCTTTACCAGACTCGGATTTGGAATGGAATTTCTTTCATTTCCCCTTCTTCACCTTGGCAGCCAAAGCAAAATCTTCTTCATCTTCATTCTTAGATTAAGATCCATCTCTGGTATTTCGTCTGAACTCCTCTTGCACCAAATCCGACCAAATTCGTTCCCAATCTGGCAGCTTTTCCCTTCCATTGACAGAGTCCTAGTAACTATGCCAACTCTTGGGAAGTCCTAGAAGAGCTAGGCTCACCAAATCATCATCAATTACAGTGATGCCAACGCTCCCCAACTCATCCCAACATTGGACAAATTTTGTTAAATTTTTTGGCATGGAGTCGCCTTTCTCCATCTTAATCTTCCTGAGATTATCTTTCAGTGCCAATTTCCTATGACCACTGCTGCTCTGAAATAGATCTGTCAAAGCTTTCCACATTGCATATGGTGTGGCTTTGTCATGGAGACTTCAGACAATGTGGTCTCGTACTCCCTCCAATAAGATCCTCCTCGCCTTTGCGACTTTCTTTTCCATGCATCAAGATTTGCAACATCTGTCACAGCAAGTTTGGGAACATCATTGTCAATTAATTCCTTCAAGCCATTGTCTTCAAGTACTGCCTCCATCCTATCTTTCCAAGAAATATAGTTAGAGCTTCCCTTGAGTGCATACTCCAATCTCAAGCCATTGAAAGCCATTTCGATCCTAAATCACCTGTAGCACTAAGAAAGTATTCTGCAAATTCGAATTCTATTCAATCACAAACTCAGCTCCTCCTCCACTTTTGTGATTTCTCGTGCTCTGATACCATGTAGAAATTATACAAACAATATGTATATCATGGATCCAATCTGATCTAACAATATACTAAAGCTAGATATTGAATCACTTCTACAAATCAATTGCGGAAATTAAACACAATCACCAATCACATGAAGCAAAGAAGAATCAGTCAAACCACAACACCGATAATTTCCTAGGGAAATCTTGCTGCTCAAAACCCCACTATATTCTATTGTATATTCAACATGGATACATGAAACAATCACAATACAACTCTTCTCACAAGAGCCTCCTGTACTCAGCTAATTGTCTCACACTGTCCTCGACAAAACTGACCAACACTTAGCCAATTCTCAGCCTTTAAACAACCTTTATTTCTTGCGCAATTCCTAATGAATGCAATCCCTATTCTTTAGGAATTTTGGCCTTCCTAAACTGTGCAAGGATCATGGGCAATCCAATGAGTGTTTGGTTGCATGGGTGCAACCCAATAATCCTACAACTGATAGTTAACATTCGTTTCATCTAGATCTCAACTGGGTCTCCACTGGAACTGACATGTATGCAGCTAATAATAGTAAATCATCAGTTGCATGTTAGATCACTAATTGTGAATTAAATAATATTTAATTCACTTGATCTCTCACTAGTGCAACGAACAGTTACAACTAGCACAACTGACTTTAACTCACTTAATTGAGTTAATTGATTACAACATGCATTAAACTAATGTACCAACTACACTTCGAACTTTGTTACAACTAGAATTACTATGCATGCCTCACCAACTACCCTCAACTCGAAATTTATGAGCTAACTGAGTTTATCACACTCAATTAACTATTACAAGTGATTATGAAACAATATTACATTTTATTGCCCATTTTAATTAAGGGAAAATTAAAATAGACATGCACCAAATTTAGCCCACACTAGTGTAGGTGCTGCTTGGACCTCCTAGTCCAACACTAGTGTAGGTGCTGCAATTTCTTGTTGAACTTAAACAACATGATTAAGGATACAGTGGGGGTGATCTGGGAGGTTGGGGAGGTTGGTCTCAGTTTATACAAGCAAAGTATGTTGTAGGGGTTTCGTGAGACGCCAACAAGAAAAATTATATATGGGGTAGAAATGATAGATGGAGCAACATTGACGGATGGGTGATTATTCAAGACATGCGCTTCATTCATGCACAGGGAGGGTGAACATAGGGTGACGAGATTGATGAAGGGGAAGCGAAAGGGATTGATGGTTACATAACTAATACAACCTACTACCACTGAATGGGGGATAATAGAGTTGATTAAGCTAACCTAGGATGACGAAGATGACCAAAGAAGGTTCCTAAGCGACCAGAGTTAACTGAGGGCAAAAAGAGCAGAATAATTCACTTCTATAAGGAGAAGGTACTTGAGACAAACCTGGAAGAGATGTTAAATGTAGATGAATTCCAAGATGCAAAGGTTGCCCCAAGCTCTGTCACTGCCTATTTTCTACACAGGATGGGTTCCTGAAAGTGAATTTCTCCAATTTACTAGATGTAGGGATGGGGAAGCCAATCCTTCGACCCACTAATGCTAAAAGAGCTTACATGCACAGGGGGCTCATTATAGAGCCTCTCAATGCCCAAACTTGTACATGCCATGACGACTTCCAAAGGGATGAACACATAATTCAAATATAAACGAGTGGGAGAGAACCCCTATGAAGAATTTTCCTAGGCGAAATTATGAAAGGGCCTGAACCAGGCCTCAGATTTAACACTGGAATGATGACCCTTACACACAATGACAGTTGAATCGCCATTAAAACACATCAAGCTCAATTTCTTCGAATTCATCACTTTGAGAGGAGGTGGAGTTGTACAAGACATCCACTTTTGTACGAGGCAAGGAGGTGTGTGTGAAATTAATAAAGTTTCCCATGCATGGATCAAGCGCTCGACTACAATGATAATACCAGCCAACCTGGCCCAAAATAACTCAATACCAAATTTTAAATTGCCCCTTAATGTGAATCCAAGGGGGCAACACATGATGATTTCTTGGGGTGGAGAGAGCACATTGAGGAAATTATGGTATAGTATGCCAATATTTGATTCCATTAGCTTACCTTTTACCCATTTCTAAGAGGCATGCTAGATTGACTTGCCAATATGCCTCTGATTTTTGGCTTCTAAGGATATGGAAGATAGACTTTGAGAGCAGGAGATCCAAAGCATGGTTTATTCTTTTGAGGAGTTTTAGGAGAATCTCCTTTGGATAGGAGCCATTGTTTACATGTTGTATTGTAAGCATAGAATCTACTAGGTTTATTAGCTCATAACTTCCCATGTCATGAGCGAGAGTTAGACCCAATAAAAGACCACACATTTCTGCTTGATTATTGGTTTTCTTGCCCAGCCCCCAAGAGTAATTAGTGACAACTTTTCCTTCATAATTAGATATAATCCCTCCACTTGTGCCACCCATAAGATTGTAAGATATATTAATAATAAGAACAATACATTTTTAAATTGAGTAAATATGTTAAATAATCCGATTTAAATATAAATTATTTTTAAAATCAAATATGTTATACACGATTTAAATATGAATTGATTTTTAAAGAAGGTAAATATATTATATATCAAGATTTTGATTATGAGTAAAGGAAATGACATCTTTCATCTGAAACATTACAATATTTCTAATTAACAATATAACAAAAATTAATCAATCAAAAAATCATTTAATTTTTTATACCATAATTTTAATTAGTGAAAAATATTCATCCATTTTATGTAAAATCATACTATATAATTTAATATGAAGAGGATGTAAAATTCAACCATTTGTAATATTTAAACAAATAAAAAATAGAATATAATAAAATATTAATATCAATAAAAATTAACATAAACATACACAAACTAACATACATACATGTATATATTTGTTTTTTAACTTTAGAAAGGTTAGTTTAATTAATATTCATCCATAATATTTTGACGTTAGGCAATTTTTATTGATATTTTATAATAAACAATAATATCAATAACAAATTAACACACATATTTGTTTTGCATTTGGTAAGTTAATTATATGATCTCTGAAAATCAGATTACATCATAAATGCGCTAATCGTCAAAAATATTGGCCACATTCTACCACACTGGAAACTAGAGTTGTTGGCCAATATTAAAAAGTACTAAATGACTACATAGAAAACCTTGAACAACGACTAAACAAAAGACCATATAACATAAAAGAGCTTACTGAAACATAGCCAAAATACAATAACCAAATCAAGAGATAGATGATGACAATGGGGTTGTGACATCCCTTAGTTTACATTTCTCTTTTGTACATAATTGTAATTATTTTTAAATGGTTAAGAGAGGGACATAGATTACATTACTCGAGGCACGAGGTTGCTTGAGGAAATGGTTAGTTTAAAATATCAACCCTTGTTGGCTGAAATAATTAAATGTGTTGACTGTGCATTGAATTTAACTAAAAGAGGAAGGATTGGTCCAAAGTGTTCTTCAACTCAAACAACAAGCAAATAAAATGACAATAAGTTATTAGCAACATGGTTTGCGTTTTCAGGGGATGATTGTTGTGTGATATGTGGAAAGAAGGGAGGCAGTTAATTCATTTGGAGAGAGAGAAGGGGGATTCATTCATTCATAGATACATGCTCCCTCTTGCTGGCATACACGCACAATTAGGGAGGTATTGGCAACAAATGTGAATGTTCAGATCTATTAGTGTAAGAACATAGAACCAAAGGGGAAACACCGATGAAAAAGAGGAGGCCGAGAGGCTCTTGAGGGTCAAGCACATTGTTGAGAGGGCAGAGAAGATTCGAGAATTGAGTGAATTCAGGGAGAAGAGGAACTCTAATGATAACCAACTGAGAAACCCATGGGGTTTGCCGATTGATAGTCACAGAGTAATTGTTTTTCCTTACAAAGCTGACAAATCCACTGAAGACCTTGCTAGTTGATAACCTTTGAAAGGTGGAGGCACACAGGGCTATTGGGTTGATAACACCTTGTGGTAGTTCCATGGGAATGGGGTTGAAAACACAAGTGGAAGATTACACTGAGTTGTTGGGATGTGCACTCTTATTCCTTCAAAGGTGTCATGGCTAATAAATCCTCCATATCATTATATATATCAATGAATTGAGATTCTCTGTGACTAAATCCCTAGAGATGTTGGGATGTTTTAATATAAGTCCCTCTATATAAAATAAAGCACTCCCTGCCTAGTGTGAAATCTTTGAATAGTTGGTGGTTGAAGGCAGTGTGGTCTTGAGACACTTAGTATCAATTGGTAATATCGGTATAAAATTCCTTTGGAAGCACTCTAGCTTAAGCTTTGGAATTTGGGTCGGGGATGACAACTGCAAGAAAGACTTGGTTGTAACTTATCTATGTTTGGGTGTGTTAGCAACCTATAAATATAGGATTCATGATTTTGACTTGACTGATGGTAGTCTTGTAAATATGTACATTCTATGCCTTCTGCAAGTTGTATTCCCATATTTAGTAAAAAATCAAAAAATCGAAAAATCAAAAAGAGGGTAAAAAGTCCTAAAAGAATAATCAAAGGACTTAGAAAAAACAAAAGACCCCAAAAGAAAAAATGAAAGTGTGCAAGCATACATGCCACTACTTTTTACTTTTTGACTGTGGCAGAGTGTCAATAAATGCCATAGTCCATGATGGGTTAAACAGTTTAATCTTAACTTATCATTTTTCAATTTCACTTGTTGTAGATAGAGAATAACGAGTTGTCATACAGTTTAATCATGACAATTCAGTAGTTAGGTAGAGAAATAAAGTGAATCCAACAGTTTAATCTGGATTCATGGATGAAATAAGTGTAGAATTAGATAGTTTTACTTGCTTTCAGAAAGAATAAATGCTGTGAAGGTTGCTCGCTTACATGCACCTACTACAAAGGAAGAAAAAAATGTTAGCATGGTAAGATGGGTAGGTAGAAGAAGGTGAAAAGTCTCAATGTAAATATCATTCATCATGGGCTGCAAAATAACTAACTTCCCCTTCCCATAGTCATGAAACATTCTAGACTATCAGTCAGAAAGTCTCAAGGCATTTCCTTGACTTTTGTTGAGACCGGACCCAAGGCTCTATGAATGATCAGTTGAAAGTTTGAAATGTCTATATTAATCTCTTAATCACATCATTTACCATTCATGCACTCATTCCCTTGAATAATCCTAAGTAAAACTCCATTTTTACTTAAAGGCATTTGTAATTCCTATTTAGCTAACTTCCTACATCATTTAAACACATTAAGCCCTCAAAATAACATTACATCATAAGTTAAGTGATAAGATCAATGCAAATTATCTTTAAAACCTCACTTTACTTGTTATAAATATGTGTTTTGAGTATACCATGTCCTATTTTCATATTAACTTTAACTTATATATTAACTCCCTATACAAATAACTTTTTCCTATTTTATAACTCATTTTTATATAATAAACTCAAAAACCCACTTAATATAACTTAAGCCAAAGTGATTTATTCCCACATGTTTAAATAAAAACCCCCCTTATAACCCCTTTGGCTAAGTATTCTATATATATAAATATCCCACCCCCTATGGTAGGTAAGTCATCTCGATTTAATTAACCATATAATAAAAAAGATATGAAAAAATTTTAAACATATGTTCTATATGTTTTAAACAAAAAAATATCGAAGTTTAATTTAAACTAAACTTCTAAACCCATTCCCTTGTATATTTCCCTTCCCCGACCCCCTAACCTTGGTTAAAATCTTGATTAACCTTTTCAATCACCCTTTCCATTGGAAAAAGCCACTTTTATATATAAATCCCATCAAAAGGCCTGTTCCCATCGGGATTCAATCTAGACCCTTTGATCCCAAAATCCCTTTTGATCCAACGAATGAAAATCAAAGCAACTGATCGATACATTTTTACTCCCCCCCATCGCGCTATTTTTAACCGTCAGATTTTCTTTTACTCCCAAGATCTACAGCCTATATTGAACCCGATAATTGACTTTTCCCTGCACTTTCCCTTTTAATCACAATCGTTCACTCCCCAAAGCCAGATCCGATGGCGATAATGCATTTTCGCGCTCACAAAGTAATCGATGGATGTTTTGTAAAAGTCGCGCGAAATGGGTGGTTTATCCAAACCACCCCGCGTCGACATGTCACGATACTATTGCATCGCGTTCGAAAAGCGTATTACCGCTTACCACCGTTGAGCCAAGCGAATACCACCGTCGGTATTCCAAAACCACTCCCGCTTAACCTTTGTTTAATGTAACTTAACTATAGTTTATACTATGGTTTAATACGTTAAAGTCTAATGTTTTCATAAATTTTCACCTATTCGCGCTTTAAACTTGTGAAACCTTCGCAGAGCCTATTTTCATCTAATTTTC
The DNA here is from genome assembly GCA_034641835.2 of Pinus albicaulis. Lineage (NCBI taxonomy): Eukaryota > Viridiplantae > Streptophyta > Pinopsida > Pinales > Pinaceae > Pinus > Pinus albicaulis. The sequence goes on along the minus strand of CM076584.1, from coordinate 626,094,908 downwards.
ACCATTGTGTGCCATTACACCCTAAGAGCCTGTGCAGAGCCCTTTTCACCATTTTCAAACCTAATAGCGCCATTTTCGGGCCAGTTGCCATTTTAAAGAGCCATTTCCTCTAAAATTCGTCCTCAGAGAATCTCCATGACTTTTTCCAACTGAATACAACTGAATTGAAGACTGTTACAGACCAAAAAGCCCTGTCTTCGACTGTGAACCTTTTTAAGGCCAATTTCCTCAATTTTCACAGTTTAGAGATTAAAATCAAGGATCTGAACAACTAAAACCTCTGAATTACCTTGATATTCCCTATTTTCAATCAAACCAATTCAGAAAACCTAATTGAGTAAAAAAAACCAAAAATAAAGTCATCCTTTGCCTACATTACTCAGTTTCATCTCTGTTAAAGTGAATAACTCCTGCAAACAATCTAATCTTGCAGTAGTTCCCCAAAATGCCTAAAAAATAGAGTTAAACCTTCACAAACTGATCTCATTCCACAAGTCTTTCAAAAAGCCTACAATCACCTCCCTACAGACCTGGATTTCATTAACAAAATGTTTGATTTTTGCAAGTTACTATCATAATATGGATTTGGACCAACAGTTTCAATACTAGTTGACAAAATTGTTTGCTCCAAATTCTCAGATTTTAACTCAATATCTTCACTCAAAAAATAGTTTGTATACAAAGTCAGAAAGAGATTAGAATGATGAAATGTGTACAGTGAATGGTAAAAGTGAAATGAGAATTTACAGGGATAGTAAAAGCATAACAGTTAAAGAGTATCAATGGTTAAAGTGTATCAAGTAAAAGTCAGAGTGAAAGTTAAAATGAAGTTACAGAGTAGTCAAAGGTAAACCATAAAAGTAGATACAGAGGCAGTAAAATGGTAAAAAGAAATGAAAATACTTTCACCAACATTGAAGTTTGTCTAAAGTGAAAGTAAAACAGTCAAAAGAACAAAAAAGTGAAAAGATGAAAAACACAACAAGAAGGAACATTTTATTTAGAAATTTCATGTTTTAGTTATTGTTTTGCAAAAACTATTGTGATCAATCCAATATGAATTTTGCAAAACTAAAGGAGGTTTATGTTCTTAAGAGGACCATCTACAAAAACCTCTCTCACTTTTCTAACAGCTATTATGGTTTTGGAAATATTAAACAATGTTGGAAAGCACTTTTTGCAGAAAATTCTAGTTAAGTCATCATTTTGCAGAGAATATTGTGGCCAATCCGAAACACATCATACAAAACTGAAGGAATTTTTTGTTTCTAAGAGACCCATCTACAAAAACCTATCTCACTTTTTGCACAGTGATTTCAGAATTAGAGATACATGCACATCTTTACAGGCTATTTTTCAGACTCTGTTTTACACATATTTTTGCAGAGCCTATTGTGCACAGGTGGAGAGGAATTTTAGGAAACTAAAAGAGTTTTATCTCACCAACATATTAATCCAAAATAACCTCTTTCATTTTTTACATATCTATTACGGATTGAGAAATACAAAGATATCATTGGACCCCAAGTTTGTAGAATTGTTGGAGCAGAATGCACAAAGAAAGGAAGCAGTTAGTGACTTGGATGCCTCATCATCAACTAAGAGTTTGATCAAATTCGAATTATCCTCTTTTTCATCACCTATCCATAAAAAATAGTGCCAAATAGATGCATTAGTTTGAGTGTCCTTTACGTAAGTTCTATTTATGTAAAACAGTTGGAGAGATTTGTGAACTAATCTTGATATTTTTTCAAGATATTTTAGTTTAGAATTTGTATAAATACTTCACTCTTGGAAGTATTTTTTGTGGAATAAAATAATCAATATTAATATAGACTTTTTGTTGAAACATTGGGATTTTATGTGAGTTAAGTTGAAGCAGCAGGCTGGAAATTGAAGCGAATAGACATCATAGCTAAGGATTCTCGTGGTGAGAATATAAGTCTCGTCTTTTTCCTGTTTTCAGTGTTTTCCTTTAAAAAGTTTACATTCATTCATATATTGTGTTTCTATTATGTAATGATCAACTAAGGAGAAATTAAACAGGATTAGTGATAATAAGCTCCATGTTTTAAACTAGTTGGCATTTTAATGTTTTTTGCTTGATAACCAGACCATAGAATTCTTAATTGCTCTAGGTCCCAGTTTGATTCCCTACTTCAATCTTCTTATCTGTGATCTAAGGATTCTTAATTTCCCTTAGTCCAAACTTCACCCACTTCATCAAAATATCCTTTTAAAACCCTTGGAAGGTCATCTATCTTGCCCTTAGCATATTTGCATCTTTTGGCCTAGGTTTTCTAGTCTTGTTTGTTATAATTTGACTCCATTACCCAATGGTTACGTAGATCTTTCTATGGTTTCCCTTGTAGTCCTTTATTCCCACCAACCTTTTCAAAAAATCAAACCCAACTGCACAATCATAGCTAGCCTAATATCTGTTACCTAAACAAAGCTAAATCATATGGAGAGATCCCTCTCCGGAACTCAGGAAGGCTAGATCCTGAATTCTAAAAGTGGTTCTTGGTTACCCTCGGTGTTCTTAACTACAAAAATCCCCATCCCATAACCTGAGAATTACTAGGGTGATAACATATTGGCGACTCCACTGGGGAAGACTAAAATTTTTCTTCAGAAATATTTTACAGGTTCAGATCTAAACTATGATGGTGGACAATGATCAGACACACAAAGGTTAAAATCATCCACCTGGCGACTCCAAATCCAATTTCACAATCAAGACTCCACTGGAGGAATTAACCTGGAAGAACAATATGGAAAGATCAGGCTTTCAACTTGGATCTTAATCCAAGACATTACGTTCTTTCTCGTTAATAAAGTTTTTTAATATGTATTGTATTTTATATGAGGATCTAACTTGGTTGTACAGATACCATGGCCTTTCATTATGGTTGATTTTCAAGATGATTCAAGAATAAAACGAAGATATGCTCCCATGAGCAGAGATCACATACCTGGATTTCCACACAAACTACCAAAGGTAAATTGGAGTGAAAATTTGCCTATGTTTCAAGATGAGAACATTGATGATCCTTTACTACATCTCATTAAATTTCATATACAATCATCAAGGTTGAAGGGTGATTGGCATGAGGATTGCCTCATGAAAATATTCATGGTAACCTTAAAAGGAAAAGCAAGGGAATGGTATGAAGCTCTCAAACTTGCTAGTTATTTTCTTTAAAAGATTTTCATAAGGTATTTTATGAGCATTACAAAGAAGATTTTCCATCTTTATCATTAGTTGAAAATTGTTGTGATGAAGCTGAAGATCTTATACATTACCTTGAAAATATTGATGAAGATTTTGGAAATTGGTTTCCCGAAGATTTATCAGAAGAAATCCAGAACTTTCATTCTCAAGTTAAATGTCATAATAATCAAAAGGAGTTAAACAAAGATGAAATAGATCAGGAGATGAATCAAGATCCACAAAACCCCTTTGTATTAACAAATGATGTTTCATTTAATGTTTTGAATGGAGTTAAAGAAAATATTCAACCTCATGATCAATTTTTAGATAAGAGAAAAAACAATTGTTATTCAAATCTAAGAATTCAGAGATTCCCACCCCCCTTCACCGAAGAAGAAATCAATTTGCTTCTAAACATGCAACCATCCTCAAAATATTTACATAATGAATAAATTGTTTCTACTTCTTCTAATGTTGATGAATGTACAAAAGTTTTTATCCATGAAGGGACAGAAGAACAAGTTGATGCTCATGTTATTCTGTCTTCCCAAAAAGGCCCATTGCTTGATATCACGCCTATTGAACAAAACAATGATTTTCAAACAGAATGCAACCAATCTAATCAAGATATATTAGGACTGTTGGAAGAAAAATCTACTGATCCATTGTTTATAATTGATGACATTCCTTCTTCTAAAGATTTGCCTAAATATGATCAGTATGAAGATAATTATGTTCTCCCAATTCAAGATAATTTCCCAAAACAATCACTAGCTATTTTGAGGGATGAGATATTAGAACTTCAGCTTGATGAGGATTTTCCAAGAGCTTTCTTTCTTCTTTTGAAATCAAGAAAATATTCTCCTGAACTGAAAATATGTGTTCTCAAGATAATTTCTGAAAATTATGAAAATGAAATCAAACTTTTGCATTCTCAAATTCAGTCATACAATTTCCGAAATCCTAAAGAATTCTTTGAAAATCTTCCTTCTCCAAAGCAAGAAGAAATTATAATATCTTTTGACTTGCATATTGAAGATGATTATTCTTTCAAACACAAGACTGAAGAAATAGTTTCATGGTCTAATATTCATAATTCAACTGAACAATTAGTCATTGAAGGCCTAGAAGTAAATAACATACATCATGTTTTTATTGATCCTATATTAAATTATATGGAAAACCTTTTTAGCCCAAATCTGCAAACATGTTTTCTCTATAAGGATCAAATATATCAACAATTGCCATTTCACATCTTATCATTGATTATGAAGACACATGATTAAGTTATACTTCCAAGTTTGATCACAAGTAATCAAATTGTCCATTCATTTCTACAGCTACTTGATTGGCTTCATTGTCATTTTTGTATTACCTGATCCAATAAGATTTTTAGTAGATTAGAGTAAGTAGATGAGTGCAAATAAGCTCATAATTTTGAGCATTTTTTTTAGTTTTTAATTTTCAGCTAAGTTCTTCATTAAGATTTAAAGCCAAGGATGAGGTCCTAAAGATGTTTAAGATCTATAAGTTGGTTTGAAAATTGTTGTGTTGTTTTAGTTTCAAATCAGATTTCAGTTTGCAGAAGACAGAAGACACTTACTAAGATCATCAAAGGTCAAAGATGAAGGCTACTGATCTCAGAGTTCTTGACATTTCACAAGGAAATGCCATCCCCAAGTGAAGCCGATGTTAGCAACCTATAAATATAGGATTCATAATTTTGACTTGACTGATGGTAGTCTTGTAAATGTGTACATTCTATGCCTTCTACAAGTTGTATTCCCATATTTAGTAAAAAATAAAAAATCAAAATCAAAAAATCAAAAAGAGGGTAAAATTTCCTAAAAGAATAATCAAAAGACTTAGAAAAAATAAAAGACCCCAAAAGAAAAAATGAAAGTGTGCAAGCATACATGCCACTACTTTTTACTTTTTTACTGTGGCAGAGTGTCAATAAATGCCATAGTCCATGATGGGTTAAACAGTTTAATCTTAACTTATCATTTTTCAATTTCACTTGTTGTAGATAAAGAATAATGAGTTGTCATACAATTTAATCATGACAATTCAGTAGTTAGGTAGAGAAATAAAGTGAATCCAACAGTTTAATCTGGATTCATGGATGAAATAAGTGTAGAATTAGATAGTTTTACTTGCTTTCAGAAAGAATAAATGTTGTGAAGGTTGCTAGATTACATGCACCTACTACAAAGGAAGAAAAAAATGTTAGCATGGTAAGATGGGTAGGTAGAAGAAGGTGAAAAGTCTCAATGTAAATATCATTCATCATGGGCTGCAAAATAACTAACTTCCCCTTCCCATAGTCATGAAACATTCTAGACTATTAGTCAGAAAGGCTCAAGGCATTTCCTTGAATTTTGTTGGGACCGGACCCAAGGCTCTATGAATGATCAGTTGAAAGTGTGAAATGTCTATATTAATCCCTTAATCACATCATTTACCATTCATGCACTCATTCCCTTGAATAATCCTAAGTAAGACTCCATTTTTACTTAAAGGCATTTGTAATTCCTATTTAACTAACTTCCTACATCATTTAAACACATTAAGCCCTCAAAATAACATTACATCATAAGTTAAGTGATAAGATCAATGCAAATTATCTTTAAAACCTCACTTTACTTGTTATAAATATGTGTTTTGAGTATACCATGTCCTATTTTCATATTAACTTTAACTTATATATTAACTCCATATAAAAATAACCTTTTCCTATTTTATAACTCATTTTTATATAATAAACTCAAAAACCCACTTAATATAACTTAAGCCAAAGTTATTTATTCCCACATGTTTAAATAAAAACCCCCCTTATAACCCCTTTGGCTAAGTATTCTATATATATAAATATCCCGCCCCCTATGGTAGTTAAGTCATCTCGATTTAATTAACTATATAATAAAAAAGATATGAAAAACCTTTAAACATATGTTTTATATGTTTTAAACAAAAAAATATCGAAGTTTAATTAAACTAAACTTCTAAACCCATTCCCTTGTATATTTCCCTTCCCCGACCCCCTAACCTTGGTTAAAATCTTGATTAACCTTCCCGATCACCCTTTCCATTGGAAAAAGCCACTTTTATATATAAATCCCATCAAAAGGCCTGTTCCCATCGGGATTCAATCTAGACCCTTCGATCCCAAAATCCATTTTGATCCAACGAATGAAAATCAAAGCGACTGATCAACACATTTTTACTCCCCCCCATCGCGTTATTTTTAACCGTCAGATTTTCTTTTACTCCCAAGATCTACAGCCTATATTGAACCCGATAATTGACTTTTCCCCGCACTTTCCTTTTTAATCTCGATCATTCGCTCCCCAAAGCCAAATCCGACAGCGATAATGCATTTTCGCGCTCACAAAGTAATCGATGGATGTTTTGTAAAAGTCGCGCGAAATGGGTGGTTTATCCAAACCACCCAGTTTCGATGTGTCACGATTCTATTGCATCGCGTTCGAAAAGCGTATTACCACTTACCACCGTTTAGCCACGTGAATACCACCGCCGGTATTCCAAAACCACTCCCGCTTAACCTTTGTTTAATGTAACTTAACTATAGTTTATACTATGGTTTAATACGTTAAAGTCTAATGTTTTCATAAATTTTCACCTATTCGCGCTTTAAACTTGTGAAACCTTCGCATAGCCTATTTTCGTATAATTTTCACCATTGTCCGCCATTACACCCTGAGAGCCTGTGCAGAGCCCTTTTCACCATTTTCAAACCTAACAGTGCCATTTTCGAGCCAGTTGCCATTTTAAGAGCCATTTCCTCTGAAATTCGTCCTCAGAGAATCTCCACGACTTTTTCCAACTGAATACAACTAAATTGAAGACTGTTACAGACCAAAAAAACCTGTCTTCGACTGTGAACCTTTTTAAAGCCAATTTCCTCAATTTTCACAGTTTAGAGATTAAAATTAAGGATTTGAACAACTAAAACCTCTGAATTACCTTGATATTCCCTGTTTTCAATCAAGCCAATTTAGAAAACCTAATTGAGCAAAAAATGCTAAAAATAAAGTCATCCTTTGCCTACATTACTCAGTTTCATCTCTGTTAAAGTGAATAACTCCTGCAAACAATCTAATCTTGCAGTAGTTCCCCAAAATGCCTAAAAAATATAGTTAAACCTTCACAGACTGATCTCATTCCACAAGTCTTTCAAAAATCCTACAATCACCTCCCTACAGGCCTGGATTTCATTAACAAATTGTTTGATTTTTGCAGGTTACTATCAGAATATGGATTTGGACCAACAATTTCAATACTAGTTGACAAAATTGTTTACTTCAAATTCTCAAATTTTAACTCAATATCTTCATTCAACAAACAGTTTGTATACAAAGTCAGAAAGAGATTAGAATGATGAAATGTGCATAGTGAATGGTAAAAGTGAAATGAGAATTTACGGGGATAGTAAAAGCATAAGAGTTAAAGAGTATCAGTGGTTAAAGTGTATTAGGTAAACGTCAGAGTGAAAGTTAAAATGAAGTTACAGAGTAGTCAAAGGTAAGCAGTAAAAGTAAATACAAAGGCAGTAAAATGGTAAAAAGAAATGAAAATACTTTCACCAACATTGAAGTTTTTTTAAAGTGAAAATAAAACAGTCAAAAGAACAAAAAAGTGAAAAAATGAAAAACACAACAAGAAGGAACATTTTTGCAGAAATTTCATGTTTTAGTCATTGTTTTGCAGAAACTATTGTTATCAATCAAAGATGAATTTTGCAAAACTGAAGGAGGTTTATGTTCTTAAGAGGACCATCTACAAAAACCTCTCTCACTTTTCTAACAACTATTATGGTTTTGGAAATATTAAACAATGTTGGAAAGCACTTTTTGCAGAAAATTCTAGTTAAGTCATCATTTTGCAGAGAAGATTGTGGCCAATCTAAAATACATCATACAAAACTGAAGGAATTTTTTGTTTCTAAGAGACCCATATACAAAAACCTATCTACTTTTTGCACAGTGATTTCAGAATCAGAGATACATGCACATCTTTACAGGCTATTTTTCAGACTCTGTAAAACTCTGTTTTACACATATTTTTGCAGAGCCTATTGTGCACAGCCGGAGAGGAATTTTAGGAAACTGAAAGAGGTTTATCTCACCAACATATTAATCCACAATAACCTCTTTCACGTTTTACATATCTATTACAGATTGATAAATAAAAAGATATCATTGGACCCCAAGTTTGCAGAATTGTTGGAGCAGAATGCACAAAGAAAGGAAGTAGTTAGTGACTTGGATGTTTCGTCATCAACTAAGAGTTTGATCAAATTCGAATTATCCTCTTTGTCATCACCTATCCATAAAAAATAGTGCCAAATAGATGCATTAGTTTGAGTGTCCTTTACTTAAGTTCTATTTATGTAAAACAGTTGGAGAGATTTGTGAACTAATCTTGATATTTTTTCAAGATATTTTAGTTTAGAATTTGTATAAATACTTCAATCTTGGAAGTATTTTTTGTGGAATAAAATAATCAAGATTACTATAGAATTTTTGTTGAAACATTGGGATTTTATGTGAGTTAAGTTGAAGCAGCATGCTGGAAACTGAAGCGAATAGACATCATAGCTAAGGATTCTCGTGGTGAGAAGATAAGTCTCGTCTTTTTCCTGTTTTCAATGTTTTCCTTTAAAAAGTTTACATTCATTCATATATTGTGTTTCTATTCTGTAATGATCAAATAAGGAGAAATTAAACAGGATTAGTGATAATAAGCTCCCTGTTTTAAACTAGTTGGCATTTTAATGTTTTCTGCTTGATAACTAGACCATAGAATTCTTACTTGCTCTAGGTCCCAGTTTAATCCCCTCCTTCAATCTTCTTATCTATGATCTAAGGATTCTTAACTGCCCTTAGTCCAGACTTCACCCACTTCATCAAAATATCATTTTAAAACCCTTGGAAGGTCATCTATCTTACCCTTAGCATATTTGCATCTTTTGGCCTAGGTTTTCTAGTCTTGTTTGCTATAATTTGACTCCATTGCCCAATGGTTAGGTAGATCTTTCTATGGTTTCCCTTGTAGTCCTTTATTCCCACCAACCTTTTCAAAAAATCAAACCCAAATGCACAATCATAGCTAGCCTAATATCTGTTACTTAAACAAAGCTAAATCATATGGAGAGATCCCTCTCCGGAACTCAGGAAGGCTAGATCTTGAATTCTAAAAGTGGTTCTTGGTTACCTCTAGTAAGTTACAAAGTTTTAAATATTTCTGATAGAAAATTTACTGGAGTGATAACAGGGTGGAGAGTTGAAGTCCCACTATCAATTGGAACATTTATGTATTGTTTAAGATAAGTGCTTCTTATGCTCATTATTCATAGTAAAACATGTTTGCATTATAATTTTAACTGGTGCTAATGATGTATTAAGAACAGTCTATAATTTATCATTCACATGGTTGATTAATTTGTTGTTGACGCCATTTTAAAAGTTTTGGAACAATGTGTGGTTTGGGTCTGTAAATATAACTGGGATTGAGATTCCAGTTTAACTATGGAATGTTGATTTCCCGTAGAAGTTGTGGGCAGTGTGTAGTGTCATGTTTGCTGCCATGAGCTTCTTTTTTTTGTCAAGATTAAAGGGCCTACAAATATATGAATATCTATGAGTCGTTAATGGCTTAAGGATATCATTGAACTTTATTGGATGAGCCCCTGTCCCATTTAAAATGTTATCAAAATAATTTTCCATTAAGTCCTATTGATTCACTGCATGAATGGTTCACTACTCACTGTTCTTGGAATTGTGTCATTCTAAAGAATGGGTGTCTTGTTTTTGTGGTGTTGCACAATGTTCTATGTGCAGGATACACACATTTATAACCATTTGGGTGAGAGATGTGGACGTCGAGTAACACCATTATGGTTGATGTTAGCATTGGTCGATGCTCGTTAGGTGGCTTCAGGGATGTAGTATGAATGTTCGATGGCTAACTACGTGGCTGAGGCCCAAAATTCCCGTCCATGTGTGCGAAATGCTTGTAGGTTTGCGTTATTGTCGCCTATGTGCATGTATTTATGGTTTATGCCTATAATAGAACCATGAAGGGGAGATTTTTGTTTACTCATGGGATGATGGTCTCCTGGTAGTCTTCTAGACAACATAGGTTCTTTGGTTGTTTTTATAAGCTTGTTATGCTTATTTGTTTCTTGAAAGTGAATTGTAGATCTCTAAGCCAATATCTGCCCATTCCCTGTAAGACATTGAGGACCCAAGGCACTGCAGATATTTGAGAGACTGAATCAACAAGTCTCTTCCCTAAATGGAAAAGTCTATTAACCATGCCTTGTATCTTAGTCACCAAGAACCCCAAGATGGTATTCTCGTAGAAAGCTCAAGAGTGATAGCACTAGAGTGCGCTTCATAAACCCTTAATGACTATGGTTGGACTCTGGCGTAAGTCCAGACATTTGCAGAACCACCGTGGGTGAGCCATGGATGAATCCTTTCATAGATGGCTAAAAGTGCAGAGCAGGAGAAAGGCCTTAGCTCATACCCTTAGCCTCTTAACCTTATCCATGAGCTTGGATAAGTTATCGGGCTGCGTGATAATAGGTTTGAGAGACCCAAGGTACTGCAAATATTTGAGAGGCCAGGTTTCGAGCCATATGAGTGCAACGCATGACCAAGTGCGAGGCCAACATAATGAAGGACTAAGATCAAGCTCGAGAGATCGGTGGTCGGGGAGAAACCTGGGATGACGTAAGCTTAGAGGTTACACCCCAAAAGTTCAGAAATGGCCGCATAGGGGAGAGACTAGGCTAGTGTTGAAAGAACAATAGCATGGAATAGGTCACGGTGAGATAGGTGCTACGTATTGGCCAACAGAAGAGCCAAATCCCCTGTAGAAAAGCTTATAGTGGCGCAAGGAAGTTAAGGCGGGACCCACTTAGATGAGAATTATAGCAGCAGCTAACAAGAATATGTATGTCCCAGAGTCTATCTCTGAGAGGTATTTGTGCGCAACACTCAAGGGAGAGTTGGGTTGACTCAGCGTCGAGCTATCGTGGCAGGAGCAAGGTCGTCGAAGCCATTAGGTAAGGCTGAGATCCGTGGACCAATTCAGAGCGTTAGTTGCATAAGAGGAGAGGCCCACCAAGGTAGGTACGCCCGAGGTTGATTTCCGACAGTTCAATGGCAAGCACATTTTGAAAGGGAGAAGGATGACGTAAGCTTTGGACATAGTGGCCTCCACATGATCCCAATCGTCATTGTATTGGTGCAGGTGCAGGACCATAGATAGGGAAGTCTGGAAGGTCCACCCATATCAATTAACGAATACATAAAGTGTAAGGGTTAGGTAACAAGACCCGAGTAACGAAATATTTGCTGCCCAGTTGATGTTCTATCAACTTGTTATATATTTGTATGATAATATATGGTTGTAGTATGGCACAGTTTATATAAAAAAAAGTATAAGCACAATTTACAAAGACCAATGCTATGAATGGGTTGTCAGCCATTATACCATCATCAAGTGGCGTTGTTAGGTTGGCTAGGGTAACCATGTGGTGCTACATGGAAAAATTTGTTGATGTGGCAATTTATGATTCGTCAGAAATTCAAATGGTCATATGTCTTAATCCAAAGGTCAGATGGAGGTAAAATTTTATATCCCCATAATCATCTCGATGAGACAAACATAAAAATGATGCATATTTGAAGCTTTGATTTAGTTGAGAAGATTGAATTTTTTAGACCCCATTTCCATAATGACACCTTAGATATTGGGTCACGCATCGTAACCACCTCCTTTTAGCATGTGTTTTGGTGGGGTTTAGGAGGGGGCGTGTTATAGGAGTTGGATCCTTCACACTCGAACCAAGCATAAAGGTCTTAAACTCACATTGGATGTGTCTCTCAATGTGAGCTAAGCAAGCTTCCAACCTATCCAGATAAACCAATTGTTTCCATTGATTTCACTGAATATAATTGAGAAATGAGATAATGTCGTTACTATCTTCATGTTTCTCCTTCAGAACTGATCTAAGCAGAGTCTTTAACTGCCAATGGAGGGTAACATAATGCATCTATTGATTCCTTCTTCCCCTAATATGTCCAGGGTCAGGAAGCCAATGGGAAACCTCCTCTAAAAGTTATGAGTTATAATAAGCTTGCCAATCATGAGCAACCTGGTTCTCAAGTCTCTAAATCTCCACTAAATACTAAGATAGGTTGTTGAGCGATAAGTAGTCGTCGCCTCCTGAGCGTACGATTGGGCACATGACCGATTGAGCTGGCCATGTCCACTAGCCCCATAATAACCACACACACTCTAATGAGGCATAGTAACTACTACAAGTAATAGAACAACACAGTACCAGAGAAGGAGACCCCTGATCCAGGTGGATATTGGTGGCCACCCGCCTATTCCACTTGGGGCCCCACCATTATCTCTTTCAGTTTTTCAGTTTCCTTAATTATAGCACAATTTACTATTTTTAACAATTTTTCGGGTCCTCAACTTCCGGAGCCGTTTTGAGGCCCTAAATGATGTTTTTTGGAAAAATTGAGAGCAACATCATCAATGTATTGATGTTGTTCACTCAAAAATTGTAGTCCTCGGATATATATTTCTAACGAGGTATGGTGCACATCAAACATAGATCGTATGCCAAAGTTACGTCCCTAGGAAGTTGATGTACCAATTTACCCAAACGGGGCCCATAGTTTTGGCGCTTCATCTCCTAGGGTTAGGTTTTTGGATGTTTAGGGTTTTCGATTGTTTCTAAATAATAAATAGGCCCCAGAGCCTCATTGCAACACAGTTCAAAGGCCTGTAGCCACCACATATATTCTCAGAGATAAGCTACCAAGCGCCCTAACTAGTTTATTTCCATTCTGTCAGTGATCAAATTTCAGTTCTTTGATATTAATGAAATGAAGTGTTATTTACACTGTATTTTTGTATTTATGGTTATATGTGTATTCTGTTGCGTTCCTGCATAAATCTGGGTCAGTGGTATCAGAGCGGTTTGTTTTTTCTCGATCTTTCTTTGCATGTCCCCAACGAGGTCGGGGTATAAGGAGTTAGGGCTCGATCTGGTTGAACCTTTGCAAGATCAGCCCCGCAAACCCCGACGACTGCCCATGGGGGACGAAAATAAATATGAGGGAGTAGGAAATCCTATCAAAATATTTCTCAAGGAGGCCCTTGAAAAAAAAGGAACGCGATGATGGATAAATTTGCCCAGATCCTTCAACGACTGCCCACCGGTGGCGCATCTGCATCCAACAACCACTTTGGAGGCACGAATCCCTTTAAGGAACAAGTAAACTTTGACATTCTTATATTTGAGGGCCAAATAGATGCATATGTCGTATATATATGGTTGAATCTATTAGAATTATATTTTCTGGTTCATGACTTTTTCGACCAGGAGAAGATTATTTTTGCACTCCTCAAAGCTACCCCCCATGTCATAGACTGGTGGGAAACCTACAGTGAGAAAAAGGAAGAGACAAAAACCTCTCTGTTCTTGGTCGTACCCACTTGGAATTCTTTCTGAGACGCCATTAAGGAACAATACTATCCCGTGGGGAGCTATGAGGACAAGTACATACAATGGACCATGCTACGACAATAAAGGGATCAATATGTGCATGAGATGATGAATCTGTTCCATACCCTGTGCATAAAGTTGGGTATCAAAGCTTCGGAGAAACATTTGGTGCTAAAGTATCGCAGTTGTCTGCAAAGATACATTTAGGAGGAAATGGTGTTCCTCAACATATCCTCGCTTGGTACGACATACCGGTATGCTGCCAAGATTGAGTAGAAATTCAAACAGAAGAAGTGAGACTTTGGATCTACGAATCAAAAGCAAGGGAAGGTACCCCTAAACTGCAGAACAAAGGACAAAGGCAAGGCATGGCGGCCCAAGACAACTTGCCAAAGTCGCAAGCAAATAACAACACCACAAAGCCAAAGAAGGACACGAGAAAGTGGTGTGAGTTCCATAAGAGCTCCACTCACAACACAAGTGAGTGTCGGGCCAAGCAGTTGTTGGTGGCCGAGATGAGGGCTTCTGAATCAGATGCATGCTCTGACTCTGAATCAGAACCCGACAAAGGGAATGACAAAGGGAAGCAAATTATTGATGCGGAGCCCAATGCCAACGTTGCCACTGCGAAGATCTATAAGGAGGAACCAGAAGATCCGTAGGAGGAGGAGCGTCTCTTCCACTCCCAGTTGTGGGTAAAGGGTTCCCCACTACAGTTCATTGTCGATAGCGAGAGCCAAAAGAACCTCATTTCAGCAAAGGTCGTGAAGCGGTTGGGCTTGCCAACCACAACACACCCACAGTCATACACCATCGGGTGGCTTCACCAAGGATGAGATCTCCACGTCAGCCAGCAGTGATGCCTTCCCTACAGCATCAAGCCCTTCACGGATGTGGTATTATGTGACATTTCTCCTCTTGATGTTTGTGATGTATTATTAGGCCAACCATACTTGTGGAAGCGACATGCTGTGTATGAGTCCCGACCCCGTGTTGTTATTGTTACTTTGGGTTTGGGCAATAAGTTGTACAAGATACTAGAGGTACAACTGCCTGCCTCTATCTCTTTGGTTACTGCAAAAAAGTGTAGTAAGCTCATTTCAAAAACCGGGAAATTTGTTTTCCTAGTGATCCGCCCCCAGGGAAAGAAGAAGACTGTGGCCACGACCTCCAAACAGGGCTCCTCTGCACGACAAAAACAATTGGACAAGGCCATGGAGGAGTACGGGGACATCTTCACCTCACCCACAGGGGTGCCTCTGCACTGTCAGGTCAAGCACCCCATTGATTTGACCCCAGGAACGTTGCTACCCAATGGACCGATCTATCGACGCTCTGTTATGGAGAACGATGAAATCAAGAGGCAGATTCAGGAGCTGCTACAGAAAGGTCACATCTGGCCGAGTTCATCGCCCTATGGGAGCTCGATCGTGTTGGTACATAATAAGGATGGGACTTGGAGACTCTGTATTGACTATCGGGCGCTCAACAAGATCACTTTCCATAATAAGTACCCGATCCCATGGATTGATGAACTTTTGGACCAACTCAAAGGGGCAAAATATTTCAGCAAGATTGACTTGAAGTCCGGGTATTACCAGGTACCAATCGAACCCTCTGATGTGTGGAAAACGACCTTCAAATCCAAGGAGGGCCTTTTCGAATGGGTGGTCATGCCTTTCGAGTTGACAAATGCTCCCGCAACCTTCTTGAGGTTGATGGAAGACATCTTACGGCCATTCACCAACACATTTGTAGTGGTGTACTTGGATGACATTTTGATCTTTAGCCAAACTTGGGAAGAGCACCTCCACCACATCCGACAGGTCCTCCAAACACTGTGACAACACAAGTTGTGTGCCAATTTGGAGAAGTGCACTTTTGGCATGACCCAGGTTCAGTATCTGGGATACATTATTGATGAAAGGGGGGTGCATGTGGATCCAACCAAGATCCAAGTCATTCGGGATTGGCCAGCTCCAACCACTCTAACAGAGCTTCGAAACTTTCTGTTTCTTGCTAGTTTCTACCGCAGGTTCGCATTGGGATTCTCTCATATCACTTGGCCCTTGAGTCAAGTCACCAACGGAGGAGAAAAAACAAATTTTTTTTGGTCGAAATCTCAACAGAATGCATTCATAGAATTGAAACATCGCCTCTGTTCTGCCCCAGTGCTCACATTACCAGACTTGAAACAACCATTTGAGATCGAGACAGATGCCTCTGACTATGCTATTGGGGCAGTTCTTACTCAACAGGGGCATCGAGTGGCATATCATAGTGAGACATTGTTCGACATAGTCCGCAAGTATCCCACTCATGACAAAGAATTGTATTCCATTGTGAAGGCTTGTTGACAATGGAAGCATTACATTTTGGGGAAGGAAACAATAATCCACACAGACCACCGACCCCTGCAGTTCATATAGACATAAGGGAAGTTGTAGAACGATCGCCATCAGAAGTGGTCAACATATCTGCAACAGTTTCATTTGAACATCAAGTACAAGAAGGGTAGCACCAATAATGTTGTAGACTGCCTCAGCCAACCACCGATCGTGGCGCTAACCACCGTTATCAACTCTTGTGGGAACGAGACCTCTGATCAGCTGCTTCTCTACAAGAGTGATCCATAATTCGTCCACACATACAAGACACTCTTGGAGGGTACACAAGTTCCAAATTGTCACCTCCAAGATGCACTACTTTGTCACCTGGGGCACCTTTGTGTTCCTTCAAGCGAGCGTGCCAAGTTGATTTGGGAAGCACACCACAGTCGAGTCGCTGGGCATTTCGGGGTCAAGAAAACAGTGGGAGTACTGCAGAAGTATTTCTATTGGTTGAACCTTCAACAGAATGTCAGGAATTACATCAGATCTTGCACTGCTTGCGCCATTGCCAAGCCGACCATCAAGAAGCAAGGCCTCTATACTTCGCTACCTACCCTAGTAGACCTTGGGAATCCATATCCATGGATTACATGTTGGGCCTTCCTTCTATTAAGCATGGAAATGACTGTGTTTTCATGGTCGTTGAAAGATTCTCGAAGATGGCCATTAAGGCGGCCTGCAAGAAGAATGTTGCAGCAAAAGCCACTACTAAACTCTTCTTTGAAGGAGTGTGGGTGCACTTTGGGATCCCACAGTCCATCATCTTAGATCGGGACAACAGGTTCCTCAGCACATTTTGGTCTAGCCACTGGTCAATGCTGGACACCAAGCTCACCAAGTCGACAAATTTCCATCCCCAAACTGATGGCCAGACAGAGGCCATCAACAGGATGATTGTACACATTCTATGCATGTACAATTAAAAGCATCCACACACATGTGATGAGAGACTCCCCTGTGTTCAACACAGTTATAATCGGGCTCTCCATAGCTCAACCGACCACAACCCCTTTCAGGTGGGCTTGGGATTCCAGCCACTATGTCCCATTGACGTAGCCATGCCATTTGCGGCTACTTAGGCCGATTCGGCTCATGTCCAGTCTGAAGCTAATAAAGCGAACAGCTTCATTGAGCGCATTCAACACATTCGCCAATAGGTTCATGACATATTGGACAGAGCCAATGCTAAGTACAAGCAACATCATGATCAACATCGGGTGCCACACAACTTCCAGGTGGGCGACAAAGTGTGGCTACATTTGCAGAAAGAGCGCCTCACTAGACCCCACTGCAAGCTTCGCCCACTCCAATATGGGCCGTACAACATCACCAAGGGTGTAGGGAACAATGCCTTCAAGCTCAGTATTCCACCATTCCTTGGTCTACACCTAGTATTCAATGTGGACCGCCTTCATCCCTACTTCCTACCTCTACTGGACACCTCCGCCATTGCAGAACAACTCACACCAACAGAGTTAAACCAAGATTGCATGGAACAGGGCACCACAGATTATATCATGGACATGCAAATCAAGAACACTCGCCAGCAGAAGATCCCACTGTATCGGGTTTTCAAAGATGGCCAACTCCTGCACCAAGGCAAGTGGTTCACTAGGGACCAAGTTCAACAGAAGTTTCCTCATCTGATGGAGGAAATCAACACAATGGGTACCATTGCTTCCTAAGGGGGGGAGGAATGGTCCAGGTGGATATTGGTGGCCACCTGCCCATTCCACTTGGGGCCCCACCCTTGTCTCTTTCAGTTTTTCAGTTTCCTTAATTATAGCACAGTTTACTACTTTTAGCAGTTTTTCGAGTCCTGAACTTTCAAAGCCATTTTGAGGCCCTAAAACGACGTTTTTTTGGAAAAATCGGGAGCAACATGGGTCCATGGACTGGTGTTGCTCACTAAAAAATTGTAGTCCTTGGATAGATATTTCTAACGAGGTATGGTGTGCGTCAAACGAAGATCGTATGCCAAAGTTACGTTCCCGAGAAGTTGATGTACCAATTTACCCAAACGGGGCCCATAGTTTTGGCGCTTCATCTCCTAGGGTTAGTTTTTTGGATGTTTAGGGTTTTCCATTGTTTCTCAATAATAAATAGGCCCTCGAGCCTCATTGTAACACAATTCAGAGGCCTGTAGCCACCACATCTCTTCTTAGAGATAAGCTACCAAGCGCCCTAGCTAGTTTATTTCCATTATGTTTGTAAGCAAATTTCAGTTCTTTGATATTAATGAAATGAAGTGTTATTTCCGCTGCATCTTTGTATTTATGGTTATATGTGTATTCTGTTGCGCTCCTGCATAAATCCGGATCAACCCCACCAATCCCAAATATCATGCCTTGTCAACCACTCCTTAAGGCCAAATACTATTACAAGAGGCTTGAGAGAAGCTAGCCCCTCCACTACAGTTTCCAACCAAATATCCTCTATCCCCTAGAGCCACACCTAGGCTAGTCGAACATGTACAAAGAATAAACAATAATGATATACTTTGAACCGACTTTGCCTTCCGGACTAGTCACCAGGAGGAATTTTCCATAAACCACTATGATGAGGAACAAAAAAACTAGAGATATAGTCCCACTCCATAGGTAGTAATGCCTCCCAACTCAAAGGATACAAAATAACAACAAACCCCCACGCAGACCCTTCTAAGAAGCCAACACCATATAAGTAGCAAACAAAAGCAAAGGAAATTATAATACTAGGCAGGAGGAGAAAATTACCCGCTTAAATCCACGAATAAAAGCAAAGACAAAGCACCTCAGTAGTTCTGAACCCAGATTACCCCCAAATTATTCCGCTAGCAGTCTAAAGCACCAACTCGAAAGCTCACTTTTAACCTCGAGACTACAATTTTGTTGACTTCTCCATATCTAGCCTGGTAATCATCTCCCACGCCAATACAAAAAAGCTAGGAATTATATCCCCTTTGAACCCTAGATTTCGCTTTAGAACCATATATTCATGCTTCCAAATCCATATATTTAGTTGACAAACATAACAATACCCTCTTTCGCAATTCTGGAGAGGGAAGGAAAATCCCATCCACACCAGGGAAATTATACATGCATGGTTCATACACCTGCCTTGTAGCACAAACCAACTATAAGAAAAGTCCAAAATAAACATATCCATGAAATGCCGAAGTGACCTTCACATGGCTTATGCATTGGGGGGGGGGCACCCCTCTCTTAATGACATTCACAATCAGTGGGGTGACAGGCGCCCCCGATCTCAATTGCCACTTGGTCAACCAACCCCATCAGGGATTAAAATTCAACAATATTCATAGGCATGTAGCCATTACATAAATATTTGTCATCATCATGTCACTCAAAGGGAATTGAACCTGGGTGGAGGAGATAACAACCATTCTCCCCAACCACCCGAGATAACGCCAATTGACACACACACACATATAACTTCGTGGGCATAAATCTAGCCATGTTAAGTGTTGGCGTGGCTAAGGCCGGGTGCAATCTCCGGGTGATTTTGACGGCTTAGATGCCCCTGGGTTACGATTTCTCAAGCCATAAGTCAAGCCTGATGTAATCTCTAGAGAACTTAGACAACTTGATAAACAAAATGAAAATTATATTTATGGATGATGTTTGGTTCAAATTCCCCTTGCAAGATGCAGTAGTTTATGTCGATAACATCCAATACAAACTTATGGAGTTTATTACAATCCCTAAATAGCACATAAGTGACCCTAAGATTGACTCCTAACCCTTTTTACACTAAACTCAAAATTCTCAAACACCTCAAATATTCTCAAAACTTAAATATGTATTGATATACAAATTCATATATTCTTGAATCTATTAAATATTAAGAGAAATAAATCCCTCGTGATATAATTTATATGATTTCAAAAATATTAATTAAAAAAAAAACTTAAAAGTTTTTATAATTTAAATTTTAAATTAAACTATCTATATTAATAATAAACAAATCAAATTTACTCATCAAGCATTGTGTTATAAGTGTTATAAAATATTATGTAAACTTTAAAATTAAATTTCAAATACTAAGTAAGTGAAATAAAAAATAAAGAAATAAACAAATCAAATTTATTTTTTTCTAGATTACACTAGATATCATTTTTGGGATTCAAGTGTGTTAAGTAAGTCATTCATCTATGACCATTTCCATGAAAGGTAATAGTAATTGACTAATTTCTCATAATTTCTGAATAGTCCACTTAATACTCATTGCATAGGGTAATGTTCACAAAGGTGAACATCACACTTTTTTGATATAAACCATCTTTTATCTTCCATATAATATAATTTAAAACAAAACATTTCCTTCAATTTACAATAATTCCCATTAACAAAACAAGTCTCAAAGAGTTTGAATTCTAAAATTTTAAATAAATACATTTCCAAAAAGTTAAAATTTAATAAAAAATTATAAAATTTAATTCACTTTAAAATTTTAAATAAATACATTTCAAAAAGTTAAAATTTAATAAAAAATTATAAAATTTATTTCACTTTCGTGACATAAACCATTTTGTATCTTCTATATAATATAATTTAAAACAAAAATTTTCCTTCCATTTACAATAATTCCCATTAACAAAACAGTTCTCAAAGAGTTTGAATTCTAAAATTTTAAATAAATATATTTTCAACAAGTTAAAATTTAATAAAAAATTATAAAATTCTCAAAACATCATCAATATGTTCGAATTTTATAAAAGTTTACAAAATTTTAATTTAGAAATGTTATATTTCTTTCTGATTTCACTGCTCCACAAATTCAAAAAGTACATCCCTTTCTTCTTTAAGTCGCTTCCACCATCCTATTTTACACCAAAATTAATATGAATTAATTAATAAAAATACCAAAAACAGAAAATTATACCGGCCACCACATTGGAGCATGCCAGCAACCACTCCCTCCCACACCACTGGGACAGAGCCCGCAGTTGACACTTAGTACGGGCCAATTCTCATCATTTCCCGCCCTTTGGCAGCATTGGAGAGCAAAGGCCTCCACAGCGACCAGAAGGAAGAATAATCAGAGGTTTGTAAACTTTGTTTGCATATCAGAAACCCAGCCAAGGATCAGGGCTATTATAAAGAAACGTCGAAAGCCATCACATCCTTTTTGGGTGTTTGAGAAACTGAGAAATGGAGGTCCCTGTGATTGATTTGGAGCCATACTTGAAATTCACGGGCAGATCTGGATGTGGGTCTGACTCCAAACGCGACCCAATCGAGCCTGCCTGTAAACCAAATGGCGAACTCGAGTATAGTCCGGATTTGAAGAGTTTATGTGAGGAAGTGGCGGAGTCTCTGAAACAAACAGGGGCATTGGTGGTCAGAGATCCGAGGTGCCCAGCGGAGGTTAACGACAGGTTTCTGGACATGATGGAAACGTATTTTGAAAAACCAGATGACTTCAAGCTCCAACAGGCGCGCCCACATCTTCATTATCAGGTATTTTTCTTACAATTTATGGTTTCCTCAATTTGCATATTTTCCACCCTTGATTTTGTTTATATTATTAGTTCAGTTACATAGTCAGAATCGTGTTGAAAAACACCTAATTTAGTTTTTTTAAGGATTTTCAGTTTTATCAACATCATCATTTTTTAAAAATTTACGTAATCGAGATATCTTTGAGATCAAATTTATATTCCGAAGGACAGGGCAACACTCTGATTTTCTGTTTCAATTTTAGAGTAAATGAAACTGTTCTTTTCTTGTAAATCAATTTTACAATTCACTACTCTTGCAATTCCCATTTTAAAATTTTAGTTTCCAAATTCTTTGCTTTAACCAACCGGTCATTTATTCCAAACTAATTCTGCAATGTCTCCTGCCAGGTTTAAAAGGTAGCTTTTCTGCTAAAAGTTTAGTCTCATACTTTCAAAGTTGTAGTATTTGAGTTGAACTTTTATTTAATCCAGGCTTATATGCCAAATCAATCAATGATATGGTCTGGGAAGACCCCTCTCTGTCTCTCTGAGAGGTTAGAAAATGCTTCACTATTAATGTTTTCAAATGTCTACAATTTGGAGTTTTCATTAAAAAGGTAGCTGGGTGGTGTGTAAATTGACTGTCCTAAAAAATTCCACTTGCAAATAATAAAAAAGGGTTATGAGGTCCTTCCACAAAGGTCCAAAACAAAACAATAACATGAGTCCAAGAAAACCATTCGGAAAGCGGTTGGGATCTAGTTGGAGGAGGGTCATCCTTGTCCTTCATTCAAGGTAGTTCAATTCCCAGCATTCGCAGGTCGTTTCTCATTTTCTGAGATGGGCAGGGCAATGCTTGGGAACTTCTTTGTGAAGGGTCATGGAGGAGGGCTGTAAGGCCAGCTATGGTGCTGCTACAGCTCCCACTTTCCCGAACTGCTTCTACTTTGCGGTGTGGTATTGTATCACATGGCTATGATTTCTTGGATCAGGCGGAAGTAGTTGGAGAGTTGTTAGGAAGCTGCCGGGGGTCCTGACATATTACAATGCCATTTGGATTTTAGACCTATATTTTCCAAATTTTCAGTCTGAGCTGAATTGCTTCCTCCCCTGTGTTTTTTTGGCTGGTAAAATGCTTTTGTAGTATAAAAAAATAAAATGTACACGTGTCCATGGCTCCTTTGTCTGCAAAACTTGGGCCGAAATATAGCAAAAGCAGATATAATGAAGTCCCAAAATTAGAAATACTCAATTTCTTGTTCCTTTTCTAAGAAAAAAGTTCAGAACATACTGCTAGCAGAGGGAAGAAGAATGTATGAATCCTTTGGATTGCCTTGGCCTTGGTCTGTCACATACTCATCTCACTTTCCCGGCCAGCAGGGATACCAATCACAAAATATCTCTTCCCAAAACTTCCAGATGGGCTTTTTGACAGCCCAATACCAAATTCCATTGCTACCGATTTACAATTCACATATATACATAAAACAAGTAGCAACTTGCAACCACCATGGAAATTAATTCTTCCAAGGGAATTATTTACATTTTTACCATATTAG
Source organism: Pinus albicaulis (assembly GCA_034641835.2). NCBI lineage: Eukaryota > Viridiplantae > Streptophyta > Pinopsida > Pinales > Pinaceae > Pinus > Pinus albicaulis. The sequence goes on along the minus strand of CM076584.1, from coordinate 626,071,741 downwards.
CAATGGAATATATATAGCAGTGACAACAGTTACCTTCATGCAGTTGTCTAACCTCATCACCTCTCCTTGGAGATACATTTGGAGGGAAGTTGAAATTATATGCACTAGCAGGGTAGTTAATGTGGAAGGCTTCCAAGTTGAGTTCCTCAAACATGGTATACACCCTCTTGACTCCCACATTGCTTATCTGTTTAATAATGTTGTCTGCTTTGACTTCTCCCAATGATGGTCTCGACATGCCATTCAACTGATCTTCAAACTAGGGACTAGTTTAAATTTCAACAATTATTAGACACTCGTGGTGGGGCACACGTTCACCAATCTATATGCTAGAGCTTTCCATCTACCCCTTCCGGATGAGTTGGAGAGCAGGTGACTTAGAGCTAGAGGTTAGACAAGATTTCACCCAAGGTACTGGACTATGGACCATTGTTAATTTTGGGCAACTAAGTCCAAACTCCATGTTGCATTGCTCATATGATGATGATTATATTTTTGTTGGATTCCTCTTTCGGAGAGGTGCAAGATTGATCTAAGGATCATCTTGTTTGGATGAGTAGAACATATATTTTGATTTTATTTTCCACACATGTGCAAGGTCGGGCAGATTTGTATTGTAGGCTCACAAGCCTAATAGATGTGTCACACACCCTCACTGACTGATATAAATTGGAGAGACTTGGAGATCATTCGCTCATCAACTCATCACCTATGTTGCCAGGAAACGTGGGTGCGGGGACGGGAACGGGGACGGGGACGGGGACGGCACTTTTTGAAACAGGGTGCGTGGGTGCGTCGGGGGTATATACTATATATATATTATATTATATAATAGTATATATAAATTATAATTTATATATGTGAATTTGTATAAAACAAGAAAAATAAAATATTTTTTATTTAAAAATTAAAGTTTAAACTTCAAGAATCAAAGATTTAAACATGCACATCATTGAACAATGAACATTTAACATTCAACAATGCAGCAATAATTCCGCAATGAGCCCTACCCCAAGTTCACCAGGATGTGCTTTTGAATCTTGATGACCAGTTGGGAGTTTCCAGTCTCCAGGTGAAGGACTTGGAAGCTATCACTTAAATTGTAAAAGGCAATGCAAGACAAGTATAACGGCTCTAGTGCCAGTAGATGTGGAGACTCAGTGGCAGGTGTGATTGTGGTGGATGAGATATGGGTTGTGGACTCACCTTACTTCACAATCAGAAACAAAGAAGGAACATCGACTTAATTGAGACCAATTCAAAGGCCGAGGATTGCTATTCATTATAATTTATATGTGCTTTCTAAGGTATTGTATCTGGGAAATTTAAAAAATTAAATATGACCATCGTAGACTGTCCATTCCTCAATAATTCGTTGCATAAAGACATCCCGTGTGCCTGCATTGATTAGGTGTTGCAAAGCTGTTTAACTCGCCTTCAACAGTCAGCTGATCTTTTTCCATATCGTTTCCCTTAGTTCAAGTTTCTGTTGTGATGAATAGTCATTGACTTGAGGCTTTCAAAGGGTATTTTAGGTTTTCTGCAAGTTTGGGCTTGCAATGATTTATTAAATTATTAGTTATAACTTATACGTTTTTGATGATGCTGATTATTTATGCAACTGACTGCAGAGCAAGTGGGCAATTTCATTGACTTTTGCTGCTAATGTGATTTGGAAACATGATGATAAAAAATAAAAATTTAAAAATTACCTGTCTGCACAGCGTTGAGGATGACGGCGGCTGGACCGCTGCTGGACGGCGGGCGACAGGCGCAGAGGCAGCGGAGGAGGGTGAGGTCGAGGGTGCTGGCGCCGGTTGCAGTCGATAGACTTGGTTGCAGACTTGCAGACGCAGTGGTATAGTCGATGATCGATAGACAGAGACAGTGGTATAGTTCGGTTACTGGTATAGTCGATGATCGATCGATAGACAGTGGTATAGTCTTAGGGTTGGTCGAACACTTTTAGTTTTAAGTTTTAATTTCATTTTTAGTTTTTAAGTTTATGAGTTAGCCTTTAGGTTTTAAATTTTAATTTTAATTTTAAAGTTTTAAATTTTAATTTTAATTTTTAATTTTTATGTTTTTATTATTTAATATTTAAATTTTTAATAAATTAATTTAAGTTTTGAATTTAAAAAATAAAAAATAAAAAAAAATCGAATAGGCTATAGTTAACTTATAAGTTATAAATTATTTAATTTTAATTTTAATAAAAAAATCTTAAATTTTAATTAAAAAAATTTAGATTATAGTCAAATTTTGATTAAAAAATAAAAAAAAATTAGCCTAAATTGCCCTCGAAGAACCCGAAAAGAACCCATTTTCAGGGTTCTCCGTCGCTGAAGAACCCTAAAAGAACCCTTTTTCAGGGTTCTCCGTCGCTGAAGAACCCTAAAAGAACCCTGTTTTTGAGTTGGACGTTTCGGGTTCTTCCATGAAGAACCGGGTTCTTCAGGGTTCTTCTGGGAAGAACCCGTCCCAGCACCCGGTACGTGGGGACGGGAACCCGGTGCGGGTACGAGCACCCTACCCCCGGGTGCGGGTACCCGTGCAACATAGCTCATCACACATTCTCTCTTGCGATCTGATTGGTTCGATCAACCTTTGGAGGCCTCTCTCTCTCACACGTGCGGAGCTGCTGTTGGGAAAATTTGCGGACTGTTTTAGGGCTGATTGCTGGTGTGTTGACTAGTGTTGACTGTGGTCAAACTTTGGTGTTTTGACCTCCAAATTGTGTAGAAATTCCGATCTTGTGAGGCTGTATTTGAGGGCACAAAGATCGAAGAAAAAGGACCCTGTTGACCGAAGCCCTAAACTGCAGTGTTGACTTTTCTTCGTTGACTTTGTGAGGAGCTGTCTTTGAGGGGTGTGTGTGACACTTGGAGGGTTGGTTGATTTGATGTTGAGAAAGACTTTGCTAGTTGGAGCATCCTGTTCACTGCCGTAATGAACACTATCCTATATCCTTGCTGGACAAGAAGAATTGTAAAATCTGATCTATATTATTGGCTTGTCTTCTGTTGATATATTATTGTGTTCTATCAACATTTTACTTTCATGTTTATGTGATTGCTAAATTGAATCGGGCCTAAGAAAGATTGAAGTAAAATTGCATTAAGCATAGAACAAACCATGGTTATCTAAAATTAACATGGTATCAGAGCTAAGGTGAAGACAAAGCCCAAGCTAGTGTGAAAAACAATCACCGAAGAAGAAATCCTATCAAGGACCAATGGCCTCCTCAACCTATAAGGGTTTCAAATCTGATGATAAGTTCACTGACAAGTCTGATTATCATGCATCTAAGATGTCCTTGGATTTGGCATTAGAAGATCAAGATATCATGGATTATGTGCAGGGAAAGATTCTTGAGCCTCCATCTGTTAAATTTGGACAACTAGGTCCAAACTCCATGTTGTGATGCTCAGATTAAGTGGCTAATATTTTTGTTGGATTCCTCTTTCGGAGAGGTGTAAAATCCATATAAAATATATCTTAATCCGATGAGCAGAACATTTATTTTGAATTTATTATTTATAATAAATTATATGTGCAAAGTCGGCCTTTAAGGTTTTACACCCCCAAATAGATAAGCCACACACCCCAATGATGGATATAAATACAGCAAAGTTGGAGAGCATTTCACAACAACTCAACTCACATCTTCTCTCTATCCATTTAGTACGCTCCCTGGAGGATAAGTTTAGCTCACACGTGTGAAGAAGAAGGACGAATCACATCACTGAAGAAGGACCTAAATTACAGCCTAGGGTTTCCATCTTATGTTCACCGTTGACTTTGGTCAACGCATGGTCCGAAAGGGCCGAAACTTGTTGGAGAGTTCGAGTTTGAGAGGCCAGGGAGGCCGTACACATTGGCACAGAAACCGAGGTCAAAAGGTTGACCGAACTTGTTGCTGCGTTGACTTTTAGCTTGCTGCCCTGCGTTGACTTTTCTGGAGTTGACTTGGGTTGACTCGGTAGCTGATTTGAGGATTGTTGTGACACATTCTGGGTTGGCTGATAAAGGAGACTTTGCTGGTTGAAGCATCCCGTTGACCGCCGTAACGCACCATCACATTTTTCTGTTTCTGGTTTGTCTTCTATAAGATCCACTGATATGTTCTATCAACATTTTACTTAACCATTTGTGTGATTGCTGTAATAAAAGTAAAGTTGCATCAAGCATAGAACATCTACAAAAATTTACATGGTATCAGAGGTGAGGTGAAGACAAGCCCTATCTCTAGCAATCACCATCAAAGAATATGGGTTCCACAAGTTATGAATTCAAGGAGAATGACAAGCTGACTGGAAGGGATGACTTCCATGCCTGGAAGATGATATTAGATCTCAAATTGGAAGACCATGATCTCTTGGATCATGTACTGGGTAAGATTCAAGAACCTCCATCCAATGCTACCGTTGCTGCTAAAAACAAGTATAAGAAGGGGGAGATCAAAGCAAAGCTGATGATCCGGGAATCCATACATAAGAGTCTGGTTGCCTATATATCTGAACTAGGCACATCCAAGGAGATGTATGATAAATTGATCCTTATGTTCAAAGTAAACAATGTGAACCAAGTGCTATTCCTCAAGAATAAGTTGAAGAATATGAAGAAGGGCTGGGATGAGTCTGTTCAAACTTACTTTCTGAAATTGACCGAAACAAGGAACAATCTGCTGGCTATTGGGGAGACAATAGCCGATCGTGAGATGGTTCTCACCGCACTTGGAGGACTCCCATATGAATGGCAAGTATTCACTACTACCATTCTCAATAATAATACCATTCCCAACTTTGACGAGCTTCTGTCTAGATGTATGCAAGAAGAAACAAGAATGAAGGAATTCGATAATGACAGAAATGCTGTCTATGGTGCTCATTCTCGAAAGAAGAACTCTGGTGGTCCTAAGGACAAAGGAAGAACAAGGACTCAAGAAAAGAAGGGTAAGTGTTTCACTTGCCATAGGCCTGGTCACTATGCCAGAGAATGTCCCTTCAAGAAGGATTCTCCCGATAGTGATGATAACAACAATAACCGGAGGAATGGGAATCGAAGAAACGACAGATCTAAAGGAAAGAGGAAGGCTCCCTCTGGTGGAAACAATCAACCTTCTAAAAGGTCTAGAAACTCCAGGTATGAGGAGTCTAATGCTGTTGATAAAAGAAATGAGTATATTCTTGTATCTGCCCTCTCTGCTACATCTCCGCCCGACACTATGGATGTCTGGCTAATCGATAGTGGTGTCTCAAGACACATCACTGGATTCAAGGAAGCACTCTCTGACATGGTTGAGAGGGATACTAATCTAGAAATTATCCTTGGAGATAATGCCACATACCCCGTGAAAGGGACAGGGACTGTGACCCTCCACTTGTCTCAAGGACAAGTCCTACATTTGCAAGATGTACTCTATGTGCCTAAATTGAAGAAGAACCTTGTGTCTGTTTCAACCATGGAAGACAAAGGGTTCAATGTAACATTCTCTAATGGAAAGGTGCTCATGTGGAAGAAGAGCTTTAAGGAAGCTATCTCGATTGGTTTTAGAGTTGGCACACTCTACCAGGTTGGAGGGAGTCCGCTAGGAGCAATGACATGTGATACTATCCGACAAACCGAACTATGGCACCGAAGATTTGGACACCTTCATTACAAGGCCCTTCCCGAAGCAAGGAAGGTGGTGACAGAGATGCCTGACTTTGGAAATAATCATGAAGGTGTATGTAAGGGCTGTGCCGAAGGAAAACATACAAGGGGACCTTTCCCCTCAAGTGTCACAAAGACATCTGACATTTTGCAATTGGTCCATTCTGATCTATCCGGTATGTTGCCCGTGACATCCCTGGGAGGATGTTCTTACTACATGACATTCACTGATGACTTCTCTCGCAAAACCTGGATATACTTCTTGAAGAAGAAGGATGAGGCTTTCATGTGGTTCCGTACCTTCAAAGCCTTAGTGGAAAATATGACCGGAAAGAAGATCAAGATTTTGAGGACCGACAATGGCACTGAATATGAGTCAAATGAGTTCAAATACTTTTGCAGAGAAGCTGGCACTAAGAGGGAGACTACTACTGCATATACTCCTGAGCAGAATGGTGTTGCTGAACGCAAGAATAGGACTATTGTGGAAGCTGCCCATGCCATGCTATGTGACCAGGGTCTACCGAAGTTTCTGTGGGGAGAAGCTGCAAATACTGCTGTGTACATTCAAAATCGATGCCCTCATTCCGCTCTGGACTCCAAAACTCCCGAAGAGGTTTTCTCTGGTAAGAAACCTGATGTCTCACATTTTAGAATTTTTGGATGTCCTGTCTATTTTCATGTGCCGAAAGAAAAGAGAAGTAAGCTGAATGCTACTGGGAAGAAAGGAATGTTTGTGGGCTACAGTGAGACTTCTAAGGCATATAGAGTCTATGTACCTGGTCAAAGGGAAGTAGAGATAAGCCATGATGTCACTTTTGACGAAGATGCTTCCCTGAAGAAAGTAGTAGATCTTCCAAGATCTGGAGAAAATCATGAAGAAAGGCCTGGAAATCAAAAAGAACCGCAGGATGAGACAATGCCCGATATTGAAGGACCAATGGACCCTATTGATCCATCTCCTTCACTGGGAAAGAGACCATCATGGCTCAGGGATACCCTCGAAGATGCTGAGGGTCATGCTGCCCCAAGGGGGACATTCCGAGAAAGCAAGAAGCCGTGTAGATACCAAGGGTATCTAGTTGCCATGAGTACTATTGTACAATCTGAACCTGGATCTTTTGAGGAAGCCGTAAAGCATCAAGTTTGGAAGGATGCTATGCACGAAGAATATGAGTCCATAATGAAGAATGATGTCTGGGATGTGGTCCCGAGACCGAAGGACAAATCGGTTGTCACCGCGAAATGGCTCTACAAGATCAAACATGGATCTGATGGGAGTGCTGAAAAGTTCAAGGCAAGATTTGTTGCCCGTGGCTTCTCTCAAAAGGAAGGAATAGACTATGATGACATATTTGCACCCGTGGCACGATATACCACCATTCGATCAATCATAGCCCTTGCTGCTACGCAAGGATGGAGTCTTCATCAGATGGATGTCAAGACCGTTTTTCTGCATGGTGCAATAAAAGAAGAGGTGTATGTAGAACAACCTCTGGGATTTGAAGTTCAAGATCGAGACACTCATGTCTGCAGGTTGAAGAAAGCCCTCTATGGGTTAAAGCAAGCACCCAGAGCTTGGTACAAGAGGATGGATAGTTACTTGATGAAGCTGGGCTTCACTCGAAGTAATGTTGATCCGAACCTTTACTTCAAGGTTGTGCAGGGGAAGCCTCTCATTCTAGTGCTGTATGTGGACGACCTCTTCCTGACAGGTGCTGACCCTCTCATTCATCAATGTAAGAGGGAGCTCGCTGCTGAGTTCGAGATGAAGGACCTAGGACCGATGCACTACTTCCTAGGCCTGGAGGTCTGGCAGAGACCTGGAGAGATTTTCCTTTCTCAAGGAAAATACATTGTGAAGCTTCTGGAAAGATTTGGAATGGTGGACTGTAAGTCCGTGTCGACACCGATGGAACTCAACTTTAAGAAGTTGAGTGGCAGCGCTGCTGGGCCTATCTTGGCCAATCCTACCGAGTATCGTCAACTCATAGGAGCTTTGATGTTCTTAGTGAACACCCGACCAGATATATGTTTTGCAGTGAACACTTTGAGTCAACAGATGGTTGAGCCTCATCATTTTCACCGGGTTGGTGCCAAGAATCTTTTGAGATATCTTCGGGGCACGATAAACCATGGGCTGAGATACACTGCCGGGAGTGTGACACTCCGTGGATATACTGATGCCGATTGGGCTGGTAGTGTGGTGGATCGTAAGAGCACATCGGGATGCTGCTTCAATCTTGGTTCTGCTTCGATCTCATGGATGAGCAGGAAGCAGAAGTCGGTGGCTTTGAGCACCGCTGAGGCCGAATACATTGTTGCAAGTATGGCCTGTTGTGAAGCAGTTTGGTTGCGAAAGCTCTTTAGTGAGCTGTTTGGACATGTGCTAGATACCACTGTGATACTCTGTGATAACCAGAGTGGGATTCGTATGACTGAGAATCTTGTGTTCCACGACTGATCCAAGCATATTGATATCAGGTACCACTTTATCCGGGATATGGTACAGCGAGGCGCCGTAAGGCTCGATCATATAGGAACTGATGAGCAGGTCGCGGATATTCTCACTAAGCCCCCGGGGAAGGTCAAGTTCCTAACCTTCCGTGAGAGTCTTGGTGTCGTGGAAAGACCCTATGATGTGGGTCTTGTTGGACGATGAGCTCTGGGAGCTCTGGGGGGCTTTAGGGATAGCTTCTCGGAGCTATAAGCACTCATAATGCTTCTGCCCCACCGTTGTGATTATTGAGCTGGTTCGCCTCTCATTTATCTGTGCCCCGTATGCATCCTACCCATTGAGTTCAGGGCTCATGGGAAGTACCTCTCATTTGGCCAATGAGGTGGGAAAAGCTAGAGACTATTAGCAAAGACTGATGGACGCATCAGCGATTGCCGTACTCTCTATCTAGGATGGCACGGTCCAACCACTTGATCCGGGATCAAGTTTAGTGAGGTCTGGGACCTCTGCCTGACTTCGGGTCAGATGAACCAACTTTGGGTTGGTTGGATACTCTTCATGAGTTTGATAGAGGTTTTGAACCTCTGGACTAATTATGTCAGTCGGGGGATGATGTCTTTGTGACTGACCCACTTCTGTTCTGAAATAAAGAGGCCAGCAAAGCAAGTTACGGCGGGATGACGCACGATGTTTGATTGCACCGATGGATGGAGTTCTCCCTAGTTGAGAGGGAGTGTTAAATTTGGACAACTAGGTCCAAACTCCATGTTGTGATGCTCAGATTAAGTGGCTAATATTTTTGTTGGATTCCTCTTTCGGAGAGGTGTAAAATCCATATAAAATATATCTTAATCCAATGAGCAGAACATTTATTTTGAATTTATTATTTATAATAAATTATATGTGCAGGTCGGCCTTAAGGTTTTACACCCCCAACAGATGTGTCACACACCCCAAATGATGGATATAAATACAGGCAAAGTTGGAGAGCATTTCACAACAACTCAACTCACATCTTCTTCTCTCATCTGATTTAGTACGAGCTCCTTGGAGGATAAGTTCAGCCCACACGTGTGAAGAAGAAGGACGAATCTGTATGGCTGAAAGGAAGGACGAAATTTCTGCAGCTAGGGTTTCCAACGAAGTTTGACCAGCGTTGACTTTGGTCAACGCATGGTCCGAAAGGGCTGAAAATTGTTGGAGAGTTCGATTTTGAGAGGTCGTACACATTGGCACAGAAATCGAGGTCAAAGGGTTGATCGAACTGTTGCTGCGTTGACTTTTAGCTTGCTGCCCTGCATTGACTTTTCTGGACAACGTTGACTTTTCTGGAGTTGACTTGGGTTGACTCGGTAGCTGATTGGAGGATTGTTGTGACACATTCTGGGTTGGCTGATCAAGGAGACTTTGCTGGTTGAAGCATCCTGTTGACCGCCGTAACGCACCATCACATTTTTCTGTTTCTGGTTTGTCTTCTATAAGGTCCACTTATATGTTCTATCAGCATTTTACTTAACTATTTGTGTGATTGCTGTAAGAAAAGTAAAGTTGCTTCAAGCATAGAACATCTACAAAAATTCACACCATCAAATGCACCTGCTGCCACAAAGACGAAGTATAGAAAAGGGAAAATCAAAGCAAAGATGATTATCTGGGATTCTATTTATAAGCACTTGGTTGCTTACATTTCTGAGCTGAGCACATCTAAAGAGATGAATGATAAGCTGGTTAGCATGTTCAGGGCTAGCAATGCTAATCAAGTTCTTTTCTTCAAGAATCAATTGAAGAATATCAAGAAGGGCAAGGATGAATCCATTCAATCCTATTTTATGAGGCTCAATGAAATTAGGAACAATCTCCTAGCTATTGGAGAAGAAATAGCTGATCGAGAGATGGTTTTCATTGCGCTTGGAGGTCTCCCCCATGATTGGTATGTATTCAATACCACTATTCTTAATAATAATGTGATTCCTGATTTTGATGAAATATTGACAAGATGCACTCAAGAGGAGACAAGAATGATGGAGAGAGATCATCCCTCTAATGGAGATGGAGGTGACCCTACTGCCTTCACCGCTCATGCAAAAAAAGAGGAACAATGGTGGTCCGAGAAATCAAAACCATGGAAGAGCGGGGCCCAAAGGAAGGAAGGGAAGATGTTACACTTGTAACAAGTTTGGTCACTATGCAAGAGAGTACCCTAATAGAAGGGACTCTCCTAGGGATGATGACAACAACAATTCCAGGGGGAATGGCAATCAAAGGAACAACAGGTTCAAAGGAAAAAGGAAGGCTCCCTCTGATCATAGTGGAAATGGGCAACCTTTCAAGAGGTCAAGAAATTCCAGGTACGATGAGTCTAATGTTGTTGATAATAAGAAAAATGAATTTCTTCTTGTATATGCCCTCTCTGCAGCATCTCCTCCCGACACCCTGGATGTCTGGTTGGTTGATAGTGGTGCTTCAAGGCACCTCACTAGTTATAAAAAAGTCCTCTCTGATTTGATTGAGAAGGATACAAATCGAGAAATTATCCTTGGAGATAATGCCACCTATCTTGTGAAAGGGACAGGGACTGTGACCCTTCATCTATCTCAAGGTCAAGTCCTCCGTTGACAAGATGTGTTGTACGTACCTGATTTGAAGAAGAACCTTGTGTCTATTTCGGCAATGGAAGACAAAGGGTTCAAGGTGGCATTCATTGATGGAAGGGTACGCATTTGGAAGAAGAACTTCAAAGAAGCTCTTACTATTGGTTTTAGAGTTGATACACTCTACCAGGTTGGAGGAAGTCCATTGTGGGCTATGTCATGTGATACAACTCTTCAAACAGACTTATGGCACCGAAGGTTTGCACACCTTCACTACAAAGCCCTTCCCGAAGCAAGGAAGGTGATGACAGGGTGCAGGGATGCCCGAATTTAAAGATGATTGTTGGCTTGAGGGGTCCTGACCCAGGTTCGGAGGTTAAGGTTTGCCAACAAACCCCTATACAACTGGCCCTTTCAGCAATGACCTACTTGCGCAAGCCAAGGTCTCACCCGAAGTAGTATGGGAGGGTGCTGGAACTAGGTTTCCGCACCCTGGGAGAGAGTGGGTAATTCGAGGTAGATCTGTGTTATAACTTACTAGGCTCGCACAGAATGAGTCTATTTGCAGCTCTATTAACAATGTAATCATCATATAACCATAACAAAGCTATCAAAGCTAATCAGTACAATCGCATCCACGTGCACATTACCAAATACCATCACAGATCACTATAATCGCAGCCAATATCAGATCACAGATATACTTATGCTAATTCCAGAACACAGATACATTCGTAGCTTAAATAGGCGTCACAGATGCGCTTCAACAGTAAACACAACTAATTCAGATAACACACAGATACTTTAACGATACTTCGCATTCATTAACAGTAAAATCCACTTACAACCAAAACACAACCTGCGCACACAGCCTAGCGGGGTCCGCACACAGCAGGACTGAGGATCTCCGCGCACACAGCCAGCAGGAGTCCTTACCCAAAACAACCCAAAACATATCTAACAGTTCGCACGTAGCATCTATCTATCAACTTACTTACTAGACCCAACTATCTATCTATTTATAATATCGTAGCCTTCGCTATCCCATGGTCCGCAAATCGTGGTTTGCGGACCCTAGAGCTACCCTTCAACCCATTACAACACATTAGGGGCTTTGACCCACCCCAAAACCCCTACGCAGGACCGACTTTAACAAAATTGTACAAAAACGCAGGTTAGGGAACCTCGTTCCAACAAGCCCCCAACACAATCTTGTGACTCGTCCTGAGTCACTGCGGCCATGGGTTTTCTATCTTTGCCTGCAGCAGCCTGATCGCATCCACCAGCGGGGGCAACGCTCCTTCACTCTGCGCAGCAGCGTTCTGAGCAATATCCACCAACTTCTGCGAAGTTGAGCGTTCTGTAGCAGTAGTGACGCTCTCCAAAGTCTGGTTCAGTTGCTTAACTACGATATCGACGTCCTGCTAGAGCTTGAGGGCTTCATCAGCCCACGGCTTAAGGTGATCACTGAGAACCTTCTTTATCTGGTGGAGCTCCTCAATGTCATCTCTGAGTGTATGGCTGGTATGCAGTCGTGCCAGGCGTTGAGCGGGGATCAGAGTAGGCATAGTGGCTTCCAGCTGCTTAAACTCCTCTTCCTTCTGGCGTAGCTCTTGAATAAGTTCGCGCAGGAGAGGATCGCGCTGCACTTTAGTCCACAGTTGCATAGCTGTCTCCAACAGTCCTGCGCCTTGAGCAATCTGATCTGTGATGACATTGGTGGCCTCTGTGACCAGCGCAACTCGTTGGGCCCTTAGCTCAGGTGATGTTTCCGGTTGTAATTTGGCTTGCAAGGCCGTAATCTGTTGTTCCATCTCTGTCTTGACTGCTTGGATCTCGGTCCTTGAAGCCTTTAGCGCTGCAACCAGCCCCTGAATCTTGGCCTGGGGGGTGGCAAAAGCCGGGATATCGTCAGTGACATCTGCGCAGAGCCTACTGATTAGGCGTTCCAACTCTGTTTGTTGCGCGACGGCGAGGGTACATGTAGCCTGTGCCTGGGATACCTCAGCGTTTTTCTCCTCAATCGTCTGCTCAACTGTACTAAACTACTGGTGCACTCGGCGGTCTCTGTGTTGAATCTCTTCGAATAGGGATGCGTGGAGGACTCGTAAGGGTTCATGTGGCAGTCGGGCTAGATCCAACTGTACCTCTGCGCAGGCTTGGACTTGCGCTCCTAAGTCGGGTGGACTCAGCATGAGGGCTACGCCTGGCAGAGGGCAGAGGCGGCGTTTCGTTGTACTGATCACTGCGCTGCTTGTCGCTGGGACCTGTCTTGTCCGAATCATACTTGTTTGCAAGGTGTCAGTCTTGAGTTGTAGAGCCCGGAGCGCAGCCTGGAGTGTATCGACTGTGGCCTTCTGCTGCTCTTCCAGAGCCAACCATTTATCTTCTACAGCAAGGGTGACTGCGTCAGCGATCTGCTCCAGGTCCTCCTTTGTCAAAGTAACTGTTGTGTCCCGTTCCGGCCGTTGAGCTCGTTGCTTCTTCTGTGGTCCTTTAACATAGTCACCAATCTATTTCGTACCTCAAGGGGAGTCAACAACTCCTGCATCCAGACCCTCTGCGCCTAGATCCTGCTGCGAATCCTTCTGTGACTCCGGTTCTGCTCCCTTCCCAGTACTCTTGCCCTATTGCGAATCCTTATGCGATTCTGGGTCCACTACCTTCCCAGTACCCTTACCCTGTCCTCCAGTCTCTTTGGTGGTGTCGGGTGGGGTGACCTTCGTGGTGCTCGTACCTGCAGTGTCCTTCGTACCTGATTTGAAGCCGAGCTTCCAGTGCGGAGGCCAATTAGCAATAAGGCGGTCAATCTCCTCGTCAGTGACCATGTACGGGAGTGATACCCATGCTGGATCCTTGCGGCCCCTGATCTGTACATTATGCATTGTGACTTGAAAAGTTGCGATGCTATTGTACTTGTCATAAATTGCTGGTGACAAGCGCGTACGGGAGTGAATGGTAGTTGTGAGTCCGCTCTGAAAGAGGATCCATAAGACCTTGTTGTCTTCAATTCGCTTTTCATCCTTCGAATCCCATAGATTCGCATACCGTGCTCCCTCGCACATACCCGGCTCTAGCTCAGGGAGGATCGAATCTTCTGGGGCTTCCCATGTGACCAGCACGATGAGGAGCAGCAACCAAGAGTAGCAGAATGCCCGTCCCTGATCCTGGGCTTCACGCACATTCTCTAGGAATTCAGTGCACAGGAACTTGGACCAGTTGAAACAGACCTCCTTTTCGCAGCGGTCGGCCAATTGGATTACATAGGTGGGGACCGTGGCAACCTGGCACTTGCACATCATCTTGCATGCTAACAACAAGGTGCCCATGCGCGCACTGGGGTCGCTAATAGTGCTGATCATGAACCCCCTAGTGTTTTGCTCGACGTGATAATCATCACGCACCTTATCAGCCATCTGCTGTTCATACTTCTGTCCGACATGCTCCATGGGATTTAGCCCTTTCATGGGCAGGCCAGTGATATCGTGAATGAGCGCTACATCGATAGGAATGCGGTCCTGAATCCATAAGCAACCATCGTGGACCAGAGCGAGCAGTTGGCGCACAATCCTATCAGTGATACTGTAATGGCCGAAGTGAGGCATTCGCAGCAAATTTAGTAGCCCGGACCCAGCCAATCCACTTGCCCATGGCATAGGGACTACCTTCAGGACGTCATCCTCCAATACCCTCTCTAGGTACAATTCCGACGCTAGTTCGGGGAAGGCTTCCAGGTTGGCCAGGTCATGATCGTCAAATTTGACCATGTGGAGCTTGCCAAATGAGTCTCCAATGATGGGGACCTCGCTCGGGATTAGAGGCATCTGCAGATAGGCGCGCATCTCGTCGAGATTCTTGGGCGTGCGCACCGAGGGCCTGCGAGGCCGCACATAGGGTGGCAGCCAGCTTATTGGTTCAGTGATCCGGGCCTCTTCCTGAGCAGATAGAGGTCGTTTTAATGGGTTGGGCGAACGCGCCTGGGGTATCGTTTGTGGGGATTTCACATTTCGAGGGGAGGTGCGTGGCTTCACCCCAGCCCACTTCGCAGGTTTCCCCGACCCTTGCTCCTGGCTTTTTCCTTTCCCCTTCTGCTTTCCTTTTCTTGGTGTGGACATAATCTCCTCAACCTCAGGGGTGACTTCCTGTACTTCCTCAGATTCTTTCTCCGTGGAGGCTACAGTCTGGGAAGACTCGGCGGGATTCGTCGCAGTCATTCTGGCACGAAAAATAAACTCAGGGTTGCTACTATCAGAGGGGGTAGCATGCCCAGACATTAACAAAGCGCAATGATACCAGAATGTCGCAAAGCACAAACTGTTCAAGATACACGGAACCTTCTTTTGAGATATTCTTCTGCTTTTATAGCTGTGGAGAGCACCCAATGGTTGGGTGAGGTTTACCAGAAACTTACCATCAAGCAAACGGTAAAAAATCTTCGGAAATCGCCACATTAATTGCCGACCGCCCGCTACTTTCAACGGTAAAATTTGCTTTTTACCTCGTTTTACTGTTCCATCTAGTCACATAATGCTTTGACCCATCTAGTCACATAATCAGTCGCAGTGATGATGTAGCGCGCACCTGTATTCTTCCCTAGCGGGTTGATGGGCCCAACAAAATCTATGGCCCATTTGTCAAACGCCTGTAGGGCCATCTGCGGTTGCAGGGGCATTCGGTCTCTGCGCGATGGTCTTCCCGTCCTTTGGCAAGTGTCACAGGCTTCGCAATAATCATGAGAGTCGTTATGTAGTGTGGGCCACCATAGCCCGGCTCTCAGGATCTTCTGTGCCGTTGCCTTCCCTGCGTAGTGACCTCCTGCTACACCCCCGTGGGCTTCTGCTAAGATGGCGTGCCTTTCATGCTCCAAAACGTATCTTTGCAGCACTTCGTCAGCTCCCAGTTTATACAGATGGCTCGCGATGATGGTAAAGTCTGCTGCGCGGTTTACCAACTCTTTTTTCTGTTGTATCGAATACTCTGCAGGTACCATCCTCGTAGTCAAGAAGTGAATGATGTCAGCGAAGTGTGCGTCAACTACCTTAATAGCGAACAACTGCGCATTAGACAGTCCTTCTTCTAGGTTGGTCGGCTCTTCACCACTTTCGATCCGGGATAAGTGGTCCGGCCCAGCATTCAACTTCTCCGGCTTTATGATGATCTCAAAGTCATATTCCTGAAACAACAGAAGCCATTGGTAGATTCCCCCCCCCCCCCCCAACACAGGCTTATTCATTAGGTACTTCAAAGTCGAGTGATCGGTAAACATATTGAAGTGCCCTCCTAACAGATAATGCCGGTATTTTTGCAGGGCATATAGCATGGCCAACCCCTCACGTTCAGTGGTGGAGTAATTGCGCTTCGCACCAGAGAGTTTCCTACTAGCAAATGCAACTGGATGGTCAATGTCTCCGTCTCCGTCTCCAGGCTGCGTAAGGACAGCTCCCAGGGCGATCCCTGACGCATCTACGTGAACATGGAAAACCTTCACCCAGTCAGGAAATATGAGGATAGGTGCAGAGACCATCTTCTCCTTGAGTAGCTCAAAGCTCTTCTGACACTCCTCGTCCCAAAAAAACGAAACATCCTTTTTAAGCAACTTTTCCATCGGAGGTGTGATCAACGCGTACCCTTGAATGAAATTCTTGTAGTAGCCTGTATGTCCAAGGATAGAGCGCAGCTGTTTCTTGGTCGTCGGTACTGCCAGATTGATGATAACCACTATCTTGGCAGGGTCAACCATCAATCCCTATCGACAGACTATGTGACCTAGCAAGATCACAAAGGGTACACAAAATATGCAATTTCTTGATATTCAGGAAGATCTGGTGCTTTCTGCAGGCGTCCAGCATCATGCGCAAGTTTGAGACATGCTTCTTTACCAACCCGAAGACGGTCCAGTCATCAAAATATACCTCCAAAAACTTGTGGATGAACTCCTTGAATACTGCGACCACCACCCACGAGAAGATGGCAGGGGCATTCTTGAGCCCAAACGTCATGACAGTGTACTGGAAAGATCCCCATTCAGTGGCGAATTTAGTCTTGCGGCGATATTCAGGTGCGATCCTGATTTGATGGTAGCTCGAGAACCCATCCGTAAATGAGTACGCTTCTTGCCCCCCTACGCTATCAAGGATTTCATCTGAGAATGGCGTAGGAAAGGGATCATGTATGCAGGCATCATTCAACTTGCGTAGGTCAACACAGATCCGTATCTCTCCTTTAGTCTTTTTCTCCTGAACCACCATAGGACTTACCCAATCTGACTATTCGACTGGTTCGATGATACCTGCGGCTATCATTTTGTCAAGTTCCTCCCTGACTTTCTGCTTATACTTGGGGTTCAATCAATAAGGGCGCTGCTTTACAGGGCGTGCATCTGGTTTTAGAGTGATGCGCATGACCCCTAGGTCCCCTGTAATTCCTTTGAGTTCCGAGAATTTCGTCGAAAATAGGTCTTGGTATTCGGTGAGGAGTTTCGCGACTCTTCCAACAGTATCATCATCCCAGTAGTCCCCTATTTTAGCTAGCTTAGGTTGGTCCTCCATCCCAATGTTGACTTCTTGTAGCTTCAGAGGCTTAGTGACATCGACGGTCTACAGTGGGGGTCCAGCAACTGCGCATTCTTCCTCCGACTCCGGGATAGAGATATTTCGCGGATCTTCATCACATTCCTCTGTTGATAGATTGTGACAGTTGACAATATCCTGCATCTGCGTCTCCCACGTTGGTGCCCCAAGCATCGCATAGGGGCACGATTCATCAAATACTAAGGCATCTATATCCTGCAGAGATTCGTCGAGTGCCTCTGTTCCGCCCACCAACCCGAATGTCCCTACAAACTCGTCCTTCAGGGTGTCCCAGTGGCGGGTGCGTTGGTGTAGTTCTGCATCTAAATACCATGCGGTGGGGATGGGCCCCAGGACATGAATGAACAGGTGGACCCATTCGTTCGTAGTTTTTTCGCACCATTCCTCCATCCATGCGGACAAATGCTCGTGCGGGTCCCCTGGGCCAAGGAAAGTCTTTATGCGCAGGTGACCCGGAGGTTCAAACCGTAGGACCATCATCTCACAACATTCTTCCCAATCCTGGAACGTTCCCTTATGCGTGTCCCACCACCTCGCAGGGGTTGCGCGCATGGCTAGATTAAGGGCCCACATCCTTCGCTCCCTTGGGACTTCGGCTTCAAATGTTTGCAAAAACTCCTTAATACCACCAGAACCATCAAAGTAGGGCAGTTCTCTTACCTCTGAGGAGATACACCGAAAATTCTTTGTGATTTTAAGACATCGTAGCGCAGATACATCATGTAAATGATTCTGCCAATTTTCTATCTCCCCATTGGAATCAGAGAAGCATTCGCTGTCCTTCTCCCAGCAAAGCACACCATCAGCCGTAGGATTGATCCAATCCTCGTCTGGAGCAGTTAATTTATAGATGTGATCCACATCCTCCTCTTCGCGCACTAGTTCTGTATATCGCTCTCCTTCCGCAGGGTCTAGTGGGACTATCACCCTCGTACCCTCATTCTCAAAGACCATGCTTCTTTTCTTTAGATTGATAATGCCTCCCATATCTATAGCCCAATCTAGTCCTAGGAGCGCAAGATACGGGTCCACATCTTCCACAATCTGAATTACTTCAAAGTCTGCGCGTACCTTAACTCCTGCGATATCTACCATAATCTTTGATAGCCTCCCCAATGGTATGATCTTCTGCTGGTTAGCCATGTGCAGCTGTATAGTAGACCATTCTAACTTAGGCTCTCCCATCCACTGCCAAGTATGCTTGGGCGGTACGTTTGCATTTGACCCCAAGTTGAAGATAACCTGATCCATTTCATAATCGCCAATCTGCGCTGTTAGCTGCATTTCCCAACCAGTGCGTTTCTTATGCTTGTAAAGTTTGTGCACATCCTTAACTTCTGTGGGCGGGGTAGTTCTTTCTGCGCAGCTGTCTATTAGTGCTTGAAGATTTTCTATTGCCTTTTGGTTGCGTAGCAGCTTCATACATGCTTGTAGAAATGGTCTAACTTCGTCGTCTGTTCTTAGATTTGTTGAAGCCTTAGAAGTAGACGCCTCATCCTTGGTAAAGTCTTTGCGAGCTGTGACGAAGGTTTCTTTCTCCTTCTGTAAGTCCAAGCTTTCCTGCTTGACAGCTGCTTTCCGGATAAGAGGCTCAGCTGCGGCTTTCTCCTTAGCTCCTCTAGTAGCTATGCCGTTGCGTGTTATGACATTAATACTTGGTCCTTCCTCACGCGGTTCCACCTTAACCCTCTGCACGTTCTGCGTAGGTGTCTGTTGTTTTTCCTGCATTTTTGCTATCGGGATTGGACAATTTTCAATCACATGGTCAAATTGTCGACAATATCGGCAAGATTGTTTCGCAGGGTTCAGACAGTCCCTCGCAAAGTGCCCTATTTCTCCACAGTTGTAACAAATCAATTGTCCTCTTCCCCGGCCTGCGCCTCCACCCCTTCCCCCTCCCCCTCCCCTGCCCCTTGCTGGGGAGCCTCCTCTGCTTGAGGGAGACAGTGGTGAAGAAGGGTCAGCCTGTACCCTGTATAAGTTTCCTCGATCTATCATCAAGTCATAGATTCGACAATTATGCTCATCATGTCCCACAGAGGAGCAGAATCGACACCATTGCTACTTTAATTCTGGAGCATAAGCACCAAGGCGGGGACACTGGTTAGTATCGTGTAGCCCAGCAACACGACAATCAACACACCATAACGTTGGACCACTTGGCCCCACAGCCTCCTTAGGGCACAATGGGCTAGGTCCTCCAGCCTGCATGTAATCTGTCAATAGAGGACACTGATCCTTGGTATGGCCGGACACCCTGCATCTTATGCACCATATGTCAGGGCTAGCCTCTTTTCCCCGTTCTTTTCACAAATTTTGTATTTCAATGTGCATTGCCTCCAGCTGTCCCTGGATCTGCTGCACCCCAAACTGGGCATCGTCCCTTGGCGCAACCTCTAGTTTCATAGCAATCTCCAAGGCTTTTTCTTGCGTTGCAATCGCCTGCTGACCCATAAGTCCGCGCAGGTGAGGCAACAGCATAGCGATAAACCATTCCTTGTGTTGCCTATCATCATATTGAAATTCCCCATCTCTGGTAACATTCTTTAACCACTGATCAACTTCCCATACTGATTCAGTGGGTCCCTGTTTAAAGTCTTTCAAGTCTACCACTATTTGAGAGTAGGACTTAGGCTTCCAAAACTGTTGTTTTAAAGCTGCCTTAATCTCTTGAATAGACAGATCTGCGTGCTGTCCTACGTACCCCATATACCAGTCCAAGGCCCTTCCTTCAAAGGCGAGTGATAGTTGCTCTCTCTTTACAACGTCGGTAGCCACATTCTGCGCAGTCCATACGGATTCTGCTACAAACCAAAATCGGTCCATATCTTCATCCCCTACACCCTCGAAAGTGGGTAGCTTCATGTGTGTGGCGATATCTTCTTCTGGTGGCGGTGGAGGTGTAGGTGAGTTCTTACCTTTATGCTGACTTGAAGGTGGTGTAGCTGGAGGACTATCTCCTGCGTGCGCAGCCGACTATCTTAGTGGACTGTAGATAGATCTATCCCCTTCTCGATTGGTTCGGTAATACTTACCACTTCGAGTTGTACTCTCGCTTTGATTAGAGTTCATTCACTCGGTGTGCCTGCATAGAACACCCTTTTTGCACAGTAATATTTTGATTAACAATGGAAATGTTTTCAAGAACTTACCTCGAAACCCTTTGAAGAATCTTTGCTCTGCTTCAAAATAAGATACGAACTGATCAACTGCGAATTCTGTCACAAATCCTCCCAACACACTAGCCACCCAGTGATCTACCGTACGGGTGATTGTATTGTCAGTCCTCTCCAACTGTTGAATCAACTCTGGTGTCCACTGCGTAACCTGATCGTCCTTCCAACACGTTTGGAACTTTACGAGCCTTGCCAACCACTCCTGAAGCTCGTGTGCAAAGGTTACAAAGAAAATTTCATAGACTTCGGTGAAGATTACTTGTTCTTCCACTTCTCGACCGTCAGCGTTGTGCTGTGATTCTCCTTCACAGAAAACTCCTGAATCTGTTTTTCAAAGCAGTCTTCAATTTCCACCCGCTCAGGTCTCCAATGACCTCGTGGCATTACCCGATCTCTCTCTCAAAATGCTCTCGGTCCCAGCAACGGAACCATTTGTTGGCTTGATGGGTCCTGACTCAGGTTCGGAGGTTAAGGTTTGCCAACAAACCCCTATACTACTGGTCCTTTCGGCAATGACCTACTTGGGCAGGCCAAGGCCTCACCCAAAGTAGTATGGGAGGGTGCTGGAACCAGGTTTTCGCACCCTGGAAGAGAGTGGGTAATTCGAGGCAGATCTATGTTATAACTTACTAGGTTCGCACAGAATGAGTCTATTCGTAGCTCTATTAACAATGTAATCAACATATAACCATAACAAAAGCTATTAGATCTAATCAGTACAATCGCATCCATGTGCGCATGACCAAATACCATCACAGATCACTATAATCGCAGCTAATATCAGATCACAGACATACTTATGCTAATTCCAGAACACAGATACATTGGCAGCTTAAATAGACGTCACAGATGCACTTCAACAGTAAACATAACTAATTCAGATAACACAGATACTTTAACGATACTTCACATTCATTAACATTCAGATCCACTTACAACCGAAACACAACCCGTGCACACAGCGTAGCGAGGTCCACACACAGCCAGCAGGAGTCCTTACCCAAAACAACCCAAAACAGATCTAACAGTTCGCACGTAGCATCTATCTATTGACTTACTTACTTACTAGACCCAACTATTTATCTATTTATAATATCGTAGCCTTCTCTATCCCATGGTCCGCAAACCGTGGTTTGCGGACCCTAGAGCTACCCTTCAACCCATTACAATACATTAGGGGCTTTGACCCACCCCAAAACCCCTACGGAGGATTGGCTTTAACAAAATTGTACAAAAACGCAAGTTAGGGAACCCCATTCCAACAATGATCATGAAGGTATATGTTAGGGTTGTGCCGAAGGGAAGCATATAAGGGGACCATTCCCCTCAAGTGTCACAAAGACAACTGATATCTTGCAGTTGATACATTCTGATTTATCTGGTATGCTGCCTGTGACATCCTTGGGAGGATGTTCCTATTACCTGACTTTTACAGATGACTTCTCTCGCAAGACCTAGATATATTTCTTGAAGAAGAAGGACGAAGCATTCAAATGGTTTCGTACCTTCAAGGCCTTGGTGGAAAATCAAATCGAGAAGAGAATCAAAGTTTTGAGGACCGATAATGGGTCCAAGTATGAGTCAAATAAATTCAATGACTTTGGTAGTGAAGCTGGCATTAAGAGGGAGACCACAACTGTGTATACTCCTAAGCAAAATGGTGTTGCTGAAAGAAAGAATAGGACCATTGTGGAAGCTGCCCGTGCCATGCTATGTGACCAAGGTCTTTCGAAGTTTCTATGGGGAGAAGCTGCGAATACTACTGTGTACGTTCAAAATAGATACCCACATTCCGCTCTAGACTCCAAGACTCCTGAAGAAGTCTTCTCTGGTAAGAAACCTGATGTTTCTCATTTTAGAGTTTTTGTTTGTCTTGTTTACTTTCATGTGCCGAAAGAAAAGAGAAGCGATTTGGATGCTTCTAGAAAGAAGGAAATGTTTGTGGCTACAGTGAAACTTCGAAGGCATATAGAATCTATGTACCTAGTCAAAGAGAAGTGGAGATATGCCACGATGTCACCTTCGATGAAGATGATGCCCTCAAGAAAGTAAGAAATCTTCCTAGCTCCAAGGAAGACAAAGAAGATGAAGAAGCAAGGAAGCAGGAAGAGCCGAAGGATGAACCAATGCCCGATGTTGAAGGACCTATGGATCCTATTGATCCACCTCCTTCAAATAAGAGAAGACCCTCATGGCTCTGGGATAGTCTCGAAGATGCCGAGAGACATATTGCCCCAAGGGGGACATTCCGTGAAAGCAAGAAGCCGAATATATACCAAGGGTATCTAGCAACCATGAGTACAATTGTACAATATGAGCCTGGATCATTTGAAGAAGCCGTAAAGCATCAAGTTTGGAAGGATGCTATGCACGAAGAATATGAGTCCATTATGAAAAATGATGTCTGGGAAGTGGTCCCAAGACCAGAGGACAAATTTGTTGTCCCCTCGAAATGGCTCTATAAGATCAAGCATGGATCTGATGGTAATGCTGAAAGTAGAAGGCAAGATTTGTTGCCTGAGGCTTCTCTAAAAAAGAAGGCATAGATTATGATGATATATTTGCACCTGTTGCCCACTATACCACCATTCGATCTATTATTGCCCTTGCTGCAATGCAAGGATGGAGTCTCCATCAGATGGATGTGAACACTGCTTTTCTGCATGGTTCAATAAAGGAAGAGGTGTATGTGGAGCAACCTCTGAGATTCTAAGTCCAAGATAGGACACCTATGTATGCAGGTTGAAGAAAGCCTTTTATGGGTTGAAGCAAGCCCCTAGGGCTTGGTATGAGAGGATAGATAACTACTTGATGAAGCTGGGCTTCACTCGAAGTAATGCTGATCCAAACCTTTATTTTAAGGTTGATAGAGAAAGACCTCTCATTCTAGTTCTCTATGTGGACGATCTCTTCCTGACAGGTGCTGACCCTCTCATTCATTAGTGTAAGAGGGAGCTAGCTTCTGAGTTTGAGATGAAAGACCTAGGACTGATTCTTTACTTCCTAGGCTTGGAGGTTTGGCAAAGGCCAGGCGAGATTTTCCTTTCTCAAGGAAAATATGTCGTGAAGTTGCTGGAGAGATTTGGTATGGTGGACTGTAAGTCTGTGTCGACACTGATGGAACTCAACTTTAAGAAGTTGTGTGGAAATGCTGCTGGGCTCGAGTTGGGAAATCCCACCTAGTATCGACAACTCGTGGGGGCCTTGCTGTTCTTAGTGAACTCCTGTCCAGACGTATGTTTTGCAGTGAACACTTTGAGTCAACATATGGTTGATCCTCATCACATTCACTGGATTGGTGCCAATAATCTATTGAGATATATTTGGGGCACAATCAACCATGGGCTGAGATACACTGCCGGGAGTTTGAGACTCCATGGATATACTGATGTTGATTGGGCTACAATGTGGTCGATTGCAAGAGCACATCTAGATGTTGCTTCACCTTGGGTTCTGCTTCGATACCTTGGATGAGCAGAAAGCAGAAGTCGGTGGATTTGAGCATCGCTGAGGCCGAATACATTGCAGCGAGTATGGCCTGTTGTGAAGCTGTTTGGTTGCGAAAGCTCTTTAGCAAGCTGTTCGGACATGTGCTAGATACCACCGTTATCCTTTGTGATAACCATAGTGGGATTCATCTTTCTGAGAATCCCGTGTTCCACGATCGATCCAAGCATATTGATATAAGGTACCACTTTATTCGAGATATGGTACAATGAGGCGTCGTAAGGCTCGATCACATTGGGACTGATGAGCAAGTCACGGATATTCTCACGAAGCCCCTGGGGAAGGTCAAATTCTTAACCTTCTGTGAGAAGCTTGGAATTGTGGAAAGACCCTATTTTGAGGGTCCTGCTTGAGTTGGACTATGAGCTCTGGGAGCTCCAGGGGGTTTGGGGGCAACTTCTTGGAGCTATAAGCACACACGGGGCTAGGCTTGCCGAACCTTGTTGTGCTTCTGCCCCACCATTATGATATTGAGTTGGTTCACCTCTCTTTGACCTATGCCCCGCACGCATCCTACCCATGGAGTTTCAGACTCATGGGAAGTACCTCCCATTTGGCCAATCAGGTGGGAAATGTGGATAGAGACCAATAGCAAGATCGATGGACGCATCGGAGATTGCCGTACTCTCTATTTCTAAGATCGCACGTGTCCAACACCTTGATCTAGGATCAAGTCTGATGAGGTTCTTACCTCTAAACTGACTTCAAGTTAGTAAACTAACATCGAGTTAGTATGAGACTCTTTTTGAGTTCGAGAGAGGTTTTAACCTCTAAGCTGACTTCGGGTCAGCAGAGCATGATGTCTTTGTGACTCACCCCTTTTTGTTCTATTTGCGAAGAAGAGCCAGCAAAACAAGTTACGGCAGGATGACACATGATGATATATGATAGTACACGATGGTACTGATCACTGGATGCCACAGGTGGGCAGATGGAGTTCTCCCTAGTTGAGAGGAACTGTTAATTTTGGGCAACTAGGTCCAAACTCCATGTTGCACTGCCCATATGATGATGATTATATTTTTGTTGGATTCCTTTTTCAGAGAGGTGCAAGATTGATCCAAGGATCATTTTGTTTGGATGAGTAGAACATATATTTTGATTTTATTTTCCACACATGTGCAAGGTCGGCCAGATTTGTAATGTAGGCTCACAAGCCTAATAGATGTGTCACACACCCTCACTGACTGATATAAATTGGAGAAACTTGGAGATCATTTGCTCATCAACTCATCACACATTCTCTCTTGTGATCTGATTGGTTCGATCAGCCTTTGGAGACCTCTTTCTCTCACACGTGCGGAGCTACAACTAGGAAAATTTGTGGATTGTTTTAGGGTTGATTGCTGGTGCGTTGACTAGCGTTGACTGTGGTCAAACCTTGGTGTTTTGACCTCCAAATTGTGCAGAAATTCTGATCTCGTGAGGCCGTATTTGAGGGCACAAAGATCGAGGAAAAAGGAGCCTGATGACCGAAGCCCTAAACTGTGGTGTTGAATTTCTGTGTTGGCTTTATGTTGACCAACGTTGACTTTGGAGGAGCTGTCTTTGAGGGGTGTGTGTGACACTTGGAGGGTTGGCTGATCTGATGTTGAGAAAGACTTTGTTGGCTGGTGCATCCTGTTGACTGCCGTAATGCACACTATCCTATATCCTTGCTGGACAAGAAGAATTGTAAAATCTGATCTATATTATTGGCTAGTCTTCTGTTGATCTATTATTGTGTTCTATCAACATTTTACTTTCATGTTTATGTGATTGCTAAATCGAATCGGGCCTAAGAAAGATTGAAGTAAAATTGCATTAAGCATACAACATACCATGGTTATCTAAAATTAACAACCATGTCTTCATGCCCAGGGCTATTCTTGAGGAGGCTTGGCATTGCTCTTTTAATGTTTCATAGGCTTCCAGAAGGTTTTTGACATTGAGAGAGGCCTTGTGGCATTGGCATTTTTGAGACCCTTTTCACTGCCATAGTGAGACTCTATGAGTCAGTCATTGGTTGACTTCGCATAGCACACAATCATTTTGACTTCATCCAAAGTACTATTGGGGTTAAGCAAGGGTGACCCTTCTTGCTGTCTCTTTTTGGTATCTATTAATGAGTTGGGGTCCTCCTTTTGTGAGCATATTTAGGGTGATGATTGGTGTCTTCTATAATATGCTTTGATATCTTTGCTCCTTTTTGTTGATGATTTGATTCTTTTGGTCTCCTTTGTTAGACAACTTGTAGAGACAAATTAATGTCATATCTAGCGTTTGTGACCTTTGACAATTGATAATCAACTAGGTGTAGGAATTTACAGGGAAGTTCCTTAGATCAAACACCAAAGGTCGCCGCTCACAAATAGATCACAGACCAGTACACCAGTATTTGATGTGGTTAAAACCCTCAAAGAGGGAAACAATCCATGGCCTTAGCCAACGCGGCCACTTCAGGCAATTTATTAATATAAAGAAAGAAAATTTACATATGCTTCTCTCATAAACGTTGCTAGACAAATGACCCTCCATGCTCTTTAAATAGAGATCATGGACCAATCGAGTGTTAAGCCACGGATCAAGTGTCAGTAATACCGAGGAGAGAATGAATCGTCGGATCACTACATATCGTGACCGTCAGATTATAAGTTACAAAAGTACATAGTAAAGAAACACACTTTACCTAACTCTACGCTAGACCAAGTTATACTTAACTATTTCCCATGTGTTGGAATACCCTAACATCCCCCCTTAAGAACAACTTGGGATAGGATTGAAGGATTTACAAAGGTGACATAATAGGAGAAGGAAGGAGGCATTAGAGCTTATCCCCCCTTAATGATAATTTTCTTGAACTCCAAGCATAGATCGAAGTTAGGTAAACTTCGCTTCTGTGAGAGCCTTTGTAAAGATAACAACAACTTGATCATTGGTTGAACAATATTGCACTTCAAGAACACGATCATGAATGAGCTTTCTGATGAAGTGTATATGTAGCTCAATGTGTTTCATGCGCTGATGCTGAATTGGATCTTTGCATAGCTGAATGGCACTCTGATTATCACACCAAAGTGTAGTTGGATGCTGCTGATGAAGACCAAACTCGGACAGGATTTGACGAAGCCACATGGCTTCCTTGCTGGTTTCAACAACACCACGATACTCTGCTTCTGTCGAAGAAAGAGAGATGGCACTTTGTTTCTTACAAGACCATGTAATGGGTCCTGACCCAAGAGTGAATACATAACCTGCAGTAGACTTTCGATGATTGGATCACCAACCCAATCAGAATCAGTGAAACCAATCAACAATGGAGATGCTCCTACACTGTAATGAATCTCGAATTGAATTGTACCTCGAATATATCGAAGTATTCTTTTAACTGCTTTCCAGTGACTTTCATGAGGTTTGTGCATAAATTGAGCAACAAGACCAACGACAAAGGAAAGGTCAGGACAGGTATGGGTTAGATACATACATAAGTTTGCCAACAAGTTGACAGTATAAGGTAGCATCAACTTCAGGGGAAGTACAAGTGACTGAAAGGGAGAAGGGGCTCGCTTACTGTCTTCCATGTGAAAGTGGCGTAGAAGATCACACGCATACTTGGACTGAGAAAGGGTAATACCTTCTTTGGATTGCAAGACTTGAAGACCAAGGAAATAATGCAAGTGACCTAAGTCTGTCATTTCAAACTTCTTTTTGAGGCTAGACTTCACATGGTTTATATGGTTGGGATCACTACCAGTAAGGATAAGATCATCAACATAAAGAACAAGGATGATTAAGGACTTACCCACTTTCTTGGTGTAGACAATGTTGTTGGAATGACATCTAGAAAAGCCATTATCTAAGAGAAAGCTATCCATTTTGGCATACCAAGCCCGAGGGGCTTGTTTGAGACCATAGAGAGACTTCCTAAGGCGACAAACAAGGCTAGAGTTATTTTGGATAAAGCCAAGGGGTTGTTCCATGTAGATTTCTTCATGCAAGTCCCCATGTAAGAAGGCGGATTTAACATCCATTTGATTGACTTCCCATTTAAAGGAGGCAACAAGGGAAAGAACAAGGCAGATAGAATTCATTTTGGCAACAAGGGAGAAGGTTTCAATATAGTCAATGCCTTCAACTTGTGAAAATCTTTTAGCAACAAGACGAGCTTTATGTTTATCTACTTTTCCATCTGGTCCAAACTTTGTTCTGTAAACCCATTTGCATCTGACAAGTTTTCTTCCCTTTGGAAGAGGAACAAGATCCCAAGTATCGTTTGCTAATAAGGAACAATATTCTTTATTCATAGCTGCATCCCAATCTGGATGACCTGAAGCTTCTTCAAAGGTCTCTGGATCAGGATTTTCTGGAACTTGAGCCAATAAGGAAGAGGCTCTGTCGAACTGAGAACATGTACGACGTTGATCTGCAGGGTCACCTGCAAGAGAACCTGCTGCATCCCGAGTAGAGCGGACCCATTTTGGAAGTTGTGGAGCCGAAGGAAGATCCTGAGGAGGTGGAGGAGGATTGTCATCCTCACTGTCATCATCCGAACTAGAAGGAATGCTGTCAAAAGTAGAAGAGATAGAGAGGGGTGGCACATATGCCGAATCAGGCTAGTAGGCCAAAGGTGGCACACCCGCCGAACTAGGCTCACAGGCTGATATATTTTCATCAAATTTTACATCTCTTCTAATAATTACATTTTGGATTTGGGTTGAAGAAGTCTATATCCTTTGATGTCTTCAAAATATCCAACAAAAATGCATTTTTCAGTCTTAGGTTCGAAGGCTTTATGTTTCTCATTTGGAATATGGGCCCAAGCTTCACTTCCAAAACATGAAAGTGAGTTACATCTGGTTTGATTGAGCTCCAAGCTTCTTCTGGAGTGATATTCCTTAAAACCTTAGTAGGAGTGCGATTTACTATGTAATTTGCACATTTAATTGCTTTTGCCCAAAATTAAGACTAAGTCCTTTAGATTGAAGCATACAATTAGCCATTTCTTTTAGAGTGCGATTCTTCCTTTCAGCTACACCATTTTGTTGTGGAGTATACGAAGCAATATGTTGCAATTGGATGCCATGCTTGGTGCAAAAGTTGATAAATTTGTTGTTAACATATTCTCCTCCATTGTCAGAATCTTAACTTAAGAATTTGATGTCCAGATTGTTTCTCAACAAAGGCCTTAAAGGCCAAGAACATGTTAAAAACTTCTCTCTTGAGTTTTAAGAAGTATACCCAAGTGCGTCTGGAAAAATCATCAATGAAAGTGAAGAAGTACTTGTAGCCAAAGAAAGAAACCACTGGAAGTGGACCACATATATCACTGTGCACCTAAGTTACTTGACATGGGGACACGAGACATGATGGACACGCGGATTCGAGTGTTGGATTAGGACACGGTGACCCCCCCAGAATAGGACACCTTATATATATATATATATATATATTTATTTATTTATTTATTTTTTCCACAGAAAAAATCATAACTTCCATTATATGTAATTAAAGTTAGATGTTGTATATGCAATTTTAGCATATTCGTATCAACTTGGTAGCTGCAATGATAAAACAAAAAACTATACATTCTGTAAAATAGTCCATGAGTGATAGATATGGTTAGATAGGTAGCTCAAAACAACAACAGTAAATATGTGAATAATAGCCCATAGTCAAAATACTGTGCATAAATAACCAAAATAAGCCAGAAGAAGTTGTCCCGTTATTGGTCTGTGTTCACCCAACCCTTTGATATGGCTCAAAGGGTGGTGGAAATACTGATAATAGATGTGATCGTTCTGTTCCTGTATCTCCCATTGGTCTCTCAATAGGTGCACCGCCTCCTTGGATAGGAGATCGGAAACCGCATTCCTTTCCCTGTAAATATGTTGACATGAGATCAGATCAAAATGTGTTTTGAGTTGTAGGACTTCATCCAAAATGTTCTGTAGTGTGTGCGCGTGACATGCAGACTGCAGGTTGAACCAATCAATGATAATTTTGGAGTCTCCGAAAATCTGTAGATTGATGCAATTTTTTGAGATGGCAAATTGTAGAAGAGCAAGGAGACGGGATATTTCTGCATAATTATTCGTGCCACGGTCGAGACCAATCTTGACTTTGTAGTAGTGTTGAACCGATAGGTGAAGAAGGAAGCCTCCCCCACATCCATCCAGCTGTGCCGATCCATCAAAATATGCCCAAGGGTAGGAGTGATCAATGATCTCAAGAGTGATTATCCAGGGGGCAGGTGGTGGAGGGTCATCCGGGATCAAATGATAGATAGAGATGATATGAGCAACAAATGTGATCCAGGTGGGTGGGGTGTTTTGGAAGATGGCTTGGTTGCGAGCAATCCAAATACCCCAACAGACTAATGAGGGGAGGTTGCGGAGCTTGTGGGGGTTAGATGAAAGCCACTAGGTATCCCAGGCTATAGGGACAGTCGGTCCCTCCCATCTAAGGTGGAGGTTGAGGGAAGATAGGATAAGGTCCATAGATCATGGGTGGCTGGACAAGAGAGGAAAAGGTGCTCAGTGTCCTCTGTGGCCGAGGCACAGAGTGCACATCTATTGGGTCCAATGTGTGAATGCAATTGTAGATTAGCCCCAGTGGGAATTTTCTCAGTCAGAAAGCACCACATAAGAAGTTTGGCTTTAGCAGGGCACTTAAGCTTCCAAAGGGTGCGCCACCAAGAGTGCAGGATCAATGGCCGATGGGGGCTGAAGATGTGTAGATAACCATCTTTTGGGGAGTATCTACCATGCTTGAAGTTTATCTAGATAATTTCATCTTCTCTGTCAGTGATTCTGACATGTGTTTCAGATAATGCATTTAGGTAGAGTCTAGGCCTCCTCCCATTGAGGATGTAAGTGAAGTGCGCGATGATTCAACCATCCTTGGGAGAAGATGGTGGCGTGATCCCTATCAACAATTTGATGAAGAGTGAAAATACCAGCTTGATTGAGAGAGTGAATGAGAGCAGGTGGGAGGACATGGGCGTTTCCACACCCCGACCATGGATCACAATGAATACGAACCTTCGTGCCAGATCCCACTTTCCAAGCCAGTCCATTACTGATGTGAACAATGGATCCCAGAATGGCCCTCTAGATAGTGGATATGTTTGATCTATGACCAAGTATATGTCGGATCCAATATAGTGGGCAATGAGGGTGTATATACTTTTGGGTGACAACCCTGGTCCATAGATTGTTCTTGGTAAGGATCTGCCACCTGAGCTTTGCTGCAAGTGTCTGTGCAAATGTGGGGAGGTCTTTAATGCCCCAACCACCCCATCTCTTTGGAAGGGCAATGAGTGTCCATTTGGTCCATGCGAAAGTGTGACCTATTTTGCCTCATTCCAGAGAAATCTTCGGCAAATCTTCTGTATCCTGTAAAGTATGCCTTTAGGAATCCAAGCAAGGGACTCCAATAGACCGGAATGGCCTCCAAAACAGACTTGATGAGAACAAGCCTTCCAGCCCGGGAAAGCCATCGATGGCACCAAATATTCAGTCTCTTTTCAATCTTGGTAATCAACCAAGTCTAGTCAGCAGTTTTGTAATTGACAGGGTTTAGATGGAAACCCAAGTATTTCAGACCTGCTTCAAATCTAGAGAGATTGAATGGGGACCACTGCTGTGCAAAGAATATTTCATATGGAGAGCAACCATGACAAGTGATGGTGGATTTGCTGTTATTGCAGGACATGCTAGTAGCTTTACAAAATAGTAGAAGAACTGTATTGACCACAGTAGAGTCACTAATGGACCCATTCAGGAATATGATGATGTCGTCTACAAATAGCAGATGGGTAAGTATACAATCATCAATGATCTTTATGCCTCTTAGTCTGCCCCTGTCCCTTTCTTCAATAAGGCATCTGCTGAGTCCTTCCATGATCAGGAGGAAAAGTAAAGGGGACAGTGGGCAACCCTGACGAAGGCCTCTTTCTGCATTAAATAAAATCTGTGGCAACACCATTGATGAGGACACTGTATGAGATAGTGGTGATGCAATACATGATCCAATTGATCACCTGGATAGGAAAGCCAAGATGAGTGAGGAGCATGCGAATGTAGAGCTAGCTAGCCTGATCAAATGCTTTTTCAAGGTCTGTTTTAAGGATCATTCCTTTGATTTTCTTGGTATGCATGGATTGTAGACCTTCCTGAGCAATCCCAATAGCTTCATGGATCTGTCTATTCTCCAAAAAAGCAAATTTTTCAGGGGAGATGAAATTAGATAAAATAGGTTTAAGCCGGTTAGCTATGATTTTTGCCATAATCTTGTAGATGCAGTTACACAAGGATATGGGGCGGAAATCTTTGAAAGAGGAGGGGTGATCAGATTTGGGGATGAGGGCAATGAAGGTAGAATTGAAATCTTCGTAAATGCGACCAAATAACCTAGTCTCCTCCACCACCTCCTAAGATCTTGTCCCAACAATTAAAAAAATGCCAGATAAAATTCCACAGACCATCCGTCAGGGCTATGACTCTTGTCCTTCTTGAATCATTTGAGGACGAATAAAAGTTCTCCTAATGTAATCGGTTTGAACCTTGAATAGATCCTCAGTAGAATGTTGATCCACAAATCTGGGTAAGAGTGTGGGGACCTTGATGATCTCAACCACAGAGGAGTGCTGTGGTGCCTTGTAGAGATTTTTGAAATGAGTGATACCCTTCTATGCAAGTTGTTCAAAAGTAGAAGTAGAGGTGGCATCATCATTCTCAAGCTCCCAAAGAGTGTTAATGGCCTTCCTACCCCTGGCAAATTTGTGGAAAAACTTGGAGTTTTCGTCCCCCGCTTTGATCCATATGGCTCGAATTTTAAGCCTCCAGACTTCGTCTCTGTCTCGTAGGATTTTAAGTCGGTCTTTTTCCAGCTTGATGAGATGATCTTTAGCAGAGTCAAATATAAATCCACCATTGATAGGGTTCCCAAGGCCTTCGATTTCCTGTTCAATGTGGGAGAGGGCTTGATTAGACAATATCTTTTTATTCTTTACCCATGTGATGGTCTATCTTTTGATGGAATGGAGTCTATGCGCGAAGGGGGATGAGGCCGAATGTTCACCCGGAAGCTGTGCTAGCCTCCAATTCTTTTTGACCATGTCTATAAAACCCTTATCCCGATGCCATACCAAGCAAAACTTGTATGGAGAGGCCGGTTTGTTGAAGGCACCTGTAAGTTCAAGGTAGATGGGAGAATGGTCAGATATACCCCCCGAGCCAACCCACTGTCTGAAAGAGCCCAGTTGCTGTATGAGTTCCTCCTTGATGAGGAATCTATCAAGTCTGCGGGCGACCATGGCATTTCCAGTACGACGATTGCGCCATGTGGGAGAGGGAGAGGCCAATAAAGGATCCACCAACTGATGTAGAGCAAACTGATGTCGGAAGTAATCATAGAGTGGATCCGACTGTGCATTAGAGCCCCAAGATTCCGCGAGCCCAAGAGAGAAGTTCAGATCACTGGCAAGGATTATGTTCTCAGCACGAAGGAAAGAGGATTGCAGAAGAGTAGACCAAAACTGTTGCCGGTGTTGACAGGGACCGTAAACATTAATAATCCTGAATTGCATACCGAGGGCCTTTGAGTGACATCCACAGCCAGTGTCCCATCTCGACCTTAACAATTGAGAAGCTTAATGGTGCGGGGATTAATGCCAAGAGCAATGCCAACTGATCGCCCATTTGCATCCTGCGCGTGAAAGGTCCAAGAGGGAAATAGGGTAGAAAGGGTAAGGATGGATGAATTGGAGGAAGCAAGGGTTTCCTGTAGAAGAATAATGTCCACAGGGACAGATTCAAAAAGGCGTCGAAAGGCAAGGCGCTTGGTTGGACTATCCAACCCTCTGCTATTAAAGGAGAGGCACTTCATCGAGAAACCAGGCTGGGGGTGTGTCTTGCTCTAAGAACCCCTTCGATGGAGTGTTGCTTGCCAGTGGCAACATCAATTCTGGCCTGGAGAATGGCCTTCGAGATACTGGAATGTCGACCTCTGGGAAACTTGGCTTGGGTAGAGGGAAGGCCGAGGGGAGGGCCCAGACGAGCAGGTGCAGTGGATCAGGGACGAAGGTTGTAAGGATGGGAGGAGGAGTCCGCCCCTAATGAGGGTGTGGAGGAGGGGATGGGGAGGGGGGACGAGGGGGCAGGGGTGAGGGGGGAGGGAGGAGGGAGAGAGAGAGGAATAATGGTCGGGGGAGTAGGGGATGAGATAAGGGGACAAGTGATTGATGAAACATGAATGCCGACATGTGAGGATGCAGTGCATAAATGCGATGCAAAAGAAGATAGATGATATGTAAAAGAGAGAGGAGGGAGAGGAGTACCAGAACCCGAAGAGTACCCAGCGGAAGCAACAACTGTCATGGAGCGAGTGACCCTGGTCGTATCACAAGCAACATCCTGAGAAGCAGTCCCCAAGTGAGCAATCACTGGAGTCGAGAGGAAGCCTGTCAGCTGAGTCTGTCTATTCAGGGAGATAGAGATTGGGTCCAGAGGTTGGTATCCAACAGATGAATGTGCACCGGATGCAGGGCAAATCAAGGGGCAATCCTTATAAACGTGTCCCACCTTGTGACATCGGCAGTAACGAAAATGAATGCCTTCATAATCAAGTATCTGAATCCAAATGGTATTGCGCCATTGAATTTTAAAAGACTCCTCTAATACTCCCCTAGTATCCAGATGAACAAGTATGCGGGCAAAAGCCATCTTGCCTGACTCAATGTATGTGCGTTCATGGTCTAGGTAAGTCCCCAACACATTGCCAATGTTGGTAAAAATTTGTTCGGTCCATAGGTGTAGAGGGAGACCTGGTAATCGAACCCAAACAGGACCGGCCCCAAATTGTTCTCGATCCGGGTCAAATAGGGGGCTCCATCTCTCTAGTAGCATAGGAGCCATCTCAAATTCTCAATATGCTAGTACTGTGATAGGACCCATTTAGTGGGATCCTTGGTAGTGAAGCGGAGTGCAAACCGGCCTTTGGTGAGGGTGTGGATCAAGGTAAGTTCATGTAGCAAGCCACCCCAAATTTCCATGACCCATTGTCACAGTCTCTTGGCACCATAGTTACGGCCACGAACACGACCAACCAGTACTTTGTCCACCATGCCTAGAACATCTGCCATTTGTATACCTTCCTCGAGCGTGAGAAGATTGCCTCGATTACAGGCCTTGACACACTTCGTGCGCCTGGGTGCGCGAGGGGGGGGGGGCACGGGAGGGAAGGGGATCTGAGGCTTTCGAGGAAGGGGGGACGGAGTCGCAGCGGAGGAGGGAGGGCGGCTATGTTCGGGGGGATGATATTGAAGCGGCCCGAGGGTTGGCGAGGGGTGGGTTGCGATGATCTAGGGTTAGGGGATGTGAGCGGAGGTGGCTGGGGAGAAGTCAGAGGAGGAGGGTTAGAGGTGAGGGTATGAGGCACAGATGAAGGGGGAGAGGGGGCCGGGATGGAGGGCCAAGCGTGTGAAAATGATGGAGCTGCGATCGATAGGTGAAATGTCTACGAGAGGAAGGATAGGTAGGCAGGGGACGACAGATGGAGGTTCGAGGAGGTGATGAGGTCGAGGTCAACTGCAGAGAAAATGGCAGGAGAGTCAGATGAGAGGTTGGGTACCGGGAAAGAGTCGAGGACAAAGAAGATGCAGTCAGGAGCGGATGCAGTGAAAGAGG
The DNA here is from genome assembly GCA_034641835.2 of Pinus albicaulis. NCBI lineage: Eukaryota > Viridiplantae > Streptophyta > Pinopsida > Pinales > Pinaceae > Pinus > Pinus albicaulis. Next base: position 626,036,098 of record CM076584.1, on the reverse strand, counting down.
GCCTAGGTTTAACATATAGATTAAATGAAAGAGATGTCGGGTGGGTAACATGCATACCAAAAGATAAACGATTGGACAACGTCCAAATGTGCTCAAAGGTGTAGGGGTCCGTAGTGTAATCAACAAGCTCCTCGTCTTGAACCCCTGCCATTGTCAGCCCCCAAAAAAGGGGAGGAAAGGGGATCCGAGGCTTTCGAGGAAGGGGGGAGGGAGTCGCAGTGGAGGAGGGAGGGCGGCTATGTTCGGGGGGATGATATTGAAGCGGCCTGAGGGTTGGCGAGGGGTGGGTTGCGAGGATCTAGGGTTAGGGGATGTGAGCGGAGGTGGCTGGGGAGACTCAGAGGAAGAGGGTTAGAGGTGATGGTATGGGCATAGATGAAGGGGGAGAGGGGGCCGGGATGGAGGGCGAAGGGTGCGAAAATGATGGAGCCGCGATTGATAGGGGAAATGTCTGCGAGAGGAAGGATAGGGAGGCAGGGGACGACAGACGGAGGTCCGAGGAGGTGATGAGGTCGAGGTCAACCGCAGAGAAAATGGAAGGAGAGTCAGATAAGAGGTTGGGTTACTACCAGGAAAGAGTCGAGGCCAGAGAAGGTGCGGTCGGGAGCGGATTCAGTGAAAGAGGGCCCAGGTTCAACAGATAGATTAAATGAAAGAGATGTCGGGTGGGTAACATGCATACCAAAAGATAAATGATTGGACAACACCTAGATGTCCTCAGAGGTGTAGGGGTCCGCAGTGTAATCAACAAGCTCCTCGTCATGAACCCTTGCCATTGTCAGCCCCCAAAAAACCGTTATGCGATATCAGCTAATCGTTAATGGAGGGTCGATGCCGCGGAAGGTGAGAAACCGTCACAGAGGTCGGTGCTATCGGCCAGGAATGGGGTCAGGCAGACCGTAACCACGAAGAACCAGGCAAGTGTTGTCGGCGATGAACAGGGTCAGGCAGACCGTAAGCGCGAAGAACCAGGCAGGAAGTCCAGTGTAGTTGGGGGTCTCGGAGGTCACGGGATCGAGCCATGGGCCCTCTGTTACCGCAGCTCGCTATCGCCTTCATTCTCCTCCAAAACCAGTCCATCAGGATTCATAATATATATATATATATATATATATATATTAAAAATTAGATATTTCTTACACAAATTCATACAAATTCATTGATTCAAACATAGATCTTCATCTAGATGTAAGTTTTACAAAGATTTAAGATACATGATACGTTGATACATCATACAATCATACATATTATAAAGTAATAGACATATTCATCAATGATCCAATAAGAGAAAGACAAGATACTGTAGTTTTCTCATTAAGTCATCAAAATCAAATTGTGTTACATAAGTACTAGCCTCTAGGCTCTAGGTAGTACACTGCCAATGGCAAATAGAAGTAGAAAATACAAAACAACTACAAGCCTCAATGAGTCAATGCAGTGCCGTAGTAGGTAGCTCATGACTCATGAGTCATCAATCCTCATCATCATAATCAACATCATTGTTCTCATCCTGATCATCATGCTCACCACTGCTCTACTCTGCTGCATCCTCCTCCTCTGTATCCAATGTCATCTCTGCATCTGCTGGTGTGGAGGATGACCCCTCTACTTAATTGCCATCATCAAATGTGACAGGCTCTAGCACCGGCTCATTGGATCCAAGTTGGCCAATGCCAACTCAACACTACTGTCTAGACCCATATCATCAGGAAAGACATCCCACATCTTTGTCTTTCCCTTCAACCAATCCTCCCTCTGCCTGTAGATGAGACGAAGGTTGGTGTGCACATACACCATTGTCTCTGCCTTGGACTGCTCAAGCCTGCTCTTCTTCACACAATACAAATTCCCATATGTGCTCCAATTCCTCTCGCAACAAGAGGATGAAGTCACCTGAGAGAGGATCCTCATGGCTAACTGTTGTAGAGGAGGGCTTGTTGCCCCATGAGTTGCCCACCAAGAATAGGGCTTCTTAGCCCCCCTGTCTCGAATCACATCATAACCTGCAAATCGCCCAGTGCTAGTGGAAAACTCTGCAAAGGCATTCTCCACCTCATCAAGGGATGCCCTGTCCTGAAAAATCCTCCTAAATGCATCTTTCCTCCCCTGTGGGATTTCACCATCCATGTGAGGAAGGAATCTGCGGGAAGGTCCATCATTCAGCCACTCATGGCTGTTGTATTTTGGGTTCAAGGAGTGAGCCAAACAATGTAAAGGTGTGCAATTCTTGTCCCATCTGCTGACAAGAATATCCTGTATGTTGGTGAAGAAGGCCTCTGGTGATATCTCATACTCTGGGCACTGACTATGTAAAACAATGTTCCTCACAGACTCAATCATGGAATCCCATCCCTCATAAACCTCTCCTAGGATGGGTTGGTTTGTATCTGCAAATCGAAGCAAGGAAATGATAGGGTCCATGATCTGAATAAGTAGATCTACCTTCTCCCACCAGACATCATCCAACACTGTGTCCTTCACTTTCTTTGAGGTTGTTTGATCCGTCTTTCTCCAAAAAGACCAAAACTCTGAAATAACCATGGCCCGAAGAGCGGTTTTGACCTCCCTCAACCTCTTCAACATGATGAATGAAGAGGCAAATCGTGTATCCGCAATCTTCAACAATGATAGATTGGTGTACTCCTTGTAGATAGTGAGGGCATTTGTATGGTTTTGTACAAAGTTGCGGAGCTGCCATGCATCCTCAATAATGCTTCCAATCTAAAGCACATCAGAGGAAATAGATTTCAGTGCTAAGTTCAATGAATGGACAATGCAAGGTGTCCAAAATATTTGTGGATATTTTGCTTCCACAATCATGCCAGCAGCCTTGCAAACAGGTGCATTATCTGTAATGATTTGCACACAAGAATCGACACCTACATCTTCAATAATTTTAATAAATAACTCACCCATATATTGTGCATCCTTGTACTGTCCAAGTGCATCCACTTATTTCAAGAAAACTGGACCATTCAAGGATGACACCATGAAGTTGATGAGTGGGTGTCATGCTGGATCTGTCCATCCATCAGAAACAATGCTAACCCCAGATGTTGGCCATGTTGATTTAATAGGCTCAAGCATTTTCTCCACCTCTTTCTTTGCCTTTGTCAACAATGTGAATCTAAGCTTCTCTGACCCAGGAGGCACATACCTTGATGGAGCCCCTTGATTTAGAGCTCGACACATCTCAATAAATAGAGGTGACCATGCAACATTAGAGGATATGAAGTTCTGATAGAAAAAAAATGCAATGGTGAGATCAAGCTCTTCCCTCTTCTCTTTTTGGAAAATCTTGTACATTGGACCAAGTGCAGTTGCCTTTCTTTTTACTGTTTGTCCCCCATTAAAACTCTCAAAAGGGAACTTGTTGTTGCTTTTCCTCAAGAATGGAAGGGGGTTATCATTCTTGTTTGTTTTGATTTTGATGCCACATTTTCCGCACAAACAAATGCCTCTTTCTCCATTTCCTTCCTCTTTGCTAATGGCACCTACGTAGAAGCTGAAATGCCACAACCTGGCAAAGCCAACAAATGAGCTTTCACACGGTAATATGTGCTTATGAAATAGTTGTGGCAAAAACTGCATTTCCATGCAACATTGCCTCCTCCCTTTACCTTGCTGCTTGGCCCTGCCTCTCTTGTCACATATTTCCACAATGGGTATTTCGGGTCTTGAGTTTGTTTTCCCTGAACATTTGAAGCTGCTGTTGCAGCCCCACTACCAATAGATAGAATACTTGCAGACCCTGATGAAATAGGGACAGGAGGGGCATTTCCAATGGGGACATTCTTCCCCTTTCTTTGCCCCTGCCTTGCTGCCCTTGATTGAGCCATGAATATTGTAAAAAATAGACAAAAATGACCAAATATGTAAAACATATGCACATGCAAACACTAACAACAAACTAAATGCAAAAACATAGAGAGATAGTGCACTTACCGGTTGCTCGAATCTCTTTGAAAACACTCCCTTGCTCCTTGCTAATCCTTGCTCTATGCTCAACTCACACACAAACTTTGGCGAGAAACAATGAGGCAAAACTCTTTTTTATAACTCACCGGACGGACTTTCGCGTTGTTCGTGTCCGACAGAATCGGATTCGATCGTGTCCGTATAGGACACGATTGGGATTCAACATGTCCTATACGGACACGATCGAATCCGGGATTTCGGATTCAAATCCGTACGTGTCGTGTCGGATTCGATGGATTCGGAACACGTGGCCCTATATCCACGAATCCAGTTTCTTAGTTGTGCACAACCTGCAAAGGGGCTGAAGCGTGCCAAGAGGCACGTTTGTCAAAACTATCCCGATGATGTTTTTCGAGTACACAACTGGAACAAACACCATCTCAGCAAGATACCATAGGAAGACCTGTCACCATATTAAGGGCGTCAAAAGAGGGGGACTTGGTGGAGAGTGCTATCTTTGCCTTTCATTTCTACTTTCATGGGGAAGAGATAGAGGTCACCACGACCTACACCGAGAATATCCTAGAGGTCATTCTCTTCCAATATAAGTGTAACCCTCACTTACCATGACAGGAAATTTGAGGCGTCTTCCAATTTATTCTCGAAGCTTAGGCTAGCTGAGGCCATCTCTGAGATCTAATGCACAAACTCCTAGATCTGAAAAAATAGTCCTAAATTTTCCAAGCGTAGGTGACTGCTGTTCCAATATTCTCACACTGAATTTATTTAACAACAGAAAATTAAATTCCTGAACACTGCATTAATCACACAAATAGTTGAAAAACGAACAGCAGAAGAAATAAAACAGATACATAGGGTTCCTCCTTCAAATCAGCTTTTCATTCCTTTGATCAAAGCTTACAAGGTGACTGTGCAGGCTGCTTTGGATCAGCAACTGTATAGTCAAAAAAATCACCTCAAACTGCAGTGTATGACCTGTGAAAAGAGGGTACATCTACAGCAGCACAGCCTGCTCTATTTCTGCCTTACCTGGACAACAAATCACTCTTTCTCCATTTCAATCACTGAAGCCACTCCAGCAATACACTATGTGGTCAGCTCTGAAGTTGTATGGTCAGATTTGAAGATGTATGGCCTATGCATGAAGAAAAGACAGCTACAGAGGTGGTACGACCGAGAATTAGAAGAGTATAAAACTAGACAGAACATATTTTCGGAATACTCTGATAACACCATAAAAAGTATTTGAAACGGTGGGTTCATTTCAGTAATATTCACTAATATCCAGAAGATCACCACATGTTTATCATTGCATCAAAGAGAAACATATATTCACAAAAGGTATTGGATACCAGGCTTAATATTCACTATCAACCCACCTCTCACATTCCAGCCTGAAATCCAACTCAAAATGGTCCAACACCTTGTAGAATTTCCTTGAAGTTCTGCAACTGCTCTTTTGAACAATCTGAAAACTAGTTTCTTTTTATTAAGACACAGAATTTCTCTACTTGTTCGCATCAGAATAGGAACAGAAATAACAGTCACAATATCAAAAACACAATTTTTTCTAGGGATCCCAATTGGGAAAAACCCTATGTTGCACAAGATTCTGGAATGTGGGAATGTTGGGAACTTGGGTACGGGTGTCCGGAACGGCTAGAGCTTTTCCCAAAATTTACAGGAAATGGCTAATCAGGAACGGTAATATTATATAATAAAAAAATTTGAAATATAAAAATAAAAAAAATATTTTTTAATATATAAATATATTCTCTGGGTGTCTCTCTCCCTGAGTCCCTCCCTTATATATATATATATAAAATGTCAAGTTCATTATCAGCTCTCTCACACATGACCAGTCTTTGAAACAATCTGGCTTAAAATACAAAGGAACAATTTTACATATGTTTCTCTAGTTAAACTTAAGAGAAAAAGCAACTCTAATGTTTAAGCATTGACTGCCACATACAATATGCACACACAATCTTTTGTGATATATATACATAAACATCAAAATAAATACTCATCAGCATGACATCCCAGATATCGCCCTTTCGTCGAGGTGCCGCACGCTTCCTTAAACCATCAAGAGATTGCCCCAACTTCTCAATTAAGGATATCGCTGTTCAGGATGTCTTTGGCCTTTCTTCCGGCGAAGATTTCAACATAGGCTCATGTTTTGTGGGCAGTTCAACATATTTCTCTACAGGCTTTGTATTCCCCAACCCCAGGGTTGGATCTTTAGAAACAAAGGTTCCATAAGAATTATCCACAACTGTTTGTTTAGTCTAGGACTCATGAAACATTTTTATGAATTCTGCCTATTATGAATTTATGAAGCTTGTATACAACAGAGACGTAATTATGAATTTGTACTAATTATATTGAACTATGAAGAAACTGTGACAACTTCGTAATTTCCTTTTTTGAGCAATTGTCATGATTCACATCCCTAACCCAATCATTGAGCTGTGGGAACGCGAGAACTCCAAAAAAAACAGTCGTCAAAGCCCCTGGAGCTGGCCCCAGCTCCCATTGCAGATCCCGCTGAAAAGGTAAGTTCCCATACAGTTCCAAAGCTCCCGGGAGCGGGGCAACCATTGGAACGGGTTTCCCACCTCTCGGGAACGGTTCCGGTGTAACAGAAGAAAAACCCTTTGCTTGATTGAGAATTTTATTGATAAAAGAATGAGCATCATATCTCTTACAATACAACTTTGTTTCACTAGAAACCAATCCAATTTTCTCTACTTGTCCTAAGCTTGAAACACCCCTTGATCTGCTCCCCTTATTCTTTGTGCACTCCCAGAGCCCTATTTCCTAGCACATTCCTCCTCAATCTATGTGCATATGCTGCTCCTATTAACTAGGAATTACCTCCTAATTCCTAGCGCAATTCCCAAGGGAAATAACTTCTACCATTCTATGTACAAATTTCTTTTACACACTCTTCCTCTCACAAGCTCACACACACACACAAACCTATGCTCTCTATTCACTGGTATCACCAACTCGTGCTAAGAAAACAATGAGTACAATCGTGCCTTTTGATCTTCTTGTAATCAATTCGAATAGGATAATTCTGGCAAGTTCTATTTTTGGAACTCAAACTAGTGATTGATGAGTTAACTAACTCATGCAACTCGTCTTGCCTCAATTTAGAACTTGAGGCTCACTCGTTTGTTTTTTCCCAAAAATAATTCGCACTAGAAGACAACAACTGAGCCTTCCACTCCTGCATATCAGTCAAATTGCTTCATGAATTGTTCTAACTTCTAACTTATAAGAATTCACTCTGATTTTTAGGAATTTGTCCTAAATTTTAGGAACTTGTCCTAACTTTTAGGATTTCGTGCATGCTAAGGAAAATTGCTTCTTGGTCACTCTGACTAAGGCACAAGTCAAAGAAGGACGTTTCTCTCTACTATTTTCAACACTCCCTCTTAGTGAGGAAGGTGCTTCTGGAAGAACCTTGTCCACCTGGATCTGTTTCCAACACTACCATGTTCTTCGTTGTTGCAGCTGCACCCTCTGAACTAGAAGACTTCCCTGCTTTCCTCTAGAGAACTTGATCTGAAGACTTGTTCTTTCCCACCATGTTCTACGAGTTCATCACTTCAGTCATAAGTGCCATGTACCCTGTGTACCTCTGTGGCTGCTTCCTCTGGTTGGAAGTGATACTGGAAGATCCAACTTGATCCTAATCTCCCATAAACAAATCCTTTGCCCACTTGGCTCGAACTCTCCCCATACTAGGAGTCTTTGAGTGAGTGGCTGTCTTCACTCACCCTGGGCTATGCTCCTCATCATCCCGCTTGTCAGCCTAACTACCAACTAGCTTAGATTGAAACTGAGATACTGGCTGAGGCTCCATTTTGAAAGCTCTATCTTGCTCTCGCTCAACCACCACTTCTCTACTTTGAGCTATCTCTGCCTTGTTGCTCAAGGATGCACCTGTCTGTACTTGCAACTTGTAGAGATTCTTCACCCTCACATCTATCTGCTCTTTACATCCAGAAGCTAAGTGTTGGAGTGCCTTACCTCTGTTGAAGATGATATCATATATGTTGTCCTCAGGGGTAGCTACCAAAACAAGATTTTGCCTCAATCTTGGAACATAGAGAACATCTCTGAGGTGAAGAGGATTACCTAACTCCCTATTAAAACTAACAATACCAACTCCTCTAGTTGCATACTGACCATTATCTCCTAGCTCAATCTGAAACTGCATATCCGTCTCCTTTAGTTGGCTGAAAGTCTTCTTGTTCCCAGTCATATGGAAGGATGTTCCTGAATCATTATACCATATACTGCTATCTGTGGAGTTTGCCATGCAAGCAATCAATGAGAAATCTTTCTCGAACTGGGCAAAAGATGCATCTACCTCCGCTGATGCAATGACATGATCCTTACTGGACCCCTTCTGCTTAGGACACTTAGTGGCATAGTGTCCAAACACATGGCAATGGAAGCACTTGATCTTGCTTAGATCCTTCTTCTTGCCCCTCTGACAGGACTCGGCCTCTCCTTGGCCCTTCTTGCCCTCGGCCTTCCCTGCCAGGGCAAGGTTCTCCTCTTCCACTGTCATAACTGATCTCCCTTCTATGGTTCCCCTTCGGATCTCTTCTTGTATGTAGTCAGTTCAAAACCTTTCCCAATTTGGAAAGTTCTTTCTCCCACTAACAACATCCTGGAACCCTTTCCAAGACTTGCGAAGTCCAAGTAAGGCAAAACTCACAAGGTCATGATCAGATACAACCATGCCCACACCACCCATTTCATCTCGTACTTGAGTGACCCTTGACAAATATGTGACGATGGGCTCATTCTTGCTCATCCAGATACTCCTCAGCTTCTCCTTAAGAACAAGCTTCCTAGTATCACTGGTACTTTGATATAGTTTTAAGATGGCATCGAACATCTCATATGCTGTCTTCTTGTCATGGATATGAGGTACTATATGATCTTTGATGCCTTCTAGAATAATCCTCCTTGCCTTGATATCATTTTTATTATGTTGGCCAATTGCTGGGGATCTTGAGGTGGCACTATCTCTTGCTTGATGAATTTTCCCACCCCATTATCTTCCAGCACTATCGTGATCCTCCCTTTTCAAAGGACAAAGTTAGAGGTTCCCTCTAAATAGTGGTTTGCTCTCAATCCTTGGTACACCATCCTGCTTCCCCAAAGAGCTCTCCAACACCTGCCCACTAACAACCTTGTAGTCCTTCACAAGAAGCTGCACTTAGGGCTCAAATAATTCAGCTTCTCCCATCAGTCTCGTAGTCCTTCACAAGGACTAAACTTCGGGCTGAATAGACACCTTCTAGGAGCCCTCCAATCTGCTCTTAAGCTGTGAACCAACTGCTTCCCCAACAAACTGTAGAACAACCCTACACAACCTAGCAATGCATCAATCACTGAAGAACACAAAACACACCTCAACTAGCAGACTTCTTCTGCTCTTCTTAAGTCACGATTCTGGGCATTCCTTTGAGATTCCTCGGTCTCTGATTAGTGCACTTGAACGCAATGCACCAGTCCTCCACAACTCAGCCTCTAAACCTCCACAAAAACCTGTGTAACCCTCCTTTTACAAGCCTTCTTCATACACTGTCCTAAAGGAATGTTCCAGCCACCTGTTAGGCCTTCCAGCCCTCCAATACTGTGACTACAGGAGCTCAACTCTCCCTCTCCAAGGCACACAGAAAATCTTGGCCTGATATGCAGAGAATTACACACAAAAAAAAACACAGAACTGCCCTCAAGCTCAGCCATGAACTGCCCTCAAACTCGGCCTATACCAAAACACAGAAAGGCACAATAAAACTTGGCTCCTTCTCACTTGATAAGGCTCCTAGAGGCTGTGACTGATTCAAAAGTTCTTCTCCTATGATGCTTGCCTCAACTTGTGCTGGTCTTGATTCTGTTCACTGGTCTGATACCATTTAGAATATCCTTGAAATTTTGCAACTGCTCTAATGAAAAATCTGAAAACTAGTTTCTTTTCACTAAGACACAAAATTTCTCTACTTGTTTGCAGCGGAATAGGAACAGAAATAACAGTCACACAATATCAAAAACACAATTTTTTCTAGGGAACCCAACTAGGAAAAACCCTCTACTTGATTGAGAATTTTATTGATAGAGGAATGAGCATCAGATCTCTTACAACACAACCTTGTTTCACTGGAAACCAATTTGGTTCTATTTGCTTGTCGTAAGCTTGAAACACCCCTTGCAAGACCCCTGATTTGCTTCCCTTATTCTTTGCACACTCCTGGAGCCCTATTTCCTAGTGCATTCCTCCTCAATCTATGCGCATAGGCTGCCTCTATTAACTAGGAATTACCTCCTAATTCCTAGCGCAATTCCCAAGGGTAAATAGCCTCTACCAATATGTGCACAAGCTTCTCTTGCACACTCTTCCTCTCACAAGCTCACACACACACAAACCTGTTGATCAGAACTGGATCATGGACCAGAATGATAGCTCAAAATTCAAAGTGCTCGGAAGAGTGCCAAACCTGAACGACCGGAAAGGTCTAGTCACTGTGATTTTGGCGCCACAAACGGTTCGCAAAACGGAGGTCGTATGCGAAAGTTATTCAGGTTTGAAGTCTCCAGTAAACTCCATTTTTCAGTTGACCAAGTTTGACTTTCCAACATTGGAAAAATTAAAAAAAAAGAATATTTCAAGGAATATTTTTGGAATATTCCTGAAAATATTCCCTAGAATATTCTTTGAAATATTTTCTGGAATATTCCTCGAAATTTTTCCTAGAATATTCCTCAAAATATTCCCTAGAATATTCCATTTGAGCTAATCAAACTTTGACAAGTGGCAGATGCTAGTTTGAGAATTGGTTGACTTTATGATTTTTTGGCCAATCCGAGGGTGCCACGTGGCAAGCCTGGAGGCGGCCACGTGGCCCCAGGCCATGGAGAAAATATGGCATATTAAAATTTTCATTTGTCTACGGGGTTTGAACCCAAAACCTCACCTCCGCAGGAAGAAGCGCTCACCGTTTCGGCTACACTGTGTTACTTAGCATACAAAGGTGGCGGGTATGATTTAAATTTACACGTGTACATTTGGCAGAGGAAAGGGCTAGCCCCCATGTAAATAGGTATCCATACGACCACAACCGCGAACAATGGGCTTAACACTGGGCGGTAACAGTTGTTGACGATTACAGTTAGTGACGGAGTATCTGGGATATGTGACCACGTCATAAAACAAATTAAATGCTACGGTTATAATGGTGGTTCTTCCGGTGGTTTAGGTGGCGGTCACCATGTGACTGCCCCACTTAACAGTTAATTCAACATTTAATATTTCCGCCGAATTTGGAGTGCCTTCCATCAATTCAGGGATTCTGCCGAATTTAGTTGGCTAACTAGCAGTTGCTCCACATTTGGTGGAGTTTGTTTAGGAATATTGGGCAAAATTTGTTTTTGCCATAACTCCCTCAATATTGAACAAAATTGGACGAAATTTTAGTCAATTTTGAGTCTTTTCGTCCTCCTGAGCACTTTGGGACAGGTTTGAGGTCGAATGGAGGTGATCTTCAGCAGCTTTTGCTTTAGAGAAGATGAAGGAGCCATCAGGGCCACCATGAAACAAAATCAGTTTGAGGCCTAGCCAAGGGAGCTAGAGTCATTTTCCAAAGTTCCAATAGTCTAAATTGGATAATTCAGATGTTCTGAATCTGCTGAGATGGCTTGCACAACCTGTAGAGAATGTTTGAAAGCCGAAAAGCTTCAGTGAAGTTCCAGGGGTCATTAGTGCCATCTTTTGCCAGCAGCAGTGCAGGGCTTAGAAAGAGCTGTTTGAGACCATTTGTAGTGAACCAGTGGTCATTCTTGACTGAAAACATAATTTTGAATCTATTTACAGAGGTTTCAGCAAGTGTTAAAGACTTTTAGAGGTCGAAAACTCAGCAGAGAAGTTTTCCTTGACGCTAGTGCCAGGGGGTGCCGATAGGTGATTGAGGCGAAATCGGAGCAGTCGTAGGCTATTTTTGATGAACCAAAACTCTATCTTGACTATTTCAGTCATTTTGGAACCAATGGAAGTGGTTTTAGAACATTTTGAGAACTTCTAAAGCTCGAAAAACTGATGTGAAGTTCTGGGCAGCCCTGGGCAAACCGTGGAGGATAGCCTATTTGGGGAATGCAGTGCTCAATTTGAGCAATTTTATCAGTTGATAGTTGATGTCTGATGTGTATTGGATACAACAGGAGTGGTTTCAGTGACATAAACAGAATTTTGAAGGAGTTTGTGCCATTTAGAAGCTCATATTAGCTTAGTGCACCGACAGAAGGAATCGTGTCAACAAGAGCCTAAAGCTGTTTTTCAGAGTTTGGACAACCAATTGAGGGATATCTATGGTATTTTCAGTCCCTTGGATCATTGTTGTATTCATTGAAATTAAGTATTTACTTGTAAAAAAACTTACCATAATCCCAAAGAGCCGAGTCATGATGACAAAGCTCAAAGGAGACGTAGCCCACGAGATTTCGGGTGAACTCCTAGATTAAAATTGCTGTTGTGTTTGAATGATTATTTGCTGCATTATGTTGTTGTCATACATGTTAAATTACAGCAAGAACAAATGAAGTTAAGACCCATAAACAATAAAAATTCATACACCACTTTCAAGTAAATAATTCCGCAAAATTGTCAAGTAAAAGCTAGATCATTTTAATTAAAACTGAGTGGTAGGTTCTTGAAATACATACAAGTTATCCAGACCATTTTCAGATCAGGTTGGTATCAGAGCCAAGTTGCTTGCTTGCCAGAGCACTTGGTTGCTTGATTGTATAGTTTGAAAGGTGTTTAAACAGTGTAAAAGATTGACTATTTTATTGTTTGCAAACTGATTGTTGTTTGAGTTTGCTTGAGATTTGGGGATAGCTACTGATTAGCTAAGTCCTGGAGAGGACAAAAAGGAAGAAAAGGCATGAAGGCATCTTCCATACCCCAAGGGACCTCAAGGTCATTTTTGGAACAAACCCTCTTGACGATTGTTTGTTAAGAAGCTATTGGAGTTTGTTGTTGTTTGGCTACTTGAATAAGAGTTTGTCTTTACAACCATCTGGTTAAAAAAAGCTTTGTCATTTGTTTTGAAAAGCTTTGAGAACTTTGTTGAAGTTCCTTTTGTTCATTGACATCATAATGACAACTTCTACAAGTGAAGTTTCCTCCTTCACAAGATTTTTCGATGATGATATGAAGCATGACTTTATTATATTGAAGGACATGGTGGAGATTTTGTTTGAGGATAAACGAGAAAGCATTGAACTTCGTGAACAGTTGTTTGCTATGAAGGAAGAGAAGTAAGAAATTCTTCAAAGATTGCATGATATGGAGAGACAACTCCATCAAGCCCAAGAGGCTTTGACCAAGAAAATGCGTGAGGAAGAGGTAATCCATTCTAACTTGTCTTCAGTTTCCTCATTAGAAAGATGTGTTGGTTCTTTCGAAAAACATACAAGAGGTATAGGGTCCAAGTTAATGATTAAAATGGGCTATGAAGGTAAGGGATTAGGTAAGCATGCACAAGGCATGGTTGAACCTGTTCTTGTTGAGGAACGACTCAAGAATCTTGGTCTTGGTTATGTGCAATTTAATGGTGAAGACTCCAAAAACATGAAAGCATGTGAGGCTAATTTAAAGAGAACCTTTATTCCAACTTCTAAGATGCAAATATGTCAAATTTGTTTCAAAGATGATTGCCATTGCTTTAAGCCTTTGTTGCGGCGAGAAGATGGTAGACATGCAGCTTATGGCGAGCATGCAAGTTTAGACAGTTTTCAAGACAAGAACGATGATGTTAGTCTACAATTGAAAGTTGTAGCCTCTACTAGTTCATCTCCTCAAGAAGGCCAAAAGGATGAACATTCAAAGCAGTACAAGAGGTATAAATCTTCTCATGATCAATTTGATTGTGTTTCTGCAAAGCATGATAATTTTACATGCTTAAATGGAAGAAAGATTTGTTGTACATATTGTGGTGGATTTAACCATGTTGTTTCGAGATGCTGGATGAGGAAGAAAGCATATAGGAAGCAGATGAGGCAAAGACAACTTTCAAAAAAGGTGCATAAGATTTGCACATATTGCCAAAAGAGGGGACATGTTGTCTCTCATTGTTGGACTTTGCATCCAACTAGTCGTCCAAAGCACATGCAGCAAGAGGACAAAAAGATTGGTGCAAGTGGAACTGCGAATTCCATTATTGATGTGAAAATGGAAGTTTCACATGAAGAAGAGTTGCAGCAGCAAAAGTCACCATGGAAGTGGCTTGGTAAGAAGTGGATGGACTTCTTAACATAGTTAGCCATTCTCCTTTGTACATATGCAAATTTCGGTTGTATGCATGTATTTTATGCTGTAATTTCTCCTTTGTTTGAGTCACCTTGGATCATTGATCAAGGCAGCGATGTTCAGTTTACTTCTGCAATTTCTCGCCAGAAATTTTCTGAGTGAGTGCAAGAAAGACAGCTCTTGACAGGAGGACAAACGAATCGAGGAAGGGAAGTGTGATTTGCTTTCTAGTTGTGGTTCAAATTCACTAGCCATGCAAGGCAAGTGTTTGGAGGTTGAAGAGAAGAGGGTGCAGTACTCTTATTTGCTGTACAGATCAGTGTCAGTATTCCAGAGAGCTTTTGGGGTCCAAAAGCTTCTCATTTGGGAGGTGTGATTAGAACTGGATCATGGACCAGAATGATAGCTCAAAATTCAAAGTGCTCAGAAGAGTGCCAAACCTAAACGACCAGAAAGGTCTCGTTGCTACGATTCTGGCACCGTGAATGGTTCGCAAAACGGAGGTCTTATGCGAAAGTTATTCAGGTTTGAAGTCTCCAGTAAACTCCATTTTTCAGTTGACCAAGTTTGACTTTCCAACATTGGAAAAATAAAAAAAGAATATTCCAAGGAATATTCTTGGATATTTCTCGAAATATTCCCTGGAATATTCCATTCGAGCTAATTAGGGTTTGACAAGTGGCAGATGCTAATTCGAGAATTGGTTGACTTTATGATTTTTTGGCTAATCTGAGGGTGCCATGTGGCAACCCCGGAGGCCGCCACGTGGCCCCAGGCTGCGGAGAAAATATGGCATATTAAAATTTTCATTTGTCTACGGGGTTTGAACCCAAAACCTCACCTCTGCAGGAAGAAGCGCTCACCGTCTTGGCTACACTGTGTTACTTAGCATACAAAGGTGGCGGGTATTATTTAAATTTACAAGTGTACATTTGGCGGGGGAAAGGGCTAGCCCCCATGTAAATAGGTATCCATACGACCACAGCCGCGACCAAAGGGCTTAACACCGGGCGGTAACAGTTGTTGATGGTTACGGTCAGTGACAGAGTATCTGGGATATGTGACCACGTCATAAAACAAATTAAATGCTACGGTTATAATGGCGGTTCTTCCGACGGTTTGGGTGGCGGTCACCATGTGACCGCCCCACTTAACAATTAATTCAACATTTAATATTTCTGCCAAATTTGGAGCTCCTTCCATCAATTCAAGGATTCCGCCGAATTTAGTTGGCTAATTGGCAGTTGCTTCACATTTGGTGGAGTTTGTTTAGGGATTGTTGACCACACTTTGTCAACGACCCCATAGCAGTACACCCCCATTTTTTAAAATGGGATTCATCATGTTCAACGTGTTCGCGCCATTCAGATTCCATCAACAACCGACAATTTTATGTGTTGTCACACAAAATTTCTAGGCACAGCGACAACGGCTCAGATCGGGGGCTGTCACCCTAATCCCTAATCTCTCTATCTAGCTGTGTCTCCTGAATTGGTTGATTTTCAACTAGTTCTTTTCCTTCATTTTTGTTAGGGTCTACCTCCCTTAGCTTGCAAGGAGACAACTTAGATAGAGAGATTGGGGATCAAGGTGATAGCTCTCGATTTGAGCCGTTGTCGCGGTGCCTAGACATTTTGTGCGACAATATTTTTTGGCGCCATTGCCGGAGATAGAGTTTTTCTGTCCTTGGTCTTAACGACATTTTCTAATCTTCTAATCTTCTTTCGCCATTCATTAGCCTGTCACAAGGGATCACATTTTCTGGTGTCATTTCATCTTTTCATCATCTCACTAATCATTTCATCATTTACACCTTCAGCACCTGGACATTTCAATTGGCTTCTTGTTTGGGTGGCGACTCCACTTATTCATCTATTTACTCCCAGACAAGAATCCCCCCCTGATATCCATCTCCTACTCTCGATTATTTCTTCTGTTTTAGAATTAGTTTCATGTTCAAGTGGCAACTCCAATTCTTTCATTTCTTACAAGAGTTCCTGCTAAGAAGCTCGCTTATTGAGGACCTTTTGACTATTCTTGAACACAAATCTCTTTCTCTAGCATCCACTTAACCTTTAAGCAGGTCATCATGGATGACACCTTTCATTACATGCCAGAAGAGGCCATTCCTAAATTGCCTTTTTTCTCAGGTGGTAATCCAGCGATTGCTCTAAAGCATCTAAAGATAGTCACTTTTATTATAAATAAATATTGTCGTCCTTCACAATATAATCATGAAGATGTCAAGATACATATCTTTGGTTATTCCTTAAAAGGTGATGCTATCGATTGGTTTCGAAATTGTCCCGAGGAGTATTGTTTACAACACATCGTCAATGCTTTTAAAGATAAATATATAAAACAAGCTCACTTGCCTTGTGCCCCCAGTACTATGCAAAGAAATGAAAGTGATCTTGTAGAGAACTCAACTATCAGCAGGAGATTTTTAGACAGTTCTCACGATGAATCCACTTATACCATGACAACACAAATCCATGATAGTGGTGAAGCAGAAACAAGTTGTCAAATCAGTGTTGACAACGATAAGCATCTTGTTAACGAATTGATTCAGATGGTTAAGGATATACAACTAAATCAAGCTCAGGTAATCAAGAATATGGAGGCCAACCAGGGTCAAATCATTAAGAATATGGAACTTAATCAAGAAAAAATAATAGCGGATCACGCCAGAGAAATTGGTTCTATGCAGAGTAGGTTATTGGCCTTAAAAGAAAAACATATCAAGGAGACAACTTAGATAGAGAGATTGGGGATCAGGGTGATAGCCCCCGATCTGAGCCGTTGTCGCGGTGCCTAGACATTTTGTGCGACAACAGGGATATTGGACAAAATTTGTTTTTGCCATAACTCCTTCAATATTGAACAAAATTGGATGAAATTTTAGTCAATTTTGGGTCTCTTCGACCTCCTAAGCACTTTGGGACAGGTTTGAGGTCGAATGGAGGTGATCTTCAACAACTTTTGCTTCAGAGAAGATGAAGGAGCCATCAAGGCCACCATGAGACAAAATCAGTTTGAGGCCTAGCCAGGGGAGCTAGAGTCCTTTTCCAGAGTTCCAATAGACTAAATTGGATAATTCAGAAGTTCTGAATCTGATGAGATGGTTTGCAGAGCCTGTAGAGAACGTTTGAAGGCCGAAAAGCTTCAGTAAAGTTTCAGGGGTCATTAGTGCCATCTTTTGCCAACAGTAGTGCAGGGCTTAGAAAGAGCTGTTTGAGACCATTTGTAGTGAACCAGTGGTCATTCTTGACTGAAAACATCAAACTGAATCTATTTACAGAGGTTTCAACAACTGTTAAAGACTTTTAGAGGTCGAAAACTCAACAGAGAAGTTTTCCTTGACCCTAGTGCCAGGGGGTGCCGATAGGTGATTGAGGCGAAACCGGAGTAGACGGAGGCTATTTTTGATGAACCAAAACTCTATCTTGACTATTTCAGTCATTTTGGAACCAATGGAAGTGGTTTCAGAACATTTTGAGAACTTCTAGAGCTCGAAAAGTTGATGTGAAGTTCTGGGCAGCCCTGGGCAAACTGTGGAGGATAGCCTATTTGGGGAATGCAGTGCTCAATTTGAGCAATTTTTTCAGTTGATAGTTGATGTCTGATGTGTATTGGATACAGCAGGAGTGGTTTCAGTGACGAAAACAGAATTCTGAGGGAGTTTGTGCCATTTAGAAGCTCAGATTAGCTTAGTGCACCGACAGAAGGAATCGTGTCAACAAGAGCCTAAAGCTGTTTTTCAGAGTTTGGACAGCCAATTGAGGGATATCTATGGTATTCTCAGTCCTTTGGATCATTGTTGTATTCATTGGAATTAAGTATTTACTTGTAAAAAAACTTACCATAATCCTAAAGAGCCGAGTCATGATGACAAAGCTCAAAGGAGACATAGCCCACGAGATTTCAGGTGAACTCCTAGATTAAAATTGCTGTTGTCTTTGAATGATTATTTGCTGCATTATGTTGCCGTCATACATGTTAAATTATAGCAAGAACAAATGAAGTTAAGACCCATAAACAAGAAAAATTCATACACCACTTTCAAGTAAATAATTCCGCAAAATTGTCAAGTAAAAGCTAGATCATTTTAATTAAAATTGAGTGGTAGGTTCTTGAAATACATACAAGTTATCCAAACCATTTTCAGATCACCTCTGCTCTCTATTGCCTTGTCTCACCAACTGGTGCTCAAAACAAAGAATAGAATTGTGCCTTTTGATCTCCTTATAATCAATTCAAATAGGCTAATTCTGGAAAGTTCTATTTTTGGAACTCAAACTAGTGATTGAGCTGAGAGGCTCATTCTACAACCCAGTATGAGGGGATGTGTAATTTTGTCCCTCCGTCTGTGCTCCTTTAAAATAAAAATAAAAAATAAAAACTATGTTCTAAATAGAAAAATAATTTTGGCTATAATTAAAAAAAATGAATATGTTGTAAAGTAATTAGAAGTTAAAAAAATGTGCGAATCATGTTTAAATCTTGTACCTTTCAAAAATATTTCAACAAGAGATTTAAATAAACTACTTGAAGTTCTATTTTAACTAATTTATGTTGATATCAACTTCATATATATCTATATATAGAAAAAAAACAATTTAAACAATACAAAATACAATTTAAACAATGAAAAATAACACATTATATTTTGCACTCTAAAAAAGATTGCACATGAAGAAATTTGATCCTTCTTGGCTCATGTTAGATCCGTACTTAAGATGGATCTATGCTAGTTGATAAGTTAACTAATGCAACTTGTCCTGCCTCAGTTTAGAACTTGAGGTTCAGTCATTTGTCTTTTCCCCAAAATAACTCGCACTAGAAGACCACAACCGAGCCTTCCACTCTTGCATATCAGTCAAACTGCTTCATAAACTGTTCTAACTTATAGGAATTTGCCCTACTTTTTAGGAATTTGTCTTAAATTTTAGGAACTCGTCCTAACTTTTAGGAACTTATGCGTGCTAAGGAAAACTGCTTCTTGGTCTCTTTGACTAAGGCACAAGTCAAAGAAGGACATTTATCACTACTATTTTCAACACACCTCTATATATGAATAGTTGTGTCCTTAGGCAGGAAGGTTCATCCATGCTGTTGGCTCATTGCTAGTGCAATCCATGTTATCCACTAGCTGTCTGGCTCATGCATCTCCAGCATCTTGTAGTCTCCCTCCATGTTGTTCCTCAAAACTTGGGATCACGACCTGATATCCTGGCCCTGGTTGCTGTGAATCCTGATTCTCTTTATTCTTGACAATTGTCCTTTTTCTAGCCAGCATAACTTGGATTTTGCTGTCGGCTGAGCTGATGCAACTGTGTCTCCAGTCAAAACAAAGGGGCCAACACAAGTGTTGGGAAAATTGATATACCGCACTGGTTGGCGTAACATCTTACTCTTAACCCATATGAGGACATACCCTTAAATGGTTTTGGCAAATGGAGCTCAAGGCAGAGTTCCCTCTATCGCTGATAGTTATAAAATCTCTCAGGTTTGTGGCCAAGCAAATACTCAGCCAGTTTGGGAATCCTACCAAGGAAGGGCCAAAACTAGCGATATAACCTCGAACTAAATACGGGGTAATGAGCCATTGCTTCTTGCTCGTTGACCATCTTTTGTTTAACATTCCCATAGTGACACCCTATTTTTTTAAACAGATGTACCGTGTCTTGACAGCCTGCTTATTCATTCCAGACTATCAACAGCTTTATAAACAATGAACCATTCTTCACATGTTTATGATGTAAATGATTAAGTAAGACCATCATGTATGTGTTGAACTCAGGTGTTTGGTATGCTGGTGACGATTTCATCTCATGAGGTTTTTTGTTCCACTGACAGTTTGTGTTTTCTATTATTGCTGAGACCGCAGTTTTCTCCCACTTCACCCCAAAGCTAGGTGGATTTTGTCATCAAGATGCTGGGTGAGGCCCCAGTGTTTTCTATCCAGTCTTGTGAAGAGAGCTGGGAATAATCCTAGCTAATTGGCTAGATTATTTTATTACAAGCTGCTTGGTCTACTAGATCATGTTTTGAGTCGCAGAATTGGGTAGCTATTTGAGGGTCTATACGAATGGGTGTTCCTCCTCTATGTGTCCAAATGTATTTATTTTATGTAAAGAGGGTTGGAAACAATAATTAAATCCCCTCTCAGTCAATTAATTAAATTTTCTGGCCAAATTAATTAAAAATCTTAAGCTAGAAATTTAATTAATTTTAAGTCCTAGGTAAGTTAAAATTCTTCAAAGGCAAAATTCGTGGGTCCTTAAAAAATAATATTTTTAAAGGTCCCAGGCCAAGAGAATATTGAGAATTTCAAGAAATTTTGGACCCTTGGGCCTTGGTGGTTAAGTCAAAGTCAAAATTTTGAGGTAATTAACTCAAAAATATTAATTAAAATGGAATTAAATGATAAATTCGAATTTCCTCAAAATTATAATTTCGACGGTCCAGATTAAAAGATGATCAAATCTTTTCGATGGTCGAGATTACTTTGACATGGATCAATTGAACTAGCCGTTGGAGATTTTATCTTAAAAATTAGAGGTCTTTGTCAGTCTTTCAGTCATCTAATCTTTGAATCATGCACTTGTTTTTGGAAGCTCTTGTGATTTTTTGATGAATAAAGCATAAAGACTTTGGGGTTACAAACTTTGGTGTTCCTTTTCCAGATCTATGTGGTGATGTTGTCTCTAAACTCTGCTACTTCTATTGGCTTTTGATGGTTGATGGCCTTTATGGATTAATCTGCATACAGGTATCTTGTGCAGTTTTCTGGGTTACTAAAATTGCATTTTGATTTAACAAAAAGATTAGTTATCTGTTTTTCTGAAAGGTCTCATGTTTATTTTTTAATCTCTATCAATCTAAAATTTAGATCTAAGTGTGCAGAGATCGTTTTTTAAAGGTTTGAGCGTTTGGGAAAGTCTTCTGTTAGACCAGCCGACTCTCATATTTCATAAATCTGAAAAAGCTCATTGTTTCCTAATTCCCAGGTTTATCTTAAGGAAATTTATTTTTACAGGGTCTTCTTGGGCTTGTGCCTCTCATAATTTCTCTTCTTATTAATTGTGCAAAAATGGTTTTAAATCTGGCCAAAAGGGCCTTTAATCTGTAAATTAGCACTGTAAATTTGCAAATATTCTCTAAGGTGTAAGGGTTTATTTATTTTTTGTGCATAGTTTTGGATTTGTTCTGGTTTTTTGCAGGTTTGCAGGGGGATTCTCATAAATTTTTTTTTCTAGATCTGAGCCAGATCTAACCCCCAGAGGGTAAGATCTGGCCTCAGGATCAGTTTGGCTTCCAGATCTGAGAATTATTTTGCTGTTAGAGTGTGAATCTCAGACGCATCTCAATCATATTTTGAAGATCTGAGCTATACTGACAAAATTTTAATTGCTGGGTAAAGAAATTTTTATTTATATACGCTGGTTGTGCCTGAATAAATCTGCTGCTGTTGCCCTCTCATTCCTTTCTCTCCTCTGCTGGCAAAGTACGCGGCCCTTTGCTCCTCTCTGCAGTCATTCCTTGCCCTTGCTGTCTGTATGCTCTTTTCCTCATTTCATCCGTATGCTGCCTTCTTTATTTCTGCTGTCCGTCCTCTTTCCCTACGGCTGCATATCCATCCGTACGCCGCTGTATGGCCGACATCACTTGGCCAAACGCTGATCCCTTTCCCTGTGGTTATACTATCAACGACGTCCCCTCATCCTCGTTGGCCTCTTAGCTCATCGATCCATCCATCTAGTTTCCGTTTGTACGGACGTCCCTCACCTACAGATAGAAACAAACGAAAGCAGATAGAAGAAAAAAATTAGTACGACAAATCAAAATTTTCCCAGATTTTATGATTTTTGAATTTTAGTTTGTTATAGTTTTAGTTTTAAAATTTTATTTTTTTTAGTTTAAGTTTTAGATTTTGATCTTAGTGTTAGTTTAGTCGTAGTTTTTTTAGCTTTAGTTTAGAATTTAGTTTTTTTAATTTTATTCTTTTTATAGTTTAAATATATATATATATATATATATATATATATATATTTTTTTTTTTTTTTTTCCCTTTTAGCTTTAGCTTTAGTTTTAGATTTTAGATTAATTTTAGAAAAAAAAAAAGGAAAAAAGGGACCTAATTTTT
Organism: Pinus albicaulis; assembly: GCA_034641835.2. Lineage (NCBI taxonomy): Eukaryota > Viridiplantae > Streptophyta > Pinopsida > Pinales > Pinaceae > Pinus > Pinus albicaulis. The sequence goes on along the minus strand of CM076584.1, from coordinate 626,013,674 downwards.
TTAAAATTTTCAACTTTGGAAAATTCTCAAAAAAAATTTCCATAGTCAAAGGTAAGCTTTAATTTTCTATCTAAAGTTTGACTATAGGTTTCTGGATTGGAATTACTTGGAATATCATTTAATTTCAGAATTATTGGAAATATCTGGCATTAAAATTTGATGGTCACCTCATGATAATATTTTTTGTTTCAAATTTAAATCGAGGGTTCAAAGTATTTTTATGCATAGCTGTGGTCGATGATCGTTAAATTATCTATAATTGTGGTTTTAAGTTACTTGAAATTGGTTTTTTTTGGGAAATATTTCAAGTGACGATAAATTGCATGTCTTTATCGAACATTGTTAATGCATGATTGTGAAGGTGTTTTATCGGATATCATTGTGGTAAATTTATTTTTCATAGCAGCAGTTATATATCAATTACTTGGCTTTAATTTCATAACGGGATATTTTGACTCCACAAGGCACTGGTTTTAAAGTCTCAAATATAATTGGATCTATAAAATCTCATTAATCTTAACAAGTATTTGGTCTTTTAGCTGTCTCTCCTAAATTGGTTGATTTTCAACCAGTTTTTTTCCTTCATTTTTTTTTTGGGTCTACCTCCCTTAGCTTGCAAGGAGACAACTTAGATAAAGAGATTGGAGATCAGGGTGACAGCCCCCGATCTAAGCCGTTGTCGCGGTGCCTAGACATTTTGTGCGACAACAGGCCCAATGGATTCATAATTCCATTACCCCACGTAATACATTTGGGGTAAACTTGCCACATTGTTTTGGCAGCGCCATCTTGTTGAATGCCAACAGACACACTAGAAGCATCTGAATTGGAAACAGTATTCAGAGCATTATTGGCTTCTTTAGGAGGAAATTAAATCCATGACGCCCTATTGGTGGGAAGGCATGGCCAGTGGGGACCAGCCAGATGAAAGGACAACCAGTAATTGCTTTTGCAGTTCTGTGTAAATGCATAGGGTTTCTACAAGTATGCAAGTCTGCTCTTTGAATGGTGCTAGTGAATAAAGTCCAATTTTGATCCATAGTCAGGGGCCAGGGCTAATTTGCCTCTTGCTTAGTACCTCCACTTGGAAAACTGAGCACTCATGTTGTGAGTGCATTGCACAATCCAACAGCAAGGGGATCTACTTCCTAATTTGTCTCTACTTTAATCTAGGATAATATACATGCCAATATATAACCGAAAGACAGCTGGTGCAATGGCAGAGATAAAGTGCAGGAATCATCCCTTCTCCACCTAGTGTACATTCTTGTGAATGACCAGTGCTACAGTAAAGAAACAGATCACAGCCCAGTCTTCTGATTAAATGGACAAATGACTGTCATGTGTATCACTTTGCATAATTTTTAACTCTCGTACAGTCATAATATACTTGCATGACATAATCATATTCTCTTAGTGCAACCAGAAGTGTTTTTTTGCTTTTTCAGAAAGCAAGATGGAGTCAACATGCATGCAAATTGAACATATAATTATAGTTTGTACCAAGGAAATTGGGGTCCACCAATGCTGTGTTGGTTCATTGGCGAGGATGATAGCTTGTAGCGAAATCAACAGGGGTTCCAATATAGGGAAGGGCAGGTCCCCCTACTCTCAGCAGTGCAGTTGGGGTCAGGTGCATATCCTGGATAATTTTGGCAGAATAGATGCTCTTCCATTTTGTCACTTAAAAGAAAAAAAGGAAACTGGGAGCTCTGGGATTGGCTATTCCCTTTGAATCAGCATGATTTTTTGTACCTAAACTTTACGTTTGTCTGCACAGTGTATAACTTGAACTGGGATATTGCCCTAATGGACTTGGGTTCCAATCATTTATTGGAATTGAATAATTGATTGAGTTCATAATCTGGGGACTGTACTAGCTGCGGTTGAATTGAAAACCTTGCCAAGGTTGAGTTGGAAATCTGAACTTTTGGTTTGTCTGTGCAATGTGTTGAAGCAATGATTTCCTTGAACTGGTGTATTGCCCAGGTTGAATTGAAATACCAAAATTACTTTGTTCATAATTTCACATGTGATTCTGATTCAGTGTAATCTTTTTCTTTCTTGTGACCCAATCACTGCACTAGGATCATTTCTATGACCACTTAATATTCACTTTTGACTTTCCTTGTGTGGTAATCTGTTTGTGTGATCTTGAATTTTCTTCCGTTGTGAAACTCTATCATGTACGCGTAGTTTCCAGGACTGAAGAGTGTCAGAGTATTTTGAAGTGTAGTAAATTATGCCATATTCATAGATATTGATTATAGAGCAACGAACTCTAAATACATCAGAATGCTAATTTGCAATATTCAAATAGCGCTGGTATATTCTATAACTCTATCCCGGTTACTATGTAGTGAATTTCTAATGCCAGAGTCACGATGCCAATGCTTTCTGCTTTGTAACCCAGGCGAACAGGAGCGCAAGTGTAATAAATGAGGAAAATTTTCAAATTTAAAAACTCTTTCCAGGGTTACGTAAGAGTCATGAATATATCCAGTGAACATCTTGGCATTGCTCTCGTATAATGTATGTTAGCACTACAGTGTGCCTCTTTATATTATGTCGAATGCTTGATTTGATATGCACTCAATCTTTTATGTCTGTTGAATGTTCATATGTGCTGTATTTTGTTTGTAATGAATGTAGCTATAGTTCACATCTGCAATGTTTCTGAATTCCTTAATTGTTGCACTGGGCCAAAACAATGTTTGCACAGGAGCCAATCCTTAGATCATAAGTGCATATTATGTTGTGTGTATATAATCTCATTCTTCAATCATCATAGTTGAGAGTCGAGACTGTAATTTAAGTTTACAGTGTATATTTGTAAATATTTTCAAATGTACCATAAGCTGAGGTAGAATGGTGATGGGATTTGATACATTATAATTTATCTTTTCTTGGATCTATGGGAGAGCAGGTAGGAGTGACACCAGAAGGAGTTGAGTTGCCTAGAGCTGCAGTAGACCAAGACATGCAAATGAAAATCCAAGATGTACCAGAGGAATATCGACCCCATATTCCTGTTAGTGCTGATCTCAAATGGAGATACATGTGGAGAGTTGGCCCTCGACCATTGGAGACGCGTTTTAAGGTCTGATATGGGATGTCATCTTTATTTTGGTGTTCAGTCTTTGTTTCCTTGTTTAGCAAATATGCCTAGACTTTATTACTGAATCATGTTCTCTTCATGGTCTCCTATATTCTCCTTCATTTCCAGGAGTTAAACTCTGATCCTGTGGTGCCAGAAGGGTTCCCAGAGTGGGCAGATACTATGGATGGATGGGGTTCTATGATGATATCTACTGTCGAGGTGATCTAGATCAATGTGGAAAAAGTCGAAGTCAGGATTAAATCGGCAAGGGTCCAAAAGTTGAAAAACTCGACAAAGTCGGGAGTTTTTTGAAAAAGTCGGCAAAACTAAAAAAATACAAAAATATTCATTTCTAGAAGAAATCCTGATTTTTTCAAAAGAAAAATAAAAAATTATTAAAGAAACTACCTCACGATTTTTTGGAAAAAGTCCGCAAAAAGTCGAGACTTCGAGGATAAAATCGCGACTTTTTCAGGGATGAAAAAGTTGGCAAAAAAAGTCAGTCAGGGAAAAATTCGGGATTTTTTCAAAAAGTCGGGACTTTTTGCCGACTTTTTCCACACTTCTAGATATATGATTTCTTATTTATTCTCATAGTAGTTGTCTTTTCTGTTAATTTTTTAAAACATTTTGTTACATTATTACTACTCCCCTTTCCAGTATATTTACTCAGTTATCTGGGTAGGTTGTGGCAGAGATGGCAGGTATTGGGTTTGGGCTTTCAAAAGATTCATTTACTTCAATGATGCAACAGGTACTTAAATTCTTCCAGGACATATCCCAGTTTAACTTTTCAAGTTATTGGACCTCTATTTAGTATTAATCTGCAATAATTTTGGGCATTATTACTGCCTATTGTTTCCCTTCAATTTTCTTGCTGATGATGGCAGGGACCTCACTTGCTCGCTCCTACAGGGAGTGATCTTTCAAGGCATGGAAAAGAAGGGATTGTATTTGCAGGATATCATTATGATCTTAACTTTCTGACTATCCATGGTCGCAGTAGATTCCCTGGACTCTACATTTGGTTGAGAAATGGTCAAAAAGTTGAAGTCCGTGTCCCCATTGGCTGCCTGTTTATCCAAGCTGGCAAACAGGTAGTAGGATTTAACATTTCACTATTTACAAATATATCAATTTGAGGCTTATTGAGAATCTGGATTACCGGGCTAACATATTGATTTGGTCTGCATTTGCTGCAAAGCAGCTTGAGTGGCTTACAGGGGGTGATTGCCGGTCTGGAATGCATGAAGTTGTTGTCACTAAAAGAACTCTTGCAGCTATTGTAGCGGCAAGACAGGCTGGAAAGAGCTTATGGAGGGTTTCTTCCACTGTGAGTGCAGTGAAAAGCATTATTAAGTCGTTACTTTAGCTATTAAAACCATTGGAGAATGTGATCTTTATATTTCAGATAAACTAGTAATGAACTGAATTCACCAGTCTTACAAGTGCATTGCATTTATACAACTAATTCAAGCCAGACTCTATGGATTTCCATTTTCATAGCTACATGTGAATTGACTGCCAGTTGTATACTATGTTTTCGTCACTGCAAAGTTCCAGTAAATTCTCTGTTTGTAAGCATGCATCCTTGCTAGGGGTGATAAGAATTATGATTCAGAATTGACTATGAAATTCAACCCATTCTCCATTTTGTAAATTAATTTCTGTGAAATTTTTAACAAAGATTTATATATTGCAATATAGTTAACTAATTAGTAAATTTATTTGTCTTTAATTGCAGGTTTTTGGACACATTGCTTCTGATGCAATCTTACAGCCACTTGGCCACTTTGCAAAGTCACCTCTTGCACAAAACTATCCTCCCATATGTGCTAGGGATTTTGTGGAGCTAGAAATTGCAGCCATCAATTTGAAGGGGAAGCAAGATGGCGTCTTAAATCTAGAAAACGGGAACTGTGAGCAACAAACAGTGGGATAACATTATACCAGGAGTGTCGGTCAATGGTTCTTTGTAACTAGAAGAAAACCAGAATAGCCTCTGAAGATTATAATTGGTCTCTACAGTGTGAAATTTCGGTTCTATTTGTATTCTGTTCTACTTTGCTGCAATTAAGAATCAAGTACACGGGTTCAGCTTACAGTCATTGTGTGTAAATATTCTGATACATTTGGTACGTTTGAGTCTTGGACGGCATGACTCATTTCTCAAGCACAAAATGTGTAAACCAGAGAACTGTAAACGCCAATGATGTGCTCATCTAAAGGGTTCCAATATGTAGCCTTCGTAGTTTTACTGGTGAAACCTTGAGAATTGAAAAATCTGTGTAATGCCTTTAACTACCGTTTAATCCAATCAACCAACAAAAGCCTCTTGGCCAAACTTAGTAAATACTAAAATAGTGATTAGGCAGATAATGTATCCAAAAAAAAATCCATGTTCGAAAAGACTCAAGTATGCTGGTGTTAATAAAATGGTAAGTAGGATATTTTTTCTTAACCATGGTGAATTGATAATTCATTGGAGTAATCTGGGCCAGATCAAACATTTTGGTTGCCACTATAACACAAGTATATCTAATAGCCTTCAAGTCAAATATGCCAATAACTTATGACTTAGCAAGTGAGATGTCCCAATCACACTGGAGTGGACTCTATTCCAGAGGAAGCCAGACATGTCTCTTTGAAATGGGCCAAACATGCCCCTTGGAAATGAACCGGGTAGGTACAGTGCTCCCAACCAGACAACCACTACAGATAAAATGATTAGTATATTTAAGTGGGATGAAATGTCTAAGATATACCACAACAACAGCACGATTTTAATGATTTTTTTTTAGACAGGGAACAACAACTTCCCCGGGTATATGTAACAGCCCATAAGTCACATATACCAGAAACTCAGGGCTTTTGCAAGGACAGAGGCGTCCAGCATTGGGAGCGTCTATCCTTCTAGCTTGGTCATGACTGGCAATAGACAACCCTACATCCCGCTGGTTTTGAACTTGTGACCTCTCGAGAGAAATCACAAGTTCTTAACCATTGAGCCCAAAGTAGTATAGAGTGAAGGACAATGCCATTATTTATATCCCATTTTTGACTGATAAAATTTACAAAAATTTTGCAGTAATTCATAAACAGCCGTTGTTTCACAATCGTTGCCATTTTTGTTTCAAAGCATTAATGAAAGTATTAAAGTCGGACAAAGAAATGAAATGCGAAATTTCTTACCTTTCCCTTGTACTTGAGGATTCCATCTTCATTCACAACCTCAGCATGTCCTGCAAGAGAGTTCTGTGTTATTGCTAAGGTTCTGAAAGTCACTTTGTCACATATTAAAACAACCTCAGGGAACTATCCCTTACATGTAACTTTCCAATCTTTTTCTGGCTACTGCCCATATTATAACCTTGAGCTGCCTGTGCAAAGCGTCCAAGCCAAGATCAACATGTTCGCCCGCTATAAGCATGGAGTTTGAGCTCCACGAGCTTTATTATAATTTTTTTTTATTGCATGGACAACTTTTTCTTTCTTGTGGTTCCATTGTAATTCAAAACAGTTTTGTCTTATATCCATCTGTGTAGGTTACTATGTTTATAACACATGACAATATTATACTTTTCATAAACATGGTTCCATTGTAGTTCAAAACAGTTTGTCTTGTATCCATCTGTGTAGGGTACTATCTTTATAACACAAATGACAATATCATACTTTTCATAAAGATCAATATGTCTTTAAATATGTAGGTTTACTGATGAAATATGATATTGAACTGTTGACAGTGTTTTATTTTATAAAGATAAACATAGAGTGATTTTAGTGAATTTCTTTTTAAATGAAATTTACCATAATGATCATGGGATGGTAAATATGGAAAGTAATGATATCATTCATCATTGTCATAATACTGAATATATAAATAATAATAAAAATTGACAAGAATGAAGGATGAAGCAAGGTCCATCTTTGAAGGTGTAATAATAATTTGATTGTTTTTTAATTTAATTGGAGATGTCATTATTATTATTATTATTATTATTATGCAATTTTAAGGTCACTGCCAAGCTAGACACCAAATTGGTGTATGAGACCCTCTTGTTTGTGGGACAAGAGACCCACCTCCGCGCAGTGATTTGACTGCTAAGTCTATGAAGGCATACATACTCTACCCCCATCTAGTTTCAAACCTGTGACCTTTTAAGAGGAAACACATGTTCTTAACCATTAGGCCCACTCAATACTGAATATGTAAATAATAATAACAATTGACAAGAATGAAGGATGACTCAAGGTCCATCTTTGAAGGTATATTAATAATTTGATTTTGTCTTTTTAGTTAATTGGAGATTGGAGATGAGAGATTTTGAAAATTTCATTTCTTATGTTAATGTAATTTCATTAAATTTAAAAGTGAAATAATTTAAATGCATTTTCGTTTTAGTTAGGAGTGAAATAATCTCAATGAAAGTTAAACTTGTAATTTGAAGTGCATTTCATTAGATTTAAAAGTGAAATAATAAATGCATTTTTCGCTTAAGTTAGGAGTGAAATAATCTCAATGAAAAGTTAAACTTGTAAGAAACTCAATTTTAAAAGAAAATATCTTATTTGATTTTTATTTTGAACCATTTTTATTTGGAATTTTACCATATATTTTAGTCCAAAACACACCTTATAGGGTTGCCTTTTTAGTGTTAATAGATGCTTTTAAGAAATTTCAGGCTTGAAATAGTTAAAGTCTTTATAATGTGTTCTTAATGATAAATACAATATGTTAATCCTACATATACATTTTTTAAAGTTGATTTGGTTTCTTATTTGTTGAAGTTGTAATTATCAAAGAGCAAACATTAAAGAATAAATTAATTTTATTTTAAATCATTAACCTTTCATAATGATAAAAAATTATTATAAATTGATGTATATCAAAATAATTAAAAGAACAAGGAAATGATGACAACTTATAACACTTTAAGGTACTACACAATTCAATCTAGAGAAAATATTGATATGAAAGTAAATAATAATAATAATAAAATATTTATATTAAAAAAGTACAAGTTAGTTTAAAATTTAAATTTATGCTTCCTCAAATCTGAGTGTTAGCGAGATCATTGACAAGACCTCCTAGCCCAACATGCGACATATCAACACTTGGCACGAGTATTTTGCCAAATGGCATTCACGAGCCATAAACTCCAATGTAAGTATTCTTTGGCCCCGTACCCTCCTCTCTAGTCTATCAATTTTGACAATAAAATTTCAAGAGCCATGGTCTCCTGGTAGTCTCTTCCCCTGGTGTTTTTTCTCAAGGCTCCCTCTGACCCCATCGAGTCTTGCTTTACATCGCTTGACTGCTATCATCCAACCATGAATCGCGACAAACACAGGGAATGACACCCAAGCAGAGGCAAGGGTCGTGGACGTCCCTCCACCACCTTCGATGAGGCCTCTGTTGTTGCTCTTTTTGACTATGGAATTTCAATTCAAATAAGGAGAAAGTTGCTTGCTTTGGAGGAGACTTGCAGAGGTCGTCCCACGCTCTGGGCCCTCCGTAACCTCCTTTCTCGCTAACTCAAGAAGAGGGAGCAAGAGAAATCACAGGTTGTCAAATGGATAAAAGAGCTCTCTGCCTTCCACAACCACCCATCCTCCTCCCTCAAACGCCTAGCCAGGGATCTTAGGATATATTTTCACCCCAACATCCCTCCCCCCTCCTCTCCTGCTTTGTCCCCCTCGCATTCCCCTCCAGTTGGCTTGTCTTCTTCGCCCATCCTCGGAGCTTCAATGGCCCCTCCCTCATCGTTGCATATCCCCTCCCCTCTAGCTATTGACGCTCCCCACACTTCATCTCCCTGTCCCAGTTGCTATGGATGTTACATACTGGAAGAAATCCCAATGGACTCCAGCGACGTGCACGATCACGGCAACACTCAAGTTCTGGGAGACTCTAGCATGGCTTCAATGTAGCTCTAGTGCAGTAAGTGCTAACCTCTCAGGCACCATGGCACGCCACAGGTTGGTAAACTTCATCTTGGTTGAGTTCACCAACAACTGTCACAATGTCGTTATTTTAGTTTGGTCTATGGGCACTTGGTTCAGAGCCACGAGGCTCACAGTCTCAATTTTTGTTCCTTATCAACATTGCTCCTTAGGCCAGCGACATGGTGCCGCTAGGCTTTTTGCTTTCAATTTTGATTACTGTCAACATGATTTTAATAGTAAACTGCTTCAAAAACTTGGACTTCGGTTTCCCCTTCTAAGGCAAATGTTTTTTGGGTTTTCTCTTTGGTTTCCTCGCATAGAGGTAGAGGTTGCTCTCAAGGTTGTAAATTATGTATTTTTTCCATGTTAATACAATGTAGAAATGCTTGCTTACAAAAAAAAAAAAAAATTGTTTTTGAGTCACAATTAGAAATAGAAAAGATTGTTAAATTTATCCCATGCCAATAATAATAACAACAAAGGTTTACTTTTGATTATGATTTGTTACTTAAGAAATGTAATGAATATGAATATTTATTAATATATGAGTTATTAATGAGATTAGAAAATAATTATTTTTATTAGTTTTCGATGAACAAAAATATTAGACACCATTCATAATTGATTGTATTCAAAGGTCCACTACATTATAGAGGGAAGATATGTCATGTGACATTAATTAAAAAAAAATCAAAGCCAATACAACAATATTTATCAAGGCATTATAGCTCATGCCGCTAGTCACTAGTGGGGATTTGAACTAAAAGACAAGAGCCATTTTGACTAACCACTCGAGATAACCCCAATTGACATGTATGTCTATATCCATATGAATAAAAAATAAATAAGTACATATGTTGATGACAACATTTGAAAAACAAACCAACATAAATTCATTTTAAATGTTGATCTCTCAAGCATTGAAATGGATCAATTTTAATACACACTTAATTAAATGATAAAAAAATTCACATTTAAATTTTTGATTCTTTTGAGTCCTTGATAAATCTATAGGAATAAGATAGATCTATGTTGGTTCTTGTTAATCAAGGTTGTCAATGATGTCAATATGGAATTAGCTGAGATGGAAAATATTCTTGTGATGTCAATGAACCTCATGCAATTCCTAGGTGCTAAGGATGTCATTAATGAAGATGCTAAGGTTGCTCTAACCTTATGAAGATGTCAAGCTATTAATGATGCCATTATGAAGATGTCAAGCCACAAATAAAGAAGTCCTAAGTATACATTGACCATAATTCCCTAGTAATGAAAGAACTAACCGTAAAGATGTCAATTGCCAATTATGTGCCTAATATACAAGCCCTCATGTGAAGACACCCTAAACTGTCCTAGACACTTAACTTGATGATGACATGAATGATGGTACACTTGATGATGACTTGAATTGATGAATGCTGCATATACATGATAGACTTGATGACAAATGAGGACATAGAAAAAGACATGACAAGTAGACACCTCCATTAAAGCCCATTCTCTCCCAAACACCTTATATATGCAATACCACCTTAAAGAGGATTTTCCCCTCTTTCTAACAAGCCCTCACTTGCCCTCAAACTCCTAGTACTTGAAGAGAAAATGAATTTTGAAGATTGAGAAATAATTTTTTTTATAAGCCGAGCTACACTCACAGTTTAATGTTGGCCTCCCTCCATGAGACGTGACTGTTCAAAGCCTCCAATGACTGTAAATATAAAACTGAACTCTTCATTTTTATCACCACAGTTCGGTTTCTCTGAGATTTTCGATAAGTAAACATAGATCTTAGCTCGGATTGAAGGCTCAATCATCTTAGTGAGGAACATAAGAGAAAAACAAAGAAAACGGGTGAAGTTCAAATCTCAGGAGGTCGAGAGACAGTTTGGGTTAAATCTGTGACTAACACAGACTTCATATCTTAGACTTGTAGCTCGGAACTGTAGTCCAAATCATAGTCTTCAGATTAGTTCAAACCTGTGTTGTGATAGATAACTCGGACCTGGGGCAGTGGACATAAAGCTCAGTTTAAAGAACTCAAATCCCTCACTAGAGCTCAAATATTGTAGTAGCATTGAATTTCAGGCACAAACAAGTGTAAGTACAGTCATTAACCGAACCTGTGATCACCCTCAGACTGCAGAACAATGATCATTTTTTTCTGGACAACAATCAAAGCTTGAAGCCACAGAATATCCTCATAAACTGAAATTCGGACTTGTGTTAAAGGTTGGAATTGTGACCTGTGATCTCTGTTCTAGTGACCTTTGATAAGGATAAGGAATGCAGTGATAAAACCTCGGACCAGTGACCCTGTTTCAGATTGCAGTCTAGCCTTTAAAGCTCGGTCCTGTGGAATTTAGCCTATAAACAAATAGGACTTACCTTTGTGGCAATATCATTGTGATAACACATTTGTGGAGGACTAGAAACACAACCGAGGAAATATTTGTGGTGACACAACTGTGGAGTGATCACTTAACTGAGGAATATCATCATTTCAGTGATTAGTGTTCTTTGTGGACAACTAGTGGAGGGTTGTACAAGTTAAGAATGTGAACACCAAATATGAATTTACAATTTTATAGGAAAAATGAACACCAAACCATATAATTATTTGATGCAAGTGAGTTTGATAAATGTATCTAAAAAACTAATGAATTTCAAAATAAATCCATCCAATAATATTCTATATAATTTTTTATTAACATACCATGATCATGATTTTGTTATTATATGTACACATTTTGTTTAGAGCTATGGCATCACATACTTAAGGTTTAACTTTGCATATTTATGTATTTGTTTCCCATGCATGACTCGGTTCATCCTTGTACCTTGGCCTTTACTAATGGTCACATATATGTTATACTATAATTTATGTTGTAGGTTATGACTTTGCCCTCTTCCTAAGTTATAAACTTAAATGATTGACTATCCGACTTGGATATGCTTTAGAGAGTTGGGGTTTATATGGTGAATTAGCAGAGATATGGGATAGGTATTTGATCAATTTATATCTAGTTGTATTTGGGGGATTCAAAAGCTATTACCAAGGTAAATGAAAAGTCTGCCTTCGATCCTCCAATACTCATAAATTGGATGAACAAAATTAGAGTGTTGATTGGAAATTTCAATGGGGTGACTATTTCTTATATATACAGGGAATAGAATAGTATTGTTGATGCTCTCTCAAAGATGAGACATACATATCAGTTGTGGGAGAGCAACTTCTCCACATATGGTAATGACAAACTTAAAAGGATTGGAAATATCCTATTTACTTGATCTAAAAGATTACATGTTTAGATAAAGTTATACACTTTTAATATGTAGTTTTTAATATATATATATATTTAGATTTCTACTGAACACATTTTAAAATATGGAATTGTGATTTCATTTATATTATAGTGAAGACACTAAACATGGTGAAAATTTAAATAGTATAGTCCTATGTAAGCAATTATTTTTTTCTTTCCCGATGAAACACTTAAATGATTCACTGACACGTTTCAAGGTTGAATTTGTCACTGATAAAAACACCTAAGATTAGTAAAGTTATGTGATTATAGTCTATTACTCGAGTTATTCAATTTTACTCAAGTCCTACATTATGATTTTCCCCTCTCCTTTAAGTTATACCACTTAAGTAATTGACCTGACATGTTCCAAGATTCAACTAGTGATAAAGTACTTAAAATTAGTAAAGTTACGTAAGTGATAATACTCTATTACTTGAGCTATACAATTTTACTCAAGCCATTATTACATATGATAAACAAATTATTTCAGTATGAGAAGTGCATTCGTAAATTATTATATTCAAGTTATGTTCTTAAAATATTATTTTAAAAAGGTTGATTTAATCTTCTAATACATTTTTTAGTTCCATTGTTATAATTGTTGTTAATCTATATTGTATTTTTATTTATTTTTAATTATTGAATTAATCAATTTTACCCAAAATCTCCGATCGGGGTGTGAGCTGGCAGGATTATATATGCAGTTGATTGATGTTTTTAATCTCGAGGAGCCTCCTCGCCACCCTCCACATGCACAAAGCACATGGATAAATGACTCTTTGCACGCAAGGAGTTAATGCTAGTCTTGAAGGTGGCAGATTCATAAGGGTAAGGGAGATAACAAGTGCATTTCACGGTTGTTTTGGTAAGTTTCTTGTTTGTGATTGTTGTTTCCCTCAGCTTTGGTCCGCGCTGCTCAGTGGCTTGGAGGAGTTTTAGTCGGCGAGTATCCTCTGATCATGGGTTCAGTCTCGGTTGCCTCACGCTCTAGTTCACAGGTATGTTTACAGTCCCTGCATCAGTGTCCCTATGGTTCATTCTATCTGTCTGTTGGTCTTCAGGCTAAATAGTTGTCATGCTACTTGGTTGTTGAGAAAGGCGGCATATGTGGATTTCTCTGTGGATGATACATAATTGGAGACGATTTCTTTCATATATTGTCTTCCTGTGTCTGTGATGTTTGGCATTTTATTGTCTCGTATGGGTTTATATTGGATGTGGTTCTCTCGCCACTTCTGGATATATGGTTTTCTTTACTCCTGCCTTAGTGGCCTCTTTTTGTGTATGTGGGTCAATGGTTATGCCCCGTATCCTTTGAGGTTATGGCATGAGGATGGTTCAGTCTACATTTTCATCCTCAGGCTCCTGAGGATGAATTGGATGTATATTGGGTTTAAGGGGTTTCTTTCTTTCCAGCTGTATGTTTGCATCAGGAAATTGATTTGGGTGATTGAATTGGCGATGCCAGGGGTTTCTTTCTTTCAGTTTCTGACCTCTTATATGTTTCCATTGGCAAGTCCTCGACTCTGTCGCGGCCCCCAGAAGCTTGGTGCTTCTGGGCTTGATCTCCCCTCGGGGTCACTTATGGGGTCTCTGTTAGTCTTTCAAAGCTATTGCATGTATTGGATTATGGCCTCCTCAGCCTCCAGTAAGGGAAAAGCCGCCCAAAGATCATGTGGTAGAGGTAAAAGATCTGTGGAGTCCCCTGTGGCTAGCCAACACAATTCCTCTGGGGGCAGAGCTCGGGGTCACAAATCGATGTCTAACATCATCGATGACATGGCCATAGCGTACCATGAGGGTACCTCAGCCCAGGTCCGCCAACTAATTGAGGAATGGGAAGAACTTAACAAGAAATATGGAATTATGGATATTGATTCGAAGGACTAGCAAGTATTAGTGCCCGATCCCGGTCATACCCGTGGTAGGACAACCCAGTTCAAACAAACAATCCACCTGTATTGGTTGATGAAGAGCCTTCTGGCCAAAGCCTTAGAACATATTCTGGTTGGCGTGGTCGTGATCACTTATGGGTTTCCAGATTATAGCAAGGAATTTCAGAAAATTCAGTTTCAGTTGCAAAAGTAGAATGAGTGCCTCAGCTGTATTGAGCAACACATTCAATGTATTGTGCAAACCGAGCTCCCTAGCTCTAGCGCGAAGGATCTTGCTCTTGTCGAGTCTGCGCAAGATGAATAGCTTGGTGTCTATCCCTCTGGTTTGTCTCTTATTGTATGCAACAATATTATAATTTCCAGTATGTTTCTAGTTATGTTTACATTTATTTAGAGTCTAGGAAGTACAAGGACAATCAAACTTACTTGGCATGGATGATTAGACTTATCATATTATATTTCTGGATAGCGTATCATGTTGTTAGGTGGCTAATAGATCTGGTTTCCCTCTGGGAATATTGAGGCCACCTAACCATATGGATATGAATGTAACTTGCCCTTTTTTGTTGATTAATGAAAGTGAAAGGTCCTACCATGTTTACAAAAAAAAATCAATTTTACCCAAAATTATTATTACTTAGGATAAATAATTATAGTATAAAAAGTGTATTTCTAAATTATTACAATCAACTTATATGTATAAAATATTATTTAAAGAAAGTTAATTTAATGTTTTAATGCAGTTTTTAATTTAATTGCTATAGTTTGGCTCAAAGTATAGTTTTTATTCTTGGCAATTTTTTGGTAGTTTTTTGGGTATTGAACTTCTTGGGTCTTTTTGAGGTTGCAAACAATGTCTTTTTAATGTGGCAGGGGCCTAGGTGATAGCCATATGCTCTTGCCTGGGCCCAGTTGGAATGTGTACTTCTTAGCTAGACCTTTCCAATAGGCTCCCGAGTGTGCCAAACATAGATCATATGCAAAAGTTATGGCCCTCGGAAGTTGATGTACCAATCCCATCGAGGTCACAAATCTTTTGGTCTTCCATCTCCCGAGGTTAGGTTTTTGGATGTTTAAGGTTTCCTCATTGTTGATTTATGTTGAAAATGACCTTTTGGCCTCATTGTAATGCGCTCTAGCGAATGCGCGTAGCTATCACATCTCTTCTCATAGATAAGCTACCAAAATTTAAGCAAGTTTGTTTCATTCTACATTTTTACAGTTTCAACACATTCCATTTATTAATAGAATTTAAATTTAACTACATATCTATTTTTTTGCTATAAATCTATATTTCATTTCCCCCCTTCATAAATACATATCAACTATATCAGAGATGTCTGCTTGGACCTTAGAACTGTCTCTCAGAGATGATGTGATGGACGACGAATGATATCCATAAAGCACCATAAATGGGGACATTTTTGTTGCAGTATGGAATGAAGTGTTATACCACCATTCTGCTAGAAGTAACCACTTGACCCATTGCGTTTTTTTATCGGATACAAAGCAATGAAAATATCCTTCCAAACATTTTCTCACTATCTATGAGCTATGAGCTAATTGAGTACCAAGACAAGAAAATAATTTTGTCCAAACATTTCCAGTGAAAATGGGATTTTTTTCCCTTACAATAGTCTTTGGATTTCCATGTAACTTTTGAATTGTTTTCACAAATTCAATAGCGACTGTACTAGCATTGAAAGGATGAGATAGTGCAAAAAAGTGTGCATACTTGCTAAGTCTATCAACTACCACCATGATAACAATCTTTCCTTCAGACTTCGGTAAACATGTGATAAAATCCATTGAGACTTCCTCTCAACGCTGACTTGGAATGGATAATAGTTGTAAAAGACCTGGGGTTTTAATTGCCTCAAATTTATTTTGCTGGAAAACCAAACATTCAAAAGAAAACTTCTGATTATCATATTTAAGGCCATCCCCAAAAAATTCCTTCTCGACCTTCCTGAGTGCCCTTCTATAGGAGAGGTGTATAATTCCAAAATAACTTTTTGTATAAGTTTGTAATTATTACATAGATATAAGAGATCTTTGTACCACAGTGAATCACTTTTCCAAATAAAAGTATCAAATGCACTAGGATCTTGCTGCAACTTTTGAGTGGGTGACGAAACCTCTTTGCCATTCCTTCATTCATCCCTTGCTTCATTTATCCAATCAGGTATAATAGAAATGACACAGAGCAATTCCTCCACATCCTCATTCTTTCTTGAGAGTGCATATGCAACAACATTTTTCTTCCCTTTCTTGTAGATGATTTCAAAGTAATAACCCAACATATTTGTGACCCATTTTTGCTGCTCTTCTGAAGATATTTTTTGTTCCAAGAAGTATTTAAGACTACCATGATCTATTTTTACCTTGAAGTGTCTTCCAATTAGGTAAGGGCACCATTTCTTTAGGACATGTAGGAATTCTAAAATTTCCTTCTCATATATGGGTTTGCGTAAATGATTTCCCTTGATTGGATGACTTTCAAAGGCAATGGGTCTATAACAACCCTGGTCAAAAATCCATGTAATAAAAGTTAATAAAGGAAAAAATAATAGCCATGGTCACAAGACACATATTCCAAGCTGAATATTTTCAAAAACATCCTAGTGTGGGTGTTCATTTGGTTTATTATGGCTATGGAAATTGGCAAAGAATTTGGAAAGACAAAGTGGCATTTATCGGCATTTATTTATGAAAATAATGGAAATTAGGAGAAAAGGAAGGTGAAAGGTCACAGTTTTCATGTGAGGAGGAAAATGAAGGAAAATAATGAAAAATTGAAGAAAAATAGAGGCCGCATTAATAAAAAGGGTTATGAGGATCAGTACACAAACTTTTGTCAGTCAATTTTGGAGCTCTCATTCTATTCACTCTCTCATACTCTTGGATACTTAGAGTTTTCTTGGAGATCTCTTGAAGATGTGTGGCATACTTGGGATTTGGAGTAAGAAGGCAAAGGAAAAGCAGGAACACGATAGAGGACATCGGGATCAACAAGTATAACGAGTTTTTCTTGCAGGTACCGAGTTGCATGTATGATTTCCTTACTAGTTTTGACATGCATGGCATATGCATGTGGTTTCTTGGTTATGATCTGTCATTGTCGTGGAGGATTGTCTGGATTGACAACGATTTTTCCTAGCCTTTCCATTTCCTGGATAACCATGGTGCCGTGGGAGCCTTTCCATTTCCTGGATAACCATGGTGCCGTGGGAGCCTTTCCCTTTTGTTTTCGGGTTGGTTCTCATGTTCCTTTGGCTGTGGGTTGAGTTATTAGTTCCCGGAGCCTTGGTTGGAAAAATGCTTTGGAGCCTTGTAACAGATTGGGTTGAGTTACTAGTCCTGGAGCCTTGGTTGGACAAACGCTCTGAATCCCTTGGTGGGTTGAGTTACTAGTCCTGGAGCCTTGGTTGGAAAAATGCTATGGATCCAGACAACAACTGTGGTTGAGTTACTACTCCTGGAGCCTTAGTTGGAACAAATGCTCTGTAGCCCTGGAAATCTTGGGTAGAGACTAATCTGGTGATGGATAGTAATGTTCGACCGTGATGTGGAAACATTGGTTGATGGTTGAGATGGTTTGGCCTTTGGAAGCCCTAGTTTGGTTTTGTTGGATTTGTTTCATGAGATCCCACATTCATGCTTGAAATATGGCACGACGGTGATTGGATAAAGAGAGATTTGGTTCAGCCAATCTACGGTTAGGTGGAACGTGGAAGTCCCAAACTTGGTTGGCCTTTGTATTCATTATTAATAGCTTCTTCTACTTGGTATTCTATGGGTGGTTTATATGTGGTTTATATGGTTGTTATATCCTTGATATTTATGTTGGTTATATGCTGGTTATGAGTGAGTTTTATGGCAGTGATAATGTATGGATCTCATCATGTTTTGGTTAATAACTGAATGTACAATTAATATATGGCTTAATATATGGTAATGTAGTTATTGTGATGAGGAATCGATGCTTCTTAGTGATTCTCAGATAAGTATGAGACCCCTATGCTAAGATATGTTGTTTAAACCTATATAATGCATATTTGTGACATGTTGGATGAAATTCCTGTCATGGCTAGTAGGGGTCCAATCAAGTCCTTGTTCAAGTATTTGCATTTGTATCATTGTTTCGATATTATTTTTCATTTCTGGAAGTTTCATAGAGTTCTAGGCAGTGGCCTGAGTCCTGGCCCTAAAAAAGTGGCACAAAATCCGGAGTCGTTGGCATAGAAAGACCTCTCATTCTAGTTCCCTATGTGGACGATCTCTTCCTGACAGGTGCTGACCCTCTCATTCATCAGTGTAAGAGGGAGCTAGCTTCCGAGTTTGAGATGAAAGACCTAGGACTAATGCATTACTTCCTAGGCTTGGAGGTTTGGCAAAGGCCAGGCGAGATTTTCCTTTCTCAAGGAAAATATGTCGTGAAGCTGCTGGAGAGATTTGGTATGGTGGACTGTAAGTCTGTGTCGACACCGATGGAACTCAACTTTAAGAAGTTTTGTGGAAACGCTGCTGGGCCCAAGCTGGGAAATCCCACCGAGTATCGACAACTCGTGGGGGGCCTGATGTTCTTAGTGAACTCGCATCTGGACGTATGTTTTGCAGTGAACACTTTGAGTCAACATATGGTTGATCCTCATCACATTCACTGGATTGGTGCCAAGAATCTATTGAGATATATTCGGGGCACAATCAACCATGGGCTGAGATACACTGCCGGGAGTTTGAGACTCCATGGATATACTGATGTCGATTGGGCTGGCAATGTGGTGGATCGCAAGAGCACATTTGGATGTTGCTTCACTTTGGGTTCTGCTTCGATACCTTAGATGAGTAGAAAGCAGAAGTCGGTGCCTTTGAGCACCGCTGAGGCCGAATACATTGCAGCGAGTATGGCTTGTTGTGAAGTTTTTTGGTTGCGAAAGATCTTCAGTGAGCTGTTCGGACATGTGCTAGATACCACCGTTATCCTTTGTGATAACCAGAGTGGGATTTGTCTTTCTAAGAATCCTATGTTCCACGATTGATCCAAGCATATTGATATAAGGTACCACTTTATCCGAGATATGGTACAACGAGGCGCCGTAAGGCTCGATCACATTGGGACTGATGAGCAGGTCACGAATATTAAAATTCTTAACATTCTGTGAGAAGCTTGGAATCGTGGAAAGACCCTATTCTGAGGGTCCTTCTTGAGTTGGACTATGAGCTCTGGGAGCTCCAGGGGGCTTGGGGATAACTTCTTGGAGCTATAAGCACACATGGGGCTAGGCTTGCCGAACCTTGTTGTGCTTCTGCCCCACCGTTATGATATTGAGTTGGTTCACCTCTCTTTGAGCTATGCCCCGCACGCATCCTACCCATGGAGTTTCAGACTCATGGGAAGTACCTCCCATTTGGCCAATGAGGTGGGAAATGTGGATAGAGACCAATAGCAAGATCAATGGACGCATCAGAGATTGTCGTACTCTCTATTTCTAGGATGGCACGTGTCCAACACCTTGATCTGGGATCAAGTCTGATGAGGTTCTTACCTCTAAACTGACTTCGGGTCAGTAAACTAACTTCGGGTTAGTATGAGACTCTTTTTGAGTTCGAGAGAGGTTTTAACCTCTAAGATGACTTTGGGTTAGCAGAGCGTGATGTCTTTGTGACTCACCCTTTTTTTTTCTATTTGCAAAGAAGAGCCAGGAAAGCAAGTCACGACAGGATGACACACGATGATATATGATAGTACACGATGGTACTGATCGCTGAATGGCACAGGTGGGTAGATGGAGTTCTCCCTAGTTGAGAGGGAGTGTTAATTTTGGGCTACTAGGTCCAAACTCCATGTTGCATTGCTCATATGATGATGATTATATTTTTGTTGGATTCCTCTTTCGGAGAGGTGCAAGATTGATCCAAGGATCATCTTGTTTGGATGAGTAGAACATATATTTTGATTTTATTTTCCACACATGTGCAAGGTCGGGCATATTTGTAATGTAGGTTCACAAGCCTAATAGATGTGTCACACACCCTCACTGACTAATATAAATTGGAGAAACTTGGAGATCATTTTCTCATCAACTCATCACACATTCTCTCTTGTGATCTGATTGGTTTGATCAGCCTTTGGAGGCCTCTCTCTCTCACACGTGTGGAGCTACAATTGGGAAAATATGCGAATTGTTTTAGGGCTAATTGCTGGTGCGTTCACTAGCGTTGAATGTGGTCAAACCTTGGTGTTTTAACCTCCAAATTGTGCAGAAATTCTGATCTTGTGAGGCCATATTTGAGGGCACAAAGATCAAATAAAAAGGAGCCTATTGACCGAATCTCTAAACTGCGGCGTTGAATTTCTGCGTTGGCTTTCCGTTGACCAACGTTGAATTTTGAGGAGCTATCTTTAAGAGGTGTGTGTGACACTTGGAGGGTTGGCTGATCTGATGTTGAGAAAGACTTTGTTGGCTGGTGCATCCTGTTGACCACCGTAATGCACACTATCCTATATTCTTGCTGGACAAGAAGAATTGTAAAATTTGATCTATATTATTGGCTTGTTTTCTATTGATCTATTATTATGTTGTATCAACATCTAACTTTCATGTTTATGTGATTGCTAAATTAAATCGGGCCTAAGAAAGATTGAATTAAAATTGCATTAAGCATAGAACATACCATGGTTATCTAAAATTAACAACCATGTCTTCATGCCCAGGGCTACCCTTGAGGAGGCTTGGCATTTCTCTTTTAATGTTTCATAGGCTTCCAGAAGGTTCTTGACACTAAGAGAGGCCTTGTGGCATTGGCATTTTCGAGACCCTTTTCACTGCCATAGTGAGACTGTATGAGTCAATCATTGGTTGACTTCGCATAACACACGATCATTCTTACTTCATCCAAAGTACTATTGGGGTTAAGCAAGGGTGACCCTTCTTGCTGTCTCTTTTTGGGATCTATCAATGAGTTGGGGTCCTCCTTTTGTGAGCATATTTAGGGTGATGATTGGTGTCTTCTATAATATGCTTTGATATCTTTGCTCCTTTTTGTTGATGATTTGATTCTTTTGGTCTCCTTTGTTAGAGAGCTTGTAGAGACAAATTAATGTCATATCCAACGTTTGTGACCTTTGACAATTGATAATCAACTAGGTGTAGGAATTTACAAGGTAAGTTCCTTAGATCAAACACCAAAGGTCGCCGCTGACAAATAGATCATGGACCAGTACACCAGTGTTTGTTGTGGTTAAAACCCTCAAAGAGGGAAACAGTCCTTGACCTGAGCCAACGCGGCCACTTTAGGTAATTTATTAATATAAAGAAAGAAAATTTACATATGCTTCTCTCATAAATGGTCGCTAGAAAAATGACCCTCCATGCTCTTTAAATAGAGATCATGGACCAACCGAGTGTTAAGCCACAAAACAAGTATCGGTAATACCAAGGAGAGAATGAAACGTCAGATCACTACATATTGTGACTGTCGGATTATAAGTTACACAAGTACATAGTAAAGAAACACACTTTACCTAACTCTACGCTAGACCAAGTTATACTTAACTTTTTCCTATGTGTCGGAATACCCTAACATCCCCCCTTAAGAACAACTTGGGATAGGATTGAAGGATTTACAAAGGTGATACAATAGGAGAAGGAAGGAGGCATTAGAGCCTATCCCTCCTTAATGATAACTTTCCTGAACTCCAAGCATAGATCAAAGTTTGGTAAACTTTGCTTCTGTGAGAGCCTTTGTAAAGATATCAACAACTTGATCATTGGTTGAACAATACTGCACTTCAAGAACATGATCATGAATGAGCTTTTTGATGAAGTGTATGTGTAGCTAAATGTGTTTCATGCGCTGATGCTGAACTGGATCTTTGCATAGCTAAATGACACTATTATTATCACACCAAAGTGTAGTTGGATGTTGCTGATGAAGACCAAACTCGGACAGGATCTGACGAAGCCACATGGCTTCCTTGCTGGTTTCAACAGCACCACGATACTCTGCTTCTGTCGAAGAAAGATAGATGTCACTTTGTTTCTTACAAGACCATGTAATGGGTCCTGACCCAAGAGTGAATACATAACCTGTAGTAGACTTTCGATGATCAGGATCACCAGCCCAATCAGAATCAGTGAAACCAATCAACAATGGAGATGCTCCTACACTGTTATGAATCCCAAATTGAACTGTACCTTGAATATATCGAAGTATTATTTTAATTGATTTCCAGTGACTTTCATGAGGTTTGTGCATAAATCGAGCAGCAAGACCAACGACAAAGGAAAGGTCAGGACATGTATGGGTTAGATACATAAGTTTTCCAACAAGTTGACGGTATAAGGTAGCATCAACTTCAGGGGAAGTACAAGTGACTGAAAGCTTGAATCCAGACTAAAAGGGAGAAGGGGCTCGCTTACAGTCTCCCATGTGAAAGCAGCGTAGAAGATCACAACCATACTTGGACTGAGAAAGGGTAATACCTTCTTTGGATTGCAAGACTTGAAGACCAAGGAAATAATGCAAGTGACCTAAGTCTATCATTTCAAACTTCTTTTTGAGGCTAGACTTCACATGTTTTATATGGTTGGGATCACTACCAGTAAGGATAAGATCATCAACATAAAGAACAAGGATGATTAAGGACTTCCCCACTTTCTTGGTGTAGACAGTGTTGTCATCTAGACAAGCCATGATCTAAGAGAAAGCTATCCAATTTGGCATACCAAGTCCGAGGGGCTTGTTTGAGACCATAGAGAGACTTCCTAAGGTGACAAACAAGGCTAGAGTCGTTTTGGATAAAGCCAGGGGGTTGTTCCATGTAGATTTCTTCATGCAAGTCCCCATGTAAGAAGGCGTATTTAACATCCATTTGATTGACTTCCCATTTAAAGGAGGCAGCAAGGGAAATAACAAGGCAGATAGAATTCATTTTGGCAACAGGGGAGAAGGTTTCAGTATAGTCAATGCCTTCAACTTGTGAAAATCCTTTAGCAACAAGACGAGCTTTATGTTTATCCACTTTTCCATCTGGTCCAAACTTTTTTCTGTAAACCCATTTGCATCTAACAAGTTTTCTTCCCTTTGGAAGAGGAACAAAATCCCAAGTATCGTTTTCTAATAAGGAACGATATTCTTCATTCATAGCTGGATCCCAATCTGGATGACTCGAAGCTTCTTCAAAGGTGTCTGGATCAGGATTTTTTCGAACTTGAGCCAATAAGGAAGAGGCTTTGTCGAACTAAGAACATGTATGACGTTGATGGGCAGGGTCACTTGCAAGAGAACCTGCTGCATCCCGAGTAGAGCGGACCCATTTTGGAAACTGTGGAGCTGAAGGAAGATCCTAAGGAGGTGGAGGAGGATTGTCATCCTCGTTGTCATCATCCGAACTAAAAGGAATGCTGTAAAAAGTAGAAGAGATAGAGAGAGGTGGCACATATGCCGAATCAGGCTAGCAGGCCAAAGGTGGCACACCCGCCGAAATAGGCTCGCATGTCAATATATTTTCATCAAATTTTACATCTCTTATAATGATTACATTTTGGATTTGGGTTGAAGAAGTCTATATCCTTTGACATCTTCAAAATATCCAACAAAAATGCATTTTTCACTCTTAGGTTCTAAGGCTTTATGTTTCTCATCTGGAATATGGGCCCAAGCTTCACTTCCAAAAACACGAAAGTGACTTACATCTGGTTTGATTGAGCTCCAAGCTTATTCTGGAGTGATATTCCTTAAAACCTTAGTAGGAGTGCGATTTACTATGTAATTTGCACATTTAATTGTTTCTGCCCAAAAATTATGACTAAGTCCTTTAGATTGAAGCATACAATTAGCCATTTCTTTTAGAGTGCGATTATTACTTTCATCTACACCATTTTGTTGTGGAGTATACGAAACAATATGTTGCAATTGAATGCCACGCTCAGTGAAAAAGTTGATAAATTTGTTGTTAACATATTCTCCTCCATTGTTAGATCTTAACTTAAGAATTTGATGTCCAGATTGTTTCTCAATAAAGGCCTTAAAGGCCAAGAACATGTTAAAAACTTCACTCTTGAGTTTTAAGAAGTACACCCAAGTGCGTCTGGAAAAATCATCAATGAAAGTTAAGAAGTATTTGTAGCCAGAGAAAGAAACAACTAGAAGTGGACCACATAAATCACTGTGCACCTAAGTCACTTGACACGGGGACACGAGAAATGGACACACGGATTCGAGTGTCGGATTCGGACACGGTGACCCCTTGGAACAGGACACATTATATATTATTTTATTAAAATATATATATACATTTATTTATTTATTTTTACTTTTTTGTTCCACAGAAAAAATTATAACTTCCATTATATGTAATTAAAGTTACATGTTGTATATGCAATTTTAGCATATTCATATAAGCTTGGTAGCTGCAATGATAAAAAAAAAAACTATACATTCTGTAAAATAGTCCATGAGTGATAGATATGGTTATATAGGTAGCTCAAAACAACAACAATAAATATGTACATAATAGCCCATAGTAAAAATACTGTGCATAAATAACCAAAATAAGCCAGAAGAAGTTGTTCCATTATTGCTCTTTGTTCACCCAGCCCTTTGATATGGCTCAAAGGGTCGGTGGAAATACTGATAATAGATGTGATTGTTTTGCTCCTTTATCTCCCATTGGTCTCTCAATAGGTGCGCGACCTTCTTGGATAGGAGATCGGAAACCACATTCCTTTCGCTGTAAATATGTTGACATGAGATGAGATCAAAATGTGTTTTGAGTTGTAGGACTTCATCCAAAATTCTCTGTAGTGTGTGTGCGTGACATGCAGAGTGCAGGTTGAACCAATCAATGATAATTTTGGAGTCTCTGAAAATCTATAGATTGATGCAATTTTTTGAGATGGCAAATTGTAGAAGAGCAAGGAGACAGGATAGTTCTGCATAATTATTCGTGCCACGGCCGAGACAAACCTTGACTTTTTAGTAGTGTTGAACCGATAGGTGAAGAAGGAAGCCTCCCCCACATCCATCCAACTGTGCTGATCCATCAAAATATGCCAAAGGGTAGGAGTGATCAATGATCTCATGAGTGATTATCCGGGGGGCAGGTGGTGGAGGGTCATCCGGGATCAAATGATAGATAGAGATGATATGAACAACATAGGTGATCCAGTTGGGTGGGGTGTTTTGGAAGATGGCTCGGTTGCGAACAATCCAAATACCCCAACAGACAAATGAGGGGAGGTTTCCGGCATTGTGGGAGTTAGATGAAAGCCACCAAGTATCCCAGGCTATAGGAACAGTCGGTCCCTCCCATCTAAGGTGGAGGTTGAGGGAGGATAGGATAAGGCCCCATAGATCATGCGTGGCTGGAAAAGAGAGGAAAATTTGCTCAGTGTCCTCTATAGCCGAGGCACAAAGTGCACATCTGTTGGGCCCAATGTGTGAACGCAATTGTAGATTAGCCCCAGTGGGAATTTTCTCGGTCAGAATGCACCACATAAGAAGTCTGGCTTTAGCAGGGCACTTAAGCTTCCAAAGGGTGAGCCACCAAGAGTGCAGGATCAATGGCCGATGGGGACTGAAGATGTGTAGATAACCATATTTTGGGGAGTATATGCCATGCTTGGAGATTATCCAGATAATTTCATCTTCTCTGTCAGTGATTCTAACATGTGTTTTAGATAATGCATTTAGTGGAGAGTCCAGGCCTCCTCCCATTGAGGATGTAAGTGAAGTTCGTGATGATTCAACCATCCCTGGGAGAAGATGGTGGTGTGATCCCTATCCGCAATTTGATGAAGAGTGAAAACACCAGCTTGATTGAGAGAGTGAATGAGAGCAGGTGGGAGGACATGGGTGTTTCCACACCCCGACCATGGATCACAACGAATACGAACCTTCGTGCCAGATCCCACTTTCCAAGCCAGTCCATTACTGATGTGAACAATGGAACCCAGAATGGCCCTCCAGATAGTGGATATGTTTGATCTATGACCAGGTATACGTCGGATCCAATATAGTGGGCAACGAGGGTGTATATACTTTTGGGTGACAACCCTGGTCCATAGATTGTTCTTGGTAAGGATCTGCCACCCGAGCTTTGCTGCAAGTGCCTGTGCAAATGTGGGGAGGTCTTTAATGCCCTATCCACCCCATCTCTTTGGAAGGGCAATGAGTGTCCATTTGGTCCATGTGAAAGTGTGACCTTCTTTTGCCTCATTCTAGAGAAATATTTGGCAAATCTTCTGTATCCTGTAAAGTATGCCTTTAGGAATCCAGGTAAGGAACATCCAATAGACCGAAATGGCCTCCAAAATAGACTTGATGAGAACAAGCCTTCTAGCCCGGGAAAGCCATCAATGGCACCAAATATTCAGTCTCTTTTCAATCTTTGTAATCAACCAAGTCCAGTCAGCAGTTTTGTAATTGATAGGCTTTAGATGGAAACCTAAGTATTTCAGACCCGCTTCAAATCTAGAGAGATTGAATGGGAACAGCTACTATGTAAAGAATATTTCATATGGAGAGTAACCATGACAAGTGATGGTGGATTTGTTGTTATTGCAGGACATGCCAGTAGCTTTACAAAATAGTAGAAGAAATGTATTCACCACAGTAGAGTCACCAATGGACCCATTCAGGAATATGATGATGTCGTCTACAAATAACAGATGGGTAAGTATACAATCATCAATGATCTTTATGCCTCTCAGTTTGCCCCAGTCCCTTTCTTCAATAAGGCATCTGCTGAGTCCTTCCATGATCCGAAGGAAAAATAAAGAGGACAGCGGACAACCCTGATGAAGGCCTCTTTCCGCATTAAAAAAAAATCTGTGGCAACACCATTGATGAGGACACTGTATGAGACAATGGTGATGCAACACATGATCCAATTGATCACCTAGATAGGAAAGCCAAGATGAGTGAGGAGCATGCGAATGTAGAGCCAACTAGCCTGACCAAATGCTTTTTCAAGGTCTATTTTAAGGATCATTCCTTTGATTTTCTTGGTATGCATGGAATGTAGACCTTCCTGAGCAATCCCAATGGCTTCATGGATTTGTCTATTCTCCAAAAAAGCAAATTGTTCAGGGGAGATGAAATTAGATAAAATAGGTTTAAGCCAGTTAGCTATGATTTTTTCCATAATATTGTAGATGCAGTTACACAAGGATATGGGGCGGAAATCTTTGAAAGAGGAGGGGTGATCAGATTTGGGGATGAGGGAAATGAAGGTAGAATTGAAATCTTCGTAAATGCACCCAGATAACCTAGTCTCCTCCACCACCTCCAGAAGATCTTGTTCCAACAATTAAACAAATGCCAGATAAAATTCCACAGACCATCCGTCAAGTCTAGGACTTTAGTCCTTCTTGAACCATTTGAGGACGAATTCCAGTTCCCCCAATGTAACTGGTTTGAATAGCTCCTCAGCAGAATGTTGATCCACAAATCTGGGTAAGAGTGTGGGGACCTTGATGATCTCAGCCAAAGAGGAGTGCTGTGGTGCCTTGTAGATATTTTTAAAATGAGTGATACTCTTTTGTGCAAGTTGTTCAAAAGTAGAAGCAGAGGTGCTATCATCATTCTCAAGCTCCCAAATAGTGTTAATGGCCTTCCTACCCCTGGAAAATTGGTGGAAAAACTTGGAGTTTTCGTCCCCCGCTTTGATCCATATGGCTCGACTTTTAAGCCTCCAGGCTTCGTCTCTGTCCTGCAGGATTTTAAGTCGGTCTTTTTCCAGCTTAATGAGATGATCTTTAGCAGAGTCAAATATAAATCCACCATTGTTAGGGTTCCCAAGGCCTTCGATTTCCTATTCAATGTGGGAGTATCAAACAATATCTTTTTATTCTTTACCCATGTGATGCTCTGTCTTTTGATGGAATGGAGTCTATGCGTGAAGAGGGATGAGGCCGAGTGTTCATTGGGAAGCTATGCTAGCCTCCAATTCTTTTTGACCATATCTATAAAACCCTTATCCCAAAGCCATACCGAGCAAAACTTGTATGGAGAGGCCGGTTTGCTGAAGGCACCTGTAAGTTCAAGGTAGATGGGAGAATGGTCAAATATGCCCCCCGAGCCAACCCACTGTCTGAAAGAGCCCAGTTGCTATATGAGTTCCTCCTTGATGAGGAATCTATCAAGTCTGCGGGCGACCATGGCATTTCTAGTACAACGATTGCGCCATGTGGGAGAGGGAGAGGCCAATAAAGGATCCACTAACTGATGTAGAGCAAGCTGATGCCGGAAGTAATCGGAGAGTGGATCCGACTATGCATTAGAACCCCAAGATTCCGCAAGCCCAAGAGAGAAGTTCAGATCATCGGCAAGGATTATGTTCTCAGCACGAAGCAAAGAGGATTGCAGAAGAGTAGACCAAAATTGTTGACGGTGTTGACAGGGACCGTAAACATTAATAATCCTGAATTTCATACCAAGGGCCTTCGAGATGACATCCACAACTAGTGTCCCATCCCGACCCCAGCAATTGAGAAGCTTAATGGTCTGGGGATTAATGCCAAGAGCAATGCCACCCAATCGTCCATTTGCATCCAGCGCGTGAAAGGTCCAGGAGGGAAATAGGGTAGAAAGGGTAAGGATGGATGAATCAGAGGAAGCAAGGGTTTCCTATAGAAGAGTAATGTCCACAGGGACAGATTCAAAAAGGCGCCGAAAGGCAAGGCGCTTGGCTGGACTAGCCAACGCTCTGCAATTAAAGGAGAGGCACTTCATCGGGAAACCAAGTTGGGATGTGTCTTGTTCTAAGAACCCCTTCGATGGAGAGTTGCTTGCCAGTGGCAACATCAATTCCGGCTTGGAGAATGGCCTTCGAGATACTGGAATGTCGGCCTCTAGGGAGCTTGGTTTGGGTAGAGGGAAGGTCGAGGGAAGGGCCCAGACGAGCAGGTGCAGTGGATTGGGGATGATGGTTGTAGGGATGGGAGGAGGAGTCTGCCCCTAATAAGGGTGTGGAGGATGGGATGGGGAGCGAGGAGGACGGGGAAAGGGTGAGGGGAGGGGGGGGGGAGAGGGAGGGGAATAATGGTCGGGGGAGTAGGGGAGAAAACCAGAGGGGATGAGATAAGGGGACAGGTGATCGATGAAACATGAATGCCGACATGTGAGGATGCAGTGCATAAATGCGATGCAAAAGAAGATAGATGATATGTAAAAGAGAGAGGAGGGAGAGAAGGAGTACCAGAACTCGAAGAGTACCCAGTGGAAGCAGCAGTTGTCATGGAGCGAGTGACCCTATTTGTATCACAAGCAACATCCTGAGAAGCAGTCCCCAAGTGAGCAGTCACTGGAGTCGAGAGGAAGCCCATCAACTGAGTCTGTCTATGTAGGGAGACAAAGATCGGGTCCAGAGGTTGGTATCCAACAGATGAATGTGCACCGGATGCAGGGAAAATCAAGGGGCAATCCTTATAAACGTGTCCCACCTTGTGACGTCGCTGGAAACGAAAAGGAACGCCTTTATAATCAAGTATCTAAATCTGAATGGTATTGTGCCATTGAATTTTAAAAGACTCTAATACTCCCCTGGTATCCAGATGAGCAAGTATGCTGGCAAAAGCCATCTTGCCCGAATCATGTATGTGCGGTCATGGTCCAGGTAAGTCTCCAACATATTTCCAATGTTGGTAAAAATATGTTCGGTCCATAGGTGTAGAGGGAGACCTGGTAATCGAACCCAAACAGGACCGGCCCCCAATTGTTCCCGATCCGAGTCAAATAGGGGGCTCCATCTCTCCAGTAGCACAGGAGCCATCTCAATATGCCAGTACTGTGATAGGACCCATTCAGTGGGATCCTTGGTAGTGAAAGGGAGTGCAAATCGACCTTTGGTGAGGGTGTGGATTGAGGGAAGTTCAAGTAGCAAGCCACCCCAAATTTCCATGATCCATTGTCCAAGTCTCTTGGCACCATAGTTGCGGCCATGAACACAACCAACCAATACTTTTTCCACCATGCCTAGAACATCTGCCATCTGTATACCTTCCCCGAGCGTGAAAAGACTGCCTCGGTTGCAGGCCTTGACACACTTCGTGCACGGGGGGGGGGGGGAGAGGGAGTCGTAGCGGATGAGGGAGGGCGGCTATGTTCGAGGGAGATGATATGGAAGCGACCCGAGGGTTGGTGAGGGGTGGGTTGCGAGGATCTAGGGTTAGGGGATGTGAGCGGAGGTGGTTGGGGAGAAGTCAGAGGAGGAGGGTTAGAGGTGAGGTTATGAGGTGCAGATGAAGCGGGAGAGGGGGTCGGGATGGAGGGCCAAGGATGCGAAAATGATGGAGCCGCAATCGATAGGGGAAATGTCTACGAGAGGAAGGATAGGGAGGCAGGGGAAAACAGACAGAGGTATGGGGAGGTGATGAGGTCGAGGTCAACCACAGAGAAAATGGTAGGAGAGTTAGATGAGAGGTTGGGTACCGCGAAAGAGTTGAGGCCAGAGAAGGTGCGGTCGGGAGCGGATGTAGTGAAAGAGGGCCCAGGTTCAACAGATAGATTAAATGAAAGAGATGCCGGGTGGGTAACATGCACACCAAAAGATAAACATTTGGAAAACGTCCAGATGTCCTCAGAGGTGTAGGGGTCCGCAGTGTAATCAACAAGCTCCTCGTCGTGAACCCCTGCCATTGTTAGCTCCCAAAAAACCGTTATGCGATATTGGCTAACCGTCAGTGGAGGGTCGATGTGGCGGAAGGTGAGGAACCGTCATAGAGGTCGGTGTTGTCAGCGAGGAACGGGGTCAGGCAGACTGTAACCGCAAAGAACCAGTCAGGTGCTGTCGGTGAGGAACGGGGTCAAGGCACTGCCGCAAAAGAACTGTGCAGAAGTCCACGTAGTTGGGGTTTCCTGAGGTCACGGATCGAGTCACAGCCTCCGGGACCACAAACTCGCCATTGCTTGCTCCTCTCCAAAACTAGTCCATCAGGATTCATAATATATATATATATATATATATATATATATATATATATATATATTAAAAATTAGATATTTCTTACACAAATTCATACAAATTCATTGATTCAAACATAGATCTTCATCTAGATGTAAGTTTTACAAAGATTTAAGATACATGATACGTTGATACATCATACAATCATACATATTATAAAGTAATAGACATATTCATCAATGATCCAATAAGAGAAAGACAAGATACTGTAGTTTTCTCATTAAGTCATCAAAATCAAATTGTGTTACATAAGTACTAGCCTCTAGGCTCTAGGTAGTACACTGCCAATGGCAAATAGAAGTAGAAAATACAAAACAACTACAAGCCTCAATGAGTCAATGCAGTGCCGTAGTAGGTAGCTCATGACTCATGAGTCATCAATCCTCATCATCATAATCAACATCATTGTTCTCATCCTGATCATCATGCTCACCACTGCTCTACTCTGCTGCATCCTCCTCCTCTGTATCCAATGTCATCTCTGCATCTGCTGGTGTGGAGGATGACCCCTCTACTTAATTGCCATCATCAAATGTGACAGGCTCTAGCACCGGCTCATTGGATCCAAGTTGGCCAATGCCAACTCAACACTACTGTCTAGACCCATATCATCAGGAAAGACATCCCACATCTTTGTCTTTCCCTTCAACCAATCCTCCCTCTGCCTGTAGATGAGACGAAGGTTGGTGTGCACATACACCATTGTCTCTGCCTTGGACTGCTCAAGCCTGCTCTTCTTCACACTATACAAATTCCCATATGTGCTCCAATTCCTCTCACAACAAGAGGATGAAGTCACCTGAGAGAGGAGCCTCATGGCTAACTGCTGTAGAGGAGGGCTTGCTGCCCCATGAGTTGCCCACCAAGAATGGGGCTTCTTAGCCCCCCTGTCTCGAATCAAATCATAGCCTCCAAATCGCCCCCTGCCAGTGGAAAAATCTGCAAAGGCATCCTCCACCTTATCAAGGGATGCCCTATCCTGAAAAATCCTCCTCAATGCATCTTTCCTCCCCTGTGAGATTTCAGCATCCATGTGAGGAGGGAATCTGCGGGAAGGTCCACCATTCAGCCACTCATGGCTGTAGTATTTTGGGTTCAAGGAGTGAGCCAAACAATGTAAAGGTGTGCAATTCTTGTCCCATTTGCTGACAAGAATATCCTGTATGCTGGTGAAGAAGGCCTCTGGTGATGTCTCATACTCTGGGCACTGACTCTGTAAAACAATGGTCCTCACAGACTCAATCATGGAATCCCATCCCTCATAAACCTCTCCTAGGATGGGTTGGTCTGTATCTGCAAATCGAAGCAAGGAAATGATAGGGTCCATGATCTGAATAAGTAGATCTACCTTCTCCCACCAGACATCATCCAACACTGTGTCCTTCACTTTCTTTGAGGCTGTTTGATCCGTCTTTCTCCAAAAAGACCAAAATTCTGAAATAACCATGGCCCCAAGAGTGGTTTTGACCTCCCTCAACCTCTTCAACATGATGAATGAAGAGGCAAATCGTGTATCCGCAATCTTCAACAATGATAGATTGGTGTACTCCTTGTAGATATGTACGAAGTTGGTTTTGGTTTTGTACGAAGTTGCAGATATGTCGTGCATCCTCAATAATGCTTCCAATCCAAAGCACATCAGAGGCAATAGATTTCAGTGCTAAGTTCAATGAATGGACAATGCAAGGTGTCCAAAATATTTGTGGATATTTTGCTTCGACAATCATGCTAGCAACCTTGCAAACAAGTGCATTTTCTATAATGATTTGCACACAAGAGTCGACACCTACATCTTCAATAATTTTAATAAATAACTCACCCATATATTGTGCATCCTTGTAATGTCCAAGTGCATCCACTTATTTCAAGAAAAATGGACCATTCAAGGATGACACCATGAAGTTGATGAGTGGGTGCCGTGCTGGATCTGTCCATCCATCAGAAACAATGCTAACCCCAGATGTTGGCCATGCTGATTTAATAGGTTCAAGCATTGTCCACCTCTTTCTTTTCCTTTGTCAACAATGTGAATCTAAGCTTCTCTGACCCAGGAGGCACATACCTTGATGGAGCCCCTTGATTTAGAGCTCGACACATCTCAATAAATAGAGGTGACCGTGCAACATTAAAGGATATGAAGTTCTGATAGAAAAAAAATGCAATGGTGAGATCAGGCTCTTCCCTCTTCTCTTTTTGGAAAATCTTGTTCACTGGACCAAGTGTAGTTGCCCTTTTTTTTGCTGCTTGTCCCCCATTAAAACTCTCAAAAGGGAACTTGCTGCTGCTTTTCCTCAAGAATGGAAGGGGGTTATCATTCTTGTTTTTATTTTTATTTTGATGCCACATTTGCC
Organism: Pinus albicaulis; assembly: GCA_034641835.2. NCBI lineage: Eukaryota > Viridiplantae > Streptophyta > Pinopsida > Pinales > Pinaceae > Pinus > Pinus albicaulis. The sequence goes on along the minus strand of CM076584.1, from coordinate 625,980,102 downwards.
CGACCAACAAATGCCTCTTTCTCCATTTCCTTCCTCCTTGCTACTGGCACCTGTGTACAAGCTGAAATGCCACAACTTGGAAAAGCCAACAAATGAGTTTTCACACGGTAATATGTGCTCATGAAATGGTTGTGGCATTACTGCATTTCCATGCAACATTGCCTCCTCCCTTCACCTTGCTGCCTGGCCCTGCCTCTCTTGTCACATATTTCCACAATGGGTATTTGGGGTCTTGAGTTTGTTTTCCCTGAACATTTGAAGCTGCTGTTGCAGCCCCACTTCTAATAGATAGAATACTTGCAGACCTTGATGAAATAGGGACAGGAGGGGCATCTCCAATGGGGACATTCTTCCCATTTTTTTGCCCTTGCCTTGCTGCCCTTGATTGAGCCATGAATACTGTAAAAAAATAAACAAGAATGACCAAATATGTAAAACATATGCACATGCAAACACTAACAACAAACTAAATGCAAAAAAATAGAGAGACAATGCACTTACCGGTTGCTCGAATCTCTTTGAAACCACTCCCTTGCTCCTTGCTAATCTTTGCTCTATGCTCAACTCACACACAAACTTTGGTGAGAAACAATGAGGCAAAACCCTTTTTTATAACCCACCGGACGGACTTTCGCGTTGTTCGTGTCCATCAGAATCGGATTCGATCGTGTCCGTACAAGACACGATTGGGATTCGATGTGTCCTGTACGAGCACGATCTAATTCGGGATTTCGGATTCGAATCTGTACGTGTCGTGTCAGATTCGATGGATTCGGGACACGTGGCCCTATATCCACAAATCCAGTTTCTTAGCTGTGCACAAGCTGCAAAGGGGCTGAAGTGTGCCAAGAGGTACATTTGTCAAAAATATCCTGATGATGTTTTCTGAGTACACAACCGGAACAAACACCATCTCGGCAAGATACCATAGGAAGACTTGTCACCATATAAAGGGCATCAAAAGAGGGGGACTTGGTGGAGAGTGCTCTCTTTGCCTTTCATTTCTACTTTCATGGGGAAGTGATAGAGGTCACCACAACCTACACCGAGAATATCCTAGAGGTTATTCTCTTCCAATATAAGTGTAACCCTCACTTACCATGACAAGAAATTTGAGGCGCCATCCAATTTATTCTCGAAACTTAGGCTAGCTGAGGCCATCTCTGAGATCTAATGCAGAAAATCCTAGATCTGAAAAATTAGTCCTGAAAAAATTAATTAAACCCTTCATCGCCATGTAAATTTTCCAAGCGTAGGTGACTGCTGTTCCAATATTCTCACACTGAATTTATTTAACAACAGAAAATTAAATTCCTGAACACTGCATTAATCACAAAAATAGTTGAAAAACTAACAACAGAAGAAATAAAACATATACATAGGGTTCCTCCTTCAAATCAGCTTTTCATTCATTTGATCAAAGCTTACAAGGTGACTGTGCAGGCTGCTTTGGATCAGCAACTGTATAGTCAAGAAAATCACCTCAAACTGCAGTGTATGACCTGTGAAAAGAGGGTACATCTACAGCAGCACAGCCTGCTCTATTTCTGCCTTTCCTGGACAACAAATCACTCTTTCTCCATTTCAATCACTGAAGCCACTCCAGCAATACACTATGTGGCCAGCTCTGAAGGTGTATGGTCAGATTTGAAGATGTATGGCCTATGCATGAAGAAAAGACAGCTACAGAGGTTGTACGACCGAGAAATAGAAGAGTATAAAACTAGACAGAACACATTTTCGGAATACTCTGATAACACCATAAAAAGTATTTGAAACGGTGGGTTCATTTTAGTAATATTCACTAATATCCAGAAGTTCACCGCATGTTTATCATTGCATCAAAGAGAAACATATATTCACAAAAGGTATTGGATACCAGGCTTAATATTCACTATCAACCCACCCCTCACATTCCAGCCTAAAATCCAACTCAAAATGGTCCAACACCTTGTAGAATTTCCTTGAAATTCTGCAACTGCTCTTTTGAACAATCTGAAAACTAGTTTCTTTTCATTAAGACACAGAATTTCTCTACTTGTTTGCAGCAGAATAGGAACAGAAATAACACAGTCACACAATATCAAAAACACAATTTTTTCTAGGGATCCCAATTGGGAAAAACCCTATGTTGCATGAGTTTCTGGAACGTGGGAATGTTGGGAACTTGGGTACAGGTGTCCGGAATGGCTAGAGGTTTTCCCAAAATTTACAGGAAATGGCTAATCAGTTGCGGTAATATTATATAATAAAAAATTTTAAAATATAAAAATAAAAAAAAAATATTTTTTTAATATATAAATATATTCTCTGGGTGTCTCTCTCCCTGAGTCCCTCCCTTATCCTTATATATATATATATATATATATATATATATATATATATATATATAATGTCAAGTTCATTATCAGTGCTCTGACACATGACCAGTCTTTGAAACGATCTGGCTTAAAATACAAAGGAACAATTTTACATATGTTTCTCTAGTTAAACTTAAGAGAAAAAGCAACTCTAATGTTTAAGCATTGACTGCCACATACAATATGCACACACAATCTTTTGTGATATATATACATAAACATCAAAATAAGTACTCATCAACATGACATCCCAGATATCGCCCTTTCGTTGAGGTGCCACACGCTTCCTTAACCCATCAAGGGATTGCTCCAACTTCTCAATTAAGGATATCACTGTTTAGGATGTCTTTGGCCTTTCTTCCTGCGAAGGTTTCAACATAGGCTTATGCTTTGTGGGCAGTTCAACATATTTCTCTACAGGCTTTGTATTTCCCAACACCAGGGTTGGATCTTTAGAAACAAAGGTTCCATAAGAATTATCTACAACTGTTTGTTTAGTCTAGGACTCATGAAGCATTTTTATGAATTCTGCCTATTATGAATTTATGAAGCTTGCATACAACAGAGACGTAATTATGAATTTGTACTAATTATACTGAACTATGAAGAAACTGTGACAACTTTGTAATTCCCTTTATTGAGCAATTGTCATGATTCACATCCCTAACCCAATCATTGAGCTGTGGGAGTGCAAGAACTCCAAAAAAAAAAAGTCTTCAAAGCTCCCGGAACTAGCCCCAGCTCCCATTGCAGCGCTCTGAAAAGGTAACGTTCCCATACATTTCCAAAGCTCCCGAGAGTGGGGGAACCATTGGAACGGGTTTCCCACCTCTCAGGAACGGTTCCAGTGTAACAGAAGAAAAACCCTTTGCTTGATTGAGAATTTTATTGATAAAAGAATGAGCATCATATCTCTTACAATACAACTTTGTTTCACTAGAAGCCGATCCAGTTTTCTCTGCTTGTCCTAAGCTTGAAACACCCCTTGATCTGCTCCCCTTATTCTTTGTGCACTCCTAGAGCCCTATTTCCTAGCGCATTCCTCCTCAATCTATGTGCATAGGCTGCTCCTATTAACTAGGAATTACCTCCTAATTCCTAGCGCAATTCCCAAGGGAAAATAACTTCTACCAATTATGCACAAATTTCTCTTACACACTCTTCCTCTCACAAGCTCACACACACACACAAACAAACCTATGCTCTCTATTGCCTGGTATCACCAACTCGTGCTAAGAAAACAATGAATACAATTGTGCCTTTTGACCTCCTTGTAATCAATTCAAATAGGATAATTCTGGCAAGTTCTATTTTTGGAACTCAAACTAGTGATTGATGAGTTAACTAACTCATGCAACTCGTCTTGCCTCAATTTAGAACTTGAGGCTCACTCGTTTGTCTTTTCCCAAAAATAATTCGCACTAGAAGACAACAATTGAGCCTTCCACTCCTGCATATCAGTCAAACTGCTTCATGAATTGTTCTAACTTATAGGAATTCACTTTGATTTTTAGGAATTTGTCCTAAATTTTAGGAACTTGTCCTAACTTTTAGGAACTCGTGCATGCTAAGGAAAACTGCTTCTTGGTCACTCTGACTAAGGCACAAGTCAAAGAAGGACGTTTCTCTCTACTATTTTCAACACTCCCTCTTAGCGAGGAAGGTGCTTCTGGAAGAACCTTGTCCACCTGGACCTGTCTCCAACACTACCATTTTCTTCGTTGTTGCAGTTGCACCCTCTGAACTAGAATACTTCCCTGCTTTCCTCTAGAGAACTTGATTTGAAGACTTGTTCTTTCCCACCATGTTCTACGAGTTCATCACTTCAGTCATAAGTGCCATGTATCCTGTGTACCTCTGTGGCTGCTTCCTCTGGTTGGAAGTGATACTGGAAGATCCAACTCGATCCTAATCTCCCATAAACAAATCCTTTGCCCACTTGGCTCGAACTCTCCCCATACTTGGAGTCTTTGAGTGAGTGGTTGTCTTCACTCACCCTGGGCTATGCTTCTCACCATCTCGCTGGTCAGCCTAACTGCCAACTAGCTTAGACTGAAACTGAGATACTGGTTGAGGCAGCAGGCTCCATTTTGAGAGCTCTATCCTGCTCTCGCTCAACCACCACTTCTCTACTTTGAGCTCTCCCTGCCTTGTTGCTCAAGGATGCACCTGTCTGTACCTGCAACTTGTAGAGATTCTTAACCCTCACACCTATCTTCTCTTTACATCCAGAAGCTAAGTGTTGGAGGTATGCCTTACTTCTGTTGAAGATGATATCATATCCATTGTCGTCAGGGATAGCTACCAAAACAAGATTTTGCCTCAATCTTGGAACATAGAGAACATCTCTGAGGTGAAGAGAATTACCTAACTCCCTCTTAAATCTAACAGTACCACCTCCTGTAGTTGCATACTGACCATTATCTCCTAGCTCAATCTGAAACTGCATGTCCGTCTCCTTTAGGTGGCTGAAAGTCTTCTTGTTCCCAGTCACGTGGAAGGATGTTCCTGAATCATCATACCATATACTGCTATTTGTTGAGCTTTCCATGCAAGCAATCAATGAGAAATCTTTCTCGAACTGGGCAAAAAATGCATCTACCTCCGCTGATGCAATTACATGATCCTTACTGGACTCCTTCCGCTTAGGACACTTAGTGGCATAGTGTCCAAACACATGGAAATGGAAGCACTTGATCTTGCTTAGATCCTTCTTCTTGTCCTTCTGACTGGACTCAGCCTCTCCTTGGCCCTTCTTGCCCTCAACCTTGCCTGTCAAGCCAAGGTTCTCCTCTTCCACTGTCATAACTGGTCTCCCTTCTATGGTTCCCCTTCGGATCTCTTCTTGTATGCAGTTAGTCCAAAACCTTTCCCAATTTGGAAAGTTCTTTCTCCCACTAACAACATCCTGGAACCCTTTCCAAGACTTGTGAAGTCCAAGTAAGGCAAAACTCACAAGGTCATGATCAGATACAACCATGCCCACACCACCCATTTCATCTCGTACCTGAGTGACCCTTGACAAATATGTGACGATGGGCTCATCCTTGCTCATCCAGATACTCCTCAGCTTCTCCTTAAGAACAAGCTTCCTGGTATCACTGGTACTTTGATATAGTTTTAAAATGGCATCGAACATCTCATATGCTGTCTTCTTGTCATGGATATGAGGTACTATATGATCTTTGACGCCTTCTAGAATAATCCTCCTTGCCTTGATATCATTTTTATTATGTTGGCCAATTGCTGGGGATCTTGAGGTGGCACTATCTCTTGCTTGATGAATTCTCCCACCCCATTATGTTCCAGTACTATCGTGATCCTCCCTTTTCAAAGGACAAAGTTAGAGGTTCCCTCTAAATAGTGGTTTGCTCTCAATCCTTGGTACACCATCCTGCTTCCCCAAAGAGCTCTCCAACACCTGCCCACTAACAACATTGTAGTCCTTCACAAGAAGCTGCACTTAGGGCTCAAATAATTCTGCTTCTCCCATCAGTCTCGTAGTCCTTCACAAGGACTAAACTTAGGGCTGAATAGACACCTTCTAGCAGCCCTCCAATCTGCTCTTAAGCTGTCAACCAACTGCTTCCCAAACAAACTGTAGAACAGCCCTACACAACCTAGCAATGCATCAATCTTGAAGAACACAAAACATACCTCAACTAGCAGACTTCTTCTGCTCTTCTTAGGTCACGGTTCTGGGCATTCCTTTGAGATTCCTTGGTCCCTGATTAGTGCACTTGAACGCAGTGCACCAGTCCTCCACAACTCAGCCTCTAAACCTCCACAAAAACCTGTGTAACCCTCCTTTTACAAGCCTTCTTCATACACTGTCCTAAAGGAATGTTCCAGCCACCTGTTAGGCCTTCCAGCCCTCCAATACTGAGACTACAGGAGCTCAACTCTCCCTCTCCAAGGCACACAGGAAATCTTGGCCTGATTCGCAGAGAATTACACACAAAAAAAAACACAGAACTGCCCTCAAGCTCAGCCACAAGCTGTCCTCGAACTCAGCCTGTACCAAAACACAGAAAGGCACAATAAAACTCGGCTCCTTCTCACTTGATAAGGCTCCTAGAGGCTGTGACTGCTTCAAAAGTTCTTCTCCTATGATGCTTGCCTCAACTTGTGCTGGTCTTGATTCTGTTCACTGGTCTGTCACCATGTAGAATTTCCTTGAAATTCTGCGACTGCTCTAATGAACAATCTGAAAACTAGTTTCTTTTCATTAAGGCACAGAATTTCTCTACTTGTTTGCAGCAGAATAGGAACAGAAATAACAGTCACACAATATCAAAAACACAATTTTTTCTAGGGAACCCAACTGGGAAAAACCCTCTGCTTGATTGAGAATTTTATTGATAGAAGAATGAGCATCATATATCTTACAACACAACTTTGTTTCACTGGAAACCAATTTGGTTTTCTCTGCTTGTCGTAAGCTTGAAACACCCCTTGCAAGACCCCTGATTTGCTTCCCTTATTCTTTGCACACTCCTGGAGCCCTATTTCCTAGTGCATTCCTCCTCAATCTATGGGCATAGGCTGCCTCTATTAACTAGGAATTACCTCCTAATTCCTAGCGCAATTCCCAAGGGTAAATAGCCTCTACCAATATGTGCACAAGCTTCTCTTGCACACTCTTCCTCTCACAAGCTCACACACACACAAACCTGTGCTCTCTATTGCCTTGTCTCACCAATTGGTGCTCAAAACAATGAATACAATTGTGCCTTTTGATCTCCTTATAATCAATTCAAATAGGCCAACTCTGGAAAGTTCTATTTTTGGAACTCAAACTAGTGATTGAGCTGAGAGGCTCATTCTACAACCCAGTATGAGGGGATGTGTAATTTTTTCCCTCCGTCCGTGCTCCTTTAAAAAATAAAAATGAAAACTATGTTCTAAATAGAAAAATAATGTCGGCTATAATTAAAAAAATGAAGATGTTGTAAAGTAATTAGAAGTTAAAAAAATGTGTGAATCATGTTTAAATCTTATATCTTTCAAATATATTTCAACAAGAGATTTAAATAAACTACTTGAAGTTCTATTTTAACTAATTTATGTTGACATCAACTTCATATATATCTATATATAGAAAAAAACAATTTAAACAATACAAAATACAATTTAAACAATGAAAAATAACACATTATATTTTGCACTTGAAGAAATTTGATCCTTCTTGGCTCATGTTAGATCCGTACTTAAGATGGATCTATGCTGGTTGATAAGTTAACTCATGCAACTCGTCCTGCCTCAATTTAGAACTTGAGGTTCAGTCATTTGTCTTTCCCAAAAATAACTCGCACTAGAAAACCACAACTGAGCCTTCCACTCCTGCATATCAGTCAAACTGCTTCATGAACTGTTCTAACTTATAGGAATTTGCCCTGCTTTTTAGGAATTTGTTTTAAATTTTAGGAACTCGTCCTAACTTTTAGGAACTTATGCATGCTAAGGAAAACTGCTTCTTGGTCTCTTTGACTAAGGCACAAGTCAAAGGACCTTTCTCACTACTATTTTCAACACACCTCTATATATAAATAGCTGTGTCCTTAGGCAGGAAGATTCATCCATGCTGTTGGCTCATTGCTAGTGCAATCAAGGTTATCCACTAGCTGTCTGGCTCATGCATCTCCAGCATCCCGTAGTCTCCCTCCATGTTGTTCGTCAAAACTTGGGATCACGACCTGATATCCTCGACCTGGTTGCTGTGAATCCTGGTTCTCTTTATTCTTGACAGTTGTCCTTTTTCTAGCCAGCACAACCTGGATTCTGCTGTCGGCTGAGCTGATGCAACTGTGTCTCCAGTCAAAACAAAGGGGCCAACACAAGTGTTGGAAAAATTGATATACCGCACTGGTTGGTGTAACATCTTACTCTTAACCCATATGAGGACATACTCTTAAATGGTTTTGGCAGATGGAGCTGAAGGCAGAGTCCCCTCTGTGGGTGATAGTTATAAAATCTCTCAGTTTTGTGGCCAAGCAACTTCTCAGTCAGTTTGGAAATCCTGCCAAGGAAGGGCCAAAACCACATATGTAACCTTGGGAATTCAACATGTGGGAAAATGGAGCTCAATGCTTCTTTGACCCAATGGATTCATAAGTCCATTACCCCACGTAATACAGTTGGGGTAAACTTGCCACGGTGTTTTGGCAGCGCCTTCTTGTTGAATGCCAACAGACACACTAGAAGCATCTGAATTGGAAACAGTATTCAGAGCATTATTGGCTTCTTTAGGAGGAAATTAAATCCATGACGCCCTATTGGTGGGAAGGCATGGCCAGTGGGGACCAGCCAGATGAAAGGACAACCAGTAATTGCTTTTGCAGTTCTGTGTAAATGCGTAGGGTTTCTACTGAAGTATGCAAGTCTGCTCTTTGAATGGTGCTAGTGAATAAAGTCCAATTTTGATCCATAGTCAGGGCTAATTTGCCTCTTGCTTAGTTCCTCAACTTGGAAAACTGAGCACAATCCAACAGCAAGGGGTTCTACTTCCTAATTTGTCTCTACTTTAATCTAGGATAATATACATGCCAATATATAACCGAAATTACATGCATGATAGAATGGACAGCTGGTGCAATGGCAGAGATAAAGTGCAGGAATCATCCCTGCTCCACCCAGTGTACACTCTTGTGAATGACCAGTGCTACAGTAAAGAAACAGATCACAGCCCAGTCTTCTGGTTAAATGGACAAATGACTGTCATGTATATCACTTTGCATAATTTTTAACTCTCGTACAGTCATAATATACTTGCATGACATAATCATATTCTCTTAGTGCAACCAGAAGTGTTTTTTTGCTTTTTCAGAAAGCAAGATGGAGTCAACATGCATGCAAATTGAACATATAATTATTGTTGTACCAAGGAAATTGGGGGCCACCAATGCTGTGTTGGTTCATTGGCGAGGATGATAGCTTGTAGCGAAATCAACAGGGGTTCCAATATAGGGAAGGGCAGTTCCCCCTACTCTCAGCAGTGCAGTTGGGGTCAGGTGCATATCCTGGATAATTTTGGCAGAATAGATGCTCTTCCATCTTGTCACTTAAAAGAAAAAAAGGAAACTGGGAGGTCTGGGATTGGCTATTCCCTTTGAATCAGCATGATTTTTTGTACCTAAACTTTACGTTTGTCTGCACAGTGTATACCTTGAACTGGGATATTGCCCTAGTGGACTTGGGTTCCATTCATTTATTGGAATTGAATAATGATTGAGTTCATAATCTGGGGACTGTACTAGCCGCGGTTGAGTTGAAAACCTTGCCAAGGTTGAGTTGGATTTCTGAACTTTTGGTTTGTCTGTGCAATGTGTTGAAGCAATGATTTCCTTGAACTGGTGTATTGCCCAGGTTGAATTGAAATACCAAAATCACTTTGTTCATAATTTCACATGTGATTCTGATTCAGTGTAATCTTTTTCTTTCATGTGACCCAATCACTGCACTAGGATCATTTCTGTGACCACTTAATATTCACTTTTGACTTTCCTTGTGTGGTAATCTGTTTGTGTGATCTTGAATTTTCTTCTGTTGTGAAAGTCTATCATGTACGTGTAGTTTCCAGGACTGAAGAGTGTCAGAGTATTTTGAAGTGTAGTAAATTATGCCATATTCATAGAAATTGATTATAGAACAACGAACTCTAAATACATCAGAAAGCTAATTTGCAATATTCAAATAGCGCTGGTATATTCTATAACTCTTTCCCGGTTACTATGTAGTGAATTTCTAATGCTAGAGTCACGATGCCAATGCTTCCTGCTTTGTAACCCAGGCGGACAGGAGCGCAAGTGTAATAAATGAGGAAAAATTTCAAATTTAAAAACTCATTCCAGGGTTACGTAAGAGTCATGAATATATCCGGTGAACATCTTGGCATTGCTCTCGTATAATGCATGTTAGCACTACAGTGTGCTTCTTTATATTATGTCGAATGCTTGATTTGATATGCACTCAATCTTTTATGTCTGTTGAATGTTCATATGTGCTGTATTTTGCTTGTAATGAATGTAGCTATAGTTCACATCTGCAATGTTTCTGAATTCCTTAATTGTTGCACTGGGCCAAAACAATGTTTGCACAGGAGCCAATCCTTAGATAATAAGTGCATATTATGTTGTGTGTATATAATCTCATTCTTCAATCATCATAGTTGAGAGTCGAGACTGTAAATTAAGTTTACAGTGTATATTTGTAAATATTTTCAAATGTACCATAAACTGAGGTAGAATGGTGGTGGGATTTGATACATTATAATTTATCTTTTCTTGGATCTATGAGAGAGCAGGTAGGAGTGACACCAGAAGGAGTTGAGTTGCCTAGAGCTGCAGTAGACCAAGACATGCAAATGAAAATCCAAGATGTACCAGAGGAATATCGACCCCATATTCCTGTTGGTGCTGATCCCAAATGGAGATACATGTGGAGAGTTGGCCCTCGACCATTGGAGACGCGTTTTAAGGTCTGATATGGGATGCCATCTTTATTTTGGTGTTCAGTCTTTGTTTCCTTGTTTAGCAAATATGCCTAGACTTTATTACTGAATCATATTCTCTTCATGGTCTCCTATATTCTCCTTCATTTCCAGGAGTTAAACTCTGATCCTGTGGTGCCAGACGGGTTCCCAGAGTGGGCGGATACTATGGATGGATGGGGTTCTATGATAATATCTACTGTCGAGGTGATCTAGATATATGATTTCTTATTTATTCTCATAGTAGTTGTCTTTTCTGTTAATTTTTTAAAACATTTTGTTACATTATTACTACTCCCCTTTCCAGTATATTTATTCAGTTATCTGGGTAGGTTGTGGCAGAGATGGCAGGTATTGGGTCTGGGCTTTCAAAAGATTCATTTACTTCAATGATGCAACAGGTACTTTAATTCTTCCAGGACATATCCCAGTTTAACTTTTCAAGTTATTGGACCTCAATTTAGTATTAATCTGCAATAATTTTGGGCATTATTACCACCTATTGTTTCCCTTTAATTTTCTTGCTGATGGTGGCAGGGACCTCACTTGCTCGCTCCTACAGGGAGTGATCTTTCAAGGCATGGAAAAGAAGGGATTGTATTTGCAGGATACCATTATGATCGTAACTTTCTGACTATCCATGGTCGCAGTAGATTCCCTGGACTCTACATTTGGTTGAGAAATGGTCAAAAAGTTGAAGTTCGTGTCCCCATTGGCTGCCTGTTGATCCAAGCTGGCAAACAGGTAGTAGGATTTAACATTTCACTATTTACAAATATATCAATTTGAGGCTTATTGAGAATCTGGATTACCGGGCTAACATATTGATTTGGTCTGCATTTGCTGCAAAGCAGCTTAAGTGGCTTACAGGGGGTGATTGCCGGTCTGGAATGCATGAAGTTGTTGTCACTAAAAGAACTCTTGCAGCTATTGAAGCGGCAAGACAGGCTGGAAAGAGCTTATGGAGGGTTTCTTCCACTGTGAGTGCAGTGAAAAGCATTATTAAGTCGTTATTTTAGCTATTAAAACCATTGGAGAATGTGATCTTTATATTTGAGATAAACTAGCAATGAACTGAATTCACCAGTCTTGCAAGTGCATTGCATTTATACGACTAATTCAAGCCAGACTCTATGGATTTCCATTTTCATAGCTATATGTGAATTGACTGCCAGTTGTATACTATGTTTTCGTCACTGCGAAGTTCCAGGAAATTCTCTGTTTGTAAGCATGCATCCTTGCTAGGGGTGATAAGAATTATGATTCAGAATTGAATATGAAATTCAACCCATTCTCCATTTTGTAAATTAATTCCTGTGAAATTTTTAACAATGATTTATATATTGCAATATCGTTAACTAATTAGTAATTTTATTTGTCTTTAATCGCAGGTTTTTGGACACATTGCTTCTGATGCAATCTTACAGCCACTTGGCCACTTTGCAAAGTCACCTCTTGCACAAAACTATCCTCCCATATGTGCTGGGGATTTTGTGGAGCTAGAACTTGCAGCCATCAATTTGAAGGGGAAGCAAGATGGCGTCTTAAATCTAGAAAACGGGAACTGTGAGCAACAAACAGTGGGATAATATTATACCAGGAGTGTCGGTCAATGGTTCTTTGTAACTAGAAGAAAACCAGAATAGCCTCTGAAGATTATAATTGGTCTCTACAGTGAAATTTCGGTTCTATTTGTATTCTGTTCTACTTTTGCTGCAATTAAGAATCAAGTGTGCAATTAAGAATCAAGTACACGGGTTCAGATTATAGTCATCGTGTGTAAATATTCTGATACATTTGGTACGTTTGAGTCTTGGACGGCATGACTCATTTCTCAAGCACAAAATGTGTAAACCAGAGAACTGTAAACGCCAATGATGCTCTCATCTAAAGGGCTCCGTTATGTAGCCTTGGTAGTTTTACTGGTGAAAACTTGATAATTGAAAAATCTGTGTAATGCCTTTACTACCGTTTAATCCAATCAACCAACAAAAGCCTATTGGCCAAACTTAGTAAATACTAAAATAGTGATTAGGCAGATAATACATGCAAAAAAAATCCATGTTCGAAAACACTCAAGTATGCTGGTGTTAATAAAATGGTAAGTAGTATATTTTTTCTTAACCATGGTGAAATGATAATTCATTGATTTAATCTGATTAAATATTTTGGTTACTATAACACAAGTATATCTATATTTTGGTTACTATAACACAAGTATATCTCATAGCCTTCAGGCCAAATATACTAATAATTTATGATTTAGCAAGTGAAATGTCTCAATCACAGGACTCTATTTCAGAGAAAGTCAGACATGTTTCTTTGAAATGGGCCAAACATGCCCTTTGGAAATGGACCCGGTAGGTATAGTGCTCCCAACCACACAACCACTACAGGTAAAATGATTAGTATATTTAAGATATACCACAACAACAGCACGATTTTAATGATTTATTTTTTAGACAGGGAACAACAACTTTCTTGGGTATATGTAACAGCCCGTAAGTCACATATACCAGAAACTCAGGACTTTACGCAAGGACTGAGGAGTAGAAATATTAGGGGCGTCTATCCCTCTAGCTTGGTCATGACAGGCAATAGACAACCCTACCCCCCGCCGGTTTTGAACCTATGAACTCTTAAGAGAAATCACAAATTCTTAACCATTAAGCCCAAAGTAGTATAGAGAGTGAAGAACAATGCCATTATTTATATCCCATTTTTGACTGATAAAATTTACAAAACTTTTGCGGTAATTCATAAACCGCCGTTGTTTCACAATCGTTGCCTTTTTTGCTTCAAAGCTTCAATGAAAGTATTAAAGTCGGACAAAGAAATGAAATGCGAAATTTCTTACCTTTCCCTTGTACTTGAGGATTGCATCTTCATTCACAACCTCAGCATGTCCTGCAAGAGAGTTCTGTGTTATTGCTAACGTTCTGAAAGTCACTTTGTCACATCTTAAAACAACCTCAGGGAACTATCCTTTACATGTAACTTTCCAATCTTTTTCTGGCTACTGCCCATATTATAACCTTGAGCTGCCTGTGCAAAGCGTCCAAGCCAAGATCAACATGTTCGCCCGCTATAAGCATGGAGTTTGAGCTCCACGAGCTTTATTATAAATTCTTTTATTGCATGGACAACTTTTTCTTTCTTGTGGTTCCATTGTAATTCAAAACAGTTTTGTCTTATCTCCATCTGTGTAGGTTGCTATGTTTATAACACAAATGACAATATTATACTTTTCATAAACATGGTTCCATTGTAGTTCAAAACAGTTTTCAGTTTGTCTTGTATCCATCTGTGTAGGGTACAATCTTTATAACACAAAGGACAGTATCATACTTTTCATAAAGATCAATATGAGGACAGTATCATACTTTTCATAAAGATCAATATGTCTTTAAATATGTAGGTTTACTGATGAAATATGATATTGAACTGTTGACAGTTATTTATTTTATAAAGATAAACATAGAGTGGTTATTTATTTTATAAAGATAAACATAGAGTGATTTTTAGTGAATTTCTTTTTAAATGAAATATGGATGAAGTAAGGTCCATCTTTGAAGGTGTAATAATAATTTGATTTTGTCTTTTTATTTAATTGGAGATGTCAATTTTTGGTGTATGAGACCACCTCTGCACAACGATTTGACTGCTAAGTCTACGAAGGCATACATACTCTACCCCCCTTTGGTTTCGAACCTGTGACCTCTTAAGAGGAAACACATGTTCTTAACCATTAGCCCTTCTCAATACTGAATATAGAAATAATAATAACAATTGACAAGAATGAAAGATGACACAAGGTCGATCTTTGAAGGTGTAATAATAATTTGATTTTGTCTTTTTATTTAATTGGAGATTGGAGATGAGAGATTTTGAAAATTTCATTTCTTATGTTAATGTAAATTATTTATAATTTGAATTGTATTTCATTATATTGAAAAGTGAAATAATTTAAATGCATTTTCGTTTAAGTTAGGAGTGAGATAATCTCAATGGAAAGTTAAACTTGTAATTTGAAGTGCATTTCATTAGATTTAAAAGTGAAATAATTTAAATGCATTTTCGTTTAAGTTAGGAGTGAAATAATCTCAATGGAAAGCTAAACTTGTAAGAAACTCAATTTTAAAAGAAAATATATTATTTGATTTTTATTTTGAACCATTTTTATTTGAAATTTTACCATATATTTTAGTCCAAAACACACCTTATAGGGTTGCCTTTTTAGTGTTAATAGATGCCTTTAAGAAATTTGAGGCTTGAAATAGTTAAAGTCTTTATAATGTGTTCTTAATGATAAATACAATATGTTAATCCTACATATACATTTTTTAAAGTTGATTTGGTTTCTTATTTGTTGAAGTTGTAATTATCAAAGAGCAAACATTAAAGAATAAATTAATTGAAAAAATTAATTTTATTTTGAAGTATTGACCTTTCATAATGATAAAAAATATATTATAAATTGATGTATATCAAAATAATTAAAAAAACAAGGAAATGATGACAACTTATAACACTTTAAGGTACTACACAATTCAATATAGAGAAAATATTGATATGAAAGTAAATAATAATAATAATAAAATATTTATATTAAAAAAGTACAAGTTAGTTTAAAATTTAAATTTATGTTTCCTCGAATCTGAGTGTTAGCGAGATCATTGACAAGACCTCCTAGCCCAAAAGGCAACATATCAACACTTGGCACGTGTATTTTGCCAAATGGCATTCACGAGCCATAAAATCCAATGTAAGTATTCTTTGGCCCCATACCCTCCTCTCTAGTCTTTCAATTATGACAATAAAATTTCAATAGCCATGGTCTCCTCGTAATCTCTTCCCCTGGTGTTTTTTCTTAAGGATCCCTCCGACCCCTCCGACTCTTGCTTTACATCGCTTGACTGCTATCATCCAACCATGAATCGCGAAAAACACAGGGAATGACGCCTAGGCAGAGGCAGGGGTCGTGGACGTCCCTCCACCACCTTCGATGAGGCCTCTGTCGTTGCTCTTTTTGACTATGGCATTTCAATTCAAATAAGGAGAAAGGTGCTTGCTCTAGAGGAGGAGACTTGCAAAGGTCATCCCACACTTTGGGTCCTCCGTAACCTCCTTTCTCGCTAGCTCAAGGAGAGGGAGCAAGAGAAATCGCAGGGTGTCAGATGGATAAAAGAGCTCTTTGCCTTCCACAACCACCCATCCTCCTCCCTCAAACGCCTAGCCAGGGATCTTAAGATATATTTTCACCCCAACATCCCTCCCCCCTCCTCTCTTGCTTTGTCCCCCTCACACTCCTCTCTAGTTGGCTCGTCTTCTTCGTCCATCCTCGAAGCTCCAATGGCCCCTCCCTCGTCGTCCCATATCCCCTCCCCTCTAGCTATTGACGCTCCCCACCCTTCATCTCCTTGTCTCAGTCGCTATGGATGTTACACACTGGAAGAAATCCCAACGGACTCCAGCAATGTGCACAATCACGACAACGCTAAAGTTCTGGGAGACTAGCATGGCTTCAATGTAGCTCTAGTGCGGTAAGCGCTAACCTCTCAGGCACCATGACACGCCACAGGTTGGTAAAATTCATCTTGGTTCAGTTCAACAACAACTGTCACAATGTCGTTATTTTAGTTTGGTCTATGGGCACTTGGTTTAGAGCCACGAGGCTCATAGTCTCAATTTTTGTTCCTTATCAACATTGGTTCTTAGGCCAACGACATGTTGCCGCTAGGCTTTTAGCTTTCAATTTTTATTACTGTCAACATGATTTTAACAGTAAAATGCTTCAAAAACTTGGACTTCGGTTTCCCCTTCCAAGGCAAAGATTTTTTGGCTTTTCTCTTTGGTTTCCTCACACAGAGGCAGAAGTTTCTCTCAAGGTTGTAAAATATGTATTTTCTCCACGTTAATATAATGTAGAAATGCTTGCTTACCAAAAAAAAAATGTTTTTGAGTCACAATTAGAAATAGAAAAGATTGTTAAATTTATCCCATGCCAATAATAATAACAACAAAGATTTACTTTTGATTATGATTTGTTACTTAAGAAATGTAATGAATATGAATATTTATTAATATATGAGTTCTGGATGAGATTAGAAAAATAATTATTTTTATTAGTTTTCGATGAACAAAAAATATTAGACGCCATTCATATTTGATTGTATTCAAAGGTCCACTACATTATAGAGGGAAGATATGCCATGTGACATTAATTAAAAAAAAAATCAAAGCCAATACAACTATATTTATCGAGGCATTATAGCTCATGTCACTAGTCACTATTGGGGATTTGAACTAAAAGATAAGAGCCATTTTGGCTAACCACTCGAGATAACCCCAATTGACATGTATGTCTATAGCCATATGAATAAAAAATAAATAAATACACATGTTAATGACAACGTTTCAAAAACAAACCAACATAAATTCATTTTAAATCTTGATCTCAAGCATTGAAATGGATCAAATTTAATACACACTTAATTAAATGATAAAAAAATTCACATTAAAATTTTTGATCCTTCTGAGTCCTTGATAAATCTATAGGAATAATATGGATCTATGTTGGTTCTTTCTACTGACAATAGCTTGAGTGGTAGTTAGTGGGTTTAATTTCTCCTCCACTCGAGGTTTTATTCTCTTGAGACATGTTAGCTTATGTGTGACAAAAATTTGAACAAGTTGAAAGAGGTATTGTAATTCGATCTTAGGTCTTGCCTCTCCAAAGTTACAGATTCACTAGTTATCATTAAAAAAATAATAACAAATATTTACTTTTGATCATGAGCTAGTCATAGAAATAATTTTATATATATATATAATTAAAAAAACAATGAAGAGTTATTAATGAAATTAGATAAATGATTGTTTTTTCATTAGTTGACAACTTAAAAAAACATTAAACCAATATGTATGTACATATGTATATGACAACATTTAAAAGAATTAACATATCATTTCATCATAAAAAATAAAGAAAGATTAAATTTTTAAATGTATTTTATTATTATTATTATTATTTAAATTTAAAATGAATTTACAATTTTATAGGAAAAATGAACACCAAACCATATAATTATTCGATGCAAGTGAGTTTGATAAATGTATCTAAAAAACTAATGAATTTCAAAATAAATCCATCCAATAATATTCTATATAATTTTTTATTAACATGCCATGATCATGACTTTGTTATTATATCTACACATTTTGTTTAGAGCTATGACATCACATACTTGAGCTTTAACTTTGCATATTTATGTATTTTTTTCCCATGCATGACTCAGTTCATCCTTGTACCTTGGCCTTTACTAATGGTCACATATATGTTATACTATAATTTATGTTGTAGGTTATGACTTTTCCCTCTTCCTAAGTTATAAACTTAAATGATTGATTATCTGAATTGGATATGCTTATATGCTTTAGAGAGTTGGGGTTTATATGGTGAATTAGCAAAGATATGGGATAGGTATTTGACCAATTTATATCTAGTTGTATATGGGGGATTCAAAAGCTACTACCAAGGTAAATGAAAAGTCTGCTTTCAATCCTCTAATACTCATAAATTGAATGAACAAAATTAGGATGTTAATTGGAAATTTCAATGGGGTGACTATTTCTCATATATACAGGGAAAAAAATGAGACATACATATCAATTGTGGGAGATCAACTTCTCCACATATGGTAATGATAAACTTAAATCCTATTTACTTGATCAAAAGATTACATGTTTAGATAAAGTTATACACTTTTGATATGTAGTTTTTACTAAATATATTTTTAGATTTCTACCGAACAAATTTTAAAATATGGAATTGTGATTTCATTTATATTATAGTCAAGACACTAAACTTGGTGAAAATTTAAATATTATAGTCCTATGCAAACAATTTTTTTTTTCTTTCCCGATGAAACTTAAATGATTCACTGACACGTTTCAAGGTTGAACTTGTTGTTGATAAAAACACCTAATATTAGTAAAGTTACGTGATTATAGTCTATTACTCGAGTTGTTCAATTTTACTCGAGTCCTATGTTATGATTTTCCCCTCTTCTTTAAGTTATACCACTTAAGTAATTGACATGTTCCAAGATTCAACTAGTGATAAAGCACTTAAAATTAGTAAAGTTACGTAAGTGATAATAGTCTATTACTTGAGCTATACAATTTTACTCAAGCCATTATTACATATGATAAATAAATTATTTTAGTATGAGAAGTGAATTCGTAAATTATTATATTCAAGTTATGTTCTTAAAATATTATTTAAAAAAGGTTGATTTAATCTTCTAATACATTTTTTAGTTCCATTGTTATAACTGTTGTTAATCTATATTGTATTTTTATTGATTTTTAATTATTGAATTAATCAATTTTACCCAAAATCTCTGATCGGGGTGTGAGCTGGTGGGATTATATATGCAGATGATTGATGTTTTTAATCTCGAGGAGCCTCCCCGCCACCCTCCACATGCACAAAGCACATGGATAAATGTCTCTTTGCATGCAGGGAGTTAATGTTAATATTGAAGGTGGCAGATGCATAAGGGTGAGGGAGATAACAAGTGCGTTCCATGATTGTTTTGGTAAGTTTCTTGTCTATGATTGTTGTTTCCCTCAGCTTTGGTTTGCGCTGCTCCGTGGCTCGGAGGAGTTTTAGTCAGTGAGTATCCTCTGGGCGTGGGTTCAGTCTTGGTCGCCTCACGCTTTGGTTCATGGGTATGTTTACAGTCCCTGCATCAGTGTCCCTATGGTTCATTCTATCTGTAAGTTGGCCTTTAGGCTGAATAGTTCTCATGCTACTTGGTTGTTGTGAAAGGCGACATATGTGGATTTCTCTGTAGATGATACATAATTGGAGACAATTTCTTTCATATGTTGTCTTCATGTGTCTGTGATGTTTGGAATTTTATTGTCTCGTATGGGTTTATATTGGATGTGGTTCTCTCGTCACTTCTGGATATCTGGTTTTCTTTACTCCTACCTTAGTGGCCTCTTTTTGTGTATGTGGGTCAATGGTTTTGCCCCATATCCTTTGAGGTTATGTCATGAGGATGGTTCAGTCTACGTTTTCATCCTTCGGCTCCTCGGGATGAATTGGATGTCTGTTGGGTTTAAGGGGTTTCTTTCTTTCTAGCTGTATGTTTGCATCATGCAATTGATTTGGGTGATTGAATTGGCGACGCCAAGGGTTTCTTTCTTTCAGTTTCTGATCTCTTATCTGTTTCCATTGGCAGGTCCTTGACTCTGTCGAGGCCCCTAAAAGCTTGGTGCTTCTGGGCTTAAGCTCCCCTCGGGGTCTCTTATGGGGTCTCCGTTAGTCTTATAAAGCTATTGAAGGTATTTTATTATGGCCTCCTCAGCCTCTAGTAAGGGAAAATCCCCCCAAATATCGCATGGCAGAAGTAAAAGATCTGCAGAGTCCCCTATGGCTAGCCAACACAGCTCCTTTGGGGGCAAAGCTCGGGGTCACAAATCAGTGTCTAACATCATCAATGACGTGGCCACAACGTACCATGAGGGTACCTTGGCCCAGGTCCGCCAACTAATTAAGGAATGGGAAGAACTTAACAAGAAATATGGAATTATGGATATTGATTCGGAGGACTAGCAAGCATTAGTGCCCGATCCCTGTCATACCCGTGGTAGGACAACCCAGTTCAAACAAACACTCCACATGTATTGGTTGATGAAGAGCCTTCTGGCCAAAGCCTTAGAACATATTCCTGCTGGTGTTGTCACAGTCACTCATGGGTTTCTAGATTATAGCAAGGAATTTTAGAAAATTCAGTTTTAGTTGCAGAAGTAGAATGAGCGCCTTAGCTGTATTGTGCATAACATTCCACAAACTGAGCTCCCTAGCTCCAGCGCGAAGGATCTTGCTCTTGTCGAGTCTGCGCAAGATGAATATCTTGGTGTCTATCCCTCTGGTTTGTCTCTTATTGTATGCAACATATTATAAATTTCAGTATGTTTCTAGTTATGTTTACATTTATTTAGAGTCTAGGAAGTACAAGGACAATCAAACTTACTTGGCATGGATGATTAGACTTATCATATTTTATTTCTGGATGGCGTATCATGTTGTTAGGTGGCCAATAGATCTGGTTTCTCTCTGGGAAGATTGAGGCCACCTAACCATATTGATATGAATGTAACTTGCCCTTTTTTGTTGATTAATGAAAGTGAAAGGTCCTACCATGCTTACAAAAAAAAAATCAATTTTACACAAAATTATTATTACTTAGGATAAATAATTATAGTATAAAAAGTGTATTTCTAAATTATTAGGATCAAATTATATGTATAAAATATTATTTTAAGAAAGTTAATTTAATGTTTTGATGCAATATTTTAATTTAATTGCTATATTTTAGCTCAAAGTATTGTTTTTATTCTTGGAAAATTTTTGGTAGTTTTTCTAGTCTTGAACTTCTTGGGTATTTTTGAGGTTGTAACCAATGTCTTGTTAATGTGGCAAGGGCCTAGGTGATAGCCATATGCTCTTGCCTAGGCCCAGTTAGAATGTGTACTTCTTAGCTAGACCTTTCCAACAGGCTCCCGAGTGTGCCAAACATAGATCATATGCAAAAGTTACGGCCCTCGGAAGTTGATGTACCAATCCCATCGAGGTCACAAATCCTTTGGTGTTCCATCTCCTGAGGTTAGGTTTTTGGATGTTTAAGGTTTCCTCATTGTTGATTTATGTTGAAAATGACCTTTTGGCCTCATTTTAATGCGCTCTAGTGAATGTGCATAGCTATCACATCTCTTCTCAGAGATAAGCTACCAAAATTTGAGCAAGTTTGTTTCATTCTACATTTTTACAGTCTCAACACATTCCATTTATTAAAAAAATTTAAATTTAACTACATATCTATTTTTTTGTTATAAATCTATATTTCATTTTTTCCCCTTCATAAATACATATCAACTATATCAGAGAAGTCTGCTTGGACCTTAGAATTGTCTCTCAGAGATGATGTGATGGACGACGAATGATATCCATAAAGCACCATAAATGGGGACATTTTTGTTGCGGTATGGAATGAAGTGTTATACCACCATTCTGCTAGAAGTAACCACTTGACCCATTGCATTTTTTTATTGGATACAAAGCAACGAAGATATCCTTCCAAACATTTTCTCACTATCTATGAGCTATGAGCTAATTGAGTACCAAGACAAGAAAACAATTTTGTCCAAACATTTCCAGTGAAAATGGGATCTTTTTCCCTTGCAATAATCTTTGGATTTCCATGTAACTTTTGAATTTTTTTCACAAATTCAATAGCGACTGTACTAGCATTGAAAGGATGAGATAGTGCAAAAAAGTGTGCATACCTGCTAAGTCTATCAACTACCACCATGATAATAATTTTTCCTTCAGACTTGGGTAAACGTGTGATAAAATCCATTGGGACTTCCTGTTAATGCAGACTTGGAATGGATAATAGCTGTAAAAGACCTGGGGTTTTAATTGCCTCAAATTTATTTTGTTGGCAAACCTAAAATTCAAAAGCAAACTTTTGATTATCATATTTAAGGCTGTTAGAGTCGGTCTTTACATCCCTCCGTCAGAGATCATTTCTCTTATTGCATTTCATTGTTTAGGTGTCTCATTCCGCTTATTCATCTGCATTCCGTTAGGGGCATGCCATTGTCTGACGGAAGGGTTTTGTTCTCTCATTTTCCCTCATGCTTGTACCTGCTAGGTTGGTCAAATTTCTCAAAATTCATCAAAGTTCAATTCATGTCATCTATAGTCATAGATGTTGTTTTGGTCAAAAGAGTCTTTCAGTTTCTAGGTCTAGGGTGTGGTCTTCCGAAATGTTAAATAATGCCCGCAGGCCATGAGGATGTTTTCAATAAGTTTTCAGTTCAAAATTTTCATCATCAAATATGCTCGAGGGCGTTTCTTCTTCAAAACTCTGTTTTGAAGAAGAAATTGTCAAAATTTGTTTTTGTAATAAAATGTATCTTTCCACCATGTTGTACTTCACCATGCAAACTCTAGTTTTCCTTTGCCAAGTTTCGATGCCACCATCCCTGTAAAATCAACCAATTTCATCATTCAAGCTCCAGAAAGTCAGTGAGGAAACAAAAGACAGAGTTGTATTAAATGAAAAAGTGCCAAAGTCATAAACATTACAAAATGGGTTTTGAAGAAGAAAAAATTAAAACCATGTCTATATGAGATATTTCCCAAGATTATTAATTCATTTGCAACAAGAGTTATTGAGAAAATCTAAGGGAGAAGTCGAAATTGGAGTTCAAAGAGCGAAACTGTGTTTTAGGAGGGCCGACTGTGTGATTGAGTTCAGCGCGGCGCATTGGGATAGGCCACGGCGCATCCACAGAGCGCGGCGCGTTGAGTCGAGATACACAATGTAAATTCTAAAGGGCGCGGCGCACCCACAGAGCGCGGCGCATTGGGCTTGTGCGCGGCGCACAGAGCCCCAAAGGCTGAAACTCATCTTCCTTCATCAAAACTCAAATCAATTCAGTTCATTTGCCTCCAAGTAAGTTGTGTGCGCTTGATATTTGAGTTTAATTCCTGTTGGGTGTTATTTGAAGGAGGTATTCAAAGAGTTTAATTGGTGCAAGAATAAACTCTATACCCATATTGCAATCTTCTCCCAAGGGTTTGAAAAGAGGTGATTAAAACTTGAACTTCGGTGCTTAAACTCTCATTCCACCTTCATTTGTGCTCTCATTACTGTCACAATATTATACCACGTTCCCTTCTCCTATACCCGCTGTCCCATATCCCTTATACCCTTTTATGCCCATGTGTTAACCCTCTAACCCTATCACTTACCATCACTTCCCCCCATTGACAAAATCCTAATTTTCGAAGCATTCAAAGGCTATCTCTATTGCCTAATCATACCCCATCACTATCACCTATTCCCATATCACTTGTAAAGGTTCTTAATCCCGAAATTCCCCAAACAGTGAGTGACTGTCCTCACACTTAAATTCACTTGACAGTCTATTGCATTCCTTGTGACATTTCTCCACAGCACCCTATTGTATATGTGACACATTTGGCATTAAAGCATACACCAAACTATTGTTTTCACCTTACATATATCAACACATACTTGTTGAACACCTTGTTTTCAGCATCATGTCAGAAAAAAATTCATCATATGAGCAGGGATATGAGCAGGACAGTGATTCAACTGCAGAGCTAAATGTACTGAAGAGGTCTCATAAAAGTGGCAGGCACGTCAGGGAGGAACCCACTTCTTTGGCTCAATTGCAGGCCTGCCCGCTTGCAATGACATGCTTTCAGCAACATTCATGTTTTCAGTATTGCGAGATGACATCTCAGATTCAGCACCATCCGGAGTTGGTTCGCTTATTTGTCCTACATTTGCGTGATGGTCATGTAAATCTTGCTGGAGTGAACTTCACTTTGACACTAGAGACCATTTCTGAGGCGACCGGGATATCGAACATTGGTGAGGAGTGGAATAAAAGACAGCAGCTGGATAGAGCATATTATGAACCTTACATCAGGCCTGGATATTTGAGGTAGTTGAGCAGGGTATTCCCGTTTCGGTTTTTGAAGGAGTCCTATGCGCCATTAATGAAACTCATCATTAGATACTTCAGCTGTGAGGGTAGATTCTCGCGCCTTTATGCACACCATGTCAGACTCTTGATGCATTTCACGAGGGTGCGAATGATGAATATTCCATACTTCATGTACATCTAGTATATAATCCACGAGCCCCAGAGACAAGCACACACCTTATGCTAACATAACAACACGATTGTCATGCGCCACTGCACGGGCACATCGTTCAGTGGTACCTGCTGGGATGAGTTCGTCTTCATGACTTTATAAATTTCCTGTACCTCTCCTCCCGAGATTGTTGGGTCGATTAAAGAGTTGCTACATCGCCTGAGGTTCCCCTCGCCCAGCCCACCAAAGGTTCAAAGTTGTGTGACATATCAGAGAGGCCACAGAGCCTTGTTTTCAACAGCACGACGAGTACTATCTCCGCCCAGGGTGGAAGGGGTCTCGTTACCTTCATCAGCAGTGTGAGTACTATCTCCACATGGCGTGGAAGGGGTCTCGCCTTCTACATCAGCACAGGTACAAGACAGAGGCAAGAAGCCTATGCACGATGAGGGCCCCTCGGGAGGCCAATATACTGATTTTATATTGATCGATGTTGATTCGAGCTCTCCTAGCTCAAAGTTGAAAGAAATCATCCAGGAACAAAAGGCTGAGATTGACACTTTGACCATGAAGTTGTAGAGAGCTCAGTGGGTTATAAATTACTTGGAGCAGCGGAATAAACAACTGGAGGATCAACAGACACTCATAGAGCTGCGGCAAATCCGTGAAGACCGTGAATTGGCCCGAAAGAGACCAGGTGACATGACACCATTTGAGCGAGAGACTTGCCTTACGCACGTCAACATTCATCTGGAGAAACTCTTGGCGAAGGCCAATAGGGACAAAAACATGCTCAGACATATGAAAAACCACTATTGGGCCCGCACACACGTTTGCAGAGCGAAAATGAAGATCTTGAAGGCAAGGTTGAGAACAACACTAAAACGTCGGAAAAGGCTGGATCCACTTCGAATCTTGGCCGAAGCTTCCTTGGCTGAGCATGAGACATGATGGGAGATATTCACTCCAAATTTCAGCAAATCTGGAGAATATTTTGTCATTTTTGAAAATTTTGGTTGCAAAACAGGTTTTTCCACCCGACGCGTCGTGCCACCCGACGCGCGCTTATGATTGGGACATCTTCTGGAGGAAAACTTTGCATTTTTGGGTTTTTCATGATATATTATGTATGTTCAGGAATGGCCGAAGCATTTCATCAAATTCTGGGCTGCCTAAAGGGCCAAAAACACCTTGAAAATGGCCTTTCTGCCACTTTTTGCACTAGCAGGAACCAGTATTGGGAGATTGTAGTTTTGGAGGGGAAAATGACATCCAAATTGAAAAATTCCATTTGGGTTGGATAGCAGACATCTAGGGATTTCCAACGAGCTATCATGAGCTCAATTTGGACTTTGGGAAGAGCCTCAAAATCACCTCCAAAGTGGCGCGACGCATTGAGTTTTTGAGCGCGGCGCATAGAGAAATTTTGCCTCATTTTCACTCTTCAGCTCAGAAATTCGCCCAGTTTTGACTAGTTTTACTTTTTCATGTGATGATTGACCTACCATGATGTAATTTGATGACTATGATGTAAATTTGGCATGTTTTTACTTGTTCTAGAGGATTCATTCACTAAAAAGTGAAAATCAAGTGAATGGATCAGTTTCCTAGCATATAGAGGCAAGTTGTTTGACTGCCTAGATTTTAGCTCCACGTTTAGAATTGGTTGAAACAGCTCCTAGAAGGATGAGATAGACCCCTAGAGGCATGGGAAGGGGTTAGGATAGTCTATATATTGTATTTTCTGAGACATTTTTAGGGTTGGATACTTGGGAAAAGTTTGGCACCTCATTGTACATCCATTTTCAGTTTTTGGCAAAGGAAAGACCAGAGTTTTGCAGCACTTGTTGGGATCCTTGTGGCTTCTGAGTTTTGATGATGTTCTTCTCATGTTATTGTAAGTTTCATTAATGTTATATGTATGCCATTTCCCTTCTCTATGCTTCTGAATTAAACAAATGAGTAATTGAGGTAGAATTCATTGATTTGTTGGTGCTCTGCCTTAAACTTTTGTTTAGTTTTACATGTTCTTCGTCTGTTTGAAGAGGATCCTTGCACTCTCTTGCCCTCTTCAGCTCCTTAGCAGTATTTTCTATCCATTCATTTGATCTAAGACATCAAAGTCATTGCCTACCTTGCCCCAACTTGAACTCTGCAAGAATTTGGCCTCATCCCCAAGCCCAAAAATTGTTTTTCTCTCTTTTCCAACAAAAACCCCTAAAAATCAAAATCAAACCCTCCTATTTGTTTATCTAGCCTAAGATCAGTTGTTTTTTTAGTCATCTCAAGCCCCTTTGAATATTTTCATCGAGATTGACCTGGAGAGAGCCCTCTCTTGTCCTCGTAGGGCTAGCTACGAGGCTGAGCGTGGTTTGGTGTTGTCCTTCTTCTGCCTTATTTCAGCCTGAGGTGGATTTGGGAAATAACATAGTGGTGACCATACTGGGGAAGAAAATGGTTTTTTTGTTGATATTATTTGTTTCATAAGTTACAGACGGAGTCTGAATTCACGCCAGGTAGCTTTCGAAACACTTTTGCTTTGCATTAGCGGAAGTAGATAAACGCTGCTTCAATCAGTCTCCGGTTTAGCTGTGAACGTGACATTTGACTTGTGAATTACCCCCAGTATATTACATCGTTCTGAACTTTTGGGTGATTGAGTCTAGAATCTGATAGGCTGAATAGATCGTTTTGTCCTTTGATTTTTGCATAGATCAACACACTGGCTTCCAGAAGACATACTAGATCAAATCCCGATCCTGATCCACCTCCAGTGTATGAGAATCCCAATCTTATTTCAAGAATACTCCGTCGAGAAAGTTCCGTGATCCCTTTGTTTAAATCTCATTCATGCTCGACTGTATTTGAGTTCCTTGAAGATATTGAGTTTGATGATCAGTTCGAGTTGTCGTTATTCGAAACTAAATCTGAAAGTGCTACTGGTTCTACCATCATAAATCCAGAGTTTATCAAGTACCTTGAGGTTGAACAAGCTAATAGATCTATTGATAGTTACATCCTGAACATTTAGAACTCTATTGTGGCAATGAATATTCCTGAGTTTATCGAATCCGCTTATGAAACTCTTGGTCCATCAGCAGTTACTTCTGATTCACAAGTTCACACCGAGCCTTCTTTTATTCCTACCATTCCCATGCAACCATCGATATCTGATCAGCAATCAGCAGTAGTTCCTCCTCCATCTCCACCACATACACCTCGAACACCTATTGCTCCTACTCCACCCGTTTCTCCAAGACAGATCATAAATCCACCAAGAGAAATGGCCGCTAGATTCGCACCTCTTGTTTTGCTAGCAAACTTGGATCCCATGCCCGCTGATTATCAGAGTAAAATTCCTTTGTTTGATGGTACTCCTCAAAGCATGCCCGCTCAGCAGCATATTGATAGAATGACAGACTTTTTTGACCTCCATGAAATTGATGAAGAGAATGTCTCCATGAGATTGTTTGTGCAAAATTTTGGAGGTGAGGTACGCAAGTGGTTCAGAGCTTTGCAGCCCAGAAGTATTAATACATTAGAAGACCTTCAAAGACAGTTTCTAGATTGGTGGGAGATGAAGAAAGATCCGATTCAAATCACTTTTGAGTATACTAAGATCAAGCGCAATCCGGGTGAGTCCGTCCAAGACTATATTATCAGATTTAATGCGGTTTATAATGCAATTCCTGATGACTTGAGGCCTTCTAAGAAATCAGCTTTGTTAAAATTCCCGGATGGTTTTGATCCGGAGATGGCCTATTCATTACGAGATAGAGATACGCCCACTTTAGAGGACATGCAGAAGATTTCCGTGAGTGTTGAGGCAAATTTGAATGACAAGAGAGCTAGATTGAATGCAGAGAAGAAAGTTGTGATAAAGGAAGAAGCTTCTACATCTACAGATCAGATACTTCGCAAGGTGGAAAAAATGTTCAAAAGGTTCACTCTTGATAAGCCCGAACCGCAGATTCGAAATCCTAACTTCCGTGGTCAGCAGCAGCCATAATTCAAGATTAAGCAACGAGAACAGTGAGCACAAGAACCAGCAGTCCAGCAGCAAGTAAAGACACCTCTTCAACATAATTTTGTTGGTCAGGATTCAGATGACGAAGATGATGTAGTGGGGGAGGAAAATCATTTCTTTACTCTTGATGATTTGCCCATTTATATCACCGAAGATGAAGAGTATGCAGAAAGTTCAACGGTACAAAGAGATGAGGATTTTATTTTGGCTAATGATGCAGCCCTTGAGGAAGAGTCGGATGACTATCAGAGAGGATATATGAATGCATTGTCAGCCCAGCAGAAGCAATATTCTCTTAGAAATAGAGATGTACCAGTCAATCCAATTCAGAAGAGAAAAGAAGTTTCAGCACCTAAAAACGATTCACCTGTTGCAAAAAAGAAAGCAAAAGAGATAGTTGATCCCACTGTCACCAAGTCATCATCAGCAGAAAAATCAAATCAGCCAATTACATCGAGAGAGAAGGTTGAAAAGAAAGATGTTCCAGCCAAAGAGATCGAAAAGACTTCAGCCTTCAGTTTGGAGAATTAGATTTCAAAATTAAAGGTATCCATTCCCTTGACTGAACTAATGAGGAACAACAGTTATAAAGGTCAAGTTTCTAGAATTTTGAATTTCGATCCCATGTCTGACATGGTGAATATTGAAGATGATCAACCGGAGCTGATATTTGGACCAGCTTTAGATGGTGAGTCTCCGGACAGGGAAGTGCCTCCTTTTTATATCAGTCTTCGATTGCATGAGTTTGTATTACATAATGCCATGTTCGATTCCGGTGCTTCCCATAATCTTATGCCGAAAGAAATCATGGAGAAGTTGGGTTTAGACATTACAAGGAAGTACCATGATATTTATTCATTTGATTCTAGCAGAGTGAGATGTATTGGGCTCATTAAAGACTTGGTTGTAAGTTTGGATCAGATTCCTACAAAGAATGTTTTGATGGACATTGTTGTAGCAGACATTCCTCCGAGATTTGGTATGTTACTTTCCCGGTCTTGGGGAGAAAAATTGAAAGGGAAATTACAGTTAGATTTCTCCTATGCGACGATTCCCGTGTTTGGCCAAATGAGAAAGTTGTATCGGGAACAAAAAAGGAAGTATATGATTACAACCAAGGAGAAACCGGTCAATCATCCGATTAATTATGTACATACATATCTAGAGTCTTTTGTTTTGTTTGCCGATAGTTTCAATGATGTAGATAGGCAGTTGGTTCAAGCAGAAGATATTCCAAAGATTACCGAGAATTTCAGAGAAGTTTTGCAAAAGGAAAGGCAACAACCGGAAAGCACAGTTGAGCAATCAACTAAAGATAGTGGACAACAAGCAGAAAAAACAGAGCTAGCACAATTTCAGCACTTAGAGGATGATGAAGAGGGTCTATGGACCATGGATTTCGATGGTGCAGTGGGAAATGATGGTGCTGGGATTGGTATTTGGGTACGCAGTCCTTTTTCCACTCCTAACAAGGTACCGAGCAATGTACGGGTATGTTCTTACAAATTAGCATTTGATTGTTCAAACAATGAGGCTGAGTATGAAGCTCTGATTGCTGGCCTAAAGATTCTTAGAAAGCTGAATGCTAAGAGAATTGCAGTCTATGGCGACTCTGAACTGGTGATTAAGCAGGTAAAGGGTGAATGTCAAACGAAACATCCCCGGATGCGGGCTTACCGGAACACTGTCCTTGATATTTTGAAGCAATTTTCAGATTATACCTTGATTTGTATTCCTCGCATTCAAAATGGAATTGCAGATGCGCTTGCTAAGGCAGCAAGTAACTTGAAGATCCCAATGAATTCAAGTAATAAGTTCGAAATCCATGTGAAGCACCGTCCTACCGTCCCGGATAATCAAAGATGTTGGCAAGTTTTCCAAGATGATGACGAGATTAATGATTTTCTGCAAAGTAAAGGTAAGTTCAAAGATACCTCAATCGATGTAGAATATGATGATGGTGATGATGTTCAAGTAAATCAAATGGAAGTGTTACAGCTGAAAGATAACATTATTCCTAAAGGTTTGATACCTTTAGAAGAGCTCTTCGATCAGGATGATGTGGCCAAGAAACCAACTTTACGACCGACTGAAAAAGGAGTTGAGGATGTAAATATTGGGACAGCTGAAGACCCCAAAATGGTGAAGTTATCCAAATCATTGCCACCGGAGGTAAAAGCCAAATATGTGAGTTTGTTTTCTTCATTTGCTGATGCTTTCACTTGGTATTACTCATATTTAAAGACGTATGACACCAATATAATCCAGCATACTATCCCAATTAAGCCTAATCAGAAGCCTTTCAGACAAAAGCTAAGAAGAATCAATCCGAAGTTGCTGCCATCGATTGAGAAGGAGGTAAATAGGTTGTACAAAGCAGGAATCATTGTTCCCATCAAATTTTTTGATTGGATTTCCAATTTAGTGCCAGTGCGGAAAAAGACAGGTGAGATTCAGTTGTGTATTGATTTCCGAAATCTAAACAAGGTGTCATTGAAGGACAATTATCCATTGCCTAAGATGGATCATATATTGCAGCAAGTAGTGGGTGCATCTCGGATGTCACTACTCGACGGTTATTCTGGATATAACCAAATTTTGGTTCATGAGGACGACCGCGACAAAACAACGTTCACCACTCCATGGGGGACATTCCACTATGCCAAGATGTCCACTATGCCAAGATGCCATTTGGTTTGAAGAATGCTGGTGCAACTTTCCAGCGGGCGATGGACATGGCTTTTGAGAATGAAAAAGATGTTTTCCTTGTTATATACCTTGATGATTTGATGGTTTTCTCCAATTCAGATGAAGAGCATATGTATCACTTGAAAGTTGTTTTTCAAAAGTGCAGAAAATATGGTGTCTCACTTAATCCTAAAAAGAGCTTATTCGCCATGGATGAAGGTAAATTACTTGGTCACATTTTTTCCAAAGATGGCATTCGTATTAATCCAGCATGTGTTGAAGCAATTCAACAAATTGACCCTCCCAGGAACAAGAAGGAGATTCAGTATTTTAATGGTAAGATGAAATTTTTATGTCGTTTTGTCCCTAACCTTGCTGAACACTTAAGAGAAATAACAAATATGTTGAAAAAGGACAGCCAAGTGAAGTGGACGGAAGATGCGGTAAAGTCCTTTAATTTGGTGAAGTTGGCACTATCTTCAGCTTCGGCGTTAATCAGCCCGGATTACACCCAAGATTTTATTTTGTTTTCCTTTGCTTCAGAGCTCACCATGGCAGCTGTGTTAATGCAGAAAAGAGATGGACATGAGAAGCCCATAGTGTTTTTCAGTCGAACTATTAGAGATGCAGCCTTGAAATACAACATCATTGAGAAACAAGCTCTGGCACTGGTAAAGGCATTGAAGGATTTCCGGGTATACATTTTGCATTCCCATATTTTAGCTTATGTTCCTAACGCTGCCGTGAAAGATGTTTTAGTATAGACTGATCCGGAAGGAAGACGTGGTAAGTGGATCACAGCTTTGCTGGAATATGATGTGGAAATAAGGCCCACGAAAATTATCAAGGGACAGGGGCTGGCGAAGCTTATGGCTGAATCAAATTTGCACGCATTAGACATAAATCTAATTGCTGCTATGTCTGATGAAGATGAGGAGAATTCTCCACTTCAGGTATCGGAAATGTTTGTTGATTTTCCATGGTATTCAGATATCGTCTATGTTCTTCAAAATTTGTCATCACCGCTCGGCATGACTAGAAACAAAGGTAGAACTTTGAAGCTGAAGGCTGCAAAATTTTGCATTTTGATTTCTGCACTTTATTGGAAAGATCCGGGTGGTGTGTTATTGAATTGTTTGGTGGAGGAAGAAGCGAAGAAGGTAATGGAGGATTTCCACAAAGGAGATTGCGGCGGTCATCATTTTTGGAAGACAACTGCCAATAAGATTTTGAGAGCAGGGTACTATTGGCCAACATTGTTTGCTGATGTATATAAAACAGTCAAAGGCTGCCATGAGTGCCAGATTTTCGAAGGAAGACAGAAATTACAGCCATTTCCACTCAAGCCTATTGAGGTAAGCGCTCCCTTCCAGCAGTGGGGTTTTGATTTCATTGGGGAAATCCATCCTCCTTCCTCAGGACAGCATAGATGGATTCTAACAGCTACCGATTACTTTACGAAATGGATCGAAGCAGTTCCCACAAGACAAGCCACCGATTCGGTAATTATTTCTTTCCTTGAGAACAACATTTTGTCTCATTTTGGTTGCTCGAGTAAATTGATCACAGATAATGCAGCGGCTTTTAAATCAAGAAAGATGATTGAGTTTTGTGCTAAGTATAAAATCATTTTGGGGCATTCAACCGCCTATCATCCGCAAGGTAATGGTTTGGCGGAATCTTCCAATAAGTCTCTAGTCAATATCATTAAAAAGTTGCTGGACATAAATAAGAAGAGTTGGCATAAGAAGCTGGTAAATGCGCTATGGGCTGATCGGGTAAGTAAAAAGAAGTCCATAGGTATGTCCCCCTTCGAGTTAGTTTATGGAGTAGATGCAGTCTTTCCTACTTCACTTGCTATTCCGGTGGTCAAGCTTCTTCAGGAAGCTGGTAGTGAAGAAAGCCATATGCAGAGAAGGATAAATCAGATGATTCATTTGCAGCAAACGAGAGAAGAGGTCTTCCAGAACACATTCAAGTTGCAGGAGAGAATCAAAAAGATCTATGACAGGAAAGCGAAGGTGGATAAATTCCAGTTGGAGGAAGTGGTACTGAAGTGGGATGCTAGGAATGAGAACAAAGGTAAACACGGTAAGTTTGAAAATCTCTAGAAAGGTCCATTCAAGATTGCAGCATATCAAGGTCAGAACGCCTTTCTTTTGAAGGAGATGAATGGTGAAGACTGTCCAGGAGGGCCGGTCAATGGTCGGCTGCTCAAGCGGTACCATTTCTAAGATGTTTTCTGCTGATCACATTGTCATTGTACATATCATGTATTTCAATTTCATTGTAAGTGTGCACTGTAGTCTTTTCTTCAGTCTGGGGCCCGAAGTGAAGGCTATAATTCTGAAGAAGGATTTCAGTTTTTGTTGAGTCTGTTTAGTCGGTCTGGTTCAGTCATTTCTGTTTTAAAAGTTGAGTCAGTTTGAGTCAAGGTTTCAGTCAAATAAATTCAGTCAACAGTCTTGAGTTGTTTTGTCAAAATAATGGACTCCATAGCCCAATGGACGAAAGCACTGGTCTGCTCTCCCAAAGATCTGTCGTTCTTGGCACCTCCAAGGAGCTACCATCTCCATTGGAGCCAATGTTAGAGTCGGTCTTTACATCCCTCCGTCAGAGATCATTTCTCTTATTGCATTTCATTGTTTAGGTGTCTCATTCCGCTTATTCATCTACATTCCGTTAGGGGCATGCCATTGTCTGACGGAAGGGTTTTGTTCTCTCATTTTCCCTCATGCTTGTACCTGCTGGGTTGGTCAAATTTCTCAAAATTCATCAAAGTTCAATTCATGTCATCTATAGTCATAGATGCTGTTTTGGTCAAAAGAGTCTTTCAGTTTCTAGGTCTAGGGTGTGGTCTTCCAAAATGTTAAATAATGCCCGCAGGCCATGAGGAGGTTTTCAATAAGTTTTCAGTTCAAAATTTTCATCATCAAATATGCTCAAGGACGTTTCTTCTTCAAAACTCTGTTTTGAAGAAGAAATTGTCAAAATTTGTTTTTGTAATAAAATGTATCTTTCCACCATGTTGTACTTCACCATGCAAACTCTGGTTTTCCTTTGCCAAGTTTCGATGCCACCATCCCTGTAAAATCAACCAATTTCATCATTCAAGCTCCAGAAAGTCAGTGAGGAAACAAAAGATAGAGTTGTATTAAATGAAAAAGTGCCAAAGTCATAAACATTACAAAATGGGTTTTGAAGAAGAAAAAATTAAAACCATGTCTATATGAGATATTTCCCAAGATTATTAATTCATTTGCAACAAGAGTTATTGAGAAAATCTAAGGGAGAAGTCGAAATTGGAGTTCAAAGAGCGAAACTGTGTTTTAGGAGGGCCGACTGTGTGATTGAGTTCAGCGCGGCGCATTGGGATAGGCCGCGGCGCATCCACAGAGCGCGGCGCGTTGAGTCGAGATACACAGTGTAAATTCTAAAGGGTGCGGCACACCCAGAGAGCGCGGCGCATTGGGCTTGTGCGCGGCACACAGAGCCCCAAAGGCCGAAACTCATCTTCCTTCATCAAAACTCAAATTAATTCAGTTCATTTGCCTCCAAGTAAGTTGTGTGCGCTTTCTATTTGAGTTTAATTCCTGTTGGGTGTTATTTGAAGGAGGTATTCAAAGAGTTTAATTGGTGCAAGAATAAACCCTATACCCATATTGCAATCTGCTCCCAAGGGTTTGAAAAGAGGTGATTAAAACTTGAAATTTGGTGCTTAAACTCTCATTCCACTTTCATTTGTGCTCTCATTACTGTCACAATATTATACCACGTTCCCTTCTCCTATACCCGCTGTCCCATATCCGTTATACCCTTTTATGCCCATGTGTTAACCCTCTAACCCTATCACTTACCATCAATTCCCCCCATTGACAAAATCCTAATTTCCGAAGCATTCAAAGGCTGTCTCTATTGCCTAATCATACCCCATCACTATCACCTATTCCCATATCACTTGTAAAGGTTCTTAATCCCGAAATTCCCCAAATAGTGAGTGACTGTCCTCACACTTAAATTCACTTGACAGTATATTATATTCCTTGTGACATTTCTCCACAACACCCTATTGTATATGTGACACATTTGGCATTAAAGCATACACCAAACTATTGTTTTCACCTTACATATATCAGCACATACTTGTTGAACACCTTGTTTTCAGCATCATGTCAGAAACAAATTCATCTTATGAGCAAGGATATGAGCAGGACAGTGATTCAACCGCAGAGCTAAATGTACCGAAGAGGTCTCATAAAAGTGGCAAGCACGTCAGGGAGGAGCCCACTTCTTTGGCTCAATTGCAGGCCTGCCCGCTTGCAATGACATGCTTTCAGCAACATTCATGTTTTCAGTATTGCGAGATGACATCTCAGATTAAGCACCATCCGGAGTTGGTTCGCTTATTTGTCCTACATTTGCGTGATGGTCATGTAAATCTTGCTGGAGTGAACTTCACTTTGACACTAGAGACCATTTCTGAGGCGACCGGGATATCGAACATTGGTGAGGAGTGGAATAAAAGACAGCAGCTGGATAGAGCATATTATGAACCTTACATCAGGCCTAGATATTTGAGGCAGTTGAGCAGATTATTCCCGTTCCGGTTTCTGAAGGAGTCCTATGCACCATTAATGAAACTCATCATTATATATTTCAGCTGTGAGGGTAGATTCTTGTGCCTTTATGCATACCATATCAGACTTTTGATGCATTTCACGAGAGTGCGACTGATGAATATTCCATACTTCATGTGCCGAAAAATAGAGCGGATGAATATCCTAGTGCAGAAGAAGACTCCAGAGCAGCAACATAACAACATTTATCATTATGCGCTCATCAAAATCATTGTGGTACATCAGCTTGGTTTGCAGGGCATCACATGGGATGAGTTCATTTCTCGTGACTTCTTTGCAGCCCCCCAGCCTCCTCCCGAGATTGTTCATGATGAGGCAGAGCCTTCACATCAGTTTGAGGTTCCTGAGACTGAGCCTATCAGTGCTCCAGTGTGTGTGACATATCAGAGAGGTCACAGAGCCTTATTTGCAGCAGCACGACGAGTACTATCTCCGCCCAGGGTGGAAGGGGTCTCGTTACCTTCATCAGCAGCGCGAGTACTATCTCCACATGGCATGGAAGGGGTCTCGCCTTCTACATCAGCATAGGTACAGGACAGAGGCAAGAAGCCTATGCATGATGAGGGCCCCTCGGGAGGCCAAGATACTGATTTTATATTGATCGATGTTGATTCGAGCTCTCCTAGCTCAACGCTTAAAGAAATCATCCAAGAACAAAAAGCTGAGATTGACACTTTGACTGTGAAGTTGCAGAGAGCTCAGTGGGTTATAAATTACTTGGAGCAGCGGAATAAACAACTGGAGGATCAGCAGACACTCATAGAGTTGCGGCAAATCCGTGAAGACCGTGAATTGGCCCGAAAGAGACCAGGTGACATGACACCATTTGAGCGAGAGACTTGCCTTACACACGTCAACATTCCTTTGGAGAAACTCTTGGCGAAGGCCAATAGGGACAAAAACATGCTCAGACATATTAAAAACCACTATTGGGCCCGCACACACGTTTGCAGAGCGAAAATGAAGATCTTGAAGGCAAGGTTGAGAACATCACTAAAACGTTGGAAAAGCCCGGATCCACTCCGAATCTTGGCCGAAGCTTCCTTGGCTGAGCATGAGACATGATGGGAGACCTTCACTCAAAATTTCAGCAAATCTGGAGAAGATTTTGTCATTTTTGAAAATTTTGGTTGCAAAACAGGTTTTTCCGCCCGACGCGTCGCGCCACCCGACACGCGCTTATGATTGGGACATCTTCTGGAGGAAAAATTTGCATTTTTGGGTTTCTCATGATATATTATGTATGTTCAAGAATGGCCGAAGCGTTTCATCAAATTCTGGGCTGCCTAAAGGGCCAAAAACACCTTGAAAATGGCCTTTCTTCCACTTTTTGCACCAGCAGGAACCAGTCTTGGGAGATTTCAGTTTTGGAGGGGCAAATGACATCCAAATTGAAAAATTCCACTTGGGTTGGATAGTAGAAATCCAGAGATTTCCAACGAGATATCATGAGATCAATTTGGACTTTGGTAAGTGCCTAAAAATCACCTCCAAATTGGCGCGATGCATTGAGTTTTTGAGCGCGACGCATAGAGAAATTTTGCCTCATTTTCACTCTTCAGCTCAGAAATTCGCCCAGTTTTGACTAGTTTTAATTTTTCATGTGATGATTGACCTACCATGATGCAATTTTATGAATATGATGTAAATTTGGCATGTTTTTACTTGTTCTAGAGGATTCATTCACTAAAAAGTGAACATTAAGTGAATGGATCAGTTTCCTAGCATATAGAGGCAAGTTGTTTGGCTGCCTAGATTTTAGCTCCATGTTTAGAATTGTTTGAAACAACTCCTAGAAGGATGAGATCGACCCCTAGAGGCATGGGAAGGGGTTAGGATAGTCTATATATTGTATTTTCTGAGACATTTTCAGGGTTGGATACTTGGGAAAAGTTTGGCACCTCATTGTACATCCATTTTCAGTTTTTGGCAAAGGAAAGACCAGAGTTTTGCAGCACTTGTTGGGATCCTTGTGGCTTCTGAGTTTTGATGATGTTATTCTCATGTTATTGTAAGTTTCATTAATGTTATATGTATGCCATTTCGCTTCTCTATGCTTCTGAATTAAACAAATGAGTAATTGAGGTAGAATTCATTGATTTGTTGGTGCTCTGCCTTAAAATTTTGTTTAGTTTTACATGTTCTTCGTCTGTTTGAAGAGGATCCTTGCACTCTCTTTCCCTCTTCAGCTCCTCAACAATATTTTATATCCATTCTTTTGATCTAAGACATCAAAGTCATTGCCTACCCTGCCCCAACTTGAAATCTGCAAGAATTTGGCCTCATCCCCAAGCCCAAAAATTGTTTTTCTCTTTTTCCAACAAAACCCCCTAAAAATCAAAATCAAACCCTCCTATTTGTTTATCTAGCCTAAGATCAGTTGTTGTTTTAGTCATCTCAAGCCCCTTTGAATATTTTCATCGAGATTGACCCAGAGAGAGCCCTCTCCTGTCCTCGCAGGGCTAGCTATGAGGCTGAGCATGGTTTGGTGTTGTCCTTCTTCTACCTTATTTCAGCCTGAGGTGGATTTGGGAAATAACAAAGGCCATCCCAAAAAAATTCCTTCTTGACCTAGTGGTAAGTTTTTAAAAATCCCAAGTGCCCTTCTATAGGATAGGTGTATAATTCCAAAAGAATTTTTTGTTTAAGTTTGTAATTCACATAGATATAAGCAATCTTTGTACCATAGTGAATCAATTTTCCAAATAAAAGTATCAAATGCACTAGGATCTTGCTGCAACTTTTGAGTGGGTGAATAAACCTCTTTTCCATTCCTTCATTCATCCCTTGCTTCATTTATCCAATCAGGTATAATAGAAATGACGCAGAGCAATGCCTCCACATCCTCATTCTTTCTCGAGAGTGCATATGCAACAACTTTTTTCTTCTCTTTCTTGTAGATGATTTCAAAGTAATAATCCAACATATTTGTGACCCATTTTTGCTGCTCTTATGAAGATAATTTTTGTTCCAAGAAGTATTTAAGACTACCATGATCTCTTTTTACCTTGAAGTGTCTTCCAATTAGGTAAGGGCACCATTTCTTTAGGGCATGTAGGATTTCTAACATTTCCTTCTCATATATGGGTTTTCGTAAATGATTTCCCTTGATTGGATGACTTTCAAAGGCAGTGGGTCTATAAAAACCCTTGTAAAAAATCCATGTAATAAAAGTTAATAAAGGAAAAAATAATAACCATGGTCACAAGACACATATTCCAAGCTGAATATTTGCAAAAACATCCTAGTGTGGGTGTGAATTTGGTTTATTATGGCTATGGAAATTGGCAAAGGATCTGGAAAGAAAAAGTGACATTTATTGGCATTTATTTATGAAAATAATGGAAATTAGGATAAAAGGAAGGTGAAAGGTCACATGTTTCATGTGAGGAGGAAAATGGAGGAAAATAATGAAAAATTGAAGAAAAATAGAGGATGCATTAATAAAAAGGCTTATGAGGTTCAGTACACTGTGTTTTGTCAATTTGGTTTTGGAGCTCTCATTCTATTCACTCTCTCATACTCTTGGATACTTAGAGTTTTCTTGGAGATCTCTTGGAGATGTGTGGCATACTTTGGATTTGGAGCAAGAAGGCAAAGGGAAAGCAGGAAAGCGCTAGAGGACATCGAGATCAACAAGTATAATGGGTTTTTCTTGTGGGTACCAAGTTGTATGTATTATTTCCTTACTATTTTTGGCATGCATGGCATATGCATGTGGTTTCTTGGTTATGATCTGTCATTGTCGTGGAGGATTTTCTGGATTGACAATGATTTTTCTTAGCCTTGATATTTCCTGGATAACCATGGTGCTGTGGGAGCCTTTCCCTTTTTTTTTTTCGGGTTGGTTCTCATGTTCCTTTGGCTGTGGGTTGAGTTATTAGTTCCCGGAGCCTTGGTTGGACAAATGCTTTGGAGCCCTGTAATAGATTGGGTTGAGTTACTAGTCCGGAGCCTTGGTTGGACAAACGCTCTGGATCCCTTGGTGGGTTGAGTTAATAGTCCTGGAGCCTTGGTTGGACAAATGCTCTGGATCCATGAAACAACTGTGGTTGAGTTACTACTCCTGGAGCCTTGGTTGGAACAAATGCTTTGGAGCCCTGGACAGCTTGGGTAGAGACCAATTTGGTGATGGATAGTGATGCTCGACCGTGATGTGGAATCACTGGTTGATGCTTGAGGTGGTTTGGCCTTTGGAAGCCGTAGTTTGGTTTTGTTGGATTTCTTTCATGAGATCCCACATTCATGCTTGAAATATGGCACGACGATGATTGACTGAAGAAAGATTTGATTAAGCCAATCTACGTTTGGGTGGAACGTGTAAGTCCCAAACTTGGTTGGCCTTTGTATTCATTATTAATAGCTTCTTCTACTTGGTATTCTATGGGTTTTTTATATGTGGTTTATATGGTTGTTATATCCTTGATATTTATGTTGGTTATATGTTGGTTATGAGTGAGTTTTATGGCAGTGATAATGTATGGATATCATCATGTTTTGGTTAATAATTGAATGTACAATGAATATATGGCTTAATATATGGTAATTTAGTTATTGTGATGAGGAATCGATGCTTCTTAGAGATTCTTAGATAAGTATGAGACCCCTATGCTCATATATATTGTTTAAACCTATATAATGCATATTTGTGACATGTTGGATGAAATGCCTGTCATGGCTAGTAGGGGTCCAATCAAGTCCTTGTTCAAGTATTTGCATTTGTATCATTGTTTCGATTTTATTTTTCATTTCTGGAAGTTTCATAGAGTTCTGGGCAGTAGCCTGAGTCCTGGCCCTAAAAAAGTGGCACAAAATCTGGAGTCACTGGCATAGAACTACCTTAAAAAGTCCCCAGTCGCAGGCAAGCCTTGTTATGGGAGTGAATGGAGGGTTCCAGTCGCATGCATGCCCATGTCAAGGGAGAAAATGAGGCTTTAATGCAAAAAAATGTTAGTTTGTATTGGGGGCTGGTCACTTGGATGGGTTGGATGGCTCCTGGGGGTTATGTTGCATGTGTAGAAGGTCAATTTGCTTGCGTTCCGTAAGTTCCACTTCATTAATTGATACATAGGGAGTTGAATCATATCATAGTAACTCTTCATCACATGTTTATCTCGGTTGGATGGTTACTTAGGTAGATGTGGGAGGATGGCGTTACAGAGTGGTATCAAAGCATGATTTCGTTCTCCTTGGGTAATGTATGGTTTCCATTCTCCTTGGATGAATGTGTTATCATATGTACATATTGGTTGCATATAGGTCCTTTTGATTGTGGTCTATGTGCTTGTTGTGTATGCATGGGGTGGGTTATGATTGTAGTGGTGTCGCCATGTGAAATTTGATGGTGCCGTTGCTGAATGAATTTGTTGTGAGTGTATGTCGATCGTGCATTGGTTATGTGTGTCATTGTTTATGTATTATTATGTATACATTGAATGGATGATGGTTGTTGTGCATGAAGTCATGGTATGTGGTTAGCATAGTCATGCATGGTAAGTGGATAATGGAAGAAAATATGCTTATATGTTGATATGATTATGTTTATATACGTATTGTGCTATTCTGGTTGGTCATGCAGATGAGACATCCTCCCCGAAATAGAGTAAGGTACGCTAGATTGTTTATGATTTGGTTTAGCTGACATAATATACCTTGCAGGAATAATAAATCAAATATGACTAGAAAGATGTTAGACTATAAATATTATCCCTATGAATTAGATGAGCAACGTGGTGTTGGAAACTCTTCTGACGTAGCAGGCACATTGAGGAGTCTGAAAGAAGAAATAAGGGGTTGCAAAAAATATAATGATAGAATCATCCAGGAACAAGAGAAATAAGCAGAATTCACTGCAGTAATTATTCAGAGTCTGTCAGAATTGGAGAGACAAGGACCACTTCAGATCAGCTATGGATAGGAGGTTAGGACCAATGGGGCATATGGAAGTAGATCTCACAATGGGCATAGGTCCGATATAGATGACACGATTAGAGATGGAAGGTTCTTGGATACTCTAGACAAGAGAGGTGATGGACACATGTACTATTATAGTTCTGGTCCTGACAAGTATCATGGTCATTATCATTGTCATCCTTACAGGAGTGACAGGGGATATTTTCCGGATGTGTTCAAGAAAGCAAATCCACCTACATTCGATGGGAAAATGAAGAAATCACAGGATGCAGAAGCATGGTTGCTTGGAATGAATAAGTTCTTTAGGATACAAGATTACTCAAAGAACATGAAGGCAAAAATAACTACATTAAGTCTTAAAGGTAAAGCAAATATCTGGTGGGAAGATTTAAATAACGTCAAAGATATTTATGAGGAGGAGTTTAATTGGAGTGAATTTGAGAGACTATTCAGGAATAGGTATCTATCAGAGAGATACTATGACTAAATGGAAAAAGAGTTTTATTAGCCAAAGATGGGCTCTATGACTGATGAGGAGTACATTAACAGGTTCTTGGAGTTATTAAGGTATGTGCCTTACCTCAAGGAGGAGAAAGCCAAGATTCAAAGACTCATTAGTGGATTTCTGATAGAATTCAAAGACAGGATTGAGTTTGATGAGCCTACATCATTGGAGGAGGCCATCCAAAATCTAAAGAATTGTTATGACTAATCAAAGCACATATATGAGACTAAACTAGACTGGAAAGGTAATAATAATAATAAATGTAAATGGGATAAGAAACGAGCAAGGCCTCAGGACACAAGTAACAAAGAGAATGCAACGCTGCAAAAGAAGTTCAATGCATTTGACAGAAGACAGGAATTTTGGTCTGAGCAGAACAAGGGTGATGATAGGAATCCCATACGGTGTTAGAATTGTGGCAAAGATCATCGTCACAAAGATTGTCCACAACATTAGGGTGGTAGACTGCAAATTTACAGTACTAAGGATGTGCAGATAGTGGGGGATTTTGGACATATCGTTCCTTAGATCTATGCAACGTTGGATAATAGAGAGCAGATCATTAGGCGTCTATTATTGAGATGGACGGTAAGCTTTGTGATCAAGTTGTTTCTATTTTGATTGACCCTGGATATAATTATAGTTATGTTAATTATGACCTGGTGGATAAGTGTGGTTTGAATAAAGAAGTGCATACAAAGTCTTGGTTAGGGCAGTTGAATACATGTACAAAAAAGCGAGTTCATCATTGGGTAAGATCTTGTGCATTTGAGTTGAATGGTATGCCTACATAAACACATTTGAATGTATTTCCGTTGGGATCATATAATATGATTTTGGGTATGGAATGGCTATATATTCACAAGAAAAAAGTGGATTGTTATGAAAAATCCATTGGGTGTTTGGATGATAATGGAGAACAAAGATTCTTGCAGGGTAAGAAAAAAACAACATCAATTAGGATGGTAACAGCTATGCATGTGAAGTGTAGTTGTAGAAAAGGATTGTTATTTGTGGTACATATTTCGAGTGACAGAGGTAAGGAAGTTGAGGATGTGGAGGTATTGAGCAGGTAATTGATTTTACAACAGTTTCAGGATGTGTTTCCAACAGAGATTTCAGAGTTGCCGCCTCACAGAGAAGTGGAATTTTCTATTGAGTTGGTACCAAGCGAAACACCAACATCAAAGGTACCGTACAAGATGAGCAGACTGGAGCTATTGGATTTGAAGTTTCAGTTAAAGGAAATTCTTGACGAGGGATATATTAGGCCAAGTGTATCAGCTTGGGGTGCACCGATATTGTTTGTGAAGAAGAAGGATGGTACTCTCAGGTTATGCATTGATTACAAGCCGTTGAACAAGGTGACCATCAAGAAAATGAATCCATTGCCGAGGATTGATGATTTTTTCGATCAATTGAAGGGATAAAAACATGTTCTCAAAGATTGATTTGAGATCAGGATATCATCAGGTACGCATCAAGGAATAAGACATATACAAGACATCTTTCAGGACCAGGTATGGGCATTATGATTTTGTTGTAGTTCCATTTGGTTTGAATAATGATCCAACTACTTTTATGTGCTTGATGAATAGTGTGTTTCATCCTTATCTAGAATTTTTTTTTATTGTATTCATTGATGACATGTTGGTATATTCTAAAAATGAAGAAGAGCATGTCGAACACTTAGCCATAGTATTGAGATTGCTAAGAGAACATCATTAGTATTCCAAACTTAGTAAATGTAGTTTATTTCAAACAGAGGTACATTACTTGGGACATGTGGTCTCCAAGTATGGCATAGTAGTGGATCCAGAGAAGATAAGAGCTATCATGGAGTGGGAAGCTATTAGGAATGTGGATGAGGTAAGGTCATTTATGGGGTTAGCAGGTTATTACAGGAGGTTCATCAAGAAATTCTCACAGATTGCATATCCCATCACATCATTGCAAATGAAAGGTAAGAATTTTGAATGGACAGAGGAATGTGCTTCAAGTTTTGAGCAGTTGAAACAATTGTTGACACATGCTCCAATGCTAAAAATTGCATATCCGGACAAAGAATTTATGTTATGCAAAGATGCTTTCAAAAGAGGACTTGGTGGAGTTCTTATGCAGGAAGGACAGGCAATGTGTTATGATTCATGTAAATTGAATGAGCACAGGAAAAAATATCTTACACATGACCTTGAGTTGGATATGATAATTCATGCATTGAAGATTTGGAGGCACTATATTATTGGCATGAGGTTTGTACTAATGAATGACCACAATGGATTGAGATATTTATTTGACCAACTGAATTTAAATGATAGGCAAAATATATGGTTGGCCATGATCAGTGAGTTTTAATTTGAGATCAAGTACATTAAAGGGAAATAGAGCAAGGTTCCAGATACTCTTAGCAGGAGGATACAAGTAAATCATATAACAACCATGAGTTATTATGGGATAGATCTACAAGATCACATCTTACAGGAAGGTCAGAAGGATAATAGGTACATGGAGCTCCGGCACAGGTTATAGTAGAATACAGTTACATGGAGCTCAGGCATAGGTTACAGCAGAATACAGGTACATGTAAATGTAGTAGTACAGATACATGTACAAGTACATGT
This sequence comes from Pinus albicaulis, assembly GCA_034641835.2. Classification (NCBI taxonomy): domain Eukaryota; kingdom Viridiplantae; phylum Streptophyta; class Pinopsida; order Pinales; family Pinaceae; genus Pinus; species Pinus albicaulis. The sequence continues at coordinate 625,935,149 of CM076584.1, read as the reverse complement.
ACATGTGCACATGATGTGGACTATTGTCTTACAACGGACGGATTGGTTAGATTTAGGGACCGAATCTATGTACCAGATAGCATTGAGCTCAAGAAGCTTATCTTGAGAGATTTTTATGTGAAACTATATTCATGTCACCTTGGATATCAAAAGACATTAATATCGATAAAAAATTTCTAACACTGGTCGAATCTAAAGAAAGAAGTGCTAGATTTTGTGGCAAGGTGCTTGGATTGTCAACAGGTAAAGGCCGAGTGTAAGCATCCAGGTGGGTTACTACAATCAATTTCAATTCTAGAGTGGAAATGGGAGGTCATTTTCATGGATTTCATCACAGGTTTGCCGACAACATCTAGACAACATGATTTGATTATGGTTGTGATTGAAAAGTTGACGAAAGTAACCCACTTCATTCTAGTGAAGTATGCTTATTCAGCCAATGATGTAGCATAGGTCTTCATCAAAGATGTAGTGAGATTGTATGGTGTTCAAAGAATATTGTGTCAGATAGGGATGCTAAGTTTAAATCGAGATTTTGGAAATATTTATTTGCAGGTTTGGGTACAAAGTTGGCCTTCAACACATCTTATCATCCACAAACAGATCATATAGACAAAGAGAGTCAATAGGATATTGTAGGACGTGTTGAGGATGTATGTGATGCATCAACAATGAAATTGGGAAGAGTATCTTCCACTGGTATAATTCTTTTACAACAATGGGTATCAGGAGTATTTGAGGATGAGTCTGTTTGAGGCACTCTATGGTCGGAGTTGTAATACTCCTATTAGTTAGAGTGATCCAGTAAACAAGGTATTGATAGGATCGAATATGTTGGCAGATATGGAATAGGAAATGTATGTAATCAAGAAGAATCTAAAGGAAACACAGGATATATAGAAAATTTATGCGAATTAGAACAGATTGATTAAGGAGTTTCAGGTTGGGGAACATGTGTACTTGCGCATCAAGCCCAGGAAGAGCTCCTTGAGGATTGGATCATGTGCCAAGTTGGCACCTCGGTTTTGTGGACCTTTCAAGATTCTTGAAAGGATTGGACCAGTAGCATATCAACTTGCAATTCCTTCGACAGTGAAAGTCCATGATTTTTTCCATGTGTCATTGCTTAAGAAGTATGTTAAATACGTCGACCATGTGATTGAATGGTCTGTATTACAGGTGGATCCCGAAGGAGAATTCGAGCCATAACCTTAGTTCATTTTGCAGAGAAATATGCTCATGCTTTGGAACCGAGAAATCGAGCAAGTTAAAGTGCAGTGGAAGCACTTTGGGCCTGATGAAGCTACATGGGAAATGATGGATCAGATGTGGGCTATGTATCATTCTCTATTCACTGGTTGAGCGAATGTCCTTGATAAATGTTTTGGGTATATGATTTGGTATGATGTTTTGGTATACGTACATATGTATATGGATGTATATACCGCCATGAGCTGTGTTATAAAGCTCTAATAAGCGGTATGGTTCCATGTCCTTATGGTTGTCATGTTGTTATGTTGTCATGATGGTTTTCTTCTAAGTAGGTTGATAATTGTAAGTACTACAACGAGCTAAGTTATAAAGCTCCATGGGCAGTATGTTTTTCTTTCAGCATTTTTGTTGGTTGTAGGTGTCATTGAACACTGAGGATGATGTTCCCCCAAAGGGGAGGGTTCTGTAACAACCCTGGTAAAAAATCCATGTAATAAAAGTTAATAAAGGAAAAATAATAACCATGGTCACAAGACACGTATTCCAAGCTGAATGTTGGGAAAAAAATCCTAGTGTGGGTCTTCATTTGGTTTATTATGGCTATAAAAATTGGAAAAGGCAATGAAAAAGGATTTGGAAAGGAAAAGTGGAATTTATTTATGAAAATAATGGAAATTAGGAGAAAAGGATGGTGAAAGGTCACAGGTTGCAAGTGAGGAGGAAAATGAAGGAAAATAATGGAAAATTGAAGAAAAATAGAGGCCTCATTAATAAAAAGGCTTTTGAGGATCAATACACAATTTTTTTATTTTTTTTATTATTTTATTTTATTTTATTTTATTTTATTTTTATTTTATTTTTTATTTTTATTTTATTTTTATTTATTTATTTATTTTTATTTTTATTTATTTATTTAATTTTTTTTTTTTTCAGTTCAGTTTTGGAGCTCTCATTCTATTCTCTCTCTCATACTCTTGGGTAATTAGAGTTTTCATGGAGCACTCCTGGAGGTGTGTGGCATACTTGGTATTTGGAGCAAGAATGCAAAGGAAAAGTAGGAAAGTGCAAAAGGATGTCGAGATTAATAGCTATAATGGGTTTTTCTTGCAGGTACCGAGCTGCATGTATGATTTCCTTACTAGTTTTGGCATGCATGGAATATGCATGTGGTTTCTTGGTTATGATTCGTCATTGGCATGGAGGATTTCTTGGATTGACAAAGGTTTTTCCTAGCCTTTCAATTTCTTGGATAGCCATGGTGTCGTGGGAGTCTTTCCCTTTTTTTTGGTTGGTTCTCATGTTCCTTTGGATGTGGGTTGAGTTATTAGTTCCTGGATCCTTGGTTGGAAAAATGATCTGGAGCCCTATAACAACTTGGGTTGAGTTACTTGTCGTAGAGCCTTGGTTGGACAAACTCTCTAGAGCCATTGGTGGATTGAGGTACTAGTCATTGATCCTTTGTTGGAAAAACACTCTAGAGCCCAACAAAAAGTGTGGGTTGAGTTACTAGTCCTGGAGCCTTAGTTGGAACAAACACTCTAGAGCCCTAGACAACTTGGGTAGAGACAAATCTAGTGATGGATAGTAATGTCCGACCATGAGGTGGAATCACTTGTTGAGCATTGAGGTGATTTGGCCTGTGGAAGCTCTAGTTTGGTTTTGTTGGGGTTGTTTCATGAGATCCCACATTAATGCTTGGAATATGGCACAAGGGTGATTGGACGAAGAGAGATTTGGTTCAACCAATCTACGGTTGGGTGGAACTTGGAAGTACCGAACTGGTTGGCATTTGTATTCATTATTAAGAGCTTCTTCTACTTGGTATTCTATGGGTAAATATACTTGTTTATATGTGGTATATATGGCTGTTATATCCTTGATATTTTTGTTAGTTATATGTTGGTTATTGTTGAGAAATCAATGCTAGTAGATTAGCGTTTGATTTCTTCTTTCTTGTTAATTAATTGTGAATTATGTTGGCTTATTTTACTTCTTTATTATATTATATTTCATCAATAAATTACCAAATTACGTGTGTATGAAGATCACAAAAACACGAGACACAAGATGTAGGCACTCTCCAAGGGAAAAACCCCTCTCTAGGGGAAATCCCATAAAAAATGATCTTCCTTCAAAAGTTTTTCCTGAGACACTTCAACTTAGACAAAGACCTCCACCATACAAAGTCAACCCTCTCTTCTAGTAGCTTCGATCCATACCTTCAATCTTGTAGCAACACTTCGATCTATGCAGCAACAACACTTCGACCCAACAAGTTCGACTTGGCAACAACAAACAACAATTAACAACAACAGTAGCTTCGATTTGAAAAAGAGAGTTCTATCTCATAAAGTAGCCCACACGAGAGAGAGATAAATAGTATGAAACTTTAATTTTTTCCTTCCCTTCCTTCTTTTCCAACTTCACACTCTTTTTAGCCTCCTTCTTCCACTTCACACATTTTCCCAGCTCTTTCTAGGATATCGAACTTGAGTGAGTGAGTGTGTCCAAATGAATTCGAACTGCTTCAATATATAGGCTTTTGGTGGGGTCGAATTGCCTAGATTGAAGCCAAATTGATCTTCTTGAGGCTGACTTGGTGTGGAGGTGACATAATTCATTTTTTACTAAAAAATAATTATTTTTACATGATTCATAAGCCCAAGAAGGGTCTCATAAAATGTATAATCACTCTAATGACTCAGTATTAATCATAGGAGTCCACAATGGGTACTTTGAATAATAAACATGATGACCCAAGCATGAAACACATTCTTTAATAAGTAATTGTAACAATTATAAAATTTATTTTGAAAAGTACATTACATAATGAATTAAATACATTTATGAACACCGAACCTAGTTACATTTTCCAACACTTCCAATTAACTAGGGAGGTATTCATAACAAGTACAAGGAATATATCAAACTATATTAATTATGAATATTTTAGGCACCACAATTCCATGGAAAAGATTCCTGACCAGGGAAATCTATCCAAGGTCTCCAACAGTTTAGGCACCCCAATGCCAAGGACTAGATTCCTCACCAGGGAAATCTATCCAGGTGGGACTAAGATGGAATAAAGATTTCAACCTCTCTAGGCACCATTTGGCTTACTTGCTAACCATTAACCCAAGGATCCAGGTGTGTATCTGAGGTCATAGCTCCAAGACCAATGCCACCCTCCCTACTTCAAAATCTAGACATCAACACATAGTGTCGGCCCGATGTCCTCCCAGACAATGTTTCACTCACAAAGCCTCAAAAAATCTCTTCAAAACCTTTATCAACAATATCAAAAGTATCTATTAACCCAATTATGTTTATAAGATATTAAAACTTTTTATTAGGAAGAGAATTTGTTAGTATGTCAGCTACATGCTTGTCTATCGGGACATACTCTAGCTTCACAATCGCATCCTACACCAAGTTCCTCATGTAGTGGAACTTATTGTCGATATGCTTCATCCTAGCATGAAACATGGGATCTCCAAACATCTTGATGCAGATTTTATTGTCACAGTTGATCATAGTAGGACCTAAAGGTTTCTTGAACAAATATGTCAGAAGCTTCTTTAACCATACAACCTCCTTTCCTACTCCACATGCAACCACATATTTTGCCTCAACACTAGTCAAAGCAATGATATATTTCTTTCTACTCATCCATGAGATCATGGCATATCCCAAACTAAAGCATCCACCTGTAGCGCTTCTTCCATTAGTTTAATTTCCACCCCAATCAGAATATGTGAATCCAATTAGCTTCACTTACTTGATATCATATTTTGGGCAGTGATGTGTGTTTGTGCTCAACCTAGTGTTCCTAAATTGAGTTCATTAATTGTCAACCAGGGCTAGTAAACTGCTGAAGTGTGGTGCACTATATGTGCCTAGGTATTTGTTTCTCACTACATTGTGTTTAGTGTTTTCTGATGTTTTTGGTTTTATGGTTTTATGTTTGAAAAGGGAAAGAACTTAAATGCTGGTGAAAAGAAGCTATTGGTTATATTAAAGCAGAACAAGGCCTAAACTAGGGATGGCAAACAACAAATGCAAATACTAAAACAGAACAAAGCCTAAACTATGGTTGGCAAACAACAAATGCAAAGCTTGATAATGACTTCATTGCAAGGAAATAAATCACAACATGAGCTTGAACTTATCTAATTCATTCATTAAAGATGTGTTGGAAGAGCTTGAGAAATGGACAAGTTAAGTGTGAATGAAGTTCTCCTAAATAAACAATCAACTTACAATGTTACAACATCTCATCCATGGTTAAAGGTTTATTGGAACATATTTGGAAAAGAAAATTTGTAGCACAATAATATTTTTTACTCTAAACTAACTTCTAATTCTGTTCTGCAACTCAATTTAGCACCACTAGGCCTCACTCAAAAGTTATAGGTTTCTTTTTAGAATAGTCCTTGAGAAAAGGCTTATTTGTGAAATGGTAAAAAGGTTATAAAATACTCCAGGCCTTAGACTGATACTAGCTTCTCTCCAGATGATTATGTATTAATATGAGGTTGGAAAAAAAGAAGTTTTCGTAAATAATGAAGACCGCCGTATCTAAATTTAACAACTAACACAATTTAAAATGCAATGGATAACAACTAAACTGGAATGCTAATACAGTGAGCTAAGACTAAACTAGAATGCTACTAATCTACTTGAAGTACAGTGAACAGAGTTAAATTAAAATTCCATTATCAAACTTGAAATGTAGTGACAGAGCTGAACTAAATGAAATCATCCTCCGAAGTGTTATGACTAAACTAACATGCAGCTAGTCTATTGGAATTCTATAGCCCATCTTGTTCAATGTGAATGATATTTTGGAAGAGTTTGTAAAAACAATTCTGGCTGTATTATTCAATGCAATTGAACATAAACATAATATTTGAAAGCAAATATAATTAAAATCTAAGATATCACAGTTGCTTCTTATTCATTTTTAATGATGTTTTGGAAGAGTTTGTAGGAGTAAGACCGGCTGTGACACTTAGTGTAAACAAGCATAAATCATAAAATTCGAAAGGAAATACAACTAAAACCTACAACACCACAACTATGCCTTATTCATCGTGATGATATTTTGGAAGAGTTTATAAGAGTAAGTCTAGCTGTGATGATCAATGTAAACAAGCATGAAACATAAACTTCAGAAACGTGCTTAAGCTAGAAATGAAAAAAGAGAGACTAAAATACTTATCTAAACCGTATAAACAAGGCTGCTCAGGAGGCAGGGGCCCTCTACCACCGGAGTAGCATGCTAAATCTACTTCAATATTGAGTGAGTGCTTTCAATAAAGTGATACTTCTTGCATTAGAGAGAAATTACTTCAAAACAGAGTGTTTTAGGACTTCTGAAATCTAGCAATCAATCACAAAATCTAACCTTGTCCCTCAGTTTCCCGAGCCATATTTATAATCAAAATTACATAATTGTCTTGAGATAACCTAGGGATAATTGTCTTTCCAAATAAAAACCAAACTAGGACTCTGATGGTGGTCACGTAATAGAATTAAGGACATCTGGACTGTCCTTGTCCTATTAGGAGTCTCTCTCCTAGTTTGAGTTCCCACGTACATAACCGCCTACAGAATTCTGTTCAAACTTCGTGGAGAGCAAAAAATGATGAGGGAATGATGTGGAATATGCCCATATGTGTTTTTCTCCAAGATGAAACCTGGAACCTGCGTAGACATGAAGACAGCTGCAGAATCAGCAACTAGCTACAGAATGTCTGCATTCTGTAGCTAGATCTAGTTCAAAAAGTACTACAATGACAAAATCATAAAAACATAGAAAGTTAGTCATGATATTCATTCTTAAAGCAATTTTAACTAATTCTATTGATCATTTGAGCCTGTAATTAGTAATGGAAAAAGGAAATGGAGTGGAATGTGGTGGAATAAAGAACATCTTTGGAGCTCAACATACCCCCACTGCTAGGTTCTTGCATGTCCTCATGCAACTATTCCATAAACTCTGAGACCTCTGCAATGACATCCAACCCTCTTCTTCTGCTTTGCCTGGCAGTCAAAGGCCTTCTGGGCTTTCTTATGACTAACTTAAATCTCAAATTTGTGAGTGCCCTGGTTAACTTTTTATTTCTCATCTTCAATTTTTCACTGGCCTTGTATAACTTTTGCATTTGTAGAGACATAGTTGAATTCATATCAGTTTTCAATTTAACCTGCTCTCTCAGAATTTCATTCTCATTCTTGATATGCCTGTTGAGTACTTCTAACTCATACCTATCTCTTCTTAGCATATCAATTTCATACTTTGGTGGGCTAGGAGTTCTGTCTCTAGATTCTGAAGCTCTCCTCTCTAATGACTCAATATAATTGTAAACTTGTTGCTGTGCTGGGTCAATTTCTGGAACTTCTTCATCAAAATCCTCCTCAGTAGGTGTTTCTTCATCTTCTATGTTTATGACTCCAGTTTTTTTAACCTTTGTTTTCTTTAGTATCCCTCTAAGTCTATGGCTCCTTCTCGGTTGAGATGGCCCTTCTCCTTTCTCTCTGGCAAATTTTCTTATTATCCTCTCTTTCTTCAGCTGCTTCTTAATCTGAGTCAATTTCTCAGAAATCATTTCTTCACTGCTTTCTTGTATTGTTTTACTAGTTTCAGTTTTGGAGGTTTTCCATCTTCTGCTTCTTTTTGTAGGTTTGTCTTCAAGTGGAGGTTCCTTGGGTTCCTCAAAGTGATTTCTCACTAAGAAGTCTTCCCAATTATCTCCCATTTTTCTCAAATGATGTTCAATCAAAATTTTGACTAAACCATGGTGGTATAAGGTTGTTTCCAGAAATTGAATTCTCTTTTGAACACTTGAGGCCATTTTCTTTAAACTTTGAAGCAAGAAAAAGGGCAAATTAAGTTCTTCTTCTAGGAAATGCATTATCAACCGAATATGATAGACATAGAAAATACCATATCTTCCTTCACAAGTGATGAATTTTTGCAAGATAAGCAACATGTTCCTCCATTTTTTCTTTAGTGCAGAGCTAGGGATACCCTTTTTAAAAATGGTAACGTCCATACCTGGTGACTTGAGTATCTTCTTCCATGCTTCGTTATGAAATTCTCTATTCTTGAACCACCTTTCTCCTTGTCTGGGAAATTCGGTTGCTTCTGCAATGGAAGCTTTTGTAATGGTGAATTTAATATCTCCTATCTCGACCTCAGCTCCTTTGAAGGATCTTGCAAATGTTTTGGTCACCTCTTTGTGAAACCCACTGAATTTTTCAAAGAATTGCAACCACCCTGCTTGTTGTAACATTTCTCTAACTTGAGGATAACCTTCCAAGTACTTAGTGCCAACCGGTTCAGTCCTCACTATAAGACCCATAACTCTACTTTCCAACCTTCAAATTGTTGCTCCTATGTTCACAGTGACAACGACTGTTACAGAGATGTTTTTGCCCCACAGATGTTTCCTCTGTTTTACAAACTAAAATGGTTAAGAGTTGGCTACGGGAAAGAATGATATGGAGTGATTACGGAATGAATATAATGAGGTGAGGATGATGTATATGAGTTGAAAGATATCACGACAGAAAAGACCGCGGAGATATTTTGTAACGAATTCAAAATCATCATTAAATGTTTTGGCCTAGTGACATGACTAATCCAATCACTTCAGCACTTTAACCATTTAGATTAAATGATGATCGAATATGGGATTTGAAATGGTGGAATAGAAGGAGTTTTATCCAAAGTTTTTACGGGAGGTTTGTTAGGCATGATCAACAAAATTAATTAAAACAACTTTTTGAACTATTCATAACTTAACTATACTAAAATATTTCATGATATGTCATTATAATCAGAACTTTTACCTTTTCCTTTCCTCTGATTTTTTTGTGTTCTTCATATGCTTTGTTCTCTCCTGAAAATCATTAATTTTTGAGTCTTCATAACCTTCTTGATTTTGCTTGTTGTCATGGATATGCAGGATCATTTTATTGCAGATCAGGTGATTACTAGACAATGCTTTTAGGATCTCTGGCTGTAGAATGTCTGACTGGCTGCAGAATGTCTAACTGGCTGCAGAATGTCTGATTGATTGTAGAATGTACCTGTAGAGAACTTGAAATATGAAATGGAATGGTTTGGAGTATGAATGGAATGTTGTATGGAATGAGTGAGGATGGATAATAAAATATGGTGTAATGAGATATGAATGAAGTGAGTAATGGAGTGGAATGGATCACATATTATGAAATGGAGTGAAGTATGAGAAGTGGCCTGCAATTCATGATATGTATTATTCATTTGCAGAAAGACATCAAACTTTAAAAATCTGGAATGGAAATGAGGTGGACCATGGAGTGAAATGAATGAAGTGTGGATGAATGAATGAGATGGAGTATGGATGGATGAAATGAGATGGACCATAAGTGAAATGAATCTATACTTATGATTTTGTAATAAATACTTGCAGAAAGAACAGATTTGAAAAGCTAGAGTGTCATAAAGATTCTGATTTTCACTCCACCTTTTCTGTATAAACATGCCAATCAGTGATTGGATTTCATGTTTATACTTTATTTTTTTTATTTTTATTTTCATTTTTTAATATCTGACTTCAGAAAATTCACTTAAGTTGATGAAGAAGAAAAATTCTTCTTCATTAACTTCATATCACTGCTTTCCTGGAATTTCTTGACAAATTTTTCTCTTGAGAGTGGCTTATGATATAGCTTCAATCTATGACCATTCACAAGAAAAGTGACCTTTTCTTCATCTATTGTCCTAATTTTTATTGCTCCATTATCAAAAATTCTTATAATTTCATATGGCCCAAGCCAATGTATTTGAAATTTACCTTGAAAATTCTTGAACTTTGAATCAAACAAGAGAGCCCAGTCACCTTCCTTGAACTTCTTTTCCTTGATGTACTTGTCATGCCATCTAGTCCTTTGCTGTTGGACTAGACTTGTTTTCTGAACTGCATCTTGTCTGATCTTATCCAATTCATTAATCTGCTCCAATCTGTGCTTTTGTGCCTCTGATAGATCAAGTCCTAGCTGAACTACCATTTTGAAAGTTTGAATCTGAAACTCTATGGGAAACAAAACTTGCTTTCCATAAACAAGTTCATAAGGAGTATGACCTGTTGTGCTTTTCCATGTAGTTCTATAGGCCCACAAGGCTTTAGGAAGCCTATCTACCCAATCTCTTCTATGTAAATGGACAGTTTTTGTTAGGATCCCTTCAATAACCTTATTAGTAGATTCCACTTGAGCATTTGCTTGTGGATGATAGGGAGTAGATTTTCTGTGTCTGATTTTGTACCTCTCCATCATTTGTTCCACTAGCCTTGATGTGAATTGAGCTCCTTGATCTGTAACAATTTCCCTTGGGACACCAAAATGAGTAAAAATATCCTCAAAAAGAAAATTAACTACAGATGCTTCAGTAGCAAAAATTAATGGCTTGGCCTCTACCCATTTGGTAACATAATCAATGCAAACTAATATATATTTCTTTTGTCTTGATGGAGGACTAATAGGTCCTACAAAATCCAAAGCCCATTTTTCAAAAGGTTCAATATGTACCTGAGGTTGTAATGGCATCTCACCTGAAGGAGAAGGTTTTCCTACCCTTTGGCAACTGTCACACCTTTTGACATACTCTTTAACATCTTTAAACAAGGATGGCCAATAATATCCTAAATGAAGGATCTTATAGGTTGTCCTCTTATCAGCAAAGTGTCCGCCACAAGGTTCATCATGACATGCTTTGAGAATCTCAGGCATCTCATCTTCCCGAACACATCTCCTAATGATCAAATCTGGACTTGTCTTGTACAACTCATTAGCAACCCATGAATATTTTGCACTGTCATAAATGATTTTTCTTTTATCTCTTGCATTCATTATTGAAGGAAATTTTCCTGAAACTAAATAATTAGCAATGTCAGCAAACCAAGGAGTTTGGGTAGAAATTGCAAAAAGATATTCATCGGGAAATTGATCTTCAACTGGAGTGTCATCTTTGATGTTTTGGAGTCTAGATAGGAAATCAGCTACTGTGTTTTGTTTTCCAGGCCTATCTAGAATGGTAATGTTGAATTCTTGTAAAAGCAATAACCATCTTATGACTCTGCCATTAGTAATTGATTTGTTCATTAAGTATATAATTGCAGAATGATCTGTGTGAACAAAAGTTTCATAGCCTGTTATATAGTATCTGAATTTGTTTATGGCATGAACAACAACTAAAAACTCTTTTTCAGTTACAGTATAGTTTAACTCTGCAGGAGTCAAATTTTTACTGGTACAGTAGATGGCATAAGGAATCAGGTCTTTTTGTCCCAATACTGCTCCTAGAGCTGTATTTGAGGCATCTGTTGAAATATGAAAATGTAACTTCCACTTAGGTCCCCTTAAAATAGGTGCTTCATAAATTTTTGTTTTCAGGGTCTCAAAGGCTAACTGGAAATGAGAATTCCATTTGAATTCACAGTCTTTGGTAAGTAATTTGAAGAGTGGAGATGCTATCTTAGTGAAGTTTTCTATAAATCTTCGATAATATCCTGTAAATCCAAGAAAAATCCTAACATCTTTTTGACAACTTGGAATAGATAAGTTAGAGATGACTTCAACTTTTGACTCATTAACTCTAATCCCATCCCCTGAAATGTGATGTCCTAAAACAATTCCTTCAGTAAACATCATAAAACACTTCTCATGACTAAGTGAAAGATTTGCTTCTTTACATCTCCTTAAGACTTTTTCCAAGTTTACTAAGGCTTCTTCAAATGTGTTTCCATAAACTGTGAAATCATCCATATATACCTCTACATAATCATGTATTAGATCTGAAAAAATTCCTAATACTGCCCTTTGAAATGTTGCAGGTGCATTGCATAATCCAAATGGCAATACTCGGTAAGCATAGGTACCCCAAGGACAGGTAAATGTGGTTTTGTCTTGATCCTCAAGTGCTACTTGAATTTGATTATAACCACTAAAACCATCTAGAAATGAGAAGTACTTTTTGCCAGCTAAGGTATCTAACACCTGATCTATGAAAGGTAGGGGAAAATGATCTTTAAGAGTAGCTTTGTTTAATTCTCGGTAGTCAATACATACCCTCCATTTACCATTTTTCTTTGGCACAATTACCAAAGGAGAAACCCACCGACTATCTGAAATAGGATAGATAAAATTGACATTCAACAATTTCTGCAATTCTTCTTTAACAATCTCCCTAAGATTTGGATTCATCCGTCTTTGAGGTTGTCTGATTGGTTTACAATTTTCCTCTATGTAGATGTGATGAGTGAAATTATTAGGGCTTATCCCTTTCATATCAGTGTACTCCCATGCATATGTAGAAGAATGTCTCTGTAAAATTTTGACTAGCTCTTCTTGTTGAGATTTTTCTAGGTTCTTGTTTATGTTTAAAGTTTTGCCTGGAAATATCTCAATTGTAGAGCTGCCAAATTTATCCATGGAATAGAGAGAAATCTGCCTTGATGACAAAAACTCAATGTTGGATTCTTCTTGAAAATGTTCATGTTTATGTTCCGCAGAGGATTCAAAGTTTTCTAAAGTATTTAGAATTTGACCATCTTCACTAATTTCTGAAATTGTGAAGAGAGGTTGTAAGTATTCTTCATCCTCTATCCATTGAGTATCATCTAAATTTGTAATTGTCCTTGCTGGAGGATACAAAGTGAATTTCTTAGTTGAACTACCATCAGAGATGTACATATAACCGGATCTACAACTAATGAAAGCATCAGCTGTAGCTAACCAAGGTCTTCCTAATATAATTGGATGCCCTCCTAGATTATTCTTAGGAGTTAGGATCATGAAATCCACAGGGTACTCCCAAGAATCTAGGGACACTGGAATTTCTTCTATTACCCCATCAGGTTTGATCACAGATCTGTCTGCTAATTGTAATAATATGGGTGTAAAGAGAAGATTAGGAAGTTTCAGTTTATCCATGATTTGTCTACTCATGATATTGATTGCTGCTCCTAAATCAATGAGTGTATTTTGGATCTCAATTCCATTGATGTGAATTTTGACAACTGGATTTCCTGGGTCTAGATAATTTGGAATAGCAATCTTACCCATCATGATATCTGTTATTTTTCCTGCCAGTTGAATTTTCTTTGTCTCTCTTATTCTTTTTCTTGTTTTCTTCATGCTCAACTCCTTTATTGTCTTTGCTAAAATTGGAATTTCCTTGATAGCTTGTAATAATGGAATCTTAATACAGACATTTCTTAGCTCATCTAGAAAATCATAATTAGGCACCATAATTTGTTTTTCTACACCTCTATTAATTTGTAATATTTCTGGAAAGGGAGGTGTAGGAGTGGATGTTGATGGCTGCTCTAATACAAGAGTTGAAATTATTGGTTCTTTTTGTTTTGATTTTTCAATGTTTGGGTTTTGAAAAGATATGTCTTCTTCAAAACTTTTATTTTCCTGTAGAGAATCTTCCTTAGAGTTATCTTGTTCTTGTATGATCACAAAAGGTTTCCTCTTTTCAAGTATTCTTCCAGACCTAAGTTGAACATCACTAAGGTCTAGAGGAGTAATTAAATAAGTTGGAAACTGTTGGCCTTCTATCATGTATGTGTTCTGAGGATTTTTATTGTTGGGGTTTGGTATGGGTTGAGCAGGAAACTGATTTTATTTCTGAGGAAATGGTAAGGGGAGTGGTTGATTTTGATGTTGTGGATTTTTAGAATTCTGTTGATGATTTTGAGGGGAAAAATGTGGGTATGGTGGATAGGATGGTGGATATTGATAGTACTAGGAGTATCTTCCATAGGGATTTTGTGCTCCTTGTGCCCAAGCTTGAGATTGATTTTGAAATTGGGGCCAAGGTTGCTGCCAAGAATTCTAGTTTGGTGGGGGTTGATTATACATTTGATCATGAAATCCTTGTGTTTGAGGTCCTTGCCAAGGCCTTCTAGAGACAAAATTGAGAGATTCTGTGGAACTTGTAGGAGTATCTTCTTGAAAGACATATTTAAGACCAGGAAGTGAAGGACAACTCTTGGTCTCATGTTTTTCTGAACAAATTACACAGGTCTCTACAACTTTTGCATCCAAAGGACATTCTCTCAAGGCATGCTTCTTTCTACATTTGGGACAAAAGATTGCTAAAGCATCAGATTCAGCTTTTTTCTTGTTTTGTAACTTAAGGGTGTCTATTTGTTCACTAAGACTCCCTAAGATTTCAGATTTGAATTCATCAAGCATATGCCCTATCTCTGCCCTACTTACTGTCCCAGAAGCAGACTTACTTACCCTTGCAAGAGCAGGGTCTCTTGGTCCTTTCACAATTTTAGATTTCCCTCTTGAAAGGTTGATACATACCTCAGATATTTCAGGTAATGTGAGATGAGATATATCCCCTTTTCCCATCATGTTAAGGATATCCAACCATTCATCCCTAATTGTCTTCAACAAGAGAGCTTTTAAGGTGTCTTGGTCTAAGTTTTTCATTTTTTCTCTTTTGATGTTGTAATGAAATCTCTCCAACAAATCTTCTAGGTTTTCATCCTCTTTTTGTATCATCTTGAACACTTCCTCCTTATGATTGACTGGCATACAATAATCCAAATACCTTTCTAGAAATGCTTGTTTCATGTCTTCCCATGTCCTAATAGAACTGTTGATCAAACTCATAAGCCACTTCAATGCTGCTCCTTTCAATGTTGAAGGAAATAGTTTAAGTTTTTGAGCATCTTGTAAGTAGTCATAAGTTCTACATAGGACTTCAAATTCAAATAGGAAGGTTTCAGGATCTTCAGTTTTAAGTCCATAGAAGTTTGGAAGGACAGAGGGTGAAATGTTTTTCATGGCTGTATTGGTTTCTTCATCTACTATAGGAAACCCAAAAAAGCTTCCCATTTCTCTTCTACCTCTTCCTCTACCTCCTTCTCCTCTACCTCTACCTCTACCCCCTCCAAATAATGTGTGTTCTCCATTAAAGACTCCTCCTCCCCCTTCTTCTGCCATAGTTGATTCTTCTGTGGAAGTGGAAAAGTTTGTGTCTCTAGCAAGGGTCCTTGAATATTCTTCTAAGACAGGTTCAGTGGATGAAGTGGAAGGTATTTCTAATGGAATATCTGATCTTAAGTCTTCTGGAAGTCTAGGATCAGTAAAGGATTGAATGTGGGTTTGAGTTGGAGGTGTGCTGGCTCTAAGTCTTGATGAAACAAGTGGTGTTCTAGGAATCAAACTTCTGCTTCTGCTTCTTATGAATCTACCCCTTGAGTCTCTCTCTCTACGCATATCATTGCTTTTGGGAGTTAAGAAACAAGGCTACCTAGTTACACTTCCCCGGCAACGACGCCAAAATGTTTGTGCTCAACCTAGTGTTCCTAAATTGAGTTCATTAATTGTCAACCAGGGTTGGTAAACTGCTGAAGTGTGGTGCACTATATGTGCCTAGGTATTTGTTTCTTACTACGTTGTGTTTAGTGTTTTCTGATGTTTTTGGTTTTATGGTTTTATGTTTAAAAAGGGAAAGAACTAAATGCTGGTGAAAAGAAGCTATTGGTTATATTAAAGCAGAACAAGGCCTAAACTATGGATGGCAAATAACAAATGCAAATACTAAAACATAACAAAGCCTAAACTATGGCTGGCAAACAAAAAATGCAAAGCTTGATAATGACTTCATTGCAGGGAAATAAATCACAACATGAGCTTGAACTTATCCAATTCATTCATTAAATATGTGTTGGAAGAGCTTGAGAAATGGACAAGTTAAGTGTGAATGAAGTTCTCCTAAATAAACAATCAACTTACAATGTTACAACATCTCATCCATGATTAAAGGTTCATTGGAATATATTTGGAAAAGAACATTTGTAGCACAATAAGATTTTTACTCTAAACTAACTTCTAATTCTGTTCTGCAACTCAATTTAGCACCACTAGGCCTCACTCAAAAGTTATAGGTTTCTTTTTAGAATAGTCCTTGAGAAAAGGCTTATTTGTGAAATGGTAAAAAGGTTGCAAAATATTCCAGGCCTTAGACTGATACTAGCTTCTGTCCATATGATTATGTATTAATATGAGGTTGGAACAAAAGAAGTTTTGTAAATAATGAAGACCGTGGTATCTAAATTTAACAGCTAATACAATTTAAAATGCAATGGATAACAACTAAACTGGAATGCTAATACAGTGAGCTAAGACTAAACTAGAATGCTACTAATCTACTTGAAGTACAGTGAACAGAGTTAAATTAAAATGCCATTATCAAACTTTAAATGTAGTGACAGAGCTAAACTAAATGAAATCATCCTCTGGAGTGTTATGACTAAACTAACATGCATCTAGTCTATTGGAATTCTACAACCCATCTTGTTCAATGTGAATGATATTTTGGAAGAGTTTGTAAAAACAATTCTGGCTGTATTATTCAATGCAATTGAACATAAACATAAGATTTGAAAGAAAATACAATTAAAATCTAAGATACCACAGCTGTTTCTTATTCATTGTTAATGATGTTTTGGAAGAGTTTGTAGGAGTAAGACCGGCTGTGACACTTAGTGTAAACAAGCATAAATCATAAAATTCGAAAGGAAATGCAACTAAAACCTACAACACCACAACTATGCCTTATTCATCGTGATGATATTTTGGAATAGTTTATAAGAGTAAGTCTAGCTGTGATGATCAATGTAAACAAGCATAAAACATAAACTTCAGAAACGTGCTTAAGCTAGAAATCAAAAAAACAAAACTAAAATACTTATCTAAACCGTATAAACAAGGCTGCTCAGGAGGCAGGGGCCCTCTACCACCGGAGTAGCATGCAAAATCTACTTCAAGATTGACTCAGTGCTTTCAATAAAGTGATACTTCTTGCATTAGAGAGAAATTACTTCAAAATAGAGTGTTTTCGTACTTCTGAAATCTAGCAGTGAAATACAAAATCTAACCTTGTCCCTCGGTTTCCCGAGCCATATTTATAATCAAAATTACATAACTATCTTGAGATAACCTAGGGATGATTGTCTTTCCAAATAAAAACCAAACTAGGACTCTGATGGTGGTCACGTAATAGAATTAAGGACATCTGGACTGTCCTTGTCCTATTAGGAGTCTGTCTCCTAGTTTGAGTTCCCACGTGCATAACTGCCTACATAATTCCGTTCAAACTTCGCGGAGAGCAAAAAATGTTGAGGGAATGATGTGGAATACGCCCATATGTGTTTTTATCCAAGATGACACCTGGAACCTGCGTAGACATGAAGACAGCTGCAGAATCGGCAACTAGCTACAGAATGTCTGCATTCTGTAGCTAGATCTAGTTCAAAAAGTACTACAATGACAAAATCATAAAAACATAGCAAGTTAGTCATGATATTCATTCTTAAAGCAATTTTAACTAATTCTATTGATCATTTGAGCCTATAATTAGTAATGGACAAAGGAAATGGAGTGGAATGTGGTGGAAGAAAGAACATCTTTGGAGCTCAACAATGTGTAGTGCCACACAATATATCAATATATGCTTTGCAGCTATCCAATGATCATGATGAGGATCCAACTGAAACTGAGTAAGAATGTTCACAAAAAACATATAACTGGCCTTGTGTTTACCAAATACATAAGAGAACCCACCAACTTCTGATAAGAGGTAGGATCTACGAGACTTGAGTCAGAGCTTTGTAATCTTGAGATAGGTGATCATAGGAGTAGTCATGGGATTAGAATCCATCATCCCAAATTTCTATAACAATTTGATGATATAATTTCCTTTCCCTAAATATATATCCCCACGTTTCTTCCATACTTCCAGACCCAGGTAATAGTGCATTAGTCCTATATCTTTCATCTTAAATTCAGCTGCCAACATATTATTTCATTCTCGAATTCTTTGTTCCACACCAGTGATGAATAGATCATCCACATATAGTAGAATAATGGTTGTCTCATTATCCTCAACCTTGATGTAGAGATTTGGATCAACAATACTCTTCACGAACCCAATTCTTAGAAGGTATGCATCCATTCTTGCATACCATGCCCTAGGTGCCTTCTTCAAACCATATAGGGCCTTCTTGAGTCGAAAGACATGAGTGTCTCTATTATTTACCTCAAAGACTTTGGGTTGTTCAATTTATACTTCATCCTCAATGGTCCCATTCAGAAATGTTGTCTTCACATCCATCTGATGGATATTCCATCCCATTGTAGCATCCAATGAAACCAAGGATCTAATAGTAGTATACCTTACAGTGGGTGCACATGTTTCTTCATAATCTATGCCTTCTTTTTTTGAGAAACCCCTTGCAACAAATATGGCATTGTATTTGTCTATACTTCCATCAATAGCATGCTTGATATTATAGATCCATTTAGAGGTGACTACCGATTTGTCACTAGGTCTAGGAATTATTTCCCAAACCCCATTCTTCATGATGAATTGATATTCTTCCTGCATTTCATTCTTCCAAACTTATTGATGAGAAACTTCTTGAAATGTAGATGGTTCAAATTCGATTAATTTTATTATATATGCAACATATCCAGAATATCTCTTCGACCTTTTTCTTTCTCTAAAGGTTCCTTTTGTAGCCCCATGTACTTCATCATCTTCGAGAGTAGCTTTTAACCAATTTGGTCTTTTCCTAGTGGTCGGCATGATCACAGGTTGAATAGGCTCACTTGGTCCTTCTTCTTCTTCTTGATTTGTAGAGGGATTGTCATGTACTTATTCTTCTTCGAATATAGGTATATCTTCGTCATTAGAATCAATAAAGATATCCTTAGATCTTTTGTAGGCATGATTTTAATCAAATATAATATCCTTGCTTACTTCAATATGTCTTCCTTCCTTGATGTAGATTCTATATGCTTTTGAGGAGAGACTATAGTCGACGAAGATTCCTTTGATGCTTGTAGAAACTAACTTCTTTTGCTTATCTTTTGGAACGTGGATGTAGGCACGACTCCCAAATATTAGAAGATGATCCACACTTAGCTTATTTCCTATGAATTCTTCCTCAGGTTTCATTTTCTCAAGAATTATATGAGGATTTATATTTTGAACATATATAAATTTCATCACTGCTTCTCCCCATAAGAATTTTGGCAAGTCTTGATCAAGGAGAATTGTTCGAATACCTTCCTCAATTGACCTGTTATTTCTTTCAACCACCATTTTGTTCGAGATAGTAGGGAACAATGAGATCCCTCTTAATTCCTGCTTCTTTACAATATGAAATAAATTTTTTAGAAGTGTATTCCCCACCATTGTCGGATCTTAGAGTCTTTATTCTTCTTTCGGTTAGGATTTCCACTTCAGATCTAAACTCCTTGAACTTCTCAAATAATTCATCCTTTTTCTTGAGAAGGTAGGTCCATGTATTTCTAGAATGATCTTCTATGAATGTTACATATTAAGTATGACCTCCAAGTGATTTCTCAGACATGGGTCCACACACGTCAGAACGAATGAGGTCTAATATGTTTTTAGACCTCGTTTCACTATTTGAAAATGGTTTTATTGTGTGTTTACCCAAAGAGAATCCCTTGCACACTCCTTCATGATCTTGTTTGATATTGGGGATGGCATGAACCAATTAATTAAGAGTAGGAATTAAATTATAATGTAGATGACCATATCTCAATGGAATTGACTTCCATATGGACCAAATATTGAGGAGATGGTGTAGTGACTCTATATAAGCTTTCTTCATGAACTCCAATAACCCTAGCTTTATAGATACTTGAGTATTTTCCCCAAACCATAAATTTTACATTAATGAAAGCAACTCTATCCCATTTATCTTCTAAGCAAGAAATAGAAAGAAAATTATTTTTCAAACTTAGAACATATAGTATATTGTTGAGATGTAGCTTAGCTCCGTTCTCCAACTTCAAATATGTTGATCCCTAGCCTCTAACAACATAGATTTTGTTGTCTCCTAATTCCACTGCATGAGAAGATGGTTCCTTCGATAGAGTGTGAAGTTGTTTACTTTCTCTTGTCATGTGTCTTGATTCTCCACTATCGATAATCCAAGCATTGTCATCACTAAGAGAACCTGTAAGATCAACCAAGAACCCTTAGCTTTTTAACTTGTGGAATAAGTAGTAGAAGATATTATTGATCCAAATTCCTACAATATTGAATCCCATTCTTATATAACTTGTAACAGAGGGAGTAGCCATTTCCTTCGAGCCGACAGAGTGATCTTCAATCTTCCTTTACCTTACCTTTGATGCCATGTTGAGAAATAAATGCTAGTATATTAGGATTTGATTTATTCTTTCTTGATAATTACTTGTGAATTATGTTGGATTATTTTAATTATTAATTAGATTATCTTTTATCAAGAAATTACCAAATTATGTGATTATGAATATCACAAAAAAACGAGACACAAGATGTAGGCACTCTTCTAAGGAAAAACCCCTCTCTAGGGGAAAACCCAGTCAAAAATCTCTTCCTTCAATAGTTTTTCCTGAGACTATTCAACCTAGACACAAACCTCATCCTCACCAAGTCAACCCTCTCTTCTAGTAGCTTTGTTATAGACCTTGTATCTTGTAGCAACACTTCAATCTATGCATCACTTCGATTTATGCAACAACATCACTTCGCCCCAATAACTTCGACTTGTAAACAACATACAACAACTCGAAGCAGCAAGTGAGCCCTGGTATTGCGCCAATAATGATGCAACTCCCAGAGGCTACTCTACTTTACTTTATCAACCCGGGGTTCATAAAAACTTGGAGTTGACAATGATATATACACAACATATGCATTCTACTCATGTCATCCTCTTCTGAGTCCTACGAAAGGGTGCTATTTCTAGGGTTTCTGAATGAAGTCTGTCACACTTCCGAATTATACCTAGGGGTAAAAGTGACTCAAAGCCATTACTCTATTAGAAATCAAATAACCATTCTACAACAAGAAATTACATCTAGCTACTCTGCAATGGAAGAAATCTACAAATTAAGCTATGGAGAGAAATGGAAGCAAGCAAACTAGGCATCTTTCATGAAGTAAATTGCTGAATTGAAATTGCAGAAAGAAGACTAACCTAATCACACATTTCTGGGCCAAATGGCTAAACACATTCTGTCTACTTCATGTTTTAACTATAATGTTTTTACTCATGCATCTAATCATGACCTAATTATGCTTGTAAATGCACTGTTTTGCAGCAAGGAGGAGAAAGCACTAAGGTGGTTCAAGCAGGTCTTGAACTCATGGGTGCAGGGTTGAAGGTGTCTGGATGGTTTTGGAAGGTCTGGATGAGGTGGGTGATGGTTTATGGGCTTAAGGAGAGGCCCACTAGTGTTGCTATAGGTTTCTTGTAGTGCTATAGGAAATTCCTAAATTGCTACAGGAAACAGTCCGAGGGAAATCCAAGGCCAAAAATGGTGGAGAAAAGCATAGGGGAGGTGGAATGAAGGTGTGTTTGGATGAATGGAAGGTGTCCAATCCCTTGGCCAAGCTCATAACCTCTTGAGAAGCCCATATTTCACTTTTAGGGTTGCTCATGGTGTGAAGGTGAAAAATATTTAAAACAGGGCTGATGGCGATTTGGTGGAAAGAAGGCTTATGATGGGTGAGAAATGAAGCTAAGGGTGCTAGTGAAGTCCTCCTTTGATACGCTACTTGAACCTGCAAGAAAATTAACTGTTCATGCAACAAACATTGGCAAATTCATGATTAAGGAAATGGAAATGATGAGTTGAATTTGGAAACCAAACCTAATTTAGCATTCAAACATAAATCTAACTCAATATTCTAGACATGTTCATGACACTACAACAACCTAACTACTCTTTCCAGGATATCATAAACTAGAGAGAAAATTTGGCCTGTGGGGAAGGTTTTCCCTCCACAAGCTCCAATGAAAGAGATGAGAGAGGGAGGCTTGACACACAGTTTTCTGAGTTTATAAAATTTTCTACCAACATTTATGCAAGCTTAACTACAACAAAGATAAATGGAAGCAAACTAAAAACAATGAATTGGATTGTAAGCAAACTAGCTAAAACTCATAAATCAAACTAGCTACAATCACATAAAAAATGAGCATGAATACACAAGAGAGACTAAGGCCAATGGATTGGGCCCTAACCCACAAGCCTAGCCCTCTGAAACTAAATTAGTGAAGGAAAATATGAATACTCATCTTATTGCATAAAATAGTCTCATTACATAATCATAAAAGTCTTAAAAACCTATTACAAGAGCTAAGAGTCTATTAGCTTCCTTCAAAGTTCGAATCCTAACGAGATCTTGCTCAACCCTATTTAACCTAGAGGGTAGCTACCAAAAACTCCCTAAAAAGTAGGTGATGTGTCCTCTTTGACTGCAAGAGAAGTGGAGCTTTGGTGCACTTGATCTTCTACTTGCTTGGCTTCCTTTGATTTCAAGCTATTGGAGGGAATCTCGAGGATCCCTTGGCTGCCTTTGTGAGTTAAGGAGGCGGGAAATCCCCCTAGAATCTCTCGTTGTTGTCTACTCTGAGCTTTTAATTGAAAAATCTTCATGAAAAGTGCAATATCTTCATGATTATCCTGCATTTAACTCATGCTAAGAATTCGAAGTATGAAAAACCTTAATCACCATCTACACTAGCAACATAAGACCATAATATAATTTATATGTGAGAAAGAGAGACTTAATAAGGCTAAAAAGGTGACAATTAACCCCTTCAATTATACCTAATGATGGAGCTCATCATCACCCCCTACCAAATGGTTGCTCATCATCTGAGAAACTTAGTCCTCCTTCTGCATTTCTTTCAAAGCTTTAATGGACCCTCTCACTTCCCAAGGAAGAAGTGCGGGAGTCCCTTCAAGAGGGTAAAATCCATCATTCTTTTCTTCTTCCTCCCATTCTCTGTTTTTCTCATCTTGGTTTTTTCCATCATTCTATCCCAACAACAAGGGTGGACTGAGTTTCAAACCAAGCCATTGAATCTTCCTGGCCTGCATGACCCTCTTATATAGTGGTTCTCTTTCTTGGGCACCTCTCAATCTCTCTGGTGTGTGGTATTCCACGTTTCTAAGACTGTGAGAGAGGATATTCCATCTCCTTTGACTAGCCATTATGAATTCATCTCCCAACAACCTAGAGACATCATCAAAATTAGCCATGGCTTGAGATTGTGTGTTGTGGTACTTTTTTGCAAGTACATCATCCTTTTCTATCTTGAGAAGGTTGTTGATGACTCCCCTAGGGCTGAATAGTTATGCCCTAATGTGTAGAGGCTCCATATTTTCTCTCCTCATGACCCTCCTTACTTCTTGTGTTCTGGCTTCCTCATTAACCATCCAAGAGGCTAATGCCATTAAATACATGACTCCCATTCTAGGATTAGGGTCCCAAATGTTCAAGTCTGTCAACACAAGATTGTGCATGTAGAATTCTGCCATTTTTTCCTTGTCTACCATACTTGACTGGTTGCAAAAGTCAATGAATTGTTTGTAGTTATGAAAGGGTAAGCATCCATGAGAGGATAGTGTCTTGATTTGAAATAGGAGCCACTATTCTTTGAGGTAGAATGCATAGGAATCTGATGGGTATCTATGTTGGATGGCCTCCATGCACAAATCTGCCATGGTGGCTATTTGTTTGTATTCTTGCTGAAGCTGATCCTGTAATCTTGCATTCTCTGATTGGGCCTTTTGAAGCTACTCTTTCAACATGGATTGTCTAAGCCTAGCATCAGAAAAATCCCTTCCCAACTCAGTCACTTTTTACTCCATGACCCCTATGTCATGCACACTTTTGGTTGTAGTAATCTTCATCCAATGATGAGTGCGTGCCATCTCCTATTCCAACTGATAGAATAAAGGTACTATACAATTTTGAAGAATCAATCTACCCCCTTCAATAAATGTGTAGTAGGAGCTGGGATTTTACTGAGGGCTAGGGTGTGACACTACTGATACATATTTGAGGATAGGTTTTGGTGAGGTAGACTCCTCCTTGTCATCTTTTACTTCCCCCCATTTTTCATCTTTCCCTTCATCTTGTGCCTTTTCCTCAACTTCTTGGGCCTCGTGCCCATCCATGGTTGTCTTTTCTCCCTCATCCAAGGTTTCTTTCTCTGATTCTCAGCCTGTTGGATTTTCTTGTAGAAAAGACATAGTTTCCTGTAGAAAACTCTGTTTTTCCTGCTGAAAACCCTCTCTTTCTTGTTTTTCCATTTTTTCTGTCTTTTTGGGGTCTGTGGGGGTTGTTAGATGTGTATGTGATTCCAAGCTTGTTGAATGTCTTCTTATGTAGGTCACAGGGGTCCTCACAGGTGATGTGACCTCTTGAACCTTTCCTTCTTCTATCCTTATTTCATCGTCTTTCTCGGGTGACTCCTCAATGGAAATATGGCTTGTAGTGGGAGTCTGTGGCTTCCCTTGCCTCTCCCTTTTGATATTCCTAGTCTTGAATTACATGGGTGTTTCTCTCTTCCTCTTTTCTTTCATTGGTGTGCTCAAAGTGGCTAGGGTAGCATCCACTTCCTGATCTGTTATGTCTGGTGATATGCCATTGTCCTGCAGGGAAGTATCGCTACCTAACATAGGGTCCAATATTTTCTTATCCTCCATATTGTCTTCCTTCTTCTACTCAGTCTCTTCCTTCTCTGTTTCTAATATCTCAGTGTTTTCTGTTGCAACCTCCATTTATTTTTTTTCTTCCTCATATTCAACTTGCTCTTCTTCTTCTTCTACCTCCCTCTCTCTAAGACTAGAGGCAGAGGATTGTCCTGTTTGGGTGGCTATGAAGGCTTCCATATCCATGTCTATGAATGAGGACCAACAAACAAGGAGGTTTAATCTGCTCAGAGAATCACTCACTATCAGTTTTATAAGGCCATGATGAGCCAAATGCTGATATTTACTTTCCATCACCTTTCTGCTCATGTCTGTTATTGAGTTCAAGAGGAAATGAGGGATGCTAAATCTCTATGCTAGAGGGATTTATACTTGAAACCTAAGTTGATTCAACAACCTGAAATGGTATCGATAGACTACAATAAGTATTCCTTCAAAGGAATTGAATTTCATGATATGGAAGGGTACTTCATCACAGGGGTATGGAAGGCTTTCTCTCCTCACTCCATTCTTGTCCTCAATTTATTCTTCTCTTGACAGAAATAAGTTTTTCTTGGCTGTAGTGCTTCGAATCCTTTCTTTAAACCAATTAACTCCTAAGGGAAAAGTGGTGATTTTGCTGATTAGTTCAGGTGAAAGTGTGATGGCTAGGTCCCTAACCACAGTGGTGACTCTCTCCTTTGAGTGTGATTGCAGAGCAACTGCAAACTCTTGAGCTATCTCCTCATCAAAACCCTTCAAAAGCTCGAATAAACCTAGCCATTGGTGGTTTCCAAAAATCTCCATTACTTGAGGATGCTGTCTTATTCTTTTAATATCAATGGGCTCCCTTTTGTTAAATCCCCCTCCCATTTTTATGGATGTGATAGCAAGGTGGTAGGATGATTTTTGTTTGAGAGTTACTTGTGAAGAGGTTTTCGAGATTATGGTCTCAAACAAATTCAAATTTTCACCATTTAATTCCCAAACTATAACTGACTGTGTGTAAATTTCATGGAGAAATAGCAATTTTGGAGAGTGGAAACCACTTGCCTCTGTTCTTTGGTGTTTTTTCTTGGGATATGGTGGCCTTAGAAAGTAATTTTACCCAAAGGTGACTTTGTTTTCCCCTCTGTATCCTTGCTGATTTTCATGTGTAGTTTCCTGTAGCACGTCACTATTTCCTGTAGCACGATGGTGCATGAAAGATTAGACTCGATGATCCTATATCTGATGGCTCCTCTGCTTCTTTTTATCCCACTTCTCTCCAAATAATCATCGGAGTGGATATAATGAGGCAGAACTAACCTTTATGATCATTTTAACCAATTTTGGAGTAGGGTGCTGACTTGTACTTAGCACGAGTCTTCCTCTTTGGGACTATTGGCCCCACTCCGGTTAATCATTGCCCCAACCTCGTAATCACCTCCTCATCCTTGTTCACTCTCCCTCGAATGATTTTACTTGCCTAGTGGCATCTACACTTTACTTTACATTCAGTTTAACTTTACGAAGGTGGCCAAGTTAACTAGCCACTTTTTTTTTTCCTTTTAAGTCTCTAAACCTCGACATTAAACTATTTTGATCATTATGAGTGCATAGTGAGAGGTGAAGGGCCATACCTGAGCCTACCTGGTGCTAGTGTGTTGAAAACATGATCTGGTGCAAGGAGTTGGAGTTTGGGGTTGCAGAAATGATCTTCCTCTTGCCGTATTTTTATTTTTTGTTTATTTTTTGAGTGAGAAGCTTGTTTTTTGAGTGAGCTGGTTGTTTTTTGAGTGAGATGCTTAACCCTTTATTTGTATTTTCTTCTTGTAGGTGCTACATGGAGGTCATCAAGTGCCTTCGCTGGTGTGTTCACTCTCCTGAAGTATGTTGCTGGTCCTCTGAAGCCATCTTCTTCAACTAATCTTCTGATTTTTTCCTTCTCGTGCCATACACAAAATTTCTATAGGAAACTTTCCAACTTCCTGTAGCAACCTTCTTTCCGCTTCTTGGGGCTTCAGATTGATTAGGGATGAACTGAAATGGTTTATGGAGATAAGGGATGGAGTGATGGAATGAGTGGAGTGATGGAGAATTAAGGGCAGAGGTTCATGCCAAGGTATAAATGATTTAGATGCTAGTGGCACAACATAGGTTTTAGGGAGTGAATCTTTGTGCAGGGAGTGAAGTGAGTGTTAAGAGTTGTAGGTATAGGAAAAAAATAAATTATCATACTATTTTTGAAGTGTAGAAGCCTTTGAGAGAGCTTCTTCCATTATAAATAGTTTTCCTGTAGCATTTACAGGGTTTCCTGTAGTGCTACAGGAATCCTGTAGCTGCTAAACTTTCTTGTAGCAATTACAATTAGGGAAACAAATGGAATTTTCTGCCTACCTATGAGGTGAAATGAATGAATGGGTGAATTATAGAGTGGTTCATGGAGTGTGTAAATAGAGGAGAGGGAGAAGTGAGGAAAAACAACTCCTCTGGATCCAAAAACCATCTTTGATCAATAACCTGCAAGACAAAAAAAGAGAGTGCATATGTATTATCTTTCTCTTTTTCCTTTTGTTTCTTTCCTCTTTTCTTTTCCTTATTTTTTTTGAAGGCAAGTGGGCTACCTCCACGGAGGTTTTCAACCCACAAACCTGCCTTGGGCGCCTCCATGTGGTTTTCACCCAAGGATATTTTTTTGTTTGTTTGTTTTTTTTTTTTTGCTCTAGGATTGCCTCATGGAGGTTTTCAACCCTAGAGTTGGCCTTGGGCACCTCAGAGAGGTTTTCAACCATGCCTCTTTATTTTTATTTTTTTCTTTTTTTTTCTAGGAGGGGGAGGTGATGGAAACTATGGAGTCTCCCATGACATACACCTCCTTGTTTACAAATTCAGCCCTAGACAGGGGATTTATATAACCTTTAATCCTGTAACCCTTGACAAGTAGGGGAATCTCATCCTCATCTATGGTTCTGATCTGAACTGTGCCATTATCATAAAATTTGTCCACTTTGTAGGGTCCCAACCATCTTGTCATCAATTTTCCTTTGAAATCCTTGAACCTTGAGTCATACAACAACGCCCAATCTCCTTCTTGAAAGGTCTTCTCCTTAATGTGCTTGTCATGCCAGACCTTCCTTTGCAGTTGAATCCCTTATGTGTGAAGGAGTGCTTACATCCTGAACTCATCCAATCCATTTAATTACAACAACCTTTCTTGTTGGGCCTTTGATATATCCAGGTCTAATTCAGCTACCATCCTTAAGGTGTTGAACCCAAATTCATTTGAAAGCAAAGTTTCCTTCCCATAGACAAATTCATAAGGAGTTAACCCTGTTGTTGTTTTCCAAGTAGTGTTGTAGGCCCAAGTAGCTTCCACCAATATGTCTGCCCAATATTTTCTAATACTACTCACAACCTTGGTGAGGATATTCTCCAAGGCTTTGTTGGTCACTTCCACTTGGCCATTTTCTTGAGGGCGGTAGGAAGTGGAAGTCTTATGCTTTATCTTGTGCCTCCTTAGAAGACTCTCAAGGAGGTGAGATGTGATTTGTGCCCCCTAATTAGTGAATACCTCTCTGGGGTATCCAAATTTTTAGGACACATTCTCTCTCAGAAATTATGCTACCTTCTCCTCGGTTGCCACCTCTACAGCTTTTTTTTCAGCCCACATTGTCAGGTAGTCAATGCAGACTATGATATACTTTTTTTGGCCAAATGGTGGATCAATGTGTCCAATGAAGTCCATGCCCCACTTGTCGAATGGCTCTAGATCCACCTGAGGGTGCAAAGGCATCTCATCCCTCTTGTTGAGCTCCAAAAATGTTCTTTCTTCCACCACATTCCATTCCATTTCTTTTATCCATTATTAATCCCAGGCTCAAATGATCAATGAAATTAGTTAAAATTTCTTTAAGAATGAATATTGTGGCTAACTTGCTATGTTTTTATGATTGTGTCATTGTAGTACTTTTTGAACTGAAACTAGCTACAGAATGCAAACATTCTGTAGCTAGTTGCCAATTCTGTAGCCAGCTTCATGTTTATACAGGTTCTGAATGTCATCTTGGAGAAAATCACACATGGGTGTATTCCACGTCATGTCCTCATCATTTGTTGCCCTCCATGGAGATTGAACAAAATTCTGTACGTGGTTAAGCACGTGGAAACTTAAACTAGGAGGTAGACTCCTAACAGGATAAGGACAGTCCAGATTCTGTTACGTGATCATGATCAGAGTCCTAGTTTAGTTTCTATTAGGAAAGACAATAATCCTCGTATTATCTCAAGTTCTGTTATGTAAATTTGCTATAAATATGCTCGGGAAACCGAGAGACAAAGGTTAGATTTTGGTTAGATTTTATGGTTGACTGCTAGATCTTTGAAGTCTGTGAATACTTTGTTTTGAGGTGATTCCTCTTTAATGAAAGAAGCAAAATTTCCTTGAACGCGTTGAGTCAATTTTGAGCTATATTTCTTGCTACTCTGGTGGTAGAGGGCCCCTGCCTCCTGAGCGGCCTTGTTTATACAGTAGATAAGTGTTTTAATCTCGCTTTTATTTCTAGTTTTAGTTTTGCTTTTATTTCAGCTTATGTTCATATTTGTTTATATTTACTATCACAGCCAAACTTACTCTAATCAACTCTTCCAAAATATCATTATGAAGAATAAGGCACAACTGTGATAGTGTAGGTTTAGTTGCATTTACTTTCGTTAGTTATCACAGTTAAGACTTACTCTAATAAACTTTTCCAAAATATCATTATGATGGATAAGGCATAACTGTGGTATTGTAGGTTTTAGTTGTTAAGTTTAAAACAAGTAGCATAGCCAATCTTACTCTTACAAAGCTCTTCCAAAATATCATAACAATGAGTAAGAAGTAACTGTGGTGTCTTGGACTTTAGTTGTATTTTCTTTCAGTCTTGTGTTTATGTTCAATTGCTTTGAATGATACAGCCATACTCGTTCTCACAAACTCTTCCAAAACATCATTCATATTGAACGGGATGAACTGTAGAATTCCTTAGGTTAGTTGCATGATAACTTAGTTATAACACTCTGGAGGTAGAATGCATGTGGTTCAATTCTGTCATTTCATTTTCAATTTGATAATGGCTTTTAATTTAACACTGTTCACTGTAGACTAGAAGTACTCTAGTTTAGTCTTAACTTAGTTCACTGTGTTAACATTCCAGTGTAGTTGCCATCCATTGCATTTCAAATTGTATTAGTTGTTAAATTTAAACACCACGGTCTTCATTATTTACAAAAATTCTTTTGTTCCAAACTCATACTAACACATAATTATCTGGACAGAAGGTAGTATCAGTCTAAGGCCTGGAGTACTTTTGCAACCTTTTTACCATTTCACAAACAAGCCTTTTCTCAAAGACCATTCTAAAAGGAAATATATAACTTTTGTGTGAGGCCTAGTGGTGCTAGATTGAGTTGCAGAACAAAGTTAGAAGTTAGTTTAGAATAGAAATCTTATGGTGATACAAATGTTCTTTTCCAAATATATTTTAATAGACCTTTAATCATGGATGAGATGTTGTAACATTGTAAGTTGATTATTTGATTGTTTAGTTAGGAGAATTTCATTTACACTTAGCTGCCCATTTCTCAAGCTCTTCCAAAACATCTTTAATGAATGAGTTGGACAAGTTAAGCTCATGTTGTGATTTATTTTCTTGAAGTCATTATCAAGCTTTGTAATTTGCTAGCCATAGTTTAGGCTTTGTTTTGTTTCAGTATTTGCATTTGTCATTTGTCATCCATAATTTAGGCTTCACTCTGTTTTTCAACCAGTAGTTTCTTTCCACCAGCATTTAGTTCTTTCCCTTGTGAACATAAAACCATAAAAATCCAAAAACATCATAAAACACTAGACACAACATAGTGAGAAACAATTACCTAGGCACATATAGTGCACCACACTTCAGCAGTTTACCAACCCTGGTTGACAATTAATGAACTCAATTTAGGAGACTAGGTTGAGCACAAACATTTTGGCGCCGTTTCCGGGGAAGTGTAACTAGGTAGCCTTGTTTCTTAACTCCAAAAAAAAAAAAAAAATTATATGCGTAGAGAGAGAGATTCAAGGGGTAGATTCATAAGAAGTAGCAGCAGAAGCTTGATCCCTAGAACACCACTTGTTTCATCTAGACCAAGAGTCAGTACACCTCCAACTCAGACCCATAATCCATCCTTTACTGATCCTAGACTCCCAAAGGACTTAAGATTAGATATTCCATTAGAAAGACCTCCCATTTCATCCACTGAACCTGCCCTAGAAGAGGATTCAAGGACCTCTGTTAGAGACACAAACTTTTCCACTTCCTCAGAAGAATCAACTATGGCAGAAGAAGGGGGAGGAGGAGTCTTTAATTGAGAACACACATTATTTGGAGGAGGTAGAGGTAGAGGTAGAGGAGAAGGAGGTAGAGGTGTAGAAGGTGAAGGAGGTATAGGAAGAGGTAGAAGAGAGATGGGAAGCTCTTTTGGGTTTCCTATAGTAGATGAAGAAACCAATACAACCATGAAAAACATTTCACCCTCTGTCCTTCCAAACTTCTATGGACTTAAAACTGAAGATCATGAAACCTTCCTATTTGAATTTGAAGTCCTATGTAGAACTTATGACTACTTACAAGATGCTCAAAAACTTAAACTATTTCCTTCAACATTGAAAGGAGCAGCATTGAAGTGGTTTATGAGTTTGATCAATAGTTCTATTAGGACATGGGAAGACATGAAACAAGAATTTTTAGAGAGGTATTTGGATTATTGTATGCCGATCAATCATAAGGAAGAAGTGTTTAAGATGTTACAAAAAGAAGATGAAAACTTGGAAGATTTGTTGGAGAGATTTCATTACAACATCAAAAGAGCAAAAATGGAAAACTTAGATCAAGACACCTTAAAATCTCTCTTGTTGAAAACAATTAGGGATGAATGGTTGGATATCCTTAACATGATGGGAAAAGGGGATATATCTCAGCTCACATTACCTGAAATAGTTGAGTTATGTATCAACCTTTCAAGAGGGAAATCTAAAACTATAAAAGGCCCAAGAGACCCTGCTCTTGCAAGGGTAAGTAAGTCTGCTTCTGGGACAGTAAGTAGGGCAGAGATAGGGCATATGCTTGATGAATTCAAATTTGATATCTTAGGGAGTCTTAGTGAACAAATAGACACCCTTAAGTTACAAAACAAGCAAAAAGCTGAATCTGATGCTTTAGCAATCTTTTGTCCCAGATGTAGAAAGAAGCATGCCTTAAGAGAGTGTCCTTTGGATGCAAAAGTTGTAGAGACCTGTGTCATTTGTTCAGAAAAACATGAGACCAAGAGCTGTCCTTCACTTCCTGGTCTTAAAGCTGTCTTTCAAGAAGAAATTCCTACAAGTGCCACAGAATCTCTCAATTTTGTCTCTAGAAGGCCTTGGCAAGGACCCCAAACACAAGGATTTCATGATCAAATGTATAATCAACCTCCACCAAATTGGAATTCTTGGCAGCAACCTTGGCCCCAATTTCCAAATCAATCTCACGCTTGGGCACAAGGGGCACAAAATCCATATGGAAGATACTCTCAGTACTATCAGTATCCACCATCCTATCCACCCTATCCACATTTTCCTCAACAACAAAATCCTCAACAAAATCCTCAAAATTGACAACATCAAAATCAACCACTTCCATTACCATTTCCTCAAAAATCAAATCAGTTGCCTGCTCAATCCATACCAAACCCCAACAATAAAAATCCTCAGGATACATATATGATAGAAGGCCAACAGTTTCCAACTTATTTAATTACTCCTCTAGACCTTAGTGATGTTCAGCTTAGGTCTGGAAGAATACTTGAAAGGAGGAAACCTTCTGTGATTATACAAGAACAAGACAACTCTGAGGGAGATTCTCTACAAGAAAATAAAAGTCTTGAAGAAGACATATCTTTTCAGGACCCAAACATTGAAAAACAAAACAAAAAGAACCAATAATCTCAACTCCTGTATTAGAGCATCCATCAACATCCACTCCTACACCTCCCTTTCCAGAAAGATTACAAATTGATAGAGGTGTAGAAAAATAAATTATGGTGCCTAATTATGATTTCCTAGATGAGCTAAGAAATATTTGTATTAAGATTCCATTATTACAAGCCATCAAGGAAATCCCAATTTTAGCAAAGAAAATAAAGGAGTTGAGCATGAAGAAAACAAGAAAAGGAATAAGAGAGACAAAGAAAATTCAACTGGCAGGAAAAATAACAGACATTATGATGGGTAAGATTGCTATTCCAAAGTATCTAGACCCAGGAAATCCAGTTGTCAAAATTCACATCAATGGAATTGAGATCCAAAACACACTCATTGATTTAGGAGCAGAAATCAATATCATGAGTAGACAAATCATGGATAAAATGAAACTTCCTAATCTTCTCTTTACACCCACATTATTACAATTAGCAGACAGATCTGTGATCAAACCTGATGGGGTAATAGAAGACATTCCAGTGTCCCTATATTCTTGGGAGTACCCTGTGGATTTCATGATCCTAACTCCTAAGAATAATCTAGGAGGACACCCTATTATATTAGGAAGACCTTGGTTAGCTACAACTGATGCTTTCATTAGTTGTAGATCCGGTGATATGTACATCTCTGATGGTAGTTCAACTAAGAAATTCACTTTGTATCCTCCAGCAAGGAAAATTATAGATTTAGATGATACTCAATGGATAGAGGATGAAGAAGACTTACAAACTCTCTTCACAATTTCAGAAATTAGTGAAGATAGTCAAATTCTGAATACTTTAGAAAACTTTGAATCCTCTTCGGAATATAAACATGAACCATTTCAAGAAGAATCCAACATTGAGTTTTTGTCATCAAGACAGATGACTCTTCATTCCATGGATAAATTTGGCAGCTCTACAAATGAGATATTTCCAGGCAAAACTTTAAACATAAACAAGAACCTAGAAAAATCTCAACAAGAAGAGTTAGTCAAGATATTACAAAGACATTCTTCTGCATATGCATGGGAGTACACTGATATGAAAGGGATAAGTCCTAAGACTTGCACTCATCACATCTATATAGAGGAAAATTGTAAACCAATCAGACAACCTCAAAGAATGATGAATCCAAATCTTAGGGAGATTGTTAAAGAAGAATTGCAGAAATTGTTGAATGTCAATTTCATTTATCCTATTTCAGATAGTCAGTGGGTTTCTCCTTTGGTAATTGTGCCAAAGAAAAATGGTAAATGGAGGGTATGTATTAACTACCGAGAATTAAACAAAGCTACTCTTAAAGACCATTTTCCCTTACCTTTCATAGATCAAGTGTTAGATACATTAGCTGGCAAAAAGTACTTCTCATTTTTAGATGGGTTTAGTGGTTATAATCAAATTCAAGTAGCACTTGAGGACCAAGACAAAACCACATTTACCTGTCCTTGGGGTACTTATGCTTACTGAGTATTGCCATTTGGATTATGCAATGCACCTGCAACATTCCAAAGGGCAGTATTAGTAATTTTTTCAGATCTAATACATGATTGTGTAGAGGTATATATGGATGATTTCACGGTTTATGGAAACACATTTGAAGAAGCTTTAGCAAACTTGGAAAAAGTTTTAAAGAGATGTCAAGAAGCAAATCTTTCACTTAGTCATGAGAAATGTTTCATGATGTTTACTGAAGGTATTGTTTTGGGGCATCATATTTCAGGGGATGGGATTAGAGTTGATGAGTCAAAAGTTGAAGTCATCTCTAACTTATCTATTCCAAATTGTCAAAAAGATGTTAGGAGTTTTCTAGGATTTACAGGATATTATCGGAGGTTTATAGAAAACTTCACCAAGATAGCATCTCCACTCTTTAAATTGCTTACCAAAGACTGTGAATTCAAATGGAATTATGATTGCCAGTTAGCCTTTGAGACCCTAAAAACAAAAATTTCTGAAGCACCTATTTTAAGGGGACCTAACTGGAAGTTACCTTTTCACATTTCAACAGATGCCTCAGATACAGCTCTAGGAGCAGTATTAGGACAAAAAGACCTGATTCCTTATGCCATCTACTATACCAGTAAAAATTTGACTCCTGCAGAGTTAAACTATACTGTAACTGAAAAAGAGTTTTTAGCTGTTGTTCATGCCATAAACAAATTTAGACACTATATAACGGGCTATGAAACTTTTGTTCACACTGATCATTCTGCAATTAGATATCTAATGGACAAATCAATCACTAATGGTAGAGTTATAAGATGGTTATTGCTTTTACAAGAATTCAACATTACCATTCTAGATAGGCCTGGAAAACAAAACACAGTAGCTGATTTCCTATCTAGACTCCAAAACATCAAAGATGACACTCTAGTTGAAGATCAATTTCCTGATGAATATCTTTTTGCAATTTCTACTCAAACTCCTTGGTTTGCTGACATTGCTAATTATTTAGTTTCAGGAAAATTTCCTTCAATAATGAATGCAAAAGATAAAAGAAAAATCATTTATGACAGTGCAAAATATTCATGGGTTGCTAATGAGTTGTACAAGACAGGTCCAGATTTGATCATTAGGAGATGTGTTCGGGAAGATGAGATGCCTGAGATTCTCAAAGCATGTCATGATGAACCTTGTGGCGGACACTTTGCTAATAAGAGGACAGCCTATAAGATCCTTCATTTAGGATATTATTGGCCATCCTTGTTTAAAGATGCTAAAGAGTATGTCAAAAGGTGTGACAGTTGCCAAAGGGTAGGGAAACCTTCTCCTTCAGGTGAGATGCCATTACAACCTCGGGTACATATTGAACCTTTTGAAAAATGGGCTTTAGATTTTGTAGGACCTATTAGTCCTCCATCAAGACAAAAGAGATATATATTAGTTTGCACTGATTATGTTACCAAATGGGTAGAGGCAAAGCCATTACTTTTTGCTAATGAAGCATCTGTAGTTAATTTTCTTTTTGAGGATATTTTTACTCGTTTTGGTGTCCCAAGGGAAATTGTTACAGATCAAGGAGCTCAATTCACATCAAGGCTAGTGGAACAAATGATGGAGAGGTACAAAATCAGACACAGAAAATCTACTCCTATCATCCACAAGCAAATGGTCAAGTGGAATCTACTAATAAGGTTATTGAAGGGATCCTAACAAAGACTGTCCATTTACATAGAAAAGATTGGGTAAATAGGCTTCCTGAAGCCTTGTGGGCCTATAGAACTACATGGAGAAGCACAAAAAACCATACTCCTTATGAACTTGTTTATGGAAAGCAAGTTTTGTTTCCCATAGAGTTCCAGATTCAAACTTTCAAAATGGCAGTTCAGCTACGACTTGATCTATCAGAGGCACAAAAGCATAGATTGGAGCGGATTAATGAATTGGATGAGATCAGACAAGATGCAGTTCAGAAAACCAGTATAGTCCAACAGTAGAGGGCTAGATGGCATGACAAGTACATCAAGGAAAAGAAGTTCAAAGAAGGTGACTGGGCTCTCTTGTTTGATTCAAAGTTCAAGGATTTCCAAGGTAAATTTCAAACACATTGGCTTGGGCCTTATGAAATTGTGAGAATTTTTGACAATGGAGCAATAAAAATCAGGACAATAGATGAAGAAGAGGTTACTTTTCTTGTGAATGGTCATAGATTGAAGTTGTATCAAAAACCACTCTCAAGAGAAGAATTTGTCAAGAAGTTCCAGGAAAACAGTGATGTGAAGTTAATGAAGAAGAATCTTTCTTCTTCATCAACTTAATTGAATTTTCTGAAGTCAGACATATGAAAAAAGAAATAAAAAAATAAAAAAATAAAATAAAGTATAAACATGAAAACCAATCACTGATTGGCATGTTTATACAGAAAAGATGGAGTGAAAATCAGAATCTTTCTGACACTCTAACTTTTCCATTATTATTATTATTATTATTATTTTTTTCTTTTTCTTTTTCTTTCTGTAAGCAGCTGTTACAAAATCATAAGTTCAGATCCATTTCACTTATGATCCGTCTCATTTCATTTCATTCCATCCATATAATTCATTCATTCATACTTTACTTCATTCCATATTTCATTCATCTCATTCCATACTTCATCCACCTCATTTCCATTCCAGAATTTAAAATTTGATGTTTTTCTGCAATTGAATAATACACAACAGAAAATTGCAGGGTACTTTTCCACTCCATTTCATAAATTGTAATCCATCCCACTCCATCATTCACTTCATACATATCCCATTATACCATATTTCATCATCCATCTTCATTCATTCCATACAATATTCCATTTACATTCCAAACCACTCCATTCCATGATTCAAGTACATTCTGCAATCAAACAGACATTCTGCAGCTAATCAGACTTTCTGCAGCCAGACAGATATTTTGCAGCTACAGAACCTGAAGACACTGACCAGCAATTATTTGATTTTGCAACAAAATGTTCCTGCACATCCATGAACAAGTCAAGATCAAGAAGGCATATGAAGATCACAAGAAAATCAAAGCAAAGGCAAAGGTATGAAGTAATTATAATGCCACATCATGAAAAATTTTAGTATAGTTTAGCTATGAATAATTCGAAAAGTTGTTTTGATTAATTTTATTGATCATGCTGAATAAACCTTCCGCAAAAATTTGGATAAAAATCCTTCTATTTTACCATTCCAAAACCCATATTTGATCATCATTTAATTTTTTTTTTTAAACAGTTAAAGTGCTGAAGTGATTGAGTTAATCACGTCACTAAGAATTTAATGATGATTTTTGAAATATCTCCACGGTATTTTCACTCACTGATTTGTTTTATTCACCTCACCTCATTAATTCATTCCGTAACCATTCCTTATCACTCCTTTCCGCAGCCGACTCTTAACCATTTCATTCTGTAGAGCAGAGTTATCTCTGTAACAACAGTTGTCACCGTGAAACAGAGGAAACATTTGGGGAGCAAAAACAGCTTGTTAACGGCCATTCTTACCGTGAGCAGAAGGCTGGTGAATTGAATATTGAAGAAGAGTTATGGGCCTCATCGTGAGAACAGAACCAGTTAGCACTAAATACTTGGAAGGCTACCCTCAAATCCGAGAAATGTTGCAACAAGCAGGATGGATGCAATTCCTTGAAAAATTTAGTGGCTCCCACAAAGAGGTTACTAAAACGTTTGCAAGGTCATTCAAAGGAGCCGAGGTTGAGGTTGGAGATATTAAGTTCACTGTCACAAAGGCTTTTATTGCAGAAGCAACAAGACTCCTTAGACAAGGAGAAAGGTGGTTTAAGAACAAAGAATTCCATAACGAATCATGGAAGCAGATACTCAAGTCACCAGGTATGGATGTCATTGTGTTTAAAAAGGGTATCCCCAGTTCTGCATTAAAGAACAAATGGAGAAACATGTTGCTTATCCTACAAAAATTCATCACTTGTGAAGGTAGATATGGTATTTTCTATGTTTACCATATTAGGTTGATAATGCATTTCCTAGAAGAAGAGCTTAATTTGCCCTATTTCTTGCTTCAAAGTTTAAAGAAAATGGCTTCAAGTGTCCAAAAGAGAATTCAATTTCTGGAGACAACTTTATACCACCATGGGTTAGTCAAGATTTTGATTGAGCATCATTTGAGAAAAATAGGGGATAATTGGGATAACTTCTTGGTGAGAAATCACTTTGAGGAACCAAAAGAACCTTCACCTGAACATGAGCCTACAAAAAGAAGCAGAAGATGGAGACCCTCCAAAACTGAAATTGGTAAGTCAATACAAGAAAGTAGTGAAGAAATGATCTCTGAAAAATTATTTCAGATTAAGGAGCAGCTTAAGGAAAAGAGAATCATAAGAAGAGTTGCCAGAGAAAAAGGAGAAGGGCCATCTCAACTGAGGAGGAGCCACAGACTAAGGGGCATCCTAAGGAAAAAAAAGTTAAACAAATTGGGGTTATAAACATAGAAGATGAAGAAACACCTACTGAGGAGGATTTTGATGAAGAAGTTCCAGAAATTGATCCTGCACAGCAAGAAATTTACAACTATGTTGAAACATTGGAGAGAAAAGCTTTAGAGAGTAGGGACAGAACCCCTAGTCCTCCACTGTTCGAAATAGATGTGCTAAGAAGAGATAGGTACGAGCTGGAAGTACTTAATAGACATATCAAAACTGAGAATGATATTCTGAGGGAACAAGTTAAACTAAAAACCAGTATGAACTCAACCCTATCTCTACAAATGGACAAAGTGGAAAAGGCTAATGAAAAGTTGAAAAAGAGGAACAAGAAGTTAATCAGGGCACTTACCAATTTAAGGTTCAAGTTAGTCATCAGGAAGCCCAGAAAGCCTTTAACTACCAGAAAAAGCAGAAGAATAGGATTGGATGTTCTTGCAGAGGCCTCTGAGTTCATGGAATAGTTGCATGAGGACATGCAAGAATCTAGTAGTGGGGGTATGTTGAGCTCCAAAAATGTTGTTTCTTCCACCACATTCCACTCCATTTCTTTGATCCATTTTTAATCCCAGGCTCAAATGACCAATGAAATTAGTTAAAATGGCTTTAAGAATGAATATCGTGGCTAACTTGCTATGTTTTTATGGTTGTGTCATTGTAGTACTTTTTGAAATGAAACTAGCTATAGAATGCAGACATTTTGTAGCTAGTTGCCAATTCTGCAGCCAGCTTCATGTTTATACAGGTTCCAGATGTCATCTTGGAGAAAAGCACACATGGGTGTATTCCACATCATGTCCTCATCGTTTGTTGCCCTCCATGGAGATTGAACGGAATTCTGTATGTGGTGAAGCACGTGGAAACCCAAATTAGGAGGTAGACTCCTAACAGAATAAGGACAGTCCAGATTCTGTTACGTGATCATGATCAGAGTCCTAGTTTAGTTTCTATTAGGAAAGACAATAATCCTCGTATTATCTCAAGTTCTATTATGTATATTTGCTATAAATATGCTCGGGAAACCGAGAGACAAAGGTTAGATTTTGTTTAGATTTTATGGTTGATTGCTAGATCTTTGAAGTCCGAGAATACTCGGTTTTGAGGTGATTCCTCTTTAATGAAAGAAGCAGCATTTCCTTGAATGCGTTGAGTCAATTTTGAGCTAGCTTTCGTGCTACTCTGGTGGTAGAGGACCCCTGCCTCCTAAGCGGCCTTGTTTATATAGTAGATAAGTATTTTAGTTTCGCTTTTATTTCAGCTTATGTTCATATTTGTTTATATTTACTATCACAGCCAAACTTACTCTAATCAAATCTTCCAAAATATCATTATGAAGAATAAGGCACAACTGTGATAGTGTAGGTTTAGTTGCATTTACTTTCGTTAGTTATCACAGTTAAGACTTACTCTAATAAACTTTTCCAAAATATCATTATGATGGATAAGGCATAACTGTGGTATTGTAGGTTTTAGTTGTTAAGTTTAAAACAAGTAGCATAGCCAATCTTACTCTTACAAAGCTCTTCCAAAATATCATAACAATGAGTAAGAAGTAACTGTGGTGTCTTGGACTTTAGTTGTATTTTCTTTCAGTCTTGTGTTTATGTTCAATTGCTTTGAATGATACAGCCATACTCGTTCTCACAAACTCTTCCAAAACATCATTCATACTGAACGGGATAAACTGTAGAATCCTTAGGTTAGTTGCATGATAACTTAGTTATAGCACTCCGGAGGTAGAATGCATGTGGTTCAGTTCTGTCATTTCATTTTCAGTTTGATAATGGATTTTAATTTAACACTGTTCACTGTAGACTAGAAGTACCCTAGTTTAGTCTTAACTTAGTTCACTGTGTTAACATTCCCGTGTAGTTGCCATCCATTGCATTTCAAATTGTATTAGTTGTTAAATTTAAACACCACGGTCTTCATTATTTACAAAACTTCTTTTGTTCCAAACTCATACTAACACATAATTATCTGGACAAAAGGTAGTATCAGTCTAAGGCCTGGAGTACTTTTGCAACCTTTTTACCATTTCACAAACAAGCCTTTTCTCAAAGACCATTCTAAAAGGAAATCTATAACTTTTGTGTGAGGCCTAGTGGTGCTAGATTGAGTTGCAGAACAAAGTTAGAAGCTAGTTTAGAATAGAAATATTATGGTGATACAAATGTTCTTTTCCAAATATATTTTAATAGACCTTTAATCATGGATGAGATGTTGTAACATTGTAAGTTGATTGTTTGATTGTTTAGTTAGGAGAATTTCATTTACACTTAGCTTCCCATTTCTCAAGCTCTTCCAAAACATCTTTAATGAATGAATTGGACAAGTTAAGCTCATGTTGTGATTTATTTTCTTGAAGTCATTATCAAGCTTTGTAATTTGCTAGCCATAGTTTAGGCTTTGTTTTGTTTCAGTATTTTCATTTGTCATTTGTCATCCATAATTTAGGCTTCACTCTATTTTTCAACCAGTAGT
This sequence comes from Pinus albicaulis, assembly GCA_034641835.2. Taxonomy (NCBI): domain Eukaryota; kingdom Viridiplantae; phylum Streptophyta; class Pinopsida; order Pinales; family Pinaceae; genus Pinus; species Pinus albicaulis. The sequence goes on along the minus strand of CM076584.1, from coordinate 625,893,926 downwards.
TTCTTTCCACCAGCATTTAGTTCTTTCCCTTGTGAACATAAAACCATAAAAATCCAAAAACATCATAAAACACTAGACACAACGTAGTGAGAAACAATTACCTAGGCATATATAGTGCACCACACTTCAGCAGTTTACCAACCCTGGTTGACAATTAATGAACTCAATTTAGGAGACTAGGTTGAGCACAAACACCTCTATGTAGGTTTCCCCCTCCTTTGGCACTGGTCACACCTACTAGTGTATCTTCTGGCATCTTGGTGAAGGGTAGGCCAATATTAACCTGCTTGCAAAGCTCTGAAGGCTGTCCTTTTTGCAGAAAAGTGGCCTCCACAAGGGCTATCATGACATGCAAAGATGATATCAAAAAATTCTTCCTCCCTCACACATCTCTTGAGGATTTGGTCAGGGCCTAGCTTGAAGAGATTTCCCCCAATCTAGGTGAAAGGGGCGCTTTTTCTGATGATATTGCTCTTATCCTTGGATGAGAGGTTATGAGGTAACTTTTCAGCAACCAATTAGTTAGCTATGTCAGCAAACCATGGAGAGAGTGCTGAGATAGAAAAGAGGTGTTCATTCGAGAGCTGGTCATCCACCATTCCTTCTTCATCTGCAGGTAGAGCTTACCTGGATTAAAATATTTGCAACAACATTCTCCTTTCCAGTTTGATCAACAATGGTTAGGTCAAAATGATGTATTAGTAACAACAATCTAATTATTCTAGCATTAACATCAGGTTTGTTCATTAAATATTTGATGGCTGCATGGTCAGTGTGGACAAAGGTCTGATAACTAGTGATATAATGTCTAAATTTGTTTAAAGCATGGACAATGGCTATCATTTCCTTCTCTATGACAATATAATTGAGTTCGGCCTTGGACAAATTATTACTAACGAAATAGATTGCATAAGGTAATTTGCCTTCTAACTGCCCCAGGGCTGCCCCCACAACTTTTTCTGATGCATCTGTGTGGATGTGGAAAGGAATAGTATAATTTGGACCTCAGAGAATGGGGGTAGTATTTAAATTTACCTTAATGAGCTCAAAATATTCTTGAAAGAGACTGGACCAGGTAAACTCAGAGTCTTTGGCCAACAAACCAAATAGTGGCGAATCCAACTTGCTGAAATCTTTTATAAACCTTCTATAGTAGCCAACTAAACATAAGAAACTCCTGAAAAATATCTTCTTTTGAGGAACATGTACCCTTTTGATGATGGTGATTTTATTCAGGTCCACCTATATTCCTGCTTGGGAGATTAAGTGGCCCAATACTACTCCTACTCTTTTCAAGAATTCACACTTTTCTGGGCTCAGGGAGAGATGCATCTCAATGCATCTTCTCAACACTTTTTGAAATTGGAGAGATATTCCTGGAATTCATCCCCATACAGTGTGAAATCGTCCATGTAGATTTCAACTGAGTCATGGACTAGCTCAGAGAAAATGCGCAAGACAACTCTTTGGAAGGTAGCTGGGGCATTGCACAACCCAAAGGGTAGGACTCTGTAAGTAAAGGTACCCCAAGAAAATGTGAAAGTAGTATTGTCCTAGTCTTCAGGGATAATTTGGATCTGGTTATACCAACTGAACCCATCTAAGAAAGAAAATAACTTCTTTCCTGCAAGTCCATCCATGACTTGATCTATAAAGGGAAAAGGGAAATGGTCCTTCTTGGTGGCTTTGTTGACTTCCCAATAATCAACACAGATTCACCATTTTCCATTCTTATTCGGGACTAGGACAAGAGGAGATACCCATTCACTATTTGATATAGGATAAATGAAACGTGCATCCAAAAATTTCTGTAGTTCTTCGTTGACTATGTCTTTTAGAGCTGGGTTCATCCGCCTTTGGGGTTGGCGCACATGCTTGCATCCTTCTTTAATGTAAATATGATGTATGCACACCGAGGGATGCACCCCTTTCATGTCCTTGTAGTCCCAACAAAATGCATCTAGGTTTTATTTCAAAATCTGGCATAACTGCTCTTCTTCTATATCTGAGAGGTTTGAGTTAATTTTCAAAGATTTGTATGGGCCAAATTCCACAGCCTTGGTGGTTTCAGAGGTTGAATCAACTAACTTCAGTTCCATCCAAGGGTAGCTTTTAGATTCTTTGATTATAAGCAGGCTATCAGTGGGGTATTGGTTCTAAATGACTCAGTCGATGAGTTCATCTTCATCAAGCTGCCCCCTCTAAGAACAAAATCTATGGTACAAATGGGTTAGGGTGTAGTGTTGTATACTTTATCTTCTTCTTCATCCTCCAACCATATAGGTAGGTCATGTTCAATGGAAGGCTGGGATGGAGGATATAATACCAGCTGTTTATACAAGGGCTCATTTTTAATAGTCATGTTTCCGATCCGATAGATGATATAAGCATCGATAGTGGCTAGCTAAGATCTCACTAGAATAAGATGATATTTGTTAAACTTGGTTTTTTGCTGGAGAACCCGGAAATCTGTAGGATACTCCCAAGAGTCAATTGAAACCATAACATCCTCAACAATTCCTTTCAGATTTACTGTGGACCGATCTGCAAGTTGTAGAACCGTTGTGGTTTTCCTCAAAGTCCCTTGGAGGTTGAGTTTAAGCATAGTTTCCTTGGTCATTACATTGATGGCAACCCCGATATCAATCAGAGTATTAGGGACTATGATACCATCTATGTGGACATCTACAACTGGACTACCAGGGTCCAGGTACTTTGGGAAGATCACCCTTCCCAACATTAAGTCAGACAACTGTCCTACTACATTTATGGTGGGGATATATTTCTTCTTTCTCCCAGGTTTCTTGAAGCACTTTTCCTTGATGAGTCTACTGTAAATAGGGAAATCCTTAATGACCCAGATAAGGGGTATTTTTACACACAATTTTTCAGTTCTCCCAGAAGTTCGGTCTCCTCTAGGGTGTGCTGACTGGAGTGGATCAAGCGCTCAAGAAAATGAGGTTGTTGGATATGAGTGTTACTTTCTTCCTTTTCCTCCTCAACCTCTACAAGTGGAGATGGAGGGTGGTTGTCTGGGAGTACTCTTCCTGACCTGAGATTAATCTTCTGTATCTCCACAACATAAGCTGGATAAGATGTATCTCCACTATAAACTTGATGTGCCTGTCTATTTTTCGGGTTCAGATTGGGCTGTGCAGGCATCTAGGGAAGCTTGGGTGGAGTAGCATGAGTAAGCTGAGGTTGATGTCGGGGTGGAGGCATTAGAGCAGGTGGTTGACTATGTTGATGCCTCCACCCTTGTGATGGGTTGTTCCACTAAGGTTGTTGAGGAACATACTGCTGAAATGATTGGTTCATAGGCCGAGGATTGTATGGAGGGTTGTAAGGCCAAGTAGGAGGTGTAGTCCAGGATGGAGGAGTGGCGGTGTACCAAGATTGCATAGGTGCATTCTGATTGTTGTGATAGTAGGAATAAGGTGCACCTTGCATACCCTGCTGATATGACCAAGGGCCTTGAGGCCTTCTTTGGTTGATGAAACATAGTTGCTCTAGTCCTACTTCCCCACATTGATATACAACTTTGAGTCCAGGTAAGGAGGGACACATGTTTGTGGTATGATTCTCCTCACAGACTAAGAAAAACTCTTTGAAATTTAATGGTCATTCATTTTGAGGGTGTTTTCTAGTACATCTAGGGAAGAATATAGCTAAGGCTATTTCTACTTCCTCTTGATCTGCATTGTGTCCATTTGCAACACAAAGGTGTGAAACATCTCACTCTTGAAGTCCTCCAACATGTTTCCAATATCATGCTTGATGGAGGTGGAAGAGGAAGGGGTATTGGTCATACTTTGGCTAGCTCTGCCTTTCTTCCTAGCTGCCCTAGAATGGTTCCTGAAGACAGTTTTGATTTTTTCATAAGGTAGCTGGTAGATATCTCCTCCTGATAACATATTAAGGGTTTCTATCACCAACTCCCTGATCCCTCGGAGAAGTACTAGTTTAGGTGATCCAGGATTAAGGGTAAAATTAACTCTTTTATAGTTTACCTGGAAACTCTCTTCATAGTCCTCTAGGGATTAATCAGGCCCTAATGTCATCCTAAATGTTTTCTCTTTATTTTCCTTGGACCTAAAATAGTCCTTGTACTTATTGTTAAAGGCCACTTGCATCTGTATCCAGGTAGTGATGTTGTTCCCAAGTAGACCCATGAACCAACACAAGGGTGCATCCTTGAGGGTAGATAGGAATAGCTTCAACTTTTGTTCATATGAGGCATAGTCATAGGTCCTACAAACAACAAAAAATTCAAACATGAATGTGTCAGGGTCCTCAAAGGTAAGTCCATGGAAATGTGGAAGGGATGAGGGGCTGATGTTCTTCATTTTAGTTTCCCCATCTGCCTCTCTAATGGGAAAGACTCCCTGGGCTTCAGTTTCAGCTATGGCTTGAATAGGTGAAGCAGGTTTATTTGGTGAAACAAGGTCTTCTTATTCCCCAATAGGTTCTTCAAAATTTTCAAAAGGCTCCCTTATGGTGTGTTAAACCTCACAATCACTCAAGAAGAGTGAAGGGTGACTATGTGGGGATGTGGGGGTTTTTGGTAAAAAATTTTCTTGAGTATCCCTGCTCCTACGAGGCATGAAAATCATATTTTTTTTGTATTTTTCAATATTTTTGAAACAACATGTAAAATTAAAGTAGAAAAAATGCTAAAATAGAATCAAAGCATCTACTAGACACCTCCCCCACAACGACGCCAAAAAGTGGTGAGCCCTGGTATTACACCAAGAATACTGCAACTTCGAGAGGCTACTCTACTTTACTTTATCAACCCGAGGTTCATACAAACTTGGAGGTGACAGTGTTATATACACAGGAGATGAATTCTACTGATGTCATCCTCTTCTTAGTCCTACAAAAGGGTGTTATTTCTAGGGTTTCTGAATGAAGTTCGTCACACTTCTGAATTTAGACCTAGGGCTACAAGTGATTCAAAGTCATTACTCTATCAACAATCAAAGAAATATTCTACAGCAAGAAAGTAAATCTACCTACTCTGCAATGGGCGAAATATACAAATTAAGCTATGGCAATAAATGGAAGCAAACTAGGCATCTTTCATGAAGTAAATTGCTGAATTGAAATTGAAGAAAGAAGACTAACCTAATCACACATTGCTGGGAAAAATGGATAAACACACTATGTCTACTTCATGTTTTAACTATCATGCATTTACTCATGCATCTAATCTTGATTTAATTAATAATTGTAAATGAATTATTTTGCAACAAGGAGGAGAAAGCGCTAAGGTGGTTTAGGCAGGTATTGAACTCATGGGTGCAAGGTTGAAGGTGTCTGGATGGTTTTGGCAGGTCTGGATGAGATAGATGATGGTTTCTGGGCTTAAGGAGATTCCCATTGGTGTTGTTACAAGTTTCCTGTAGTGCCATAGGAAAGTACTAAATTGCTACAGGAAACAGTCTAAGGGAAATACAAGGCAAAAAATGGTGGAGAAAAGAGCAGGGGAGGTGGAATGAAGGTGTGTTTGGATGAATGGAAGGTGTCCAATCCCTTGGCCAAGCTCAAAACCTCTTGAGAAGCTCGTCTTTCACTTCTAGGGTTGTTCACGGTGTGAAGGTGAAAAATATTTAAAACAAGGCTGATGGTGATTTGGTGGAAAGAAGGCTGATAATGGATGAGAAATGAAGCTAAGGGTGTTGTTGAAGTCCTCCTTTGCTGTGCTACTTGAACCTGCAAGAAAACTTCCTATTCATGCAACAAACATTGGGAAACTCATGATGAAGGAAATGGAAAAGATGAGTTTAATTTGGAAAACAAACCTACTTTAGCATTCAAACATAAATCTAACTCAGTATTCTAGACATGTTCAAGACACTACAACAACCTAACTATGATTTCCAAGAAATCATAAACCAGAGAGAAAATTTGGCCTATGGGGAAGGTCTGCCCTCCTCAAGCTCCAATGAAAGAGATGAGAGAGGGAGGCTTGACACAGATTTTTCTGATTTTATAAACTATTCTACCAACATTTATGCAAGCTTAACTACAAAGAAGACAAATGGAAGAAAACTACAAAAAAGACAAATGGAAGAAAACTAAAAATAGTGAATTGGATTGTAAGAAAACTAGCTAAAACTCATAAAGAAAACTAGCTACAATGACATAAAAAATGAGCATGAATACACAAGAGAGACTAAGGCTAATGGATTGGGCCCTAACGCACAAGCCTAGCCCTCTAAAACTAAATCAGTGAAGGACAATTTGAATACTCATCTTATTGCAAAAAATAGTCTCATTACATAATCATAAAAGTCTCAAAAACCTATTACAAGAGCTAAGAGTCTATTAGCTTCCTTCAAAGTTCGAATCCTAATGAGATCTTTCTCAACCCTATTTAACCTAGAAGGTAGCTACCAACAACTCCCTAAAAATTAGGTGATGTGTCCTCTTTGACAACAAGAGAAGTGGAGCTTTGGTGCACTTAATCTCCCACTTGCTTGGTTGCCTTTGATTTCGAGCTGTTGGAGGGAATCTTGAGGATCCCTTGGCTGTGTTTGCGAGTTAAGGACGTGGGAAATCCCCCTAGAATCTCTCCTTGTTGTCTACTCTGAGATTTAATTGCAAAATCTTCATCAAAAGTACATTATCTTCGTGATTATCCCGCATTTAACTCATGTTACCCATTCAAAATATGACAAGCCTTAATCACCATCTACACTAGCGACATAAGACCATAATATAATTTATATGTGAGAAGTAGAGACTTAATAAGGCTAAAAAGGTGACAATTAACCCCTCCAATTATACCTAATGATGGATCTCATCAGTAGCATCAGCTTCGATTTGATAAAGAGACTTCGATCTCCTAAAGTATCCTACATGAGAGAGAGATTGATAGCCCCAAAACTTTGATTTTGTCATGCCCTTCCTTATTTTCTAGCTTCTCACTCTTTTTAGCCTCCTTCCACTTCACACTTTACGTAGCTCTTTATAGAATATCGAACTTGAGTGAGTGAGTGTGTAGAAATGAATTTGAACGGCTTCAATATATAGGCTTCTGTCGGGGGCAAATTTCCCAGATTGAGTCTGAATTGATATTTTTGAGGCCGACTTGGTGTGGAGGTGACATAATTCATTTTTGACTAAAAAATAATTCTTTTTACATGACTCAAAATCCCGAGAAGGGTCTCATAAAATGTACAATGACTATAATGACTCAGTATTAATATTAGGAGTCCACAATGGGGACTTTGAATAATAAACATGATGACCCAAGCATGAAACCAATGCTTTAATTAGTCATTGTAACATTTGTAAAAATTATTTTGAGAAGTACATTACATAATGACTCAAATACATTTATGAAGACCGAACCTAGTTACATTTTCCAACAGTTATGAATGAGTTTTATGGCAGTGATAATGTATGGCTCTTGGTTAATAAATTAATGTACAATGAATATATGGTAATTCATTTATTGTGATGAGGCTTCACTGCTTCTTAGTGATTCTTAGAAAAGACTTATGAGACCCCTATGCTCAGATCTGCTATTGAAACCTGTAGAATGCATATTTGTGACATGTTTGACAAAATGTTTGTCATGGCTAGTAGGGGTCTAGTCAAGTTCGTGTTCAAGATTTGCATTTGTATCATTGTTTTGATGTTATTTTTCATTTCTAGAAGTTTCATGGAGTTTTGGGCAGTGGCATGAGTCCTAGACCTGAAAAAGTGGCACAAAATATAGAGTCGTTGGCACATAACTACTTGGAAAAGTCCCCAGTCAGAAGCATGCCTGGTTGTGGCAGTGACTGGAGGGTCCTAGTTGCATGCATGCCCATGTCAAGATAGCAACTAAGGATTTAATGCAACAAAATTTTAGTTTGTCTTTGGGGTTGTTCACCTAGATGGGTTGGATGGCTTCTGGGGGTTCGGTTGCATGTGTAGAAGGTCATTTTGGGTGTCTTTCGTCGGTTCCACTTCCTTAACTGCTACATATGGAGTTGAATAATATCATAGTAACTATTCATCACATTTTTATCCCACTTGGCTGATTACTTGGGTAGATGTGGGAGGAGGGCATTACAGGGTCTTCCTTCTTGCATTAAAACAACACCAATTCAATTTCCCGAGGCATCACATTCCATAGTAGAGATTTTGTGAAGTATGGTGTAGTTAAGACTGAAGCTCGACACATTTCCTCTTTAAGATGTTCAAACACCTTATTTGCTTATGGAGTCTAAGAAAATACATATTTCTTCAGTAATGTCATTAGAGGTGCTACTATTTTCCCATAATTCTTAACAAACTTGCGATAATACCTTGTCATCTCGAGAAATATTTGAATATGCCTCATGGTTGTTGGGATTTTCCACCTCTTGTACCCCAAAGAAACATTTGGAGGTTTTGCACATAATTGTTTCTCCTCCAATAGTTTGAGCACCCTACCAACATGTTGAACATTATCCTTCCAAGACTTGTTGTAGAATTGCGTATCATCAAAAAATACTAATACAAACTTTCTAAGGAGGGGTTTGAAAATGGAATTCATCAAACCTTGAAATGTGGAAGGTGCATTAGTAAGGCCAAAAGGCATGGCTGAAATTTCATAATGACCTTCATGAAGTCTGAATGTTGTTTTCGAAATGTCTTCAATCTTCATTGTAATTTGATGATATCTTGAATGAAGATCCAACTTGGTGAATAAAATTTCTCCATGTAATTCATCCAAAAATTCATAAATGAAAGGAATAGGAAATTTGTCGTTAATAGTGAGCTTGTTTAGCTCCCTATAATCTAGATACATACATCATGATCCATCCTTCTTGTGTACCAATACTACTAGAGCAGAGAAAGAACTTTGGTTAGGTTGAATTATACTGACTTCTAGAATTTCTGAAACCATACATTAAATTTCACTCTTCTGGGCATATGTATATTTGTAGGGTCTGATGTTTGGAGGAAAATTTCCTGGAATCAAGTGACTAACATGATCATGATCACAAATAGGTGGGATACCCTTGGGAGTCTCAAATACCTTGGAATGATTGTCAAGGAATCTTTCAAGATCTAAAGAAATGGATGATTTATATGTTTCAACATCCACTGAGCATAATTGTGCGATTACACCTTGTTGTTGCTTCTTCAAAATATTTACATGCCGTTAGAGTTGGTTATCTTACCAGGTATCCAAACAATACCCCTTAATTCAATTTCTTTTCCTTCATAGAAAGATTTCAAGAAAAGTTCTTGAAAATTAAAACTTATCGTCCCCAAAGATTGTAACCATTGGAATCTTAATACAACATCAACACCACCCATTGGAATGGAAATCATTGGACTATTCAATACATATTCCCCCATGGTTAGATTGATATAATTCCACTTCCCTGAAAAATTGATAGTTCCTCCATCTGCAACCATCACTTGAAACTCTAGTGTTGGGTATAGAAAGTAATTCAAACCCTTGGATATCTTACAATGAATACAGTTATGGGTACTGCCCGAATCAATCAGTACTATTACTTTTCTTCTTCTTTATATATCCTTCTATCTCGATAGTTTAAGAGTGGTAATTCCTTCAAATGCATTACAAGATATGGTTGGATTGATTTATTCTTTTCCAAACCTCGGGGTTGGTTCCTGGTGTATATCTTCTTCTTTTGATGTTTCTTGTTCCTTTTCTTCCTCTTCACAATCTATGTAAAATAATTTTTATGACCTTTAGTGTATTTTATATCACAAGTGTAGCAAATCCCTTTAGCTCCTTTTTTATTTAGTTGTGGTGTCAACCTTCCAGGTTGTGGAAGGCTAGGAGAGGCAACACTTCCATCTTTATAGTTGTGAGTGGTAGACCTCCTTGTTGCCATAATTTTTGTTTCAAATTTTCTTGCCACATTGAATGCCTTCTCTAATGAATTAGGTTCCCAAAGGAAAATCTCATGTTGGATGTTATAATTTAAATTCCCTATGAAGACACCAATCATATGCTCCTTTGGAATATCAGTTACCTTGATATTAAATCTTTGGAATTCCTCAATGTGCTCTGCCATTGAACCCTTTTGTTTGAGATTTATCAATTGGCTAAAGAATGTGTTTCTCTTTGTATCCTCATAATGTTCTATCAATTCCTTCGTAAAAAATATCCAAGCGACAAGTGATTTACGAGAACAAAGCCATCACTACCACACAAAATGATTTGGTTATAAATATAAAGATGTAATGTGTTAGTATGAATCTTTTGTCGAAAAAAGACCACTTCAACTACGCATAACAAATAGCCCTAACATCAATTATGGCTGCCAATATCTTCAAATCTGCAGTTAGTTGATCCAAATAAAGCTGCACCAATCCATATCTATGCATAAAAATATATTAAGCAGTAAAAATGAAATGTTGCTCCAAGCATCCAATAGATAAGACAAAAACAATATTTTTGAAAAAAAAATTATATTAAAGGGGCGCCTGAGAGGAAAACAAGAAAGGTGTTTCCAATTCTCCTCAATGGGATGGGTTCTTGAAAGTCCTCAGCACTTTAGATCTAAGATTTCTCTCTCTTGTTGGTGTAGAAAACCCAGACAAACATAGAACTCAAAGGGAGCTCACAAAGCAAATGATGGAGAATGTGACAATGATAATGGCTCAAAGTCAGACCAAGAGTATAGATCTAGAGTGATCTAATATGCCAATGAAAGGTGACAAATGAATGGGAAAACCCTTCTATTTATAACAAAATATTAGGGTACTCTAGAACTTGGTGCATGAATAAAATATTATTAACCAAATTCTAGAACCACCTTTTAGGAATATTTTATTATATTTATTGGAGGGAAAAGGATTTTTGACTTGGGTCAAATCCTTTATTTATAGATAATAAATAAATAAATGATTTATTTATTATTTTAAGGAAATGGTGGAAATGTAATTAAATAAATAATGATTTATTTAATTATTTATAAATGATTTAGTCATATTTAACTAGGAATATTATTTAAATAAGGATTAAATAACTTATTCCTGGGAAATAATCAAATAAATAAGGATTTATTTAATTAATTTCCTTGTTTTGGGTTAAATATGACTAGGAATAATAATTGAATTGATGTTTAACTAATTATTCCTTGAGGAAATATAAAGAAATATAGATTTGTTTATTATTTCCTTTTGGGGTTTCCTGTTTAGACCATAAACAACTTAATAAAGGTGTTTTACTAAGTTATTTCAAATAGTGAAAGCAATTTTACTTAGGGTAAAATTTGTCTTACATGGTGTACTTGGGTTCATCTAATGACAATAGGTTAGATGACCAAAAAATGGTGTAACACAATGCATACCTTTTGTGTGTGTTGCACATTGTGTAGATCAAATAATTTCTCCATCTGTAGTATCCAGGTTACCAGATCCTTGCCATCAAAATTCCTCATATTGATATTTGGAATTTGGTTAGTCTTCGACCCACTGTTGGAGTCTCTAAAATCATAATTCATATTCATTTTGTCCTCATCCTTATTTTCATGGGCTACCTCATTACCACTAGGAATCCTTTCTTACAACAACTTTGTCTAACCTTCCTTCAACACTTCCATGTTTGTTTTTAAACTGTTCACGTCACCTTTTATTTCTACTTTTAAACCATCCATGTCACCTTTCATTGTTTCTTTTAAACCATCCAATTCTTTTTTGGTTTCTCTTTGTGAGAGTAAAAGTTGTTGCAATTGGCCATGTAATTTTGATATATCATGTTGCATTTCTTTATCTTATTCATGTGTCATAATAGCGATTTTTGTTGGCTTACTAGGTGTATCCATTTTTTTCTTGAAAAATATTTTGGAACCAAATAATGATAACTATGATTCAGTATTCCCTTTGAAGCACTTTAAACTGGTTTTTCAAATAAAAGTTACACAAATTTAAAAAATACACACCTTTTTATTTTTATTTTTTTGGAGCTCGATATTGAAACTATTGTATATTTGTAATTTCGACTGTCCAAGGTCAAAAATTCATCCTATGGTATCCCTCTGAGTCTTGTTTCTAACACCACAAGTCAGACTGATATTGAATTCCTTAAGATTAAGTTATGCTAATTTTCCCAAGATAACCTGATTATAGACTAATTGAGTAGAGCGAACTTGTATGGGATACAACGGATCACTGTTTTAAACTTCATCCTTGAAAATTATACAAGATAAAATAAATTCCATGCAATTTCAGTCACTTTTTATGAAATTCAAATCCGCTTCAAGAAGAAAAAGTTATGACGATTTTAATCAAAACATCTGTTTGAGACATAATTATGAAGCATGCAAAAACCCTAAATTCCTTGGACCATATCTCGAAAAATATAGAGAAACAAGCCCTAAATTTTTTACATTATTTTGATCAAACTTTCAGCTCCATGTGGTCAAAATTTTAGCTTCTAAATCCTCACATCAAAAAATATATAGCAAAAATTCCAAGATGAATTGTTTGAAGAAGCGAAACCTTAGGATACAAAGCTCTGATACCAAATGTTATGTAACCATATCACAAAATAGAAGAAAAGATAGATAAATGAATTGAAAATAAGTCTCTTATATGGGAAAACCTCATTTTACATCACATAAATGAATAGTTCTTGTATGATTCAAATGACAAGACATCCTTGGTATATATGGTAGTCTAATGGGTCACAATATAAATAGGGCCTACATAACAATAAAAATGTAAGGGCACAAAAATAACAATATTGGGCTTCTATGGGGCACAACAATAAAGATATGGGGGCTACACTAGTATTATAGGGACCTAACAAAGCCTCATATCTAGATGCGGTTTTCGACTCAAAATTAGAGCTAGACAAGGGGAAGAAAATCATTAACACAAAACCTAGTGCCATCATTGCTACCACAAAGGTCCAAGCAAGTGAAATCGAAGAACTGGAGGAATGTGAGTGCATTTTCAATCACATATGTGGGTGAATGGTGCTTTGTTTCACTTCATTATCGACAATGGAAGTCAAAATAACCTCATCTTTGTAGAGGTCATGAAGCAGTTGGATATGTTGACAACACCACACCCACATCCATACACCATTGGTTGGCTCCATTAGGAAATAACTTCATGTGATCCAACAATGTCACATGCCCTACAACATCAAGCTCTTCAATGATGAGGTATTGTGTAATATTTCCGCGCTTGAAGTTTGTGATGTGCTTTAATGAGGTAAACCATACTTGTGGAAGCGTCCGTGTCGTATATGAGTATTTTACTTTTCCTTTTCTAAACATTACATCATAACCACGTTCTTCCAATACCTCTATGGAGACAATATTCTTACTTAGGCTTGGAACATGCAAAACATCTGCTAGTCTGAGATGGGAGCCATTCTCCCTCTGAAAGATAACTGTACCTATGCCGGTAGCGCTATACCTCTCGTCATCTCCAAACTCTATGCTCTACTAGAGGTCCTTCTCCTCCAAGTCACTGAAGAGATCTCTATTCCCCATCATATGGAATGAGGCACCGCTATCTAGATACCACATGCATCCCATTACAGTGCTGGCCATGCATGCAATGAGAGTAAAATCAAGCTCAAACTGTGAAGCCAATGCTTCACCTGCTGCAACTGCAGGCTCCTTCTTGCTTTTCTTTTGTGGACAATTTGTAGCATAGTGCCCATGCTTGTGACAGTGAAAGCATTTGATCTTGGAAAAGTCTTTCTTGCCCGCTTCGCCTTGAGATTTCTTTCCCTTGGACTTATTTTCCTTACTGGCCAAGGCACAATCTTCCTCGTAATTACTCTTGGATGAGGATCCATCCCTGGTATTCCACCTAGATTCTTCTTGTACCAAATCTGACCAAAGTCACTCCCAATCTGGTAACTTCTACCTCCCATTGATAGATTCCTGATAATTGTGCCAACTCTTGGGAAGGCCTAGAAGTGCTAGGCTCACCAAGTCATCATCTGCTATGGTCACACCAACACTTCCAAGCTCATCTCGACATTGAGTGAACTTTTCCAAGTATGTTGGTACTGTCTTGCCCTCCTCCTTCTTGATTTTCTCGAGCTTGTCCTTCAGTGGCAACTTCCTTTGGTTACTATTATTCTGAAACAGATCTATCAAGGCCTTCCACATTGCAGGTGGAGTCTCCTTGCCATGGAGACTCGAGACAATGTGATCTCAAAATCCCTCTTATAAGATCCTTCTCGCCCTTGCTACCTTATTTTTCCAAGCATTAAGAAGGGAGGCGTCTGCTGCTGCGGGCTTGGGAATATCATTATCAATGAATTCTTTCAACCCGTTGTCCTCCAACACTACCTCCATTCTATATTTCCATGTAATATAATTAGAACTACCCTCGAGTGCATATTCCAATCTTAATCCGTTGAAAGCCATCTTGATCCGCTTGTCTCTCTAACAAAAGTATCTGCAAGTTTGAATATTGTTCAACACAAAGTCAATTTATTCTCCACTATTCTGATTTCTGGCGTTATGATACCATGTAGAAATTATACAAACAATATGTATACATGCATGGATTTAATTTGATCATGCAATATACTAGAGCAAGATACTGAATCCTTCTACAATTAATTATGCAGAAATTAAACACGATCGCACAATCACACCAAGTAAAATAAAGAATCAAATCAATCCACAACCCAGATATTTTTCCTGGGGAAAGATTGCTGCTTAAAAACCCTCTATCTCTATTGTATAATGAACCAAGAAATCATGAAACAATACAATGCACTCTTCTCAGAAGAGTCTGCTGCACTATCCTGACTGTTTCAAACTGATCTTGACAAAATTGGGCTAGTACTTAGAAAATTATCATCCTCTGCCTAGAATTCCTTTCTCACGCAATCGCTGTGGAATGAAATCCCTATTATTTAGGAATTTCAACCTTCCTTGACTGCGAAAACTTCATGGGAAATCCTATGGTGTACTTTTAACTACATCTAGGCAGTTTGCTAAAAATACAACTGATAGTTAACTTCCCTTTAACCTTTGTCTCAACTGGGTCTTCATCAGAATTGACATGAATGCAACTATTAATAGTAAATCATTAGTCACTTGACAGATCACTGCATGTGAATTAAATCTAGTTTAATTCACTTGACCTCTCACTATTGCAACAATCAGTTACAACTAGTTAGACTGACTTTAACTCACTTAATTGAGTTAACTGATTTCTCATGTATTAAACTAATGCACTAACTGAAACTTGGACTCAAAAACTAATAGAATCACTTTGCATGCCTCACCAACCACCCTTAACTCAAAATTCATGAGCTAATTGAGTCTATCACACTCAATTAACTATTACAAGTGTTTATGAGACACGATTACAATTTATTGTCCAATTTAATTAAGGGAAAATTAAATTAGACGCATTTCCAATTTATTTAATAAATTGGCTTGCACACTAATGTATCTCTAGGAACCATCACTGCATGAATTGTGGTCCCACACTAGTGTGTGTGCTGTCATGTTGTTTTTGGATTCCATTTCACTGTTTCTTGTTGTAAATTTCAACATTAAGTGTGATAGACTTAGTTAGCTCAATAATTTCGATTTGAGGGTCAAAGGATAGGAATGTAGAGTGATTCTATTATTAACAGGGTCCAGTTGCAGTTGTAGCACTAGTATAGTGTGGGTGGGATAAGCTAACTCACAATAATTGAGTTAAAATCAGTTTAACTAGTTCTAATTGTTTGATGAGCTAGTGGAAGATCAAGTGAATTAAAATAGATTTAATTCACCAGTAGTGATATACCAAGTAATTGATGATTCAATATTTATAGCTGCATTCATGCTAATTCTGGTGGACACCCAGTTGAGACAAAGGTTCAAGGCTAGTAAACTATTAGTTGTATTTAGGCAAACTTCCTAGGTGCAGTTATAAAACCATGAGAATCCCATGATGAATTGCATAATCAAGGAAGGCTGAATTTCCTATTTAATAGGGGTTTAATTCTCTAGGGATTGCGTAAGAAGGGTAGGTTGAGGGTAGGCTGATAATTGGCTATGTGTTTGTCCAATTTTGCCTAGATTAGTGTGAAGCAATTGGTAGAGTGTATGAGGTTGTGGTGACCACAAATACATTGTATTATTTCATGATTCCTTGGTTGATTATAAAATAAAGATGGAGGGGTTTTGAGCATGCTTTTCCCAGGAATATTTGGTGTTGTGTATTGATTTACTTCTTTCTCTTACTTGCATGTGATTAAGCGATCGTGATTTATATTCTGCAGATTTTATGGAAGGATTCAATATCTTGCTTTAGTACATTGCATGATCGGATTGAGTCCATTGATATAATTTCTACATGGTATTAGAGCCATGTTAGAGATTTTCTACATGCCAAGCAATGTAGGAAGGCTGTCTCCCAGACTGGGAATTTTTTCTTCTTTCCGATTCCTATGAAAGTGAATAGAAGGTCATGGCCACATCCATGGCCTCCACATTGGGCCTCACCATGCAACAAAATCAAATGGACAAGGTCATGGAAGAATATAAAGACATAGTATCCTCACCCGTTGGGGCACCTATGCACTATTAGGTCAAATATTCAATCAATGTGACCCACAGTGCACCTCTACCCAATGGGACAATCTATCATCAATCCCTAATGAAAAATGAGGAAATAAAATGGCAGATCCAAGAGATGCTCCAAAAATGGCACATATAAATGAGTTTCTGAGCCTGTAGAAGCCTAATAGTACTCATGCAGATAAAAAAAGAAAAAAAGAAAAAAAAAACAGACCTGGGGACTTTGCATTGATTATACGACCCTAAACAAAATCAAAATAATGAAATACTATCCAATTCCATGAATTGAAAACCTTTTTGAATAGTTTAAGGGGTCCAAGTACTTCATTAATATTGATATGAAGTCTATCTACCACCAGGTCCCAAAAGAAAAAAATAATGTATGGAAGATTGTTTTCAAGTCCAAAGAAGATATTTTTGAATGGTTGGTCATGCCCATTTGTTCAACGAATGCCCCAAAAAATTCCGTGAGGTTGATGGATGATATCTTACAACCTTTCACCAATTATTTGTGGTGGTACATATGGATGATATACTCATATTTAGCAGGAGTTGGGTAGAACCCTTGTTGCATAATTAACAAGTATTTCACACTCTACATGAACACAAGCTATATGCTAACTTAGAAAAACTCTCCTTCAACATGAACACGGTCCAATACCTAAGATACAATGTTGATTAACATGGTGTGCATGCATATTCAAATAATATTTAGGTAATCCGTGATTGGAAACCACAAACACACTAAATGAGCTTCAAAGTATCTTAGGCCTGGCCAAGATATATTTTAGGTTTGTGTTTGGATTCTCCCATATTACATGGGCCTTAATCTAAGTGACCAAGGGTGGTGGAAAAGAAAAATTCGTGTGGGGAAAATCGAAATAGAATTTTTTTGAATATTTGAAACACTGCATGTGATCAACCCTAATGCTCTCCTTACTCAATCTATAATAACCTTTTTATATTGAGAACATTCTTCGCACTATGTTGTGGCCATAATTCTCACTCAACAAGGTCATCTGGTGGCCTACCATAGTGAGACACTATCAAATGTCATCCATAAGTACCCCACCTATGAAAAAAAAATGTATTCCATTATACAAGCCTTCCTCCAATGGAAGCATTACATTCTCAAGAAGGAGTCGATCATCCACATTGATCACAAGCCTCTGTAGTTCCTACAAGCACAAGAAAAATTACAGAATAATTGTAATCAAAAGTGGTCCACATACTTGCAAAAATTTCATATCAATATAAAATATAAGAGAAGGAAAACCAATCATGTCACTAACTGCCTCAGTAAACATCCAATTGTGGCACTAACCATAATGCTCCACTCTTGCAAGCATAGGCCTCCATGTAGCCCCAACTCTATGGGAGTGATCCTAACTTCAATACCACCTATCAGATGTTGAACATACACATGAAAATAATTTTAAACACTACATCTTCTCATCCCTAGTGATATCCTTACTCAAACTACAACAACCTTGTGAGATTGAAAAAATGATTTGGGCTATGTTGTGGGTGAAATTTTCACTCAACAAGGTCATTTGGTGGCCTACCATAGTGAAAAAATATCAAATGTTGTCCATAATTAACCCACTTGTGACAAATAAATGTATTACATTATACAACAGTATCGCCAATGGAAGAATTACATTCTCAAGAAGGATATGGTCATCCACACTGATCACAAGCCTTTGTAGTTCATGCAAACACAATGAAAATTACAGAATGACCGCAATCAAAAGTGGTCCACATAATTTCAACAATTTCATCTCAATATCAAATATAAGACAAGGAGCATCAATCATTCCACTATATACATTAGTCAACATTCAATTGTAGCACTAACCACAATTCTCCACTCCCGCAGACATAAGGCCTCCATGTAGCCCCAACTCTATGGGAGTGATCCTGACTTCGCTACCACCTACCAGATGTTGAATACAAGCATAACCATCATTGAATTTCATATTTCAGACGAGCTATTATGCCATCTGGTCCATCTATGGGTTCCTTCAAGCAATTGTGAAATTTGATTTGGGAAGCTCGCCACAGTTGGAAACTTTGGTGTGGAAAATAAAGTGGTTGTGCTACAAAAATATTTCTATTGGCGAAAAATTAGACAAGATGTCAGCAAGTAAATCATATCTTTTTCTTTCTATATCATTTCCAAAAAAACCATTAAGAAGCATTGCATGTACACCCCTCAACCTACTCTTGATAGGCCCTAGGAATCTATCTCAATAGACTACACGTCTTTCCTTCTTTCAAGCAATAAGGGAAATGATTATCTTCATGGTTGTTGATTAATTTTCTAATATGACCATTCCAATAGTTTTCAAGAATAATATCATAATGGAGGCCATTGTCAAGCTCTTCTTCGAATGAGTGTGGGTACACTTTGGGATACCCATGACCATCATACAAAATTGAGATAGTAGGTTCCTAAGCACATTTCGATCAAGCCTATGGTCACTATTGGACACTAAGCTCTCCAAATCCATTGCCTTCCACCTCCAAACTGATGGCCAGATAGAGGTCATCAACATGATTATCGTGCATATTTTGCACATGTACAACTCCAAGCATACACACACATGTAATTAAAGTTTCCCTTTTGTTCAAAAAACCTACAAAAAAAACCCTCCAATTTAACTCGACAGACCATATCCCTTTCATTTGGGCTGGTATTCAACCATTAGGTCCTATTGATGTAGCACTACCTCTTGCATCCACATAAACGAATCTTCCCATACTCACTCCGAGGCCAACAAAGCCACCAAATTCATTGAAAAATTTCAACACATATGTCAATAAGACCATGATATTTTACAAAAATCCAATACCGTGTACAAATAACGACATGATCAACACTGAGTGCCACAAAAATTTCAAGTGGGAGACAAGGTTTGGTTGCATTATAGAAAGACTGCCTTACAAGGCCCCATCGGAAATATTTTTCCACTTTGATATGGAACTTGCGCCATCACCAAGGCTATGGGTGAAAATTTGTTTGAGCCAAGTATTCCCCCTTCCTTGGATTACACCCAATATTTAATGTGGACCTCCAACCACTTTTCACCATTATTGGACACATCAGAGATAGTAGAGTAGTTGACACCGAAAGAGATCAACCCTGACTGCATGCAACATGAAAATATTGATCAGATCATGAAAACATATATTAAGGGCACTTGCTAACAAAGTATTAGGCTTTATTGGTTTGTCAAATCAAGGCGGATCCTACACCAAGTAAAGTGGCTCACCAAGGGCCAAGTTCAAAAACAAATCCCCATATGATGGGGGAAATCAACACAATGGAGACCATTTCTTCCAAAGGGAGTAGGATTGATTTATATGGATATCAATGGCCACCCACCTATTTCTAAATCAAGGCACAATTCTCCATTTTGGTAGTTTTTCTACAATTTTTTCTGGTCTTGAACTTTTGAGGTTGTTTTGAGGTCATAAAAGACATTTTTTTTTTTTTTTTAATGTGGCATGAGCCCAATTGATAGCCATAGGTTTTTTCCTGGGCTTAATAATAATGTGCACTTCTCAGTTAGACCTTTCCAATGGGCTATTGAGCATGCTGAACAAAGCTCATATGAAAAATTTATGGCCCGAGAAGTTGATGGACCAAATATCCCCATCGGTGCCACAAACCTTTTGGTGTTCCATGTTGTAGATTATGTTTTACTCATTGTTGATTTATGTTAAAAAGGGTCTTTCAGCCTCATTTTAATGTAATCTAGAGAATGTATATAGCCATCATATCCCTTCTCAGAGATAATATACCGCCATTTGAGCAAGCTTGCTTCATTCCACATTTTTAATGGTTTAGCACATTAAATTTATTAATAGATTTCAAGTTTTATTGTATATTAGTGATTTTTTTACAAATCTATATTTCATTTTGTTCCCTTCAAAAAACTAGGTCAATGGTGTGAGAGCAGTCTACTCTTTATTTGTTTTTTTTGTGCATGCCCCCAACAAGGTTAGGGTATAAGGAGTTGGGACTCAAACTACTTGAGCCTTTGCAAGATATCCCTTGCTAACCCTCATGGCCTCCCATGGAAGAAGAAAAGAAATAAAAGGGGGTAGGAGATCCTATTAAACTTTTTCTTGAGGAAGCCTTGATGCGACAAAGGAACAAAATAATGGATAATTTTTCCCAGATCCTTTGATGATTGCCAACAACAGATGCATCTTCATTAAGTGACTACTTTGGAAGCACTGCCCCCTTCAAGGTTCAAGTTTGTTTTTTATATTCCAGTATTTGAAGGAAAAATAGATGCAGATGCTCTGTACAAATGGTTATATCTGCTAGAAGGGTATTTTTCTGTCCATAATTTTTCCAATAGAGAAAATGTTACATTTGCGTACCATAAGGTTGTCTCCCATATCAATGATTGGTGGGAGACATATCATGAGAAAAATTCCATATATGAGTATGGAATGTTTGAAGTCATATCCATTTGGGGCTCCTTCAAGGATGTTATTAAGGAACAATGTTATCTTGATGGAATCTAAGATGACCAGTACACGAGATGGACCACACTATAGTAGGAGAGGGACCAAATAATGCCATTTTTAACTAATATCTTCCATAGCTTGCACACGAGTATGGGTATCAAGGACTCTAAGTGACATATGGTGCTTAAGTATTGTGACGATTTTCATAGATACATCTAGGCATAAATGGAGTTTTCGAACATCTTCTCACTAGGCACAACATACCAATATGCTGTCAAAATTAAGCAGAAATTTAAATAGAAGAAGCAAGAGTTTGGATATGCAAATTCCTCACAGCATAAGTAGGGAAAATGAAATCCCAACCTGCATAACAAAGGATGAAACCAATATGGAATACCCCAGGACAACTTGTCTAAGCCACAAGCAAAGAAGGGTAATGGGAAGACAAAGAAAGACACAGGAAAGTGACTCAAGTTACAAAAGAGCCCTTGGAATAACACCGATGAATGTCAATCAAAGTAGTCATTGATGGTCAAGATGAAAGCCTCAGTATCAAATGTAGGTTCTGACTCAAAATTAGATCCAGACAAGGGGAAGAATATCATTGACATAGATTCTAGTTCTACCATTGTTACCACCAATTTCTAGCCAAGCGAAAGCTAAGAAATGGAGGAAGGTGAGTGCCTTTTCACTTACATATCTAGGTGAGGGGTGCTCCACTACACTTCATTATTGATATTAGAAGCCAAAAAAACCTCATCTGCGTCAAAGTTGTCAAGCGGATGGACTTACCTGCAACACCACACCTATAACCATACACCATCGGGTGGCTCCGCCAAGGGAGAGATATTTGTGTCAACTAACAATGTCACATCCTCTACGACATCAAGCCCTTCAAGGATGAGGTATTATGTGATATCCCCCCCTTTAAGTTTGTGGTTTTCTCTTAGGACAACTATACTTATGGAAGCATCATTTTTTATATGAATCTACACCTTGCAGTGTTATTATTACTTTTGGAAAATGATTATATATGATACCCTAGGTAGCTCCACATACCGCCATTTCTTTGATATCTGCTAAGAAATGTGAGATGGTCATCTATTAGATTAAGAAATTTGTCTTCTTCCTTATTTTCTCTTAAAGTGAGCAGAAGGTCACAACCACATCCATGGCCTCCACATAGGGCCTCTCCATGCAATAGAAGAAAGTGGACAAGGTTGTGGAAGAATACAAAGAAATATTCTCCTCACCCACTAGGGTACCTCTGCACTATCAAGTCAAGCATTTAATCTATCTGATCCCCACCATACCTTTACCCAATGGGCCAATCTATCACCACTCTCTTCTGGAAAAAAATGAGTAAATCAAGTGCCATATCCAAGAGATACTCGAAAAACGGAACATCCGGTTGAGCTTCTCACCCCGTAGAATCACAATTTTACTTGTGCAAAAGAAAGATGAGACCTAGTGACTTTGCATTGATTATAGGGCCCTGAAAAAAATAACAGTCATGAACTAGTACCCAATTCCTCAAATTGACGACCTTCATGACCATCTCAAGGGGACCAAGTACGCCATTAATATTGATATAGAGTATGGCTACCACCAAGTCCCAATAGAACAACTAATGTATAGAAGACTGATTTCAAGTCCAAAGAAGATATTTTTGGATGGTTGGTTGTGTCCTTTTCTTTGATGAATGCCCCAAAAAACTTCATGAGACTGATGGATGATATCTTGTGGCCTTTCACCAATTTTTTTGTGGTGGTATATCTAGATGATATCCTCATATTCAGCGAGACTTGGGTATAACACATATAACATATTTAATAGGTCCTTCACACTTAGTGGCAACACAATATTTATGCTAACTTGAAAAAATTATTCTTCAACATGAATTGGTACTAATACCTAGGCTACATTGCTGATTATCATGGTGTGCATGTGGATCCAACCAAGATTCAGGTCATTCATTAATGGCCAACCCCGACCACACTAATTGAGCTTCATATTTTCTTAGGCATTTCCAACTTCTATCGTAGGTTCATGTTGGGATTCTCCCATATTGCATGGGCCCTCAACCAAGTGACCAAGGGTGGTGGAAAAGAAAAATTCATGTGGGTAAAGTTGCAACATAAAGCCTTTGATGATCTGAAACACTGCCTATGTACAACCCCAATGCACTCCTTACTTGATCTGAAGAAACCTTTTGAGATTGAGAAAAATGATTCAAACTATGTTGTGGGTGCAGTTACCACTCAACACGATCATCTTGTGGCCTACCATAGTGATATATTGGTAGATACCATCTAGAAGTACCCCACTCACGAAAAAATAAATAAAAAAAATTCCATTTTTCTATATTATTGCGAATGGAAGTTTTGAATTTTCAGGAAGGAGATGGCCATATGAAATGATCATAAGCCTTTGTAGTTCATGTAGGAACACAAAAATTTACATAATTACTTCCATGAAAAGTGGTCCACATACCTGTAGTAGCTTCATCTTAATATTAGATATAAGACATGTAGCACCAATCATGTCTTTGACTACCTTAATTGACCTCCAATTGCAACACTAACCATGGTGATTCACTCCTAAATACAAAAGGCCTATGTGTGGCTTCAATTATATGGGAACGATTATGACTTTACTATCACCTACTAGATGCTAAATACATGCATGACCATCACTGGATTTCTTCTTCAGGATGTACTATTATGTTGTTTGGTTCATCTATGTGTTCCTTCAAGCAAGCATGCAAATTTTATTTGGGAATCTCTGTACAGTTTCAGGCATGAAACTTTGGAATGGAGAAGATAGTGGTGCTACAAAATTATTTCTATTGGCCAAAAAATTGATAGTATGTTAGTAGGTATATCAAGTCTTTCATTGCATGTGCCATTTCCAAACTAACCATCAAGAAGCAAGGCTTGTACACCTCTATGCCTACTCCCGACATGCCCTGGGAATCCATCTCGATGGACTAATTGTCTAGTATTCCTTCAACCAAGCAGGGTAATTATTGTGTCTTCATGGTTGTTGATCGATTCTCTCATATGTCCATTTTGATAGCCTGCAAGAAGAATATCACAATGGAGGCCAATAATAAGCTCTTATTCAAATGAGTTTGGTATAGTTTGGGATACCACAAACCATCATATCATATTGACACAATAGGTTCCCAAGCACATTCTAGTTGATAATCTAGTCATTCTTGGACACCAAGCTCACCAAATTTGTTTCCTTCCACCCCTAAATTGATGGGCAACTAAAGGTCATCAATAGGATGATTATCCATATCTTGTGCATGTACAAATTCAAGCATCCATGCACATGGGATGAAAGTCTCCCCCATGTTCAACACAACTATAATAGAATCCTCCATAACTTAACCAAAGAATTTGTTTTTATGTGGGCCTGGGTTTTCAACCATTAGGTCATATTGATGTGGCACTATCCCTTGTGTCCACATAGGAGGGAAATTTACATGCTCACTCTGAGGCCGACAGAGCAACCAAATTCATTGGATGTATTTAGCACATCCACAAATAGGTCTATGATATTTCACAAAAGCCAATACTGAGTAAAAACAATGCCATGATCAACACTAGGTGCCATGAAAATTTCAAGTGGGAGACAAGGTTTGGTTGCATTTGTAGAAATAATTCCTTAGAGGGTCCCATTAAAAGTTTCATCCAATTTATTATGGAATTTACACCATCACAAAGTGATGCAGGAGCATCTGCTCTAAATCAAAAGTCCAAGTATAAATCAGACCTTAGGGTCTTGACATTTGTCCAAGGATGGACTATTGTAAAGAGAAATTGTAAAACTCATGTAAAAAGTGTTTTATTTCTTAGTGAGCATTGATAGGGAATATGCTTAGTTGTTAGGTGTCAATGAGTGTTGATTTAATGTAACAAATCCCCTTAAGAAATGGGATGACTCGAGAGACGGTATTTTCTTGTTGATAGTCATTAGTAGATGAGTCATAGATAGGGATAAATTTGGTTTCCTAAGAATAGAAATTGTTGAATTTATTTAGGAACATATTTCTGATTAGTAGGGGCAGTAGTTATTGATCGAAGTTCAGTTAGAAGCGAAGAAAATCTAACTTTAAAATTGGAGGTGTGGTAAAAAGGCATAACTCAGAGAGAGGGAGTTCAGAGAGGATGGACAGAAAAAGATGTATTAGGCCATAAGCCAAAAAAAGGCAGATCAGGTTTTCTAACTTGTATGTATAGTTAATTTTCTGAATAAAAATATAGATTCATCATGACTGTGTGTTTCTTTTCTTTTGTATTCTGTGTGTATAATATGATTGAGAAATGTTAGTGTAAGAGACTGGGTAGAATCATGATCGTGTGATTCCGGTTTTGGGGTTCAATAGTTGGGAAAAATCGTACTCTCTGAGGTTCCAGTTATTAATTGGAGATTGGGTAGAACCAAAGAGGTTCCAATCTTTGGTAGAAGTCTATGATGACTTAGATAATGTCCTATGAAATAGAGTATTTACACATTTCATTTTTTTTGTGTATGAATGTGTCTAAAACATGGAGAAATTGCATTTGTGTGACTGTGGCAAGTAGAAGTATGACTGCCATAAGAAAGTATGCTTGAGTATATTCATCGACCCATATTGTGATTGCAGAAAATGGTAGTCTTTAGAATAGACGAGATGAAGGGTTTGAACCGGTGAGAATGTAAGAGGACTAGTCCAAAATTGGGGCAAAAGTTTGAATAATTCTTGTTGAATTTATGTATTGTGATTGGTTTTAGATTCCTCAATTTAAAGGCATTCCAATTTTGGGAAGCGAATTTGCATGAGGCAAAGGTATGCTAGACAATGGAATTTTTTCTGAGGCCGGCTAACACTTGGAGCAGTGGAAGGCGAAGCAGAAGAAATATCTCCTTCGCCCAGTTCCAGATCCCAGCACAAACAATGGAGGAGGTTGAATTTTTATTCCACCAAAGGGATTGATAATTCGAGAGAATTTGTGCGGAAATTTGTGCAAAAAGAGAATATATTGCGAAAGATCTGTATAGGAATCCTGTGGAATGAGAGAGATCGATCGTGATCATTATGATGATCCGATCGAAGTTAAAAAGTTATGTGTATATTAAGCCTTTGAATATATTTTTTATAGCAGTATTTGGATTAGAAGAATCAAAGATTTGGATCTTGATTTGCAGCAGTTGTAGTTTAGCAAGCTTAGTCTTGGTACAATGAAACCTGTAGATTCAATGTTTCCTGCATCAAATGGTTTTTTTGGACAACCAAAAGATACGAGAGAAACGTTTGTAGTTTATGGAAATGATGGTGGAACAACTCATAGGAATGGAAGATCTGAGGTTTCAAAGGATAACATTCCTTCATCTTTCATGATAGCTGGTACTATTAAAAAGCTCGATGGCAGAAGGATGATGACTGGAGGTAGACTTGTACTTGTTGATTTCATGTTGCAGAATTCCTAGTTGTTTAGTTATTATTTGGTTGATGTCTCAAGGCAGGGTCGGTTAGTCTTGTTTGCTGCTTTTGAGTTATGGTTTCATGTATGGAAATTGTTCCATGTTAAAGCCAAAGTGAGTTTTGTTTTAAATTTGTGAGCAGAGTATTGATGGCAGAAAGTGCCACCAAAATCAAGTTAAATTTGTAGGTTTTAACCCTGAACAGAAATTATCTACACACGAATCTTATAACAGAAAATAAACAATAGCGAGAGCATAAAACATAAAACAGATAAACACAGAGATTTTCCCCTGGATCCCAAATCGGGACGACCACCTTGATTTTTCATTATATTCATTTTAGTGTTACAACACATATATATACATGCCGAAGCATACATAAACCCCAATCCATTAACCCTGAATTAGAACATAACCGTAGTTCCTCGAATTTACCTGATAAAATACCAAAAAATAAAACCATCGTACCCCAAAACCATGTGCAAAACCATGCACAAAACCATGGACGTGGACTACCCGCCGGAAATTAAGGACCATACCCAAAAAAATTGATTGGGAGAGCTTGCACCTGGAGGGTGCACCACTTTTGGTATCAGAGCGTAAGTCCCTTTAAGGGTGAAGCAATGAAAGAAAAATCAGTGAAGGAGTAAA
Source organism: Pinus albicaulis (assembly GCA_034641835.2). Taxonomy (NCBI): domain Eukaryota; kingdom Viridiplantae; phylum Streptophyta; class Pinopsida; order Pinales; family Pinaceae; genus Pinus; species Pinus albicaulis. The sequence continues at coordinate 625,866,795 of CM076584.1, read as the reverse complement.
ACATAATTTGAAAATTCTGAATAGTGAATGACAGGTCAAGAAAATGATTTGTGAAAATGTGCAACAAAGTATTGCTGACATTTTGTGACATCAACCAAGATAAAGTTGGGAGATTGGTAAGAGGAATACTAATCTTGTAATTTATGCATTTTGATAGAATGTTCAGATTTTGAGAAAAGTAGCAGCAAGTGGTTTATGGCAAATGAATTCGTATAATTGGAATTGTGAAAAGTTTCAATTTGAAATTGAAGAAGAACAATTAAGTACTTAGAGGAAGGTGCGTAAGAGTGAAGAAGCCAAGATAAGCAGTTGATTGCTTAGAAATCTAGTTAGTGAAAACTGGAAAAATACCAAAAGGACATGTTATGAGAAAACTTGTTGAGGTATTTATAGTAAGGTGAAATAGACTTACTATTGCAGAGGCTTAATTGCAACTCAATAGTGGAGTTTGCAAATACTCACAAAGAATATGAAGAGGATGATTGTGGATAGTCATGTTAAGGGTTCAAAAGAGATTATATGCCATAAAGAGAAGAAAAAATATGTCATTTTATGTGACATAGAGGTGATGAGTCAAGAGGATCTTGACAGACAACTTGCTGACATAAGAGCAAGACTTTAGGCATTGATGAAGCTGCTACAAGAAGAGGAAAACTAGAGAGGAGGATGGATCTTTCCACTGAAGGGAAAGAAGGTAATTTGGCACTCATTACAAATTAAGTGGAGGCAGAAGGAGATTGCCTTATGGAAGGAAGAACTCAGATTTTTTGAGTCAAGGATGGAATTTGAGGATTCCACATGAAAATATGTTCAAGGAGAAATTCTTGAGGGAGCATATGGAATTATCCACAATCTAGAGGAAGGAATATCTCTTGATGATGAAGAGGAAGAGGTGAGACTATACGAAAGTCTCAAGAGTTCAGAGGAGAACTCAGATCAACATACTAATGTGCTGACAGAGGAATTAGAGGAAAACTCGGAGTAGCATACTGAGATGTTGCCAGAGGAGGAAGAGGCACTGAGGCCTTATATTTTTAATACTGATAATTCGTGCGTTAATGTAAGTTATGCAGGTAAAGGAGGACAAAAAATGGAAAATTTCAAGGAACCTAATGAAGAAGAAACTATGTTAGCTGAAAACATAGTGAAGGATCATCATTCCATCATGATGATATGCACAATGGAGATAACCATGGAATATGTTGAGGTTGTCAACAAAAATAATACAGCTCAAGGAAGAAAACATGAAACATAAATTCACATAGCAGAGAAAACAAAAGAAGACGTCTGCACTGAATATGCAATTAAAAAGCATGATGAAGAAAATGTATTTACTGTGCCTAATGAGCTTCGAATTTTTAAGCGTGATGATTTAGACATGTGTATAGCTTTAGCAGAGGGAGAAGGGCCATTTGATGATTGGTCAACAACAAGTTAAGAGATTGAAAACTGTGTAAATTCTCCAAATTCTACTCCAATTGAAATTGTTGGGTTATATAGAAAGTTAGACCTCCAAAGAATAAAGTTAGAAAAGAAGAGGATATATACTCAAGATGAATTGCTGAAGAATGAAGACAAATAAATTGTCATGAATGACAATCATGAAGAAGAAGTTATCAGTTATAATGAACAGAGTCAGAATATTGTCTTGGAAGACAATTTAGCAACAACTAAAAGGTGAAAAAGGTTATAGAAGACAAAGTGCAAAATTCTATAGAAGACAACAATGAAATTTTTGTAAGGGAAAATTATGAGGCTGCTAAGCTGGGAAAAGCTAAGTATACTAGTGAAGAAGAGGGTAAGGATGTAAGGGTGGAAACAAGATTTCAACAATTAATAGGTGAAGGTAACCAACAATTCAAAACAATAAGAAATCAACAGTTGGGAAGAGATTTTTATAAAGGTAAAGAAAACCTCAAACAATGTAAGATTGCAAAGGTGTATGACAATGTAAATTCTGTCATAATAAGGCAAGGAAGAAAACATTAAAATGTGTTAAACATATTTGAGAGATGTGAATAATAAGAAGACAATAAGAGTTTTGTAACTCTTACACAAGAAAGAGTACAACAACAACAAAAAACTAATTTGGATAAAGGAATAGAGAGCTTGATGAAACTTATGATGAAAAAGCATACAAAAATGAGTTGCATAAGGAGAAATCAAATAGTCACATGTATGAAGGGATGGACTATGAAAAATGTTAAAGGCCAGCTCAGTGGAGTTTTGCAAACAAAATATGGAAACCTGGAGCAACAGGAAAAGGAAATGAAGTATATGGACAACAATCAAATGGAGTAAGAGGATCATTATAGAGCAAAGTGTGGGATTCAGGAAAAGCAAAAACTGAACGCTTATGACCAGGAGGTCATATTTATTTTCACTTGGGGAGTCTGATGCAGGATAATCTACTCTAAGTCAAAATTCCAAGTAGAAATCATACCTTAGGGTCTTGAAATTTGTCCAAAGAGGGACTATTGTAAAGAGACATTGTAAAAATAATGTAAAAAGTATTTTATTTCTTAGTGAGCATTGATAGGGAATATGATTAGTTGTTAGGTGTCAATGAGTGTTGATTTGATGTAACAAATCCCCTTAAGAAATGGGATGACTCGAGAGAGGGTAGTTTCTTGTTGATAGTCATTAGTAGATGAGTCATAGTTAGGGATAAGTTTGGTTTCCTAAGAATAAAAGTTGTTGCATTTATTTAGGAATAGATTGCTGATTAGTAGGGGCAGTAGTTAGTGATTGAAGGCTAGTTAGAAGGGAATAAAATAGAATTGTAAGCTGGGAGGCGTGGTAAACAGGTAGAACTCAAAGAGAGGGAGTTCAGAGAGGATGGCCAAAAAAAGATGTATCAGGCCATAAGCCAAAAAATGCAGAGCAGGTTTTCTAACTTGTATGTACAGTTAATTTTCTGAATAAAAAGACAGATTCATCATGATTGTGTGTTGCTGTTATTTTGTATTCGATGTGTATAATATGATTGAGCAATGTTAGTGTAAGAGACTGGGTAGAATCATGATCGTGTGATTCCAGTTTTGGGGTTCAATAGGTGGGCAAAATCATACTCTCTGATATTCCAGTTATTAATTGCAGATAGGGTAGAACCAAAGAGGTTCCAATCTTTGGTAGAAGTCTATGATGACTTAGATAATGTCCTACAAAACATAGTATTTACACATTTCATTTTTGTTGTGTGTGAATGTGTCTAAAACATGGAGAAATTGTGTTTTTGTGACTATGGCAAGTAGAAGTATGACTGTCATAAGCAAGTATGCTTGAGTATATTCATCGACCCATATTGTGATTGTGCAGAAAATGGTAGTATTTATAATAGACAAGATTAAGGCTTTGAGCCGGTGAGAATGTAAGAGGATTGGTCCAAAATTGGGGAAAAAGTTCGAATAATTCTTGTTGAATTTATGTATTGTGATTGGTTTCAGAGTCCTCAATTTAAAGGCATGCCAATTTCGGGAAGTGAAGTTGCGTGAGGCAAAGGTATGACAGACAATGGAAGATTTTATGAGGCCGGCTAACACTCGGAGCAGTGGAAGGCGAAGCAGAAGAAATATCTCCTTCGCCCAGTTCCAGATCCTAGCAGAAACAACGGAGGAGGTCAAATTTTTATTCCACCAAAGGGTTTGACAATTTGAGAGAATTTGTGTGGAGCTCTCTACAAAAATACAATATATTGCGAAAGCTCTGTATAGGAATCCTGTGGAACGAGAGAGATCGATCGTGATCATTATGATGATCCGATCGAAGTTGAAATGTTATCTGTATATTAAGCCTTTGAATATATTTGTTATAACATTCTTTGGATTATAAGAATCAAATATTTGGATCTTGATTTGCAACAGTTGCAGTTTAGCAAGCTCAGTCTTGGTACATTGAAACATGTAGATTCAATGTTTCTTGCATCAATTTTTTTTTGGAAAACCAAAAATTTACGGGAGAAATGTCTGTAGTTGATGGAAATGATGGTGGAAAAACTCATAGGAATGGAAGATCTGAGGTTTAGAAGGACAACATTCCTTCATCTTGCATGATTGCTGACACTATTAAAAAGCTTGATGGCAGAAGGATGATGGTTGGAGGTAGAATTGTACCTGTTGATTTCATGTAGTAGAATTCCTAGTTGTTTAGTTATTATTTTGTTGATGTCTCAAGGCAGGTTCGGTTAGTCTTGTTTGTTGCTTTTGAGTTGTGGTTTCCTATATGGAAATTGTTCCATGTTAAAGCCAAAGTGATCTCTGTTTTGATTTTGTGAGCAAAGTATTGATGGCAGCAAAGTGCCACCAAAATCAAGTTAAATTGACGGGGAGAGCTTGCACCTGGAGGGTGCATCACAAAGGTAGTGGGTGAAAAATATTTTGAGCTAAGTATTACCCCCTTCCTTGGCTTTCACCCAATGTTCAATATGGACCTCATTCAACCATACTTTCCACCATTATTGGATACATCAAAGATAATAGAGCAGTTGACATAAATAAAGATCAACCCTGACTACATGGAAAGAAAAAATATTGATCAGATCATGGAAACATAGGTTAAGAGAACTTGCAACACATAATATAGCTTTATTGGGTTGTCCAAGTAGGGTAGCTCTGACACCAAGGAAAGTGTCTAACCCAGGGCCAATTTTAGCAAAAGTTTTCCCATCTAATGGGATCACTCAAAATAATGGAAACCATTGCTTCCTAAGGTCAGAGGAATTATCCAAGTGGATATCAATGGCCACCCATCTATTCCAATGGCTTAAAGCACAATTCTCCATCTTAGAAATTTTTCTATAGTTTTTTAGGTCCCAAACTTTTTGGACCATTTTGAGGCTGTAAATAAGTATTTATTGACGTGGAAGTGGCACAGGAGATAGATATAGGCTCTGAATTGGAACCAATCACAATGTGTACTTCTCTACTATATCTTTCCAATGAGCTACCAAGTGCATCGAACATATATTATATGCAAAAGTTACAACCCTGTGAAGTTGATGTACCAATTAACCCCATCAAGGCCACAAACCTTTTGGTATTTCATCTCCTAAAGTTAGGTTTTTGGATGTTTAGGATTTTATCATTGCTACTTTATGTTAAAAAGGGCCTTTTGGCCTTATTATAATGCACTATGGTGAATTCGCGTCATCATCAAATTTCTTCTCAAATATAAAATACCACCATTCTTGATCCAAAATATTTTGCTTGAGATGTGTTAATGAATTACATGTAAATATTGCAGCTTAAACAAGAAACTTAAAGGCATAAACATAAGAAGAGAGAAGCAATTAACATTATGAAAGAAGACACAAAATTTTTATCAGAGTTCATCCAATAGGGACTGCGTCTTTGGGCCCTGCTCAATTAGTGGGGAGGCCCTCTTTCATTAAGTGGAAAAAAAATGAAATTACAAGTATAAAATGTAAAATTACACCCTTATACCTCCATAGCTGAAAGTGCCCGAAAATTGGAAACCTTTGATGAAGAAATGGACAACACTATTGGATTCGTGGCACCGAGAGGTGCAGAATCCATATAAAATTTGCCTGAATATGAAAAAGTGAAAATCTCACCCCTCTGGAAATGGCTTATACCATGGTTCCGCTCCCCTCCTGCACAACACTCATGGTTCCACCTGTCTCGTACTTTGTGCACACTCCTGGCATGCTTGGGTACACTTCTGAAATGAATGGTTTATATAATGAAAGTCAGGCGGACTTTACCAAGTCTGTCGTTGGCCGAGTTGGTTAAAGATCCTCACTGTGAGGGAGGGGGTCGGGTGGTCAAACCCCTCCCCCTCCGTAATAAGGCTGAGTTCATTTTAAAATACCCGCACATTTCTTTTAAAACCCCAATGCATTTATTATGAGGTAGGCTTGAGGTACGTTGGGGGGGGGCGAGCCCGCATTGGGAGGTTCGCCCCTTAACTCCCCATCACCGTGTCATATTTTATGGCGTGGAGTGGATGTATGGATGGTGGGTTGGTGGTGGGGTTAACAATCCCCACCACCCATTTAATATGGTTGGTGCCGTAAAGTGGGGTCTGGTGGTTGGGCGCTGGGGTCATGACTGCTGCCCACCCCCATAATAACTTGATTTTTATATCCATTGGGTAGGGTGGGGGTTATGGCCCACCCTACCCTTTTTTCATAATTTTTTTTTGATTTTATAAACAATCTGATATTTTTGAAAAAATCGAAATTTGACTGAAGGAGTCAAATTAACTATCCCACAATTTCTCCTAGAACCTAGCCAGAGTTGGCTGGAATCTGGTGGCCGGGATTTTGCAAATTTGTCGCCTCCTTAAGCTGCCACATCACCAAGTCAACCCTCAAACTTTGGATGCTCCTAACTCCTTCATACAGACTCGGAATTGAGTGCCGTCTGCGCCATTGGAATCAGAAAGACGAGATATTCCATTTGACACTAAGTTTGCCTCATTCCTGACACTTTGAATTTGAGCCTTTGTACTTAAGCCACTTCTACTTGGACCTGTATAATCCATCTGGATCATTCCTCCCCACTGAAGAGATTTTGGACCCCAAAAGCCTTATCAATCAACATGCAAGTGAGGGAATTTCTCCCTCACCTTCTCCTTTTCAAGCCATTTAGATTTACTTGGATGCATCCCTTCGAAAACAACACATAGGTATTCCACATCTCCTTGTCGTGAAGTCCTGGTTCTTTGATCGAGAATGATGTATTCTGGAAGTTCATCGAGATACTCTGGAGCAAAGTCATCCACTGTAGGAACTGATCCTACCTCCTCGGTGTCCATAATAAATGGTGGTTCATAAAGCTTCAGATTTTTGACATTCACGACTGAGTACATCTGCTTGTATATAGGCAAATCCAGTCGGAAATCATTGTTCCCAATCTTCTCCAATATGGTAAATGGACCATACTATATTGGTCGCAATTTCATGCCTTCCCCCTTCATTCGATCCTTACTGATATGGAACCACACCTTGTCACCAACTTGAAATTGATGGTGGACTTGGTGCTTATAATGTCGGGCTTTATATCATGCCTGAATCTTTTCCAACTACTCTTGCACTGCTTGGTGAATTGTCTGTATCCGCTGGATGAACTGTTGTTCTTTGTCCTCGTCATCACGTCCAATGGCATCTTCATCCCTTCTATAGATCATGTCAAAAGGGTCCTTTGGTAAGTAACCAAAACATGTCTCAAATGGTGAACATTGTGTAGAGGAATGAACTGATCGGTTGTAGGTGTGTTGCACATATGGAAGATGATTATCCCACAATTTGGGTTGTTTTTTGAAATAGCCCCACAACAAGTGTACCACGATACGGTTGATGACCTGTTTCTGTCCGTAGGTTTTTGGATGGAATGCCATACTTCTCTTCAACTTGATGTCCATCATTCGCCACAAGCTAGTCCAAAAATCTCCAAGGAAGCGAGAGTCTCGATCTGACACAATCGATGTGGGAAACCCAAAGTGGACCCAAAAAAACTGAAAGAAAAGATAAGCAGTCTGCTCAGTAGTGACCTGCTTTTTACAAGGCATTAATATGCACATTTTACTAAAGAGGTCTATGACAACATACAAATAGTTGTGACCCTTTCTAGACATAGGCAAACCTCCTACAAAGTCCATCGACACACTTTCCCATGGAAGACCCGGAATAGGGAGTGGTGTGTAAAGCTCGAGTTTTCTATTAGAGGGCTTTGAAACAAAACACATCACACATCCCTTTATGAATCGGGTTACAATGTTTTTCATATGAGGCCAGAATCAAAACCTTTGCAAATGACATAAAGTTTTTTCGACACTAAAGTGACCAGACACAAGAGAGGTATGCACCTCTCGAATTACATGTACCCTTTCTGCTGTGGGTATGCACAATTTTCCAAGGTGATAGAACAACTTCCTTTACAAATGATAGTTGTCCACTTGTGATCCATGAGTTATTTTTACATATATTGCTTTAAAGTCATCATCATTAGCGTATTTTTCAACATAACTTTCAAAAGACAATGAAGCATTATGAAAAATAATAGAAGCAACAATAGCAGAGCAAGAGAGCATATCTGCTACTTTGTTACTAGTTCCCTTCTTATACTTTATTACCAGATGAAACTGTAGTAGAAAATACATCCACCTGAAATGACAAGATTGTTGTAGCTTGGTCTATGACTGAAGGTATTTCAAGGGCTGGTGATCCATATGGATAATGGTTTCCTTGCCGATCAGGTAGTGTTTACACTTTTTCACACTTTGGACCAAGGCATACAGTTCCTTGTCATAAGTGGGGTAATTTATGACAGCCCGAGAGAACTTCTCCGAATGGTAACATATCAGATTATTCTGCTGCAACAGTACAACTCCCATGGCGTACCCACTGGCATCTGGTTTTGATCTCAAAAGGCTGTTGGAGATCGGGTAAATCCAAGACTGGTGCAATGTTGATTTTCTCTTTCAGTGCTTCGAAGGTCTTCCGCTAATTTCCTCCCCACTGAAAGGATTGTTTTACACTTGTCAGTGCATGTAAGGGTGACGCAATAATAGAGAAGTTGGCAATGAATCTCCTCCAGTACTGTACTGCACCTAGAAAACTGCAGACCTTTGTTACATCGGTAGGATTAGGCCATTTTACAATCACCTCAACTTTGGAGGGGTCTATTTTTAATTGACCACTACTGACAATATGACCTAGGTAAACCAAATAGGTTTTCTTGAACTCACACTTTGACAATTTTACATAAAATTATTCCCTCTTTAATACATCAAGCACTTTCTTTACATGGCACACATGTTCATCCCAAGTCTTACTAAATACAAGAATATCATCTAAATACACAATGAAAAATTCATCAATGAAATACCTAAAAAGATCATTCATGATGCTCATGAATGTGGTTGGAGCATTGCACAGTCCAAATGGAATCACCATACATTCGAACAACCCCTGTTTGGTCTTGAAGGCAATTTTCCACACGTCCTGCTCTGCAATTCTGACCTGGTGATAACCACTACGCAAATCCAATTTGGTGAAATAGATAGCTTTCTTTAATTGATCTAACAAATCATCAATGCAAGGGAGAGTGTATTGTTTTTTCACCGTGATTTTCTTTAGTACCCGATAATCCATGCACATCCTCCATGTGCCATCTTTCTTGGGTACTAACATGATCAGCGAGGCGCATGGAGAAGTAATTGGCTTGACAACCCCTTGGTTCAACAATTCCTGTATCTGCTTTTTGATCTCCTCCATCTTGATATATGACATCCTATACATACCAATGTTTGGAAATGGAGCATCATGCTGCAAATGGATCTCATGTTGGATTTCTTGTTTTAGAGGCAATCCTATGGGTTCCTGAAATACCTCATCATATTTAGAAATAAATTCACATAATTCGTGTTTATGAGCTGGATCACATCCTCGGAAAGCGTAAGATGTTTCTGCATCTTTCGCTCTCACAACCATAAGCAAACACCCCTTGCTAGAATTCACCAATCTCTTCATCTATCTTACACTTACAAGACTGGAATTGATCTTGGTTTGATGAGCTCTTACAATATACTCTACCCCATATTTTGTGATTTGGTTTTTATTTTCATGTCGAAAGAAAACTGTTTTCCTGTTGTAAAGATAGGGACTCCTTAAGACAATACCACAGATATCCAATGGTATGACATCATGTTCTACTTCATCCACCAGTTTAGAAGCAATTACAAATTTAACCTTACATTTCTTGGTTACATTTAGTTTTACTTTATCATGTATCCATCCAAGTGGATAAGGTTTTAGATGAGGCTTAACTTCCAAGCCTAACTTTTTAACTAATGATTCTGAGATTAAATTTTCTTGAGAGCCTGAATCAAATAGAGTTTCTACTTTTGTATGATTTATGAAAAATCTAATATGAAACAATAAAATTCACTTTCGTTCATTAGGAAGAGGCTCATCTGTTGAACTAGTGCTTCCATGTGATTCATAATTAACATGCAGAAAAAGACTACCTTTTGTGCTTGCTGTTGTGATCAATGTCTCTTCGCTATAGTTAGACCAAGGTCTTGCTGCGTGGTTGCTACCGTCTTTTGCTTACCCTTTCCACCATATCTCTTTGGATTCGTTTCTCAGTACAAATTCCAACAATGATCGTCGTCATGATCTTCATTTTGTAGTGAATACAATAAGGCTTTTCTACTTCATCTTTCTTCGTTGATTTAATCTTATTTTCCTTTCCCTTTCCTTGCCCCTTGAATTTTCCATTTGAAGGTTTGAAATGTGGTTTCTTTGAATGATCATCTTTATCATTTCTACCCCTGTTTTCAAGATGAATGGCCTTTACACTGGCCAAGTCAATAGTAGTAGGTTCAAACATTAACAATGAATGTCTAATGTAACTCTGTAATGACCCAATGTACTTAGTTACCACTTCAGGTGAATCTAATGAAATGCCCAACTTAGTGCTTGTTTTCTAAATTCCTCAGTAAAGCTTTGCACATTTTGTTCTTTACCTTGCATTAGGTACTACCACTCCATTAAGGCTTTTTTCTTATAACCTGTTAGTGTCAGAATATGCATTCTACCATGAATGATCAAAATCACTCTTTTCATTCTCATTTTAGGTGTCCCACTCTGAAATTTTTATTTCATTCCATTAGATCATGCTAAAAATTGTTTCACTGATGGTAGTCCTAGTCATAAAATTCCACTCTCCCTCAAGATTTCACATTTTCTGGCTCACCTTCATGTCTTGCTGAGCATAAATACACTTTTCAAAAGCTCATTTCACTATGTCTTATGACACTCAAAGTCAATCATGGAAGTTAGGTCATTCAAGGTCCCATCAGGTAATTAGGTTTCAATGTTCAAGGTGAAAAAATGCACCATTTCATCTTAACAAGGTCAGAAAAAGGTGTGAGAGTGACTCAATAAACATTTCATTTTCATTTGCAAAATATTATCAGCATGTAAATATGATATTTTTAAATTTGTAATTTTTATTTTTATGATTTTCATATCGAATTGTAATTTTGATATGAAAATAGAGATGTAATTTATTTTTAATTTTTTATGTAATTTTATGCTTCCTATATGTAATATGTTCGATCCCTAGCTGCCAATCAAAACACACATGCCAAATTGAAAGATAAAAGTGTCAAACTCCAGCAACACCATCCTGCAAGAAAGAAAAATCAGATGAAAGGATAATCAACGAAAGTCTTCAAAAAGTGAAAAAAGACATTAGAAAAATGGGTTTTTAAATTCAAATTCAAATTCACTTACCTATTTATGACTAATACACATCAATTCAAATTCATTTGCCTCCTCAAAATATCAATTCAACACTCTAAGAGACCAAATTTTCGAAATTATGAGCGAAATTGGCAAAAGATCTTAATCGAGGGCGCAAATCTAGAAACGAGGGCGAAAATATGTTCAGGAGGACGAAAATACATTCAAGAAAGCACAAATGTGATGATAAGGGCACAAATGTGTTTTTCATGGAGAAAATACCTTGTAGATGGCACAAATACGTTGTTGATGGCGCAAATACGTAGAGGAGGGAGAAAATAGCTTGTCAACGGCGTAAATGACTAACAAGCTCTACAAAGCATCCAAGTGATCAGAATTTTCCTTCAAAAGCTCCTCCACTTAGTCATTGACCTCCAAAAAACTAGTAAGAGGCACATGCAATGAAAAAACATCCTCTTAAGTTTATGTGTTGAAGTTTTGCAAGTTGAAGTTCTAATTTGGTGTCTTTTTGAATGTGAAACCCTATTTTTTCTCCCTTGCACTCATAATTCCCAAAATTCCATCTCCCTTACAGTCAATACCATCCCTACATTGTTAAAATTCATTCCCTAATCCCTGTTATCATAATCCCTATCTTTAAGCTACTAATTCCTAAAACCCTAAGCCCTAGGTGATATTTTGACCTAGGCTCCTAAATCCCAATTCCCATCACTCTGTCATTCCTTTTCCCTTCCCAATTCCTCATATCCCTAAACATTAATCCCTATCCCCTCCCCATATCACATATCCTTATCAAACATCTCCCTCAGTTTTCCTTTCCCATCTCTCTTTCCCATTTCCCTTCCCTAATCCTTAGGGTTTTAACAAAAACACCATGGCAACAGAAGAGGAAAGCACATAATTCAGTGAAGGAGAGGAAACATATATAAGGAGGCCACATAAAGGAGGAAGAGTGCTCAGACTTGAGCTTGCCAACACCAAGGAACTCTTAGCTTCTCCATTGACTGTCACATGCTTCAAACATGTTGGCTGTTATGATTTTTGTGAGAAAATTCAAAGGGTTAAACACCACCCCATGCTAACTAGAATTTTCATATCGGGACTCCATGACAACTAAGTTAAATTAGCTAGGGTCACTTTTACCTTATCTACTGCTGTCATTTCATATGCTACAGGGATCCCAAATGTTAGGGAGAAATGGTTCAAGAAAGGTAGGTTGAAGAAACAAGATTTTAACTTTTTCCTAAAACCAAGACATCAAAATCAAACAAAGAGGTTCTTCCCTTTTCACACCTCTTGGACATATATTCACCAATGATGAATATTATCATGAAATATTTTTCATGTGAAGGCAGATTTTCAAGGCTCTATTCCTATAACATCCGGCTCTTGATGCATTTCACTAGGGTAAGGATGCTTAACATGCCCTATTATCTTTTCCAGAGTATAGAGAAGATTGCATACATTGCCCAAAAGAAGGAATGTGAACAAAAAATGAGAAGCCTATTCCATCATTCCCTCATAAAAATCATAGTCCTCCACCATCTCAATCAACTGAACATTGCATGGAGCACCTTCATAGCCAATGATATTTTCATTGAGCCATCCATTCAACATGCACAAAATTTCCCTTCATAATATCAACCCATGACTCACTCAACATCATCAGATTAGTTCCCTTCACCTCCTTCATCTCCATCTGATCATGATCCTTCATCTCCATATCATCATGATTTTGGGTCACCTAGTAGGATAGATGACATTGAGCTTAAGTGGGCTAGTATGGTTGAGGTTGAGCCATTGCAAAAAACCTACCAGAGAGGCTATAGGCATGTGTTTTCTTCACTTGGAGTGAAATGGGACATGCCTTCTACATCAACACAATAGGTGGATAAAGGTAAAGAGAAGGTCATTGAGCCAATCATTCATGATGAGGAGGAAAATCATGAAACTGAGCAATAATTTCTGCTGGTTGAAATAGATGAGGATGATAATTACAAAATCACATATGATGCTATCAAAGGCAAGGATACCAAGAATAGTGAGCTTCAGACTAATCTTGACAGGGATAGATATGTTATAAATTTCCTTGAGTAATAAAATGAGCAGTTGAAGACCAAACATGTCATTGATGAGGTTAAGTACTTCACTGCTCAAAGGGAGGCTCAAAAGGCCAAATCCATGCGATATGAAATAGTGGAGGAGTATGGATTACTTGATGATGAAGAAGAACATTTACCAAGATAGAGACCTAGAACTAGAGGGATGAAAAGAGCTCTAGCTCTAGAGAGACAAAGGGAAGTTGAGCTAGCTGATCAGCTAACCCTAAATGAGCAGCTTTATATAGAGATCAATGAGAACAAGGAACTATGGATTGATAGAGCCAATCAACACTTACAGAAGCTGCTAGAAAAGGAAAATAAGGATAATTACTTGTTGAGGGGGAAAGTCAAACTCCATGCCCAAAAAGAGAAAATTGCATTGGCCAAGCTCAAAAGAGCCAATGCCAAAATTGAAGAGTTGACTATGGAGGAGAAGAAAAAGTTGGAAATTATTTCTGAGGCTTACCTCCAAGCTTAGACACATCATCATCAACCATTCCAACAATTTTGAGGCATTTTATAACTTTTTTTCAAAATATGGAAATCTCTGTGTTTTTTTAGACAATTATTTAGCAGAAAATTGGGCGTTTGCGCAGCGCCCCAGGGACTACGCAAATAATTGGCACACTTTTTGAGGGGAAGGAAGGCACCATTGGATTCGTAATGACCCATGCATCTCCGAAAACCATGTTTCTAGCCTTGGTTTTTAGTTTTGATGGGTGAAAAGCTCAAAAAAAAATAAAAAAATCACCTTTCTGCCCCTTTTTTGACCTAGGCGTTGCACAAATACCAGTCTTGGGAGAATAATTTTTTTAGGGGGGAAATAACATCCTTTTTGATAAATTAAGGCATATTCAGAAAGAGGACAAGCAGGGCTTTCCAAAAATCCATATTGGGCCTGATTTGGACACTGGGAAGGCCTCTAAAAGTGGCCCTGAACACAAAGGGTGCAAATGACCAGTGGAGGGCGCAAATGCACAGTGGATGGCACAAATGTCCAATTTGGTGATTTTTTCAAAATTTCTCTGAAATTTTCTTTGCCTCAAAAAATTATGTTTATAATCATGTAATTAATAATGGTAAAATTCAATTATGTTTGATATTACTTCCCTAGGGTAGATTCCTCGGGTAAAATTCATTAATGAGTCATAATGAATCATTGAATGTAATGAGGAGTGAGTCACTTGGACCATCCTACACTTTAGTTTTCAGTTCAGAAATTAGTGGATCTCTTACACACCTCATGGATTTGATCCCTCAGGATGAGTGAAGCTTGTTTTGATGTCTATTTAGCCCCTTTCTTCACACTAGTGAAGGGTTGCTAGTTGATCAAGGAAACGTTTGTACTCAGTTTGGCCAGCTAATAAAGAGGAGTTGCATCTATTTTATGGGATACTTGTGGTATTGGTGTCTATCATTGTCTTTTCTTTAGTATCATATGTTAGAATGTATTTTATTCATGTTCACTTCATTTCTATGCTATGATCTCTTACAAGTTAGATAATCAGAATACATTTTTGCACATGCTCTGTTTTGGGTAATTGATCATAGTGTGTCCATTTACAGCTGTCTAAGAAGAATACATCTCCTATGCTCTTCTTAGCTTTATTTTAGCTTCAACACCATTCCATCACAATCCTCTTCAAGTGACAAACATTGTGCCTACCTTGCCCCATTGATCCCTACAACCATATCTCATTTTCCCTGACCTAGCTTCCCTTGACCTAATTTCTTCATCTAGCGATTCTCCAACCAAAATCAAATCAAAACGACCCCCTACACTCAATATCTAGCCTAAAAACCCTAATTTCTCCATCCCTCTTAGCTATGACCGTTTTGGAGAGAGCCCTCTTCGAATTGGTAGGGCTAGATACCAAGTCAAAAGCTTGGTCTGTGGTTACCTCCATTGGGATTCCTTCTTCAACCTTGGGAATCTGGCAGAGTGATAACATTCTGGCACCGTTGCTGGGGAATCAAAAGACAAACTTTTCCTTGGGTGTATGACAAACATTTATTAGAAAATGATCCTTTTGCTAATAGGATCGAGTTTCATAAGGATGATTTCATAATTGCAGCGCCTCACAACAGATTTGGCTTCTAGAAGATATACTAGAGCAATTCCAGACCCTGATCCAGTTGATCTAGTTGATGATCCAGAGAAGTTATTTCAAAGACACCGATATCAAACTCCGCATATTCAATCAGGACCAGTTCCGTTGGTAAGATCAATATCTCTACCTGCAAAGTTACTTTCTCTAGAAGATATAACCCATGACATAAAGTTTGAATTATCTTTATTAAGTCCAAATCCGAAACTTATTTGTCTGATATAGTATTTGATCCTATAAGATGATCTAAGGTAAACATTTGTCTGAATTAGACTTAAGACCTTTGAAAATTTTGGTTTTTCGAAGAAATTAAGCCTGAGTCCGACCTTGATATTAAGGAGTGGATCCAATTATATCATCCTAAGGAAGTTTTTGTTTCATCTGAACCTTGAACTCAGTCAATTATAGTATATTCATCTACACCTTTGACTTCATCATACATCCCTGCCACTTCAGTACCAACAACTTCAGCTCCTTTACCTATTCAGCTAATCTCTCCCGTTGTCAACCTAGTACTCCATTCAACAAGAATTATGGCAAGATTTGTCCCACTCATCTTACCAGCCCAATTGCATGACTTACCTCAAGGATATGGCCAAAGACTTCCCCTCTTCGATGAAAATTCTGAAGTCACTGCCCATCAGCACTTGGCCAAAATCACAACCTTCATAGATCTTAGGGAGTTAGATAGAGATGATGCCAAGATGCCAATCATCACACAAAGTCTTTTCGGTGAAGTTAAAGTTTGGTTCCGTGCCCTAGCAGTTAATTCTATTAGGACTCCTACTGAACTAACTGATGCTTTCTTAGCCGGGTGGGATGAGAAGAAGAACCCTTTACAAATTCTTGATGAATATGATTCCCTGAAGCACAATCCTATTGAATCAGTGCCTGATTAAAATTCCTGAGATGTAAGAATCTATAACTCCATCCCAAATGAAATGAAACCGCCTCCTGGTTTATCCCTTCTGCGTTAGCTCGATTCTTTTGACCTAGATATGGCCTACTCATTGAGAGAAACAAATCCCACTACCCTTGAAGAAATGATCAAAAATTCAGTGCGTGTTGAGGCCAATCTCTTGATTACAAAATCCAAACTTAAAACTGAACGCAAAGTGACTATAAAAGAGGAACATTCAACTTTATCCGATACTAAATTTGATTCTTTTCTTAAAAACATGGAGAGAATGGTCGACAAGATGTCTATTTCAATAGAAAGAAGCCACAAATCAGAAATCTAAACTTTCGAGGCCAACAACAGCAACCTTAGTTCCGGATAAAGCAGAGAGAGCAAAGAGCTCCTGAAACACAACAACAACAGCCAATCAGAACACCACTTCAACAGAACTATGCTCAGAGTGATGAAGAGGAAGAAACAACAGTAGAATAGAACCTTATTTTCACATCTGATGGTCAGCCCATCTTTCTCACCGAAGATGAAGAATATGTGGGAAAAAAAAGTTCACCTAATTATAAAAATTTCATAATGGAAAATGATCATGATCTAGAAGTAGAATCTTATGACTATCAGAGAGGATACCTGAATGCATTGAGTTCCCAACAAAGGCAGTATACCTTGAGAGGCCATGATGTTCCAATAACTCCACCTCCGAAGAAAAAATTTCAGCAGAAAGAAGCACCACCGAAACAATTTCAAAATAAGGGTAAAGAGATTGCAACTCCAAATCAGAATAGAAGCAATCAGCCTTCTACAAGTGCACCTGTCCAAGAAAGAGATATTCAAAGAAAAGAAGCTGCACCGAGAGATCATGTTGAGAAAAGGGATGTTATCATAAAAGAGGTAGAAAAAACTATACCTTTTAATTTTGAGTCATAAATTTATAAGTTAAAGGTATCTATTCCTCTTACTGAATTGGTCAAAATTGATAAGTACAAATCCCATGTTGTAAAAACCTTGAAAGTTGACTCTTTATCTGACATGGTTAATATAGAGGATGATCAGCCCGAGTTAATATTTGGTCCCACCATCGATGGTTAGTCTAAAGATACTGAGGTCCCACCATTTTAGTTGAGTCTTAAAGTTCATCAATTCATCCTTCATACTACTATGTTAGACTCTAGGGCCTCCCAAAACCTTATGCCCAAGCTATCATGGAGAAGATTTTCCTTGACATAACCCGCCCATATCATGATTTATATTATTTTTATTCTAGTCGTGTCCATTGTTTGGGTCTAATCAAAGATCTAGTTGTCTCCCTAGAGCAGATCCGAGCCAAAAATTTCCTTATGGATGTGGTAGTTGCTGATATTCCACCACATTTCAGTATGCTGTTGTCAAGATCCCGGGGGGCTAAATTGAGAGGTACATTGCAGTTGGACTTTTCCTATGCCACCACTCCTGTCTTTGGTCAAATGAGAAAACTATACCATGAGACTAAAATGAAATACATGATTACAAATGAGGAAAGGCCTAATAATCATCCTATCAACACTGTACATACAGACTTAAATTCCTTCATATTGTACAATGATTCTAGATTAAATGATTGTTGGCTCAAGGGGTCCTGACACAGGTTCAGAGTGCAAGGTTTGCCAACAAACCCCTATACTACTGGCCCTTTCGGTAGTGACCTACTTGCACAGGTCAAAGTCTCACCCGAAGTAGTATGGGTGGGTGCTGGAACCAGGTTTCTGCACCCTGAGAAAGGATAGGTAAAGCAAGTAGAGCTGTACTGAGCCTTGTAATTCCCAGATTACCTTGATCTACACAGGGTTAATTAAGTCTCTATTCACATCCACGTGCGCTAGATCTATAATTTTATGCCTTTATGATAGTAACACAACATTACATAAATAGAACAGAACAAAACAGAACAAATCCAGATACCGAAAACACACTTACACAGATCTTCACAGCTTAAACACAGAAAATACACAGTGCAACAAATACCAACAATTCACACAAGAGTACTCACAGATTCAGTTCTCTATCAATATTTCTTATTCATTCATTCATCAATCCTTCCTTACAATTCCCTTCCCAACCTGCGCACATAGCAGCAGGGTCCGCACACAGCTGGACTTGGATCTCCGTGCACACAGCCATCAAGAGTCCTTTACCCAAAACCAAAACAGATAGCTTAGACCACAATTCGCACCAATAACTCATCATTTTCTATCACCTACAATACAAAATGTCCCTCTACTTATAGCAATCTAGCCTAGACTTTCATATGGTCTACAAACCGTGGTTTTCAAACCCCTGGTTTACCCTTTTACCCATTACAATGCTTTCGGGGCTTTGACCCGCTCAAAAACCCCTCCGCTAGATTAAATCTAATAAAAAAGTATCCAAATGGATCAGTTTCGTAGCTCGCAGGAGCCCCTGTTCCAACAGTCCCCCAACACAATCTTGTGACTCGTCTCGAGTCATTGTAGTTGCCATATAGTCATTGAACCCGGTATGGATTGAGTCGACTACCATTGACAAAGAAGGTAAGATGTCCCTGTGCAGGGTAGCTAGCTATACTACTCTGCCATTTGTGATTTCCTTAACTGTGTAGGGACCAAGCCAGTGCTGTCGAAATTTTCCTGGATGTTTCACAAATTGGCTATCGTATAAAAGGACAAGGTCACCTGCGACGAATGTCTTTTGGAGAATATGTCGATCATGCCATGCTTTATTGCGAGCCTTCTGAACCTTTTGATGAAAATTAGCAATAAACCAATCTTCCTCCAAAGCCACAAGCTGCACAAGACGCTCCTCTATGATATCGGGGTCCGCCATATTTGTAAATGCTGTGATGCGTAGGCTAGGAACAACATATTCTATGGGCATAATGGCCTCTTTGCCATAGACCATCCGGAAGGGGGTCCTACCTGTTAGCTTCTTGCAGGTCGTTCGGTAGGCCCAAAAAACAGAGGGAATGCGAACATCCCAGTCACTATGATTGGAATTGAAAACCTTAATTAATGCCTGTTCCAAAATTTTGTTAAAAGCTTCAACTGCTCCATTTTCCTGGGGATGGTATGGAGTAATATTCACATGGTGGATCCAGAATTATTCATTCAAGGCTTGAATCATTTGGTTAACAAAGTGTGTACCTCTGTCACTCATGAGGATCTTTGGGTAGCCAAACCTGGTCAGAATCTGCTCAAATATGAAGTGCGCAGCAGTATCCGTAGTACAATCCTTCACCACTTGTGCCTCAGCCCATCGAGTGACATAGTCGATGGCGGTGATAATGTAGCGCACACCTATTTTATTTCTCGACGGATTGATGGGTCCTATAAAATCAATGGCCCATTTGTCAAAAGCTTGTAAAGCTACTTGAGGCCGTAATGGCATCTCATATCAGTGCAAGGGCCGTCCTGTTCGCTGGCAGGTGTCACATGATATAGAATAGGTGTAATAATCCTGATGCAAGGTAGGCCACCATAACCCAGCCCTCAAAATCTTTTGTGCCGTTGCTCATCCTGCATAGTGGCCTCCTGCGACGTCTTCGTGTGCTTCTGCTAATACGACAGGCCGTTCATGTTCCAGGATATATTTGCATTGTATTTCATCTGCGCCTAGCTTGTATAACTGACCGACGATGATAGTAAAGTCCGCTGCCTGAGTAACCAACTCCGTCTTTTGCTGTACCGAATATTCTGCAGGGGCCACTCTTGTAGTGAGGAACTCAATGATATCAACAAAGTGTGTGTCAACCACCTTAATGGTGAACAACTGCGCATCTAGTAAACCTTCTTCCAAGCTAGTAGGTTCTTCCCCTATTTCAATGCGAGACAGATGATCTGGCCCTGCATTCAACCTTCCGGGCTTGACGATGATCTCAAAATCATATTCTTGGAATAGCAACAGCCAGCGGCAAATCTCCCCCCCCAACACAGGCTTGTTGACCAGGTATTTCAAAGCCGAATGATCAGTGAACTTTTTAAAGTGTCCATCCAGTAGATAGTGCCGATATTTCTGTAACGCATAGACCATAGCCAATCCTTCGCGCTCAGTGGTAGAGTAGTTCCGTTCTGTGCCCGAGAGTTTCCGACTCGCAAAGGCAACCGAGTGATCAATATCTCCTTCTCCAGGCTGCATGAGGACAACGCCCAACGCGATGCTTGATGCATCCACATGTACATTGTTAGTATGAATCCTTTGTCGAAGTGTACGAAAAAAGACCACTTTAGCTATGCATAAATAATAGCCCTAACATCAAATGTGGCTGCCAATATCTTCAGATCTGCAGTTAGTTGATCAAGACAAGAGCTGCAAAAAACCAGATCTATGCGTAGAAAGACATTAAGCAGTAAAAGAAGGGTTTGATCCATATATCCAATAGACAAGACAAGAACAATTTTTGAAAGAATTTTTTATATTAAGGGCACCTGGGAGGAAAACAAGAAGATGTTTCCAATTCTCCTCAATGGGATGGGTTCTTGGAAGTCCTCATCACTTCAGATCTAGCATTTTTCTCTCCCGTTGGTGTAGAAAACCCAGACAAAGATAGAACTCAAAGGGAGCTCACACAACAAATGATGGAAAATATGGCAATGATAATGACTCAAAGTCAGACCAAGAGTTTAGATCCAGAGTCATCTAATAGGCAACAAAAGGTGAAGAATGGTAGGAAAAACCCTCCTATTTATAACAAAATATTGGGTCATTCTAGATCTTGGTGCATGATTAAAATAATTTTAACCAAATCTAGATCCACCTTTTATGGAATATTTTATTATATTTGTTGAGGAAAGTATTTGACTTAACAAATCCCTTATTTGTCAATAATAAATAAATAAACGATTTATTTATCATTTTAAGGATATGGTTGAGTAATAATCAAATAAATAATGGTTTATTTAATTATTTAAGGGAGATTTAGTCATATTTAACAAAGAATATTATTCAAGTAATGTTTAAATAATTATTCTTATAAAATAATAAGATAAATAGTGATTTATCTAATTAATTTCCTTGTTTTGGGTTAAATATAACCAGGAATAATAATTAAATTAATTTTTAATTAATTATTCCATGAGGAAAATTGAACAAATATAGATTTGTTTAATATTTCCTTTTGGGGTTTCCTATTTAGACCATAAACAATCTAATAAATGTGGTTTATTAAGTTATTTGACATAGTGAAAGCAATTTTACTTAGGGTAAATTGGTCTTACATGGTGTACTTGGGTCCATCTAATGATAGTAGGTTAGATGAATAAAAAATGGTGCAATGCATTTCAACGTACGAGTGTTAGAGCAAATCGTATGGATCGAAGTATGTTGTATGAACTCAATCATCGACATCAAAAGGGAAGTCGCAGAGAGAAATGTAAGGTAGAATAATGTGTCAAGAACTAGACTTCGAGGAGATGAGACTTGCAGTGCAACAAGTCTCTTTATGAGAGGGTACCGTGCTGAAGGCGGCGGTATGAGGTACCTATGCCCGCCGAGACAAAGTACAAAAGAATAGTGTGTCCAAAAGAACAAGGGACCGAATCATAGCACACACTCGGCATAAATATGAGCCGATAAAATACAATGAGGGATCCCACATACATGCTATGCCTGGGATAATGCCTAAGACTTATACAATAATATCTAAGTACATGAGATACAAATACAACCCAAATGCTCCCCTATAAGCTGTGAAGGCCCAAGGTAACCGACCTATACATGCAAATCAAAGAGGCGCTACAAGCGGCTAAGGCCGACATCATCAAATATATGGAGCTACATCAAGGGCTGCAATGAAGAGGTCATCCCCGGCATGTGGGGGGCTACCCCAGGGCCACCCCTCTGAGGGCCGAGACATCTCACACACACCCGGAATCACCAAGAGCCGCCGGCCGCATCACCGAACCATCACATACGCATCTCGATCATGCGAAAGGAGGCCGGAGTGGAGAAACAATCAAGTCAAAGGGAAATGAGAGATCCCTTTGCCTGATCCGAGGCATCGAACAAGAGTGGAAGCTGGAACCAAGGTACACCGCCCTCTAGACCTGTCTTCTGGAATGAAGGAGCTGATGTCGATAGAAGGAGGTCTGCCATAGGTGAGGCAATGAGAGATCCTCAACTACGGCACGAGAGAAAATAGTAGAGCGACGGACAGACTAATACCAATGATGATGGTGGAATGGAGGGGACTGAGTAGCGAATGGACGACTTCTCTTGCTAGAGCATAAAGGGCATGAATGACAAGGCAGCGACTGACACAATATCATGAGGGATAAGGGACAATGGGACTGAAGGCCATAATGTGCGACACAAGAGAGAAACCAAGCAATGAGGGATGGAGGACGATAGCGGGGTACAAAGGGACTCGGGATAGACTCCATGAATGTGATGATGACTCCACTTGGATGCTCTAAACAAGGGCGGCTTGATGGTGCTGCCACACAGTAAAGGTCTAATGGGGGACCATGAAAACATGAGTAAAAGATGGTAACTCACGATGAAAATCAACCCGAACAAAGACAAGTAAGGAGGCAAAGTGGTGCCCCAAGTACAAGTGTTGTAAGTGAAGAAATGCGATTTTAAGGAGAGGTGAAGTGACCCATATTGGACAAAATGTGTCCTGGTGAAGTATCAAATCAAAAAAAACTAACAGATACCCATTTGAGGGCTCGGTGAGAGCTTTCCAATGGTGCAGATGGTTTGTCAAACGGAGCTACGGTATGGTCGCAGCAGGAAAAAGAAGAAACAAGGGTTCTCTTTTAATAAAGTAGTTTTCCCTCCAAATCCACTCATTTGCTAGTGTTGTTGTGGTGAATGTAGAGAGGAGAGAAGGCCCTAAATATTGCGGTGAGCATAGCAGACAAACCGACCGTTGGAATTGAGATCCGTCAGTTGCAGGTAAGAGGCCTAACCTTACTCTTTAATTTTGATGGATTGAAAGTTCAGATTAGGGTCCAGAATCTCAGGAACAACCCCCCTTGCATATTTTCGGCTGGGTCGCACTTTTTTGGCCAAAATCTGTGACCTGGGATGTAGGTTTTGAGCCAAAAGGGGCGACCTATCCCGGGATTTGGCAGAAAAGTGCGACCTGGAAGATGAGGGGGTTTTAGTGCTGTTTGATGGCTGAGAGTTGGGTTTTTTGTGTTTGGTTACAATATTCCCTATCTGTAGGCTGAAAAAGATGATTTTTTTGTGCATATATGGCAGATATATAGGTGAACTGGAGAGAGAGAGACCTGGGTACATTACAGGCAGAGATCCAGGCAGAGCAGGGTGTCAGTCGTGTGTTGGCCAGGTTTGGGGTTCTGAAGTTTTTGGAGAACCCTTTGATGAGATCTGGAGAGCCCTTGTTGGCCTGGATTATCAGTTATTAGGATCTAGAGCATGAGGTCTTTGTAGTGCAGGGGCACAGGATCGAACTGACAGTCTAGGATGTGTATTTTCTGACAGGTCTCCCGCCACTTGGGATGGTGGGAAATACGTAGCCAGTGTTACCGCGGGGGCAGAACATCATGGAGTTTGTGGAGCGGCATTGTCGACCGGGTCTCCAATTCAAAGGGACACGGATACCGATCGGGGACCTAGAGAGACTGGAGACTCGAGCAGTGGCCACAGTGGTGCTGCGGATCCTGGGCAACCAGGCGTTCCATCACATCACTGGGGGGCAGATGATGATCGTAGAGAGTGTGTTGAGTGGGACCTACTATGGGTGGGCCCAAATGATGTTGGTGTCGTTAAAATGACAGCTGTCGCTTTGCAAGCGGCAAGTGAACCACGATTGCTCGTATGGGACTTTATTGTGTTCCTTCTTTTTTGAGAAGATCCCGACCCTACGACCTCATATACAGCTCCCAGATGGGGGCTCGAGAGAGCCCAGGATGCGCCGGTGGGGGCGGCTATTGTGCAGAGGAGGAGGAGGGGCGGTTGGACGAGTGTTTCGACCTGCGTTCTTTGCCCATTGGGATCAGATGTCATTATACATAGACGACTTTCCCTATAGTGGGATGAGTTATTGTGGGGATCCGGACCTACCACTTCCGCCTGGTCGAGTATGGGGACCTGATGGTAAGTGATAAGTAACTATTCTTTTTTGGGCATGTTACAGTTAGTGAATAGTAGATAGGGTACTGATTCCTGTACTTTTGGTATGCAGATATAGCTCCGGTAAAACTGGCCAGATATATGGGACGATCGGTAGCATCTGGAGTTTCAGGTCCGAGTGGGTCGAGAGCAGCGCGTAATGAGGACGCAGATGCCCGTCTGGAGGACATCCGCCGTAGATGCGAGAGGTTGCTGACCGGAGTGTCAGAGCGCAGGTGGCAAGATTTAGATGACCAGTACATAAAGCCATGCATTGGTCTACCCTCGGAATGGCAAGGTGTCATGCGGCGCATGGCGATGGCTGGTCAGGGGATACGTGATCTATAGGCTGCAGGAGCAGAGCCATTGGCTTGGGATCCACCAGATAGTGATTAGGTGTGGGGCATGTGGTGCCCCCTAGTGTGTATGTAGGGGCAGGTGGTGCCCCCAGTTTTGAGTTTTTTGTAACATGCTATGGGCATGTCATATGTATCAGAGTAGATGGACTCTAAACACATGTTGTGCGACACATATTATGGATATGCATCGTTTTTAATGATTATGAATGTTATTGTCTTGTATGAAATGCGTGTGATAAATGCCAATCTAGAACATGGTTTGCAATACTATCTACATAGTGATTCTGTTCTCGAGGTACATGGCTGAAAGTTATGGTTTCAAATTCACGTATCAAGAGTTTCACTCGTAAATATCGACTAAACAACACAGGATTACGAACACGATAGACACCATTTAGTTTCATGACAAGAAGTAGGGAATCTAAACGAACATGCAGATGGAGGATGCGATGAAAGAGGGCATCGGCTAAGAGACCACGCACTGCATCATATTTGGCCTGATTGTTGGTGGCCGTACCAATGCAGACCCCGTTTGAGAGCACAAGGGCATGCAAGGGGGTGAAAATGGCCCAACCTTTCGAGGCTAGATTCCGGGAGTAACGACTTGCACCATCGACGTAACTGATATAGGGTGGGGATGGGAGGTCCTGCGGAATAGTGTTACAAGACAACAAATGGGGGGAGGAGGGACAATGACGGCAGCGTGAGTGTACATAAGACATCGAGCGGTAGCTGCGGGAGGGAGTGCGATGAGCAGGATGGCTATGACTCATATACAAACTAGAGGGTGGTATATGAGGGCTATAGGAGGTATGGCGGGGACTCGGGCTGCGGGGGTCAACAGAGATGCGGGTGGAGTTATCTCGTGTATGGGTGGGAAAGAGGGGGTCAAGGGTGGTCGCTGAAGGGGGGTTAAGCGAAAAAACAGGGGAGGATTCAAGGGGAATGTGCTCCAAGGGTCGCACAGAGGATGATAGGTAATGAATGGTCGTAGTAGACTCCGTCATCTGGACATCAGGGGGGGGAATGTCGATGGGAGCGGGGGGATCCTCAAGCTGACCCGAAGCATACTGCGCGAGTATAGGAGAGGCGGATTGATTTTGTTCAACCTCATACTCTCGGACTACTTCTAAAGAGGCGCGGTAATGCGTCAGGTGAGGACAATGGTGGGAGTAATGGCCATGGACACCGCACAAAGCATAGGGTTTGCTAGTGCGAATAGTTTTTGGGTTCTTGGTTACGGATGAGGACGGAAGAGAAGGGTCAGAGACCGTAGACTCAGGGAACACGACTTTAACCATGGGTTGAATGCGGGGCAACTTAGGACAAGTATGGGTGGCGTGACCGACGACATCACACAAGGCGCAAGGCTTTGTGGGCGGAGGAGGAGCTGGGTCAGTCGGGGTGGCCTTGTCTTTGTATGCCCCCTTGCAAGCTTTGCCTTTCTTTCCTGGAGCTGCCACCATAGGGGTAGGGTCCTGGGGAGGTGCAGGGGGCATGGTAGCAATGGAGGAAGCGAGGGGGACTGGTTGAACCGGTGTCAAAGAAAGATAGGGTTTGGGGTGACCAGGAGGGGTAGCGGCTGGAGGGTCAAGGTACCAGACGGGTATACCCAGGGTCAGGTTAGGGAGAGAGAGGGTGGCCATGACGGGGACCGAATAGACTCCGGGAGGGGGAGCCAGGAAAGGTATCTGACCCGCGGGATAATGACCAGGAGGGACGGCTCCGAGATGATTAAGGCCTGGGGGAACCGATCCAGGGGGATAAAGGGGTTCAGGGATACCAGCTGTAGGAGAAGGGCCAGAAGGAGGAGGTCCGGCTGGCGGAGATGAAGGGCTAGGAGCGGGTTGCGGTGGGCAAGGTTGAGTCTGAGGTTGCTGACTAGCCGAAGCGGGTCGCTTAAGGGCAGCCCGAGACGATTGCATCATGCAAACATTCGATAAGCTGGGATCAGAGATATGAGGAGGGGGGAGACCAGGAAAAGTTCCAAGCAGGGAGGAGTCTTTGTAGACGCCGGGGGAGACACTGGTCAAGGAATAGACGGTTTGCTTATTGGCTACAGAAGAGATGGTCGTCTTCGGGGAGGTATGAGACGGAGGCTCATGGTAAGTCAACTGGTCGATGGTGACTATCTTTCCATTGTGAGGAAAAAACATCTTGCGAAAAACTGCGAATGGGACAATAGACATGGCATAGGTGTAGCTTCGCCCTAATAGAATCTTGTAGTCTAGAGGGGCGTCAATGACTTCGACGTCAACGCAAATGGTCTTACCGGCAAGGGTGATAGGACAATTACGGAAAAGGCC
Source organism: Pinus albicaulis (assembly GCA_034641835.2). Lineage (NCBI taxonomy): Eukaryota > Viridiplantae > Streptophyta > Pinopsida > Pinales > Pinaceae > Pinus > Pinus albicaulis. The sequence goes on along the minus strand of CM076584.1, from coordinate 625,839,689 downwards.
AATGGGCTGGGAGGCGTGGCCGTCCCACGCTCGAAGGGTGATCATGGAAGGGGCCAACTCAGGAGATCCGAGTTGCTTCCAAACCGAAGCGAACATCACACAGGTGGATGCCCCCTCATCAATTATACACCGAGAAACGTTGGCATTCCGGATTTTGACTGGGATTTGGAAGGCGACGGAAGCAAGAAGAGGAGGATGTTCTGATTGATGGGCGTCGAAAACAATCATTTGGTCATCAGCAGGATCTACAGCGCCCACGGCAGATAGCAGAGCCTTCTTTTGGGAAGGGCACGACTGGAGGAGTTCCAATGTGGAAATGGCAGCAGGAGATTGCACCAAATCATCTACTATGCTATACGAATGAGAAGCTCGACCAGAAGCAGCATTTCGACGTAATGGTCCCTTAGGAATCTTGGTATGAACCTCAACTTTGGGTTGAGGGATATGTAAGGGGCCATTGGATGTCGAAAGAGGCTCTGTAGAACCGGAAGAAGGGGACTCGGGGGCAGACTGAGCGGAAGGCTTAGGGTACTGGCGAGACCAAGTTTGAAGGTGAAGGTCGACGGGAGGGGATGGATCAGAGTTCATCATGAGGATCTGGTAATCGGAGGAACCAGAAATGGAAGGTGGAGTGGCGACCTGTCTGTCAGGTGGTTGGGTAGCCACGAATCCTTGCTGAGGGAAGGGATCAATAAACACAGCTGGTTGAGTAGTGGGCACATTAGGGGGAGCATGAGGGGAGGCATGTTGTCCGCGCAATGTGGCTTGAGACTCCCACATCTGCCGCATCTGTGGTAAGAGGGGACAATCTTGGGTGTAATGACCATAAACACCGCAACACGAACAAGGACTTCTGACATGCGAAAGAAATTTCTTGACTTAAATTTGAAGTCTCTATTCTTTGGTGCTGATGTTGAGTCAAGACCTTGAGTTGAGTCCACGAGTACCGAAGCGGTGGTTTGGACTTCCACTCACCGCCTTCTTTGAGAGGAAGGGGGATTAGTCGCGCCCTGCTGTGCAAATACTTGCCCTGGAGGGGGCTGTAGGTGCTGTTGTGGGGGTTGAGAAGGCAAGGGAGTTGGAAGTGAAAATGCTGGAGGAGCTGGAGCACCAGGCGGCGGATAAGGATAATGGTTAGGTTGGGCAACATTGAGGTAAGCAGGAGGTTGGGCAAAAGGATGAGGCATGCCGTATCCTGGATACATGCTACCTGGAGGGGGGAAAGTGCTAGAGGTGCTGGCCCCTCCCGGAGGGAGACCATAGCCCATAGGAGGTTGAGCATATGGATGAGAAAGGGCTCCAACGATACCGTCGGCGGAATGAGATGCCCCCGGGGCGTTAGCGCCCTCACGGTGCTGAGAGGTCGGGAAGGATGGTATAAACATAACCAGATTGAGCATAGATCAGGTCATATTTCAAGGCTATTTGGAGGGCGGCTTCTTCGGTTTGAGGGAAATGGGAGGCGACATCTTTGCCAATAGGAGCTAAGAGAGTGCGAAGGAACCAGTCCATATAAACCCGATCTTCGAAGGGGGGAGCTCGACATAAACTTCATCTTCTTCGCCATTCCTGGACATGAGTGGAAAGGTGGGTCGAAGAGGTTTGCTTGAAAGAGGTCAAAAGCTCTGTACCAGTATCGTATTGGAGATGGAGCTGGAAATAAGATAAAAAGGCTTGGGCAATGGTCGCAAAGGTGGTATGGAAAGAGGTGGCTTGGTCAACATACCATTTACAAGCTTCATCGGTAAGCGTGCGTTGGAACAACCGAAGACAGATGGAATCATCGGTAATGGAATTGGAGGAACACCACATGTGGAAATATCGGACATGGTTGGTTGGATCTTCTCCAGCAAGGCCTTTGAACTTAGGGATGTCGGAGGGGAGCTTGGTTGGCATAGAAGGCCAACCAACATCGTGGCGGATAGGGTCATTGATCAACTGATTGAAATCGGGGAGGCTGAGGCCTGCGATGTACGGGAGCAAAGGTGCAGCCGAGGTAGTTCCTTTGGTGGTTCCGCTAGTAGTAATCCCGAAATTAGGGCCGAGATTACCGCTAGCGTTAGGCCCTGGACCAGACATAGTGAAGGTGATAGGGGGAGAACCAGAAGGAAAAGGAGAACCCAAAGAATCAGAAGAGGAGTCGGAGTGCGGACTCGGAGGAGGACTGGCTCGACGACGGCGGGACGGAGCAAGTCGATCGACCGGAAAATAAGGGTGAAGGCCAAGAAGTCTCCGGGAAACGCGCCTTGGGGGCGCAAGGATGGTAACACAAACACGGCACGAGGGGAAGAAGAATGACCGACAGAGGCAGGGAGGTGCAGAATCAAGTGATTACAATGTCGAAACAAGGGCAAAAAGGTGTAGTGTCAATTGATTTTAAAGTCTTTGCCTGGCGGTGTAAACCAGGCTCTTCTTCGCTTAGGGTGAGTGTGTGGCATGCGTAAATTTTAATTTTTAAACCCTTTTCGTTTTGAGAGAAAGAGAAAAAGTGTGCTGCGTAACTGAAAATAATGCTGCAAGAACAGTATATAATGTTGAAATAACAGAAAATTAACAGCTACTATTGCATGGATTCAACCCAAAAAGGTGGGTCTCTCAAAACTAATCTAAAAGAGGGAAAAAAATCTAGTCAAAACACACTACAAAGAGGCCAATAGATCTAGGGTCGAAAGGGACAGGGATCTAAAGGGAAAAGCTGCTGAAAAGAGGTGCAGATCATAGCTAAGAGGTAGAGGCAAGGTGGCTGGAAAAAAGGAGGAAATCAGAAAAAAGCAGAAGGGGCAAGGAGGAGGCCCTAAAAGTAGATCCAAAAAAATCTGCAGGAGGTGATTTGGAAGGGAGAAGAGCTGATTAGAAGAGGTCTGAAAAGGAGGTATCAGATCTGGAAAAAGGGGGGCTGAAACTCTGAAAAAACAGACCTGAATCAGATAAAAAATATTCCACCAAAAGTGGAGGGTACTGAAGCCCTAGGGGGATATTTTCCCACTTAGATGAGCCAAAAAAGATTAGAAACAAGTATAAATGGGTTGAGACAGAGGCTGGAAAACCCTGACAGAAGCTTCAGAAAAACCCAGAAAAATTGCAGAAAAACAACAGAAAAATTGGCAGGTCACAGGTTCTGACCTGTTTTCTATGCAGGTCACAGAAAATGGGCTGAAAAGTGCGACCTGGAGGTCCAGGTCACAGTTTATGGGCTGAAAAGTGCGACCTGAAGCTCCAGGTGTCCCGGCGGCAGATTTCCGGAAAAGTTGCCGTCTTAGTTGCGGCTGATGTCTGTCACCTGCGTAATAGGGCCAAAAACACGCGGAAGTTAGAAATTTTAATGTTTTAGGGTTTTATAGGGGGAAAACAACATGAAAATAGGAAAAAAAAAAGCTGAAAAGAAACCCTAGGGTCTGAAGTAACTGGATATGCAGGAATATGAAAAACGACAGCGGTCGTAATTGAAAACCCGTGTGGAGTCGCCAATTGTTAGTATGAATCCTTTGTCGAAGTGTACGAAAAAAGACCACTTTAGCTATGCATAAATAATAGCCCTAACATCAAATATGGCTGCCAATATCTTCAGATCTGCAGTTAGTTGATCAAGACAAGAGCTGCAAAAACCAGATCTATGCATAGAAAGACATTAAGCAGTTAAAAGAGGGTTTTGCTCCATATATCCAATAGACAAGACAAGAACATTTTTTGAAAGATTTTTTTGTATTAAGGGCACCTGGGAGGAAAAAAAGAAGATGTTTCCAATTCTCCTCAATGGGATGGGTTCTTGGAAGTCCTCAGCACTTCAGATCTAGCATTTCCCTCTCCTGTTGGTGTAGAAAACCCAGAAAAAGATAGAGCTCAAAGGGAGCTCACACAGCAAATAATGGAAAATATGAAAATGATAATGGCTCAAAGTCAGACCAAGAGTTTAGATCCAGAGTGATCTAATAGGAAACAAAAGGTGAAGAATGGTAGGAAAAACCCTCCTATTTATAACAAAATATTGGGTCATTCTAGATCTTGGTGCATGATTAAAATAACATTAACCAAATCTAGATCCACCTTTTATGGAATATTTTATTATATTTGTTGGAGGAAAAAGGTATTTGACTTGGGTCAAATCCATTTATTTGTAAATAATAAATAAATAAATGATTTATTTATCATTTTAAGGAAGTGGTTGAATGATAATCAAATAAATAATGATTTATTTAATTATTTATGGATGATTTAGTCATATTTAACAAGGAATATTATTTAAATAAGATTTAAATAATTATTCCTAGAAAATAATAAGATAAATAGAGATTTATCTAATTAATTTCTTTGTTTTGGGTTAAACATGATGAGGAATAATAATTAAATTATTGTTTAATTAATTATTCCATGAGAAAAATCAAACAAATATAGATTTGTTTAATATTTCCTTTTGGGGTTTCCTGTTTAGACCATAAACAACCTAATAAATGTGGTTTATTAAGTTATTTGACATAGTGAAAGCAATTTTACTTAGGGTAAAATTGGTCTTACATGGTGTACTTGGGTCCATCTAATGATAGTAGGTTAGATGACCAAAAAATGGTGTAACATACATGAAATTCCTTCGACCAATCAGGAAATATGAGTGAGGGTGCAGAAATCATCTTTTCTTTGAGTAGTTCGAAGCTCTTCTGACATTCATGATCCCAAAAAAAGGAAACATATTTTTTTAGTAGCTTTTCATAGGTTCCGTGATCGGGGCGTACCCTTGAATGAATTTCCTGTAATAGCCCGTGTGTCCAAGAATAGAATGCAGCTATTTTTCCGTTGTTGGGACTGCAAGGTTTATAATTACGGCTACCTTCGCAGGATCAACAATCAGCCCTTGCCAATAGACTATGTGCCTGAGAAAGATTCCAAATGGTACACAGAATATGCACTTCTTAATATTCAAGGAAATGTGGTGCCTCTGGCATGCATCCAACATTAATTTCAGTTTAGATACATGCTCCTGTACCAGGCCGAAGACCATCCAGTTATCGAAGTAAACCTCTAGGAACTTATGAATAAACTCCTTTAATACCGCAACTACGACTCTGGAAAAAATAGCAGGTGCGTTCTTGAGACCAAAGTGCATGACCGTATACTGAAAGGACCCCCATTCAGTCGTGAAGGTAGTCTTACTGCGATATTCAGGTGTAATGCGGATCTGGTGGTATCCTAAGAACCCATCGGTGAAGGAATAGGCCTCCTTTCCGCCCACACTATCAAGGATTTCATTAGAGAAGGGTGTAGGGAAGGGGTCATGGACGCAAGCATCATTTAACTTGCATATATCTACGTAGATGCGTATTTCCCCCTTGGTCTTCTTTTCTTGGATGACCATTGGACTTACCCAATCCGACTGTTCAACTGGTTCAATGATACCCACAGCCAGCATTTTTTCCAGCTCTTCTTTGACCTTTTGCTTATATTTAGGATTCAGTCGGTAAGTTCGCTTCTTGACAGGGCGCGCTTCAGGTTTCAGAGTGATGTGCATAATGCTGAGGTCCTCGGTGATTCCCTTGAGCTTAGAAAAATTTGTCGGAAATAAGTCCTGATACTCCATGAGTAATTATGCAATTTTTCCTACAGTCCCTTCATCCCAATAGTCCCCAATCTTAGCCAGCTTAGGGTGTTCTTACTTCCCAATATTAACGTTGCGTAGCTTAAGAGGCTGCGTTACATCAATATTCTGTAGCGATGGACTAACGACAGTGCATTCCCCTTCAGATTCTGGGACATAAATGTTTCGAGGATTATCTTCTTCTTCATCAATCGCCAAGCTTCGAAAGTCGGCTATGTATTGCATCTGCGCTTCCCATGTCAGGGCCGCTGGTGCGGCGTGGTGGTGAGATTTCTTAAATACAAACACATCAATGTCCTGCAGAGCTTCGTCGAGCATCTCTGTCCCTCCAATCAATCCGAATTTTCTGACAAAGTCCTCTTTTAGCACTTCCCAGTGGCGGGTGCACTGGTGTAACTCCGCATCTAAGTACCAAGTGGCCGGGATAGGGCCCAAGGCATGAACACTTAGATGGACCCATTCCTTTGTAGTTCGGTCAGACCATTTGGTCATCTAGGCATGTAGATGTGCGCGGGGATCCCCGGGTCCGAGGAACATCTTGGTGCGTATGTCAGTTGGAGGGGCGAACCGTAGAAGAATCCTATCCCAACACGTTTCCCAGTCTGGGAATGCTTTCTTATGGGTGTCCCACCAATGCGCGGGTGTCCCATGCATAGCCAAATTAAGGGCCCAAAGCCGTCGTTCTCTTGGCACCCTAGCTTCCAGTGTCCTTAGGAATTCCTGGACACTACCAGCCTCATCAAAGTGGGTTAGATCTCTTACCTCCGAGAAAATGAAGTAGAGGGTCCTTGTGACCTGAGGGCAGCGCAACGCTGAAACCTCGTGTAACCAGTTTTACCAACTCTCCAGTTCCTCATTAGTGTCAGAAAATTATTCACTGTTTCTCCAGAATATCCCATCTGCTGTGGGGTTAACCCTGTCTTCTTCCTGCATACTCAATCTGTAAATGTGATCTAGTTCCTCCATCTCGTAGGCTAGCTCTGTTTACCGCGCGCCTTCTGCTGGATCTAGTGGTACTATTACGCATGTACCGTTGTTCTCAAACACCATGCTGCACTTTAGCCCGGTCTAGTCCGAGGAGTGCAGGGTATGGATCCGTATATTCCACGATCTCTATGACCTCAAAGTCAACTAGGACTTTTACTCCCGTGATATCTACCATGACTTTTGGCAACCGTCCTAGTGGGATGATCTTCTGTTGATTTTCCATTCGCAGCTGGATGGTGGACCATTCCAACTTAGGTTCTCCCATTCGTTGCCATGTTTTCATTGGTAATACGTTCATATCCGACCCCAGATTGAGAATAACTTGATCCATCTCGTAGTCACCAATCTGCGTAATCAACCGCATTTATCTTCCGGTGTGTTTCTTATAGCTGCATAGCCGGTGTACACCCCTGGTCTTAGGAATTATGTCAGGCCAGGCTGCGTAGCTATGCTGTAATACTTGAATATTTTCTACAGCCGACAGGTTACGTAGTTTCAAAAATTCCTTCAGAAAGGGCTCAACCTCTTCCTCTCTCTTGAGGCGTGCCAGCAGCTGCGCGGGGCCTGCCAGTGGCTTTTGTTCTTTGAGGTTCACTTATTCCCAAGAGGCAAGTTCCTCCTTTGCTCCCTGGGTGATCATCCCACTGCGTGTCATGAATTTTACAGTCAGATCTGCATTCCTTAGCTTAGTTTTAACTCTTTTCACATTCTGCGTAGGGGTGGGCTGTTTTTCTTGCATTTTGGCTATCAATATTGGGCAGTCTTCAATCTCATGGTCCAGCTACCGACAATATTTGCAGGATTGCCTGGTGGGATTTGGGCAGCCCCTTGCGAAGTGCCCTACCTCTTCGTAGTTATAGCAGATCAGCTGCCCCTGGCCCCGTCTTGCGCTTCCTCCCTGACCCCCCCTGCCTCTTGCTGGGAAGCCACCAAAGTTCATGGGGGATCTTGGCGATGCAGGGTCTCAATGTACCTTATAGAGGTTCCCCCGATCTGCAATCAAGTCATACGTGCGACAGTTCTGTTCATCGTGCCCTACCGATCAATAGAACCTGTACCACTGCTACTTTAGTTCACCCATACTTAGCTGAGGGCACTGGGCCGTATCATGCAATTTGGCTACCCGACAATCATCGCACCATAGCGTAGATCCGCTGGAGCCAGGTCGTAACGGACTAGGTCCTCCTGCCTGCACGTAATCCGTCAATATAGGACACTGGTCCTTTGTATGGCCAGACACTCAACATCGTATGCACCAGAGGTCTGTGCTAGCTCCTTTTCCCCGTTCCGTCTGTAAGCTCTGAATCTCCATGTGCATGGCTCCAAGATGTTCTTGAATTTGCTGTACCCCACCCCCCCCCCCCCCCCCCAAACCTATCTTCCTTGGGCGCGGCTTCGAGTTTCATGGCAGCTTCCAAGGATTTTTCCTGCGACTCGAAGGTCTAGTGGCCCATTGGTATAAGTAAGTGAGGTAGAAACATAGCGATGAACCATTCCGTGTGCTGTTTGTCGTCATACTTGAACCCTCCTTCCCTAATTGCTTTCTTCAATCGCTGATCGGCCTCCCACACCGACTCAGACGTACCTTGCTTGAAGTCTTTTACTTCCACTACCAACTGTGAGTATGATCTTGGCTTCCAAAACTGTTGTTTTAGGGAATCCTTAATATATTGAAGAGATGCGCTCCCATTTTGAGATATGTACCACATGTACCAGTCCAGCGCTCTATCTCTGAAGGCCAAGGACAACTGTGCTCTCTTCACAGTATCGCTCACCACCCCCTGTGCAGTCCATACCGAGTCAGCCACGAACCAAAACCGATCCATGTCTTCATCAGCAACGACTTTAAAGGTAGGTAACTTCAAGTGTACTGTCATGTCCCCTTCTACCAATGTTTTGGTTGAGGGCTTGTTCTTTCGTAAGTCTGGCGAATCTTACATCGTTTCTCTTCTCAGCGGGCTATGGGCAGAGTGATCCTTTCTTGCTTGGTTCGATAATACTTACCACTCATTCACTTCCATTCAGTATTTGCTTGTTAGTGCCTGATATCTTCCTCAAATTGCTATAGGGTCCCGGTAATGGAACCATTTTTTGGCTCGAGGGGTCCTGACCCAGGTTTAGAGTGCAAGGTTTGCCAACAAACCCCTATACTATTGGCCCTTTCGGTAGTGAACTACTTGTGCAGGTCAAAGTCTCACCCGAAGTAGTATGGGTGGGTGCTGGAACCAGGTTTCCACACCTTGAGAAAGGATAGGTAAGGCAAGCAGAGCTGTACTAAGCCTTGTAATTCCCAGATTACCTTGCTCTGCGCAGGGTTAATTAAGTCTCTATTTACATCCACGTGCGCTAGATCTATAATTATATGCCTTTATGATAGTAACACAGCATTACATAAACAGAACAGAAAAGAACATAACCAATCCAGATACCGAAAACACACTGACACAGATCTTCGCAGCTTAAACACAGAAAATACACAGTGCAACAATTACCAACAATTCGCACAAGAGTACTCACAGATTCAGTTCTCTATCAATATTTCTTATTCATTCATTCATCAATCCTTCCTTACAATTCCCTTCCAACCTGCGCACAGAGCAGCAGGGTCCGCACACAGCTGGACTTGGATCTCCGCGCACACAGCCAGCAGGATTCCTTTCCCCAAAACCCAAACAGATAGCTTAAACCACAATTCGCATCAATAGCTCATCATTTTCTATCCCCTACAATACAAAATGTCCCTCTACTTATAGCAATCTAGCATAGACTTTCCTATGGTTTGCAAACTATGGTTTTCGGACCCCTAGTTTACCCTTTTACCCATTACAACACTTTTGGGCTTTGAGCCGCCCCAAAACCCCTCCGATAGATTAAATCTAATAAAAAAGTATCCAAATGGACCAGTTTCATAGCTCGCAGGAGACCCTGTTCCAATAATGATGTAGATTTTCAATTAGTAGAAATAGAGGATGTTCCTGAAGTTTTAGATTGCATTAGAACAGTGTTATAAAAAGAGAAAGAGAATCTGCCTACTATATCCGAACAACCATCAGAGAAGGCAGATGAAAGTTTAGAACAACATAAAGAATTAGATCATAAAATTGTGTCAAATCAGAATCAAGAGTTTCAGCACCTTGAAGAAGAAGATGGTCTTTGGAGCATGGAATTTGATGGTTCCATTGGCAAAGATAGGGCTGGCATTGGTTTTTGGATCTGCAACCCATTTCAACAGAAAAATAAAGTCCTAAATAATGTTAGGTTGTGTTCCTACAAACTAGCATTCAATTGTACAAATAATTAGGCTAAATATGAAGCGCTCATTACCGGTCTGAAAATTTTGAAAAAATTGGGAGCTAGAAGAATTGCAGTCTACGATTATTCATAGTTGGTAATTAAAAAAATAAAAGGTGAGTATCAAGCTAATCACCCAAGGATGAGGAAATATATAAATGCAACACTTGACATTTTGAGAATGTTTACAGAATATACACTTAAAGTAGTGCTGAGATTGCAAAACTTGATGGTTGATTCATTAGCCACTGCTGCAAGTAGTTTTAGATCTACAATGTTTTAAAATAAAAAGTTTCAGATTCATATAAAGCATAGGCCCGCCATTCCGGATAACTTGAAATTTTGGCAAGTTTTATGGGAAAATAAACAAGTGAACAATTTCCTTCAAAGTGAAGGTGAGTTTGAGAACTACTCTATGGACGAAGTGTATGACAAGGACGACCAAGTTATTGAGGCAGATCAAATTGACATACTTCAGCTTAAGGAAAATAACATTCCAAAAGGTCTCATACCTTTGGAAGGGTTATTTGATTAAGATGACGTGCCGATAAAACCTACTTTGGTCCCCACATAAAAAGGCGTAGAATATGTTAATATTGGAACAACGGAGTAGCCAAAGTTCATCAAGCTTTAAAAGTCTTTCCCTCCAGAGGTAAAGCCTAAATATGTTAATTTTTTTACTGATTTTTCTGGTGTGTTTTCTTGGGATTACTGAGATCTAAAGGTGTACAATAAAGATATCATTCAACACACCATCTCGATCAAGCCAAACCAAAAGCCCTTTAGAAAGAAGCTCAGGAGAATAAACTCAAAGTTTTTGCCATCCATTGAGAAGGAGGTAAATAAGCTCTATAAGGCAGGCATTATTGTTCGAGTAAGATTTTCAGATTGGATCTCCAATTTGGTTCCAGTGCGGAAGAAGACCGGTGAAATTTGACTATGTATAGATTTCAAAAATCTATACAAAGTGTCGTTGAAATACAATTACCTGCTGCCCAAAATGGACCACATACTTTAGCGAGTTGTAGGAGCCAACATGATGTCATTGTTGGATGGTTACTTAGCCTACAATCAGATCCTTGTGCATGAAGATGATCAGGATGAGACATCATTCACTACACCATGGGGTACCTTTAAATATGCCAAGATGTCATTTGGTTTGAAGAATGTCGGGGCCACTTTCCAGCGTGCCATGGACATAGCTTTTGGTAACGAGAAAGATGTCTTCCTTGTTGTTTATTTAGATGATCTGACTGTGTATTCAAATTTGGATGATGAGCATTTACACCATTTGAGAGTTGTGTTCCAACAATGTAAAAAATTTGGGATTTCCCTAAATCCTAAAAGGTGCCTATTTGCTATGGAAGAAGGAAAGTTGTTGGGTCACATCATATCAAAAGATGGGATCCGGATAGACCCTACTAGAGTTGAAGCAATACAAAAAATTGATTTCCCTAGAAACAAGAAGGAAATTCAAGCGTTCAACGATAGGATGAATTTCCTACGTAGGTTCATTCCAAACTTAGCAGATGATCTTAGAGAGTTAACTAATATGTTGAAGAAAGAGAATGATGCAAAATGGTCTGAAAATGCTCGTAAGTCATTCAGCTCGGTGAAATTTTCTTTGACCACTGCTCCAGTTTTGACTAGTCCCGATTATTCACTAGATTTGGTTATATTTTCTTTTACTTTTGAGCATACTTTGGCAGTGGTGCTTATGCAGAAAAAATATGGGACAGAGCTTCCATTAGAATTATTCAATTGAAAAATAAGGGATGCATCCCTTTGATACAACATAATCGAGAAATAGGCCTTGGCCTTGGTCAAAGCACTCAAGGACTTCCATGTTTATATTCTACATTCACATATTTTGACATATGTTTCAAATGTAACGGTTAACGAAGTAATCATGCAAACAGATCCAAAAGGAAGAAGAGGTAGGTGGATAACAGTGCTTTTAGAATATGACCTTGAGATCAAGCCGACCAAACTGATCAAAGGGCAAGGCTTAGCCAAGATCATTGTTGCGTCTAATCTACATGCACTTGACATCAATCTCATATCAGCACTGTCTGATGATGAAGAAGGTGTAAGTCTTATTCAGGTATCAGATCTCTTTTCATCATCTCCATGGTATGCTGATATCATTTATGTTTTACAACATTTGAACCCTCCTCTGGGCATGTCAAAGAGTAAGAGCAAGTCCTTGAAGCTTAAGGATTCAAAATATTGCATACTAGATAGTGCACTCTACTCGAATAATACTGGAGGAGTGTTACTCAATTTCTTGGTTCAAGATGATTCCAAAGAAGTGATGAAGCATTTCCACAAGGGAGATTGCAGAGGTCATTTGTACTGGAAGACTATGGCCAACAAAGTACTAAGAGCAGGTTACTATTGGCCTACATTGTTTGCATATTTGTACAGGACGGTCATGAGCTGCCATGAAAGCCAACTTTTCCAAGGTAAACGTAAGCTTCTTCCTTTACCATTACAACCCATTTCAGTTGAAGCTCCTTTCCAGCAGTGGGTCGTAGATTTTATTTATGAGATACATCCACCCTCATCCGCTCAACATATATGTATAATTACCACCACAGACTATTTCACAAAGTGGATAGAAGCGATCCCAACCAAGCAAGCTATAGACTCAGTTATAATTTAGTTTTTAGAAGCTAACATCTTGTCCCAGTTTGGTTGTCCCAGAAAAATCATCACGAATAACGCTACAGTTTTCAAATCAAAGAAGATGACAGAATTCTGTGATAAGTATAACATTAAATTGGGTCATTCTACAACATATTATCTATAGGGAAACAGATTGGCGGAGTCCTCCAATAAGTCTTTGATCAACATAATAAAAAAGATGTTGGAGGCAAACAAGAAGAATTGGCACAAGAAGCTAATTAATGCACTGTGGGCAGATGGAGTAAGCAGCGAGAGATCCATTGGCATGTCTCCATTTCAGGTAGTTTACAGTGTGGATATAGTTTTCCCTTCTTCATTGGCCGTCCCAGTCATGAAGCTTCTACAAGAAGCTGGAAGTGAAGAAAATGACATACAACACAGAATAAACCAAATGATTCACTCGCAATAGACAAGAGAAGAAGTGTTTCAGAACACTTCTAAGCTCCATGATAAGATAAAGAAAATATATGATACAAAAACCAAGCAAGATGATTTCAAGATCGATGATGTACTACTCCGTTGGGATGCCAGAAATAAATACAAGGGTAAGCACGAGAAGTTCGATAATTTATGGAAGGTCCTTTTAAGATTGTAGCTTCTCGTAGACAAAATGCATATCTCTTGGAAGAAATGGATGGGAAAAGTTGCTTAGGAGGTCCGGTTAATGGTAGGATCCTGAAGCACTATCTCTTTTGATCTGAAATTCTGAAAAAAATTTCATCCTCAGTGTGTATATCAGTTTGATATTCCTGCAAGTGTGAAGTGGAAAATCATTGGAGTCCGGAGCCTGAAGTGAAGGCCATGGAGCTTCATTGAGTTTCTATGATTTCAAGTTAAGTTTTCACAAGACTAAGTTCAGTTTTGAGTCATTGTTTCAGTCAAGTTCAGTCAAATTTCAATCAGTTTCAGTCAGTTTGTGTCATTGAGCTGTCAGTGTTTAGTCCTACATTTCAGTTTGAGTTTTTTTTTACCGTATTGGCCCAATGGAAGAGGCACTGATCTGCAAAATTCAGAGATCTGTGGTTCTTGACACCTCTTATAGAGTTTCCATCCCCAATAAGGCCAAATTTAGTGTGAGAATATGCATCCCGCCACCAATGATCAAAATCACTCTTTTCATTCTCATTTTAGGTTTCCCACTCTGAAATTTTTATTTCATTCCATTAGATCATGCTAAAAATTGTTTCACTGATGGTAGTCCTAGTCATAAAATTCCACTCTCCCTCATGATTTCACATTTTCTGGCTCACATTTATGTCTTTCTGAGCATAAATACGCTTATCAAAATCTCATTTCACTATGTCTTATGTTAGTCAAAGTCAATCATGGAAGTGAGGTCATTAAAGGTCCCATTAGGTCATTAGGTTTCAATGTTCAAGGTCCAAAAATGCACCATTTCATCTTAATAAGGTCAGAAAAAGGTGTGAGAGTGACTCAATAAACATTTCATTTTCATTTGCAAAAGATTATCAGCATGTAAATATGATATTTTTAAATTTGTAATTTTGATTTTTATGATTTTCATATCAAAATGTAATTTTGATACGAAAACAGAGATGTAATTTATTTTTATTTTTTCTATGTAATTTTATGCTTCCTATATGTAATAAGTTCGATCCCTAGCTGCAAAATCAAAACACACATGCCAAAATGAAAGAGAAAAGTGGCAAACTCCAGCAACACCATCCTGCAAAAAAGAAAAATCAGATGAAAGGATAATCAGCAAAAGTCTTCAAAAAGTGAAAAAATACATTAGACAAGTGGGTTTTTAAATTCAAATTCATATTCACTTACCTATTTATGACTAATACACATCAATTAAAATTCATTTTCCTCCTCCAAATATCAATTCAACACTCCAAGAGACAAAAATTTTGAAATTCAGAGCGAAATTGAAAAAATAGCAGAATCGAGGGCACAAATCTTGAAATGAGGGTGAAAATCCTGAAATGAGGGCGCAAATACGTTCAGGAGGGAGAAAATACGTTCAGGAGGGCACAAATTTGCTGAGAAGGGCGTAAATGTGTTGCTGATGGTGCAAATACATTGTTGCTAGCACAAATAGGTTGCTGATGGCGCAAATACGTTGTTGATGGCGTAAATACGTTGTTGATGGCGCAAATACATAGAGGAGGGTGCAAATAGCTTGTCAAGGGCGCAAATGACCAAAAATCTCTGCAAATCATTCAAGTGATCAGAAATTTCCTTCAAAATCTCCCCCACTCATTCATTGACCTCCAACAAACTAGTAAGAGGCACATGCCATGACAAATCATCCTCTTAAGTTTATGAGTTGAAGTTGTAATTTGGTGTCTTTTTGAATGTGAAACCCTAGTTTTTCTCCCTTGCACTCATAATTCCCAAAATTCCATTTCCCTTACACTCAATACCATTCCTACATTGTTAAAATTCATTCCCTAATCTTTGTTATCATAATCCCTATCCCTAAGTTACTAATTCCTAAAACCCTAAGCCCTAGGTGCTATTTTGACCTAGGCTCCTAAATCCCCATCCCCATCACTATTTCATTCCTTTTCCCTTCCCCATTCCTCATATCCCTAAACATTACTCCCTATCCCCTCCCCATATCACATATCCTTATCAAACATCTCCCTCATTTTTACTTTCCCATCTCTCTTTCCCATTTCCCTTCCCTAATCCCTAGGGTTTTAACAAAAACACCATGGAAACAAAAGAGGAAAACACATCATTTAGTGAAGGAGAGGAAACAGAGATAAGGAGGCCACATAAAGGAGGAAGAGTGCTCATACTTGAGCCTTCCAACACTAAGGAACTCTTAGCTTCTCCATTGACTGTCACATGCTTAAACATGTTGGTTGTTATGATTTTTGTGAGAAAATTCAGAGGGTAAACACCACCCCATGCTAACTAGACTTTTCATATCAGGACTCCATGCCAACCAAGTTAAATTAGTTGGGGTCACTTTTACCTTATCTATTGTTGTCATTTTAGATGCTATAGGGATCCCAAATGTTGGGGAGAAATGGTTCAAGAAAGGTAGGTTGAAGAAACAAGATTTTGAATTCTTCCTAAAACGAAGACACCAAAATCAAACAAAGAGGTTCTTTCCTTTTTCACACCTCTTGGACAGATATGCACCAATGATGAAGATTATCATGAAATATTTTTCATGTGAAGGTAGATTTTCAAGGCTCTATTCCTATCACATCCGAATCTTGATGCATTTCACTAGGGTAAGGATGCTTAACATGTCCTATTATCTTTTCCACAATATAGAGAAGATACATTTCCCATAAGAAGGAATATGAACAGAAAATGAGAAGCCTATTCCATCATTCCCTCATAAAAATCATAGTCCTCCACCATCCCAATCAACTGAACATTGCATGGAGCACCTTCATACACAATGATATTTTCATTGAGCCGTCCATTCATCATGCACAAAATGTCCCTTCATCATCTCAGCCCATGACTCACTCATCATCATCAGATCAATCCCCTTCACCTCCTTCATCTCCATCTCATCATGATTTTGGGTCACCTAGCAGGATAGATGACATTGAGCCTAAGTGGGATAGTATGGTTGAGGTTGAGCAATTTCCAAAAAAGTACCAGAGAGGCTATAAGCATGTGTTTGCTTCACTTGGAGTGAAAGGGGCCATGCCTTCTACATCAGTACATCAGGTGGATAAAGGTAAAGAGAAGGTCATTGAGCCAGTCATTCATGATGAGGAGGACAATCATGAAAATGAGAAATAATTTAAGCTGGTTGACCTAGATGAGGATGATAATGAAAAAATATCAAATGCTTCTATCAAAGGTAAGTATGAAAATATTAGTGAGCTTCAGACTAATATTGACAGGGCTAGATATGTTATACACTTCCTTGAGCAAGAAAATGAGCAGTTGAAGACCAAACAGGTCATTGATGAGGTTAAGTACTTCACTACTCAAGGGGAGGCTCAAAAGGCCAAAGACATGCTAGACTAAACAGTGGAGAAGTACAACTTACTTGATGATGAAGAAGAATAGGTACCAAGACAGAGACCTAGAACTAGAGGGCTGAAAAGAGCTCTAGCTCTAGAGAGACAAAGGGAAGCTGAGCTAGCTGATCAGTTGACCCTAAGTGAGAAACTTGCTATAGAGATAAATGGGAATAGGGAACCATGGCTTGATAGAACCAATAAACACTTGGAGAAGCTACTAGAAAAGAAAAATAAGGATAATGACTTGTTGAGTAGGAAAGTCAAACTCCATGCCCAAAAAGAGAACATTGCATTGGCCAAGCTCAAAAGAGCCAATGCCAAAATTGAAGAGTTGACCATGGAGGAGAAGAAAAAGTTTGAAATTATTGCTGAGGCTTCCCTCCAAGCTTAGACACATCATCATCAGCCATTCCAACAATTTTGAGGCATTTTATAAATTTTTTTCAAAATCTGGAAAACTTTGTGTTTTTTGAGACAATTATTCAGCAGAAAATTGGGCATTTGCACAGCGCCCTAGGTCCTACGCAAATAATTGGCACACTTTTTCAGGAGAAGAAAGGCACCATTGGATTCCTAGTGACCCATGCATCTTAGAAAACCATGTTTCCAACCTTGGTTTGTAGTTTTGATGGGTGAAAATCTCAAAAAACCATCAAAAACTCACCTTTCTGCCCCTTTTTTGACCTAGGCGGTGTACAAATACCAGTCTTTGGAGAATGACGTTTTTAGGAGGAAAATGACCTCCATTTTGATAACTTGAGGTATATTTAGAAAGAGGACAGGCAGGGCTTTCTAACAAGCCATATTGGGCCTGATTTGGACACCGGGAAGGCCTCCAAAAGTGGCCATGAACACAGAGGGCGCAAATTACCAGTGGAGGGTGCAAATGCACAGTGGATGGCGCAAATTTCCAATTTGCTGATTTTTTCAAAATTTCTCTGAAATTTTCACTTTGCCTCAAGAAATTATGTTTCTAATCATGTAATTAATGATGGTAAAATGTAATTATGTTTGATATTACTTCCCTAGGGTAGATTCATCGGGTAAAAGTCATTAATGAGTCATAATGAATCAGTTGAATGTAATGAGGAGCGAGTCACTTGGACCATCCTACACTTCAGTTTTCAGTTCAAAAATTAGTGGATATCTTCCTCACCTCATGGATTCAACCCCTGAGTGAAGCTTCTTTTGATTTCTATTTAGCCCCTTTCTTCACACTAGTGAAGGGTTGGAATTAGTTTGTATGTTTGCTAGTTGATCAAGGAAACTTTTGTACTCAGTTTGGACAGATAATAAAGAGGAGTTGCAACTATTTTATGGGATAATTGTGATATTTATGTCTATAATTGTCTTTTATTCAGTATCATATGTTAGAATGTATTGTATTCATGTTCAATTCATTTCTATGTTATGATCTCTTACAAGTTAGATAATCAGAATACATGTTTTCACATGCTCTGTTTTGGGTAATTGATCACAATGTATCCATTTTCATCCATCTAAGAAGAATAAATCTCCTATGCTCTTCTTAGATTTATTTTAGCTTCAACACCATTCCATCAGAATCCTCTTCAAGTGACAAACATTGTGCCTACCTTTCCCCATTGATCCCTGCAACCCTATCTCATTTTCCCTGACCTAGCTTCCCTTGACCTAATTTCTTCATCCAGTGATTCTCCAACCAAAATCAAATCAAAACAACCTCCTGCACTCAATATATATCCTAAAAACCCTAATTTATCCAACCCTCCTGGCTGTGACCTTTTTGGAGAGAGCCCTCTCCGACTTGGTAGGGCTAGCTACCAAGTGAAAAGCTTGGTCTGTGGTTACCTCTGTTGGGATTCCTTCTTCAGCCATGAGAATTTGGCGGAGTGATAACATTCTGGCGCCATTTTCGGGGAACGAGAAGACAAAATTTTCCCTGGGTGTACGACAAACATTCATCGGAAACTGATCCTTTGGATGATAGGATCGAGTTTCGTAAGGTTGATTTCATATTTGCAGTGCCTCATGACAGATATGGCTTCTTCAAGATATACTAGAGAAAATCTAGACCCTAATCCAGTTGATCCGGTTGATGATCCAGAGAATTTATTTCGAAGACACTGATATCAAACTTTGCATATTCAATCAGGACCAGTTCCGTTGGTAAGATCAATATCTCTACCTGCAAAGTTACTTTCTCTAGAAGATATAACCTATGACATAAAGTTTGAATTATCTTTATTTAAGTCCAAATCCAAAACTCCTTTGCTTGATATAGTACTTTATCCTCTAATATTATCTAAGGTAAAATCTTTGTCTGAATTAGACTTAAGCCCTTTGAAAGATTGGTTTTTCGAAGAAATTAAGCCAGAGTCCGACCTTGATATTAAGGAGTGGATCCAATTTTATAATCTTGAGGAATTTTTTGTTTCATATGAACCTAAAACTTATTCAATTATAGTATATTCATCTACACCTTCGACTTCATCATACATACTTGCCACTTCAGTACAAACAACTTCAGCTCCTTTACCTATTCAGCCAATCCCTACCATTGTCAACCCAGTACTCCATTCAACAGAAATTATGGCAAGATTTTCCCCACTCGTCTTACCAGCCCAATTGCATGATTGACCTCAAGGATATGGCCAAATACTTCCCCTCTTCGATGAAAACTCTGAAATCACCGCTCGTCAGAACATGGCCAAAATGAAAACCTTCATAGATCTTGAGGAGTTAGATGCATATTATGCCAAGATGTGAATCATCGCACAAAGTTTTTCCGGTGAAGTTAAAGTTTGGTTTCGTGCCATAGTTGTTAATTCTATAAGGACTCCTACTGAACTAACTGATGCTTTATTAGCCAGGTGGGATGAGAAGAAAAAACTTTTACAAATCCTTGCTGAATATGATTCCCTGAAGCACAATCCTAATGAATCAGTGCCTGATTACAATTTCTGATACCTAAGAATATATAACTCCATCCCAAATGAAATGAAACCACCTCCTGGTTTATCCCTTCAGCGTTATCCCCATGCTTTTGACCTAGATATGGCCTACTCATTGAGAGAAATAAATCCCACTACCCTTGAAGAGATGATAAAAAATTCAATGAGTGTTGAGGCCAATCTCTTGATTAAAAAATCCAAACTTAAAACTGAATGCAAAGTGACTATCAAAGAGGAACCCTCCACTTCATCCGATACTAAATTTGATGCTTTGTTTAAAACCATGGAGAGAATGTTCGATAAGATGTCTATTTCAAATAGACAGACATATGCACAAATCTGAAATCTGAACTTTCAAGGCTAGCAGCAAAAACCTCAGTTCTGAATAAAGCAGAGAGAGAAAATAGCTCCTGAAACACAACAAAAAAAACCAATTATAACACCACTTCAACAGAACTATGTTCAGAGTGATGAAGAGGAAGAACCAACAGTAGAAGAGAACCTTCTTTTCACAGCTGATGGTCATCCCATCTTTGTCACCGAAGATGAAGAATATGTGGAAAAAACAAGTTCACCTAATGATAAAAATTTCATAATGGAAAATGATCATGAGTTAGAAGTAGAATCTGATGACTATCAAAGAGGATACCTGAGTTCCCAACAAATGCAGTATACCTTGAGAGGCCGTGATGTTCCAATAACTCCACCTCCGAAGAAAACAGTTCAGCAGAAAGAAGCACCAACAAAACAAGTTTAAAATAAGGGTAAAGAGATTGCAGATCCAAATCAGAATAGAAGCAATCAACCTTCTACAAGTCCACGTGTCAAAGAAAGAGATATTCAAAGAGAAGAAGCTGCACCGAGAGATCATGTTGAGAAAGGGGATGTTATCATAAAAAAGGTAGACAGAACTATACCTTTTAATTTTGAGTCAGAAATTTCTATGTTAAAGGTATATATTCCTCTTATTGAATTGGTCAAAATTGATAAGTACAAATCCCATGTAGTCAAAACCTTGAAAGTTGACCCTTTATCCGACATGGTTAATGTAGAGGATGATCAGCCCGAGTTAATATTTGATCCTGCCATCGATGGTCAATCTGAAGATAGTGATGTCCCACCATTTTACTTGAGTCTTAAAGTTCATCAATTCCTCCTTCATAATAATATGTTAGACTTCGGGGCTTCCCACAACCTCATGCCCAAAGCTATCATGGAGAAGCTTGGCCTTGACATAACCCACCCACATCATGATTTATATTCTTTCGAATCTGGTCGTGTCTATTGTTTGGGTCTAATCAAAGATCTAGTTGTCACCCTAGAGCAGATCCCAACCAAAAATGTCCTTATGGATGTGGTAGTTTCTGATATTCCACCACGTTTCGGGATGCTATTGTCAAGATCCCGAGGGGCTAAATTGAGAGGTACACTGCAGTTGGAATTTTTCTATGCCACCATTCCTGTATTTGGTCAAATGAGAAAACTATACCATGAGACTAAAACAAAATACATGATTACAAACAAGGAAAGGCCTATTAATCATACTATCAACGCTATACATACAGACTTAGAGTCCTTCATATTGTACAATGATTCTGGATTAAATGATGTAGATTGTCAATTGGTAGAAATAGAGGATGTTCCTGAAGTTTCAGATTGAATTAGAATAGTGTTAGAAAAAGAGAATGAGAATCTGCCTACTATATCCGAACAACCATAAGAGAAGGCAGATGAAAGTTCAGAACAACATAAAGAATTAGAAAATTGTGTCAAATCAGAATGAAGAGTTTCAACACCTTGAAGAAGAAGATGGTCTTTGGAGCATGGAATTTGATGGTTCCGTTGGCAAAGACAGGGCTGGCATTGGTTTATGGATCCGTAGCCCATTTCAACAGAAAAATAATGTCCTAAATAATGTTAGGTTGTGTTCCTACAAGTTAGAATTCGATTGTACAAATAATGAGGGTGAATATGAAGTGCTCATTACCAGTCTAAAAATTTTGAAAAAATTGCGAGCTAGAAGAATTGTAGTCTACGGTGATTCAGAGCTGGTAATTAAAAAAATCAAAGGTGAGTATCAAGATAATCACCCATGGATGAGGCAATATAGGAATGCAACACTTGACATTTTGAGAATGTTTTCAGAATATACACTTAAAATAGCGCTGAGATTGCAAAACTTGATGGATGATTCATTAGCCACTGCTGCAAGTAATCTAAGATCTACAATGTTTTCAAATAAAAATTTTGAGATTCATATAAAGCACAGGCCTGCCATTCTGGATAACTTGAAAATTTGGCAAGTTTTATGGGAAAATAAACAAGTGAACAATTTCCTTCAAAGTGAAGGTGAGTTTGAGAACTGTTCTATGGACGAAGTGTATGACAAGGACGACCAAGTTATTGAGGCAGATCAAATTGACATACTTTAGCTTAAGGAAAATAACATTCCAAAAGGTCTCATACCTTTGGAAGAGTTATTTGATTAAGATGACGGGGTGATAAAACCTACTTTGGTCCCCACAGAAAAAGGTGTAGAAGATGTTAATATTGGAACAATAGAGTAGCCAAAGTTCATCAAGCTTTAAAAGTCTTTGCCTCCAGAGGTAAGGCCTAAATATGTTGATTTTTTTACTGAGTTTTCTGACGCGTTTGCTTGGGATTATTGAGATCTAAAGGTGTACAATAAAGATATCGTTCAACACACCATCTCGATCAAGCCAAACCAAAAGCCCTTTAGAAAGAAGCTCAGGAGAATAAACCCAAAGTTGTTGCTGTCCATTGAGAAGGAGGTAAACAAGCTATATAAGGCAGGTATTATTGTTCCAGTAATATTTTCAGATTGGATCTCCAATTTGGTTCCAGTGCAGAAGAAGACAGGTGAAATTCGACTATGTATAGATTTCAGAAATCTGAACAAAGTGTCGTTGAAATACAATTACTCGCTACCCAAAATGGACCACATACTTCAACGAGTTGTAGGAGCAAACATGATTTCATTGTTGGATGGTTACTCAAGCTACAATCAGATCCTTGTGCATGAAGATGATTAGGATAAGACATCATTCACTACACCATGGGGTACCTTTAAATATTCCAAGATGTTGTTCGGTTTGAAGAATGTTGGGGCCACTTTCCAGCGTGCCATTGACATAGCTTTTGATAACGAGAAATATGTCTTCCTTGTTTTTCATTTAGATGATCTGACTATTTATTCAAATTCAAATGACGAGAATTTACACCATTTGAGAGTAGTGTTCCAACGATATAGAAAATTTGGGATTTCTCTAAATCCTAAAACGTGCCCATTTTCTATGGAAGAAGGAAAGCTGTTGGGTCACAACATATCGAAAGATGAGATCCGAAAAGACCCTACTAGAGTTGAAGCGATATCGAAAATTGATTTCCCTAGAAACAAGAAGGAAATTCAAGCGTTCAATAGTAGGATGAATTTCCTACGTAGGTTCATTCCCAACTTAGTAGAAAATCTTAGAGAGCTAACTAATATGCCGAAGAAAGAGAATGATGTAAAATGGTCTGAAAATGATCGTAAGTCATTCAAATTGGTGAAATTTTCTTTGACCACTGCTCCAGTTTTTACAAGTCCCGATTATTCACTAGATTTCATTATATTTTCTTTTGCTTCTGAGCATACTTTGGTAGCAGTGCTTATGCAGAAAAAATATGGGACAAAGCTGCCAATAGAATTCCTTAGTCACACAATAAGGGATGCAGCCCTCCGATACAACATGATCAAGAAACAGGCCTTGGCCTTGGTCAAAGCACTCAAGGACTTCTGTGTTTTTATTCTACACTCACATATTTTGGCATAAGTTCTAAATGTAGTGGTTAAAGAAGTAATCATGCAAACATATCTAGAAGGAAGAAGAGGTAGGTGGATAACATCACTTTTAGAATATGACCTTAGATCAAGCTGACCAAGATGATCAAAGGGAAAGGTTTAGCCAAGCTCATGGCTGAGTCTAATCTCCATGCGCTTGACGTCAATCTCATATCAACACTGTCCGATGACGAAGAAGGTGTAAGTTTTGTTTAGGTATCAGATCTCTTTTCATCATCTCCATGATATGTTGATATCATTTATGTTTTACAACATTTGAACCCTCCTCCAGGCATGTCAAAGAGTAAGAGCAGGTCCTTGAAGCTTAAGGCTTCAAAATATTTCATACTATATAGTACACTCTATTGGAAGGATCCTGGAGGAATGTTACTCAATTTCTTGGTTGAAGATGAGTCCAAAGAAGTGATGAAGGATTTCCACAGGGAGATTGCGGAGGTCATTTGTACTGGAAGACTATGACCAAAAAAGTACTGAGAGCGGGTTACTGTTGGCCTACATTGTTTGCATATTTTTTCAAGACAATCATGAGCTGCCATTAATGCCAACTTTTCCAAGGTAAGCGTAAGCTTATTCCTCTACCATTACAACCCATTTCAATTGAAGCTCCTTTCCAGCAACGAGGCTTAGATTTTATTGGTGAGATACATCCACCCTCATCCACTCAACATAGATGGATACTTACCGCCACAGAATATTTCACAAAGTGGATAGAAGCGATCCCATTCAGGCAAGCTACAAACTCAGTTATAATTCAGTTTTAGAAGCTAACATCTTGTCCCGGTTTGGTTGTCCTCGAAAAATCATCACAAATAACACTGCAAATTTAAAATCAAAGAAGATGACAGAATTCTGTGACAATTATAACATTAAATTGAGTCATTATACAACATATTATCCACAGGGAAACGGATTGGAAAAGTTCTCCAATAAGTCTTTTATCAGCATAATAAAAAAGATGTTGGAGGCAAACAAGAAGAATTGGCATAAGAAGCTAATTAATGCACTATGGGAAGATCTAGTAAGCAACAAGAGATCCATTAGAATGTGTCCATTTTAGGTAGTTTACGGTGTGGATACATTTTTCCTTTCTTCATTGGCTGTCCTAGTCATGAAGCTTCTACAAGAAGCCGGAAGTGAAGAAAATGACATATAGCGCAAAGTAAACCAAATGATTCACTTGCAGCAAACAAGAGATGAAGTGTTTCATAACACTTCTAAGCTCCATGATAAGATCAAGAAAATCTATGACAGAAAAACCAAGCAAGATTATTTCAAGATCGATGATGTAGTACTCTGCTGGGATGCCAGGAATAAAGACAAGGGTAAGCACAGGAAGTTCGATAATTTATGGAAAGGTCCTTTTAAGGTTGCAACTTCTCATGGAAAAAATGAATATCTCTTGGAAGAAATGCATGGGAAAATTTGCTTAGGAGGGTTGGTTAACGGTAGGCTCCTGAACCAATATCTCTTTTGATCTGAAATTTTGAAATTTTTTTCATCCTCATTGTATATATCAGTTTGATATTCCTGCAAATGTGAAGTGGAAAAGCATTGGAGTTTAGAGCCCGAAGTGAAGGCCATGGAGCTTCATTGAGTTTATACCATTTCAAGTTAAGTTTTCACAGGAGTAAGTTCAATTTTGAGTCATTGTTTCAGTCAAATTTCAGTCAGTTTGTGTCATTGAGTTGTCAGTGTTTAGTCTTGCATTTCAGTTTGAGTTTTTTATTTTACTGTATTGGCCCAATGGAAGAGGCACTGATCTGCAAAATTCAGAGATCTATGGTTCTTGACACCTCTTTTAGAGCTGACATCCCCAATAAGGCCAATGTTAGTGTTAGAATATGCATTCTACCATCAATGATCAAAATCACTTTTTTCATTCCCATTTTAGATGTCCCACTCTGAAATTTTTATTTCATTCCATTAGATCATGCTAAAAATTGTTTCACTGATGGTATTCCTAGTCATAAAATTCCACTCTCCCTTAAGATTTCACATTTTCTGGCTCACCTTCATGTCTTGCTGAACATAAATACACTTTTCAAAAGCTCATTTCACTATGTCTTATGTCATTCAAAGTCAATCATGGAAGTGAGGTCATTAAAGGTCCCATTAGGTCATTAGGTTTCAATGTTCAAGGTCAAAAAATGCACCATTTCATATTAATAAGGTCAGAAAAAGGTGTGAGAGTGACTCAATAAACATTTCATTTTTATCTGCAAAAGATTATCAACATGTAAATATGATATTTTTAAATTTGTAATTTTGATTTTTATGATTTTCATATCAAAATGTAATTTTGATATGAAAACAAAGATGTAATTTATTTTTAAATTTTTAATGTAATTTTATGCTTCCTATATGTAATACGTTTGATCCCTAATTTCCAACTCAAAATGCACATGCCAAAATGAAAGAGAAAAGTGTCAAACTCCAGCAACACCATCCTGCAAGAAAGAAAAATTAGATGAAAGGATAATCAACAAAAGTCTTCAAAAAGTGAAAAAAGACATTAGAAAAGTGGGGTTTTAAATTCAAATTCAAATTCACTTACCTATTTATGACTAATAGACATCAATTAAAATTCATTTTCCTCCTCCAAATATCAATTCAGCACTCTAAGAGACCAAAATTTTGAAATTCTGAGAGAAATTGACAAAATAGTAGAATCGAGGGCACAAATCCTGAAACGAGGGCACAAATACGTTTAGGAGGGCGCAAATACGTTCAGGAGGGCGAAAATATGCTGAGAAGGGTGCGAATGTGTTACTGATGGTGCAAATACGTTGCTGATGGCGAAAATACGTTGTTGATGGCACAAATACATAGAGGAGGGCGCAAATAGCTTGTCAAGGGCACAAATGACCAGCAAGCTCTGCAAAACATCCAAGTGATCAGAAATTTCCTTCAAAAGCTCCTCTACTTAGTAATTTACCTTCAGAAAACTAGTAAGAGGCACATGCCATGAAAAATCATCCTCTTAAGTTTATGTGTTGAAGTTTTGCAAGTTGAAGTTGTAATTTAATGCCTTTTTGAATGTGAAACCTGTTGATCAGTGATTTTCATTGATGTCAACCCAAGCAGCACCAGGGGCTACCCAAATATTGCATGGGAATTTTTACCTACCAAATTACTATATTCTGGGTCAATAATTATTTTGATGGTTTCTACTTGTTGATATGTTTCCATAGATATATGGCACGCCACATAATTCTTCACGGTTTGAGAGATATTCATGTTTGAAGTTTGTAACCCCAGTTAGTGGGCTAAAAACCCCATGGGGTTGTGGCATTGGTCATTGAAAAGTAATAATTAATATTTTTTAAGCTCCTAAAATCCCTCCCACGTTCACTTGTTGAAGCCCCTATCAACCTAAGCATTTATATAAATTGTGATCCTCATATACTCCTTATGTAGGGATTTCACTATCTGAAACAGGTCATTGTGGAATTTTCTCTCTAACATTTTTTCTACGAAGTTTAAGAATCAGAAATTTGTGTGAGGCAAAGCTAAAATCCCGAGGAATCTCCTGTAAAAATTTTAGATCAAGGTATGCAATATTTTTGGAGATATGATCTGTGGAAGTCAGTGTTTTTGCAGGCTCCTGAAATTCATCTCAAAGAAGTGATCTTGGGAAAATCGTCATAACTCTCTCTCTTAGAATTAGATTTAAATTATGTAAAAAGTGGCAGATAGTGCACGGACTGTAGTTTTCGCCCTATCAATTTCAGAGCCAAATGAAGAAAAATGACATGTGGCACGCCGTACAAGTTCACTCTACTAAAAAAGTTCATAATTAGGGCATTGTGAGAGATTGAGCATAACTCTCCCTTGAAGAATCCAAATTGGGTTAGACCTGTGGAATTGGAAAGAAGACTCAGAGGAATACTATAGGACTAAAAATCACATATTGGGGATCTGAAATAACAGAGATACACCAGATTCAATATCGAGCTCCTAGAAGGCAAGAAAAAGCTAGATCATGTGTTGTCAAGGGCTGCAAAGGACCAGACTTTCTAGGGCAGCAAAGAAAAGCAAGGTGCAGCAGAGGGTAGCATGAAAAGAGCAAAAACCAAGGTGCATAACAGCAGCAAGAAGTTCATCACATGAAGTCTTCAAGTGGGCAGCACTGCATACAGTCACTGTAAAGGTATCATTGTACTAAGTCATTGTAAATACATTATTGTAAAATTTTTTCTAGTGTCTATCTGCCAAGAGTTGAAGAGGTAGTGTCAGGAGGTCTAGGATCATCATTATGTGGTTGTGTCATAGTTGGGGTTATGGACTAGTGTGTCTTCTTCTTCTACATCATTCTATATCATTTTAAAGTGGACCATTGTCCCTGATATGAGAGTCCATTCTTCTTTTATTTTTCTATAGGGTGGTAGGGTGGTGCTAGGGTGAGTTGTAGCTCATTGTGTTTTGGGGCATCCGTTCAGTTGACTACTAAAGAATCTAGGGCGTTGGAGCATCCATCCAGTGGGAGCTGGAGAAAAAAACTTTTCTAGATTCTAGGAAGTTGGAGCTTTATTTTCAATTGGAGTTGAATATTAAAGAATTATTAGAAAAGCATTAGGTGGTTTTTGTCCCGGAGTGGGTTTCCATCTTAAAAACTGTGTGCATTTTTGTTCCTTTTGTTTGCTGCTATCATTGTAAAAACACTGATAATAATTGAAGATTAACTAATGCTCTAACTGAAAGGAATACTGATTCACCCCCCAAGTATTTCCAACAATTGGGATCAGAGCTTGGTTCCTTCAATAGCAGTTTAACAACTGGAAGGAGGTCATGGAGCATACGAAGAATGGTGTACCTCTGTTCAATGAAAATAATTATGCACTATGGAAAGGAATAATGGAGGTCTATCTCTTGGTGCAAGGTTACGAAGTATGGAACACTGTTCAAAATGGATTTACATCAACCGCAGATGAAAAAGGTAAGAAGAATTTGGTAAATGATGCGAAATCAAAGAATATTATTATCAGTGGAATTATTGAATCTACTTATCATAAAGTGTTGGATTGTAAAACTGCCAAAAATGTATGGGACAAGCTTGAGAATATATATGCAGGTGACTTAAATGTCAAAGAAGCAAATCTTCAAATCTATAGAGAAAAATTTGAGCAACTCAGAATGAAAGAAGATTGCAACATCGCTGCGTACTTCCAATACGTTGATGAAATAACCAATACTCTGGAAGGATTGGGAGAGCCAGTTGACGAGAAGACTATTATACGAAAGATTCTTAGAACGTTACCAGGGAGATTCAACCCAAAGGTATTAGTCTTAGAATACAGTGCAAATGTGTACAAACTCAGCAAAGAGGAATTACACAGAGTTCTCATAGCATATGAAATGATACTTGATGAAGAAGAGGGTACTTTGCATCTAGAAACTGCGTTTGTTGCATCTAAGAAAAACAATAAGGACAAACAACCTTCAATTGAAAAGACATGCACCTCCAAGTGTGAAGAAAAGGGAGATGATGAAGAAGGTCTTTTAGATGAAGAATATTCTTACTTTACGGGAAAACTAAAAATTGGTAAGGGAAAATTCAAAGGTAAAATTCCATTGATATGTTTCGACTGTGGTGAGGTTGGGCATTTCGCATCAAAATGTTCAAACATAAGTGATGGCAACTCAAAAGGAAAGAAAGGCTTTTATAAATTCAACAAGCAATGATCCAAAAGGAACTTTCTCTCTAAAGAAGATAGCTCATCATCCGATGAAGACAATGACAGTGAAGAAGAAGCCAATGAGAGAGTATTTTTTATGGCCAAACACAATAAACAAGAGGTATCAAACAACAAATAAGAAGGATTGACCATAGAAGAATTTTCTAAGGAAGCAATCAAACTTATAAAAGAGCTCAAGGTAGAGAAGATCCATTCCAATACTCTTGAAGAACAAATTCAAGGTCTCAAAATTGAAGTTGAAGAACACAAATGCATTGAAGAGTCACTTTAAAAGAAGTTGGAAGAAAGAAACCAAGAAAAGGAAGAATTAGAAGGCGAAGTGGTCTCGCTACGTAAGGAAGTGAAGAAAGGAAAAACTATCCAAAACTATGCCAACAGCTCAAGGGCATTGGAAGAACTCATCAACAATAAATGATTTTACAATGACAGAACTGGCATCGGTTACAAAGAAGAAGAAGCAGGACCTTCTACAACAAAATACAATGAACCTATGAGATCTGACATGCATGTAGACTTCATTGGACAAGATTCGCAAGAAAAACCTTGGAATACAATTCCTCGACGAAGATTTCCATCCAGGTACCAACATATTTTTTATGGCTACTGTTATTCATGTGGAAAATTTGGTCATAAAGCTGTAGAATGTCACACGTACCCCAGGAACGAATACAATTCTAGGAGATATGTCAAATATGAACCTCCCAGGGCTCAGCGAAACATCAATATATTTTAACATTTAAGAAATAATATTGAATGTTACAAATGTAGAAATTTTGGACACATAGCCAGAGACTGTAGACTTGAAAATCCTCCAGAAGAATCTTCGAAGCCACAGAACGAACGAACATGGAAGAAGAAGAAGACTGATAATTGTGCTCTCGCTCTCAAGGCTCAAAACAACAAATATGTGTGGTATGTTGATAGCGGCTGCTCAACGCATATGACTGGAGATAGAAATAAATTTGTATCTCTGAAAGAGAAGAAGGATGGAACCGTGTCCTTTGGAATGATGGATCTTCAAATTTTATAGGACCAGGTACTATCACTCTCGGAAGAAAAGATGCTCTAGCCAAGAATGTTCTATTGGTTGAAAACATGAATCACAATCTGCTTAGTGTTGGACAAATGTGTGATCAAGGACACACAATACTATTCAACTCCACAAAATATGAAATCAGGAAAGGCAGGTATGGTGAAATTGTGGCTACAACAAGTCGAGCTCCAAACGACATATATGTTCTGGATGAAGCAACTGAAGCATGTCTAATAGCTAAAGAGGATGATATAATATTTAGTAGCAATGATGATCGACTAAGTAAGAAGTTTGCTACAAAGATGCAAAGTGATTTCGAGATGTCTTTACTTGGTGAGCTGACATACTCTTAGGGCTTCAAATATCTCAGCAAGAGAAAGAAATATTTATATTTCAAGCCAAGTACATTAAGGAAATGCTCAAGAAATTTAAAATGGAAGATTGCAAACCCATCCTTACTCCAATGGTAACAAGTTGCAAATTGAGCATAGACGACTCATCTAAGGATGTGGATCAAAGGTTGCACAGATCTATGATTGGTAGTCTTCTATATGTAACAGCCTCCCGGCTAGATGTTATGCAAGAAGTTGGACAAGTAGCAAGATTCCAAGAAACACCAAAAAAATCACATATTATTTCCATCACAAGAATTATTCGATATCTAAAGGGAAAAAAATAAAATGGCTTGTGGTATCCCAAGGGTAACAATCTTATTATTCATTCCTTTACAGATGAATATTGGGCAGGAAGTGTTGATGATCGTGAGAGTACTCGTGAATCATTGGAATAGCTTCGCCATAAGCTTGTGATTCTCCCAAGTTCTCATTAGATTTTCCTTATTCATAATATAAAGGGGGAGTGGAAGTGTGTACAGGTTCACATGATGGTTGTGTGTTAGGGGGAGTTACCCTTTTCCATTGATGTCAAAGGGGGAGATAATGTTGTAAGAAGAGGTGTCATGATTGCAGGGGGAGTACTTGTGTTGCCATCAATGCCAAAGGGGGAGATTGTTGATCAACGGTTGTCATTGATGTCAACCCAAGCAGCACCAGGGGCTACCCCAATATTGCATGGGAATTTTGACCTACCAAATTACTATATTCTGGGTCAAGAATGATTTTGATGGTTTCTACTTGTCGATTTGTTTCCATTGATATATGGCACGCCACACAATTCTTCACGGTTTGAGAGATATTCATGTTTGAAGTTTGTAACCCCAGTTAATGGGCTAAAACCCCCATGGGGTTGTGGCATGAGTCATTGAAAAGTCATAATTAATATTTTTTAAGCTCCTAAAATCCCTCCCATGTTCACTTGTTGAAACCCCTATCAACCTAAGCATTTATATAAATTGTGATCCTCATATCCTCCTTATGTAGGGATTTCGCTACCTAAAACATGTCATCGTGGAATTTTCGCTCTAACTTTTTTTCTACGAAGGTTCAAATGCTGAGATTTTTATGAGGCGAAGCTAAAAACTGGAGGAAGCTCCTGTAAATATTTCAGATCAAGGTGCACAAATTTTTTGGAGATATGATCTGTGGAAGTCAGTGTTTTTGCAGGCTCCCGAAATTAATCTCAAAGAAGTGACCTTGGGAAAATCGTCATAACTATCTCTCTGAGTATTGGATAGGAATTATGTAAAAAGTGGAAGATAGTGCACGGACTGTAGTTTTTTCCCTATCAATTTCAGAGCTGAATGAAGAAACAATGACACATGTAACACCGTACAAGTTCGCTCTACTGAAACAGTCCATAATTAGGGCATTGTGAGAGATTAGGCATAACACTCCCTTGAAGAATCCAAATCGGGTCAAACCTGTGGAATTAGAGAGAAGACTCAGAGGAATACTACAGGACTAAAAATCACATATTGGGGATTTGAAATAACAAATATACACCAGATTCAATATCAAGCTCCTAGAAGGCAAGAAAAAGCTAGATCATGTGTTGTTAAGGGCTGCAAAGGATCGGAATTTCTAGGGCATCAAAGCAAAGCAAGGTGCAACAGAGGGTAGCATGAAAAGAGCACCAATGAAGGTGCATAAAAACAACAATAATTTCATCACATGAAGTCTTCAAGTGGGCAGCACTGCATACCGTCACTATAAAGGTATCATTGTACTAAGTCATTGTAAATACATTATTGTAAAAATTGTTCTAGTGTCTATCTGCCAAGAGTTGAAGAGGTAGTGTCAGGAGGTCTAGGATCATCATTAGGTGGTTGTGTCATAGTTGGGGTTATGGTCTAGTGTGTCTTCTTCTTCTACATCATTCTATATCATTTTAAAGTGGACCATTTTCCCTGGTACAAGAGTCCATTCTTCTTTTATTATTCTATAGGGTGGTAGGGTGGTGCTAGGGTGAGTTATAGCTAATTGGGTGTTGGGGCATCCGTTCAGTTGACTACTAAAGAATCTCGGGAATTGGAGCGTCCATCTAGTGGCAGTTGGAGAAGAATGCTTTTCTAGATTCTAGGAAGTTGGAGCTTTATTTTCAATTGGAGTTGAATATTAAAGAATTATTAGAAAATCATTAGGTGGTTTTTGTCCCAGAGTGGGTTTCCACCTTAAAAACTGTGTGCATTTGTGTTCCTTTTGTTTGCTGCTATCATTGTACAGACACTGATAATAATTGAAGATTAACTAATGCTCTAACTGAAAGGAATACTTATTCACCCCCCTCTCAGTATTTCCAACAAAACCCTAGTTTTTCTCCCTTACACTCAATACCATCCCTACATTGTTAAAATTCATTCCTTAATCCCCGTTATCATAATCCATATCCCTAAGCTACTAATTCCTAAAACCCTAAGCCCTAGGTGCTATTTCGACCTAGGCTCCTAAATCCCAATTCCCATCACTCTTTCATTCCTTTTCCCTTCCCCATTCCTCATATCCCTAAACATCTCCCTCATTTTTCCTTTCCCATTTCCATTCCCTAATCCCTAGGGTTTTAACAAAAACACCATGGAAACAGAAGAGTAAAACACATCATTTAGTGAAGGAGAGGAAACTGAGATAAGGAGGCCACATAAAGGAGGAAGTGTGCTCAGACTTGAGCCTGCCAACACTAAGGAACTCTTAGCTTCTTCATTGACTGTCACATGCTTCAAACATGTTGGCTGTTATGATTTTTGTGAGACAATTCAGAGGGTTAAACACCACCCCATGCTAACTAGAATTTTCATATCAGGACTCCATGACAACCAAGTTAAATTAGTTGGGGTCACTTTTACCTTATCTAATGCTATCATTTCAGTTGTTACAGGGATCCCAAATGTTGGGGAGAAATGGTTCAAGAAAGGTAGGCTGAAGAAACAGGATTTTGAGTTTTTCCTAAAACCAAGACACCAAAATGAAACAAAGAGGTTCTTCCCTTTTTCACACCTCTTGGTCAAATATGCACTAATGATGAATATTATCATGAAATATTTTTCATGTGAAGGCAGATTTTCAAGGCTCTATTCCTATCACATCTGGCTCTTGATGCATTTCACTAGGGCAAGGATGCTTAACATGCCATATTATATTTTTTGGAGTATAGAGAAGATGGCATACATTTCGCAAAAGAAGGAATATGAACAAAAAATGAGAAGCCTATTCCATCATTCCCTCATAAAAATCATAGTCCTCTACCATCTCAATCAACTGAACATTGCATGGAGTAGCTTCATAGCTAATGCTATTTTCATTGAGCCATTGATTCAGCATGCACAAAATGTCCCTTCATCATCTCAGCCCATGACTCACTCATCATCATCAGATCAGTCCCCTTCACCTCCTTCATCTCCATATCATCATGATCTTTCATCCCCATCTCATCATGATTTTGGGTCACCTAGCCTAAGTGGGTTAATATGGTTGAGATTGAGCCATTGCCAAAAAATTACCAGAGAGGCTATAGGCATGTGTTTTATTCACTTGGAGTGAAAGGGTCCATGCCTTCTACATCAACACAGCAGCTGGATAAAGGTAAAGAGAATGTCATTGA
Source organism: Pinus albicaulis (assembly GCA_034641835.2). Lineage (NCBI taxonomy): Eukaryota > Viridiplantae > Streptophyta > Pinopsida > Pinales > Pinaceae > Pinus > Pinus albicaulis. Next base: position 625,805,651 of record CM076584.1, on the reverse strand, counting down.
GCCAGTCATTCATGATGAGGAGGACAATAATGAAACTGAGAAATAATTTCAGTTGGTTGACCTAGATGAGGATGATAATGAAAAAATCACAAATGCTGCTATCAAAGGTAAGGATGCCAATATTAGTGAGCTTCAGACTAATCTTGATAGGGCTAGAAATGTTATACACTTCCTTGAGCAAGAAAATGAGCAATTGAAGACCAAACAGGTCATTGACGAGGTTAAGTACTTCACTGCTCAAAGGCAGGCTCAAAAGGCCAAAGAAATGCTAGATGAAACAATGGAGAAGTATGGATTACTTGATGATGAAGAAGAATAGGTACTAAGACAAAGACCTAGAACTAGAGGGCTGAAAAGAGCTCTAGCTCTAGAGAGACAAAGGGAAGCTGAGCTAGCTGATCAGCTAACCCTCAATGAGCAGCTTGCTATAGAGATCAATGAGAATAGGGAACCTTGGATTGATAGAGCCAACCAAAACTTGGAGAAGCTACTAGAAAAGGAAAATAAGAATAATGAATTTTTGAGGAGGAAAGTCAAACTCCATGCCCAAAAAGAGAAAATTGCATTGGCCAAGCTCAAAAGGGCCAATGCCAAAATTGAAGAGTTGACCATGGAGCAGAAGAAAAAGTTGGACATTCTTGCTGAGGCTTCCCTCCAAGCTTAGACACTTCATCATCAGCCATTCCAAAAATTTTGAGACATTTTCCAAATTTTTGTCAAAATCTGGAAATCTTTGTGTTTTTTTAGACAATTATTTAGCAGAAAATTGGGTATTTGCATAACGCCCTAGGCGCTATGCAAATAATTGGAACACTTTTTGAGGAGAAGGTACAATTGGATTCCTAATGACCCATGCATCTCATAAAACCATATTTCCAGCCTTGTTTTGTAGTTTTGATGTGTGAAAAGCTCAAAAAACCATCAAAAAATCACCTTTTTGCCCCTTTTTTGACCTAGGCGCTGCACAAATACTAGTCTTGGGAGAACAAATTTTTGAGGGGAGAAATTACCTCCATTTTTAGAAATTTAGGCATATTCAGAAAGAGGACATGCAGGTCTTTCCAACAAGCCACATTGGGCCTGATGTGGACACCGGGAAGGTCTCCAAAAGTGGCCCTGAACACAGAGGGCACAAATGACCAGTGGAGGGCGCAAATGCACAGTGGAGGGCGCAAATGTCCAATTTGTTGTTTTTTTTTCAGATTTTCTCTGAAATTTTCACTTTGCCTCAGGAAATTATGTTTCTACTGATGTAATTAATGATGGTAAAATGTAATTATGTCTAAGACTACTTACCTAGGGTAGATTCATCGGGTAAAAGTCATTAATGAGTCATAATGAATCAGTCGAATGTAATGAGGAGTGAGTCACTTTGACCATCCTACACTTTTGTTTTCAGTTCAGAAATTAGTGGATCTCTTCCTCACCTCATGGATTCGACCCCTGAGGATGAGTGAAGCTTGTTTTTATGTCTATTTAGTCCCTTTCTTCACACTAGTGAAGGGTTGGAATCAGTTTGTATGTTTGCTAATTGATCAAGGAAACTTTTGTACTCAGTTTGGCCAGCTAATAAAGAGGAGTTGTAGCTATTTTATGGGATACTTGTGGTATTTATGTCTATAATTTTATTTTCTTCAGTATCATATGTTAGAATGTATTGTATTCATGTTCACTTTATTTCTATGTTATGATCTCTTACAAGTTAGATAATCAGAATACATGTTTGCCCATGCTCTGTTTTGGGTAATTGATCATAGTGTGTCCATTTTCATCTGTCTAATAAGAATACATTTCCTATGCTCTCCTTATATTTCTTTCAGCTTCAAAACCATTCCATCATAATCCTCTTCAAGTGACAAAAATTGTGCCTACCTTGCCCCATTGATCCCTGCAACCCTATCCCATTTGCCCGTACCTAACTTCCCTTGACCTAATTTCTTCATCTAGTGATTCTCCAACTAAAATAAAATCAAAACAACCCCCTGCACTCAATATCTAGCCTAAAAACCCTAATTTCTCCAGCCCTCCTGGCTGTGAACCTTTTGGAGAGAGCCCTCTACAACTTGGTAGGGCTAGCTACCAAGTTAAAAGCTTGGTCTATGGTTACCTCTGTTGGGATTCCTTATTTAACCTTGGGAATCTAACGTAGTGATAACATAACCCAAGGGATAGAATTTATCTCTAAGTGCAACAATGAAATTTGACCATGAGGAAAGAAGGTTACCCTAATTATTGTTGCCTTGAAGTTTTATCTCCCACCAGATGAGAGATGTGCTATTCAGTCGAAGAGAAGCCAACTGGATCTTTGCCTCATCCTCCACAATTTGCTGAATCTTGCAGTAGAGTTCAAGCTGCCTAATCCAATTGTTAAGTTTCTCTGCATTATTTTCACCATTATACATGGGTATATCAAATTTGACATCTAACTTAAAGAAAGGTTTATTAGATGCATTTCCTGATTTCCTATGATGTTGGTGAGAAGAGGAGGAAAAAATTTCACTCGCTGGAGGAGAAGGAGGTGGATCTCCTCCATTATCTCCATGCCCTGAACCTTGTCCTTCTGAAGCATTCTCCCCTGCTTTCTCTAGTTTCTCAAGTCTAAAGAATAATTTATCGACCCGATCTGCCGTGGTGTAGAAGGTCTTGCGGAAGTTGAGCTCCTCCTCATTTCGAACATCGTCATCCATTGATCTGAATGGATGATATTTGTTACGCTTTGCAAAGTATCTAAACTGATATAATAAAGTGTGCAAAAGGTTCTCCTTAAATTGTAGGTTAAGCAATTATTCTGGTTATGTTTATGAGGTTTCTGTGTGAAGATTGATTCAGTAATTTAACTATTTAAAATTGAACAGTAGAAATGAACAAAATATAAACTTCACAAGCACATTACACAACAAATTATTGACGCAGTTCACCCCTCCTGGGCTACATCTGCTGGTCTAAGGCTCCCCAATGGATGTCCTTGTTGTATTAATTTTCTCAAAATGGATGTAGAAGAGAAAATAAGCCTCAATAGGTAAAACGAACAGTAAACTCAGCTTCAGAAGATATGAAATAGCCAGAAATGGCTTTTCATTTATACTAAACAGGTAAAATGAGCCTAATATACTGCCTTCTCCATGATGGCCTTGATGGCTCCTTCATTTTCCTCGAAGCAAAAAATACTATAGATCACCTCTATTCGACCTGAAACTTGTTCCAAACTGCTCATATGTTGAAGAGACCCAAAATTGACTATTTTTGCACCTTTTTTGGTAGAAAACTGAAAAAGTTATGGCAAAAACAATTTTTTTCCCACTGTCCCCCAAAATCCTCCTCCAAAACTGGAGGAACTCCAGTTAGCACTCCAAATTAGGTGGACAGGCAGAAATGGCGGAAGCCGCTCCAAATCTGGCGGGAATTTTTTGTGGTTAAATTAAATGCTGGATAAGGGTGGTCACATGCCTCCGCGAGAACCGCCGGCTTAACCGTGCGGATAAGCCCACCAACCATCATATTAAATGTTGAAACATGGGCATATGATACGATTTATAAACCGTTTATCCCACGGTTTAAGGACTTAGTGTCAGGATTTTCGGGGCTCGGTCATATGATGACGGGGCTTAGACCCAAGGGCTAGCCTGAACCTCTTAGATGCCTATTCTCATCCGACTCGACTACACTTTTAGTTTGCCTGACTCGTTCAACATATTTCCACAGGCGGGCCGGTCGGGTCCCTCTACCTGAAGTGTCAGGTCAGGGGTTCAAACCCCATGAACCACAAATTTTTCCAAGCTTTCAACCTTTAAGCCCGAGGCCATGTGGTAGCCTCTGGGAAAGCCACGTGGCACCCTTTGATAGGTTGTCCAAAAACATAAAAAATTTAACTTTTTCCTTATATTTTTTTTATAAAAATGGCATAGTCAAAGTAAGTCAAAAGTCTTGTTTTGGAGTTCACTAGACGATTTCAAACCTCAGTAACTTTTTCATAAGACCTCAGTTTTGAGAACCATTCATGGCACCAGAATCAAAGCAACGAGGCCTTTCCGGTCGTTTAGATTGCAACCACTTCTGAGCATTTTCATTTTTAAGCAAATTTCTTAACTTGGTCATGATCTCCTGATCACACCTCCCCATTGGGAATATTTTGGACCCCAAAATCCTTCAATTACCTGTTAAAAAGATGAGGGTACAAACCCCTCACCTTTTCCACCTCCATCCATTTTGTCTTACTCAGTTTGCTGCCTTTAAGACCAATCCGAAGATAATCGACACTTCCCCTCTTAGAAGTGTGTGTCCTCCTGTCAATTATAGTATCCTCTTTAAGCTCATCCAAATATTCTGGCGAGATATATTCTATGGATGGCTGCTAAGTGTCACTCCCTTGACCAAAAATCAAAGGAGGCTCATACAAATGTAAATTTTCAACATTCACAACAGAATACATTTGCATATATGAAGGCAAATATAGTTGAAAAGCATTATTTCCAAATTGTTTAATAATCTTGAATGGACCATAATGAATAGGCTTCAAATTTTTACCTTCTCTTTGCATTCTTTCTTTACTAATATGCAGCCATACCTCATCTCCTTCTTGAAACTTACGATCAACTCTGTGTTTGTCATGCCTCTCCTTGTACTTGCCTTGACTCTTTTCAAGCTGTTCTTGAACTTGCTGATGTATGAGCTAAATTATTTCAATGAACATGCGAGCTTTGTCAATGTCACTATGCCCATCAATGGCAACATCCTTCTCAAGAATGAAATCTAAAGGTGATTTAGGCAAATAACCAAAACAAGCTTCAAAAGGTGAAGTATTTGTAGAAGAGTGCTTGGCTCGGTTGTAAGCATGATGAATCTAATGCAAGTGCTCATCCCAAAGCTTGGGATGCTTGCTGCAATAACCTCTAAAAATATGTACAATGGGCCTATTCACTACCTTTTTTTGGCCATCTGTTTGCGGATGGAAAGTAGTACTCTTCTTCAACTTAGTGTCCATAATCTTCCATAAATTGGACCAAAAATTCCCAAAAAATATGGAATCCCTGTCACTAACAATAGAAGTAGGCAAGCCATTATGAACCCAAACATGTTGAAAATATAAATCAGCAGTTTGTTCAGCAGTTATAGATTTCTTACATGGCATACGAATACACACCTTGCTGAATCTATCAACTACTACATAAAGATAATCATGCTGCTTTCTAGACATTGGTAGACCTCCAACAAAATCCATAGAAAAACTTTCCCATGGTCTAGAAGGTACCGATAATGGCATATATAAACTAAGCTTCCTATTGCTAGGCTTTCTTATAGCACATAATGAACAACCTCTAATGAAACGTGAAACACTATCTACCATGCGAGGCCAATAACAATACCTCTGTAAATGTGCCACCATTTTGCTTACCCCAAAATGTCTAGCAATAAGAGAAGAATGAGCTTCTCTCATGACGCTTAGTATCTCTCCTTGTGGTATGCACAACTTGCCCATATGAAATAGAAAATTATTATTCAAGTGATAATCATTCTCCTCAACTTGATTCCCTTGACTCAAGTTAGCATACACATCCTTAAAATCAACATATGATGCATACTGTTCTATGCAACTCTCATGTACAATAGAATCATTCTTAAGTAAAGTAGTAGCACTAATAATAGGCCTTGAAAGCATATCAACAACTTTATTGAAAATACCTTTCTTGTACCTCATTACCAAGTGAAATTGTTGTAGGAAACCCATCCATCTGAAATGTCATGACTGCTGCAATTTACTTTGCGACTGCAAGTACTATAAAGGTTGATGGTCGGTATGTACAACTATCTCTTTACCCATCAAATAGTGTTTCTACTTTTTGACGCTTTGTACCAACGCATACAACTATTTATCATATGTAGGATAATTCACAATAGCACCATTAAATGTCTCAGAATGAAAAGCGATAGGCTTACCATGCTATAAGAGAACTGCACCCATGACGTAATTAGTAGCATCGGTCTGAATCTCGAATGGATGTCTCAAGTCCGGTAATGCAAGGAATGGAGTTGTACTTATATTCTCTTTCAAATATTTGAAAGCTTTCTGTTTCTTGCCTCCCCATTGGAAAGCACGCTTCACACTTGTCACTGCATGCATAGGAGCTGCTATGGCAGAGAAGTTATAAATAAACTTCCTCCAATCTAAGCTGCACCCAAAAAACTTCTTACCTCTGTAATGGATTTGGGAGTAGGCCAATTCACAATGGCTTATACGTTAGAAGGATCAATTCTCAAAGGAATTCCTCCTACTATATGTCCCAAATAAACCAAAGAAGTCTTTTCAAATTCACACTTTGACATTTTAAGAAACAACTGCTTTTTCTTCAAAATATCAAGTACTTTCTTAGCATGCTTGACATGCTCTTCTCTAGTCTTGCTGAAAATTAAGATGTCATATAAGTAGACAATAAAGAAATCATCAAGAAAAGGACGTAAGAAATCATCCATAACCCGCATGAAAGTTGCAGGTCCATTACATAAACCAAAAGGCATAACAAGCCACTCAAAGAGTCCCTGTTTGGTTTGGAATGCAGTCTTCCAAATGTCACTTTCTACAATTCTAACTTGGTGATAACCACTACGTAAGTCTAACTTAGTTAAAAATTTAGCATCTTTCAGTTGATCTAACAAATCATCTATCCTTGGGAGTGGGTAACGATTCTTTACCGTTATTTTTTTCAATGCCTTGAAGTCCACACACATACACCAAGTTCCATCTTTATTTGGAATCAACACTATCGGTGACCCACATGGAGAAGTGCTTGGTCTTATGAAACCTTTGTCCAACAAGTCTTTAATTTGCCTCTTTATTTGAACATTCTCCATGATAGACATGCGGTACATTCCTATGTTAGGAAGAGGACAATCTTGTTGCAACATGCCTATGTTAGGAAGAGGACAATCTTGTTGCAACTGTATTTCATGTTGAATCTCCCTTTTAGGAGGCAAACCTGTCGGCTCCTGAAACATCTCATGATGTGCATCAAATACATCATATAAATTTGATTTTAACTTGGGATCACAATTTTCAAATGACTCATAATTCACATCAACCTTAGGCTTAACCATAAGAAGTACAAAACTCTTACTAGAATTCACTAGCCTTTTTACTTGTCCAGCATTTACCATCGCTATATTTGTCTTTTTGCGATGTGCTCTAACAATAAAATCCTTTCCATATTTGAATAGATGATACTTGTTCTCATGGCGATGGAATATTTCTTTCTTGTCATATAAGTAAGGAATTATCAAAACAATTCCTAATATATCAAGTGGAACTACATCAAGTTCAACTGTGTCAATGAAATGTGTAGTAATTGCAAAGTGCAATATGCACTTCTTTGAAACCTGTAAGTTTGCATCCTTGAAAATCCAACCAAGTGGATATGGTCTTGGATGTGTAATGGTCTCAAGTTTTAGCTGCTTGAATAAGTATTCTGAGATGAGGTTCGCTTGTGACCCATTGTCAAACAATGTGTCAATTTTTGTATGTTTTGAGATAACCCTCACATGGAACAGTTCAATTCTTTCTTCTTCATTTGGAGCTTGTACATGACAGTTTGAAGTAATAGTACTTGGCTTAGTTTCAGTTTCTTTTCCCTTCATATTCTTCAAACCCATGGTTGTAATTTTAGTTTCGTCACCTGAATAATCACCTTAGTCTTTTTGTATAGTTGTAGTAGCTGCAATTTTCTTCTTCCCTTTGTATTTGTTAAATTGAGTTCTTTTTTCAGGATGAAGTTTCCAATAGTTTTTCTCCTCATGGCCTTCTCTTGAACAATGTTTACATATCACTTTCTCACCCTCCTTTTTGACAGATGCATTCTTTTTTCCTTTTCCTTTTGAGGTTTTATCTTTGTTTTCCCCTTAAAAGGCTTGTTTCTACCCTCATTAAAAGTATGTTTCCCTCTAGCCTCTAAATGCATGGTTTGGACACAAACCTCATCTAGACTAGTAGGATTGAACATAAGGATAGTATGTCTAAGGTATCTGTGTAAACCACCTATATATTTCAACAAAGTTTCTTGACTTTGAAAGTCTACCCCTAATAAGAGTGCTCTTCTCCTAAACTCTTGGGTGTAGTCTTGTACATTTTGTCCCTTAAGTTGTCTGAAATTTTTCCAATTCATAATAGATTTTTGTAAATGAGCTAATGGATAGAATTGTTGTTTAATTGCAGTAATGAAATAAGCCCATGATAAAGTGATCTTACCATGCTTTCTAATCTCCTCCTTGGTTTTGGCTTCCCACCAAACCAGTGCTGCACCTTCCATTCTCAAAGAAGCTAGCTGAATCTTGGTGTCGTCATTATGAAGGTTCTGTATCCTCAAGTAAACCTCCAACTGCCTTATCCAATTGTCAATTTTTTCTACATTGACTTCACCATTAAACATAGGCAATTAAAACTTAACATCAAGTTTTAAAAATGGACTTTTACCAGTGTTCTTTGACTTGTGATATTGATTCACTGAAGTAGAGGATGACGATGTAGAGGAAGAGGATGAAGATGGGGATGGTGGATCACCATTTTCTCCATGTCCTTTCTTTGACTTATCTTCATTTTTCTTTCCTCATGAAGATCCCTCTCCTTCCTTATGATGTTTAGACCCTTCTCCTTCAAGCCTTTCATTCCTTTCTTGGTTGAGTATCCTCACCATTTCAGTCATGTCTAGGAATGCCTTTCTGAACACCCTTTCTTCCTCTTTGGGATCAATGTCTTTAGGAATTTATCCTCCTCCTGAAGTCATGTTTATGGCTTCTTCTGCTTCTCTTGGAGGTGAAATTTAAGGTGGAGATAATGGCACTCTTGCCCTCCTTGGTTGAGGATTGCTATGAGCTCTCACCAATTAACCTTCTCCTCTCTTGAGCTTAAGACTAGTAAGCATCAAAAACCTTGCAAACAGTTAAATAAACCTTGCACAACAAAAATACAGAGTGTAGAACTCTAGCTCTGATACCAACTTGATCTGAATGGATGATATTTGTTACGCTATGCAAAGTATCCAAACTGATATAATAAAGTGTGCAAAAGGTTCTCCTTAAATTGCAAGTGAAACAATTAGTTTTGGTTATGTTATGATGTTTCTGTGTGAGGATTGATTCAGTAATTTAACTATTTAACATTGAACAACATAAATGAATAGAATATAAAATTCACAAGAACATTACACAACAAATTGTTGACGCAGTTCACCCCTCCTGGGCTACATCTGCTGGTCCAAGGCTCCCCAATGGATGTCCTTGTTGTATTAATTTTCTCAAAATGGATGTAAAAGAGAAAATAAGCCTCAATAGGAAAAACCAACTGTAAATTCAGCTTCATAAGATATGAAATAGCTAGAAACGGCTTTTCATTTACACTGAACAGGTAAAATGAGCCCAATACATTGCCTTCTCCATGATGGCCCTGATGGCTCCTTCATCTTCCTCGAAGAAATAACTACTGTATATCACCTCTGTTCGACCTAAAACCTATTCCAAACTACTCAAAATGTCGAAGAGACCCAAAATTGAGTATCTTTGCACCTTGTTTGGTTGAAAACTGAAGAAGTTATGGCCAAAACAAATTTTTGCCCAGTGTCCCCCAAAATCTTCCTCCAAAACTGGAGGAACTCCAGTTAGCGCTCCAAATTAGGCAGACAGGCGGAAATGGCGGAAGCCACTTCAAATCTGGCGGGAATATTTTGTGGTTAAATTAAATGCCGGATAAGGGCGGTCACATGACTCCGTGGGAACCGCTGGCTTAACCGCATGGATAAGCCCACCAACCATCATATTAAATGTTGAAACGTGGCCATATGATACGGTTTATGAACCGTTTATCCCATGGTTTAAGGAATTATTGACAGGGTTTCCGGGGCCAGATCGTATGACGATGGGGCTTAGACCTGAGGGCTAGCCTGAAACTCTTATCTGCCCATTCTCAGCCGACCCGACTACACGTTTAGTTTTCCTGAATCCTTCAATAGATTGCCATAGGTGGGCCGGTCGGGTCCCTCTGCCCGAAGTGTCGGGTTGGGGGTTCAAACCCCATGAACCACAAATTTTTCCAAGCTTTCAACCTTTAAGTTTGGGGCCACGTGGCACCCTCCAGGCAGGCCATGTGGCACCCTCTGATAGGCTGTCCAAAAACATAAAAAATTTAACTTTGTCCTTATATTTTTTTTATAAAAATGGAATACTCAAAGTAAGTCAAAAGTCTTGTTTTGGAGTTCACTAGACGATTTCAAACCTCAATAAATTTTTCATACGACCTCGGTTTTGAGAACTGTTCACAGCTCTAGAATCACAACGACGAGACCTTTCCATTCATTCAGATTGTAACCACTTCTAAGCACTTTAATTTTTGAGCAAATTTCTTAACTTGGACATGATCTCCCGATCATCCATGTTTCTTCTCCGATGTGCACGTCCCGCTTCGGGATCAAAAGACTGTAGTGCCCCTTCGCCTCTTCATAGCCTATTTCTAGTTAGCATACAAAAATGAAATTCACATCTACAAACATTTGATCTGATACCACTTGATCCAAAATATTTTGCTTGAGATGTGTTAAAGAATTACATGTAAACTTTGCAACTTAGCCAAGAAAATTTAAAGGCATAAACATAAGAAGAGAGAAGCAATTAAAATGATGCAAGAAGACACATAATTGATATCGGAGTTTTTCCAGGAGGGACTAGGTCTCCGGGCCCTACTCAATTAGTGGGGAGGCACTCTTTCATTAAGTGGCAAATAAATGAAAGTACAACTATAAAATGCAAAATTACACCGTTATACCTCCATAACTGAAAGTGCCCGAAAATTGGAGACCTCTAATGAAGAAATGGACAACACTATTGGATTCGTGTCGCCAAGAGGTGCATAATCCATATAAAATTTTCCTGAATTTGACAAAGTGAAAATTTGACCCCTTTGGAAATGGCTCAGATCATGGTTCTGCCCCCTTCCTACAAATCACTCATAGTTCCACCTATCTCGTACTTTGTGCCAGCTCTTGGCCTGCTTGGGCACAATTCTAAAATGACTGGTTTATATAATGAAAGTCGGGCAGACTTTACCAAGTTCATCATTGGCCGAGTTGGTTAAAGATCCTCACTGTGAGGGAGGGGGTCGGGTGGTCAAACCCCGCCCCCCTTCGTAATAAGGTTGAGTTCATTTTAAAATACCCACACATTTCTTTTAAACCTTGACGCATTTATTATGAGGTAGGCTTGAGGTACGTTGGGGGGGTCGGGCCCGTATTGGGTGGCCCGCCCCTCAACTCCCCGGCACTATGTCATATTTTATGGCGTGGAGTGGATGTATGGATGGTGGGTTGGCGGTGGGGTTAACAACCCCCGCCACCCATTTAATATGATTCGTGCCATAACGGTGTGGTCGAGTGGTTGGGTGGTGGGGTCACGACCGTTGCCCACCCCCATAATAACTTTATTGTTATATCCATTGGGTAGGGCGGGGGTCATGGCCCGCCCTTCCCTTTTTTTATAATTTTTTTTTTGATTTCATAAATAATCTGATCTTTTTGAAAAATCTGGAATTTGACCGAAGGGGTCAAATTAACCGTCCCACAATTTCACTCGAAATCTTGCTGGAGTTGGCCGGAATCCGGTGGCTGGGTTTCTGCAAATTTGTCGCCTCCTTAAGTTGCCACATCACCAAGTCAACCCTAAAACTTTGACTGCTCCTAACTCCTTCATATAGACTCGGAATTGAGTACTGTTTGCACCGTTGGAATAAAAAAGACGAGATCTTCCATTTGACACTAAGTTTGCCACATTTATGACACTTTGATTTTTGAGCCTTTGTACTTAAGCCACTTATAATTGGACCTGTACAATCCACTTGGATTAATTCTAGTGAGTTTGTCTCATTCTGCATTTTTACAGTTATAAAACATTACATTTATTAATATAATTCAATTTTTACTATATCTCTATGTTTTTGTTATAAATATATATTTCATTTTTTTCCCTTCGTAAATCCAGATCATCTAGCTTAAAGCGATTCCTTTATCTTTTTCGATGTATTAACTTAATCATTCATGATACTACATGTAGGTATTATAGAACATCCAAACCCATGTTCCACTAACTAAGATTAGTTTCAGCCTTGCTTCCTTAACTATATTTAGATTATCGCATGTTGAAAAAAAGAAAAAATCAACCCCAAATTTTATTATTTGAATCGATGCTTTTGGATGAGTGCATAGTTCACACGCTACAACTAATTCCTTGTGCATGAATGCACAATCTAAAAGCAAATAATATAACACATATCTAACACTTCTTGGAGTATAACTGTTTGGATAGAAGGTTGTGCATAGAGGTTTTTTGCATTGATGTTCTTTGTGTGCAAAACAGAACATTCAATTGTCTTATGCCATAGTTCAAGACAGATAAATTGTTGGAACTATTGAGAGGGGGGGTGAATCAATATTTCCCTTGTTTTTCACAACTGGTTAGTTTATATTTTTCAACATTTAGAGCATCGAGTAAGCAATAAACATCACCGCATTAGTACACAAGATATTTGATCAACAAACTTTGGTTATGTATGGTTTATATACAATTTTACTAGTTGAACTAGAAGGAAGTACAAGACTCCCAAAGGGTTTTAACAATAAGGATGGAAGGAAGAAAATGCTCCCTAGGTTTGGGCTCCCATACCGGGGATAATGGCCCAACTACAATATACTCCTCTACAAGTTGCAGCCTGTGCTATTGCACTTCATTGCCCCTACTGTCCACTACTGCCATTGCTATCCACTGTTGTCCATATTTGCTACTGTTGTCACTATTTTCAACTGCTATTCACTATTTCTACTTCCCACTATTGCTGCCACTCACTACTACCACTGATGCTACTACTATCACCGCTTCTAGTATCCACTGTTGTTACATCAAATGTCATTGTACTAGAGTTATTGCTAAGTCAAACATTTCTTTCAAATCATGTTGTTTCACGGAATCACTGCCATGTCATAGTTATTGTCATACTAAGAGTCATTGTTAAGGGTAATTGTTATACACCATATGTCACTTTTATAGATCCCTGCCACATATGAAGATCACTTTCACACGTCAAGAGCATGACCATGTCCATTGAAGTTACTACCATATAAATCACTATCTTATTGTCTATCATAGCAAAATCACATGTTCATGCAATCCTGCTTAATGTCGTGGTCACAACAATACTACAACATTGTCAAAGAGATACATGAACATTGTCATGAAGATAGATCACTGTTATACGAACTAAAATTTCTGCCCAAATATAAGAACTACTGACACTTCCATTCATCATAAATCATACTTCCATGCCACATATCACTCTCACAAGTATCATTGTTGTATGTTAAAGTCTTAAACTCAGAATGTCATTGTCACACACACATATCACTATAGTTATAAGGACTCTTCCACTTATCATATTCATCTATCATAGTCATGCATTATTTTAATATGTTACAATAGTTCACATTCATCAAAAGAGTCTCTTCTATGCAATACCGATCTAAGCACATACATCGTTGTCCAAAAACAAAATCACTGAATACATACTGCTAAACAACAAGGTCAATTCTGCAGCAGTCCCTTAGCAAGATAAAACCCTAAATGCAAGCTCTGTACCTAGAGGGGATGCCATTTCAATCCTAGCGAAAACTCTATAGTTCAAAAACTCTAGATCTCAGGACAGTGATTCATCAATTAAGAGTTACATGTCATAAATCTTAATAGACACACTGCAGATCACAGATAAGAATACTTCAATGGTTTTTGTCACTGTCATTCATTGAAGTAATTGTTATGTAATAGGCTCGCTGTCATAGTTATACATCAAGGTCACAGTTGTGCAACAAGGTTACTGACATATAGATCGTAATCACGCCTCAAGATATTGTCACATAAATTACAGTCTTATCTTTCTCACTATTATAGTCTCATAATTACTCAATTCATTAAAATTTAACACCGTTGTAGAATGTCGTTAAGAGTCAATCACAGACTTGAATATTGTTCTTACTTTAACCATTATAATCTTTGAATTTCAAATTAACCAATGTATTTCTGAAGTGAATATTGTGTGAATTCTGGGCCTAAGTATAACTACTGAAATCAAAAATATTTTCCTCTACTCTTCACTGATATATGGATACACAAAAATGATACACAAGGAATTATAATATTGAAAGATTCAACAAAAAATATACTCAACGTTTTTTATTTGAAATTTTGGATCTCTCTTCAAATGATGTCCAGGTTTTCAGGGAAGAATTCAAATATATACTACAAAGGCGCAATCTCCAAATTTAGGGAAAATTTGTGCGCTTCATAATAGGCCCAAACTCTTGTGAAAACTATATAAAAACCCATAAAAATGGATTAACCGAATAACCATAACTCAACAAGAACTATGTCCAAACCTACTGTAAGTTCGAGTCAAGCTCATGTTCAAACATTATTCCCAAGGGCCGCAAATCTCTGGTCACACCAGATCACAGAGAAGTGCATTACTAGGTCACATCCTTTATTCACCGTAAGTAAACTTGCATATTGACTTCAGATATGTCGGTACTGCCAATGATGCAACGTGCCAACAAACCAAACTAATTTGCTCCTTTGCTGGTCTCGTGAAAGGAATTCATTTAGTTACATGATATTATTGCTTTCAAGGTTTTTAGATAGTGTCCATCTGCTTCAGAAATTTGATGCGAGACTTATTCATGCCACTTCCAGCTTGATTAAACACTAATATTTGCATGCATTTTAGATTACAGATAGCTCTTAACAATGTCAAAAAAATTGACACGTTGCTTAAGAGATGACCACACTATCCTACAAAAGAAAGCTGATGAAACCCCCTTTTTAAACCAAAACAAAATCGAGTGACCCTTGGAGCCTTAGAACCTGAAATAGAAAGTTCCAATGAAGCCCATAAACAAAAACCCATAAACCATAAAACCTTCAAGAATTTTGATATCTAACCTTCTCTTTCTATATCCCACGGGGTTGAATTAGAATTGTTGAGAAAAAGTATCACCAAACACTTCCTTACTACAAACCACATGTATTTTTCACAGAGATGTGAATTTTTTGTTATTTCTTGAAGGAGGTAATACATTGATTTATATAGAAGAGTATGGATTTCCTTTAAAGCCAACTTGGAGGGAAAAATGAAAATTCAAAAATTGGTCCAAAACGCTAGCCGACCTAAGGTTTAACAATGGGTCCTTCTTTAAATAATTTAAATAATAACCCCCTCGCTTTTAGGATAATAGTGATTTCTTTTAATTTTGATAACCTTTAAACTAATTTTTGGTCTTAAGTTTGTGCCTTAGTTGCCATGTTAACTCCTTTGGACTATGATAAACACAAATTAATTATTTGAATTTTTGAAATAGTTTTCTCATTTAATTCCCTTATTGACTATCTCTACCATGTTGCCATATCAACAACAATTTTTGGATTTGAGCCACAAATTGGATGTACCAAATTTGACTAAGCAAATCTCTCAAATCGTGAGGACTCTTGTGGCACTCCATATATCAACATAATCAACATGATGAGAGAATCCAATGTTGAGGGTCTCCAAGGTAAAATAATTTATTTGTTGCTTCAAAAACTCCAAGAAATGTGGGGTATGATCATCATCCAAGGAAAAAAAACCCTAGAGCTATGGTTTCATTATTGCATCATCTCATCCATGATAGGAAGCATACCAAGGACATCAATGACGACATTGTGCACCTACTATGACATCCCGCACTTAGTGCTTTGCATCCGCTTTGACGTTAATGACAACATACTAAAAAAAATTATATTAAGGTTGTTTGTGAATTTTATCATTGATGTTGTGGCTCCCATACTATGAAATTGTATTCATGGAGTGGGTACACTAACAACCCATTAAAATTTTGAACCTTCAAATACCATTTTGACATAAACTGACAAAAGTAGCTTCTCAAATAGACCCAAAATAATACAAAATGCATAAGTGAAATATATAGATTTACTAGTATATAACAAGTTGGAATAAAAAGATTCATGGTAGCAATTAATCATATTCCTAATTAAACAAATCCATACACAGAACATGCATATTAGTTGTAATTTTGTAATAGGATTATAATTTAATTGTATAGAGAATAAATATAGAACACTTATATTTTTACAAGAAAGGTCCAAGAAATTTGTTGGTTATGAGCAATTTCCCTCCTAACCATATAAGCATTTAGTGTAGATTCCACTCCCATGTTTCTCTATGAGACCACCAAGGTGAATTAATCCAAGCTGTAGACTTAAAACTCACTCAACCCAACCCATTGTTGTTATAGATTAGTCAATCTAATCACTATAGAGAACTCAAGTGATCTCATCTAGCCATCAAGCAACCATGTTAATCTCTTTCACTACCTTACACAACACATGTATGATAGCCAATTCAATAGTTTCATGCAAAAAGAGAGTAAAAGAGTGAAAAAAGAAAAGAAAATTACTTCGAAGGAGAAAGCACCTTTACAAATATAAATGCACATGGCAAGATGACCATTCAATGAATCTCTCTCTCTCTCTCTCTCTCTCTCTCTCTCTCTCTCTATATATATATATATATATATATATATATATATATAATTTTGGAAGGAAATAATATGATTACGACTATAATTAATGAGATAAGAGACTTAGGGGTTTAAAATGTCTCTCCATTTCAATCAAGGGTTTTTCTCATTATTGATGAATTATGGATGTTTTTGTATGATGAGCTCATCTTCCCAAAGTCGATAGCTTCTTTCACTTGATGAGGTATTTAGTAATTTTTCTATATTTTAGTTGTTGGATCCTTGTTTCAATCACTATTTTAGGTCCTAGTATGAATATTCCCTCTTATTGAGCTTTGGAAGAATAGTATGAATTGGGATCTCTTTATTGGAAGATAATTCTTCCATAATCATATTAGAATTAGTCGCAGATTTGTAGGTGGATGTTGAGAGAATATCTCAACCTCCCTATTCATATTTAGAAGTAGTTGGATCTCAATAGCACTATAAATATTGTGATGTATTCGTTTGATTAATATAGTGTAGTAGATATATATTATTAGTATGTTTTCTGTGTGCAATGGCTACCATTTCAATTTTAATTTGGTATTAGAGCCATACAGCCTTCGGTTGTTCTCGCACCTGAGTCGACCATCAGTTCCTTTATGAACGTTAAGAGAGTCCAAATTCTTAGGTTCGAGTTTTCCAATTTTAATTCCTCCACGGCCACAGTCAAGATAATAAAAATCTGCCGACGAAACGATGACTCGATAGCCAGCGGCAGTAATAAGCTTCGTGTTGTTGGGGCCATTGTTCCATGTCTGGAGAATCATGGTTTCCATCGGCAGAAACTGGGGTCTCACCTTCACAGCGTCGTCCAACAAGACGTCTTCCCAATAAATTGCGGTCTTGTTGTGAGCAGTAATGTAAGGGTATGTTGTCGAGATGAATTATTTCGAGTAGTTGATCTAAGCTTCCTCCATAGTGAAGCAATGAAAGGCCATCGTATGCATTGAATATGTATCAGATTTAAATGTCTGAATTAGAACGAATTGATTCTTTACCTCAGCGTGGATCAATCATGTGATTTTTCTGTGGAGTGGGTGATTTCTGTGATATTGATAGCGAGTGGGAAATTTATGTGAACCTTCCTAGATATCAGCCTCCCTTGATTTTAACCTCCTTGAATTGCAGTGAAAATTTCGTCCTGCATATGAAAAACTTGTGAGGCTTGTGCATTGATTAATGGTCTGGCAGATTGTGATGGTCAGAAAATTCAATTTGACATTTGAGAATTTTCCCTGTTGGTTATGCAGCCGACGACATGCTTCATCGATGGATGGGCTCAAATAGATTGTAGCACACTTGAAATAAGAACTGGACGATGTTTCAGAGAAGAGCATGGAGGTGGTGGAGTTCGAATCACAACTTGGAATATATATTGCAGCCGAAGAGCCCAAACAGCTGTCTTGCAACTTGGAATGGGATGGGACTCGAGAACTCAACCTCAGCCTAGTACTTGGGCTCGAACCCACAGAGGTTTAATTCTATGTTTAAAAGAAAAAAAAAGAGAGGAGGAAGACAAGATGTTTTCATCGTGCAGGACGTCCAGAGGTGCATCTGTACATGCAGTCGAATCCGTTCTAGGTATCCATTGGCTGTAAAAGAGGTGATGAGAAGAGTAGCAATTGGCGGTTCGTATGTAGATAAATGGGCTTGGCAGAATGTGCAAGTGTGTGGTGTGGTGTGGAATATATCATTATAGTATGGGGTTTAAGATTATATTTTCTGTTGTGAGATTTGTGTAGTGAAAAACCAATTATTGAACAAATTAGCATTATTTAAATTAGTTATTCTCGACGTTCTTCGGTGCCAAGAGAACAATTAGCTAATTTGATTGTGTGAATTTGTTATATGCTGATGGGTCTTGTTGTGCTTCGGGCTTCAAGAGCATCGGTTACAGGTTATATAATGAGATCCTTGTGTGTAAAGGTCACTCTGTAGGATTGATCACTGATCATATTCTATACCTAGAATATTTTCCTATACGATTGTTGAAATTTATTCTTCGGGGTTATTTCATAGATGGAAATATTTCAATAGGGTAGTTTAGTGTCGAGACTCTTCTTCGAGGGTGTCAAGAATCTTTAATCTTACAAATTCAGCATTGATGGTCAGAAGTAGGTGTACTTTAAATGGGTTGAAAGGTAAGCTCGAAGATGTGAAGAAAGAAAGAGCGAAATCCAAAAGACTGCAGAGTGGGTAGAGTTGCTGATGAAGACCAGTGAGACGAAGATAATTTTTTTTATTGTTATGATATGTAAGAATTAAGGGGGAGTATTGGAAGATAATTCTTCCATACTCATATTAGAATTAGTTGCAGATTTGTAGGTGGATGTTGAGAGAATATCTCAACCTCCCTATTCATATTTAGAAGTAGTTGGATCTCAGCAGCACTATAAATATTGTGATGTATTCGTTTGATTAATATAGTGTAATAGATATATATTATTAGTGTGTTTTCTGTGTGCAATGGCTGCCATTTCAATTTTAATTCTCTTCACCAATTACCTTCTTTAAACATGAAACATGGAATATGATATGTACATCTGAAGAAAACAACAATACCAATCTACAAGCCATACTAATAATACTTTGAAATTTTTAATAGGGATCATAGTAGTTGGATTCCAATATTTTGTTGCGTTAAGGATATCATTTTGTGTTTTTGCAACCTCAAAATTACTCAATTCATCACCTCAAAGTTCCTTTGCTATGATGTAGATATGTTGCTTGTTTCATCCTAATTTTTTTACTTTACTGTAATTCAAAATATGGATAACCTCTTGTTGCTATGGAATTTGATACTCCATTTCTTTAACCTTGGGATTTCCCCTCAAAATTAGTGTGATGGATAGAGGATGGTCCTTGTATAGTGTGATAAAGAAGGATTTTTTGGAAGATCTATGGTATGCAATGGTGTACCAACATTTTGAAAAAGGTATCCACTTGAGCATTGCGATTGTTTATTGGATGCAAGCAACACAAATAAAATTTTAGAATTATATTTACATTACTAGTTTTTATCAAATTGGGATGTTATGAGGAGTTGTCAGCTAGTTGAGTACTCAAACAAGAAAGCAAGTCAATCCAAAAATCACTATTGAAAATTGGACCTCTATCACTTAAAATAATTTTGAGATATCTATGTATCTTTAGAATTATTTTCATGATTGTGGGTACCATTGTAATTGTTTTATAGGCATTAGATAATGAGGGAAAATGGGCATACTTTGTGAGTTTTTCTACCACCACCATGATGAAATTTTCCCCTTCCAATTTTGGTAGACCTGTGATAAATTCAATAGAGATTTCTTCCCAAAGATGTTGGGTATGTGTTATATTCTTCCCACAACTAGCCCCACACGCTGTACATTGCATCGGGCGCAGCAGGGGGGTCACAAGGGGGGAGGCAGCCCCCACTGTTGGGGTCCAGGGCAACGCCCCGATGAAAATTTGTTTGGTGTGCGAACCCACTCATAGGGAGACCCACCCATGTTTTGTGCATGATTTTTCACATGATTCTGGGGTATGATGGTTTTCGGCCCTTGGTATTTTGTAGATCCGGTCAAGGAAAATACAATTATGTTCTAATCCAGGGTCAATGGATTGGGGTTTATGTATGCTTCAGCATGTATATATATGTGTTGTAACACTAAAAGGAACAAATAATGAAAAATCAAGCTGGTCGTCCTGATTTGGGATCCAGGGGAAAATCTCTATGTTTATCTATTTTATATTTTATGCTCTCGCTATTGTTTATTTTCTGTTATAAGATTCGTGTGTAGATAATTTCTGTTTAGGGTTAAAACCTACATTTGGTATCAGAGCTGTTTCGGCTTCAAGGGGATGCCTTTTCTGCTGAGGGTTTTTTGCTTGGGCCTGAGGTAGACCCTGTTCAGTGAGAGATCTATGGGATCGATTCTTGCTGTGAAAGAAGATGGCGAGCGGCGGAAAGATAGAGATCGAGAAATTTAATGGTTAGAGTTTTGAGTTGTGGAAGCTCAAGATGGAGGATCTACTGGTGGATAAAGATCAGTGGATCGCGGTAGATCCAGGTACTAAACCAACGGCAATGTTAGATGAAGACTGGAATAAACTGGATCAGAAGGATAAAAGCACAATACGGTTGTGTGTCTCAGATTTAGTATTGTTGAATGTATCTGGGGAAGCTACGGCGAAGAATTTGTGGGAAACACTTGGGACTTTGTACCAATCTAAGTCTCTGGTGAATAAGTTGTTCCTGCGAAAAAAGCTGTATAACCTGAGGATGAAGGATGGAGACTCGGTGACAGAGCATCTGAACGCCTTCAATACTGTGGTAAGTTAGCTGTCACATGTTGATATTAAAATCTCAGATGAAGATAAGTGCATCAATTTTTTGTGTTCTCTACCAGATTCGTGGGAAAATCTGGTTATTGCAATAGGTAGCAATACAATTACCTTGAATTTTGATGACATTGTCTCAGCCTTGCTGTCGGAGGAAATGAGACAGAGAAATATGGAGGGTCAAAATGAAGATGCCTTATCTGTACAAGGAAGGTCCCAAAACAGAAACAAGAATAAGGTTTCGAGTGGGAGATCTAAATCTAGAGGGAGATCTAATTCTCTTGGAAATTTTGTAAAGGTATGCTGGAAATGCGGAAAGGAAGGGCACTACAAAAAGGAGTGCAGATCTAAAGCTCCTGAGAAAGGAAAGGTATCTGATGATTCTCCTTCTGCAGAGGAAAAAACCACCTTGGATGAAGGTGGGGATGTGTATTTGGCTTCTTCTTCAAATACACATGTAGATCATGAGTCATGGTTGATTGACTCAAGTGCATCCTTTCACTTCACTCCCCCATAGGGAGTGGTTCTGCGAGTATGAGAAATATGATGGGAAAAACTTCAGGATGACAGGTACAAAAATCACTCTGACGTGGAAATTTCAACAAGTTGGCAGGAAGGATTAGGAACACGATGGTGTTCTCATGGCGCATATTCTCGTACTGCCGAAATCTGATTTCTGTAAGCAAGATGGATGATGCAGGTGTAAAAACAGTGTTCGAGAAAGATGCCTGCAAGATGGTTCGGGGAGCACTGGTATTAATGCGGGGAGTTCGGACTGGAACTCTGTACAAGCTACAAGGTAGCACTTTTATTGATGGGTGTAACAGTTCTGTGGTTCTTGAAAGAGGAGCGGAAAGCCTAGCTGTCTCTGGAGAAAAGACCATGCTATGGCATCAAAGGCTTGGACATATTGGAGAGAAGGGCCTTCAGATACTACATAGAAATGTTATGGTAGAAGGTATGTCTAATTTCTCTCTGGATTTCGATTTCTGTGAACATTGTGTATATGGGAAGCAAAATTGGGTGAGTTTTCCTTCTGGTGCTAAGAGGGCAAACAAGATATTAGAACTTGTGCACAGTGATGTGTTTGGACCTGTGTCAGTTCCATCACTGGGAAAGTCTGTGTACTATGTTTCATTCATAGATGACTTCTCAAGGAATACATCGATATATTTCTTGAGGAAGAAATCTGAAGTCTTTGACAAATTTAAAGAATTTAAGGCTCTGGTGGAAAACCAGACAGAGAAGAAGATAAAGGCGTTGAGGACAAATAATGGTGGGGAGTTCTACAAGAAGGAATTTGAAGAGTTCTGTAAGAAGTGTGGTATAGCACGGCATAAGACTACTCCATACACACCTCAGCAAAATGGAGTTGCAGAAAGAATGAATAGAACACTGATGGAAAAGGCAAGAAGCATGCTCAGTGGTACCGGGTTAGGACAAGAATTATGGGCAGAGGCAGTGGAGACTGCATGTTACTTAGTTAACAAATCACCTTCATCAGCGTTGGAGGATAAGACCCCACATGAGGTATGGACTGGTAAGAAACCCTCTCTTTCACATCTAAGGGTATTTGGATGTGATGCATATGTACATGTTCAAAAGGAGAAAAGGACCAAGTTGGATAATAAATCTGAAAGGTGCATCTTTATTGGGTATAAGGATGGTTTAAAGGGTTACAAGCTTTGGAACCCATAAACAAGGAAGGTTGTGTACAGCCGAGATGTGGTGTTTAGAGAAGTGAAAGATGTTGTTAAACATGAAGTCCTACCAAAGGAACCTGAGAAGATAGAGTTTGAGCTAAAGGATGATGAATCAGACTCTACAACAAAAGAAGATTCAGAAGAGGAAGAGCCACAAACTCCAGCTTTGAGAAGATCAGTTCGGGAAAGAAGGCAACCAGAAAGGTATAGTCCATCTGCTTTCTGTTCAGGTTTTGCCTTAACTATAACTGATGATGATCCCAGAACTGTCAGGGAGAAAGTAGATTCCGAGGATGGAAAACTCTGGAAGGAGGCCATGGTTGATGAAATGGCATCCTTGCACAAAAATGAGGCATGGGATCTGGTGGAGTTTCCGGCTGGAAGGAATTCCATTGGGAGAAAATGGGTGTTTAAGAAGAAGATGAATGTAGAAGGCACGGTGGAGAAATACAAAGCTCGGTTGGTTCAATATGCAGGATATTAAACTGGTGAATGTTCCTATTCCTGTAGGTGTAAATATGTCTGCTGAACAGTGTCCCAAGACACAAGAAGAAGAGGAGGATATGTCCCGTGTTCCATATACAAGTGCAGTGGGTAGCCTGATGTATGAAATGGTATGTACTAGACTAGACATTGCACATGCAGTGGGAGTATTGAGCAAGTTTATGTAAAACCCAGGGAAGGAGCATTGGACATCAGTGAAGCAGGTTTTCATATATTTACTTGGCACTAGTGATTATGGCTTATGCTACCATGGAAGACCAGGATAGGAAAGAATGTTGGACATTCATGGTTTTGTTGATGCAGACTGGGCTGGAGATCTGGACCAAAGAAGATCTACAAGTGGGTATGTGTTTAACCTATTTGGAGGCGCAGTCAGTTAGATGAGTAAAAGACAGTCTGTAGTGGCTCTTTCAACTACAGAGGCAGAATACATAGCGACCACTCATGCAAGCAAGGAAGTAGTTTGGTTGCGAGAGCTTGTGTTCAAGTATGGGCTTGGTACAACAAAAATTGTAAGGATGAAGCGTGATAGCCAAAGTGCAATTTTCTTGGCTAAGAACCTTGCTTATCATTCAAAGACAAAGCACATTGATGTTCAATATCACTTTGTTAGAGATATGGTTGAGGCTAAAAGGGTATTTGTAGTGCAAAGTGGACCTTTGAAAAATCTTAGGATGCCATTAATGAGTTACAAACTGCTAGAAGTTCCTCTTGGTGCAAAAAAGATAAAAAATGGGTGTTGAAGAATTGGCCCAATGACTAAGCGCTCCTATGGTCCCCTGTGGAAAGAAAACGACAAGTGGGAGAATGTTGGGTATGTGTTATATTCTTTCCACGACTAGCCCCATGCGTTGTACGTTGCGCTGGGCGTAGCAGGGGGGTCACAAGGGGGGAGGCAACCCCCACTGTTGGGGTCCAGGGTAGCGCCCTGGCGAAAATTGTTTTGGTGTGCGGACCCACTCATATGCAAACCCACCCATGTTTTGTGCATGAGTTTACACATGGTTTTGGGGTATGATGGTTTTGTACTTTGGTATTTCTAACCAAGTCCAAGGGAAACTGGTTTATGTTCTAATCCGGGGTTAATGGATTGGGGTTTATGTATGCTTCGGCATGTATATATATGTGTTGTAACACTAAAAGGAACAAATAATGAAAAATCAAGCTGGTCGTCCCGATTTGGGATCCAGGGGAAAATCTCTGTGTTTATTTGTTTTATGTTTTATGCTCTCGCTATTGTTTATTTTCTGTTATAAGATTCATGTGTAGATAATTTCTGTTTAGGGTTAAAACCTACAAAATCAACCTTGGTATGACTAAGGGTTTTACTAGACGGTGGTTTGATCATCTCTCCTTTGTTTGTTGGCAAACCAAACACTCTATGACAAACATTTTAACATTATTTTTATGACCTTCCCATAAATAAAATTCGAAAAACAAAAATGTGATTGATTTTATGATAACTTTCTAAAAATTTTGCGTGCCCACCTATCATAAAAAATAATTCTAAAATTATCCTTTGTTTCATTTAGTTTTTTTTTTAAACACAAAAGATCATTATATTATAGAAAAAATTATCCACATAAATTCATATGATGCATTATGGTCATGTTATCATTTTTGAATGAGATCCTATGTAGTTTAATTTTTTTTCCATTCAATATTTGTTTCTTCCATCCAATCAACTTATGAAATGAAAATAGCACAAAGGCCTCAATACTCTTTTTCCTTGAAAGTTCATTGACCGTCACATTCTCTTTTCCTTTTTGAGATAATTTCAAAATAATAACCTAACATGTTGGTGGCTTGTTTTTGCTCTCTTTTGAATACCATTGTTTTTTCACAAGTTCCAAAAAACCATTGTGTTTCAATACTTTCGTTAGAATAGTTTATGTTTGACCATACTTCTTCACAAAATTGTGGTAATAACATGTCAATCCTAAGAATCCCCTAATATTCCTTAGGGTTATGGAAATTGGTCTTTCCATCATAGCTCCATTTTTGTTAGGGTCCACCTTGATGCATTCATAGGACATAATATGATCAAAATACTCTTTGTCTTGAAGCCCACAAGCACATTTGGAAGGAATCACTTATAGTTCTGATTTTATGACCCTGTCAACATATTGTACATTATTATCCCAATATTTGTTGTAAATTAGTATATCTTCAAAAATTACCAACATAATGTTTTTGAAAGTGCTTAAAAATAAAATTTATCAAGTTATGAAATGTAAAAGATGCATTAGTAAGCCCAAAAGGCCGATCTTCTTCCCTCATTCTAATATGATGATATCTAGAATGAAGACCATTTTTAGTAAATAATATTTATTATTGCAATTCATAAAATCATTCATTAATGACAATTGGAAATTATATATGTGCAACAATAAAATCATTCACATGCCTTAGAAGCGAATGCTGAGAGTGTACACTCAATAAGCCCCTGCATGTGAAATTATATTCAATCCTTCATGTGTGTCCCTCTATTGCACAATAGCTCCCTTTATATGACAATAGTTCACTATGACAATCGTGTCATGATTATATTTTTATTTCAACCATTTTTGTTACTATATTTAATAATATATCCATAATCACTTGACACAATTATATAAAATTGGCACTCTAAGCTTCTTTCCTTGCACTTATTCATAGTTTAATACTTATACAATCAAGCTTAGTCTACTACATTATATTTACACAACCACATACATTATACATTTATATTTGAAAGTATGAGTTATTCCTTCATACTTCCCCTTAACAAATACTTGTGATTCAATCATCTTTTGTGTCTTTCATTAGTCCTTTGTGTTAGCCACCTATAATATTTGTTATAGCAAAAGGTGGCTAAGATTTTTTGAGCCTTCAAGGAACAAATTTTATTATTAAAAAGCTGTTGGCTCTTGAAGACTCTTGAAGGCCTCATGCCTTTCCTTTGTCCAAAACTTCACTGCTGTTTCCCTTCAGAACTTAGAAATCCTGTTGTTTCCCAAGAAAGATTATTGCTGCAAAGGCCTTTTTTCCCTCCTCCCATTTCAAAACTAACCTTCATTTGCTTCCCTTCTTCTCCATAAAATTCCTCTATTTTTCATGAGTTCTCTTCTTCCATTCATGAAAATCCATTTTTTAAGGTTCAAAGGCTCCTTCTTTGCCTTATCGGAACCCCTCTAAACCTTCAAAAATCATCAAAAATCCATAAAAATCCACATTTTGTACATATATGGGTCTTAGCCCCTTCCCGCATAAATCCCTGGTCGTATGACCCTTCATATGACCCTCGGCCCCGCAATCGGGCGCCGAGCCATTTTAAATATTAAACACACCCGCCCAAAGTTTTAAAACCTTTGGTTTTGTTAAATTTTCGATTTTTATTATATTACAAAGTTTCCTTCGGTCCGAATTTCAAATTAATCTCCACCGTCGATCTGATCTGCAGATCGACGGTGCGGAGTCTATCTCCCTGTGGTCCCTGCCGTCCATAAGCCGATTTCCCAAAACCGCGTGGTATTCATCGCACCGCCTTTGGGCGAAAGTTGTTTTTTCCCGATCGCCAGCGATTCCACTCATCGATTGACACGTGTCTTGGCCACTATTCACAAAACCACCGTCCATCGCGCGTTATTGTTCGGACACGGATGCCCAGCGATATCGCTGTGCACCATCCGATCTAGGGCGGGTCATCCAATGGCTATCGCTCTTCGAAGATGCCCGATGCTTAAAGTGGTCCCGACGCGCCATCCAGTTAATCTCCGTCGTTGATCTGATCTGCAGATCGACGGTCCATATTCCATCGCCCTGATTCCGTCGCCCAGTCAACGATTCTCTGTTTTGACTTTCCCCCTCGCTCTTGACCTGATTTAATCTTTCTTCTGCCTTCTCCGATCAATCCTGACCATTGGATGATGCCATCCAACGGCCACGCTTCCTCCACATACCTCCACAGCAATAAACCTATAAATGCATGGATTTTATAATAAGTTGTTTATATTTTGCAGGGTTTCGAGGTTTTATCGCCATTTTTCGAGGAAAATTCAAAGGCGGAGGATGACGATCCTCCCGTCTTCGATTCACCAAAGGAAATCCTTCGCAGAGTATAATTTAATGTTTCTTCAATGTTTTCCTCAGGCATTGATGCCACATAACCCTGCGCAACCCTGTTTATCAGCAAAAAACACAGCAAGTCAATCAAAAATCACAGAGTATCAGTGACGGGGATCAAAGTGAACCAGAACAGAGGATTAAAGGACAGATTTGTGGGGATTACGTTTAAGATGCTTATCAAAAGCCTAATCCCCAAGAAAAACATAGTTTAAAGAGAATTTGAAGTGTTTTACTGACGGGAAACCCTCCACCGCCACAAATTGAGGCAAATTGATCCCTTTAGCTACCACGGCGCCACCTGTACCTCGAAGCTTTCAATCAGAGGCCGAAGTTATTGATCAAATAAAAATATTCACCTCAGCCTAGCCAGAGAGTTACTTCTGCAGGGAATATTAATGCAAATAATATCTGCAAAGTAACCCCGACATCACACAGAGCCTCAAAGGTCAACAAAAGCTCCCACAGAGCTTAATATTTATGTAAAAACATTTAATACAAAATATATGTATGTAAGTTTCTTCATTGAGCCCCTCAAAGGACTAGAAACCATTTAAGTCTGTATTAATTGTAATTGAGATCTTTTATCAGATCTCACCTCCTCATCCTTCTATATATACTTCTTCAGAAGATGAGTGAGGGGTTGTTTGTAGAACTTTGATATACACTTGAGATTAAACTTCTGATTGTACATAGTATTCACTGGCTCTTGGAGCTCTGCTGGTGATATATAGGTTAGGCTGAGATGCATAGATGGTTGCTAACCTAAAGCACTGGACTTAAAGCTGTAACTAGTTTGGAGCATCAATACAAGCTGATTTATGGGATCCTGGTCTATGTTGACGGTGATGTTTCTCTAATTGTTACTTGTTATTTTGTTTCTGTTTTCACAGTGTTTCATATTCTCTTATAAAGAACAACATGCATAGAGTTAGGACCTACTGTACATCAGTAACCTTCTCTAACTAAAAATATTTATCTGAACGTTTTCTTCTAAACTGTGTTATTTAGGAATAACTTAATTTAGTTCAAGCATAGAAATGCTGGCGTTCCCTCGTCTTATTGTCTTAGCTGAATATTATTCTTAAATTTTATTTTCAGTATATGTTTTGTGAAGATGAACTGAGGAAGATATGGTGAGCCCTGGTCCTAGTTTTGTCCCCACAACTATCTGGATGTTTCCCTTTGGAATGTGTTAAAAGCTGGCTAGTTTAAAAGTACTTACCAGATCTTAGGCCATTATGTGTTATCTATGTGTTTGTCTTGAAAGTAACTAAGTAAAGAAGAGCTAGGAGAGGATTTGTGGTGAGCCCGGCCTGCTAGTTTCTACTCCAAAGGTTGCTTCCAAGTTTCCCTTTGTTTTAAAATGTTTTCTATTGAAAGTGTATCAAAGGCTGGCTAGTTTAAAAGTACTTACTAGATCCTAGTTTAATTTTATGTTTTTCTTGAGTTCATGTCAAAGGCTGACTAGTTTAAAAGTACTTATTAGATCCTGGGCTGCTCTTGTTCTGCATCTATTTATCTCTCCTTCTTATTGTATCATTTCATTCCATAAATCAAACTCAAAAGAGATCCTTAGACATAGATGACTTGCCCCATAGTCCACTCTTGTCTCTTGCTATTCCAATTAAACCCTATTATGACTCCATAGCCCAATGGACTAAAACCTGCGACTGTCTATCTTTTTGGTCGAAGCTTACTCTTATTGCTTGCAACTTCTCACCTTTGAAACTTTTTTCACTTAAAACTTTCCACCTCAAACAATATTCATGCTCAACCATCCAAAAACAAACAAAACCCTTGGCCTTCATAACTAGCCTAATATCATTACCACAAACTTCAAAGACAAATCCATCTTTGTAAATATTGGAGAGATCCCTCTCCGGATTCAGGAGGGCTAGATCCTAGAATCCCAAAGTTGGTTGAAACGATGTTGCTTCTGCAGTTTTAGTTTTACCAATCCGCTAAAATTACAGATTCCTAACATTTCTGGCGACTTTGCTGGGGAACGAACCCAGAATCATTTTCATTTTTATAAAACCTTGTGAGTTAAAAGCAGCGTTTTCAAGCACTACCAAAGAAGTGGTAATCATGGTAAAAATTGTTTGAATTAGTGACAAGCTAGGTAAAACCTAGGATTCTCTTAAGACTTTATCTAACCTTGAAAGATCAGCTGGCTTAGCCATAAGAGTAAACTATCTTTGTCTCATAACCTTAGCTAAGTTTTGAAACAGAGTTAGCTTATTCTTAAAAACCATACAACTGGAAAAAAAAATAAATAATAAAAAATATAAATAAATAAATAAAATAAATAAATAAATAAAAATTAAAAAATAAAAAATAAAAAATAAAAAATAAAATAAAAAAAAATAAAAAATAGAATAAAATTAAATTAAATTAAAAAATTCGGATTGGTATCCAATAGACATGGTGGTGGACCATAAAACCTTTCGGATTGGTATCCAATAGACATGGTGGTGGACCATAAAACCTTTTACCTCCTTAGGAGCTAAAAACTTCCACTTGGCGACTCCACAATCCTTAGCAGATCTTAAGACTCCACTGGGAAGAACTCTCATCATTATAACATCATTCAAACTCAGTTAGAGGACTGTAGGATTAAGATTTGTGTAAACAGATTAGTTAACCTCTCAAAGACTGTCATACCTAGTTGAACTTTTCTTGTTTATTTGGGTCTAATAACACAACATAGTGGCTCCCAGAAAGATTCACACTAGAGCCTATCCTGACCCAGACCCACCTGAAGTAGTTGATAACCTAGAAGGTATCCTTAGGAAATCTCCTAAGATTAAATTGTCAACTGTTTTCAGGCCACCCTTGAGAGCTAGTTCAGTTCCTGAAAATATTTCAACTCTACAACAATCTCAAGTTGACTTAGTAAATACATTTAGAACTAGGTCTCTTGGTGATTTAGATCAATTAGATTCTGAGTCTTCACTATCATCTCCTGAAACAAGTGAACCTCTTGATAGCAGAGAAACAACACCTCCTGATTTACATTTCCTTCATAACTTAGGTGTCTCTCATCCAAGATTAGCTCAACATTCTATTCCTGGTCCATCCACTTCTGCTCACCCTACATCCACTGTTCAAACCACTCCACTTCAACCCACTGTTCCTGTTGTTAATCCACTCCTTGTAAATCCTCCCCCACCACCTATCATGGAAGCATGGTATGCTCCCCTAGTCCTTCCTGTACCATTAGTCAATCTTCCACAGGACTATCAGTCCAAAATTCCATTATATGATGCCAACAATGCTACAACTGCATCACAACATGTGGATAAGATGAATGCCTACTTTGACATAAATGAAATTGATGATGATTCTGTCAAGCTTAGGTTATTTGCTTAGAGCCTAGGGGGAGAAGTAAGAAAATGGTTCAAAGGTTTAGCCCCCCATAGTATTGATGATCTCCAAGCCTTCCATCAAACATTCTTAAACAAATGGGAAGTAAAGAAGAACCCTCTCCAAGTCCTTTCTGACTACAAGAACCTCCATAGAAACACTGGGGAAAGTGTGCAAGCTTATTGCACTAGATTCAATAGTGTGTATAATGCACTTTCCCCGGAACTAAAACCTCCACAAGGCTAAGATTTAAACAAGTTTCCTGAAGGATTTGATTCTGACATGACCTATCAGCTGAGAGAGAGAGACTTTGCAACTCTTGAAGATATGCAAAGAGGTGCTCTTTCTGTGGAAGTCAACTTAATGGAGAAGAGAGCAAGAATGAAAAATGAAAAGAGAGTGTCCTTTAGAGAGGAATCTGCACCCTCTACCTCCAACTCAAAAATGGATAAAATGATGGAAGAAATGATGAAAGAAATGAGCATAATTAAGAGAGCACAAACAAGCCTAAACCAAAATGCTCCTCAAAATAGGAATCAGAACCAGAATAAGAATTTTAGAAGGAACCAACCTCAGAACAAACCTAGGGAAGATGATCAACAGATCACTCCTCCCTTTCATCAAAATTATGTAAGTGAGGTTGAGGAAACATATGAGATAACAGAGGGAGATGATGTCAATATGTTTGGGGTAGAATATGATGACTTTGAGATTCATTATGATAGGAAACAGGGTCTATACACACCTTATGATGACAAAAGAGATGATGATAAAAATTGTTATCAAGACATGGAAAATGTCACCATAGAGTCTCAAAAAGAATATGACCTTAGAAGAAAAACCAGTCAACATACCCCCAACAACAAAACCTCTGACAAATCTTCACAAAACAACACTACAACCAAGCCTAAAATTGTCAAACAAAAGGATAAAACAGTGGCTGTAAATTCTGATAAAGGTAAAGAGAAAGGCACTCAAAATAATGAAAAACAGAGTGCAGACCTTAGTAGTACTAACACTTCAGCTAGTACTCCTGTGAAAACAATTGTGTCAAGTGTAAATAGAAAAAATCAGCAAGCTGATGTTGCTGATAAAGGGACAACTAATAAAGCTGAGACAAGTGCTTTAAAGAGTCAAATTCCTTTCAGCCTAGAGCAGGAAATTTCAAAAATCAAGATCTCTATTCCCCTGACTGAGTTAGCTGCCCAACATGTATTTAGAACCCAAATTTTGAAGGCTTTAAATATAGAAGAGAGTAATGATACAGTCAATCTTAATGATGAACAGCCAGAGCTGATTTTTGGTCCTAAGATTGAAGGTAAATATCAAGAGGGACATGTTCCTCCCTTTTATGTAAGTTTAAACATTCATGACAAAATTTTGCACAATGTTATGCATGATTCCAGGGCTTCTCATAATTTAATGCCTAAAGCCGTAATGGAGAGCCTTGGTTTGGAAATTACTAGACCGTATAAAAACCTGTATTCCTTTGATTCCAGCAGAGTAAGGTGTTTAGGATTGATCAAAGACCTCTGTGTTAACTTAGCCCAGATTCCAGCCAAATGCCTAGTTATGGATATTGTTGTGGATGATATCCCCCCCAAGTATGGAATGTTATTATCAAGGTCTTGGGGGGCTAAGTTACAGGGGACCATGCAAATGGACATGACTTATGCGACTATCCCTGTTTTCAATTAGAATAGAAGATTTTACAGGGAGTCTCATATGCAATACACGGTTACAATTCAAGACAGACTGCAAAACTCCCCTTTATACTCTGTAGATACCGACCTTGATTCATTTATCCTTTTTAACGAAGAAACATTAGATGAACAAGTGACTTTAACAGAGTTAATGACTAATAGGGAAGATGAAGAAAATACCACAGAGCTGTCAAAGAAGTTTGCTGAACCGTTAAACATTAGAAAACTAAACAAAGGTCTTGAATTACAAGTCGTGCATCCGTTGCTTTTAAACCTTGACACTCAATAAAATGTGCCTCCACTTAATGAAAAACCTGAAGAGTCAAAACAAATTCAATTAAGTTCTGCTAATCATGAAAATCTAGAAAGCGCAGTAGTTAAAGAGGACGCTAACCAGGATGAAACCGACAACAGTCCTCTGTGGAGTATGTATTTTGATGGATCCTGCACTAGAACCAACGCTGGCGCAGGTGTCTGGATTTCCAACGCTGAAAATAACCACACAGAAAGCATTTCCTGCAAGTTAAACTTTCAGTGTTCCAATAACATAGCAGAATATGAATCCCTTCTCTTAGGCTTACATCTGTTGAAAAAGTTAGGAGCCACAAGAATCAATGTGTATGGGGATTCAGAGTTAGTCATTAGGCAAGTCAATGGGGAGTATAACGCAAATCATCCCAGACTTAGAGCCTACCGAAATGATGTCATGGACCTCTTGAAAACCTTTGACGAGTCCAAATTGATTTTTGTCCCAAGAAAGAAAAACATTGCAACCCACAATTTAGCCTTTGCAGCTAGGACATGCTTGACGCCATATGAAACCAAAGACTGCACAACTGAGATAAAATTTAGAATAGATGTGCCTGATAATGAAAAGTATTGGCAGGTGTTTGACAATGATAAACAAATAGAAGACTTCATGCAATTCAGAAATGAATTTGAACTACACAGTTCGAACTCAGAGTATGATACAGACTGCAGTGAAGAAAATTTCCTTGGTGAAGAGGAACCGTCTCCTGAACTTGTTAATATCAACCTGCTATCAAGCAAACTAAAAAACAAAACAGAATTGGATGCAGAGTTCGAAACAGATGAGTTAGAAACTTTGCACTCTAAATATGAAAGTTTTCCAAGCGGTCTAACGCCTTTAGAAGAATTGTTTGATCTTAACGATGTGGCCAAAAAGCCAAAACTGGAACCTGTAGAGGCTGAAGTAGAAGAGTGCAATATAGGCAGTGAACTTAAACCTATGATGATTAAATTGTCTAAAACTTTACCAGCTCACATTAAACTTAAATACATAGAGCTGTTTAAAGAGTTTTCTGATGTTTTTGCGTGGAGTTACGAAGATCTTAAATCCTATGACATTGAAATAATACAACACAAAATTCCCCTCAAATAAAACCAAAAGCTATTCAAACAGAAACTGCGCAGAATAAACCCTCTTCAGTTTCCATTGGTTCAGAAGGAGATCAAGAAAATGTATGATGCTAGTATTATTGTCCCTATTAGATATTCTGAGTGGGTGTCTAATCTGGTGTCTGTTAGGAAGAAAACTAGAGAGATTAGGCTTTGTATAGACTTTAGAGACTTAAACAAAGCTTCATTAAAAGACAACTACCCTTTACCAAAGATGGATCACATTTTACAAAGGGTGGTAGGGTCTAAAAGAATCTCTTTGCTGGATGGCTATTCAGGGTACAATCAGATCTTAGTTCACCCTGCTGATCAATTAAAGACAGCCTTTACTACACCATGGGGCACTTTCATGTATGTGAAAATTCCCTTTGGTCTAATGAATGTTGGAGAAACTTTTCAAAGAGCCATGGACATAGCATTCTCGGAGGAACTGGGCTTCTTCATCATTATATACCTTGATGATGTCACTGTGTTTTAAAAAACAGATGAAGAGCACTTAGAACATTTAAGAAAAAATTTCGAGAAATGCAGAAAGTTTGGAATATCTTTGAACCCTAAGAAAACACTATTTGGTCTCCAAGAAGGTAAACTTCTTGGGCACATTATTTCTGAGGAGGGTATAAAGATAGATTTAAAGAGGATTGAGGCCATATTGCAAATCTCTCACCCTCGAAACATCAAAGAGTTGCAATATTTCATTGGAAAGATTAACTTTTTGAGAAGGTTCATCCCCAACTTGGCTGAGCTCCTTAGGAATATCACAAATATGTTAAAAAAGGAGCAAGGAGTAAAGTGGACCTTGGAAGCAAAGAAGTCCTTTGAACTGGTGAAACAAGCGTTAACCAAAACACCGGTTCTTATAAGTCCTGATTTTTCAAAAGATTTTTATATCTTTTCATTTGCATCAAAACATACCATAGCTGCTGTCCTTTTCCAGAAAAATCCGCAAGGACAAGAGTAGCCTATTGCATTTTTTAGCAAGGCATTGAGGGATGCCCCTTTGAAGTATAACATTATGAAAAAGCAAGATTTTGCTTTGGTTAAAGCTTTGAAAGACTTCAGAGTATACATTCTTCACTCACACATCATTTCCTTTGTCCCAAACTCAGTTGTTAAAGACATTCTAACACATGACCCAGATGGTAAGAGAGGTAAGCGGATTGCTGTTATCCTTGAATATGATTTAGAGATAAAGCCCACTAAAATCATCAAAGGCCAAGGTCTAGCTAGATTGATGGCTGAATCCAATTTTGAAGTTCTTGATATTAATATGATTAATGCTTTGGATGATCAAGAGGAACTCTCAACTCCCATTGTTGAAAACCATTTTATGAATTCTGCTTGGTATGCTGATATTGTTTATGTTTTGCTTAATTTGAATACACCTCCTGGTTTGACAAAAACAAAGGCAAAATTCCTCAAATTGAAAGCTGTAAACTATTGCATTATAGATGGATGTCTTTATTGGAAAAATGCAAGTGGTCTATTGCTTAAATGTTTGCCTGAGTTTGATGCAGAGAAGGTTAAGCACTAGTTCCATGAAGGAGAGTGTGGAGGTCATTTGTACTGGAAGACAACAGCCAACAAAATTTTGAGGGCCGGTTTCTATTGGCCTACTCTTTTCCATGATGTGCACAAAATGATCATAGCCTGTCATAAGTGTCAAATTTTTGAAGGCAAAAGAAAACTGTTACCCCTACCTCTGCAACCAATCACTGTTGAGGCCCCTTTTCAACAGTGGGGACTTGACTTCATAGGAGAAATACATCCCCCATCTTCTGCCCAGCATAGATGGATTCTCACTGCCACATACTATTTCACTAATTGGATAGAAGCCATACCTTGTAGACAGGCCAATGATTCCGTTATTATAAAATTTATGGAGACTAACATTCTCTCCAGATTCGGCTGTCCTACCAAGATTATCACTGATAATGCAGCAGCATTTGGATCAAAGAAAATGGTTGAGTTCTGTCATAGATATCACATAACATTGGAGCATTCCACGGCCTATTACCCTCAAGGTAATGGACTTGCAGAATCCTCAAACAAAAGCTTAATGAACATAATCAAGAAAATGTTGGAGGACAATAAGAAATCTTGGCATACAAAGCTGGTTCATGCACTTTGGGCTGACAGATTGACTTTGAAGAAATCCATTGGCATGTCACCTTTCCAGCTTGTGTATGGTATTGAAGCAATTTTTCCAAACAACCTTGGTGTACCAGTGATAAAGTTGATTCAAGAGTTACAAACTGAAGAGAATGACATGATCAGAAGAATGAACCAAACCATTCATCTTCAGCAAACCAGAGAGGAAGTGTATAACCAAGCATTGCAGAAGCAGGACAACATTAAAAATCTTTTTAACAGAAGAACAAAGGCCAACAATTTCAAGATTGGGGAAAAAGTTTTAAAGTGGGATTCAAGAAGGGAAGAGAAGGGCAAGCATGGAAAATTTGACAACTTATGGCTTGGCCCTTACTCTATTCATTCAGCTGCTGGTAACAATGCATTTTTCTTGCAGGAGTTAAATGGAGCAGAACTGTTTGGGGGTCCTGTCAATGGCAGGATGCTTAAGCATTACTTCTCTTCATCCATGTTATGTTCCAAAAGCCTTTTTATCTTTTTCCACTATAAATATTTCATCCACCATCGCATTCAAATTGTAAAAAAAAAAAATACAAAAACAATAAAAAGAAAGAAAAGAGGGAAGATTACGAAAACAATAAAGGTACAGCCCCATACCAAAAAGAGAAAAAAATCTGAAAGTGTGCAAGCTTAAATGTCACTCCTACAAAACACACTTCTAGTTAGTCAAACAACCTAATCTTGACTAATTAGCTTTTGAATTTACTGCTGATAGGATAGTGAAATTGATTTGCTAAACTGTTTAATCTTGGTTTATTAGTAGGTATATTAGGATCGAAATGAAAGGTTCAAACATGTTCAAAACCTGAACCTAAGTTTCCAAGCAAGAGATGACTCAAATCTGTTTTATTTTCTGAGTCAAGAAGTGTAAATCTGGTTCTAATCAGCTCAAAATCTGAACCAGAAAACAAAGTAGGAACAACTCAAACAAAAGTTAGAACAAAGCTGTTAAAAAGATGAAGGAAGAGTTTTCAATTTTCAGATCTTAAGCCTTCCATTTTGATTTAATTTTCTGCAAAATAAATGTCTATGTGCAGCTTGTTTTTATGCCATAGATCACAGCAGGTCAAACCGTTTAATCTTGACTTGACTGTTTTTAAATTTTTGTTTTAGAAATTAGAGAATTAAAATCTGTTGGACAGTTTAATCCCAACAGATGGTAGAACAGGTAGAGAAGCATCTGAACTCAACTGTTTAATCTGAGTTCAGGGAGAAATAAGGAGTAGAATTAGATTAGTTTTATGCTTTTAAAAGAAAAAAAAATGTTGTGAAAAGAGTTTGCCAATCCAAGTGC
The DNA here is from genome assembly GCA_034641835.2 of Pinus albicaulis. Lineage (NCBI taxonomy): Eukaryota > Viridiplantae > Streptophyta > Pinopsida > Pinales > Pinaceae > Pinus > Pinus albicaulis. The sequence continues at coordinate 625,768,453 of CM076584.1, read as the reverse complement.
ACTCTAAATGAAGAAAAAAATGTTAGATTAGTAGGATTGGGTAGGTAGAAAATTTGTATTGATGAAGATCCATTATTTTTATGGTTGCTAATATGTTTTCAGAGAAAGTCATCTCAGCAAAGGAAAAGAAACCCAATGGATCAGGCACAGGTCAGCCTCCCAGAGAACATTATGGATGTGGCACAGGTCAGGCTCCCAGAGAATGCAGGTCTGAAGTTCTTGATGCCTTCAAGAAGGCACCATCCCCAAGTGGAGCCACTATTAGCCACCTATAATATTTGTTATAACAAAAGGTGGCTAAGATTTTTTGAGCCTTCAAGGAACAAATTTTATTATTAAAAATTTGTTGGCTCTTGAAGACTCTTGAAGGCCTCATGCCTTTCCTCTATCCAAAACTTCACTGCTATTTCCCTTCAGAACTCAGAAATCCTGTTGTTTCCCAAGAAAGATTACTGCTGCAAAGGCCTTTTTTCCCTCCTCCCATTTCAAAACTAACCTTCATTTTCTTCCCTTCTTCTCCATAAAATTCCTCTATTTTTCATGAGTTCTCTTCTTCCATTCATGAAAATCCATTTTTTAAGGTTCAAAGGATCCTTCTTTGCCTTATCGGAACCCCTCTAAACCTTCAAAAATCATCAAAAATCCATAAAAACCCACATTTTGTACATATATGGGTCTTAGCCCCTTCCCGCATAAATCCCTAGTCATATGACCCTTGGCCCCGCAATCAGGCGCCGAGCCATTTTAAATATTAAACGCACTCGCCCAAAGTTTTAAAACCTTTGGTTTTGTTAAATTTTCGATTTTTATTATATTACAAAGTTTTCGTCGGTCTGAATTTCAAATTAATCTCCACCGTCGATCTGATCTGCAGATCGACGGTGCGGAGTCCGTCTCCCTGTGGTCCCCGCCATCCATAAGCCGATTGCCCAAAACCGCGTGGTATTCATCTCACCGCCTTTGGGCGAAAGCTGTTTTTTCCCGATCGCCAGCAATTCCACTCATCGATTGACACGTGGCTTGGCCACTGTTCACAAAACCACCGTCCATAGCGCATTATTGTTTGGACACGGATGCCCAGCGATATCGCTGTGCACCATCCAATCTAGGGCAGGTCATCCAATGGCTATTGCTCGCCGAAGATGCCCGATGCTTAACGTGGTCCCGGCGCGCCATCCAGTTAATCTCCGCCGTCGATCTGATCTGCAGATCGACGGTCCATATTTCATCGCCCTGATTCCGTCGCCCAGTCAACTATTCTCCATTTTGAATTTACCCCTCGCTCTCGACCGTCGATCTCTGCGCCATCGATAGCTCTGATTTAATCTTTCTTCCGCCTTCTCCGATCAATCCTGACCGTTGGATGATGCCATCCAACGACCACGTTTCCTTCACATACCTCCGCAACAATAAACCTATAAATGCATGGATTTTATAATAAGTTGTTTATATTTTGTAGGGTTTCGAGATTTTATCGCCATTTTTCGAGGAAAATTCGAAGGTAGAGGATGACGATCCTCCCGCCTTCGATTCACCGAAGGAAATCCTTCACAGAGTATACTTTCATGTTTCTTCAATGTTTTCCTCAGGCATTGATGCCACATAACCCTGCGCAACCCTGTTTATCAGCAAAAAACACAGCAAGTCAATCACAAATCACAGAGTATCAGTGACAGGGATCAAAGTGAACCAGAACAGAGGATTAAAGGACAGATTTGTGGGGATTACGTCTAAGATGCTTATCAAAAGCCTAATCCCCAAGAAAAACACAACTTAAAGAGAATTTGAAGTGTTTTACCGATGGGAAACCCTCCACCGCCACAAATTGAGGCAAATTGATCCCTCTAGCTACCACGGCGCCACCTGTACCTCGAAGCTTTCAATCAGAGGCCGAAGTTATTGATCAAATAAAAATATTCACCTCAGCGCAGCCAGAGAGTTACTTCTGCAGGGAAGATTAATGCAAATAATATCTGCAAAGTATTCCCGACATCACACAGAGCCTCAAAGGTCAACAAAAGCTCCCATAGAGCTTAATCTTTATGTAAAAACATTTAATACAGAAGATATGTATGTAAGTTTCTTCATTGAGCCCCTCAAAGGCCCAGAAACCATTTAAGTCTGTGTTAATTGTAATTGAGATCTTTTATCAGATCTCACCTCCTCATCCTTCTATATATACTTCTTCAGAAGATGAGTGAGGGGTTGGTTGTAGAACTTTGATATACACTTGAGCTTAAACTTCTGATTGTACATAGTATTCACTGGCTCTTGGAGCTCTGCTGGTGATAGATAGGTTAGGCTGAGATGCGTAGATGGTTGCTAACCTAAAGCACTGGACTTAAAGTTGTAACTGGTTTGGAGCATCAATACAAGCTAATTTATGGGATCCTGGTCTATGTTGACGGTGATGTTTTTCTAATTGTTACTTGTTATTTTGTTTCTGTTTTCACTGTGTTTCATATTCTCTTATAAAGAACAACATGCATAGAGTTAGGACCTATTGTACATCAGTAACCTTCTCTAACTGAAAATATTTATCTAAACGTTTTCTTCTAAACTGTGTTATTTAGGAATAACTTAATTCAGTTCAAGCATAGGAATGTTGGCGTTCCATCGTCTTATTGTCTTAGCTGAATATTATTCTTAAATGTTATTTTCAGTATATGTTTTGTGAAGATGAACTGAGGAAGATATGGTGAGCCCTGGTCCTAGTTTTTTCCCCACAACTATCTAGATGTTTCCCTTTGGAATGTGTTAAAAGCTGGCTAGTTTAAAAGTACTTACCAGATCTTAGGCCATTCTGTGTTATCTGTGTGTTTGTCTTGAAAGTAACTAAGTAAAGAAGAGCTAGGAGAGGATTTGTGGTGAGCTCGGCCCGCTAGTTTCTACTCCAAAGGTTGCTTCCAAGTTTCCCTTTGTTTTAAAATGTTTTCTATTGAAAGTGTATCAAAGGCTGGCTAGTTTGAAAGTACTTACCATATCCTAGTTTAATTTTATGTTTTTCTTGATTTCATGTCAAAGGCTGAATAGTTTAAAAGTACTTATCAGATCCTGGGTTGCTCTTGTTCTGCATCTATTTATCTCTCCTTGTTATTGTATCATTTCATTCCATAAATCAAACTTAAAAGAGATCCTTAGACATATATGACTTGCCCCATAGACCACTCTTGTCTCTTACTGTTCCAATTAAACCCTATTATGACTCCATAGCCCAATGGACTAAAACCTGCGACTTTCTATCTTTTTGGTTGAAGCTTACTCCGATTGCTTGCAACTTCTCACCTTTGAAACTTTTTGCACTTAAAACTTTCCACCTCAAACAGTATTCATGCTCGACCATCCAAAAACAAACAAAACCCTTGGCCTTCATAACTAGCTTAATATCATTACCACAAACTTCAAAGAAAAATCCATATTTGTACATATTGGAGAGATCCCTCTCCGGATTCAGGAGGGCTAGATCCTAGAATCCCAAAGTTGGTTGAAACGATGTTGCTTCTGCAGTTTTAGTTTTACCAATCCGCTAAAATTACAGATTCCTAACACTTTGATCTTATCCAATCTTCATTTTATTCTTTTGTGTTGTTTGTTTTCAATCTTATTCAATCTACAAGCTTAATCTTTTGTCTTTTGCAATTTTTATATTTGATCTTATTCATTCTTAATATTATTTTAATTGCATCTTTTGTAACTTCAAATATATATATCATGTTTTTTTATGTCCATATAAAATTTCCACCATCCACTGGAATGCATGTCTCACCAATCATTATATCTCTTGGTTCTCTAGGGAGTTTTTTCTCATACATGGATCATTAACAATTCATGACTCACAAACATTTTCACTCCCCTACATCATCATCAATTGACATCTCAAGTGAGTATTTGGCTTACTTGCAACCACACCTTGGGATTTTGTGGTTTATCCTCAACCATTACATTCTCTAAGGTTTTATATTTATGTAACTATAATTATTGCACTTCTCAAGTTGTTTTTGCTTACCTTAACCTATTCATTACACCGAGTGGTTTTAGATGACTATGAACTTTCATTTGTCATGACAAGTAGTTTTGGTTTTAACACATACCATCAATAATAAAGTTATGGGGCTTTACTTGTATTATTACAACATACATACATTACATCATAATTATCTTAGGTACATACAATTTCAAATACATTTCATTTGACACTAGTCTATCCCTTTTACAAACATAGCAACATGACCTTTTTATTTTCCATCATCATATCAAGGAAGATCATACAACTTCTTAAGGATTTCCTCATTTATAGATTCACTTTAATTATTTTCTCAAATTTTGACATGGTATTATTGCATTATTTATTCTTTTGCCTTGCCTCTACAACTACACTATTCTCATGTTGCTTCATGTTTCTTTTATTACCACTTGTTGTCACGTTTATTGTTTGTCCCAAGTTTATGTGTATATTATTTGATTTTATTTCACTATCCTCTTTCATCTTCTATCATCTTCTTTTTATTCTCTCATATCCTTCTTCTTTCATCTTCGCAAATTCTACCTCTTGCTTCTTTTGTTTAGGCCAAGGAGTTTACCTTCTTCATTCTCCATTTTCCTCTTTTGCTATTAGACCATATTGTTTTTCATTACGTAATTATTATTTTGAATCTTTAATTAAAATTAACAGATAAAAAAGGTTTACTGTTAGAGGAATGTTTCTATCCAACAAGTAACAAATTTCCTCAAGGAAAAAAAAACCGTAATTTTATTAATATGGAAAACAAAATTACAATTTATATATGCTTCATCATATTCCATTGGCTTTGAGCCTCATTGAAATTTTGTGTCCTATACAAATATTTTCCTCTTTATGAGAGAAATATAGTAACTATCTAACATTTACAAAAATTTCTAGTAAAATAGTTTGTTCATGTCCCACTTTCAGAGTTTTTCATATTACATCCAAAAATATCATTACAAAAATGAACATTCAATAAACCAATCTTATGACTTTAGAAAAAAAATTGTTATTTAGACCCAAGGTTCAAGCAAACGTTTTTGTTATTGGAATTCTTTATTTTCTGTGATTTCAAATGTACTGCCTCCATCCATATTCAATGCATCCTTTTACAAGGAATCTAATCCCCATAAACATGACTAGAGGAGATATCCTATGAGATGGAAATATGAAGTAGTAATTTAAGAGGAATTTTTTTAGCAGAATTATTTATAGCAGGACCACTATTTGCATAAAAAGATATGGAGGTTGTAGGTGAAATATTGAGAATTCCACCCGCTCCTCCTAGTGAGGGGGTCCCTTGTGATACCTCATTAAAGAATGCCTAAGGAATGTCCATATGTATTTCATAAATAGGAGGATGTTGTGAATGTGAAACTATTTCTTTGCAAGGGATATTATGTCCAATAGTTAGGCTTTGTATAGCAATATTGGTTGTTGAAGTAGCTTTATCATCAAATATGGCTTTATTTCTTTCCATCCACATTCGCAAGCCACGATAAGGGAAAGGGCCTTGTGGTGGTTTTTTTTTTAGATGTGAACTAAAGAGAAAGGCATCCATCATTGCTTGAGGCATTCCAATGATACGAGGTTCCTTCCATTTTTCCAAATGTACTTCCAAATAACAAGGGTGAAAGGAAATTTTATGAAAAGATGGTTAATAATTTCTAAATTCATGAAGCAAAGAGGGAAAATCCCAAGACCATAGAAGGCTCATTTTTGGAGGTTATCCCAAGTGTGGGATTTTTCATGAAGTAGTAGCCATATGAAATTTTTTTCCTTTGGTGGACATTATAAATTATATAGTTTTTTACTGTACTCGGGTGGCTCTCTGAAGGCATCCTCCATTACCAAGCTCATATATGTGAATTCAGGAGTGTAGAAACCATTTGGAGTATGAGTCCAACTCAACATATCATCATATTCAAACAGTTTCACATACAACATCTGAGAGGGTTCATGTATATGTTCCAATGATTTGCAACTTCCTCTCCTAGCCCAAGGCCACCAAAAGAATCATAATCTGGTTGGCCTCTCATATAGTTGAAGATAAAAATTTAATTGAGGGTGTATATTTCATTTGAATTTAGCTTTTAGAGTAGGGGGAGGCATAATATTTTACTATTGGCATCTGATCCATCAAGCCTAATTTTTATCTAAGGCCCATTTCCAAATTTTCAGCAAATAAATTTTCGACTTAAAGGGAACATTCGACGACAACTTTCTATATTATTGAACCATTGTTTTATCATTTTCCTAGAAGATTGGATCCATTCAATAAGCAAAGTAGGTTCTATATATTTTTTAATAGTAACCTCCACCCATAGAACTAACCTTGGATTAACTTCCAAAGCCCTTTTGTTTCAGTTCTTTTGAGAACCAAAGGAGGTTTCTTAGACCCGACCCCACAGTCTTTGGGAATGGCAATGTTGTGCCAGGTCACGATTTCAAATATTATTTTCCCTTCTTGACCCACCTAAAGGAAACAAGAAGTTTTCTGTCTAATTTTATGTAAGAACCCAATTGGAATCTAGGCTAGATAGGCCTAGTATATTGGGATGACCTTTATGAAAAATTTGTATAAAGTGAGTCTTTTTACCCTAGAGAGCCACTTATTGCACCAAATTTTGATTCACTTCTCAATATTTTCTAGTAGCTAGTTCCAATCTGCTTTTTGGTCATTGTTAAGCTTGAGCATGAAGTCCATGTATTTTAAACCATGTGAGATATCCTACACTTGGGAGTCAAAGATAGTTCCAATATGCTATTTTATGTTCATCCTCATCCCACAACAATATAAAGTGGAATTTTCCATGTTTATAAGCATGCTTGTTGCAGGTACAAAAGTGTCTAGTAGGTTCTTTAAGTAAAAAAGGGTACAAAAGTGTCTAGTAGGTTCTTTAAGTTTTGAAGATGCTCTATTTTTCCATCAAAAAATATAAGGAAGTTGTATAAAAAATATGGGTTAAAGAACATCTGCAGATATAGATTCCCTTAAAATCATTTTTTTAAACATTTTTAATGATTATTCCTAGTGATCCAGGTGGATATTGGTGGCCACCCACCTAATCCACTTGGCCCCCCACCATTGTCTCTTTCAGTTTTTCAGTTTCGGCATAACTTACTATTTTTAGCAGTTTTTCGGGTCCTGAACTTCCGGAGCCGTTTTGAGGCCCTAAACGACGTTTTTTGGGTATCAAAGCGCTAGCAAATTTGATCATCAAATTTGTCTCAATAGCTGTAGTCCTCAGATAGAGCTTTCTAATGATGTATCATGTGCGTCAAACGGAGATATTATGCCAAAGTTACGTCCCTGGGAAGTTGAAACACCAATTTACCCAAACGGGGCCCATAGTTTTGGCGCTTCATCTCCTAGGGTTAGGTTTTTGGGATGTTTAGGGTTCTCCATTGTTTCTCAATAATAAATAGGCCCTCGAGCCTCATTGTAACGCAGTTCATAGGCCTGTAGCCGCCACATCTCTTCTCAGAGATAACTACCAGTGCCCTAGCTAGTTTTATTTCCATTCCGTCTGTAAGCAAATTTGAGTTCTTTGATATTAATGAAATGAAGTGTTATTTCCTCTGCATCTCTGTATTTATGGTTATGCGTTTATTCTGTTGCGTTTCTGCATAAATCCGGATCAGTGGTATCAGAGGGGTCTGTTTTTTCTCGATCCTTCTTTGCATGTCCCCAACGAGGTCGGGGTATAAGGAGCTAGGGCTTGATCTGGTGGAACCTTTGCAAGATCAGCCTCGCAAACCTCGACGAACGCCCATGGGGGACGAAAAGAAAGATGAGGGAGCAGGAGATCCTATCAAAATATTGCTCGAGGAGGCCCTCGAAAAACAAAGGAACGCGATGATGGATAGCTTTGCTCAGATCCTTCAACGGCTGCCCACCGACGGCGCATCTGCATCCAGTAGCCACTCTGGAGTTGCGACTCCCTTTAACTTACAAGTAAATTTTGACATTCCCATATTTGAGGGTCAAATAGACGCAGATGCCGTAGATAGATGCTTGAATCTATTAGAAGGATATTTCTCTGTTCATGACTTTTCAGACCGGGAGAAGATTATTTTTGCACTCCTCAAAGCTACCCCCCATGTTAAGGACTAGTGGGAAACCTACTGTGAGAACAAGGACCAGACAGAACCCTCTCTGTTCTCGGCTGTACCAACTTGGAATTCTTTCCGAGACGCCGTCAAGGAACAGTACTATCCCGTGGGAGCTATGAGGACAAGTACATACAATGGACCACGCTGCGACAACAAAGGGATCAAGATGTGCACGAGCTGACGAATCTGTTCCATACCCTGCGCACAAAGTTGGGTATCAAAGATTCAGAGAAACATTTGGTGCTAAAGTATCGCAGCTGTCTGCACAGATACATTCAGGAGGAAATGGAGTTCCTCGACATCTCCTCGTTTGGTACGGCATACCGGTATGCTACCAAGATTGAGCAGAAATTCAAACAGAAGAAGCGAGACTTTGGATCTGTGAATCAAAAGCAAGGAAAAGGTGCTTCCAAACCGCAGAACAAAGGACAGAGCATGGCGGCTAAAGACAACTCGTCAAAGCCACAAGAAAAGAACAACACCGTAAAGCCAAAGAAGGACACGGGAAAGTGGTGTGAGTTCCATAAGAGCTCCACTCACAACACAAGTGAGTGTCGGGCCAAGCAGTCGCTAGTGGCCGAGATGAGGGCTTCTGAGTCAGATGCATGCTTCGACTCCGAATCAGAACCTGAAAAGGGGAATGAAAAAGGGAAACAGATTATTGATGCGGAGCCCAACGCCACTGTTGCCACTACAAAAGTCCAGAAGGAGGAACCGGAAGATCCAGAGGAGGAGGAACGTCTCTTCCACTCCCAGATGTGGGTAAAGGGCTCCCCTGTACAGTTCATTGTCGACAATGGGAGCCAAAAGAACCTCATTTCAGCAGACGCCGTGAAGCGGTTGGGCTTGCCGACCACAGCTCATCCACATCCATACACCATCGGGTGGCTTCACCAAGGACGAGATCTCCGCGTCAGCCGGCAGTGTCGCCTTCCCTATAGCATCAAGCCCTTCACGGATGAGGTATTATGTGACGTTGCTCCTATTGATGTTTCTGATGTATTATTAGGACAACCATACTCGTGGAAGCGTCATGCTGTGTATGAGTCTCGACCTCGTGCTGTTATTGTTACTTTGGGAAATAAGTTGTACAGGATACCAGAGGTACCACCTCCTGCCACTATCTCTTTGGTTACTGCAAAACAATGCAGTAAGCTCATTTCCCAAACCAGGAAATTTGTTTTCTTGATGATCCGCCCCCAGGGCAAGAAGAAGACTGTGGCCACGACCTCCAGACAGGGCCCCTCTGCACGACAACAACAAATGGATAAGGTCATGGAGGAGTACGGGGACATCTTCACCTCACCCACAGGGGTTCCTCTGCACTGCCAGGTCAAGCACCCGATTGATCTGACCCCAGGTGCGCCGCTACCCAATGGACCGATCTATCGACGCTCTATTCTCGAAAATGATGAAATCAAGAGGTAGATTCAGGAGCTGTTGCAGAAAGGTCACATCAGACCAAGTTCATCGCCCTGTGGGAGCCCGATCGTGTTGGTACAGAAGAAGGATGGGACGTGGAGACTCTGTATTGACTATCGGGCGCTGAACAAGATCACTGTCCGGAATAGGTACCCAATCCTACGGATTGATGACCTTCTGGACCAACTCCAAGGTGCAAAATATTTCAGTAAGATCGACCTGAAGTCTGGGTATCACCAGGTACCAATTGAACCCTCTGATGTGTGGAAGACTGCCTTCAAAGCTAAGGAAGGCCTTTTTGAATGGCTGGTCATGCCTTTCGGGTTGACGAATGCTCCCGCAACCTTCATGAGGATGATGGAAGACATCTTGCGGCCATTCACCAACTCATTTGTAGTGGTGTACTTGGATGACATTCTGATCTTCAGCCAGACTTGGGAAGAGCACCTTCACCACATCCGACAAGTCCTCCAAACACTGCGGCAACACAAGTTGTGTGCCAATTTGGAGAAGTGCACTTTTGGCATGACCCAGGTTCAATATCTGGGATACATTATTGATGAAAGGGGGGTGCATGTGGATCCAGCCAAGATCCAAGTGATTCGGGATTGGCCAGCCCCAACCACTATAACAGAGCTTCGCAGCTTTCTGGGTCTTGCTAATTTCTATCGGAGGTTCGTGTTGGGATTCTCTCATATCACTTGGCCCTTGAGTCAAGTCACCAAGGGAGGAGCGAGAGAAAATTTTTTTTTGGTCGGAACCTCAACAGAAGGTGTTCACAGAACTGAAAAACCGCCTCTGTTCTGCCCCAGTGCTCACTTTACCAGACTTGCAACAGCCATTTGAGATCGAGACAGATGCCTCCGACTATGCTATTGGGGCAGTTCTTACTCAACAGGGACATCCAGTGGCATTTCACAGTGAGACATTGTCTGACACAGTTCGCAAGTACCCCACATATGACAAAGAAATGTACTCCATTGTGCAAGCTCGTCGACAATGGAAGCATTACATTTTGGGGAAGGAAACAATCATCCACACAGACCACAGGCCCCTGCAGTTCATACAGACACAAGGGAAGTTGCAGAATGATCGCCATCAGAAGTGGTCCACATATCTGCAACAGTTTCATTTAAACATCAAGTACAAGAAGGGTAGCACCAATAATGTTGCAGACTGCCTCAGCCGACCACCGATCGTGGCGCTCACCACCGTGCTCAACTCTTATGGGCACGAGACTTCTGATTGGCCGCTTCTCTATGAGAGTGACCCAGAATTCGGCCACACTTACAAGGCACTCTTGGGGGGCATGTAAGTTCCAAATTTTCACCTCCAAGATGCACTTTTATGTCACCTGGGACACCTTTGTGTTCCTTCAAGCGAGCGTGCCAAGATGATATGGGAAGCACACTACAGTCGAGTCGCTGGGCATTTCGGGGTTGAGAAAACAGTAGCAATCCTGTAGAAGTATTTCTATTGGCTGAACCTTCGAAAGGATGTCGAGAAGCACATCAGATCCTGCACTGCTTGTGCCATTGCCAAACCGACCATCAAGAAGCAAGGCCTATATACTCCACTACCGACCCCTAGTCGACCGTGGGAATCCATCTCCATGGATTACATGTCGGGCCTGCCTTCTACTAAGAATGGAAATGACTGTGTTTTCGTGGTCGTTGACAGATTCTCGAAGATGGCCATCATGGCGGCCTGTAAGAAGAATATCACAACAGAAGCCACTGCTAAACTCTTCTTTGAACGAGTATGGGTGCACTTTGGGATCCCACAGTCTATCATATCAGATCGAGATAGCAGGTTCCTCAACACATTTTGGTCCAGCCTCTGGTCAATGATGGACACAAAGCTCACCAAGTCCACAGCTTTCCATCCCCAAACAGATGGCCAGACAGAGGTCGTCAACAGAATGATTGTACACATTCTGCGCATGTACAATTCAAAGCATCCACGCACATGGGACGAGAGCTTCCCTTATGTACAACATAGTTATAATCGGGCTCTCCACAGTTCAATCGGCCATAGCCCCTTTCAGGTGGGCTTGGGATTCTAGCCACTATGTCCCATTGACGTAGCCATGCCATTTGCAGCTGCTCAGGCCGATTTAGCGCACGTCCAGTCTGAAGTTGACAAAGCAAGTAGCTTCATCGAGCGCATTCAACACATCCGCCAACAGGTTCATGATATATTGGACAGAGCCAATGCGAAGTACAAGTAGCGCCATGATCAACACCGGGTGCCACACAACTTCCAGGTGGGCGACAAAGTATGGCTGCATTTGCAGAAGGAGTGCCTCATTGGACCTCACCGCAAGCTTCGCCCACTCCGATACGGGTCGTACACCATCACCAAGGCTGTAGGGAACAATGCTTTCGAGCTTAGTATTCCACCATTCCTTGGTCTGCACCCAGTCTTCAATGTGGATCGCCTTCGTCCTTACTTCCCACCTCTACTGGACACTTCGGACATTGCAGAACAACTCACACCAAAAGAGTTAAACCCAGACTGCATGGAACAGGCCACCACAGATTGTATCATGGACATGCAAATTAAGAACACTCGCCAACAGAGGATCCAACTGTATCGGGTTGTCAAAGCTGGCCAACTCCTGCACCAAGGAAAGCGGTTCACCAGGGACCAAGTTCAGCAGAAATTTCCTCATCTCATGGAGGAACTTAACGCAATAGCACTACTACATTTGGCGGAAATTCCGACACTCGTTTCCGACGCTTTTGACCAAATGTCGGAAATTTTCCCAAATTTTTTCCATCCCGCCTGAAACCCTCGCTATAGCGACGTCTATAGAAAAGTGTCGCAATACCGACACTTAAAAAAGTGTCGCAATTGCGACGTTTAGAGGAAGACGTCGCAATTGCGACACCATGGCCCAAAGCGTCGCTATTGAGACGACTCTAAACGTCGCAACTGCGACACAATGTCTAGGTGTCGCCATTGCGACGTTTGGAGGCACCGGTCATAATAGCGACGCCTTTTCCGCCGTCGGTATAACGACAGTTATTTTCGCGCTACATAAAAATACCAAACTTATATGCGCGCTACATAAAAATTCGAAACTTATATGCGCGCTACATAATGATTTTATTGTTTCGTATTTGTCGCAATAGCTACATTAACGTTTGATATCACGCGCGCATTCGCCCTCTGCTCTTGCAGAACAGCATTTTCCCATTCGCGCTCAGCTCTTGCAGAACAACATTTTCCCTCAGCATTCGCCCTCAGCTCTTGTAGAACAACATTCGCCCTCAGCTCTTGCAAAACGGTAAGTTCTTACTGCAGGCCCTTCCTCCTATAGTAGGGTTGACTCTATTTGGGTTTTTTTGGTAAATTCCATTGGATTGTGTTAGGCTGTAGGGTTCTCTGTAGATGTCAAGAGTCAAGATTCAATACCCTCTATTATCTTCATCACCCAATACAAGATTTAAATTTTTCCCAAAGAAACGCTTATTAATTTGGCAACCATTATTTCTCCCTGCTTTAAAAACCCTACATTTAAATGAAAACAAGCATTGCATTTCAACTACAAAAATCTATTAGTGTTCAAATGTACATGTGTGCTACATTAACGTCTGATATCACGCGCACATTCGCCCTCCGCTCTTTCAGAACAACATTCGCCCTCAGCATTCGCCCTCAGCTCTTGCAGAACAGCATTCGCCCTCAGCTCTTGCAGAACAACATTCACCTTGGATTCGCCCTCAGCTCTTTCAGAACAGCATTCGCCCTGCATTCGCCCTCAGCTCTTGCAGAATAGCATTTGCCCTCAGCATTCGCCCTCAGCGTTCGCCCTCAGCTCTTGCAAAATGGTAAGTTCTTACTGCAGGCCCTTCCTCCTATAGTAGGGTTGAATCTATTTGGGTTTTTTTGGTCAATTCTATTGGATTGTGTTAGGCTGTAGGGTTCTCTCTAGATGTCAAGAATCAAGATTCAATACCCTCTATTATCTTCATCACCCAATACAAGATTTAAATTTTTCCCAAAGAAACGCTTATTAATTTGGCAGCCATTATTTCTCCCTGCTTTAAAAACCCTACATTTAAATGAAAACAAGCATTGCATTTCAACTACAAAATCTATTAGTGTTCAAATGTACATGTGTGCATCACTTGTGTAGGGTATTCCTTTTCCACTTTCACATTATCCAAGAATGTGTGCAGTATAGTTCATATTTTTTGTGATTTAGATTATCTTGAAAAGGAAAGGTAAATTATTTCCCATGGAAAAAGAAGGTTTTCCCTTTTTATAGGTTGTTTGGACTTACGTGGAAAAATTTATGGTATGTCTTTCATATTATGTAGTTTAAATTTGAATTAACAGATTATTCTACATGAAAATATAATTACCTATGTGATGTCCTTCATCACTAATTAAAATTATAGGGTTTCAATTTCCTAGACTCTAACTCATCTGATGCTAAATTCTAGGTTCTCATTGGTGGATCACTCTTCCATTGATTTCTTTTCCCTCTGGATCTTGTCATACTTTAAAAGTCATCAATGATACATATATTATTTCAGGTATCCCAAAAGGCTTTATAGTAGAACATATTGTGAAGTTTTTTTTGACACTTGAGGATTCTTTTTAGAACTGCAACGTGGTCTATGCTATCGAGTTATATATCAAGCAACTTGTCCTTAATAACCACACTATGAGGTAGGTTCAACCAATTTGAACTTGTTGGGACATAGCATATGAAGTTGTGTGATGAGTCCATATCACAGGTCTATTATGGTGAGAAAAGTGAAGACACGTAATGATAGTTATTATGTTAACATTACTAGAAACATTTTCGAAATTATCCATGCTATCAAGATGTCAAAATTCCAGGCATTAGGTGTCAATACTCGTAGCTAATAGATAATAATAATAATATAAAAGAATCACAACTTTATTCTTAAAATATGATTGTTACACATTGGTAACCTAGTTCATGAGTTACTATCACCCAAAGATTGCAAAACAAACTTAAAATATAAATTAAACCAACATGAGAATCCAACTAAGGGTTTCTCGACAAACTCATGCCATAACCTGGCATTTTGAAACCCAAATTTGAATCCATCATAAGTAATACAATGCAAACTCATATGGATTTTCAATGCATGTTTGCATGCTACACTTATTCTCTGTCTAGATATCATTTTTTAAATGGAACCATTAGTCAAGCCCACAGTCCTTTTTATGTGAAAAATTTCAGCTCTATTTGAGCTCTTTTTTGCTCCACCACCTCCATAAACCAATGTTACACGGGGTCTCGCCCCCCCACCTAGGGGTCTAGATTCCTCGCCCCCTCGCGCTCCGGGGTCTTGGGGACTTCTAGGGGATGTTTCCCTCACGCGCCCTCACGTCCCCTCACCGCCCCTTTTAGTTTATGGTTTCGTGTTAAAAGTTGATGTGCCACTTAGCATATTTGAGAATCCAAGTGATTCTGATTCAGATGGTGACATGGTTGATCTTGATATATTCGTGCAGAAGTTGGATGCAGAGACTAGTGGGGTATTAACTTGAGCATTTATGCTCATTTATCATTATGATGATATCATTTGATATTCATATGTTATGTTTTATGTTTTATGTTTCAAACATAACTTATTTGCGTTTAAGTTTTATGTTTCAGACTTGAGTTGTAAACTTCAGTTTAAAATCTATTTTGAATCTTGATATAATATGTCATATGATATCTTAAACTTTATTTTCATTGTACATTGTTAGTAGTTACATTAATGATTATATAGTTACAAAATTACAAACTTACATGCATGATTGTATGATGTATGTTTTAACTTTTAACTTTTAAATTTGTTTCAATTATATGATTCATCATTCATCGATTTGTAATTTTATCATTTATGATTTATCTTTCATGATGCAAGTGTATGATGACCGTATATACATTCCTTGCAAAAATATAGTTACATTTTAAATATTAAATTTTATAATTTTTATGACCCCGACGTCCCCCCACGTTTCCTGAAAATTGGTAGGGAGCTTTTGCATAGGCCGCTCCTGCGCTCCCTCGCCCCCTTGCTCCCACCTCCATGGGACTTGGTGGAACATTGCTATAAACATATGCAAACATATATCATGATCTTGGAATTCCATTACATATGTATGTGCCAATGTTCCATAATCATGCCCCATCATCAATTTAAGAAATTTCCATTGAATATCAAATTATGGAGTGGGGGAACTTTTTGCTGCAACATTTGGCTCAAAATCAGGGACCATCTCCGTATGAGGTGAATGAGAACTATAGATATTTGAAGAAGTAGATTAGTGCCTTTTCCTCTCGCCATGGAGTCATATACAGTCATCCATCACAAAAATTTGTCTTTGTTCATTCTCACCTTGAAAGTTGCAAAAATTCATGCCCTAATTGAAACGACACTAAATTTGAAAGATATAATAAAAATGCAAGCTAGAAGTGCCCTATTAATACAAAGGGAAAACCTTCCTACCTACCCTAACTGAGATAAATTTTGATTGAATAGGAAATATGATATTTCCTATGGAGTTGATCCAACAACTTGTTAAATGTATGGGACTAAATCATGCATTTGATTTCCAGGGAAACATGCGCATGAAGAGAAAAAGTGCAGAATTAATTGAAAATCCATACATGCCACTTATAAAAACTACACCGAAAGGTCAAAAAATACTTAAGGCCTTAACTTAATTTGAATCCAAAAATGACAAAATAGGATTAGTGAAAACACGAGAGTGGTGTGGGTGAACAACATAAATAAAAAGTGAAGATACCCTTCCCCAAGATGCCTTTGTCACCGTTGTATGAAAACATGTTTTCCTTTCCCTTTATACATGCAAGTGAATGCATTATAGGTATGGTGTTTTCCCAGAATAGGAGAAGCCTACTTAAATATATCATTCATGGATTGAATGTTTGGGTGCATTAATGTGCAATGACATATTTCCAGGACTGAATTCAATGCAAGGCATATTTGAAACTCTAACTCTGTCTTCTGGTGTCTTATTAGAAATTATTTCAGTTTTCATTTTGTGTTTTCAAGTTAGATATTGTTTTCAAGTTTTTACATTTATAATTTTATTGCAATGTGGCAGACTGATCAGAGCAGTGCAGGAACAACCCCAAGACGGGATGATCGCGGAAAGAGGCCAGCGGAAGAACATGTAAAGTGCCAACATTGCTCTATCTTGAGGTATTTTAGTTATTTACATAATTGAAATAATATTAATTTTGTTCAAATATGCAGACACCTAGCCATGGTACGCCTGATGATTCCCTCTTTGAGGAAGAGCTTTCTTCATCCCTATCTCCAACGCTCTTGTTGCGAAAAAAGGCACGAGATGCAAGGTCGGAATTTAATACTTTGATAGACGTGCCTCAAACACTTGAAACCGAAGAGAGGATAAAACAACTTATGACCCAGCTAGAAACATATCAGGTAATAATAAAAAGTCAAAAGGATATTTTTTTTGTTCTGCATGAGATGAATTGTGATAGTTTGATTTTTAATTTTTACATCGACTAAACTAACAAAAATTTCTTTTGTATGTAGCTTTTTCTGGCACTTGCTGAACCCGGTGTTGGTGGTAGTGGGACAGAAGGGCAAGAGATTGCCCAACAAACCTCTCGTACACCTTCTACTCCTTTAGGTGCCAGCTAAGAAACACACCCTGCCCAAGAAGACACCCGGCCAACTGCTGAACGTGTTGGCAATGATGAGGCTGATATGGCCAACTACATTATTGCGTTTCCTGGAACTACACGTTTCAGCTCCACAGGGACCATTAATGGCATGTTGTTGGTGAACGATGAAGGTGTCCCTATAAAGCATGTACAACTCCCAGGTAAATTTTAATATTTTAACTATTTCATGTACTTTATCTAAAACATATTTATCATGATTTTTATTTTTAAATTAATGATAATATCTTCTTTTTTTTTGGTTTTATTCTGTGTAGGAAACAATGAGTTCTACAGGATTCTGGAGAGCCATGCGTTGGTAATTTTTTGCCCAACCATACGTACAGGGTGGAATTCCCAGAATTCCAACCTGAAAAAAGAACTTCTAGATTATCTAGAAGCCCTTTTTGGGGTCGGCACATTTGACAGAAAAGCGGTGGCTCAGGTAGCAGGAAAATATTTGAAATATACCAGGGACACCTATAGGACACAATTGCAATTTAACCCTAGATATGAGCGTCCTCTCGTAGTTTTAGAGAGTGAGTGGAGAGCACTCATCCATGACGGAAAAGAGAAAAGGGCAAAGAAAGAAGGAAAAATGCCAACTGGACCCGCAAGGTAAATTACAACTTTAATTCAATAGCTTTAATTTTCTTTATGTCTAAAATAAAAGTGTGCTACGTCATATCTGACTTCAATCTTTTGATGCTAGGTTGCCCGACACCTCAAAGGCAACCAAAGCTAGGATAGAGAAAAAGGGCCATCACAAGCTCGGCCAGGGTGGCTACTTGAAATTAGCTGCAAGAATTGTAATTAAGTAGCTAAACATCTTATAATTAATTGTATCGCCTTCCAACGTTTTTGTAATCCTATTAGATATGATTAAAAATACACAATCATATATAATGTAGGGTGATGACTTTGGAACAATAACTACAGAGGAAGATAAAAATATTGCTTTCCGTTTTGGCTATCAAGCTGTAGTTGAACGTCGCAGAAGCTTGGGGCAGTCCCAAGATCTACAATGCCTGATAAGGTAAAACATTAACCTTTCAATATTTTTGTTTTCGTCCATAAATTTAATGTCTAACAACTTTGTTTAAATCAGGGGAGCAACACTACCAACGAGGCAAATAACCCAGTTTTAGAGCCAGATGTAGATGATCCTCTCGTGCAACCCGATCATTGTAGTGGGGACCAGGCCGACAATGCTGCTATCAGTGAGGGCCGTGACGGTAATTAATTTCCACTTATAATTTTTTCTAATTATACCTTGATGGTTGTCCTTATAACGTTTTTTGTTTAAATGACAGAGAATGTTTCCCTTGAGGATCTTACCACCAGAGAGGAAGATAGGGCAACAGTCCCAACGGCGACAATTGGTGCACCAGGTAAATAATCTCATTGCAATTTTTTTTATTAATATTACCGAACTAGTTCAATGATATTTAAAAACTAATAATTAAAATTTAATATTATCTGTTTTTGTAGGCGATGCCCCGTCACTGGATGAGACCAGACATCGTGACAACGCAACTAGGTCAGCGGTGACAACTGGTGCACCAAGTAAATAATCTCATTGCAATTTTTTTTATTAATATTACCGAACTAGTTCAATGATATTTAAAAACTGACAATTAAAATTTAATATTATCTGTTTTTGTAGGCGATGCCCCGTCACTGGATGAGACCAGACATCGTGACTACGCAACTAGGTCAGCAATGCGGGTCGAAAGGCATGAAACAGGAGTAGAGCATGATGATATTGATGATGTAATTAGGAGCTTTAAAAATAGGAAGAAGAAAAAGAAAATTCGATAATGTAAAATATTGTATTATAAGACAAACGTTACCATACTTGGAACGTTTTTTGCGTTATATAAAAAACTCATTTATCATACTATTTTTATGTCAAGCATTAATTGCAATGTTTCCTTGCGTACTTTTTGTTGAATTGTTTTTTTACTAGTTATTGAATATTTTTTTTTATGCTCATGAAAGTAAAAATTGAAATATAGATTGGGTATTGGGGAATTGAGAGTGATGTGAGGGGGTGGGAGGGGCCATAAGAGCTTCCACCTTCACGTGGTTGGCCCTGTTTAGTAGAGAATAATTTATTGGAGCGATTTAATCTTGGAGCAAACCTCCCTCGATCCAGCGTAGCAACAAAAAAGTCATCGTTGACTTAGTTGCTACTCTTTCAGATCGTGGGAGGCTTGTTCCAAGTTCATGCGACTCCAATAAATTGTTCTTGAAACGAAGAGGAGCTTATTCAGGTATGTTTTGACATTTTCAACATATGTTCTAACATTATCATAAGAATGAATCGTAGAGTAAAAAATACTACATCAATTACTTGTATTTATTGTATAGATAATGATGGATTTTGATTGACTTGGCAGTGCAGGTACAAATCCTCTTGCATCATGAGCAATACAACTTGTCAACCAGGGTCATGTCCAGGATATTTTTGCTTGTGCGCTTGACCAGGTTTGTAATGTCACATTTTGTAAGTTCCTTTACAGTTCATATTTCAATATTAATCTTGTTCACGATTATTATCTAGGTTTTTTGTATGTGTTTTTTCATCTATTTGATTGTAAGCAACTATGCATGTTTCCTGTTGTTCACTATGATTTCTCCCATTACCACTCCCAGGATGAATCCAAATTTATTGATACATAGGTTACTTTATTGTTACTATGATTTCTCCATTTACGATTTCATAGGTTACATCATGTAAAGTTGTCAATCTCAGGTTGGTGATGAGCTTCAGTTCTCCAGATTTGGGGCTTTTCTGATATTTTCTCCCTCATGTCATTCCTGCATCACCTCGTTGTTTGAGCATGCCAATTGTCTACCACTTGTACCAATTGGCACATGTCAATCTCCGAGTGGTGCCACATTTCACCTATTTTCAGTGAGAGTTTAGGGTTTCTCTAACATAGCTTCAGAAATCCGATTCAGTGCCTGCTTGAATATTGTCACATAATACTCATGGTTTGGATTGATGAGCATGTTCTGAATGGTTGTTTGATTCATAAGAACCACCCATATAGTCATCTTGAGATATTTCAGAAGGTTTCTCGGGTTTCCCTTTTCACCGTTTCTAGTGGGTGGGATGGTGTGGGGTGATCCATCAATACTAGTGCTCTTGTAGTAGGGAATTTGTTTTTGGGGATATAAAGGAGCATTTGATGTAGATATCCCATTGGATGCATTCATAGATGGGCACGAGAGGTCAATAATTTAAATTAAAAATATGCAACCTCTAGCATGGCAACCTGAAGGCCGCGAGAGACACTGGTTAAAGATTGTTTTGTGCCGGCCTTAATATAGTCGTGATTTCTTTCTATTATCTTAATGCAAATATATAGTCCGGTCTCATTAAAATGAGGATTGTGGTTGTATTTCTCTTTGGTTGTTTCTCTCTTACTGCTCCAGAAGTTGCCAAAAGTTGCGATAGTTGTTTAGTTTGCCTGTTACAACTTAAAAGTGGTTTTTAGCAATGGGAGTCATGTTTTTTAAGGTTCATACTAATATGAAGATCTTGTAATTCTATATTCAACATAAGAGAAGATGGCCTCTGCTTTGGACGGTATGACAACAATTGCCACATCTACCTCATTGGGTAACAATGGAAAGGGGAAGAAGTTGGGTGCAATGTTTGATAATTATGGCAGACAATTGTCTTCTCTTTCAGCTTTTTCACCCATTTCCTTTAATCGCTCAAGCAGAAGAGGGACTCTGAGATTACGCGACAGAGAGAAGGTAGTTAATACAAGAGCTATGGAAAAGGAGTTGTACTTCAACAAGGATGGCTCAGTGACAAAAAAATTGCAGGTCAGAGAAAAAATTATTTTTAAAGGAAGGTCACCTGCACATGAAACTTCACTGCGGTGGATCTTTCCTTGTCCACTTATATTCGATTTTAATGTGTTATTTTAATTTTTCATGGAGGGTTGTTTTGGCATATGGTTTGGCATTCAATTGCACACTTACTGAAAGCATTGTCAATTTGTCTTGCAGGCGGTGTGAACAAACTTGCTGATCTTGTTGGAGTCACCCTTGGGGCGAAGGGCAAAATGTTGTCTTGGAGAGCAAGCATGGTTCTCCAAAAATAGTTAATGATGGTGTGATAGTAGATAAGGAGGTAATTTGTAGATGTGTGCTCTGGTTTTCTTTTTAACGTTGTATTAGTTCCCCCTCTTAAATTTCTTAGATTTGGTAGGCATAATTTGAAAACTCAAAGGTGAAAGGAAACATATTTGTTACCCAGTGGTCTACTTGGCCTATGGACTAGCCACATTAGAGTAATGCATAAAGCTTTTCACAACAATAAAGGAAAGGGTTATGGCTGAGTCAAATTTTATTGTTATTGACAGTGTAATGAAATGTATCTCAATGCTATGGTTTTGGCCTTTTTATTGGTTGAATTAGAGGACCCAGTTGAAAATATTGGGGCCAAGTTGGTAAGGCAAGTTGCGGCAAAGACAAATGATTTAGCTAGGAATGGAACCACAACATCTGTTGTTCTTGCACATGTTGGAATATTGAAAAATTCCAGAACAATGAATGGAGAATAAATCTCCCTTCCTCTAACACACAGAAAATAAAAATTTCTTTGATAGGAGACAAAGTTTCAATACTTTGAAAACAAACTTCTATTCCCTTCAATAACTCAAAAAAAAACTATTACACTACTTCCTCACTGAGAGGGATTACAAAATTATGACTGCTACAAAACGCAGTGCATAAAACCAACTCACTGTCTGTTCAAAACAAACATACTCCGTCTCTAAAACACTCTGCTATGTTTTTCCCTTTCGCACTGCTGTGCATACACACTTAAAAAGTTACACTCAGTCTTTCACTTTTTACACACCGCTGTGTAATAAAAAATTTACGTACTGTCTATAAAAAAAACTACCAAGCTTTTTCGACCTTTTTATTTTTATATGCCGTAACATATAAAACATATTATAATAAACCCTCTTTTTAAAAAAATAAAATTAAAACTAAATTCTATAGCCCACCTTTCATTTCAAATATGATATATATATATAACATATTTTTAAAACATATGTATATATTAAACTATCAAAACATTAAAGAACCCTTTCCGTTGGACTTCAAAAGTCTGAATAGATTGAATTTCAAACCAAATTCACGTTCCAAAATGGGATGCTGACGTCTGCTTAATTTTAACTCGAATTTTCAATCCAATGTGACCTATAAAAAATTCGGGTCCGGTTTTCAGGTTTTCAGATTCCCTTCAATTTCATGCGATCCAATATTAATGCTCCATGTGTCCTCCTTTTGAATTTACAAAACTGTCGGGTAAATTTCTGTTTGTTTAATTTCTGGTTGGTGAATTGCGTTAATGCTGGCTGTTGTGTTTAAATACAATCCTGTACAGAAATATGGCTGTGGCCGTCTACAAAAAAAAACTTGCAGGAATTTTAAATGCTGAATTAAATTTCTGGATGGCATGCAAGCAACCTCCAAAAAAAAATGTTGTTGCTGCATCCGTCCTTCTGCTGCAGCAGTTGAAGTTAAAATTCAACAGCACATGGTTTAATAAGTGAGGGTGTAAAGGTAACTTTTTGTCGATAGTACTGGATTAAGATCATCTATTCATTTTTGTAGGGTCTTATGGTGTTTGGTTTTTTAGTTTTGGGTTGGGCTTATTGAATCTAAGATAGTTTTTGAGTGAAAAATTTGCTATCAGGTATTAAAAATTTTTGGTTCTTTTGTCAAAATTTATGAGCTTGTTAGGAAATACAAAACTGACAATGGTTGTATCTTAAATTTGTGGAAAATAATTTGAAATGAAACCTTTTTGTTTAGGTTGTTACAGTAGGTGCAAACCCCGTTCAAATTACTAGGGGCATTAACAAGACAATAAAGGCCCTTGTTTCGGAACTCAAATTTTGTCAAAGGAGGTAAACGCTTGCCTTTTGAGTAGGCTGGTTTTCCTTTTTGCTGATGGTTTGGTGTATCTAATTGAATTAGTTGCCTAAGGTATTTTTGGTTGCAAACTCCTTTTTCATTTTTCATACAGTATTGGCCTTGTGGAATACATTTGATTGTGTGGTCTTGTTAGATCTACAACATTTGTAGTTGTTTAGTCTTATGGCCGAGGTGCACTTTTATTATGGAAATAGTTGATGCAATATTGTCATTTAATCTTTACTGCAGGGTAGCATGTTGAGAAGTTTCTTGTGAAACATTTGGTATTCAAAATGACACTTGATCCTATACAGCATCATGCACTTGACTTCAAAATTCATATTCAAAGTGTGCCAGATAATTCTTGCAAAATTTCAAATATTTATGTTGTTTTAAACCATTATCTTTTTCATGTATTGGATGTTGAAAATGTGAAAAAGACTTTGGTATGAAACCAACTAGTGAATAATTTCCAGCAAAACAACCACTTCCAAGACATGATTTAGAAGTAGAACATATGTACTTATGAAGCATAGAAAGATATCCCTGATGCATTGTCAATGTTTGGCTAGGGTTATTTTTGGAGAAAATAACTCCTTATTCCTAGAATAGTGATCTTCAATACAAGTAAATGCCAGAGAAGAGAGATCATCGTGTGACGCAACAAAACTGAAATTGGACCCCCAAGGAGAGCTGATGTGTCTACAATCGCTCTGTCAGGATTTTCCCTTGGTGTACCCCGTTCTTTTCCTCCAGCCTGAGTCTTAATTGACTTCTTCTTTCTTCGGGTTTATTTATCAAATTCGTAGAATTTGATAAATAAATACTATCCACAATGGTTGGACTTTAATTTATATTCCAGACTTTATATTATCTCCAAGCCTTATAACCAATGTTTAACTTTCAACACTTTGTATTTATACTCCACGTTTCTTTTTAAATAAATAACTTGTAATGAACTTTCTGCTCTATATTTCACCACCCAGCCTTACAACAATCACGCTCCAGAATTATGCTAATTATCCGCCAATCGTTTAATTAAAAAATTTCATTATACTCCGGCCCCACCTATATATATATCAATAACCAATCAAACACTCGTATCGTACCTGGCTATCCTCCACACACCTTAGTTAACCTCTGGGCAAGTTCAACGTGCGACCACCGTCCGATGTCCCTTCTCCAAATCAACGACTCTTGGCAATTTCGCTCGGCTTCCAACGTCGGGCTTTAACGTGCGATGGCGCGGGTTAAACGGTGGTTTTCCGGGGGTCACTTCGCCACGTGTCGCATTCCCTATGGAATCGCTCACGAATAGGAAATACCGCCTACTCCGCAAAAGCAGTGCGATATGGGCAACCCGCTTTTGTGATTCCGCTCGTGGTTTTGGTACAGGGCTTGACCACGGGTGCAAGTCTGGTTCCACTATCCTTTTGTTTGTTAACTCATGTCCAATCCTCGGGTCAGGTTCTGAAAGCACAACAATTTTGTCTCTTTATTAAGCGGGATTTTTATATTTGAACAGTTTTCACGACCCCGGTTCTCAATAATTATTTATATAACTTTTCCACATGTTTAGTGTGGTATTCCCATGATTTATTATAAATATGTGTATTATCAAAGAAAACCAACACAAATTTTATAAGATGGGATCAAACAAAATTGTTCTTGAGTCGAGCCCGCCGGACTTCAAACGGCGATAAACCATAATTCAAACCAAATTCGCGTTCCAAAATAGCCTGCTGACGTTGGCCAATTTTGTGACGCGAATTTCTTATCAAATTCGCCCTAATATTTTACGGGTCCGGATTTCCACTGCGCGAGCGGCCCAAACAAAGATCCGCTCCAATCAATTTATGCCACGTGTCCTCAATAAAAACTTGCCCTGCTCCCGGCTGCGGGTGCATTCGATGGCGTTTAAGGTGATGGGACATGGATATGGCGATTTCATATCAACGCATTAACATTTAACGTTGTTCAATTAAGTTTTCACATCAAATCCGCATTAATTAATTTTTAACACTGTTCAAGATCGGACCTCCACTCCTCTTAGCGATTCCGCACGCTCCAATTTGATCCGGCCTTCGGCTCTCATTATTAATGATCAGAGATTAATTATGACAGGCGTCCTATGATTGCATTGCAGACGGGTCGAAAAAATGGCGTTTAGCCATGGTTTTTCAGACAAGCCGGTTGTTGGATTACACTGCCTGCTAACTGTGATGATAAGGAGAAGTGGCCAGCTGAACTGCTGCCTAGACCTTGCTGCATATTTGCATTTCTCTCGGTTCTGTCTCTGTCTGTCTTCCTCTGTTAATTGGAATTCTGCTTCTTCGTCTCCTCTTGTGCCCACTGCGCCTGAGATTGCACCCATGCCTCGCGTGCGTCATAGGATGCGTTTCCGCAGGGGGAGCACTAGACGTCAACCCCGGCGCGTTCCCTCCAGCCCCTCAACAGAGTCGACTTCCGGCCAGTCCAGTGATTATTACTTAGGTCGATATCCAAATACTAGGAGTGGGCGGGGTCGGCTTGTAGCATCTGGCCATCGTATAGATTCCCCTGCTCCTGGCTTCCCCACCGTTAGTTCACCTTCTCCCACGACGCGCACTGCGCAATTTTCCTTTAATTTCTCTCTCAACCGCCCAAGAATCACGGCTTTAGTCACTGTGGTATTCCGCGAGGAGGCCCAAATGGAGGAAGAATGCACCCGTCCGGTGGGTCTGAGCTCGGAAAAAGCCGGCCAGCATTCGGGCCTTCAGGAGGGGAGCCGTGGCATGCATGTGGAGGTAGCACCTAGCGATCCTGGACCTTCCGAAGGATGGTGCCGAATCGTGGAGGAACCAGCGGAGGAGTAGTTTGGTTAATTTGTTTTTCTTGCTTAGCAGGCCCACTTAATTGGGCCGCTTTTAGTTTATTTTACTGTGCTGGACCTTTAAGTAATATTTTTGAATTCTGTAAATTAAACGTTCAAGACTGGTTTCCCCGTATGAGGGCAGTCTTCTTAATTTTTTGATTTTTTGATGACAAATTTGCCATGAGTATGGCTAGGCAATGTTTTTGACTTCGGTGTAATTTTATTCTCAATGTTAATAGATTAACTTTACTTGGAATTCTCACATGATTAGCATTTTTCTTGATCTGTTCAAGGATTTTGGGTACTTTAATTTGTATTTAGAACAATGGACGTCGGTACTCTATCTGTTGCTTTACTGTTCTACATACTACTATTTCACTTTCTTATAGATGCCTCGGGCATATTCGAATGCTTTCTCAGATTGTCGATAATTTCCATGTGGACCGTTACTGGATTTTATATCATGTCCCTGTATGTGACATGGGGTATTTTTCTATCATTGTCTGGGGTGGGACTTCCACTTTTCTGGATGGATATTCGGGTTCCAATCTTCAGATGTGAAAATGTAATGACTTCATGGACTGTTTTACTTCATATAATATCTTCAAAATAACGTTTTTTCTCTTCTGAAAAAAAAATGATTAATGTTTATCATTCTGCCTTCAAAACTAGCGATGCTGGTCTATGTTGCTGGTTTATTGATATGGTCTGAGGGTCTTTTTATATTTTGGACATATCACACTCCTCACATGATTAGCGTTTTTCTCTGTTCAAGGATTTTGGGTACTTTAATTTGTATTTGGAACAATGGACGTCGGTACGTACTCTATCTGTTGCTTTACTATTCTACATACCGCTATTTCACTTTCTTATAGATGCCTCGGGCATATTTGGATGCTTTCTCAGATTGTCGATAATCTCCATGTGGACCGTTACTGGGTTTTATATCAAGTCCCCGTATGTGACATGGGGTATTTTTCTATCACTGTCTGGGGTGGGACTTCCACTTTTCTGGATGGATATTTGGGTTCCAATCTTCAGATGTGAAAATGTAATGACTTCATGGACTGTTTTACTTCATATAATATATTCAAAACAACGTTTTTTCTTGTGAAAAAAAAATGATTAATGTTTATCACTCTGCCTTCAAAACTAGCGATGCTGGTCTATGTTGCTGGTTTATTGATATGGTCTGATGGTCTTTTTATATTTTGGACATATCACACTCCTCACATGATTAGCGTTTTTCTCTGCTCAAGGATTTTGGGTACTTTAATTTGTATTTGGAACAATGGACGTCGGTACTCTATCTGTTGCTTTACTATTCTACATACTGCTATTTCACTTTCTTATAGATGCCTCGGGCATATTTGGATGCTTTCTCGGATTGTCGATAATCTCCATGTGGACCGTTACTGGGTTTTATATCAAGTCCCTGTATGTGACATGGGGTATTTTTCTATCACTGTCTGGGGTGGGACTTCCACTTTTCTGGATGGATATTTGGGTTCCAATCTTCAGATGTGAAAATGTAATGACTTCATGGACTGTTTTACTTCATATAATATATTCAAAACAACGTTTTTTCTCTTGTGAAAAAAAAAATGATTAATGTTTATCGCTCTGCCTGCAAAACTAGCGATGCTGGTCTATGTTGCTGGTTTATTGATATGGTATGATGGTCTTTTTATATTTTGGACATATTTGTTTTTCTCTGTTGCAGGGTTTTGGGTACTTTAATTTGTATTTGGAACAATGGACGTCGGTACTCTATCTGTTGCTTTACTATTCTACATACTGCTATTTCACTTTCATGGATTGTTTTACTTCATATACTGCTATTTCACTTTCATGGACTATTTTACTTCACTGTTGTAGGGTCTTGGGTACTTTAATTTGTATTTGGAACAATGGACGTCGGTACTCTATCTGTTGCTTTACTATTCTACATACTGCTATTTCACTTTCATGGACTGTTTTACTTCACTGTTGTAGGGTTTTGGGTATTTTAATTTGTATTTGGAACAATGGACGTCGGTACTCTATCTGTTGCTTTACTATTCTACATACTGCTATTTCACTTTCATGGACTGTTTTACTTCATATAATATATTCAAAACAACGTTTCTCGTCTTTTAAATTTTAAATTTTTTTTTTTTTTAATTGAACCCTCCGTCGGTCTTCCGACGCCTTGTAGACGTCGGAACTGCGACAACATAGAAACGTCGGAAGAGAGACAGTATGAAAACGTCGGACCACATTTCGTCAGAATTGCGACAGATTACAAACTTTGGAAGAGCGACGTTGCAAACGTCGGACCACATATCGTCGGAATTGCGACTAATTACAAACGTCGGACCACATATCGTCGGCATTGCGACATATTACAGACGTCGGAAGAGCGACGTCAAAAACGTCGGACCACGTTGGGTCGGAATTACGACGTCTTTTAGGCGTCGGAAGAGCGACGTTACAAACGTCGAACCACATTTCATCGGAAGTGCGACAGTTTACAAACGTCGGAGGCGCGACGGTTTGTGAGACGTCGCAAGACTGACGCGTGTTTGGAAGCGACGGAAGAGGTGTCGATAGTGCGACACTTTTTGCGTTCGTCGAAACTGCGACGGCAGGACAAACCACGGTTTGTCCGCCCTCTAACTGTCGCTCTTGCGACGACTATGTGTCGGAATAGCGACGAATTGGCCGTCGGAATTTCCGCCAAATTTTCTAGTGTGGGGACCATTGCTTCCTAAGGGGGGAGGAATGATTCAGGTGGATATTGGTGGCCACCCACCTATTCCACTTGGCCCCCCACCATTGTATCAAAGCGCCAGCGAATTTGAACATCAAATTCGTCTCGATAGCTGTAGTCCTCGGATAGAGCTTTCTAATGATGTATCATGTGCGTCAAACGGAGATAGTATGCCAAAGTTACGTCCCTGGGAAGTTGAAACACCAATTTACCCAAACGGGGCCCATAGTTTTGGCATTTCATCTCCTAGGGTTAGGTTTTTGGACGTTTCAGATTCTACATTGTTTCTCAACAATAAATAGGCTCTCGAGCCTCATTGTAACACAGTTCAGAGGTCTGTAGCCACCACATCTCTTCTCAGAGATTCGCTACCAGCACCCTAGCTATTTTATTTCCATTATGTCTGTAAGCATCTTTCTGTTATTTGATATTAATGAAATGAAGTGTTATTTCCGCTGCATCTCCGTATTTATGGTTATGTGTTTATTCTGTTGCGTTCCTGCATAACCGACTGGGCAGCACGTAGCCACCGTTTTTTCTCGATCCTTCTTTTTGCATGTCCCCAACGCGGTCAGGGTATAAGGAGTTAGGGCTCGATCTGGTTGAACCCTTGCAAGATCAGCCTCGCAAACCCCGACGACCTCCCATGGCGGAAGAAAAGAAAGACGAGGGAGCAGGAGATCCTATCAAAATACTGCTCGAGGAGGCCCTCGAGAAACAAAAGAACGCGATGATGGATAACTTTGCTCAAATCCTTCAACGACTGCCCACATATGGCGCATCTGCATCCAACAGCCACTCTGGAGGCGCCACTCCCTTCAAGGTACAGGTAAACTTTGACATTCCTATATTTGAAGGAAAAATAGACGCGTATCTCCGTAGATAGATGGTTGAATCTATTAGAAGGATATTTCTCTGTTCATGACTTTTCAGACCGGGAGAAGATTATTTTTGCACTCCTCAAAGCTACCCCCCATGTTAAGGACTGGTGGGAAACTTACCGTGAGAACAAGGACCAGATAGAACCCTCTCTGTTCTCAGCCGTACCAACCTGGAATTATTTCCGAGATACCGTCAAGGAACAGTACTATCCCGTGGGGAGCTATGAAGACAAGTACATACAATGGACCACGCTGCGACAACAAAGGGATCAAGATGTGCACGAGCTGACGAATCTGTTCCATACCCTGCGCACAAAGTTGGGTATCAAAGATTCGCAGAAAAATTTGTGCGAAGTATCGTGCACTCGTCCGTACGTACATTCAGGAGGAAATGGAGTTCCTCGACATCTCCTCGCTTGGTACGACATACCGGTATGCTACCAAGATTGAGCAGAAATTCAAACAGAAGAAGTGAGACTTTGGATCTGCGAATCAAAATCAAGGGAAAGGTGCTTCCAAACTGCAGAACAAAGGACAGAGCCAAGGCATGGAGGCTAAAGACAACCCATAAAAGCCACAAGAAAAGAATAGCACCAGAAAGCCAAAGAAGGACACAGGAAAGTGGTGTGAGTTCCATAAGAGCTCCACTCACAACACAAGTGAGTGTCGGGCCAAGTAGTCGCTAGTGGCCGAGATGAGGGTTTCTGAGTCAGATGCATGCTCCGACTCCGAATCGAACTCCGAAAAGGGGAATGAAAAAGTGGAAACACAGGATGCGTAGCCCAATGCCACCGTTGCCACTACAAAGGTCCGGTATGAGAACCGAAGATCCGCAGGAGGAGGAACGCCCTTCCACTCCCGCATGGGGTGTGCGTCCCCCGTTACCATTGTCGACAATGGGGAGCCAAAAGAACCTCATTTCAGCGTACGCTCGTGGAAGGAAAGGCCTGCCGACCACAAAATACCCACATCCATACACCATCGGGTGGCTTCACCAAGGACGAGATCTCCGCGTCAGCCAACAGTGTCGCCTTCCCTATAACATCAAGCCCTTCACAGATGAGGTATTATATGACGTTGTTCCTATTGATGTTTATGATGTATTATTAGGACAACCATACTTGTGGAAGCGTCATGCTATGTATGAGTCTCGACCTCGTGTTGTTATTGTTACTTTGGGAAATAATTTGTACAGGATACCATAGGTACCACATCCTACCGCTATCTCTTTGGTTACTGCAAAACAATGCAGTAAGCTCATTTCCCAAACCAGGAAATTCATTTTCCTGATGATCCACCCCTCGGGCAAGAAGAAGACTGTGGCCACGACCTCTAGACAGTGCTCCCTCTCGTACGAAAACAACAAATGGATAAGGTCGGAGGTCCGGGAGTACGGTGGACATCTTCAACCTCACCACGTGGTTCTCCGCACTACCGTGTGTCAAGCACCCGATTATCCACCCCAAAAAGGCCACTTCCAATGGACCGATCTATCGACGCCCGTCTCCGGAATTGAAAACCCTCTGATGTGTGGAAGACCGCCTTCAAAGCTAAGGAAGGCCTTTTTGAATGGCTGGTCATGCCTTTCGGGTTGACGAATGCTCCCGCAACCTTCATGAGGATGATGGACGACATCTTGCGGCCATTCACCAACTCATTCGTAGTGGTGTACTTGGATGACATTCTGATTTTCAGCAAGACTTGGGAAGAGCACCTTCATCACATCCGACAAGTCCTCCAAACACTGCGGCAACACAAGTTGTGTGCCAATTTGGAGAAGTGCACGTTTGGCATGACCCAGGTTCAATATCTGGGATACATTATTGATGAAAGGGGGGTGCATGTGGATCCAGCCAAGATCCAAGTGATTCAGGATTGGCCAACCCCGACTACTATAACAGAGCTTCGCAGCTTTCTGGGTCTTGCTAATTTCTACCGTATATTTGTGTTGTGATTCTCTCATATCACTTGGCCCTTGAGTCAAGTCACCAAAGGAGGAGCGAGAGCAAAATTATTTTGGTCGGAACCTCAACAGAAGGCGTTCAAAGAATTGAAAAATCACCTCTGTTCTGCCCCAGTGCTCACCTTACCAGACTTGCAGCAGCCGTTTGAGATCGAGACAGATGCCTCTGACTATGCTATTGGGGCAGTTCTTACTCAACAGGGACATCCAGTGGCATATCACAGTGAGACATTGTCTGAGACAGTTCGCAAATATCCCACCTATGACAAAGAAATGTATTCCATTGTGCAAGCCTGTCGACAATGGAAGCATTACATTTTGGGGAAGGAAACAATCATCCACACTGACCACCGGCCCCTGCAGTTCATACAGACACAAGGGAAGTTGCAGAATGATCGCCATCAGAAGTGGTCCACATATCTGCAACAGTTTCATTTGAACATCAAGTACAAGAAGGGTAGCACCAATAATGTTGCAGACTGCCTCAGCCGACCACCGATCGTGGCGCTCACCACTGTGCTCAACTCTTGTGGGCACGAGACTTCCGATTGGCCGCTTCTCTATGAGAGTGACCCAGAATTCGGCCAAACTTACAAGGCACTCTTGGGGGGTACGCAAGTTCCAAATTTTCACCTCCAAGATGCACTTTTATGTCACATGGGACACCTTTGTGTTCCTTCAAGCGAGCGGGCCAAGATGATATGGGAAGCACACTACAGTCGAGTCGCTGGGCATTTCGGGGTCGAGAAAACAGTAGCAATCCTGCAGAAGTATTTCTATTGGCCGAACCTTCGAAAGGATGTCGAGAAGCACATAAGATCCTGCACTGCTTGTGCCATTGCCAAACCGACCATCAAGAAGCAAGGCCTATATACTCCACTACCTACCCCTAGTCGACCGTGGGAATCCATCTCCATGGATTACATGTCGGGCCTGCCCTCTACTAAGAATGGCAATGACTTTGTTTTCGTGGTCGTTGACAGATTCTCGAAGATGGCCATTATGGCGGCCTGTAAGAAGAATATCACAGCAGAAGCCACTGCTAAACTCTTCTTTGAACGAGTGTGGGTGCACTTTGGGATCCCACAGTCTATCATATCAGATCGAGATAGCAGTTTCCTCAGCACATTTTGGTCCAGCCTCTGGTCAATGTTGGACACAAAGCTCACCAAGTCCACAGCTTTTCATCCCCAAACAGATGGCCAGACAGAGGTCGTCAACAGAATGATTGTACACATTCTGCGCATGTACAATTCAAAGCATCCACGCACATGGGACAAGAGCCTCCCTTATGTACAACATAGTTATAATCGGGCTCTCCACAGTTCAATTGGCCATAGCCCCTTTCAGGTGGGCTTGGGATTCCAGCCACTATGTCCCATTGACGTAGCCATGCCATTTGCAACTGCTCAGGCCGATTCAGCTCATGTCCAGTCTGAAGTTGACAAAGCAAGTAGATTCATCAAGCACATTCAACACATCCGCCAACAAGTTCATGATATATTAGACAGAGCCAATGCGAAGTACAAACAACGCCATGATCAACACCGGGTGCCACACAACTTCCAGGTGGGCGACAAAGTCTGGCTACATTTGTAGAAGGAGCGCCTCACTGGACCTCACCGCAAGCTTCGCCCGCTCCGATACGGGCCGTACACCATCACCAAGGCTGTAGGTAACAATGCCTTCGAGCTTAGTATTCCACCATTCCTTGGTCTGCACCCAGTCTTCAATGTGGATCGCCTTCGTTCTTACTTTCCACCTCTACTGGACACCTCGGACATTGCAGAACAACTCACACCAACAGAGTTAAACCCAGACTGCATGGAACAGGCCACCACAGATTGTATCATGGACATGCAAATTAAGAACACTCTCCAACAGAGGATCCAACTGTATCGGGTTGTCAAAGCTGGCCAACTCCTGCACCAAGGAAAGTGGTTCACCAGGGACCAAGTTCAGCAGAAATTTCCTCATCTCATGGAGGAACTTAACGCAATGGGTACCATTGCTTCCTAAGGGGGGAGGAATGATCCAGGTGGATATTGGTGGCCACCCACCTATTCCACTTGGCCCCCCACCATTGTCTCTTTCAGTTTTTCAGTTTCGGCATAACTTAGTATTTTTAGCAGTTTTTCGGGTCCTGAACTTCCGGAGCCGTTTTGAGGCCCTAAACGACGTTTTTTGTGTTTTTCGGGTCCTGAACTTTCGGAGCCGTTTTGAGGCCCTAAACGACGTTTTTTGTGTATCAAAGCGCCAACGAATTTCATCATAAAATTCATCTCAATAGCTGTAGTCCTTGGATAGAGCTTTCTAATGATGTATCATGTGCGTCAAACAGAGATAATATGCCAAAGTTACGTCCCTGGGAAGTTGAAACACCAATTTACCCAAACGGGGCCCATAGTTTTGGCGCTTCATCTCCTAGGGTTAGGTTTTTGGGATGTTTAGGGTTCTCCATTGTTTCTCAATAATAAATAGGCCCTCGAGCCTCATTGTAACGCAATTCAGAGGCCTGTAGCTGCCACATCTCTTCTCAGAGATAGCTATCAGTGCC
This sequence comes from Pinus albicaulis, assembly GCA_034641835.2. Lineage (NCBI taxonomy): Eukaryota > Viridiplantae > Streptophyta > Pinopsida > Pinales > Pinaceae > Pinus > Pinus albicaulis. Next base: position 625,734,257 of record CM076584.1, on the reverse strand, counting down.
CTAGCTAGTTTTATTTCCATTCTTTCTGTAAGCAAATTTCAGTTCTTTGATATTAATGAAATGAAGTGTTATTTCCGCTGCATCTCTGTATTTATGGTTATGTGTTCATTCTATTGCGTTCCTGCAGAAATCCAGATCACCTAGGCATCATACCACTAAAGGAAATAGAAGGGGGGATATGGGACATCCCTAATGGAGGCCTCACTCCACGTTGAATAAAGGGGAGGATGCTCCATTGATTAGAAGAGAAAATGAAGAGGTGCTAATGCAATTTAATATGCCACTGAAAAAAGAGTGGTCAAACCTCGGGTGTATGAGGAGGAGTCTAATGTAAAGCCAACTTACCCACTCAAAAGCTTTGGAGAGACCTAATTTAAACATGACAATTTTTTTTCCTTCTTGTGTGTATTGAGTGGAGTCCTTCTTGGGTAAGACCAGTGGATTCATACATCTATACTCTAGCTAGGAACCAAAATTTCTCCAGGTAGATGTGATTTGATAAGGAATATATCAACCTATATTCTATAAATTTTCAAATGATTTTATAGATGGATTAGCACAAGGAAATAGGTTAGAATTGATCAAAAGTTATTTGGATGGTCAGATTTAGGAATTAGAGCTATAAAATTAATGTTGAAGGGCGTTGTTACAGGTTAATTTGGGCATCACTCCCAAAACCCATATCATTATCAATTAGGGTCTATCATACTCTAAATTAGTTGCTACATGCCTTAAACAAGTCATCCCATTGATGGTTTTCCTCCATGAAAGTTTCACTACTTGGATGCCAGTTGAAGTGTTCCATTTAGCCATCAACACACCCCTAGACTGTAGTGAGTGATTTGCAGAGCATCTAATCCCATGCAAAGCTGTGTTGAAGAGCATCTAGGCCCACTTTATATTGCGTTGATTGACTGAGAGAAACTTTTTCATAGGATTCTGATAATATTCCCACCCTTTAGTGGCTTCTAGAAGTAGTTCCAGCTATCACATCATCTGATAACTTAGAATATGGACACCATGGAGCCATTGAACCTCTTATCCTCCTATTCCAATGAACAAGGAAACCTCTTCATCCATTTTTGGAAAATCCATTCAATGATCCATTAATGTAAAACTACCTTCACTACTTATAAATTGGGCACTGATCATAGTGCACAAGAGACCAAGAATTTGAATTAGTAGAGTTATGCTGGTGATATCACAGCTCTTGGAGGTGTTGTTTTCATGTAATGTTATGCTGTTGGAGTGATGATGTTGATGTGATGAGGATAGGACTGAAGCTGGAGTGAGTTGACATTGAATCGATCCAACTGGTTGTAACTTCTCCTTCTACTTCATAATAAAGAGATTTGTTCCTTTACTAATACATGTATTCATGATGTTATATGTGTATTTTCAAATGCAACTGATTCAATTTGTTTAACATGAATAGATCATATGCATTTTATCTCTTTTTCAAGCTCTGTTAAACACAAAAAAGGAACCCCCATGGAGTTCTCTTTTATCTCTTTTCAAACTCCCAAAATATAAAAATATTGTCGAGCACTTGTCCTTTCGAGCTCGTAAAAGGAATTGAAACGACATCTACTTATTATAAGTTTAACCCTTTTCCGGACTAAGATAGATTATTTTATGAAAAAGGAACACCGTAGTCGAACATGGCTAGGAGGTTCTCTCAGGTATTATTTTACACTTTTTCGGATATGAGGGATAACTTTACAAAAAAGAACTGGTGGATTTTTCTTTTCATCCCTTTTTCAAACTCTCTAAACATGAAAAATTACTAAGTTTTCATTGTCTTTATACTCATTAAAAAATCAAATAGCGAAGGACTTGTCCATCATGACAATATCGAGTTTTACCTTCGCTCGACTCGTTAAAACATCACATAGTGATGGATTCACCCGAAGGGTGGAATTATACATCGAGCATATGTTATCCTCCTCAAGATGTAAAAAAAACAAAGAGTTACTGATCAACAATGACTGGGGAAAATTGGAAAGGGATAAATAACTTTATGGTAGCAAGTCGCTTTTGAACATGAAACTCATTCATTTCATCTCCATGGCTTTTGGGTTGGGTTATTTTCTTGATGGTCTATCATGCCTATTGTCTATCACACCATCCATCACTTTGGTTTTGGGTCAATGCTGCCAACTCATTCAGTGTCTCCGACATGTTCAAGAGAAGTCACTCAATAGTTCGTCATCCTTTGAAATACTCATAAACCTTCATTTCATGTTCGCCATCTATGAACATTTATTCATCAATTGCATTTTGTCTCTAAAATCATTACTCCCATTTCATGTCATTGATGGGGGATACATCAAGGCCCTCCTGCGACGAGTCGCTTCCTGTCGACATCAACTCATCATCTGGGAATTTGACTTAGAAACAACCTTTCAGTACCTTGAAGCTTGCATACATCAATGGAAATTTTCTCTTTTTCGGCGATAGGTTCACATCACAGGCCTTCGATTGAAAGAATTTTTATGGTGTTCAACATCAAATCATCTATTCACACCATGCAGAAAGTACTATAGTACCTTAAGAGACATTATCATCATCGGTGGCTTCTCCTGCGTCTATTACCGGCTTACATCATTGGTTGGTAATCAAACGGTGTCTTCCCATGTTCGACTTTAGATCACATATTCGCATGGTTAGAATCGTACTTAAACGATTGAGTGAACAAGATATAAGACCCCGAATGTAGTTTCATCCATCTGGGCTATGATTTCAGGAGTAGTACCACATCATCTGTACGATGGTCTTTACACAGATGGTAATCCTATGATGGGTCTATATCTGTAGACGAATTTATGATGTTATGATAGTTTATGTGCTGACTATGGGTATGCCTCCCTCAAAAATTAATGTCCAAGATGAAAATATGTCATGATGTAATGTATTGTAATTGATGCAGGTCACTGTTCGCTTAAGATCCTACTCATCACATCATAAAGCATATCATTCAACATTATCATTTTATACTTCATGCTTTAGGGGGAAGCTATTACAAGTCAATTTAGGCATCACTTCCAAAACCTAGATCAGTATCAATTAGGGTCTGTCATACTCTAAATCAATTGCTACATGCCTTAAACAAGTCATCCCATTGATGGTTTTCCTCCATGAAAGTTTCACTGCTTGGATGCCAGTTGAAGTGTTCCATTGAGCCATCAACACACCCCTAGACTACAGTAAGTGCTTTGTAGAGCATCTACTCCCATTCAAAGCTACGTTGCAGAGCATCTAGGCCCCATTTACAGTGCATTGGTCAACTGGGAGTGAATTTTTCATAGGATTCCTGGAATATTCCCACGCTCTAGTGGCTTATAGAAGTTGTGCCAGCTATCACATCATCTAATAACTTCGAATATGGACACCATGGAGCCATTGAACCTCTTATCCTCCTATTCCAATGAACAAGGAAAACTCTTCATCCATTTTTTGAAAATCCATTCAATGATCCATTAATGTCAAACTACCTTCACTACTTATAAATTGATCACTGATCATAGTGCACAAGAGAGAAATAATTTGAATTAGTAGAGTTATGCCGGTGATATCGTAACTCTTGGAGGTGTCGTTTCAATGTAATGTTATGATGCTGGAGTGATGTTGTTGATGTGATGAGGATAGGACTAAAGCTGGAGTGAGTTGACATTGAATCGATCCAAATGGTTGTAACTTCTCCTTCTACTTCATAATAAAGAGATTTGTTCCTTTCCTAATACATGTGTTCACGATGTTATATGTGTATTTTCAAATGCAATCGATTCAATTTTTTTAACATGAATAGATCACATGCCTTTATGTCATTTTCTATCTTCTGTTAGCCATTGCAGGTACCAATAAAGCGAGTTCAATTCGATTGAGAGCAACGGAAGTGAAAAAAGGGAGGCGAGGAATAACGAAAGATCACAAGTAGGTGTTCTTACCTTATCTATTCATTTTAAAGAAACGGTTAAATATATTTCTTCTGTTGTTCTAAGTGCGACCACCACACTTAGGGAAAACATATCTATCCGTAGGTTTGATTTCCGTAAAAAAAATTGGAAACCATACTGGGGATCGACAGATCGTCCTTGGTGGTTTTATCTTTGTTTATTCGCCTCTAGTAGAATTTAATTTCTTTATTTTAGTCATTTTAATGTATTTTAGTAAAATAAGTCTGTTTGATTGCCTTTTTTGGGTTACCTCTGGCACCAACGCACTGTTGGTCTTGACATAGTGCTCTGCATAGCACTGGTGGCTTAGGGACAATGCTTTGCAACGCACTATCTCCCACTCAGGGGTGCGTTGATCCAATGACCAACCAAAAATAATCATATTTTTGTCTTTTGCAATTCATTTCAGTATCTTGTTTGCTGAGTTTTCAAGTGTTTGATTGCCTGTAGAGACCGGATTGGCTCTACTATTATTGCCTCGCTTTGGATATTTGTTTGTTAAATGTTTAATTTTGTTTTCTTTATCATTTTCAATTAGCTCGAAAGTTTAAAATTTACATTTGATTAGTTATTTATTTTCAAAGCATGAATTTTCGTTTCAGTCTTGGTTTCTCTCGAAAGTATTGATTAATTGTTTGTGCATCATGTTGGGGTTCCTATGTTTTGGCAGATTTGGCAATACCAAAAGATAAGACAACATCAAACCACTTTGGGGCCCTAGGATCTAGCCCTCCTGGACCCGGAGAGGGATCTCTCCAAATAGAGCAAAGAATTATGTATCTTTGGAGCTCAAAATGAGATGTTCGGCTAGGTATGAAGCACAAAGGGGGTTTTTAAATGATTTGGTTGGTTGGTTGCTGGGTTGGTCATGAGATCATAGACTGAGAAAGTGATGGAAGGAAAAGAACAAAATAGCAGGATGCTTCAACAAAGAGGGTAGGTCAAGAAAGTGCCATCCATTGGGATATGGAGTCATGAAAGGAGAATTACTCGCAACAACTAGCCAAGGCTTTCAGAGGGCAAGTCATCTACACTAAAGGATCTTTTTAGATAGATGATGGAATGGAACATTAAGGAAAGAAAGTGAAAGAAGGAAAGCAACCTATTTTCTGTCTATAGATCAGATCAGAGGTCATTTAACTCCAGACCTACTTAGACATACTCAGAGGCAGCTTTCGATGAAGTGAAAAAGGGGCAGCTTATAGATCGGACCAGAGGTCATCTAACTCCAGGTCAGCTTTAGCATGCTCCAAGAGGAAAAACAGAGAATGAGTTTAACAGAGAGATATTAGAAAGGCCAGCTGGTTGCACAAGGATCCTAGTGGACAGGGCTAACTCTAATCCCCATTGTTCCCAAATCTTCCAGCTTAAACCAAACAAGAACATCTAAGAGCTGATCCATTCAATTCATACATCAGAGAGCAGGCACTAACATCCACTACGCTGGTTAAATTGACTGAAATCAACCCTCAGATAACACATTTAGCAGAAAACATTAAGGGCAAGGAGAGCAGATACATAGGGTACCTAACAAGGGTAAATCCTATGTCATATTTCTGATGCAAGCCAGCAAAAAACGTAACAGTATGAAAATGTAATAATAGAGTTAGAGAAAACTTCACCAATAGTAATAGACCAGGATCCTGTGAAATGTGCTTTGATTAATTGATGCAAAACCAGTCACATACACCAAGCTCAATAGCTGTTACAACCCAAACTTCTCATCCTAGTCTACTACATACAACTACTCTACTAATCCCTCCCAAACTATTCTAACAGTCAGAATGAATCCCTCTAACAGCAACGGCAGTAGCCGAACAACAACCGTTACAATAATTTTCTCATGAGTTTTATAGCTGAAAGAGAGCAGAGGAGGTAGGTGAAGAACTAAATGAGGAATTAAAACTTAAAAAGGAAAGAGGGTCGAAGCCCATTCTGTTTTAAATCTTATGCATTAATCTCTGGCATGTATTGGACGAAAGAATGATCTTCTTCGGCTTCCCTTTACTCTGGTATGGTACTAATGTACTTTGGGCTGCAGAACTCTGTAGTAACTTTTGGTGCATAAACAAAATGGTAAATAAATGACTGAATGGTCTACCATACTGCATTAACAACTGCTTTGCTAGCTTAGGACTGTGGTCTGGGCGGAAATTCCTTCAGGAACACAGTAGATACAGGGAACAGTATGGGTGCTTGGTCCTTAAGAACAATCTGCTGATGCGGAACCTTGATGACTTAGTTTTCTGTGCATTGAACTCTTTGCCGCTTCATTTATATCCCTGTCTACGAAATCTGCATTCTAAATGGCCTTGGGAAGACTTTACAGAGTTTTCAACCCTGTTCTTGAATGCAAGTCCTGTCAAGCTCCTTCCTGTCTCTGTCGGTGAGAAAATGCCACTGTATTAAAACTGTGTAATCATGGCAGCGTTCACCATTGACAACCCTACAAAACACACCACTTGGTCATGAAATCCATGCATGTGAGGGAGGATGGATACGGAGGACGGGCAGAGTGGTAGTGCGGCGGTGGTGAAATGGTGGCTTAATATGAAACAACGGTGGAGAATGCTTTGATATGGTGTAAACAGAGAACAAATAGGGTTTGACTGAAAAGTGCGTATTGACCATTCGATCGTGGTCCAGGGATAAATATCAACGACGGAGATTGACACAGCGGGATGGTTTTGTGAAAACGGACAAAATGAATATGAAATATTAATTTTTAGTGCAAATGTGAAACTTTGGTTAAAATCGGAAATGCAAAGGGAATGGCGGAAAACACAATGAAACGAGCGGACATGAATGTACGAGGTGGGACCCGGTGTGGTGGAGAGGCGATTAGATTTGAGCCGTCAGATCGTTAGAGCAAATGGACGGTCAGGATTTAGTCGGAGAATCACAATCGCTATGGACGAGAGGGACGCACACTTTATAATTTGCGATGCGATTGGGATGTGCGATGACTGTTGGATATAGTGGAGGAATGAATGGTGGAGATCTGCTCGGAGAAATCACAATCGTAGGGGACCAAGTGCAACACATTTCGAATGTTCCGATTGCGATGGGGCGGGAAGAGCGATGACCTTCGGATCGTGGTTTTAAACGGATGGACGAGATCAAATCGGGGCAATCGTAATCGGGGGGGGGGGGGGGGACAGGGTTGACACTTTATCAAATTCCGATTGCATTTAGGTAATGTACGCGATGGCTTGACCGCCTGGGATTGGTATTATCATGGATTAGATTAGAGGTCGCATACAAAAGGTGGAAAGTGGCACCGAACAGAAACTTGCAATTGCGATTAGAGCGGGGCGCGCGATTAGCACTGGACCGTCCGATCCGGCGAGGAGATCGATGGTCCAAACGTGATCGGAGCGTCGCGATCAAAAGGAACAGAAGGGGTGACACAAGAAACTTGCGATTGCGATTAGGTGGGGGGTGCGATTAGTGCTCTGCTGTCAGATCTTCAGGATAGATCAATGGTGTGAAACGCATCGCGGGACTTATTCAATAAAAAATCGCATCGGAACTTTTTTGATATAACAAAGGAATTCGCCCCTCCGACGATCTCCGATTGCGATTAGCGCTCAAGACTTAAGCGCTTGGTCCTGGCGCTCGGGCACATGGGGGAAAAGTGGAAGGGGTCTGGCGGGAAGAGGGCTAAGCCCTATTATAAGGTCGGAAAGTGGGTTTTTAACCCATTTTAGTGCATTTTAAAACCAAAGGAGGGTAACGATAGGGGGAAAAGGGGAAATTTATCCAAACAAAGGGCAAGGGTAGGATTCAAAGGGGATTTTGGGTATGATTTTGAGGGTAAAGGGGACTTAGAGGGAAAAAGGAGGACTTTGTGCATTTATTCACAAATAGAGAGGCCTTATAATGGAAATCAGCAGAGGAGACCTTATCAAAGGACAAAAGGCATAAGGAGGCTTCAAGGATGATGTGTTTTCAGGGGAAATGCATTCCTTGGAGGCTCAACAACATTTTAGCCCCCTGTTTGCTTGTCAAAAATTTATGGGGGCTAACACATCATAGTTTCTTTTTCGTTCATCTACACTTACTGAAAATAAAAACATGCATTTGCATATAGGGATTGTGAGTGATGCATAAGAATAGTTAGGGAATTTTCATTTAGATGTGCTCATTGTTGATTTCTTACAATCTAATTTCTCTTGCAACTAATTTTTCATTGTCGAAATTGAATTGAAACGAATGCTTATCATATTTATTGCATTCTAGGAATGACAAGTACATCACACGGTGAACCTAAAAGGAAAACTTATAAGCAAGGTCAACTTAAAATTTATCTGAATTAATCTAAGGGAGCATTGTCACTTAGTGATAACATTTAGAGGTCTAGGCTAGAGATGTGTTCTGACGTCGTAAAACATAGGAGTTGTCATTAATTGTATGTGATACATTCTGAGTGTGATACCTCATTTCACATATGTAAGTATATAGGAGCTTTTCCATGTACCTTTGGGTATATCAGGTGGTGTTCTAGTATGAAAAGTATAAGGGGATGCTCTCACTGTGCTATTTCGCATTAGACAACACTAATACGGATTGGGCCTCCACGTACCATCGAGTAGTACCATCGAGTATATTTAGGAGGAAAACATTAGGTTGCTTACCATCCATAGGTAACTGAGTCGGTCACCTTGTACACTGTGATACACTGAAGATAGCATTCAGGGAGATTTCCTGCACGTACATAAGTCCTTGGTTTATTGGGGCAGTATATTGGAGTTCATAGTTACTTGGTAAACCTTTTCCTAACATTACCCTATTTTTATTTATTTGTTTTTATATTAAAGTCAATCAACAATCGTGGAAGAAGATCAACCCTTTCCCCATCATTCGCATAGGACAACAAATAAACCACCTTTACCGCTAGAAGCTACACCTAGTAGATGAAGGTGAGCTCGTCCTACCGAGTCCGGTACCTCTGGAACATTTGGTGCTACATCTTCATCTAATTTACCAGAGTCATATGATCCTTTGAGTACCAAGTCTCGAGTCGTTTCGACCAATCCTGGTTTATCTTCTACTATCGAGATGAAACCCTCATAGTTACCTGAGGACACTGAAATTCAATACAGTGAAACGGTAAATCCAAAACCCAAAGTTGTTCAGCTGGAAGTCGATCCAGAACCTATTTTTATTTTACCAGAACATCTTGACCTTGAATTTCAACAACAAGGAGTTGTTCCCATGCAACTTTCTTATCCTTAGTCATCCATAACCATTGAGTCTTCCTCTTTACCGCAGATTTTACCGCTTGAAATTTATCTCAATCCTAACAGTGAAATACTTCCACCTGGTTTGATTTCAATAGAGGAAGAAATTCAGGAAGAGACAACCCCTTCAACCCCAACTCATTTTGGGCCAGGGCTTCATTTTTATCGGTATTTTCCTGTTGATCATGCTCAATCTCAAGTCCTGTAGATTATTTCGAGTATTTGATGGGTTATTTAACCATGGTTGAGACAACATCTCAGAATGTACCATCTATTACAGTTGTGACAACATCTACTGTTGCTTCATATTTGATGTTTTCCACGACACCTGAGTCTCATCTTTATGGTGGTTCATCCATCCCACTGGGTTACCAAGATTTAAATGGAACCTACGTCTATAGTATCTCCTCTAGTCCATGGACTTCACCCATGTCATCATCTGGATTTTTATCTGGTTCCTCCCTTACAAGCACTGAATGACATGATTATTTATTGACATCATCAACTCAATATCAGGCTAGTTCATCCAATTACCGTCCATCTTATCGAGTATCTACTGGAATCCCATAATATGAAAGTCAGTATGTGAAATATACTTATACTCCATATGTTGGGGGGCAACAGATGTTTTGGCCATATGGCAATACTCCTTCGTTTTTAGGTCAATCTTACGTCTGAATTCCTGTTTGTCAATGGAAGCCTGCCTTTCCTCTTAAACTGCAAGCGGTTGTGTATTAATATCAACCAGTTCAACCTATTGCATCCGTACTTACTACGTCTATTATTACTTCTTTGGTTGTTTCTCAGTTTTCCTAGGTGGGTCCTTTAACCATTAACCCTAAAGTTTCGGGTCTGCAGACTCCGTCTTCCCAGGCTGGTATTCAACAACCATATGTATCAGGAATTTCACAACCACAAGCTAGTTTACCTTTGTCACGGGCTTCTACTAGTCTTGTATATTCACAACCTGGTCTAAATTATTCTGGTGGGCAACAATAGTTTTATCAAATCCCATGGCAGCCACAATAACCATTCCAATAGTTTCAAGCTTATCTAGGTCTTGGTCAACAAGCCTATCAAGGTTTTGGTCAAAAAACTTACCCCTATCTGGGTTACCAACAACAAAATCCTTATGTTGGTGCACAACAACCTATTGCCCAGGCAGTTCCATCTTATCCTGGTTATGCTCAACCTGACCTAAATCGAGAGTTTCCATTTGTTGCAACATTAGAGTTACCTGATTTAAACCGGTTCACTAATCATCCCATTCATTATTTACCTTGGTGGCTAGTGATTCCTCATAAATTACCCTCTGATATTCTAAAATTAAATGGAAACTCTGGAGAATATCTATCTACGCATGTTATGACTTATCATTTATGGTGTTCATCAAATTACTTGAATAATGGTTCTGTTAGACTTCGTCTTTTCCAGTGAACGCTCATCGGTCCAGCTGCGAAGTGGTATATTGAAATACCATGAGCTTCTTTTGATAACTTTACAACTTTAGCCACTACTTTTCTAACCCACTTCTAGTTACCCATCAGATATGAAACTGGAACGAAACTTTTGACCAGGTTTAAACATACCACTGCTACTCATATATTAGATCATATACATGAGTGGCATTATCGTCGTTGAATGGTTAAAACATTTGTTCCTGATCAACTTTTATATGAGTGGTTTATAAAGTCCTTGTTGCCATCTATCACCAAGGACATGGCCAAAGGTAGTGTTGTCACTTAATAGCAAGTGATTTCTCGTGCCTAGTATCTGGTTTTGATTTATACTTAGCCTAGCACGCTCTACGAAAATATTTTGAATGCACTGTGACCAAATTTTATTGTTCCTCCTCCATCTGGTAAGGACATTCATGCCGACGATGGTGTGATTGGTTCTGCTAGCACTATGTCAAAAAGTCAACCATCTGGTTCTACACTTGATATTTCAAATCAAACCCCTATTGCATCTGATCTTACATCTTCTTCTGAAATACATGTCGTGTCATTTGATAAGGGAAAAAGTGACAAGAAACTATTGAAGTAAGAAGAAGGGGAAAGATAAGAAGAAACAAAATTCACCGCTACAAGAAAAATCATCTGATTCATTCGGTTCTTCTAGGAAACTTCATTACCCTTGCTTGATATGTAATGAGGAGAATTTTACGCAAGATTGTCCTCATCGCTCAGAAGTCTCAAAGCTTCTTAAAAATTCTGTCGCATCTACACTCTTGAAAAATCCTTTTTCGAACCCAGAAACACATATGGTTGCTACGGATCCTGCTTCTAGTTCGCAAGTGCTTATCATTACGGGAATTTTGAGGTCTAAAATGGGCCTCCTAAGGAAATAATAAAATAATAGCTAAAGTAATAAAATAATATTTTTGAATTTTAAATTCACTTTTTGCACCACAATCCATGTAACCATAGTTAAATTCAATTCAAAAGTTGTATAAAATAAAATTAATAAAAAAATTTGTATTGATGTGACTATAAATAAGAATGAACTTTTCAAGAAAAAATCATTATCATTGAAAAACTAATGCATTTGTCCTTTGTACTTAAATAACTTCAAATAAAATATAAATATAAACTTATAAATCCTTAATTATATTATATGCTATTAATTAAAATTTATATTATTAAAATGTATAATAACATGTAATTAATATACTATTTAAATATAATATAATATAATATAATAAATTATAGGGGTTTGCATTGTTTCTTTCAAGAAATATGAAATGAAAATAATATATTTTTATTCAAAAAGTGTGAAAAGACATTTATTATGAGTACTTTAATTTGACTTTAAAAGTACTTAGAGCACTACCATGGTTAACCATGATTTTTTATCCACCATTGAGAATGTGACAAGTAAGTACCTTTGACTCAAGCAATGCCACCTCAAACTTTAGGGATGATGTCATCCCCTAAGATGTGATTGGTTCTCATAAAGTGAATTTTGATTGTACATTTTCCTTAGGAGGCCCATTTTAGACCTCAAAATTCCCCTAATGGCTATCCGCCGCTAAGCCCAAAACTGATGTTTTGGTATCTAATCAAAGTAAATATTACAATAATCCTCTGTCGTCATCGAATGGTCAGGCTACAGATCAACCTACTACTTCAACTTCGACTTGATATGATTCGGCTCCACCGTCTATTATTCCTGAGTTAATAATAAAGCCACCAAAGGGAGTTGTTCATAAATCGACTTTCAACCCTCGAGCTCGTGCAACTCAAAATTATAACGTAGTCAAAGATCTGGCTTAGTCACCTTTTGCTATGTCAACGCTTGAGGTTCTTCAGAATTATCCCTCCCAAAATCAGGCTTTGTTATCGGTGGTTGGTGGAATCGATCCGACGGATTCCAATCTTGTAGTCTTTAATCATGCGGGCTATGTGCCACAATTACTAGCACAATTAGCATTTTTTATTCAAGTAAATGTCCTAAATCACCTCATTCATCGGACTATCATTGATGAAGTTGCATCTAATTGTATCATGTCTATGAGTTGCTGGAAGTCACTTGGCTCGCCGACCTTATCACAATCACCTAAGATGTTGAAAGCTTTTGAGGGTCGTACAATAAGCCTTGTGGAATTATTAGTAACCTGCAAGTTGAACTAAGGGGGAAAAACAATTACTATTGAATTTGAGGTCGTTGATGTACCCCTTGACTACAATATATTACTTGGAAGACCATGGGTTTATGCTATGGCTGCAGTTGTATCTACTTACTTTCGTATGGCCGTCTTCCCCTTCAAGGGAGGCATCACAGTCATTGATCAACTCTCCTTCTTCGTCTCTAGTTCCCATGCAACTGGAAGTGTTACATTTGTTCACAGACCCCCGCCATCTCTTCAGAACATTGGTGTAGGTTTCTTAAAGGATTATTCCCTAATGGGCACCTTTTCGTTACCGTTGCCTGCAACATCGACGAAAATCACAAAAATAGAGAACTGCAATATGATATATTCCACTTCATCTGACTTAAGGAAGATTCCCAATGGTTCTGAAATAGATAGGTTGGGTGAAATCATGCCGTTAAGTCCAATCGAGCTCGGATAGCAATCGATATTTTTGGCTTATGCGGCCAATCGCCGACTGTTTAGGTCGATCGTTCTTTGGATTATGGCACTTCTTCTGATCCTTTTTCACGTGTATTCTCAACCGATGAGATCATTATGGAATCCATGATGCCGGAAGAAGAACCATGGGAAGATTCACATCAACGATCCCATCTTCTAGATTAAAATGAAGATAATCCAACTGAACTATATCACCCTACAACTGTTGATTTCTTGACTAATTCCATTCCTATCCACGCTGTCGATTCTGAGCGAAACCCATCAAATATTGAAGAAATGATTTCTATCGATATTTCAACCAAACCTGGCATTTTAGAAAAAAATCATTTTGACGCGTCTTATTCTCCATCTGAACTTGACACTTATCGCTCTCTTTTCTATGAATTCCGAGATGTATTCACTTGGTAATATGAGGAAATTCCAGGCATTGATTCCATCATTATTCAGCATGAAATTAAAATGTATCTCGATGTCAAACTGGTATGAAAGCGCCTTCATCCTATTCATCCTAAGAAATTCGTTGCCATTAAATTAGAGGTTGAAAAACTTTTGCGTGCTGGTTTCATTTACCCTGTTCTGCTTACCGATTTGGTTTCTAACATTGTTCCTGTCATGAAGAAATAGGGGACAATTAGAGTGTGTGTTTATTATTAGGATGTTAATCATGATTTTCTGAAAGACAACTATCCCACTCCCTTTATCAAACAAATTATTGATGAATGTTTCGTATGTGAAATATTTTATTTCATGGATGGACTTTCCAGTTACAATTAGATCAATATTCACCCAGAGGACCTGTGTAAAAAAACTTTTATATGTTCCTGGGGCACATTCGCTTATTGAAAGCTCCCTTTTGGTTTAAAGAAAGTTGGGGCAACATTCGAGAGGGAAATAAATTATGATTTCCTTGAAATCAAGCACATAGTTCAACCATATTTGGATGACTTACCTGCACATTCATAGAAACAGTCTGACCACCCGCTACATTTCAAAGTGATATTTTTACGATGCCGTCACCACAAAATATGCCTCAATCCACACAAATGTGTGTTTGGTGTCGGTTCTAATCGTTTTCTTGGATTCATCATGTCAAAAGACGAAATTCGACTTGATCCATTGAAGGTCCAGGCCATTCTTGATTTTCCTACTCCTTCTAATCTACTTCAATTATAGAGACTCTAAGGGAAGGCTAAATTTCTAAGGAGGTTCATTCCCAACTAAGCCGAAATAGCTAAAGGATTTACTCGATTCTTGAAAAAGGGGACTCCCTTCCATTGGGATGAGGCTGCACAAGCTTCCTTTGGTGTTCTTGAAGATACCCTGATCCGAGCATCATTAATATATCCCCCAAATTATCAGAGTGATTATTTCATGTATCTTGCTGCTGCAGATACAACCATCACTATGGTTTTAGTCCAAGAAGAAGATGGGATTTAATATTCTATCTATTGTTTGAGTCGTATTCTCAATGATATGGAAGTTAAGTAAATTTATGATGAGAAGCTCTCTTTGTTAGCCGTTCAAGCTGTACAAATATTTCGCCATTATATCATGCTCCGGAAGACCATTTTCATTTCGGATTGCAACCCTATGACATACATTTTGTCATGTCAATTGCTGGGGGGGAAATACTCAAAATGGATCGTCATTTTGTAGGAATTTGATTTGGAGTTCATCAAATCCAAGTCAAATAAGTCTTTGGTGTTTTCCACTGAGTCTACTACAAAACTATCAATTTCAGATGAGTTTTTGTTTCTGTTCGCGTCATATGACCCGTGGTACGGAGATTTCCTCCTCTATCTCCAGACCCAAACTTTCCAGCCCAATACCTCTCGCTCACAACAACTAAGTATTTGATACCAAGCCAAAGATTATCTGATCGTTGGCGATACAATTTATCGTCATTGTGTCGATACAATTTTATGTAGGTGCCTCACCCATGAGGAGGCCAAGAAAGTTTTAAATGATTTCCATACTAGTGCCTGTGGTGTACATTTGTCTGGTTTTGCTACCATGCATAATATTCTCTGTGCTAGTTACTTATGGCCTACCATATTTCACGACTGCATTCTTGTGGTTAGAAGTTGTCATGCTTGCTAGCTATTTGATCATAAAACCCACATGCCGCCAGCACCAATTCATCTTGTCATCATTGTTGGACCATTTTCCAAATGGGGAATTGACTTCATGACATTTAACCCCTGCTCGCCCAGGGGGCATGGGTACATTATTTTCATTGTCAACTATTTTACCAAGTGGGCCGAGGCGATGCCTACATTTAACAACGTTGGCGAGGCAACTGCATTATTTTTCTTTAACCATGTGGTTACATGGTTTGATGTGCCATAAGCCAAAGTCACAGATCATGGAAAACATTTTTTCAATCACATGATGACTGAGTTGACTACCAAGTTAGGAATGTCGCATGATAGTTCTACCCCTTATTATCCGTAAGGTAATGGACAGGTTGAAGCGATTGAATTTCTACCTGATACTTCTGATGAAGAGGCACATATTTTAGATCTCATTCATCTAGATGAAGCCCTTCATGAAGCTGCATTGTCCAAAGAAGCACACAAGAGACAAATCAAGGCACAATATGACCACAATCTCAAGCCTCACACCTTATCAGAAGGAGACATGATCTTGCTTTATGATCAGGAAGCTGATAAGATAGGAATGAGAAAGTTCGAACCATTATGGCGTGGCCCCTACATTGTCAAGCGTATTCTGGCTAAGGGTACCTATGAGTTGGTAGATTATGATGGGATTCCATTGTCACAGCCTCAGAATGGGTTGTATCTTAAACATTACTATGCTTGATTCTTCATAGTAAACACTGTATGATAGTTTATATATTCTTTGATTGTGTGTGTGTCACAATGTGTATTTCTAAGTTTTCATGTGGTTAGTAATCCGCTTTGCATTTTATTACAGATGTCAGAATCTTCGGAACCATTTGTTGGATATGCGATGGTGCTAGTCATAGTATGCAGAATCTATCCTCTGCAGCATGGGCTATATTCACTCCAAGTGGAAAGTTAGTGAGTTTCCAAGGGATGTGTATCGGTTGATCTATAAACAATATCATTGAGTATAGTGTGTTGATCGAACTCCTATTTGATGTCACTTCACTTGGCATTTGTCACATCATTGTCAAGATGGACTCACAACTTGTTGTACTACATCTTACTAGTGTTTATACTATTCGAAATCCAGCTATTCATCACATGTTCCTTAGAGTTCGTCTTTTGGAAAGACATTTTGATTACATCCTATATCAACACATTTCCAAAAAATTTAACACTTAAATTGATTCTTTAGCAAATTATGTGTTAAATAGACATTTGCAACATATGTAAAGATAAATTTTCAATTCACATCACACAATTGACTAGGATTGCACATAACCATAGGAAAACATTGAAAGTAAAATAGATATATTTCAAGTTTTTAACAAAAAATTATGTCTAAGATACGTTGGTCATATGACCTCAAAATGTATACAAACATAGCATAATAAAAAGAGACCTAGTGGTTCTCATGATAGCAGGCCACTGCTTGGGATATCACGCGCAATAGCCTCATCCAACGTCTAGGCAAACCAATGGTATGGCACTACAGCCTCATAGGTAACTCCTCAATCTAGACATACAGTATCCTGAGAGTCAATCCCTCCACATGCTGCGATAACTCAGCTAGAGTCTCGGCCAAATCCAAATCCGAAGGACTGCTCTCCCAAAAATCCTCTCTGCTAGTTCTCCCGCCTGCTGTGCATGACCCACTGGTCGAACAATACCCACATCTGCATACACAAAACATATTTAGTTTAGTCTTGGAAACATTAAAAATAAAATATATATTAAAAAAATGAAAAATAAAAATCATGGTCAAACATTTTACCTAAAACACCCCATTGGGTGCTAGCTGGTAAAATCAAATCCAGGTCTCCAAGGAAATCCATCCCTGCCTATGGATGCTCCTCTATGATGATATGCTGTCATTGGAGCCAAGTGAAGAATGCAGCAGAAAACAAGACCGATGACTGACCAGCATGTCTAGCCATCAGCTCGACCCACCACTGCATTTGTGGATCTTTAGGACCAACTAATCCCAGTTTCACATGCTATGGCTATATCAATGGAACTCGCTCCAAAAAAAAGGTGATCAAGATCGATCCATAGCTGAAATTATTCATCTTGCCACTCTTTAATTTTGTCAGTTGTTCTTTCATCTGAAGGAGTACCGCTTCAGTCCAGTTGAACATGGTTGGCTCAAGACACTCAAGCTCATACTGCATGTATGATCTATTCGCGACATGATGTTTCATGCTACTAGTTAACTTTGTGATAGTGAATAGGAGTGTTCACAAAGGCATATCACGTACATCTCTAATGTTATCTTTCCATCTTTGCTAGGCTCTATCCATGTCTGAAAAAATTATCGAATGTAGTCCTTCATTGTCTCACCTCCATGGACAAAACCCGTAATGGAAATGAGGGCACCACGTCTTGAGAAACCTTTTAGAAATTAAATATCATCGACCAATATTGGGAGCACTTTTTCCCCAATGCGAAATGGTTCTAGTGCCGGGTCCCATGAGCAAATCAAGAACTGCAATAGTTCCATATGTTGCCTCATCCCTGACAATATAAAGTACTTTAGAAACCCACAGTCTTTGAGGGCTCTCACAGTGCCAGGATCATTTATGGAAATCATATCCCGTTCCTCATGTTCTCTTTCTCACCATGTAATCGACATTCTAATCCGACCAAAGTATGAAATCAAACCATAGGCTTAGTTAGGATCGATTCCATGCAAAAAAATGAAGAAATTTTGGGCAGAAAACATAATCCAAATTTATGACTTCCACCAAACACACTCCTAAGTGGTATACAAATAATTGTAGGGGACCTGGGCTTCTTTTCAGCCTCTTTGCAATGCACTTTTCGACATCCAAGGGTGTGTTTTCATAGGGCATTGTATATTTACCCTAGGAGCCCCAAAACCCTAAAATTTTGTATGAAACTGAAAAAGAATAAAACTAATAGAAAGAGGAGGGTAAGATCTCCTACCTGGTCTAGACGGCACGAGAAATGATCCACAAAATTTTTCTCAATCAGCTGCTGAAGTTTGAGGGTAAAATTGGCTCAGAGTACTAAAAACTAAATGGTAAATGTGAAATGGTAAAAATGACTTGGTAAATTCTCATTTAATAGTATTTTTAATTACTTTATGCATATTTAATGAATTGACTATAGTTTTTACCCATTTTTTACTATTTAAACTAGTATGTTTAATCCGTTTAGTGGTTCTTTGAGCAGGTTTACAACTGATATAGTGAATTCGACGTGCATGATCGTGAAATGAATTTTGACCACAAAGCATACTTTTATCTTTTTTTTAGCTCTTTTAAACATGAAAAAGGAACCCCCCTAGAGTTCTCTTTCATCTCTTTTTAGACTCCCAAAATGAAAATATTGCCGAGCACTTGTCCTTTCGAGCTCGTAAAAGGAATTGAAAAGACATCGACTCAGTATAAGTTTAACCCTTTTCTGGACTGAGATAGATTATTTTATGAAAAAGGAACACCCTATTCAAACATGGCTAGGAGGTTCTCTTAGGTATTATTTTACACTTTTTCGGATATGAGGGACAATTTTATGAAAAGAAATTGTGGAGTTTTCTTTTCGTCGCTTTTTCAAACTCTCTAAACATGAAAAAGGATCGAATTTTCATTGCCGTTAGACTCGTTAAAACATCAAATAGTGATGGACTAGTACATCATGACAAGATCGAGTTTCACCTTCGCTAGACTCGTTAAAACATCACATAGAGATGGATTCACCCGAAGGGTGGAATTATACATCAAGCATATGTTATCCTCCTCAAGCTTGTCAAAAAATAAAGAGGTACTGCTCAATAATGACCGGGGAAAATTGGAAAGGGATAAATCACTTTATGGTAGCAAGTCGATTTTGAACATAAAACTCATTCACTTCATCTCCGTGGCTTTTGGGTTGGGTTATCTGCTTGATGGTATATCATACCTATGGTCTATCACACCATCCATCACTTTGGTTTTGGGTCAATGCTCCCAACTCTGTAATTCCTCATCCTTTGCAATACTCATAAAAATTCATTTCATGACTGCCATCCCTGAACATTGCTTCATCAGTTACATTCTGTCTCTAAAATAATTACTCCCATTCCATGTCATTGATAGGGGATACATCAAGGCCCTCCTACGATGAGTCGCTTCCTGTCGACATCAGCTCATCATCCGGGAAGTTGACTTAGAAACAACCTTTCAGTACCTTGGAGCTTGCATAAATCAATGGCAAGTTGCTCATTTTAGGTGATAGGTTGACATCACAGGTCTATGATCGAAATTATTTGTATGGTGTTCGACATCAAATCATCTATTCACATCATGAAAAATGTACTACAGTACCTTAAGAGCCATTATCATCATTGGTGGTTTCTCTCGCGTCTATTAATGACTTACATCATTGGCTGGTAATTATTAGATGTCTTCCCATGTTTGACTGCAGATCACATTTTCACATGGTTAGACTGGTACTTAAATGATCAAGTGAATGAGATAGAAGACCCCAGATCTAGTTTCATCCATCTGGGCTGCGATTTCAAGAGTATTACCACATCATCTATACGATGGTCTTTAAACAGATGGTCATCCTATGATGGGTCTATATCTGTAGACAACTTTATGATGTTATGATATTTTATGTGCTGATTATGGGTATGTCTCCCTCAACAATTCATGTCCAATATGAAAATATATCATGATGTAATGTATTGTAATTGACGCAGGTCACCGTCCGCTTCAGATCCTACTCATCACATCGTAAATCATATCATTCAACATTATCATTTTTGACTTCATGCTTTAGGGGGTAGTTGTTACAATTCAATTTGGGTATCACTTCCAAAACCCAGATCAATATCAATTAGGGTCTATCATACTCTAAATCAACTGCTACATGCCTTAAACAAGTAATCCCATTGATGATTTTCCTCCATGAAAGTTTCACTGCTTGGACGCCAGTTGAAGTGTTCCATAGACCCATCAACGCACCCCTAGACTGAAGTAAGTGCTTTGCAGAGCATGTACTCCCATGGAAACCTGTGTTGCAGAGCATCTAGGCCCACTTTTCATTGCATTCGTCGAACGAGAGCGAATGCTTCATAGGATTTCGGGAATCTTCCCACTCTCTAGTGGCTTCTAGAAGTTGTTCCAGCTATCACATCATCTGATAAATTCAAATATGGAAACCATGGAGCCATAAAAAATCTTACCCTCCTATTCCAATGAACAAGGAAACCTCTTCAACCATTTTTGGAAAAGCCATTTAATGATCCATTAATGTCAAACTACCTTCACTACTTATAAATTGAGCATTGATCATAGTGCAAAAGAGAGCAAGAATTTGACTTAGTAGATTTATGTTGGTGAGATCACAACTCTTGGAGGTGTCATTTGCATGTAATGTTATGATGCTGGAGTGATGTTGTTGATGTGATGAGGATAGGACTAAATCTGGAGTGATTTGACATCGAATCGATCCAACTAGTTGTAACTTCTCCTTCTACTTCATAATAAAGAGATTTGTTACTTTCCTAATACAAGTTTTCATGATGTTATATGTGTATTTTCAAATGTAATTGATTCAATTTATTTAACGTGAATAGATCATATGCCTTTAAGTCATTTTATGTCTTCTGTTAGCCATTGCAGGTACCAATCAAGGGAGTTCAGTTTGATTGAGAGCGGAAAAAGTAACAAAAGGGAGGCGAGGAATAGCGAAAGATCACAAGTAGGTGTTCTTCCTTTATCTATTAATTTGAAGGAAAATGTCAAATATCTTTCTTTTGTTGTTCTAAGTGCGACCACCACACTTAGGGAAAACATATCTATCCATAGGTTTGATTTCCATAAAATAGGTGCCATAATTTTCCCTATTATGCCAGATCATTTCAAAATAGATTGTTTATGAGTATTTCATAACACTATAATTTTAATTCAATGGGAAAACCGTTTGGACATGGGCCCTTCCCTTTTTGGAAGCTATGAAAAACTTGTTCAAGATTTGGTTTAGTTATTTATGCCATTAAATTATCATTTACATCCTGGTTTACAAACCTATAAATAGGCTTGAAAATTTCAAAATATGGTCTATGTTGGCCCTTTGTTCTTGATGGAAAATTCCTTGAAGTGTATACATCCCTCTTTAGATAAATTTAGGAGAAATGTGATTTTGGATCCATGTGGAATCCTAATTTCCCATATGGTATTTATATATTTTATGTGGCTATGAAATTAATTTGTGTTCTCATCCCTTGTCGTGAGCCAAAAGGATTTTCTGTCCAAATGCCACTCTTTTTCCTTGTCGAGGAGAATTTTTTTTCTTTAAGATTCCTAGTAGTTTAAATGGTCTTGATGTTCTTGTGTCCACAACTCGGGCGAGTTATCTAAGGGAGAGAAAAGGTCCTTTTCTATGTCAACCAATGCTTGGGATTATTTGGCCCTTTTTCTCTTAGCCCAATGTAGGTTGGAAGTTTTCTCTTATTTAAGGTTATTTTAAGACTATAGTGGGGGAAAGGCTTCGGGGATTCAAGGGAAAAAGGTATCCATACCTGTTTTCAAATGTCATGCAAGGAGGGATCCCCAAACCAATGTGGATTAAGTTTGAAATGGAAATGAGGTTCTGGGGAAGAAAAAGATAACTCCAAAAGTATTAGTTTGTGGTATGAATCACCCCCAACTGACACCCATTGATGCATATTTAGGTTTTGTTCAATCATATTTTCCACAATCAGGAAGATATCTAGGTTTTTAGATAATTTGGCATGTCCCAATTATTTGTACAAGTAGGGAGGATTTTAGGAGGAATGAAATCAATTAGTGTCACATTGTCTATATGATCTACAAGAAAGTTTGAGAGGGGGTTCATAGTAGCCGAGTGTCCCAATTTTTTTACTTTCCCAATATAAAATTTAAATCACCTCCCAAGTTCATTATGTTAGGTTGGGTGACCTAGAGCATATTAAAGTTCTCTCGGAAAGGATTCCTATCAATATAGGGTCCAAAGATAATATAACCTAGGAAAATTTTTTCCAACTCAAAGAATTCCAAAGAAATCCATGATCGAAATGACCAGGCCAAGAGGAAGTGGATTCAAAGAGTGTTCCATATTGTGATGATGCTCCCCACTTGGTCAAATGCATATTGAGAGATGAAATCCCAATCGGAAGAAGATTCCTAAGGATGGATTCCAATTTGTCTCCATCCATCATTAAATCTTACAAAAATATTGCTTTGGGATGGTGAATTTAAACCAAACATTTTAGGGTCAATTTCTTGGAGGAATTAGCCAATCCCTAGTAGTTGAATGAAAATCTGATCATTTGGAACGAGGTGGTGGGATATAGATCTAAGGGACCCAAGAATAATGTGTTGTTTCCATAATTTAATTTTTGAATTAGTCTGTAGCTAAGCATGGGAAATCCGAGATTTGTAACCTCAAGAGGGTAGATTGTGATCCCCCCAAATCTAAAAAACATGAATCCAGAAAAAAAAAAAAATTCTCAAATGAGGAAAAGTTTAGAGGTGCTAAGTATTTGTAGAAGGAATGAATATTGAAAGGCAGGGCAAAGGAGCGTTGGGTAGTAGGCTTGATAGGTGGATTGGAGCATAAGGAAACATCTACAATTGGGAAGGAGAAGGGAAGTGAGTGGGTGGGATATGCAATGGTGAAGAGGGGGAAAGTAATAGGAAGATAAAGGGTGATAAGGGATGATAGATATTTTGAAGGGGGTGGGGTAAGAAAGAGAGCGGAGAAAAGGGAAAAAGAAACAAGTGTATGGAGGTGTATATCTTTATAAATGATACACAAAAAAGGGAGATGAGGGGGGGCAGGGGGGGAGAATCCCTTAAAGTGGTTGGTCCTAGAGTAGGTACATCCTCTTCAGGAGAAAAGTGGGAAGGTGTAGGAACCTTTGAAGGGTGATATTTAGTGTAGAAATTATATGCAATATGCATGAATATGTCCAATATTCTCCTGATCGCACACTGTTTTAACTTCATGCACTATACAGAATCTATTCCACCATTGATCATCACATGCAAAAATAAACACAATTGCAATACACACATGAAACCATAAAAATTCACACACATTAACACATTTGTTTTCATGGGAAAGCCTAAAGCTAAAAACCAAAAATATCTGTATATAATATATGTCATAGAGATCATGTAACAATCCTCATACAAAGCTTCTCACAAGCTCTCAGTACAATCCAATTGCTACACACTAATCAGGCCCTGATCTTGCAAATCCATGCACCGATCTTTGCCAGCCTTTAGCCTGTCTCTACTACACAATCACTGCTGAATAATGGCTCTGGATGAACTCGAATCCATCCTATATTGACCACGCAATCCTCATTGGCATATCCATCAATGTGTGGTGCAAACTCATGCAACACTATAGTCACAACTGACAGTCACACTTGCTCTTTCACCTACCTCTCCACTGGTCTCCACTGAAACTATCCATGCATTGTAGTTAACTGATGTATTCTTCATTTGATTAATGAGTTATTATTTAGTGAATTAATTATTAATTAATTCACACCACTCTCAGTAGTGTATCAATCAGTTAGACTAGATACAACTAGCTCAACTATGTTTAACTAAGTTAAACTGAACACAACTCCACCAACTACCTAATTAACTCCACCAAACTTTGTCACATGAGTTCTAACTGAAGTCTCCATGCAATAGCTCCACTTAACCCTTAGGAATAGCGTAGTTCCTTCTGTCAGCTCTTGTGCCACATCTGTGCACTTAACTGAAGTGCTCTAAGAGAATAAGATAATGTTTAGAGTCCAAATATTATTAAGAGCCAATAATATTCGACATATCTATTTTTAGACTGGCAATCTAAAAACAGATTCTGCCCAATATGTCTAAAAATAGAAATCCACCTATTTTTCCAACTTGACCAACCATCCACAAATAGCATCCTGCAACTCATAGAATATGATCGACATGTCTAAAAATAGACTTTGCGCCAAAAATCACCTGTGTGGGCCCCACCTAGTTTAGGTGATTATTTTTCAACTAGGATCAGGAATGATGTTTCAAGATGCCTCCTTCACTGTTTCTTGTTGCAATATTCAACATTTAGAGTCACCCACCGTAGTGATTTTTGGGTCTGCCACTTGAGTGTCTAAAGAAGGCTTTCCTGAATCCTGACTCTACGGGGAGGAGTGCAGTGGATAAATTGATAAGAAATATTTCGTATGAACCCATTTTTCTGTGATTTTCCCATAGAGAAATCCTTTCTCATATTTTCTTATGTGTGATAATAACCACATTTGAAGGGGCGTCGAAGCTAAAAGAACATTTTTTCATGAGTAGAGCTTGAGAGCCCTAGGACGAGTTACCTCAAATAATACTATTGCATCCTCAACTTATTTTGTGATGCACCCTATCCAGCCTTTTGCTAGGCATAGAAAATGACATGAATAAGCTAGTCGGGGAAGAAAATTGGCCTTTGTCCACTTGTGAAGAACAACCATTGACATTATCTTGTTGGTGAATCTACCTATAATATTGGAGACCTCCATTTTTTGAAATATATTGATTTGAATATCTTTTATCAGAGTTAAATTGGGCTCTTACACCTGAGTTTGATGCATATTTTATTAGGTTTTAGGGTATCACCACTAGATATAATTGTCTGGGGAATGTGTTAGGGGTTGTTTTTGTAGCTGTTACACATATAAAGAGTCAAAATATTTCTTATAAAACTAGAGTGGTGATCCTAAAAGTGACAGGGGAGGTAATTCAATGAGGATAATAAGGCAAGTTCTGGTCAAGCAAGGCATTCCTACTGAAAACAAAAAAAAAGGAGAAAAATTGGTTGTGGATATGTAGCTTAGTGGATTTAGGGTGAGATAACGGGGAGTAGGTTGCTTGACCAATGATTCTTTGAGGCTACAATATCTTGGGAGGAAATAGAGCACATAATCAAATAGAGTACCTCTAAAAATATCTAGGAGGGTTGACAGGACATGAGGGCCTAGGATGCCTAGATATGGGGAAGCCTAGATTTAGGTTCCTTACAGAGCATCCACTATGTAATCCATAATGTCAAACTCCATTTTTGGTAGGTGTGGTAATATCGAGAGGAGGGAGGTTTCTTTTTTTCCATACGCAGTACCAGATTAACCTAGATTAACATGGCTCATGGCCTTGCTGCAAAAAACCCTCAACCTTAATCATCCTCTTTCATCCAACAAGACACCTATGACACTAGATTGGAAACCTAATTGATGCATTGATATCATGATGCATTGATATCAATACTGACAAATTAGTGAGTTACAATTTCAAAAGACCAAATTTATAGACAATTTAAAGGTGAATTCAAAAGGAAACTAATAAATAATTGTTAATTTTCATGCATTTTTTTACCCCATAACTAAAAATTCCAACACATTTTTAGACCCTTCTAAATAATTATGAACATTTCTAACTATTCCATAACAACTTACAACTTGCTCCAATTGACATATCAACTTCTCACCAAATGATTTTACTTCTTGTTATCATTGTTGACATATTTTAATTTAAGCAAAGACCGCATAATGGTACTAAATTTCATGGTTGAAAGATAAGAAAAGGAACAAGAAGCAATGTTCTTGCAAGCAAGTTTTGGTATATGAGAGATATGATTGATACCATGAATTAAATTCACTCATTTTAGAGTATTTCTCCTTTAACACTGCAACTCGAGAGAATATATGGATGATCAAAAAGGTCATTTGTGGTATTTTATTTTTCATTTCCAGATGAAGTTGAAAAATTTGTGCTTCTAAAGCATTCATTGATGACTAGAATCCTCAAAGTTATAGAGTATTCAAGTTTCAAAATATCAAGGAAAACAATTGGCCTTATTTTGGGTCAAAGAACTAATAATTTTATATTGTAAACCATAATACAGATAAGGATGTAAATTCTTCATTCATTCATCTCTCGTCTTTGTCACCTAATTTTAAAATGGATTGATTCCATTTCCATTTCACATAACCAATCCACTTGCACAAAGTAGAGAATTAATGGAAACTACTAATACATAAAGAGGAGGAGCACACTTCAATCAAAAGTAGTGAAACTAAATTTAATAATATTAAAGAACATATTCAAATCCAAAAAGAGCCTCAAATTGATTGACTAATAATAATATTAAAAAAAACAAATTATATTTCAAAAATAAAAATACAAAATTTCAAAAATATAATGTTAAACTTGGAAAAACCTTAAGATGTCTAGGGACACTAGGTCCCATTGTAGGAGGATGCCTACCCCTTAAGCCTCATCACATTAGGAAAATAATAATTTATTAACATGTACGTACTCTAACCCCTTTTTTTTTGAACCTGTGATCACTTACAAGAAAGTACGTAACCTTAAACATCAGTTCCACTCAAGTTGTACACTTTTCTTTAGACTTTCATCTACGGTTTTACACAAACCTACAGACAACTTCACAAAGGCTATGTACCAAATCCATAAACAAAAGAAAAGGTATAAATGCAATGGAATGTTAAAATTACCAAGATAAATTAACAAAGAGAATAAATTTACCCAAAAGAAAAAACACACATAAACACAATGTTATCATAGAAAACCTCAACATGTGGAAAATAAGATAACACCATATTCTATCAGTGCCTGTTGGCCAAACCTGATCGAGCGATCCTACACCACTCACATCCTTGGAACATTATAATGAAGTATTCCCAATCCCTTTAAAGGCTTAATTACATGCAATCCATGGGCACAAAACAATGGGAATCCAAAATCATGTGTCCAAAACCACCATTGTTTGACCGAGCCATTTTGACTCTTTAACCAAATCAAGTTTTACCTCAAAATCCCCCCTTAAACCTTGAATTCAAGTTTCCTTTGAAAAAAATCATCCAAGCTATCAAAGTGAGCCAACAACACTCACCTATAGGCCCTATACCCCTCACTGTTTATATCCAAGGAATATGATAATTCAACATGCCCCTTATCACCTAGTATAACTCCAAACTTTGCCAGTAATTTCTGAGGTGTACACATCTCTTTCCAGGGCTTACATTCATTTTCCCACTTTTATTGTCACTCTCTTGACACTTATGTTGTCATCCTCTTGAATTGGAACACTTGATGCTCTCCTCACCCGTGTATAACCTCTTTCTGTGAATCCACAATAAATCATCTCATTGTATCATTCTTTCAAACACTTTTCTCACATCCTTGGCATAAATTACCTGTCATATTCTTCCTTTGGTGTTGCATGCTCAACCAACAATCATGGAATTATCCACTAGGTTGGTGTTGACAGTGCTAGACCAGTAAACATTCATGGGATCTCCCTGATATGAAGTCCCAATTAGACCTCACACCATTTTTTCTAGGAGTCCCATACATTAGAAAGGCCCAGTTTACAAGTTATTAAATATTTTCCTTGGCTCTAACTATCATCAATAAAGAGGGATGAAATGGTTCCTTTTAAAAGCAAGAAAATGTGCCTAGTGAGTGTCCAATTATAGAGGTGTCAAATTTCTTCTATCGCGGAGAGGGGGAGAAAGTGAGCCTCTAAGATAGAGGTAATAGTACCACCAAAGAAGAGACACGCATGAACCAGAGGGGTCCATCTAACATCTACCGGAATAGTCGACAAGGGATGCGACGGTCGTTACAACCAACAAATGAGAAAGGTATGTCTAATATCCCACATAATAGTCCACAAGGATGGGACAACAATAAAAACCATTACAACACATTCTCAACAAGGTAAGTACTAAAATAATCGAAATAGTTCAACTCTCTTAGCACATGTGAAAGCAAACATGAAGTACAAACATCCATAGAATAGTCTTACAAACATCCATAATCCATGCATGAATAACGTGTTGGCCTCGAAGGCTTCTATTATTAAGTAAAAGTTCCAAGACACATGTATACAATGAACGTCACTAGCTCCACACTACAAGGAAAATACCCTCTAGCGGATTTTTTTGAGGAACCCCTTATAAAAATACCCTAGAAATCTGTTTCTAGCAGAGGTTACTAGAGGAGGTTGGCGAGCAAAGGTTTTTGCAGATGTTTTTCGTTCAGTGGACTTATCATCCTAAACCGCACCGGTGCGCTCAACAAGAGAAAGCACTGGTGAGCACAAAACATTGGCACATCGGACACCGTGTGCTCCATACACACTCGCCCGATGCATCTTATTATTGTAGAGCACCAGTGCTTTACAACTCTTCCACACTGGTGCGTCATAAAACACCACGCCAAAACAGAAACTGCCCGGTGCGGTATTAAGAAACTGCAACGGTGCGCCTATAAAACCCTGCGCACCAGAATAGGGTTAAATAAATAAAAAATTACGGCCAAAAAACCACATTTTTCACTTTTCTTAGTGCTCCAGAGCTCTCAAGCACTGGTGCAATTTATCCTTGTCTGAGCCACCCTGACATCGGTGCTCCCATGCACCCATTGCAGGCACTGCTGCTATGCATTTCCCACCAATCTCCAACTTGCATTTTGCAAAACGGTGGGAAAATTTTCTTTTTCAATTTCTATACCCAATATGCCTCCTCAATGGCCAAATGTATAGGTATTTTTCTTATTTTTCCATAATTAAGCTTTTTAGCGGATTAGAATTTCAAATAACCTTAAAATTAACCATTTAAAAGATTTATTTTTTTTGTCGCGCTTAGCGCTTGAGCCGTTTGAATTGCACTAGTAAGTGGTGTTTCTTGTGAAATTTACAGGCCACACTGCAACTGGTGCTAATTTTATTCGCACCATTTTCGGGGCGATACCGAAAGGCGCACCGTGTTATTTAAAAAAAAAAAAAAAAGTGCGGTGTGATCGTTTAGCTAGTCGCACGATTGGCCATGTGGAATAGCGACAACGTGGTGCATTGACTGAAATATCTGTCCCGGGGCGGGTATTTTTGTTAGCGCACCGCATTCGACATTTCAACAAGTTCGACGGTGCAACCTAGTAAAATATCGCACCGTTGACTATGTAATGAAGTCAGGAGGTCGGTGCGCTGACCCAACTATACGCGTCGGGGCATAGATTTTAGTCAGCGCACTGCACTCCTGACACTGTACATAGTCAATGGTTCTCTAAAAATTTTCAGGTGCATTGCCTATGGTGCGTTGAATATCATCTGGGGCACCACCACCAGTGCGCTACAAATAAAAGATGCATCGGAACCGGTGCATGACTATTTTTTGTGGCGCACCCACTGTTTTTTTTTTTTTTTTTCCAAAAAAATTTGTATATGTATATTCCTAAATACATGTCTCATTTAATAATTTTTTTTTATTTAATATTTCAATCATTCAGAGAGAAGAGGGGGAACAAAAACAACAACAGGCGGAGCAGTATGACATGGCTTGTCTGTGGGAGGCACGAGAGAGGGAGAGAGATGCGTACCCTTGCCCTATTACAGAAGCTACCCAGGGGATCCTAAGGCAGGTAGGCCTCCTCGTTCTATGAGGAGGCTACTTCCCTAAAGGGCCATGGTGTGTTTTTGAGACATCTTATCCGCAGGTGTAATGCCCACTGACAGGCTTTCTGAGTTGGTCCTAACTAGTGGTACACACATATTGAGGAGGACATATATTTTATTATAGGGCTATCGAGGAGAGGGGTGGATTTTCCCTCATTCTCAGAGGTTCCAACTGGCTATGTAGCATGGATTCAGTTACTGTAATCCAAGAGATTCATTGGAGCATATGTACTATCTCCTTCATATTTTCAGGTCTCTGGAGGTCAGTTACATATTGGTGCATTTGGTAGTGAGGAGGTGAGGTGCCTCTCACTTCTGATTTCAACCATTTCACACAACACTAGTGATGGGCAATGCATTAGTTACTTGCTTCTAAATTATGTTGATTCTTTAGTACAGGAGCCATGACTTGTTAGGTGGTCTACCATTTTTTTGAGGCAGTTCTGTACTGCCTCAGATATATGTCGTGCTCATGCACAAGGGAGGGTCAAATTCCCTTTTGCTTCAGAGATTTTTTGTTTATTTTTTGAGAGGTTTCCAGAGATGAGGCCTACTTTTGTTCGGCAGCCTCGTAGGCCGATGTTCGAGGCACAAATGCACATGTGGGGGCAGATGATGCCCAATAGGGGGGAGACTGTGTTTCCAACGAGGATATCACATGATGTACTGGAGTTGCTAGCCAGTGTTGACGAGCCAAATCCATTCATTATGGTCCCCTGTCCTTATGCTGGATTGGATTGGCGAGGGTATGCCAACATACTCTTCACAGATGATTAGCCGTCAGATGATAGAGGTAATATTATTGTTTTATTTAAATTTATTCTAACATGTTCTTTAACTTGTTTTTATTAAATTGTGTAATGAAATTGTCTAATTATTGTTGTGTACTTGTATATATTTTTCACCACCACATGATCTAGGTGTGGGTCCTGATGATGATCAAGGCATGCCAGATGTTGAGGATCATCAGGAGGCCAGTGCAGAGAGATCTACCCCTACTGGTGCGCTGGTACCGGCTTTTGCTAGGCGCGGTCGACTTGATAGTAAATACATGATGGAGTTGGGCGACCAACTCATTGCATTGATTGTTGAGGTGGGCATCAGGCCCGCTAATATGAGAGACATACATGCCAATGGTAGGTTGTTCCATATGTGGAGAGGCATGCCACATGACATGTACAGCCTGATCCAGCATGTCATAGGAGCTACGACCCTAGTTATGCGTCTGAGGAGGATTTTTGCACGTTATAGGCATGGTTGAGATGTAACACGTGATCGACAGTCTGTGAGCAGTGACTCATCATCTCATGATCCCTCACCTCGCACCACGCCAGATGAGCAGTCTCCACTAACATCTAACAACAATCATCATGGAGATCAGTTTGGACCATCAACCACATCCAGTCAGTAGCCTGCAACATCCAGCAATACTCATGATCATGAGCAGGCTAGACCATCGACCGTCGAGGCCGCACCATTGACTGAGCAGGCCTCGGATAGTACTGCTATTGATGTTGTACCACGAGCTGATCCATGAAATTTATATTACAATTGTATATTTTTGACATTATTCAGTTATATATATATATATATATATATATATACAGATGGTCCATGTATTTTATGTTCATGTTACAGTTGTAATTAATTTACATGTTGGTGATCATCATGATGTGTATATTGTTAGGTCATGTTAGATATTTTCATTTAATTTGAAACTTGCAGATAGATGTGTATGTGATAGCATGAGTTATTTGACATGAGATATATATTTGATGTTTGTGCTGTGATGATGTTATACAATGCTAATTGTGTTTTGTTAGATGATCCTTATCATGATGATGTTAGCGAATTTGAATGTGTTTTTTAGTCGAATATGATGTTTGTACGATGGCTATCATGATCGTGATGTTTATTAATTAATTTAAAATTAAATGACCATGATATTTATTAAATATTATGTCGTGATTGTAATTGAAATTGAAATTTTAATTTTATGTAAAATTGTAAAATTGTATTTGTATTTGTAATTGTAATTTTAACTGTAATTGCATGTAAAATATTTGTAAAATTTTAATTGTAATTGTAATATTTAATTTATTGTGAAATGATTGTAATTGTAATTTTATTTGTAATTGTATATATGACAAATTGTAAAATTGTAATTCTAATTCTAATTGTATGTAAAATTCTAAAATTGTAATTGTAATTGTATATATGACAAATTGTAAAATTGTAATTGTAATTCTAATTGTATGTAAAATTCTAAAATTGTAATTGTAATTGTAATTGTAAATGTAATTCTAATTCTAATTCTAATTGTATGTAAAATATTTGTAAAATTTTAATTGTATTACTGTGAAATGATTGTAACTGTAAAATTTAATTGTAATTTTATGTCCAATTCTAAAATTGTAATTGTAATTCTAATCGTAATTGTATGTGAAATTGTAAAATTGTAATTGTAATTGCAACTCTAATTCTAATTCTAATTCTAATTTTAATTGTAATTGTATGTAAAATATTTGTAAAATTTTAATTTTATTAATGTGAAAATTTTAATTGTATTAATGTGAAATTATTTTATTAAAATTTGTAAATTTGTAAATTTGTAAATAATTATAAAATAATAAATCATAATAATATGAATTTTTGTAACATAATAAAGTTTAGAAAATAATGCAAATAAATTGATGTACTTTAGAATTATCATTATTTTATTATGATCTTACATACCAAGAAAAAAAGAACTTTATACAGTACTCCATTTCTAGCGAAGGTTCCTGGTTTTTCGTCCGGTGCGCTTATCATCATAACCCGCACCGGTGCGTCATAAAACACCACGCCAAAACATAAACCGTGGTCTTACGAAACTGCACCAGTGCGCCTATAAAACCCCGCGCACCGGAACAGGGTTAAATAAAACCTCATGCAAACCAGGTATGTCATTGAAATATATTTTCTAAGAAGGCAAATTTATTCTGTAAAGTGCATTATTGGCACAGCGGAGGGTTCGAATAGTGGGAAAGAATTTTTTTGAGGAGATGAGGGTTTGAAAAGACGATAGTTCGAATTTCGGCTGAGAAGTTTATAGCAGAGAAAATGAGTGTTTCAAACAAAAAGACGAAAAAATATGCTTACAGGGATGCAGATGGCTACAGAGCTTGACAGAGTACAAAAGGAGAAAATATTTATGAAAAATATGAGAAGGGCAGTTGAGAAAGCTTGGTTGAGACTGGCGATAGGGTTAAGAGGCCTGGTCACGAGGGTAAGTATTTTATTGATCATGGCAGAGAGCTTTCGGTTGAGGCTGAAGATAGGGTTAAGAGGTCCCATGATGGAGAAAGGGAGAGCAGAGTTGATGGCAGAGAAATACCTGTCGAAACTCTAGCGACTAGCAAGGTGAAACGGTCCTTCGAAAGCAAGGAGTCCTATTCTCTAAGGGATGTCAGAGAGAGATCAATTAATTCTCTTAAATGAGCTAAGAGATCACATGAAGGTAATGATTCTCATTCTTACAAGGATGGCAGGGAAATATTGGACAATAGAGAAAGATCAATCGAGGCAGTCGATAAAGCCAAGAGGCACCATGAAGGGAAGGATTATCATTCCATTAAGGACAACAGAGAAAGATCAATTGACGTTGTTGATCGGGCTGGTAGGTCCCATGAAAGGAAAGATTCTCATTTATATAGGGATAGTAAAGAAAGGTCAATCAAGGATGTTAATAGGGATACTAACCTAGCGCACCGGTGTGCTGTATTATACCAGCGCACTACGCAAGTACTATGTAATAAAAAAAATTATTTTTTTTTTTTAATAGTGCTGCATATCTAAAATAGGGCACAATGTGTACAATACGATAAAAAATATGGGCTTGTTCGCTTTGATGACCATGTTCACTTGCTCTCTCCAGACTGCGTTTAAAAGCTGGGGGTATTGTCTGAGCTTCGGTTGCCTTACATAAAATTTTACCAGCAAAGATGATGTCGCATAAAATCACATCTTCGGATTTCAATTGAACCTTAATGGAATCTCTAACTTGTTTGAGATGTGATCCTATGGATAACGAGGAATATCACATGGAAGGTACCCAAAAATCCAAAATTTTGAAAGTATAGGTGAATTAGCACTATCAAAGAATGAAATGCCAAACAAAATGCGAACGGATACACTTAAGGATTCCCTAGTTCCATTTGTTATTGAAAATGATGCTCTCTATGGATGAAACCAGTAAAAAGTCTACTTTTATTATAAATGAAAATCCAGTGACCATTTCTATAGTAAGAAAAGCATAGATACCTGCAGCTACCATATTTCTACCTGCAAATCGGTTTCCCATTGGAAAATATAATGTAATAGCCCATTTTGCAATGTCTTTCCTCTGCTCAACCCTATACTCATTTTATACGAAAAACCATTTCCTCCACATGTAATAACTGCATCGTCTAGTTGAAAATCCATCTTCTTATGCTAACAAATGCAGAATGAAGGACTCGTTCTCATTGCTCCCAGAACATTCAAGGTTAATTTCTCGTAAAATAGAGATTGTATAAATTTTGTTAAAATGAAGATAGAAAGCACAAAGGAGAAAAGAGGAAATTGGATGCCAATATGGAGGAGGAACTTACAAATGATCAAGCAGATCATGGGGCACCTTTTCTTGTTGCAGGTTATGGAAAGGTTCAAGTTTCTTTTTCTGAAAGAAGAAGATGGGTAGTTTTGAAAAGAAATGGCCCAAATATTTTCACAACAAAATGTACATTTCCAACATGTCTAATTTTGGTGTACACATGTAAAAGTAATTTCGGTGCCTTAACCGCAAATCGGTGCTAATGTACAGATAACTGCACCGGTGCGTTTAAGTTACTATGCACCGGTGCATTTTAGTTACTACGCACCAGTGCCATGTTATCAATGGAGGCATCGGTGCGGTGATATTAAGTGACGCACCGATGACGAATAATCACAAATAAAAAAAGCACAACTCTATTTTATTTAAGTGAAAAAAGGGCGGCAATTGAAAAATGGGAGGCAAAATGTTTTCAAAAATCTAATTTCATAAAACAATTCTTTAAATACTAAACACTTTTCATTATTTCACTATTTTTGCTAAAATTTTCAGCTAGAGTTTGCAGGAGACATACCTGGAGAAAGAGAGCATGAGAACACTGTGGAGTAGCGAAATACATTCGAACATAAGTATTCAGACAATCGGAATCCAAACCTTTGGTGATTCAAACCCTATATTATAGAATTTCAAACTATCTCGTGATTAAATTTGATTATTTTTTTTACTTTTTTTGCAGTTTTTTTACGAAATAAGAAAAAAAATTCGATTTGTTTTTCATTTTTAGAAAAAAAAGGAAAAAAATCCATTTATACCCTAAACCCTTCATTTTTTTTCTCCCTTTCTTCTCCTTGTTTCTGTGATTTCAGAATTAGGGCTTTTCATGTTAGATTGACATCCAACCCATGGGACGACCTGCATAGTTGGATCCCAATCCATGTCGGCCCTTGCGTGAAATTTTGAAAAAAATGAATTTTATTTATTTTTATTGGTGCGCCCTGCGTAACCTAGTGCACCGCTCAAGTACTGTGTAATAAAAATTTTAAAAACAATTTTTTTTAATTAGTGCACAATATCTAAAATAGGTCACCGGTGCGCTATGTTACAAGGAGAGCATCGTATGGTCTATTATATTGTTTGTGCGGTGCATTTATAATACCCCCACGCACCGACGTCGGTGCGTACATCATGAAAGGCGCACCGATTTCTTGAGATTTATTTTTTACCTAAAAAGTTGATAATTTATTTATAAATATATTAATGAATGATATGGTACAGGTTTCAGATTGTTAAATAAATGACTGAAAAGAGATCAAGTAACAAAAATACCGATAACACATCAAGAAAAGAAAAAAAGGCAAGTTCTTTGTAAATTATTTACAAAAAATATTATTTTTGAACTATATGTAAGTTTAAATAATATGTATTGTTTACTGTGTATCATGCAAAGTCACAAAATGATGAAGCTTTATAAGATTATTTCTGATCTAGGACCAGAAGAGCGTAGAATCTTGATGCAAAAATTGCAAAAGGATGAATCAGGTGAATGAAAAAATACTATTGATCCAATATGAGTTTATTTTTTTAATTTTCCTTAATAATATACTTAAAATTATTAGATAACAT
This sequence comes from Pinus albicaulis, assembly GCA_034641835.2. Lineage (NCBI taxonomy): Eukaryota > Viridiplantae > Streptophyta > Pinopsida > Pinales > Pinaceae > Pinus > Pinus albicaulis. The sequence continues at coordinate 625,698,156 of CM076584.1, read as the reverse complement.
GTGTCAAACGATATATTAATTCACATATGTTTAATGTTCTATAGGGACCAACAACTCAGAAAAGGAATGTTGTTCTAAGAAAAGAAAAAAAATAAAACATGAAAATGAAAATGAATTGCTCCTTAGCTCATCTGGAGTGGTGCTGGAGGTTAACGAAAGGGGGAAAAAATTTTACAAAAGTTTGAAGGATCTAGTGGAACAAATGTATAGAAGTTATTTTCACTTACAATACAAAAACCAATCCAATGTAGGAATTTACAGGGTAAGTTCCTTAGATCAAGAACCAAAGGTCATCACTCACAAACAGATCACAAATTAGTACACCAGTATAATCACATGGTTAAAACCCTTAAAGAGGGAAACATTCCACAGCCTGAACCAGCACGGCCACTTCAGAGAATTTATTAATATAAAAAGAAAGGTTACATATGTTTCTCTCATAAACGATTATCGGAAAAATAACCCTCCATGCTCTTTAAATAGAGACCATGGACCGATCGAGTGTTAAGCCACGAATCAAGTGTCGTTAATAATGAGGTGAGAGATAACTGTCAGATCACTACAAATCGTGACCGTCAGATTATAAGTTACAAATTTACATGGTAAAGAAATAAACTTTACCTAACTCTACACTAGACTAAGTTATTTAACTATTTTCTATGTGTCGGAATATCCTAACATCCTCCCTTAAGAACAACTTGGGATAGGATTGAAGGATTTACAAAGGTGAAAAAAAACGAGCCTATTTCCTACGTGTCAAAATATCCTAACATCCCCCCTTAAGAAAAAAATGGGATAGGATTGAAGGATTTAAAAAAGTGACACAATAGGAGAAGGAAGGAGGCATTAGAGTCTATCCCCCCTTAATGACAACTTTCCTGAACTCCAAACATGGATCGAAGTTTGATAAACTTCACTTATGTGATAACCTTCGTAAAGATATCAGCTACTTGATCATTGGTTGGACAGTACTGCACTTCAAGAACATGATCATGAATGAGCTTTCTGATGAAGTGTATGTGGAGTTCAATGTGTTTCATATGCTGATGCTAAATTGGATCTTTACATAGTTGAATGGCACTGTGATTATCACACCAAGGTGTAGTTGGATGTTGTCGATGAATACCAAATTCAGACAGGATATGATGAAGTCACATGGTTTCCTTGTTGGCTTCAACTGCACCACGATACTCAGCTTCTGCGGAAGAAAGAGAGATGTCTGATCCTCAGGGTCACTAGCCCAATCAGAATCAGTGAAACCAATCAACAATGGAGATGCTCCTACACTGTAATGAATCCCAAACTGAAATGTACCTCGAATATATCAAAGTATTATTTTACCTGCTTTCCACTGACTTTCATGAGATTGGTGCATAAACCGAGTGACAAGACCAACGGCAAAGGAAAGGTCAGGATGGGTATGGGTTAGATAGAGATTTTTACCAACAAGTTGACGATATAAGGTAGCATTAACTTCAGGGGTAGTACAAGTGACTGAAAGCTTGACTCCAGACTGAAAGGGAGAAGGGGTTGGCTTACAGTCTTCCATGTGAAAGTGGTGTAGAATATCACAGGCATACTTGGACTAAGAGAGAGTAATGCCTTCCTTGGATTGCAAGACTTGAAGACCAAGGAAATAATGCAAGTGTCCTAAGTCTGTCATTTCAAACTTATTTTTGAGGCTAGACTTCACATGGTTTATATGGTTTGGATCACTACCAGTAAGGATACGATCATCAACATAAATAACAAGGATGGTGAAGGACTTGCCCACTTTCTTGGTGTAGATAGTGTTTTCAGAATGACACCTAGAAAAGCCATTATCTAATAGAAATATATCCATTTTGGCATACCAAGCTCGAGGAGCTTGTTTGATACCATAGAGAGACTTACTAAGGCGACAAACACGGCTAGAGTCGTTTTGGATAAAGCCAGGGGGTTCTTCCATGTAGATTTCTTCATGTAAATCTCCATGTAAGAAGGCAGATTTAACATCCATTTGATGGACTTCCCATTTAAAGGAGGCAGCAAGGGAAAGAAAAAGGTGGATAGAATTCATTTTGGCAACAGGGGAGAAGGTTTCACTATAGTTAATGCCTTCAACTTGTGAAAATCATTTACCGACAAGATGAGATTTATGTCTATCCACTTTTCCATCTGGTCCAAATTTTTTTTTGTAAACCCATCTGCATCTGACAAGTTTTCTTCCTTTTGGAAGAGGAACAATATCACAAGTATCATTTTCCAATAAGGAATGATATTATTCATTCATAGCTTCATCCCAAGTTGGATGACTGGAGGCTTCTTCAAAGATTTCTGGATCAGGATTTTTTGGAACTTGAGCCAATAAGGAATAAGCTCTTTCAAACTGAGAACGTGTATGTCATCGATCGACAGGGTCACCTGCAAGAGAACCTTCTGCATCCCGAGTAGAGAGGACCCATATTGGAAGCGATGGAGTAAAAAGAACAATTGCAAGAGGTGGAGGAGGATTTTCATCCTCGTTGTCATCATCTGAACTAGAAGGAATGCTATTAAAAATACAAGAGAGAGAGAGAGGTGGCACATATGCCGAATCAGGCTCACAGGCCAAAGGTGGCACACCTGCCAACTAGGCTCGCAGGCCAAAGGTGGCACACCTGCCGAACTAGGCTCGCAGGCCAATATATTTTCATCAAATTTTACATCTCTTCTAATGATTATATTTTTTATTTTGGTTGAAGAATTCTATATCCTTTGACATCTTCAGAATATCCAACAAAAATACATTTTTTACTCTTAGGTTCTAAGGCTTTATGTTTCGCATCTCGAATATGGGCCCAAGCATCACTTCCAAAAACACGAAAGTGACTTACATCTAGTTTTATTGAGCTCCAAGCTTCTTCTGGAGTTATATTCTTTAAAACCTTAGTAGGAGTGCGATTTAATATGTAATTTTCACAGTTAATGGCTTCTACCCAAAAATTGAGACCAAGTCCTTTAGATTGAAGCATACAATTAGCCATTTCTTTTAAGGTGCGATTATTCCCTTCAGCTACACCATTTTGTTGTGGAGTATATGGAATGGTATGTTGCAATTGAATTCCATGCTCAGTATAGAAGTTCATAAATTTTGTGTTAACATATTCTCCTCCATTGTCTGATCTTAACTTAAGATTTTGATGTCCAAATTGTTTCTCAACAAAGGCCTTAAAGACAAAGAACATGTTAAAAACTTCACTCTTGTGTTTTAAGAAGTATACCCAAGTGCATTTGGAAAATTCATCAATGAAAGTTAATAAGTACTTGAAACCAGAGAAAGAAACCATAGGAAGTAGACCACATAAATCACCGTGCACAAGCTGCAAAGGGGCTGAAGCATGCCAAGAGGCATGTTTGTCAAAACTATCCCGATGATGTTTTCCGAGCACACATCCGGAGCAAACACCATCTCGACAAGGTACCATAGGAAGGCCCATCACCATATTTTCCTTACATAGAGTTTGAAGAGAGCGATAGTTTAAGTGACCAAATCGCTCATGCCAAATTTTTCTCACATCATCATTATGAGCAACAAAAATGGAGGGAAGACATGATGACCCAAAGTTGTCAAACTTATACAACCTTGTGGAATCATCATCAATGGCAGTGGCTAAAATATGTTGAGGATCTTTGAGGTCCTTGATTACAACATCATGAGGTGAGAATTCTACTATTTTCCCTTCACCTGAATGAGTTACCTGATAAACAAAGAGAAGTTTTCATGAAAAGGTAGGAACACATAGTACATCATTAAACTGACCATTATCTAGATGAATGGTTCTAGATCCTACAACACTAAGAGATCTATCATCACCAACATAAATATGTTTGGGGTTACAATCATTCAAAGAAAAAAACATGGCTTGATTTTTGGCCATGTGGTAAGAAGCTCCAGAATCAATGAGCCACTCATGAGAATGAGAAGAAGAAGATACATTTAATGCATAACCAGATCTTGATGCTTGACATCCACAAGAAGAAAGTGCCATTCCTAAAGATGAAGGTGAAGAGTGCTCCAAATTGATGTTGTGCTTATTCATTGCTGCTTCTAAGGCTTCCATCTTCTTAAAACATTTGGACTCTAAATGGCCATCATGATTGCAAAAGTTGCAATGTATATCTATCTTCTTTCCTTTGTTTTTATATGCCTTATCATTTTGGTGAGTTTCTTTTTCAGTTTGCGCATGAAATTGCTTAGGACCCTTTTTTGGTTTCAGACCATACTTTTTAGGATACTTCTTCTTGGGATTCTTTTGATATGATTGATGTTGGGCTGCTAAGGCTTTCTTAGAAGCATTTCCAGAAGTGATCAGACCAAGGTGTAAGATTTTTTCTTGTTCTCTTATTAAAGAATCACAGAAGGAATCAAAAGAGGGATTCTTGTAGGTGGTTCCTGAAGAAATGGTGGCTTCTCTAGTGGAATGGAAGGCGGAAACAAATACAGGGTATTCAGGGCCAAGCTTAGCATGAATGAAATAGATGAGGCTACTATCTTCCTTTTTGACCTTACAACCTTCTAAAAGAAGTCTAAGGGTATTGAATTTGGACAAAAAGTCTTCAATAGAGGAGAAATTATTGGGGCCTAAAGTAAGCAACTCATTTTCAAGATGATGGGATATTATTTGATTTTGAATGCCAAAGACAATATTTAGCTTGTCTAAGGCTTCATGAGGGGTGTTAATGTCAAGGATATGAAATCGAAGATCTTGAGAAATGGACATTCCTATCAACCCTCATGCTTGATCTTGTTTATTTTCCCATTTAGCGATTTTATCATCATCAGAAGCTTTAGTTTCCACTCCTGTGGCTATTCTATAAAGTCCTTTACTTCTAAGTATATCTACCATGTGAGGTAGCCATTTGAAATAATTGGTGCTGTTAAGAATAATCGGGCATGCACTTTCCTTTAAAAAAAGAAAAAATGAAGCTGAGAAAAGTTGAAACTAACTGCTCCAATGGAGAGATCTAGAAAAATTAGGTCGTTTCAAAAAAACGGCTCGAAAAAAGGCTTCCAAATGAAGAAGTTATGCCTTTTTGAAAAAAATGAGTTGAAGATGTCGAATAGTTACGGGAACGAGATGAAGTGCGGCTTTAAAAAAAAAAAAAATTCCTCCCCTTTTAACAATTTTTTTTACAAAATAATCTAGAGAATGAGACTTGAACACAAGATCTCTATTCTCATAAACTAACTCATCACCAAGTGAGATAGTAAAAGGATTATGTTCGATGTGTGTGCCTTTTCCTGCACAAAAAAACACAAAAACCAAGAAAATAAGAAACGAAATGCAAGCCTTACGGAAAAATGTTAGATTTCTGTTAGCCTTATCGACAACTATCAATTTTTTCACTATTTCCGATTTCCTAAGATCGCACAAAAATGCGGGGAAAGAGCATACGTAGCAAAGAATATCCCTTTTCCTATTTCTGATTTGCCGAGATTGCACGCAGTGCACAAAAAAGAGCATACACAGAGAAGAGGGTATAGATTCGGAAAATAAATAAAACCTAAAAACCAAAAATAAACAGAGGAAACTGAAATAAGCAGAACTTTTAACAAATATAACTGCAAAACAAAGGCTTTATACCTCCAGATCTAAAGTTTCATAACTAGGGTAGCCGGAAACCTTTTCGCATGAAATGAAAGGTGTTCCTCACTGTAACAGACACTCCAGACACAACAGATCAATTCTCCAAGCCTAAAAATGTTCAAAAATATTATATCTACAAAAATACATTCGCATGCAGTCAAACCGGCTTCGGATTTTGATCAACAACGGACGCGGCCCTCAACTTGGCTCTGATACCATGTAGGAATTTACAAGGTAAGTTCCTTAGATCAAGAACCAAAGGTCACCGCTCACAAATAGATCACAAACAGTTCACAGCCTGAGCCAACTCGACCACTTCAGGAAATTTATTAATATAAAAAGAGAGGTTACATATGTTTCTCTCATAAATGGTTATCAGACAAATGACCCTCCATGCTCTTTAAATAGAGACCATGGACCAATCGGGTGTTAAGACACGAATCAAGTGTCATTAATACCGAGGTGAGAGATAACCATTGGATCAATACAAATCGTGACTGTCGGATTATAAGTTACAAATGTACATGGTAAAGAAATACACTTTACCTAACTCTACACTAGACTAAGTTATTTTTAACTATTTCCAGCTATGTGTTGGAATATCCTAACATCCAATGATTCCAAGAACCAAATTTTATCTAAACTGCAGGAAGAGTTTCCAGAAGAATTGGTCAATGAGACATGTCAGACTTTTAATAGCAAAAACATACAACTACAAAAAAGAAGGAATGGAAAAGTAATATTCCTTTAAATGTTTGTCTAGAATTATTTCTAAATATCACTTTTTTATATTTACTTTTCATATATCAATATAAAAATTAAATAGTTTATTTTCATGTTACATTTTCAGGAAGATTATGAAAATCTCAAAAGATGAACGAGCTAACATCAGAAATATGCTAGTAGGAATGTCCAAAAAGGTGTACAAGGAGATGGTCAAAGAAATGGAAAAATTTGCATTGCAGGAGGATCCATCTCACCAACAACGTGCTTCAAATGTAATATGTAATCATTGAATTTTCCGATCATTAGGTACAATAAATAAACAATTTAGCAATACATATTAATTTTCAAGTATTTTCTTACAGAAAAGAAAAGAAAATGGAACCCATTCAACACATAAAACAGGACGACAAGGAAGAAAAGGGTTGATATCTAAGATTGTGAGTATTTGTTACTTCCTTATAACAACTTAACTAGATTTCATTTCTGTATTTTTTAAGTTGTTTTACAAAAATCATCATTTAATGTCTTCAAACAGGTGCTAACATACAAAGAAGAACCATCAGACGAATTGATTGAAATTGGGTTAAATATGGGTTGTGAGTATATGTTGGTATATCAGAAATTAATTGTGGAATTTGTAAGCATCTATCGATCTTGTTTTACTTAACTCCATCTATAATTAATAGAACAAAAAAATCTTTTATATTAAATATATGATTTGTTATGGGGTATAAAACTTGCAAAAAACAAATTATGGAACTGCACCAACAGATGAAATATTGAAAAATGGCATGTTACATGGTTTTGAAAGAATGTGTATGGTTTATGAGTCAATTGTTGCAATGGTACGTCATTTCTTTTCGATTTACATTGATGTATATTATTTAATATTACAATTTTCATTATTCTCACCAATGTATATACACTCATTACAATTTATTTTTATGTTTGTAGATGGAAGGTGAAGAAGAAGAAAAAAATCAACACCATGAACAAAAAATTCCTGAAAATAACCCCAAGTCATGGAAGTAGCTCTAGCAGTGACAACAATTTAAGCGAAGAATGATGATCACTATATTTGGATATCAGAGCAAAGCGTTGTATTTTTTGAAATATTATCCTGTGAAATCAAACATTTTTTTTAATGTAATGGACATAGTGTCCCAATTGAAAGACAAAGGGATACCAATAACTGTCCCATTTTGTATGACAAAGACTGTCTTATATATATATATATATAATAAAATATGTTTTTATTTATTATGTTGTGTTCTCCATTTTCGTTCTCAAATGCACTAATAAAAATTTAATTCATATGAATATTGTTATAATATATATATGTGTCGACTTTTGATGAATAATGAATTTTAAAAAATCACAATAATTATGATATGATATAACAAATTAATCCAAACATCACATTCAAATGCATTAATAAAAATTTAATTAATATGAATATTGTTATAAGATGTGTCGACTTTTGATGAATAATGAATTTAGAAAAATCACAATAATTGCACAGTCATAGGTCGATGTTTCTAAAAAATACAAAATGAACATCGGTGCGTGTCAGTTACTGTACACTAGTGCATTTGTATGATGCAGCGCACCGGTGCATTTCTACGACCTATGGGCACCGCACAAATACCAAAAAAAATTAAAAATCTCGGTGCGTTTTGTGTGCACTGCGCACCAGTGCGTTTATGTGATACTACGCACCGGTGAATTTGTACGACGTATGGGAAGCACACAAATACCAATACAAAATATAAATATCGGTGCTTTTGTCTGATACGGCACATCGGTGCGTTTCCATAAGTCTAATTACTGGTGTGTTGAGACGACCTATGGGCACCACACAAATCCCAAGACCAATTGGTACGGCTCTGCATTGTATCACCAACACTGCGCTCGATGCAGTTTTATACCTTGATGGCCCGGGGCAGGAACCTTTGACCGCCCCTGGGCCACCGTATAGATGACATGCACCGGTGCGTTGAAAGCTTAGTAGCGCACTGATGAAAAAAAACATCCGTAATAACCTCCGACCGCCCAGATTTTTTAGTGGTGTTTAATTTCTGTTAAAAGCTCTGCAAAAACCTCCGTAACCATAAACAGATGTTGTAGCAAATGTTTTTTTGACAATTATGGCCAATTTTATAACACTAAAAACCTCCTTTATAACCTTCGCTAGAGGGTATTTTCATTGTAGTGCCAGTATTGGAGCGTTGGAACCACTCGTTGCTCCCCAAAATAACTAGCTTATCTCTCTAACACTTTGTGGGAGGAGCAAAGGTGAAAATTCCCTTGCTCTTTTAATAAGGGGGTATATATAACAATGAGAAGGTGATGCTTCACCTTCCTCATGACTCTTAATCTACCCTCGTGATTGTTTGACTTCCTACGAATTTTCAACTTTACATGACTCTTCGTATTCCGCAGATGTCCTTTGGACTTTCACTTTACAATACATTTATGAAACATATGTTACATCATTAGCCACAATGATATGGCATGCAACTACTCATGACATGACATGAATTGACACTGGTGACATGGAATGTTTGATAATGTGGGAATGTCAAGCCACTATTGTTATTGAGTGTTGAATGTCTTCTTATGAATTCTCTTATTTTCACCTCTTCATGGGTTGGTGATAAGGAATATTCAATGATATCAATTCTTTGATAGTGCTTGCAAACTAGTGTCCCTTCACTTTCTCCTAATTGATTGACTTGTGAATTTCAGCTACAAACTTGTCTTTGAGCATGCTTCCCTCCTCCGTCTCCTTCTTCATCATCTTTCCATGACATGATAAGGTACTTGTTCATGCAATTCACTCATGATGAGACGACATCATTTCGAAAACCCCCTGATCTAATATGGTGCATTTTGACCCATAGGCTAAGCCCATAACTAGTGATAGACTCAGAAGAGAGGCTCAATGACTATGTAGCATTGCAGTTCAAGTAGTCAGGGGTGATTCGTGAGCCCTGAGACTGCACAGTGCACATTTCAGGCTGGAATTAGGGAGAAAACTACGTATTTCAGGGAGCCAGTGATATAGGCTGAGGGAATGGGCACTAAGTGAGCATACTGCGCAGTTTCAAGAGAGAAGGGAGGTTGGGCTACTGCACAGTTTTGGGAGAGAAGGGAGGGTGAGCATACATATGTGTAGTTAAAGAGATCAGGTAATGATCTTGAGTCTTTTGATTTCAAAGTGAGCAGTTTAGGCCAGGCAAGGAGACAAGATTGCACAATTCTGGGGCTCAAAGTCGTAGCTTGGGCATAGAAACTATGAAGTGCAACAGTCCTAGGAGGAAGGAAATGCACACTACGTAGTGCCAAGGGGAAAAGTCACAACTAGAGAACTGATACTGCATAATTCACATATTTGGGAGGTTAGGTGAATCTAGGTTGCCTGGTTGGGATTTTTATTTTATTTTATTTATTTATTTTTTATTTTTTTTCTTTTTTTCTTTTTTTCTTCTTTTTTTTTTCTGAAAATGGGTAAGTGTGGGATTAATGAGACTAATGTGAAAAGTGATAAGACTTTGACTGTGATAACACACTTAGAATACTTTGATGACTCAAAAACATAGATCACCCATAACATATGAAAGAAGCATTTCCCTCCATGCGACATATTTATGACAAGTTACAACAAGTGCGACACTAAAGATAGGCTTTGCGATGACTATGGTGACACTTGTGCGACAGGTACTTACAAGGTTACAAAAACTCATTTACACAAAAATTACCTTTTGGAACCATTATAATAGGATTATATACATGATGCGACAACTAACATTCCAAGAGATGACACTTTTCCCAAAATTCAAAAGGGAACACAACACTCTAAGAAAACACATGGAATGAGTTTCAAAGTTTGCAATGATGATGAACAAGATCAAGGAAGGATCTGAAATTGGGCATAGGCCAACATTTTGGAGGGTTTTGTAGCAACTACAACACTTGGAAACACATTGGAAGAACTCCAACTTCTCTGTCTTGGTTAATTTCTTCTATGCAGGGCCTTGGTTCTTCAGGGAGTATTGATTCATAGTGCAGATTACTTTGGTTTGCCCACTTACCCCATGAATATATGTAGTCCCTATCATGCCCTTTCAATTTAACTCAACATAAAATTCAGCATTATCACAATGTTTCGAGTTGGGAAGGGTATTGAAGCTCGCGAGTTTAATATTTTCAGAGTATAACTTTTCATCTTTGCCATTTCTCCAATGCCAACAGGCCTAGACAGTACCCCGACAGAGTCACTACAGGAACACAAACATTGCTCCTCTTCCAGCGAGCCTAGTCAGTACCTCGATGGAATTGCTTGCTTCAACTCTATATGTGGGAAGGACTCTGCATTGGTACTTATTCATTTTGGGAGGAAGAGGGATCTCAAATTATTGAGAGAAGGAGAGGTTGTTCCTTTAGAGAAGCATATAAATACCTCTGATTTATTTTTGATCATTTTATTTTTCCCCTTATCCTCTTCAATGTAATATCCCTTTTTCAGGAATATCAACAATGAGCTCAAGGAAAATGATGTATAAGAAAAATTGTGCAAGAGAAACATAGATCAGGGCTTGGTTCCTCTTATTTATGCTGTGTGGGAGTTCTATATGGAATTTCATCTAAAAAAATTTAGTTTAGATACATTAAACAAATCTCCCAAAATTAGACTAGCTAAAAAGCACCCAAAGAGGAAGTGATGCGGAGGCATTAGACACTAGCCAGCAATGTAGGAGGTTTTGTCCACATGTTGTGGCTAGGAGGGTTCGAAATCATTTGAATTTTAATAGCTAGGTGTCAATACCTCAGCTGCCTGTTGCATTTAGATCAGTTAGGATTAGTAGAAGTCAAATAGTTAGGTTCAGTCCATCTGTCATGTTTCTATTATTCGAATAAATGGTAATTAGGCTTTTGGTTTACTGAAAACGGTCCCCACAGAGGAACCGAAGAGGCACATAATGATGTGTATAAATTTTATTCCCCGAATGCATAAGGGGGGGGAGATTTCTGCAATAAAATATGTGTGTTAAACAATTGCTCCCAGTTGAATAAATTCGTGCTCGTTGGCTATCAAATTGTCTTGGATCGATTTTGTGAGGGAATTTGTTTAATTGTGAGGCGATTTAACACTGTCCTGTATATAATTTCTGAATTGAGTTGTTGTGCAATCTCCACGTCTCTCTGTTCATTTTTTCCCTTGAATTTTTTGAACAATTGAAAATCCCACTCGTAGCAAAGGTCTGTGTGCGATCGTGGTCGTCCAACTCTGTTTAATGGTAGTGAAATTTCCACCTAAAGAGAATTACACTTGTTTTGTTGTTAATTGGAAATCCTGCCCGTAGTTAGACCCTGAGTTATTGAATCAAAGGATAGAGTAACACCAAATCAACTTTGGTCAATCACTGGTCCAAAGCCGAGAGTGGATTTGCGAAACCAAACTACCATATCGCACCGCTTTTGTGGAGTAAGCGGTATTTTCCATTTGGGAGCGATTTCATAGAGTAGCTGACACGTGGCCTAAGGCGGGACCCCCAAAACCACCTTTTTGCGTGCCATCGCACATTAAAGTTTGAATGAGGAGGCAGTGCGATATCATGAAAGAAGAGAAGGTGAAGAGCCGATACATAGGTGAGTTATGGCACAGGATATTGGGACATCTACAACATGGTGCTTTGAAGATCATGCAATATATTTCTACAGGACTTCCAAAGGGTGCACTTGAGCAGTGAGATACATCCAAAGGGTGTATATTGGGGAAGTATACCAAAGCCACATTTCATGATAAGGAAAGTTTAGCAAAGGGGATCCTTGAGAGAGCTCACTCAGATGTGTGTGGACCATTATCTACCACTTCCACAACAAAAAATAGGTATTATGTATTTTTTGTAGATTATTTTTCATGCAAGTGTTGAATTTTTTTCACGCAGAAGAAATATTAGATGTTCTCCAAGTTTTTTTTATTTCAATGCACTTGTCGTGAAATAAACAGGGAAGAAGGTGAAGGCTCTTAGGAGCGACAATGGTGGAGAATATGTCCCTAACGAATTCAAGAAATTGTGTTCTTCAGAAGGAATTAAAAAGGAATTAATAGCACCTCATAACCCATAGAATAATGGGGTTGTAGAAAGGAAGAACGTAATTATTATGGGAGCAGCACGAGATATGTTGCATGATCAGGGCCTATCGTTGCATCTGTGGGCGGAAGCATGAAATACAACAATATTTATGCAAAACATAAGTCCTAATTGTATACCTAGGATGAGTACACCAGAGGAAGCTTTTTTAGGTAAGATAATAGATGTGTCGCATTTTAAAATTTTTGGTTCATTGGTCTAATTCCATGTGACAAAAAATTTCAGGAAGAAGCTAGATCCAATAGTTGAGTTGGGGATATTTGTGGGGTACATTGATACACCTCAAACTATCATGTGTATTTTTCTAGCACATAGGATGATATTGGTCAGAAGAGATGTGAAATTCGATGAAGAGAAGGCCATATGAATTTCCCTTGAGAGGGAGCTTCAGTTGCATGTAGTTGAGGAGCTCTTGGCTCCAAAATAATAACCTCAATAGGTGGAGCAGCCACAAGCACATGTGCAGAGAGTGGAGCCACTCACTCATGCAGAGACATCCCGAGACGGAAGGAAGCACACCAGAGAGGCTGATAGGTTGTTTCGTGATGCTAGAGAGAATGTGGGAGAACAAAAATCATAGAACAGGTATAGAAGGTCCCCAGAGTGGTATAATGGCTACGTGGATCTTATAAGTAAAGGTGTATAGATAGAGCCATATAATTTTGAGGAAGCAGTGCAGCAACCAATTTGGGTTGATCCCATGGTTGAGGAGTATGACTACATTATCAGAAACAATTCATGGGAATTTATTCAGAGGGGAAGTCAGTTGTAGGACCCAGGTGGATATGGAAGATGAAGGAGGTAGTAGATGGGAGTGTGGAGAAGCATAAGGTCATATTTGCGGATAGAGGATTCTCTCGGGTGGAGGGGATTGATTATGATGATAGTTTTTCACCAGTCACAAGATACTCATCAATCATATCCATCCTTTCATTCTTATCACAAATAGGATGGCAGATACATCATATGGATATAAAGACAACCTTCCTAAATGGGGCGATTGAGGAAGATGTGTACATTGAGTAGCTGGAATGTTTTGAGACCTTAGACATAGATTCACATGTGTGCAAAATCAAGAGGGAATTGTATGGCCTGAAGCAAGCACCCCGTGCTTGGTACACTAGGATCGACAGTTATTTCACTGGGTTGGGCTTTACCAAGAGTGAATAAGATGAAAACCTTTATCATATTGTGGTAGAAGGTAAGCTTTTGATCATTTTACTTTATGTCGATGATTTGATATTGGAAGGTGATGAGAAACTCATAAAGTCTTGTAAAGAGGATCTTGCAAGAGAATTTGAGATGATTGACATGGCGCTCTTGCATTATTTCCTGGGATTGGAAATATGGAAAAGAGATAGGGAGCTATTTCTATCTTAGGGCAAGTATGCCAATGATATTCTAAGGAAGTTCCACATGGAGGGAAATAAACCCATGGAGACTCCTCTAGAAGGAAACTGGAGGAAGAAGTATGATACTTCATGAGAAGTAGTAGATATTATTGTTTACATGCAGATTATGGGTTCACTCATGTATTTGGTGAACACATGACCAGACATATGCTATGCAGTTAACTAGCTTAGTCAAGGGCCATCTTTAGCATAGGATTAGCATCATTTTCCTAGTACAGCAGGAAAGAGAGATCATTTGCACTCAGTTCAACAGAGGCAAAGTACATGGCAATCGGTCAGGCAACTGTGAGGCCATCTAGATTAGGAAGATACTTGTTGGTTTTTTTAGTCAATATATGGATACGATGGTGATTTATTTTGATAACTAGAGTTTCATCAAACTATTATTTACTCCATTTTTTCATGATAAGTCCAAAAATATTGATATATGATATCACCATCTCAAAGATTGTGTGTAGAGGCGGATTATGTCATTAGAGTACATGTCCACGGAGGAGTAGGATGCATACATCTTGAAAAAGGCATTGTCAAGAAGTAAATTCAAGTTCCATAGAGGCAGGATAGATGTAGCAGACAATCCCTTTCTTGTTGAGAGGGGGTGTTGAAATTGGCAACAATAATGGCACCCCAAAGGCGTTTCTAATTTAATTTTCCCTTAATTAAATTAGAAGTAAATTGTAATTCCACATCACGTGATATATTGTAAGCATTAACTGAGTCAGGAAGACCTATTTAGCTCAGTAAAATCAAATTTAGGGTCAAACTATAGGCATGTAGAGTTATCTCTAAGTTTTAGAGGGTCAAGTTGCATTTTATTTTGAGTTGTAATTCGTTAACTCAATTATTTGAGTTAAAATAAGTTTAACTAGCTCTAACTAGGAGATGAGCTACTAATAGGTCTAGTGAATTAAATCTGATTTAATTCGCATGCAGTGATCAATCAGATAACTAATAATTCTCTATAAATATTTATTTCATATCAATTCTAAGGAAGTCCAAGTTGAGATTGGAGTTAAACGGAAGAGAACTATCAGTTCTATAATTAGAAAATTGTATAGGTCATGCATGAGGTCATCAGGATGCCTTGGATGTATTGCGCAATATATTGATGGGAATTTCCTAATTAATAGGGGCTCAATTATCCCAGGAATGCATGAGAAATGTTGGTAAGTCAGGTGCAGGTAATTGGTCAAGTATTGGACCAAACTTGCTAAGATCAGTGTGAGAGTGTGAGCAGAGTGCAGAGATTTCTCAGGAAGGGAAATGGCATTGTGTTGTTTCATGTTCTTGACTATATGCAATATACAGATAGCGGAGTTTTTAGTTGAGGATTTCCACAGATACATCTTTGTATTGTGCGATTGATATTCTTTCTCTTACTTTTTTATCTGATCGTGCGATCAAAATTGGTTTCCGCAATTTGTAGAATTGATTCAGTATTTTTTTTAGTACATTACAAGATCAATTGAATCTATTTATATTATTTCTACACATTTCTCTTCAATCCTTGTTTAATCAATTTAATGTTCTTAAATTGTTGACATAAATTATTAACCGAAGTTGGTAAACTTATGAAGTGAAAATGCATTATATATGCTAGAAGCCCCAAGTTATTAGTGTGATGATTATACTTGTAGGGATTTCTTCTAAGGATGTTTTTATTCCTATGTCCTTAATGAAATTGATGGATTATATTACAACTAAATTATAAAAAAAAAACTTTGCAAAGATCAGTTAAATTCTATGAATCAACTAAGTTTTCCTTTTTTTTAAATTGAAACAAATTTGAAGAAGCCTCAACTAATTTATTTGTTAGTATCTAATAATTTTGACAATATATCATAAGATAATGAAATCAAATTCTAGAAAGAAAAGGAACTCTGATGCTTTTATGCTTTTAGAAATGAAATGTTATGTAAATGAAACTCAACAAACAAATGAATAAGTCACTATTGTTCTGGCCAGAAATCACTATAAAACTAGAAATTTTTCACACTCTTGTACCAAAAATTAAATCACTAAATCACTATTTCTTGAAAGGAACTCACTGACACCGGAAATGAAATTTTTTAATGTTCTCGGAATAAATTACACATGAAAAATTAATATGCAATAAACCACTATTGCATGGAAATAAAACTAAGATTACTTAAGCATTGAATCAAATCAAAACGTAATAAGAACCTACATCAAATGAAAAAGGAAAACCATCTAAGCAACTATTCTAGGTAGCAAAATGAAATTCTGGAAATGACTACAAAGTTTAACACAGTGAAAGCATAAAGTGAAGTTACATCAAATGATAAAAACAAAGCTATGAAAAACTTCTAAATGCAAAACAAAAAATAAATTAGAACCTTCTCTCTTTGTAGGGGCCCTCCACAAACAGGTGGTTTCAACAATTTAATCTAACACTATTTTTGCATCTAACCTTCATAATACTTCTTCAATTAAAAAGGAATAAAATAGAGTTTCAAGAGTTTCACAGTCACATCATAATTTTTCATTGTCAATACATTTTTTTGCCCTATATTTATAAAATCATGTCCATTAATTGTTTCAAGGATTTTACACCTATTTTCACTAAACAAAGTCTATCTTAACTAACAGATAATATAATTGCATTTCTTCACAATTTTCTATTTGGCAAAGAAAATTGTGAAGCGTGATAGCTTTGGACTCTCGCTCACTTGTCCAGCACGTGTTTGACCGCTCCTTTGACTACGCAACTGGGCGATTTCCTACATGATTTGGATCGGATGGATAGGAGGAAATTCATGAGAGGATCATTCTCCATCTGTACACATACTTCGCTGCTTAGCTGGCACCTCAGAACCTGGCGAACAATGTATATGGCTACAGAAATGTGGATCAGCTGCAGAATTACGTCAATTATGTAGTTAATACAAATTGTAATCTAATAGTAAGGAACATTAATAAATATGAAATATAGGTCATTAAAATACCTTACTATGTCAAAAAATTGCAATTTAATGCTTGTTTGAGTTGATGATGATGACAAAAAGGAGGAAAGATAGGAGAAAGGAAGTGTAAAAAATGAGGCAATCATGAGGCTCCACATTCCCCCACACTGATTTCATTGCATGTCCTCATGCAAAAACATAAAATTTATGGTCCTTTGTCATGCTACTGCATTTTCCCCAAAACTTCTGCTAGAACATCCAAAAATAAATTTTTTACCTTCTTTCTCTTCACAATCATCCTTGGCTTCCTCATCAAGATCTTGTATTTCATATTTATGACCTCTCTTTTAAGATTTTTATTATTTTTCTTGAACTCCTTATTTTAATCGTACCATAAGCTCAAATGAAAAAGGATATTTTCATTTTTAGCTTTCTCAATTTTTTTTTGCAACTTTAAGGCTTCATGCTACTATTTTATATGTCTTTTTAGTATCTCTAGTTCAAAGATCTTTTGTTTTAAGGTGTTCACAACTAGAGTTTATTGTGGACTACTAGGCTGAGCTTCCTCCCTTTTATCTAAGACTAATGTTTGTCATGTATCTATTTTCTCCAAAGATTCAATGTAGTCATAATTTTTTTGTTGTACAAGATCAATTTCTGGGGTCCTTCAACCGAGACTATGAGTAGGTGAAATAATAGTGGGTGGTGGAACCTGGGCTCCTCTTCTGAATCAACATATTTTGTATCTTTTGGAGATGATTATTTTACTGCTTTTTCGAGCCTAGCACTTCTTCTAACTGTTGGGCGAGGATTTTCAATTTTTCCCCTTTTACTCCATGTCTCGGACTCCTCTGTTTTCTTGGATGTATTATTTTATTTTGTGTTGTCTTCCAAATTCTTATCACTTTTCTTCTTAAGTTTTCCTAAAAGCTATGCAATCAGAACCTTGTGTTCTGACTATTCTTGTGGGATTTGTTGTTCATTTTCAACATGGAATTAAATTTTTCTTTTTCTCCCCCTTTTTTCTTTGCTACTGCTAGGTTGTTCTTGGTATCCCTATGTGAAATGATTCTGAATTAGGAAATTTTCCCCACTATCCCCTAAAATCTCAAGGTGAAACTCAATGAGAATTTTAATAAACCCATGGTGATACATGGTGTTATCTATAAATTGGATTCTCCTCTAAATATTTCCTAAAATTTTTCCTAAGCTATTAAAAAATAAGTATGGAAGATTTAACACATTTCCTTAAAGAAAATTCATCAATAGTCAAACATGATAAAAGAACATGCACCAAAATCTCCCTTCAGAAGTGATAAATTTTTGAATTATAATAGAAAATTCCTTCATTTACCTTTAAGTGTTGTGCTTGGTAATTCCTTTTTAAATATGGTGGTATCCATACCTAGATTTTTCATAAATATTTTCCATTATTCACTTTTAATTCCTCTTTTTTTGAACCAACTCGCTCCAGTTCTTAGCAACCCAGTGGCTATAGCGATGAAAAACTATGTTACTGCAAATTTTACATCTCTAATTTCAACCTCCATTCCATCGAAATCCCTATAAATTGACTTAGTTACCTCTATATTAAAACCTTTGAATTTATCCACAAAACTGAGCCATTGTGCTTTCTACAACACCTATTTCACCTGTGGGTACCCTTCCATGAACTTCCTCCCTTTCGATTCTATCCTCACTATGAAATCCATGGCTTGAGAATTTTTTCCTCAAGACTACCTCTTGACAAGGTATGAGTGAAGGTTTTGGTTGATGGTGTGAATGAGGGCTTTGGAATTAATGAGAGTGTGAGTGAGGTCAAGAAGAACTGACCGTTAGAGTATAGTTGGGTGATCTCAACAATGAAATTGGGATTTGATGTTGGAGCATCTATGTAATGATGAGGAGTGAATGGCGGAGTTTTTTTATTTGATTTGATTTGACACGGTCAACTCTTAGCAATAATGTTTTTGAATTGGTGGTATATAATTCCCATATAATTCATATGCCAATATTTAAATCCTTATTAACAAATCAATTTTTTGCATTTGCATACCTTTGAATTGTTGTTGCTAACCCTTGGTTGTTTCTTTTTGCATTGTCTTCAGGTGCTCTCAGTGAATTCTTCATTTGCTTCAGTCAAAAAGGTTCTTGTCAAACATTAGCTACAGAAATATAGCAGAGCTACATAATCTCAATAATTTTGTAGTTGTCTTTATTCTAGAAAAATAAATGGATGCAAAGAAAATGGGATTTTTAGAGTAGGAATAAAGAAAATTTAAGGTGCCTAAAATTTTGGTTTTCACCTTAGATTTTCTGTATAAACATTCCAAAAATTGTTGGTTTTCATGCTTAGACATTTATTTTATTATTATTATTTATAATTTATTTTTTATTATATATATATATATATATATATATATATATATATATATATATATATATATATATATATATATATATATTAAGAGTAATAAAATAAAAGAAGCCTTCTAAGCTGGAGAAGAAGGATTCTTCTCAACCAACTTTACATCAGAATTGTCTTGAAAAATATTAACAAATTCTTGCTTTGTTAATGGATTATGATAGATTCTCCATCGATGTACATTTACAAGGAGAGGAACTTTTTCTTCATCAATGATCCTGATCCTTACTGCTCCATTAACAAAGACTCTTTCAATCTCATAAGGCCCAAGCTAGTGGGTTTGAAATTTTCCTTGAAAATATTTGAATTTTGAATCAAAGAGTAGTGTCCAATCACCTACTTGAAATTTTATTTCTTTAATATACTTAGCATGCCATCTGGATCTTCTTTGTTGCACGAGACTGGTCTTTTTAATATCATCTTGTCTTATTTCATCAAGCTCATTGATTTGTTCCATTCTATTCTTTTGTGCTTCTCACAAGTCAAGTCCCAATTTAACTATTTTCTTGAAATTTTTTATTTGGAACTCAATCCGAAATAAGACTTGCTTCCCATAAACAAGTTCATAGGGAGTATGTCCTGTAGTGCTTCGCCATGTATTTCGGTAGGCCCATAAAGCTTTTGGAAGCTTTTCTACCTAGACCCTTCTATTCAAATGTACAATCTTGGTAAGGGTTTCATTAATCACTTTGTTAGTAGATTCTACTTTTCAATTTGCTTGTGGACGATATGGAGTAGACTTTCTATGCTTGATTTTTTATTCCTCTACTATCTTATGCACCATATTGGATGTGAATTGATTACCCTGATCTATCAAAATTTCCCTTGGGACACCAAAACGAGTAAAAATATCCTCAAAAAGAAATGGAACTGTAGATTTTTTAGTAGCAAAAGAAATTGCTTTAGCTTCTACCCATTTAGTAACATAATCAGCGCACAAAATAATATATCTCTTTTGTATTAATGGTTTATTAATTGGTCCAACAAAATCTAGAGCCCAATTTTCAAAGGGTTCAATAAGCACCTGAGGTTGTTGAGGCATTTCATCTGAATGAACAAGTTTCCCCATTCTTTGACAATAATCACATCTCTTAACATATTATTTGGCATACTTAAAAAAGGAAGGCCAATAATATCCCAAGAGAAGGACTTTATAGGCAGTTATTTTATCTGCAAGGTGTCCTCCACATGGTTCATCATGACATGCTTTCAGTATCTCAGGTATTTCATCCTCTCTTACACATCTTTGAATGATGAGATCTGGACCTGTCTTGTACAATTCCTCATTTATCCATGAATAAGATGCACTCGTTTGAATTAAGGCTTTCTTCTCTATCTAGGAAACAAATATGATGGCAATTTCCTTGTAGCCAAATAATTAGAAATATCTTAAAACCATGAAGATTTATTGGATATTTCAAACATATATTCATGAGGAAAATGATCTTCTACAGGTATATCACTGTTATCATTTTGAATTCTAGATAAAATGTCAACAATTGTATTTTGTTTTCCAGTTCAATCCAAAATAATGATATTAAATTCTTGTAACAATAATAACCATATTGTGACTCTGCCATTAGTAATTGGTTTATTCATTAGATATCTAATTGTAGAATGGTCTGCATGAATGAAAGTTTCACAGCCAGTGATGTAATGTCTGAATTTTTTAATGGCGTGGACAACAGCTAAAAACTCCTTTTCAGTAACAGTATAATTTAACTCTGTAGGAGTCAAATTTTTACTTGTATAGTAAATTGCATAAGGAGTCAAGTATTTTTTTCCTAATACAGATCCCAGAACTGTATCTGAAGCATTAGGTGAAATATGGAAAGGAAATTTCCAATAGGTGCTTCAGAAATCTTCTCTTTCAAAGTTTCGAAGGCTTTTTGGAAATCGGGATTCCAATCGAATTCACAATCTTTTCTAAGAAATTTGAAGAGTGGAGATGCAATTTTTGTAAATTTTTCTATAAATCTTCTATAGTATCGAGTGAAACCAAGAAAAATCCTAACATCTCTTTAACAAATTGGAACTTCTAATTTAGAAATAACTTCTACGTTAGATGAGTCCACCTTAATTCCATTTTCTTGAAATATGGTGTCCTGAAACAATCCCCTCAATAAACATCATAAAACAATTTTCATGACTTAATGACATATTTTCTTCTTTACATCTTATGAGAAATTTTTCTAGATTATTAAGAGATTCTTCAAAATAATTTACATAGGCTGTAAAACCATCCATATAAATTTCCACACAATCATGAATTAGATCAGAGAAAATACCCAATATTTCTCTTTCAAACGTTGTTGGTGCATTACATAACCCAAAAGGAAGTACTCGATAAGCATAAGTTCCCCATGGACAGGTAAAAGTGGTTTTATCTTGATCTTCTGATGCAACATGAATCTGGTTATACCCACTAAAACCATCCAAAAATGAGAAATATTTCTTCCCTTCTTATGTATCTAACACTTTATCTATGAAAGGGAGTGGAAAATGATCTTTTTACATTCTCTCTATTTTCCATTATTTTTAGGAACAATTACTAAAGGTGAAACCCATTGGTTGTATGATATTGGATAAATAAAATTTGCATTTAACAGTTTTTGTAGTTCCTCCTTAACAATTTCCCTTAAGTTTGGATTCATTCTTCTCTGAGGTTGTCAAATTGGTTTGGAATTATCTTCAATATATATGTGATGCATGCAGGTTTTAGGATTAATTCCTTTCATGTTATTGTATTCCCATGCGTATGCAGGAGAGTGTTTTTGCAATGTCTTATTAATTTATTCCTTTGAATTCTTCCAAATGTTTGATTATATTTAAATTTTTTCCTAGAAATATTTCTATTGAAGAATTGTCAAATTCTTCCATAGGATATAAAGACATATGTTTGGATGATAAATATTCAATGTTTCATTATTCTTGAAAATTTTGACTAACCTGACAATATGAATATGATTCATTATTTTTTATTGAATTTAAAATTTGATCTTATTCACTAACTTGTGAGATAGTAAAAATAGGTTGTATATCGTTATCATCATTGATCCATTCTTCATTTTCTACCTCTATCATTGTTTTTACGGGTGGATATAATGTGAATTTCTTTGTAGAGCTTCCATCTATGATAAACATATCACTGGATCTACAATTGATAAAAGCATTGGTTGTAGCTAGCCAAGGTCTCCCTAATATTAATGGATGTCCCCCTGAGTTATTATTGGGTGTCAAGGTCATAAAATAAACTGGATATTCCTAAGAATCTAAGGATACATAAATGTCCTCTAACACACTATCAGGTTTGATTATAGATCTATCTACTAGTTGTAAAAATGTTGGTGTATATTGGAGATCAGGAAGTTTTAACTGATCCATAGTTTTTTTAATCATGATGTTTATAGCTGCTCCTAAATCAATCAGAGTGTTTGGTATTTCAATAACATTGATAAGTGTTTTCACAATGGGACTTCTTGCATCTAAATATTTATGAATTGTTGTTTTTTCCATCGTGATATCTACAATTTTTCCAACTAACTAAATTATTTTGACTTCGTACTTAACTCCCTAATTATTTTTGCAAGAATTGGAATTTCTTTAATAGCTTGTAGCAAAGGAATTTGTATGCAAACATCCTTTAGCTCATCTAACATATCATAATCAGGGCTTATGATTTGTCTTTCTACCCCTTTATCAATTTGTAATATTTTAGGGAAATGTGGTTTTGAGACAGATACTGAAGGCTGTTCGATAATGGGAGTTGAGTTTATTGGAGTATTATGTGTAGGAGTGGATTTTTTTGGAGATTTTCTTTCTGATGAAGAGATGTCTCTTCTTCAGAATAACTATTTTTTTTTTTTAGGATTTTCATTTTGATATAGATATATATCTTCCTCATAATGATCCCCCTTTTATTTTTCCTGAATAACAACCGATGGTGAGTTCTTTTCTAATTTTCTACTAGATCCAAGTTGAAAATTGTTAAGATCTATTGGAGTTATTATATAGGTCTAAAAAATTTGTCCCTCCATGTTGTAAATATTTTGTGAATTTTTATTATTTGGGTTTGGAAGTGGTTGAGCAGGAAATTGATTTGGTCATTGTGGAAAATGGAAATAGAAGTTGTGTATTTTGATTTTGAAATTGAGTTTGAGGTAGTTGACTACATTGAGGAAAATGTTGTGGTGGGGAGTTTGGATAAGGTTGTGGATATTGGTGATATTGATAATATCTACCATAAGGATTTTTCCATCCTTGTTTCCAAGGTTGAGATTGAGACCAAGGTTTCCATGGCATTAGTGTAGTCCAGTTATTTTGTGGGGGTTGAGTATACATTTGAGTGTTGAAACCTTGAGTTTTTTATGCTTGCCATGTTCCTCTAGCAACAAAAAAAAGAGGATCCATTTGGTTTGGTGACCACTTCCTCTTGGTAGACAACTTTAAGACCTGGTATTGAAGGACATTTTTTTGTATCATGATTTTATGTACATATAAGATAGATAAGGAAAAAATATAGATAGGGAATCACTTTCAAATCTTTGATTGTTTTGTAATTTCAAGGTGTTTATTTGTTCACTAAGACTCCCTAAAATGTTTGTTTTGAATTCATCAAGAAAATTTCCCATTTCATCCCTATTTACTGTTCCAGTAGCAGATTTATTAGTTCTAGTTAACAGGGTCTCTTGGATTCTTTCCAACTCTTGACTTGCCTCTTGAAAGATGTATGCATAATTCATAAATTTCAGGTCATGATAACAGAGAAATATCTCCTTTTCCCATCATGTTAAGGATATCTATCCATTCATCTCTAATGGATTTTAGTAAGAGATATTTCAAAATATATTGATCCAAATTTTCCATTTTAGCCCTTTTAATATTATAACTGAATCTTTTAATTAAATCCTCAATATTTTCATCTTTTCTCTACATCATTTTAAACAATTCATCCTTTCAGTTATGAGGCATGCATTAATCCTTGTATTTTAATAAGAATTTATTTTTCATTTCCTCCCATGTTCTAATAGAGTGTTTTATTAAACCCATGAACCATTTAATTATGCATCCTTAAGAGTTGTTGGAAACAATTTCAACTTTTTAGAATCGAGTAAGTAGTCATATGACCTACATAAAAATTCGAATTCAAAAAGAAATGTTTCAGGATCCTCATTTCTTAATCCATGGAATTTAGGAAGGATAGAGGGTGAGATATTTTTCATTGTGGTTGTAGCATATTCATTGAGGATAGGAAATCCAACAAGACTGGTTCTACTCTATCTTCTCCTCCTCTCCCCCTTCCCCTACCTCCACATCCGCCTCCAATCCTAGGTTCACCACCTCCAATTCTTAAATTTTCATCATTCACATTGTGTACTTCCCCTTCTTCCCCAGCCATTGTAGACTCCTTAGAACTAATATAATGTTCCAAAATTGGATTTGTTTGTTCTTCTTCTTATTCTTTTGGTTCCTCTATCAATGGTATATTATAATATATTTCTTCTTCCTCTTCTTCACTAGGGATTTCTAGTTCTTGAGCTAGAATATCTTCCCCATTCGTAGTTACGAATATTAATCCTTCTGTTGGGGATGTAAGGATATTTTTCTTCCACAACTGCTTCAGTTGATGAATTTGATGAATTTATAGGTTGAATTTCAAACCTTAATACCTCAGGAAGTCTATGTCTTCTTGCAAAGGATGGTATACGAGTTTGGGTGGATGGTGTGGCACTACGAGTCTAGATGGGGTGAGTGTTGTTGTTTGAATTAAGCTTCTACCTCTAGCTACAAATCTACCCCTAGAATCTCTTTCTCTACGCATATCATCTTTCTATTTTTATTATAGGTGTGTTGTATTTATTTATTAATTTTAGAAAGGAAAAATGCTCCTATTTACACTTCCCCAGCAACGGTGCCAAAATTTTTAGTAAAATTAATGTTCTTAAATTGTTAACATAAATTATTGACCGGAGTTGGTAAACTTGTGAAATGCAAGTGCACTATATATGCTAGAAGCCCCAAGTTATTAATGTGAGGATTATACTTGTAGACATTGCTTCTAAGGTTTTTTTATTCCTATGTCCTTAATGAAATTGATGGATTAAATTACAACTAAATTCTAAAAAAATCAACTTTGCAAAGATCAATTAAATTCTACAAATCAACTAAGTTTTTATTTTTTTAAACTAAAACAAATGTGAAGAAGCCTCAACTAATTTATCTGTTAGTATCTAAGAATTTTCTATAATGTAAGAAACTAAAATCAAATTCTAGAAAGAAAAGGAACTTTGATGTTTCTATGTTTTTAGAAATGAAATGTTATGTAAATGAAATTGAGCAAAGAAATGAATAAGTCACTCTTGTTCTCGCTAGAAATCACTACACATTAGAGGAAATGTTAGCCTAAAAGTTATGAATTTTGGAGAGAAAAGAAGAAAACTACTTTTTTTAATTGTATTTTTGGCTTATATCCATGTAATTTTACTCAAATTTCAAGTGTAGACACTTGTTGAATGCAGAATTAAATTCTAAATCCAATGAGTACCCATTATGCATGTTTCTGAGAACACCCACATTGATAAAAATTGAAGATGGATTAAAAAATCCCGTTGAACACACTTTTTTAATGTATCTATGATTTTGATCAATGTGGGTCTTCTTAGATGTATGCATAATTTCGCATCCAACGGGTGTCTACACTTGAAATTTGAGTAAACCTACAAGGAGACGAGCCAAAAATACAATTAAAAAACATAGTTTTTTTTTTTCCCTCCAAAATATTTACATGTACCTCTTTTTATATTTAAAGGATTTTGATTGGTTTACATATTATGTACGTGAAAATTTCATGGGCACTTTTAGGCTGAAATTTCCTCTAATGAAACTAGAAAGAATTCACACTCTTGTACCAAAAATTAAATCACTAAATCACTATTGCTTGAAAGGAACTCACTGAAACTGGAAATGAAATTTTCCAATGTTCTCGGAATAAATTACACATGAAAAAATTATCTACAATAAACCATTGTTGCATGGAAAGAAAACTAAGATTACTTTTGCATTGAATCAAATAAAAAAGTAAGATGAACCTACATCAAATGACAAAGACAAACCATCTGAGCATCTATTCTAAGTAGCAAAATGAAATTCTGGAAATGAATACAATGTTTAACACAGTGAAAGCATAAATTGAAGCTACATCAAACGATAAAAAAGGAGCTATGAAAAACTTCTAAATGCAAAACATAAAAGAAATTAGAACCTTCTTTGTCTGTAGGGGCCCTCCATAAACATGTGGTTTCAACTGTTTAATCCAACACTAGTTGTGCATCAAATCTTCAAAATAATTCTTCAATTAAAAAGGAATAAAACAGAGTTTCAAGAGTTTCATAGTTGTATCATAATTTCGCACTGTCAATACATTTGTTTGCCCTATATTTATAAAATATTGTTCACTGATTGTTCCAAGGCTTTTATGCCTATTTTTACTAAACAAATTCTATCTTAAGCTTCTAACAGATAATAGAATTGTATTACTTCACAATTTTCTATTTGGCAAAGCCAATAGTGAAGCATGATAGCTTTGGAATCTCACTTGCTTGTCCAGCACGTGTTTGACCTCTCCTTTGACTACGCAACTAGCCGATTTCCTAGACGATTTGGATCATATGGATAGGAGGAAATCCATGAAAGGATCATTCTCCATCTCTCCACATACTTTTTTTCTTAGCTGGAACCTCAAAACCCAACAAACAATGGAGATGGCTACATAAATGTGGATCAGCTCTAGAATTATGTCAATTTTGTAGCTAATACAAATTTTAATCTAATAATAAGGAACATTACTGAATATGAAAGATAGATCATTAAAATACCTTACCATGTCAAAAAATTGCAATTTAATGCTTGCTTGAGCTAATGATGATGACAAAAAGGAGGAAAGATATGAGAAATTAGTGTCAAAAATGAGGTAATCATGAGGCTATACACTACTCCATCCATCCACTCTCTATACAGCACCACCACCCACCTCTTCATCTCTCCACACCATCCTATGATCTCAAAATCCAAATTTCACACCCTCTTTGTGGTGCTACAGGAATTTCTTGTATTGCTACAAGAAGTTCCTCTGGTGCTATAAGAAGGTACAGGAAGCTACAGAAAGGAGGATCGAAGACAAGGGTAGTCACCAAGGGTCCTATGGTATCAAAATTTCCATGAAAAGAGTCTTTCCACCATTACCTATCATCCTCTCACCACTCTCCATCTCACCCATAGAGATTTTCACTTAAACCCTTCACTTTGTCACATTTGTAAAGATTTTTTCTGAAAAAACACAGTGTTCCGGCACTTAATTTTTCCAATGCCACACCACTTCCTCATAGTCCTATCATCATACTAAGGACATTCCACACTCTCCTTCATCACCCATTAAAATTTAGAGTCCAAGACATGCGAATAAGAGGCTACTACAAAAAGAAACATATTCTTGTAGCAAAACCTGTGTAAGCACCAGAAAAGCTTTGTAATGTTTTTTTTATCATCCGTGGAGATAGGGAAGACTTGTGAGGTGACTTTGAAGGCAGAAATGGCACTCCAATAAATATTCTCAACCAGCAACATATACTTGAAGTCTCATCAAGGTACCTACACGCACAACAAACAAATAGAGTTAAGCACCTCAAAAAGAATGAAGACACGCAACAAAAGCTCAGGAAGTAATACAAACTTTGATTGATGCCACACCAATGGTCTAGCTCCATCATGCAATGCCCTGTAACAATTCAACAAGGAGGTAAGGCTCAGGTATGGCACTCTCTCACCCTCTCCCTCTGCATAATTGACTAAATGAATGAATGTCAAGGAGGGAAGCTTTAATAAGTTGAAGGTGGCTAGTTAACTTGGTCCCCCTCGACCAGTTGAACTAAAGGTGATTGGTAGATTCCTCATGCAATGTGGATATTTCACATCAATTTAAGTACAATCACTAGAAGTGGATGTTGATTATGAGGAAGAAGAGAATGATAACTTTAAGTGGGACCAACAACCCAAATGAGGAAACATTGTCTGAGGGACAGATCAGCATGGCGCTCAAAGATAACTCAAAATAGAATATAGATTACTTGAGTATGATTCCCTTCCCATCTCTTCTCATTCCAAGAATAGTTAGAGAGAGGAAAAAGTTTTCAAGCCACCAAGGAGCTTCAAACCTTGACCCATTGCTACTACAGGAAAGTGCTGCAAGAGGCCTACAATTGCTGCAGGAAGGGTCGAGGAGTGCTACGGGAAGGTAGAGGAGGTATATGAAATAAAAAAAATGCCAAATTGGTTCAAAAAAATCCCATTTTTCATCTGAAAGCATCATTTAATGAAGTAAGTTGACACCATCCTCGTATTTCCATCATAATTTCACTCAATTTCTCCTAAAAATTCTACAGTCACTAGTCATCAAATTGTGAAATTGAAAGGTTTTGTATGAAGAAATATGGGTCAGTACATATAATTGGAGTGATAAGAAGCTCTGTGACCCTCTTCTACCATTGAATTGAACACTAAGTCCATAAAAGAAACACCTTTCCTACACCTAGTCAAGAGAAACAACAAGATATGGGGGGTGGGTTTAAAATGAGAGAACCTTCAGACACCAGAAATGATTCATTTGCACCCTCCTGTAGTAGATATATTTAGGAGGCATCAATGTCTAGGCTTCTTTGAATTTCTAAAGGGATATGATGATGACATTTGCTTCGAGTTTGCAATGTATTTAAATTCACAATCAGATGCTAATGCCACCATTGTGGTAAGGGGGTTAGTCATAACAATAAGTCCCTAAGTGATCATCAAAGTAATCACAATGCCCCTGGGACCAAAATGGAATAGGGAAGACAGGGCCACTAGTGCAAATGCAAAGAATAATTTATTTAGGGCCAAGGAGAGACCTTTGGAAGATAATAATGGGGTTGGGAGAGAAATATTGCATTATCCATAGGATGAGGTAGCTTATCACATTTTGACACATATCTCCTGTGAGGGAAGATTGAGTGTAGTGTATGGATACCACTTTTGAATATTGCATGAGATTAGATACAAAGAAAATTTTCCTCTTGAATAGAGATTAAATGTACCATAGTTCCTCCTCCATTCGATCAGGGACATGAGCCAGAAATTCATTGAAAGGAAGCATGAACACTTAGCCCATCATGGCCTCATTAATTTGATAGTGGAGGATTCCCTAAACAACTTATGACTTCATGTCCCATTGTCCAAGTTCATATACATGGACAGAGAGACACTAATATGAACCTAGAGCATTACTCATGGGGAAACCCCTTGTTACTCTAAAATTTGCCACCATGACATTTAGATGTTTGTATTGGTTCGTCATTACCTATTTTATGCTCCCTTAGAGGTCCAAAACCATAAAATTCCTAAACCAAGTCTTGAAATTGGAGAAAAGCTCATTACAACCCTTAAAAGCCTAACTTCGCACTTTTCCTAGTCATTTCCTGCGGTACTGCAGTTTCTTGCTCTATAACCTGCGGCACATCCCACACATTCTACTTATCAAAACTGCGGACCCCCGTAAAAGGTAAAATAAAAGAAAAGTAAGTTCTAGAAGCCCAGCTGGTCGAATATTCTCCCAGCTGGAGGCTTCTAGAAGCATTATCAGGTCGAGCTTCGCCCCTTCATTCATGAACCTCTATCCCTTCATTAATGGATATTATCCCTTGGTATTTGGAGCTAAAATCCCTTTATGAGAGGAATTTATCCCCCTCTTTATGGAACTGAAACCTCCTTCATTCTCTTATAAATTGAACTCATGTTTCATTCTCAAGGGTAGATTGTAGATTGATAGACTATGGTGGATTAGAAAATTGCTGAAGAAATCATACTCTCTATACTTGGCATCATTGGTATGAGAATGATCACATACTCATATCTATAGTTTTATGCTAGTTCAGAGATGGGAAGGCTTGTCAAACAGAAGGAAAACGGTTGTTCAGGACCCTGGAAGAACCTGTATGACATCAAGGTGACAAGGTTGTAAGGTTACTTCTTATCATACAAGTTAATACAAATGGACTCTATTTTCTCACTAAGTTGTTCATGTATTTATTTGAGTAATTTAATTCTTGTATTCCTTGACCACTGAAATAGAGTAGTGTTTCTGGATTATTATATCTTGCAGGTGCTTTTAATCCTTTTTTCTATCTTTGATTGCAGGTCTTACATGTTGAATTGACCTCTTTTGGAGCGACTAGATTGAAGATTGCAACAAGCATTGGACTTTAGGTAGGAGCATCTCCTCTTACTTAGTTAATTAATAATTCTGAATCATAATGGTATAGAGAAAATGGTTTACATTTGGTTGTTTGTTTCTAGATATCCTTAGGATACTAGGGAGATCGTTCTTGTCCGCAAGAAGGATTTATCCATGTAACAAAATGGCGACCATACTGGGGAATAGAACTTAGTTTTCCTTTTTATTTTTCAGTTTGAATTTTTAGAGTCTTCTAATTTTGATTACTCTTAAAACTAGGTTGGGTAGATAACTTATCAGAATCCCTGAAAAGAAAATCTGAATTTGTATTTTTTCCGTATTTTTCCTGGCCTCCACGGTTTTTATTTAAGGACAGTGTGGTAACCTCCGCAGTTTTTAGGTAAAAATAGTGTGATACCGCACTGTTCTCCATTAGAACCTGCGGACTTGTGGAAAATTTTTGAAAAATTAAGGATTCTCTTTTTAGGAGCCAGATTACTAGATTCTCTGTGTTTGCCCCAATTTTTCTTGACTCTCAAAGTCATGTGTGAATTTCTTTTAGCGACTTTTGTGTCATTCTCCATTAAGTTAATTGGGTGTTTAGAGTCTCTTTTTTAAGAAATTCTTAATTTGATTTCCTTTGTTCATTACTTCGAGGTTTGTCTTTCTCTAAACAATTTTGCATCTTTTTGTTTTTTTTTTTGCAAAAACATTTCCCCCTCATTAGCTGGGGGGGCTAAATTGTGTCTGAGTGTTAATCGCCTTTAAGTGTTTTTATTTTTTGACCTTTGGAATTCTCACCCAATTTTCTTTACTTACACTTGTTTGGTTCCTTAGATTACATTAGTGAAGGAAAATACTCTTGTTGTTATTTCTCTTATTTGGAATCACATTGTGTTCGAGAATTCTCTTACATAGATCACATTTGCATAATTAGAATTCTCATTTTCAGAATATGAATGAAAAATGTGCATAGATTACATTTGCATAGTTTTCAAGTGAATTGTGCATAAATTACATTTGAATAGTTTACATTATGCAAAAAGCATTATTTTTTCTTGATAAAATTACTGCATTAGAGAATTTGTTATATTTTCTCTTATTTATCAATCTTTGCATTGTTGGAAGTGAATGAAAACTCTCTCCCTACTATAGTTAGGATTCATCAATTGAAAAGATTACATTATCATATTCGATTGCATTCAATTTTAGGTCAGGTCATAACACCATTGGTTTCATATCCATTTACCCTTTGAGAAATAACAGCTACATAACACAGCGCTTAATTAAAATTCATCTAGAAATTTTTACATTTTTTAGGGCTCTTTTCACCAATCTAGCTTATGCTAGTGCTTTGGAATAGGTTGTAGTTAACTTTCCGAATAATCTAAACAAACAATAGTATCTTGCGGTAAGGAAAAATTCCAATTGTAGCATGTATGCTCTAGGAAGCCCCTCCTAAAGGAGTTAAGCACAAGATCATATCGGAACCAATGAGCTAATCATACCTATCTCATTGGGAAAGATAGCAGATATGTACATATTAAAAACTCTAAACCTCGGATAGACCATTTTCAAGGAGCCTGGGGTCACTTGTTGGTAAACCTTGGATTATGTCAAGGAGCCTTCAAGGGGATTGAGCTTGTTACTCTGCCCTTGCATGCATATCAGATCGTAGATTGTTCCCCCAAGTGCAATTGTCTCAGTTGGTGACCTTAGTGGCCATAATATTTAGGATTTTTCCCAAGGTGACGATGTAGGGAAGGTCCCACTGTACCTAGAGCAGACGTTGACTATACTTACTTGGACCTCTTGGAGGGTACTCTTCACTTCGAGATGGCATAGTGGAGGTACTTGCACCAGACTGTTCCATTAAGCAGGTTGTCAGGGTAACTGTTTCGACCACTAGTTTTTCGCATTGATCTCTGCGATGTTGGATTTCATCACCAACCAGTGATTTTGTTGTGAAAACAAATTTTTTGTGTGTGGTTTGACTCCTAGATTTTTTACTGCATGTTCATTTGTTTGTTTTTACTTTTTAGAGACCTTAGGTGTGAATTGTGAATTTAAATTATTAATAAAATTCACTGAAGTTGAATCTAATGGCAACAGTTCCAGAATTTACCAACCAAGGAATCCCTCTTAATGAGAATCCTAGTGCTTTTCCTTGCTTTGGAAATGTTGGTCCTCCTTGTATGGCTACATTTTCATTACCTGGATTTACCATAGGTTTACTGGTATGGTTATTTTCAACTTCGTTGGCCTTGAATACTCAAATTTTTCCACCTCAACCGGATGCTTCACCTCAACAGAGTTCACCATCTCAACATCAACAACCTCATGTTGACCCTTTACCTTCTTCACCCAACATGTCTTCCTCCCTTTCTTCTTCTTCGTTAGGTAAGAGCCTTAACGCTAGTAACCAAGTGGCTAAGAAGAAGAATAAGAAGCAAGATAAGAAAGAAGTCAACCAACCAACCATGGCTGTGAGTGTCGGTAATGTTTAAGAAACCTCCAACATGCATCGTAAACCAAAATACCCTTGCAAAATTTGTAAGGGTGACCACTTCCTTATCAATTTTCCTGGTATTCCTAAGGTCTTGGAAGTATGGTCAGAAAATTCTCATCAACTTACCATTGATCCATCAACCAGTGATTGTCAGGTTCCTGGGAAAAAGGTTAAATTTAGGTTTCCTTCTAATTTATGCAAAGGGAGTCATCAAACTCGCATTTTCCCTCACATGGATGAAGCCTCAAAATTGTTGGAAAACCTTACTGTTCCACAAAAAAAAATTCCAACTGGTTACTGTAAACTTTCTCCCAACCTACCGTTAACTGACGGGATGATTAATCTAATTCAAGGTACATTCAATCCCACTCTTCCATTGAAGAGTGAAACTGATATCACTCAGGCTGATGATCTATTAGTTGATCAAGTGGTCGACTTGATTTCTCATTCGGTCGATCCCACTCTCCTTGTAGAGGGTGAAATTCACACCACATGGGTTCTCTTTGTTACATCAGATTCTTCTACGCCAGGGGGAATTTCACCTGTTTCTTCAGAACCCCCTCCAAGTATTGAGGCATTTTCCTTTGATTGGAATAGACTGAAAAAACCTCGTCTTCCCTCCCCCATCCCTTTCCAAATCATTGTGAAGGCTTGTGGTAATAATGTGCATCACACGAATGTAGATGAATGTGCTTCGGTTAGTATTTTATCCTCAACTGCTTGGCAAGATTTCGGTTCCCCTCATCTTGTGCCTGTTACAAAGAATCTGTCAGCTTTTAACAGAACCATTAGTGAACCTTTAGGGATCCTTCCAAAGTTTCCTATTACC
Source organism: Pinus albicaulis (assembly GCA_034641835.2). Lineage (NCBI taxonomy): Eukaryota > Viridiplantae > Streptophyta > Pinopsida > Pinales > Pinaceae > Pinus > Pinus albicaulis. The sequence goes on along the minus strand of CM076584.1, from coordinate 625,664,304 downwards.
TTGGAAGGCAAAACTATCTGTAGTGATCTTATGGTAGTTCGAGGCCCCTTGGATTTCAATTTTCTCCTCGGGTGAGATTATGTCTATGAAATGAAAGTTTTCGTATCGACACTCTTTCATGTGATGTCTTTCCCTCACAATGGAAACATTGTGACTGTTGACCAACTTCCATTCGCTAGTCTTGATTAGAATACCAATAATTCGACACCCCTAAATTTTCTTTATCCAGAAGTGGTATCTACCTCACCACAGGTTAATTATGTGGCAACCAATCCCGTGTTTTTAGCTATTGATGCAAGCGAGCCTCTCACTATTTGCTTGACTTCCATTGACTTAGATCCGGTAATTGACATGGAAAAACCTATGGGATTAATTGAACGCAATGTTCTTATCCCTATTGAGTCCCTTGACATGTGTTCCTTCCAGAGAATTTTTCTTCCATCTGATGAAGACCTCTTGGAAGCCATGATCGAGGTGTTTCCTTGACATGTGTTTCTTCCAGTTGGAAGCCATGATCAAGGTTCTTATGAGGATAGTTATTTTCCTGTGTCAACCTCGTTAAAAAATGAAACAGGCCTCCATGAGAATGGTTCTTTTCTTGTGTCAACCTCGTTAAAAAATGAAACAGGTACCCATGAGGATAGTACTTTTCCTGTTTCAACCTCATTAAAAATGAAACAGGTTTCCATGAGGAAAGTTATGTTTTCCTGTGTCCACCTCATTAAAAAATGAAACAAGTTTCCATGAGCGTAGTTCTTTTTCTATGTCAAGCTCATTAAAAAATGAAAAAAATCCTCTCCTAATTGAGTCAAGTCTTTGATTAGATCTCGTAACTTTCAAGTCGAGTCTTTCATCTGATCTCGTAAATGAACCTTCGTTCCATCCACCTATGAACCAATAGTCCACTTAGTTTAATGCAATGAAGCTTGGGGAGCATGCACTCTAGCAAGTTACGCTTGGGGGGCATTGAAAAACTTATCTCAAGCATAGTTTTCCTACGTTTCAAGCTTGTGTAAAAATGAAACTTATCTCAAGAAAAGTTTTCTCTGTTTCAAGCTTGTGTAAAAATGAAACTACTTTCAAGAAAAAAAAATTCTGTTTCAAGCTTGTGTAAAAATGAAACTACTTTCAAGCATAATTCTTCCTATGTTTCAAGCTTGTATAAAAATGAAACTTATCTTGAGTCCATTTCAGTTATTATTTTCAAGACTCATTAGACTCATGAAAATCTCGAGATTATTTTGCTATCTTTAATTCCCATATAAAACATGAAAATGCCAAGTTCTTTCCGTCTTTTCCTGCTCGTAAATTAAATTGAAAGTCGGCCAACTGAGTATACTTTTATCACTTTTTCGAGCTCTTGAAAATTACGAAAAATCGAAACCCTAGAGTTCTCTTTTAAGCCCTTTTATAACTCTCTAAACATGAAAAGATTACCGAGTACTTGACTATTTGAACTCGTTAAAGGAAATGAACAGTCGTCCATTCATTATAATTTTACCCCTTTTCCGGACTGAAATGGACTATTTACGGAAAAAGTATATGTTGACTAATTATGGTCAATAGAGGTATTTCCTCATTATTTTATCCTTTTTCGGGCTTGAGAGACTAAATTTACGAAAAAGTACACCCACGGCGTTTTCTTAAGTTTTTCTTCTAACTCCTTAAAACTAAAAAACACCGAGTTTCACCAATACTGGACTCATTAAAACTTAACAGTAAAGGACCTGTCAATTAAAAATAGGAACGAACCACTCCTTCTTAAGGTTTGATTTTAATACTAAGTTGGACTCATCCGAAGGATGAGCTTATACAACAACAAAATGTTATCCTCCTCAAGCTTGTCAAAAATGAAGAGGTACTTGCCAGAAATGGTGGGGGAAAGAGAGAGAAAATGAATCCACTTGTCACACTTTGTTTTGAAAAGCAGTATACCACTCTTGAACACGACATTTTTGTCACAGTTGGGTTTGGAAAATCCTTTGTATAAAATTTAATCAAACCACATTGAAGGTCTTCGGCCAGTTTCTGGGTATTAGCTTTAGGTAAATTGTCACCAAACCATCTGCAATGTCATTACGTGTTCAAGAGACAATTCAAATAAACCATTCATTGCAAACATTTGTCTCCATTTGCGTTGACCATCCCTGAGTCAGTCCTTGCTCAAATTTCTTCAAAACTTGATCTAATGGTTTCGTGTTGTGGGCTTTCCTATGACGGGTCACTTTCTATCGATGACAGCACATCATCTAGAAATTTGACTAGAATCCTATCAATACCTTGGGATCTTCATGCTCTAATGGCAGGTTTCTTGCCTTCAATGACAGGTTACATCAATGACCTTCGATTGAATGATTCCGTGAAGTGTTTGACTCCAAATCATTCATTCACACTTCATGGATTGTACTAAGTACTTTGAGAGCCATTTTCATTATTGGTGGTTTCTCTCACACTTGTTAATAGTTCACATCATTGACTGCTAATCAAGTGGTTTCTACCATGTTCGACTTCGACATAATCAATCGCATGGATAGAATTGTACTAGTTCAAGAAGCAAAAATCAAGACCCTGGATATAGTTTCCACCATCCAGGTTGCGAAGAGTTTTATTATTCATGATATAGTAGACTACTTATGACAGATGGTTGCGTCCATGTTGTGTCTACTATTGATGTAATTCTAAAATCATTTCTATATCAGAACATGTAGTTAGTTTTGATCTGAGTATGGGAATTCCTACCTCAGCGATGATATATATATATATATGTGTGTGTGTGTGTGTGTGTGTGTGTGTGTGTGTGTGTGTGTGTGTTTGCATTGAATTTTTTTACAGGTTTTGACCAGTATGTCTGCAACCCAATCCTTGGAATGATAAAGCACTTCACTCTTCAGAACTACTTCAGACTTCGCACTTTAGGGGGAAATCTATTACACTAAAATTTGTCACCACGATATTTAAATGTCTGTATGGGCTCATCATTACCTATTTTATGCTCCCTTAGAGGTCCAAAACCATAAATTTCCTACACCAAGTCTTGAAATTGGAGAAAATCTCATTAAAACCCTTAAAAGCCAAACTCCCCACTTTTCCTATTCATTTCCCGTGGTACCGCAGTTTCTTGCTCTATAACCTGCAGCACATCTCGCACGTTCTACTTATTAAAATTACGGACCCCGTAAAAGGTAAAATAAAATAAAAGTAAGTTCTATAAGCCCATCTGGTTGAATATTCTCCCAGCTGGAGGCTTCTAGAAGCATTATCAGGTCGAGCTTCGCCCCTTCATTCATGAACCTCTATCCCTTCATTGATGGAGATTATCCCTTGGTATTTGGAGCTAAAATCCCTTTATGAGAGGACTTTATCCCCCTCTTTATGGAACTGAAACCTCCTTCATTCTCCTATAAATTGAACTCATGTTTTAGTCTCAAGGTTAGACTATAGATTGATAGACTATGGTAGATTAGAAAATTGCTGAAGAAATCATACTCTCTATACTTGGCATCATTGGTATGCGAACGATCACATACTCATATCTATAGTTTTATGCTAGTTCAGAGAGGAGAAGGCTTGTCAAACCGAAGGAAAATGACTGTTCAAGACCCTGGAAGAACCTGTATGACATCAAGGTGACAAGGTTGTAAGGTTACTTCTTATTATACAAGTTAATACCAATGGATTCTATTTTCTCATTAAGTTTTTCATGTATCTATTTTAGTAATTTAATTATTGGATTCCTTGATCACTAAGATATATTAGTGTTTATGGATTATTATATTTTGCAGGTGCTTTTAATATTTTTTCCTGTGTTTGATTGCAGGTCTTACATGCTGAATTGACCTATTTTCGAGCGACTAGATTGAAGATTACAACAAGCGTTGGACTTGAGGTATGAGCATCTCCTCTTACTTAGTTAATTAATAATTCTGAATCATAATGGTCTAGAGAAAATGGTTTACATTTGGTTGTTTTTTTCTAGATATCCTTGGGATACTAGGGAGATCGTTCTTGTCCACAAGAAGGATTTATCCATCTAACACCCCTATATCTAGCATTGGGGTTAGAGACACCAGATCAAAGGAAGAAGAGACAGAGAGGAAAGAAGAAGAAGTATAGATGGAAAGAAAGGAAGAAAAATCATAAGAGGCAGAGGGAGAAGGAGGATATGATGAGGAAGAAAAGGAAGAAGAGTTATAAAAGGAGGCCTTATGTCCTCAACAGACTGTTGAACCAAAGGAAACTAAGATATCCCCTCAACAAAGTAGTCTATCGCCAGGGAGCATTGAGGAAAAGGTATTTTCCACTTTAGCTATCTTGGGCACTCCTATGAAATATAAGAATAAAATACCAAGGAAAAACCATCTTTACTTTAAGACAAAGAAGAGCACTAGAGTGAAACAAGGGAGACCCTAGACTCCCAAAAAATCTCTAATTACCATTGAGGGGTCCCCAAGTAAGAAAGATGAGGTAGGGGTAGATGAGTGAAAAATTGAGGAGGTCACCTCTCCAAAGCCAAAACCTAAGACTACCAAAGCATATGTAAGGAGGTCCACCACTAGAGGATCACCCTTCAAGCAACTAGAAGCACACATAGACATCCAAAAAGAATAAAAGGGAGTGCTACAAGAAAAATAGAACATGTTGCAGGAAGCACAAAGAATTATACAAGAAGAGAAGAATGCATATAAAGAGGAACAAAGTGCACAAATTGAGGGGCAGAGTGGAAAAATGGAAGTAAAAAATGTGCAAGAGGGGGTAAAATCTGAATAAAAACAATTACAAAAGAAAAAAACCTTCCAAAATACCTTTGAAAATAAAAATCACGGAATTTCAATAACCTACCCCACGGCCTAATGTGAGATCTTATTACAAGTTCATTGAGGGAGGGAGATTGATCGATGAGAGATTCACAATCCCCATCCTACTTGAGTTGGAGATGGAAAGAGGGCACACCCACAGATGGATGCATATCGACAAATCAAAGAGTGTTGAAGATGTGGGTTGGATGGAGGAAAGGCTCCTTGAAATTGGGAAAGCGTTTGTTGATGTAAGGCTCAGAGAATCTGTGGTGAAAGAGAAATTACAAGCAATGAAAGTAGAGAACATGAGGTTGCAGGGGCATCTACTTGAAAAATATAGCCACCTTGCCATTATGGCTATCCTTTGCATGGAGGCCATGCTATACATACAACCTTCAAAGTTTTATGTAGTTTAGCTCAAGGAGAAATGGTTACAATTCCAAATCAGGACCTTAGCTCAATATGGCTCCCTACCCTTTTAGAATTATAGACAATTCATTGATTTATGCAAATATTCTAGTGTAAGAAAGAGGGCTAGAATGGGTGAATTATATATGCATAACCTCATATTAACTGATATGAACAATTGGGACCCTAACTCCAGGTTGGGTGATATGAAATTAAAGGCCTTAGCATCCTAGCTAACACATGAAGAAGCAAGAGCAACATAGGTTAAAAGAGTCATGGAAAGGGAGAGAGACAACCTCTACATATTAGATAAGAACTAATAATCCTGAGGGGGATCATTAGTATCCATCAATTGTGTTAGGTAAACTTGACTCGGGATAGAGTCAATGTTGACTAGGGTAAATAGTAGTGGTTTTGGGGCACATGGTATTGTGCACCCATGGTTTTAGCCAATGGTATTGCATGTAATGGAGCCTATAAGAGGCTGGGAAGACTTCATTGTAATATAGGCCTGGAGGTGAGCAGTGAAGGCTCACTTGGCCGGATTGGCAAGGGTTGTGGCCAATGGTTAATGAAATTTAATTGGTTGGTTTTTTCCCCGGAGTTTGGGGTTTTCCCGTATAAACATATGTGTTTATGTTTATGTGCTTTGTTGCTAGTTCTTTTTGTGATTATTATTCCTCTCGGTAAATATTTTATTTCTGTGGTAAATTCTAACAAATTGATCTCAAATGATGATGTACTCACAAATAAATACATTGAGAAACAAGGTCAATCCATTTCACACTTTGATGATACATCCAAGTTTCTAGGAAAATAGAGTTTGCAGGCATGCCAGAGGAGATGGCATACCTTACAACTTAGCCTATAGTAGCGGGAATATCACTCTCCTAAGAGAATGAAGAAATCAATGGAAATAGTGCCCTTCTACAAAAGAGCAATGCAAATAATGAGGATATAGTGGATAGGATTGAAGCTCAACCCACATTTGTTGATGGGGTTGCATGAAGGGAGAGATTAGACAAAGGAACAAAAGGAGTGGGCTGAGGTAGAAAAGAATGCAGGATTCCACCCACCAGAAGACACACCCTCTAAGCTACCTCGATATGTCATGGATTCGATCAGGGCTTTGAAAGAGATCAATAAGGAGAACTGAGTTTCTCAGAGGATGAGAAACTATTTCAATAGGGGGTGTGATGATGAGGCCCATTATTAAGTATATTTTAAAGGGTTAAAATTACATCCTTCAGCCTATTAAGTTACCTCTCTCTCACATTTATTTACATTTGTCTCATGTTATTCTTAATGAGAAGTGTGAAAGGTGTTTTTCATGTCTTGTTTCCTAATATGATTTAATTGTAGAAAATGAAGCCATTTTTGAGATATTTTTCACTTAAGGGCTCAGAGTAGATAGCAAGGAGAGATTGTTGGAGGGTTTTCCACCTCCTTAACTCTCTCAATCAGCCAATATCACACCAATATCTCTCCCAATAGCCCGAAAGCAAAGGCAACCAAGAAAAGTGACATTTATGAGGAGCCAAGCTCCACTCTTCTCGAGATCAAGGAGATCATATTCCTACCTTTTATGGATCTGTTGGTAGCTACCCATTTCTATAAATAAGCATGTGCAAGAGCTCATTAGGATTCAAACTTTGTATTCAGCTAGCTATCTCTTGAGCTCTGATGTAGTGTTATTTTTTATTGTAATATGATGTAATAGACATTTTTATGCAATGATAATGAGAAGTTGTTTGATCCATCATCGTTTTAGTATCAGAGGGCTAATGATTTTGGGTTAGGGACCAATCCATTGGCTAAGCCCCTCTTGTGTATTTATATTCTATTTTTATGTTCCAACACTTTGTTTAGTTTCCTTGCATTCTAGTAGCAACAAAAATCTATCAAAATTATGCTTGTAGCCTCTCTCTCTCACCTCTCTGATGGGAGCATGAGGAGAAATATCTCCAACCACAAATCAAAAATAGTTTGTTTATAATTTCTTGGAAAATTAAATAGTGTGATTATCATGTTAATAATATTCTTACTATAAGTTAGAAGTTGGATTCGTTCTTTTAGATCATATTTTAGCATAGGTTTAGTAGATTTTCTATTCAACTAATATTCTCCACTTTTAAACATGATTAATGCATGAATGAATGTAGTGGATGTGGGATTGTCTATAGCTGTAGTAAAAGGACCCCTTTCATCACTATCATCTTGGACTTCATCCTTCTTCTCTCCAACCTCCAATTCTGCCACCAAAACCTCTTTTTGTGAAACCACCTTCATCACCACAATGAGCAGCCCTCCAAGTGAAAAACATGCCTTCCAAGGGTTTTGAGCTTGCTTGGAGGTGTTGGTCACCCATAAATCACTTACTTCCACCATCTCCCACCTTTCCACCTCTTCCTTATACCCTTTTCATCCTTATATCCTTCTCGGCCTATTTCTTGTAGCACTTCAGGACTTCCTATAGCAATACAGAAGATCATGTAGAAACTTCTTGTAGCAGCGTTGTAGGCCACCATTTTCACTCCAGTTTTTATTATTTTTTCCCTTTGAACCTAGAATAGGATGCATTTGAATCCCCAACTCTTAATTCATGATTATCAAAGACCCTTAGGCCACAATAAATCTTCTTCCTTCCTTCTTGCAAAAACAGAGTAGGCATTAGTGTTTTATTTCATTTCAGAATTATCTTGAATAGGACAATAGTTTACATGCAAGTACAAGTTGCATGAAGCAATATATAGAAGTAATTTTATGGTTTGATGAAGTGTGTGATGATATAATAGTTTCTTTACTGCAAATGAATGGATAGGTAGATGAATGATTTCCCATAGCATAGTTCCATTTTCTATAATTAGGATAATTTTTTATGATTTGCTTTCATTTTCAATTGCAAGTAGAAGTTTGATAGACACTCTCTTTGTCTTAGAGTAGAAGTAATTCTATGCATTACCTTAGTTACTTTCACTTAAATCTAGTTGTATGAATGGCCTAGAAGTACTAAAGTATTATTGATCAGAAGACCTAGTTGAGGGTGGCATGAGTAGAATCCATCTGTTATGCATATAGTATTTTCACCTCTAAGTTTGTACAAACCCCAAGTTGATAAGTAAATTTGAGTATCCCTTGTGATTTGAAACACTCTTGGTGAAATACCAGGGCTCATCAACCACCACGACCAACGAGCCTCGAGGAGATACCACTGAACTATCCAAGCACCCTTGGATGGAGAAATTGCTTCCAATATGTTTTGGCCATGAAATCACTGCTCCAATTAGAAAACACAAATTTTCAAAAGACCACTACTCCTCTACTCTATGTGTGCCTCGATTTCATTCATTTTAAAATCGGATCCAAGACAATAGCTCAAGAATACATCTCTTTAATCTAAATCTCGAAAACATACAGTCTCAACATCAACCAAACAAAAACACCACAACAAATATGCTCTCTACTAAACAAAAATAGTGGCTCCAATGCAACCATCAAATCTACATTAAAAAAATAATTCATTAGCATAAATACATATCATACTCAACCATGACATCAAACCCTCAATCTATTGTAGCATAAAACAATATGGAATTCCTCCATATGCACCAACGACCCTCCAAAACAAATATTTGCACTCCAAACAATCTCTGCTACTTCATCCCTAAATCTGATCTGCAAATATGATATACTGCTTCAAAACGCTTCTCCATGCTTCAGATTTGCTCACTACATAGCGATTTTCTCTCATGCACTGAAGTATCTCTACTCATAAATAAGTCTACAGCATTCTTCTTCTCTATGTCTCTCTCACTCACTCTATCACTGAACTGACCATCCCCCATATCCAAAATGGAGTATATATAATATGTTAGGTGAATTTTGATTTTAGAATGGGATCAAATGTGCACAAATTTGATGAAATCCAACCATAACCATCACTACTTGTGCACTAAAGGTGTTCATACCCATTGGAGGACTTACTTAACCAATTTCAACCTTATATCGATAATTTGGAAGCTTATACGAATAAACAAGTCGAAATTCACCTAATGTGTCTGAGGAATGCAAAGAAAATTTTGTGAAGAGTCTTGGTTGCATGCACAAAAATACAATATCTTGGATATAGCCACACGAACTGCACTGAGCGTCCTTCCAAGTGGCTAGGGAAAATTATAGGGGAAAACCATAAACCTTCAACTCAAGACCTATATCACCTACTTTATCATCTTCATCAGCTCATTTACATGCCTCCAAACCTCTTCCAAGCTCTATGACACCTCCTAAAATAGGCCAAACATCTCTACCAAGTGCCACTACCAAGTTGACCTAGAGGCCAACAAACAAGGGTTAAAATGAGTGCCAACAAGCCCTCTACTCTCCTCTGACACCCACACAAGATGAAACACCTCTACAACATCATCATAAGGTCAACACTTCTCTAAAATAAGTCATTAGTATGGACCCAACATGAAAATGTAGACTGCCATAGTCATCAACATGGATCACAAACATCAACCATCAATAGCACCTGTAGATCTACATACGCACCATGAGAGCTACCACATCAATGCCATCAGATACACCATGAGGTTGGCATCAATGCATCACAATACCAACACGAGGTTGACATCAATACCAACTCAACTAGCTCAATTCCAACACAACCAGTGGTAACACATACTACAAGGTTGACATCAATTCCTCAACTAGATCATCACAAGGTTGACATCAATGCCAACTCAAGCTATTTGAAACCATGAAAAATTCCCAACACCTACTAGTTTCACCCATGAGAGCCATAATTCCAACAATATCCCCCTTTGGCATTGACGGAAACCACACACAATATCCAAATCAATCATCTCCTCTATCACTCCCCCTTTGACATCAATGGAAAAGGGTTGACACCATCAGATAAGGTAGAAAAAGCTCAAGCACAAGCACTAGACCATCCAATATCTACATGGATGAAGAGTAATTCATATCATCAAGCATCCATGTCTCTCACATTAGTAGAAAATAGCATATTAAGCCAATCATGAACCAGACTCCTCAGAGCAACATGAAAAAACAATCAACTCTAGTAGCAGCAACAATATGTTGATTTTGTAGCATTGTAAAGTGTTCCAAGTCTCATATTTTGTGAGGAGGCTTCAACATTGGTATTCCAAAGAACCCAGAAACCGTTTGTGGGAATTCCACTTCGTTCATGTTTTATTAAAATAAGTTATTATTTTAATGCGGTCCCTAAGTCTAACCTTATGGAAATTAAATAATTAAAGGGTATTAATAAAACAGAGTGAGAATCTTCTAGAAAACGAAGATCAAATCATGTTTTAATCTTAGCCATTAATTAGAGATATAATCTGGGTCGTTGATCCATCAACAAGAAGATTATAAGAGAAGGCTTGAGGGTCAATCGGAAAGCAATCCGAGCATACACTCAGTACTCGAAGGAAATCAATTTTGAGGGAATAGAATTCAATTTGAGAGGGAGAGCTTGTAGAGGTAGAGTTGTAGAGGGAGAAGAAGGAAGAGGAAGTCGGTAGAGGCAAAGAAAGGCCAGAGGGGATAGCGTTGAGCAGCAACACTGAGTCCCCATGCAGAGTGACGCAGTCTAGCGTAGGGACTGTGCAAAAGACCACGCAGAGTGACACAAAGGGAGCTATGGTGTCTTCCGGGTGTCATAATTTATCCCGAAGGATTCGAGGAATTTATCTCAAGTGTATTCTAGAAGTCTTATCATCAAATTCTTCTAAATTATTTTCCTTGCTTAAGAATAATACAAACCCTCATCTGTTGCACTGATTTTCCTGCATTGGGGGTTTCCGGGGAAAATTGTCCAAAAATAATTGTGTTCAAGTGATTGTTTCTATTGTGTTATATGCGTTATGTTCTATTTTATGCTTATGGTTAAGTGAATACTGTAGTTTTGTTTATTTCAGAATTTACTAAAGAATATGTAAATAACTTATCATAAAATAAGTAGGTGAAATAAATCTATCACTGTAGTAGTGTTTCAGTTTGAAAATTTCACATGGTATCAAATCAAAAGACGAGTAACAGAAGAGGAGGTTTTTTAATGGATGAAGGTCCGACAGTAATGCAACATCAACTCGGAAGGGTTCACGCAATCCTCCAAAACGCATGGAGGGCCAAAGTGATCATGACATTTTATTTTTGGCATCGAGACTAAAAGAGTATTTTTCTTGTGTGTCAACCATGGCCTCTCTAGAGATCTGGTATATTGAAAGTGGAGCATCTTCTCACATGACAGGAGTTCCGGAATGCTTCTCGAGCTACCGAGAGGAGTAAATGAATTTTCAAATCACTATGGGAAACAAGGAAAAATGTACCCTTATTGGAAGAGGCACCGTAATATTTCAAACAGAAGCTGGCAACAAGATTTGGGCCAGCAACATCCTGCATGGACCAGGATTGGGGATGAACTTTCTCTTAGTTTCTCAACTTTAGAACAAGGGTTACGATGTATACTTTATTGGAAAAAAAAATTGTTTCAAACACCCTAGTTGGAAAAAGAAGGCACAAATTGGAGTAAGAATCCATAAACTGTACAAGTTACAACTCGAGTCCCCAATGGCACTGATAGGTAGTACTGATGAAAGATATTTTAAATGATTATGGAATACAAGAATGGGGCATCTACATCATCAATCCTTGAGAATTCTCAAGAATACTGTCACGGGAGCTCCGGAACTTAGCGCCAAGAGATACAATGTCTGCAAGGGGTGCGTATTAAGGAAGTATGCCAAAGCAGCATATCTGAAAACCAGCAATAGGGCCAAGAGTGTGTTGAGATTTAGACACTCAGACATCTACGGACCAATGTCCATGAATTCTCTCCGTATTGAAAATTATTTTGTCAACTTTATCGATGACCATTCCAGAAAGACATGGATCTACTTTCTGAAGGCTAAAGATGAGTCTTTAATAAATTTAAAGACTTTAAGCCTCTAGTAGAGAATCTAATAGGAAATTGGATCAAGACATTGCGATTAGACAATGGTGGAGATTACATTGAAAAATACTTCACCAGGTTCTGCGAAAAGGAAGGCATCAAGAGAGAATGGACTGCTCCATATAATCTGGAGTAGAATGGGGTCACAGAGAGGAAGAACAAGACTATTGTGCAAGTTGTGAGGGAAATGTTGTATGATCAAGACATGCCCAAATTTTTGTGGGCAGAAGCTTGTAATACAGTCGTGTATGTGACAAACAGGGTGCCTCATAGTGCATTAAGTAAGGTTACTCTTGAGAGTGTGTTCACTAGAAGCAAGCCTGAAGTGAGCCACTTTAGGATATTTGGCAGTATATCATATTGTCATGTTCCTGATGAGAAGAGGAAGAAGTCAGATCAGACTGCTGAAAAAGGGTACCTTGTGGGGTATAGCGAGAATGTGAAGGTTTACTGATATATATTCCTGTCAAGTCCCTATATTACTAATATAGTCCCTTATTTTTGTTAGTGTAACCCCCTTATTGTTATTATTGTACCCCTGTAGCCCCCATATTGTTATTATTGTGCCCTTAAATTATTATTGTTAGGTTGGTATTTAAATTCATTGTGTAACTGAATTAGCTCCATATACTGATGTGATTAAGGCTAAATATTTTGTTTCGTTCTCTTTGTGAAGTGCTAAATCCATATAAAATATCATGCAATCGATGAGCGGAACTTATCATATTGTTATTATTGTGCCCTTAAATTATTATTGTTAGGTTGGCTAGGATTACATTGTGGCCCCATGGACTCCTATATATATAAAGGAAGTTTTGTAATTTGTATCATCAAAAAATTGTTCATTCATGTAATGTATTAGAGGTTGCCCCCTCGAAGTGGCTTATTTCTAAGGCGTTGATATCTCTTTTCTTCTATTTTTGGAGCTGGTTTCACAACTTTTGGTATCAGAGCTTTGGATTCTAGGGTTTCACTACTCCAAACAGGTCATCATGGAATTTTCTCAATAACTTTTTTTCTACGAAGGTTCAGAAGCTAAACTTTTTAGAGTGAAAAGCTGAAATGTTGAGGAAACTTTTGCAAAATTTCAGAGCTTGGTTCGCAATATTTTCAGAGATATGATCTGTGGAAGTTAGGGCTTTTTGTAAGCTCCTGAATTTCATTTAAAAATGTCATCGCAGAATTTTTGCTATAACGTTTTTTCTATGAAGGTTCAAAATCTGAAATTGTTAGAGCGTGAAGCTGACATCCTGAGGAACATATTTGCAACATTTCAGAGCTTGGTTAGAAATATTTTCTGAGATATGATCTATGGAAGTTAGGTATTTTTCAGGCCCCCGAATTTCATCTCAAAGAGGTGATCGTGGGAAAATCTTCATAGCTCTCTCTCTGCGCATCGGGTTGGAATTCTGTAAAAAGTGACTGTAATTGCACGGACTGTAGTTTTCTTTCCATAAATTTTAGAGCGAAAGGAGCAAACAGTGACACGTGGCAAGTCGTACAAGTTTTATCTACTGAACCAGTCCATAATTAGGTCATTGTGGGAGATTGGACATAGCTTTGACTTGAAGAATCCAAATCAAGTCAGACCTGTGGCATTTGAAAGAAGCTTCAAAGGAATACCATAGGGCCAAATTTCAGATATTGAGGATCTACAAGTATAGAGATAAGTGAATTTCAATATCGAGCTCCTCAAAATCAAGTAAAAGGTGTGTATTTTTTTTTTCCAAATTGCATAAGTCTTGTTTGAAGAATCAAGTTGAATTGATCCCAAGGGCATATTGTAGAATAGATATCAGTATTGGATTCTAAAATGGCCCCTAAAAATAATTTAACACCCATTAAGCCTTTAGAAGGGTCTACTATGACTCATGAAGACGAAGAATGGCAACATGACATATCAAAATTACAAGAGAAAGTGCAACAAATTTCGCTCTCGCAAAGAGAAACAAAAAATGACATGGAAGTTTTGAAGAAAGGCGTGGAAACTAAGATGGATGGTTTGAAGAAAGGTGTGGAATCTAATATGGATGGTTTGAAGAATGGCATGGAAGCTAATATGGATGGCATGGAATCTAAGATGGATGACATGGAAGCTAAGATGGAAAACATGAACAATGATCTAAAAGCAGACATGGAAGGTTTGACAAAGTTGATACAAGAAATGTTTACTAATGGTGAAAAGATAGTAGAGGAAACTCATGATGAGAACAAAATAAATGTTAATCGTGATTTCATAAACTCTAATGTTGGAGGGAAGAACCACCATATTCCAAAAATGGATATGAGGAAGTTTTATGGAAATGATCCTGTAACATGGTTACTACAGATGGAGCAATATTTTGATCTCAATAATGTGCAAAACACACAAAAGGTACGCATTGCAACTTTACATTTAGAACAAAATACATGTGTATGGTATTGATGGCTTTGCTCCCGTAAAAAAATTGTCACTTGATCAATTTTTAAGGAGGAAATGATAGCACATTATGAGGATACAAAGAGAAACACTTTCTTTAGCCAATTGATAAATCTCAAACAAAAGTGTTTAGTGGGGGAGCACATTGAGGACTTCTAAAAAAATTGAAAATAAGGATAACGGATATTCCAAAGGAACACAGGATTGATCTCTTCATAGGTACTTTAAAGGATAACATCCAACATGAAGTTTGTGTTTTGTAACCTGATTCATTGGTGAAGGCATTCAGGTTGGCAATAAAAATTGAATGTAAAATTATGGCGACAAGGAAGCCTACCACTCACTTCTATAAAGATGGAAGTGTTGCTATTCCTAGATTTCCACAACCTACAAGGTTGAAACCACAAAAATTAGATGAAAAAAGAGCAAAAGGGATTTTTGTTACACAGTATTTTGTCATCATCCCTGCAATCCCTCATCCCGCACATTGGAGGACTATTCTCGTGACCTGTGAGTAGTAACATGTCCTGAAAACACCTTCATAATATCTTCATGCCTAAGGATAAACATTCTCCTGAAGAACATTTCCTTTGGAAAACCTTAAAAATAGGTGTTTTAGCTTTGGCGCGACT
The DNA here is from genome assembly GCA_034641835.2 of Pinus albicaulis. Classification (NCBI taxonomy): domain Eukaryota; kingdom Viridiplantae; phylum Streptophyta; class Pinopsida; order Pinales; family Pinaceae; genus Pinus; species Pinus albicaulis. Next base: position 625,649,067 of record CM076584.1, on the reverse strand, counting down.
AGTTAGTTCATCCCTCGCGCCAATGGGGGAAATCCACACTAGAGGGCGCGCCAATTGGTGCACTGTCCCTGTGTATCACTCGCGCCAAGCCCATTAAGGAATTTTTTTTTAAAATAAATGGTGGAAGTTTGGTTCTAACAAACTCCAAAATGAATCATCAGAAGAATTTGAGTGGTTTGGCTCTAGATATCCATGTATAGGAAGTGCTTTCCACCTCTCATGGAACCTTCCTAAGAGATAGGGCCTATCCCATGATTATAGGGATCCAAAATTCCATTCCTCCATCTATAAAAGCTTGCTCTCTCCATTAGCAAGCTAGCTGAACTTGTAGGAGGAAAACTATAGCCGAGAAACCATTGAAAGCATAGCCGAGAAGAACCCTGTGAGAGAGAGCCTTGTCCAAATTCCCAACAGGCTTCATTGAGACGTGCTCCGCTACAAGCCCTGCCGAAGGAAGATCATAGCGTCAAAGCATTTGGTTGTAATCTCCCTTTTTGTCATCATTAATATAAGCGACTCTGATCTTGTTTCCATTCATGTGTTTACTCTTTTATGAAATGCAATGAATTATATCCTCTCTGACTGATATATAGTTACGTGCTTTAATTATTACGTTGTATGTCATCGTTTCTCTACATGTGTACAGGTGTCCGAACGAAGCAAACCGAAGGACTATGATCCGTCGGGCAAGGGATGAAGAGCACCACTTCTTCATCGACGAAAACACCATGGGATTCGAGGTAGGCTACTTATCGCGATCTTTGTCTTTCTTGTAACTAGGAACCAACGTCTTTGCATGATTTGATTGTTGCTAGACCCAATCTAGGCTAGTGGGATCGCCTCTGTCCGCAGAGGGGATTTACCGCCTCAACAAATTGGTGACTCCACTGGGGATCAGTGGGAGTTAGTCCTCCTTCCGTTTGGGTTGTTTTTTTTTGCTTTTGATTGATTTATCTGCTCTTCTGGTTCACCTCCCTTGGTGTCAAACCCCTATTCAGCCCCCAGAAGACAAGATCCAGTCTCTGTTTCCCCTCTTTCATATTTTTCCCATAGTAAACTCGAATGGCGCGGTTTAGCTCCTGACTGTCACGCCAACTGGTGCTTGTTGCTAGTTAGGCCCTCGTGCCAATGCTTTTTTGGCGTAGATTATAGCCAAACAGCTGTGCCAACTCAGTTTGGTTTTAGGGTTTGCTTGCTTTTGGGCTCTCTGAACTTGAGTTTTGGTCCTGGTGTCATTTTTCTGATTGATAGAGTGCCTTGAATTCATTGTTGACTGTGTTTGGCCCTTGTCCTCCGGTTGTTTGCCCTTTATTATCAGTTTTTCATTCTAGCCCTAGGGTTTCTAGGTGCTTCAGTGTGATGAGCCTCCCGTGGGAGTTTTAGGTCCTTGCATTCCCGGTCGACTTCATTTTCACTTCTTTGTATTCGTTTCACTGGATTCCATTGTATCATTGCGTTAGTTGAGTGATTGTTCTCTCTTTCATTCAGTTTCACTTTGTGTCACTCCAAGCCTAGATTACACAGTTTGTGTGTGTCTTTTTCTAGGTTCTTCTTTGCTTTGAAGGATTTCGTCATCAGTTTGAGTCTTGATTGTATGCGTTTGGATTGAGTGAACTTGTTTATTTTAGCTCTCTCCTTGTCATTCCTCGAATTGATGTTTTCATTAGTTTTTCCATTCATTTAGTGCATTTGCTCTCATATGTTGAAAAATACAAAAACAAGATCTTTTGCATTTGGTTTGGCATCGTGAAAATTGAAAGCTCTTTCGCATTATTAGTGTTATATAACTCTAGAGAGAAGTTTTCTAGTTTCATTAGCTTGCATTAGAGACAGTAGTGGATGTTTTTGTGCTCATTTTTTTGTTATTTGAAAAGCTCTCAACTCTCCCGTAGATAGCTCTTCACTTAACAAAGTGATATTTTGTGGCATGTAGTGTGCATTTAGAGGTTTTATGAGATCCAACATTCGATAGGGCCTGAAATTGAAACATAAATTGAAGATCAACTTTAAAATTTATTGAACTAACCTAAGGCAACATTGAAACATTAACAGAATATTTAGTAGTCTAAGGTAGAGACGTGTTCCGGTGTCTTTAAGCGTAGCAGTTATCGCTCACCATCTGGTTACAGACAGCGCTAGTATGGACTTGTGCTCCCCGTACCGTCGAGTCTATAAAGGGAGACCCCATTAGGTTGCAATCCTTTATCCGTAGGAAGCCGAGTCTGCCGCCTTTTACTTGTGATACACCGAACATGGCATTCAGGGAGATTACCTGCACGTACGTCAAGTCCTTGGTTGATTTCTCTTTCATTTTTACTAAGGTGTATATGGCAGTTCATGGATATCTAGTACGCCCATTTACCTAGATTACTAGAGCAGTCATTTTGATCTTTACTGACTCATTAAATTTGAAAATATCATCAAGCGCTTGTCCTTTCACGCTTTTTTCCAAACTGAAAGTGATAGAGTCATCTTTTACTTGTTTCTAGACTCTTAAAACATGAAATAGTAAAATTTCCAGTTTCAATGTGGTAAAATTAATCACCTACGATCACACGCCCATTTAGAGATTGATTTTTAGGCCTATTTTTGTTTGCCTTGGTTTTTTCCCGTGCATTTTTGTTTGGAGATCTCTTCCTCTTTTTTACTATAGTCACAATGGCGGAACCATCAATTTCGTCTACTAGTAGTCCTTATACAGACGATTCATCAGAGGTCTCCCAGTCCTTTGCTGAGTACCAGCAGCCCATTGTATCCGAGTTTCCCGATGGGGGACTGGTTATATGAGAACTTCCCTTTGGAGGACCGGTTGACATCAATTGGCCCTTGTCCAACGCTTGGTTTGGATTAGGAGTAGGGGAACACTTCCCTCCTCTTACATCGGGATCACCCTTTCTGACTGCTGTTAAAACTCCTAGTCCCCGTCGTCTTTTACAAGATCTCACAGCAAGGTCAGATATGGACTCATCCAGTCCTTCTCCTAGTGAGGGAATTCCTACTTCTAGTGAAGGTTACCAGCTTTTTCCCGAAGACATCCCCAAACCGTCTGTTATGTCTTCACCTGGTCCGATGCTACCAGCTATATATAGGTCTTTAAGTCAGGTCATGGCCGTTTTTGCCTCTATGGGAATATCGACTCTATCCACGAGGCCAACTATTCCCTCGTTAGGGATGTCGCCATCGACACCTCTCACGGCATCTCCTTTCGTCACATCAGCACCTATTAGACCTACTGTCTGCGTGGCTACATCTATGCCTGTTGTCACTACTCAGTCAACCAGGACCTCATTGGTTCCTGAAGACATTTACATAGCTTCTGTCATTCCTGAGGATATTTCTCCTGAGGAGTATCGGTTCTCTTTATAGCCTTCGAACTCCGAGGTTGGTCCATCCTCTCAAGACCTTAATCGTCCTTACTTTTCCCATTATGGACTGGATGGTGCCCCGATTTACATATTTCCTTATCAATATGATGAGCAGGGAAACCCCCTTCGTTTTCCTTCTCCTTAGGCTTATCAGTATATTAATGGTTTTCTATCTGCCAAGGCTGGGCAACCTTCTAATCAAAAAGGGAAACCCTTACAAGGACAACCTTTGTTTTGGCAAGGATATGCTTCTAGCCCACAAGGACAACCCTTCTAGGGACAAGCTTCGGCCCAGCCGGGTTATCTATACGACCCACAAGGACAACCCTTACAAGGACAACCTTCGAGCCAGCAGGGATTGTTTTACAGTCCACAAGGGCAGTCTTACAACCCTCAAGGTCAACCTCTGCATCCTCACCTTGTGGTCTAACCAGGGAAACCTCAAGGACTGGCAGGGCAACCAGGGTATAAACCGAGACCACCATACGGTCCTTGGGGGCAAACCCATCCTTCTCAACCTTTGGTGCAACCTCAGCAACCTCACTTTCCAATTGGTCAAAATGTTGCACAACCAGGGCCATCTTATGGTCCTGTCATGACTCAACCTGGTCATCAGGCACAACCTGGCCCTCTCCCGCCACCAGGTCAACCTACTCAATCGGGGCAACCTAGTGTCCTCCATTATCCAGGTCAACCTATTCATCTAGGTCAACTTGTTCAACCAGGACAACCTGTTCAGCTAGGTCAACCTGTTCAACCAGGACAACCTGCACAACCTATTAACCCTGCTCAACAGCTGATCTATTATATGCCACAACTGAATCCACCTATGCACCTGACTTATCAAGCTCAGCATGGTCCCACTTATCAGCAGCCCATTATACCTCAAGGTGGCTATTACCTTCAAGGTCAGTCTTGACTGGTTTACAACCTGCTCCAAGGTTCTGGTTATTACCTTCAACAGCCAAGCTATACTTATACTCCATAGTCAAATCCATACACTGCTCAAGCGGGGCCCACGTATAATCAAAGTCAGTACCCTAGTTATCAACCCCGGTATCTTGGTTATCAGCCGCCATATCAACCTCATTATCCAGCTTATACCTACTATGGTCAGAATCCTCTAGGACAGAACCAGTGGGGGTAGAGTTATGCTCAACCAGGATGGAGTACAGGTATAGGTCCTTATCGAGGACTTGGTATGCCTTTTAATCCTCAGTTACCTTTTCTCGCCACGTTGTAGTTACCAGACTTATCCAAGTTGACCAATAATCTGATTCTTCATAATCCATATTGGCCTCCAGTTCCGACGAAGGTGCTTGGTGACTGTCCCAAGTTTGAGGGTAAATCTGGTGAAGACCCCCAAGCACATGTCATGACATACCACTTATGGTGTTCTTCAAATTCTTGGATAGATGACTCGATTTGTCTACGTATTTTCCAGTGCACTCTTACCAGTGCTGCCGCTAAATGGTATATAGAGCTACCCTGTGGTATTTCAAGATTTTATTACTCTAGCCATGGCATTCCTGACACATTTCCAGTTACCGATTCATTATGAAGCCAGGACGCATATCCTGACATATCTAAAACAGGACAAAGCCACTCATATTTCAGGTCACATTCATGAGTGGAGACGTCGTCGTCGTCTGATCAAGTTTGACATTCTTGATCAACTTCTAACTCACTGGTTCACTACCTCCTTTATCAACAAGATTGCACAGGACATTGCTATGGGGGCATGTGTAACCTAGGAAAAAGCCATTGCTCATGCCCAGTACCTCGATTTAGTGTACTCTTAGTCCGACATGTTATATGACATCTTGACTGATACCCCTCGGCCAGGGACCTCTAAAATGTCGGCTACTCCAACAGTAGACGGTGTTATTGGTTTCGTCTCTCAGACTTCTCGTAAGTCTTCCAATGGGAAGCAGAAAGAAAATTCTTCCAATAATTTTGCTCCTCCCGCTACCCTAGATTCTGGTAAGACCGTGGAGGTCAATGTCGTTTAGGCTAATCCTACATACAATACATCCAAATGGAAGAAGAAGGGCAAAGGCAAAGGCAAATCCAAATCCAATGCCCCAAAACCAGAATAGTCCAAACCACATGTTGAGGATGGTTCGCAAAGTAAACCGAAGTACCCTTCCCTGATATGTGATGAAGACCACTACACCAAAGATTTTCCTCGACGATCCGAGGTTAGTAAACTTATTAAGGGTTCTAAGGGGACTTCGACAGTTCTTAAGGAACCATTTCCATCTCAGCAGACCCAGATGGTCAAGCAGCCTTCACCTTCCGCACCGTTTGGGTCTCATGTTTTCATAATGAATGGTGCCGCACCTATTTCTATTGCCACTCAATTAAAGGATTATGTCGAACCATTTCAGGCAGCTGGAAAAGAAGTCGTTGATGGCCCTCCTTCCCCACCTACCTCTGGTCCTCTTGAAATTGAAAGGCCCAGTGCTGAACCCGTTGTACGGCTGCCTTCCAAAGGTGTTCTCCGAAAATCTTCCTATAATCCAAACGCCCGTGCTACCTAGCATTATAGCATTATTGAGGATTTGGCACAAGCTCCTTCCGCGATGTCCGCGTTGGAAGTTCTTCAGAGTTGTCTGTCTCAACAAAAAGCTTTGTTATCTGCGATCAGCTGAATTGATCCTGCCAATTCTAGCCTGCTCACCTTCGATCTAGAGAATTTTGTCCCCCGACTTCCACATCAAATCGCCCTTGTTATACAATTCGGTATCAACGGCCTTAACATTCATAGAGCCGTTGTGGATGAAGGTGCCTCTACCTGTGTTATGCCATCCGCCTGCTAGAAGGCCATTGGCTCTCCAACCCTCACTTCATCTCCCAATGCCCTTGAGGCATTCGATGTAAGGGAATCAAAACCCTTGGGTGTTCTCGCGAGTCTACCGATTACATTGCAAGGTAAGAAAGTCAATGTTGAAGTGGAAGTGGTTGATGTCAAACTAAACTATAATATTCTACTTGGTCGTAGCTGGACCCACGCCATGCTATGCATTCTATCCACCCTCTTTCAACTTTTGAAATTTCCGCATGAGGGCAAGATTATTACTGTCTCTCAGTTGTCTTTCTTCACCTCATTCTCCGAGAACAACGTACCATACGTGGATCAAATCCCTAATCCCCCTGACAGTGTAGGACCTAGTCTTTTCAAGAACCCCGTTCTCATGGGTATTTTTCCCTTTCCACCACCGAACAATGTTCAAGTCAATATGGTCTCTAGGTCGGATGACCCATGGATCATCCCTTCTCCTGAACAGGTTGCCTCTTTTTGAGAATTGATGCCTCTAACCCTATTTGAAATCAATTATCGCAAGATCGTTGCTGCATCAGATTCTCCTCCTGCTGGTAATGCTCCTTTGAGCATGGCTCTTGACATTTATTCCCAATCCCCTTGGCTCGGCGATGCAGATTCGCCCGATCCTTTGAGATAAATTTTTCCATCTGACGAAGCCATCGCAGAGACGATGTCTCTCGAAGATCTGCCATGGAGTGATGGAAATCATCGTTCCTCGTTCATGCCTACCTTGGGGGCAATGTCTGATTGTCTCAAGCATTTTGTATCCGGTTATCCCCCTCCTGAACCTGCTCCTTTGAGCTCGTCGGAGCATAGTTCCTCTTCCTGTGTCAAGCTCCCTAAACAATGAAACAAGCTGCTTTGAGGATAGTTCTTTCAAGTGTGTAAACCTCGTTAAAATAATTAAACACGATCCCGTTCAATTCGAGTTTTGTTAGATTTCGGAAAATTCCAGTCAAGTCTCATTCTCTTGTGTTTGAACCTTCACTCCATTTTATATGGACTGAAGCTTGGGGGGCATGTACACCTCGAATTGAGTCATCATGCTGGGGGCATGCCTATTTCTTTTTAAGCATAGTTTTAATTCATGCTTTTAAGCTTGTGAAAAAATAAAATGTGTGGTGTGGTGTGCTTTGTAAGCGTCTTTCTGCTGATTGAGTCTTCCTGATTGTGCAGATGTCTATTACTCCTTATGTCAGTTTCGCGAATGGTGCCTCCCGTAGTACCAGGAACCTGTCTTTGGCAGCCTGGGTAATTTACAATCCTGCTGGTGAGTGGATTAATTTACAAGGTGTTTGTTTAGGGCCTGCTACGATAATGTTGCGGAGTATAGCGCCGTTTTGGAATTATTAAATGAGGCTGTTAACCTCGGTATTCACACGTTACTTGTACATCTAGATTCACAACTTGTGGTTTTACAGCTCAATGGTCATTATTTAGTTAGAAACCCATGCATTTTAATATTGTATCTACGTATTCGTTTACTTGAGAGAAATTTTGATTACATTACATATCAGCATATACTAAGATGAATGAATACCCTTACAGATGCAGTAGCCAACATGGTATTAGATAGACATTTACGCAACTTGTAAAAACATCATCATATGTGAAAAATATCCATGCAGAAATATATATATATATATATATATATATATATATAATATATATATATATATATATATATGTCGAGAGTTTGCAGCATGTGCATCATATAAAATTCAAAAAATATACATTTCTATTTTAATTACATCCGGAGACAACATGTCTCTCAAAAATATGCATATGAAAAGCCTAGGCAACTAATCAGCATGGTGCTCATGGTAGCATGTTACTGCCCGCACCAATTGCCTTAGTAAGTGATGAAGGCGACTAGGCACCCCTACGGTGTGCCTCTGATAAACCATAGGGACATCAACTAGGCGAGCATAATCAGGAATCCCATGGGTGATTCCCTCTCAGTTATGAACCATCTCGTTCCCCTCGCCCCCCTCACCTTGAGGGTCACAGGTGAGAGGGGTCCTCTGTGCAATCGATGACATCCCGGCGGGCCTCTCTAGGCCAACATCTGCATACATATAAGATTAGCTATTAGAACATGCATGTATAAAAAAAAATCATAAAATCAAAAAGAGTCTTACCTGGCTCCTCATCCCAGTAGTCTCCTTCTGGGAGTCATAAGTCTGGGTCTCCTGTGAAATCAGTACCGGCATAGGGCCAGTCCTCTACGACGATCAACTATCGCCGGAGCCATCCGAAGAACTCGGGCCACCATGACATTTGTTGGCTGCCCCCTGCCCTGGGCATTAATGCTACCCATCGAGCCATCCATGGCTCTCTCAAAGGTGGATCTGGGACTATTTCCCTCTGGCCCTAGAAGATAGGTAGTCATTCTAGGATGAATGATACCAAGATTGACCCGTACCCAAACTGTTTCAGTTTGGCCTTTTTACATTTAGTCAATTTTCGTTTTATATTCATTGTTACGGCTGTGGCCCAATAAAATACTTTTGGGTTCGTACATTCTGACGCCAGGAGAAGCTATGTTTTGGTAGCCTCGTGTGGTGCCTGCGACCCCGCGGCCTGCGTAATAGTATGTAGCACCACTCTGAGTGCTAGATTGAGAACAGTGTGAATGTCAACTTTTCCACTACCTTATACTGTTTGTGCCCTTGGGCATACTCTTTGCATAACCATGGACATCTTCTCGCCAGAAGGCCTGGTACCTGTCATAATCGGAACTAGACCTTTGCGAGACAATCTGGTGATGAAGTAGACATCAGACACTTCGAGTTCAAGCATTTGATATCGAAGCTTAAACTTCTCTTCATTCTCATCCCAGATACTTATCAAATATTGTAACAATTCGGGCTGAGCCCTGAGACATGGTGTTAAGAAGAATTTATTTAATCCGCGATTCCGAAGAGCGTTCATGCATTTCTCATCCTCCATTTCCAAATCTTCTTCTTCACTGTGCTCCCTTTCTTTCCATTTAATCACCATTGTGGCTTTATAGCTACATCAAATTGGTCATAGGAATATCATAATATCCCTTGGGCATTCTAAAATTCGATTGATTGGTTCAATTTTTGAAAAATTTGAGCAGAATATGAGGTTGCGCGGTTGGTGCGACTATTTTGCTGACAGTCGCGCCAGCTGGCGCGACCCCTTTGCAAAAAGAACTCGATTAGCGCGGGTCCATGCCTCATACCCGTGCCAACCCCGGAAGCCCTAAATTTGCAAATCCTCCCCTCAGGGATGTCAAATCACAATGGAAATCTATCAAATATTGCTTAAAACATAGCTAATGGAAACGACTCTTACCTGGAAAAGACGGGATTCAGAATGATGCACTAGATCATCCACAATCGTCACTGCAAGATCGCATGGAAATAACTCACTATCGCTCTGCACAAGAGGTAAAAAGTAAAAATTAAATATGTTTTTACTATTTGATCATATTTATAACTTTTCGAAATCAAATTTAGGTTTTGAGACTTTTTTTTCCAAATATCTCACTATATTTTGTTGAAAATTTTGTTTTACACTTGCTTTTTGTGTAGCGACAGGTTTTCGCGTGACTAGGACGATGACGTGAGTTGTATTTTATACTTTTTTGGACTCGGTAAAAACATGAAAAAGTCACTACTAGAGTCATCTTTCAGCTCTTTTCTAACTCTCTAAAATTGAAAAGATAGTCGAGTCGCTTGTCGTTTTGAGCTCGTTAAACTGGCTGCGAAACGATATCTACCCAGTATACGTTTACCCCTTTTTCAGGATGGGATAGATTATTTACGAAAAAGGAATACCCTATCCTATCGCGACTAGGAGGTTCTCTCAGATATAGTTTTCTACCTTTTCGGATCTGTGGGACTATCTACGAAAAGGGACTGTTGGAGCTTTCTTTTCCGTTGTCTTTTCAAACTCTCTAAATATGAAAAGAAGCCGAGTTCTTCCTTTGTCAAACTCGTTAAAACCTGATGACATCGGACTCCGTCATAATGACGTTACTCGAGTTCCTCCTTCCTAGGACTCGTCAAATGTACTAGGTTGGATTTTTTTGAAGGACAAACTTATATCACAAGCAATGCTATCCCCTTCAAGCTTGTTTTCAAAAATAATTGGGGTACTCACCAGAAATGGTGGGGAAAATGGAACCAGTATTATCGTCGTGTCGGCAGTATGTCGCTCTTGAACATGGCACTTGTCTGCATTCGTGTCGGGTTGGGTACATCTCATCTCGTTATCTGCTTGCCTCCATGGGTTTGGGTAATCTCTTTTGATTGCTCATCTGCTCTTTGCCACGTCACCATGACCTCAGATCCTTTGATGTCAAATACTGCCAAATCCAGTGTCATGCCGCCGATATGTTCAAGAGAAGTTGGTCTCTGCAGTTTTCAACCTCCCTCTAATTCTCTGTCAATCTTGATTCACAAACATTATGTCCCTCTATCTCGTGTCGATGATGTGGGAAACATTATGGCCCACCTTCTATCAAGGTCACCTCCTGTCGACTTTAGCTCATTATCCAAGAGGTTGGTCTAAAGACTCCCTTCAGGTACCTTGGAGCCTGCATGCCTCAATGGAAGGTTCTTCGCATTCGACGCAAGGATTTCATTATTGACCTTCGATCAAATGATTCTGCAAGTGTTCGACGTCAGCTCACTGTTCACATTCCGTGGATTGTACCTCATGTACCTTGAGGTCCATCTTCATTATTGGTGGTTTCTCTGTTAACGGCTTTCATTATTGGCTGGTAATTAGATGATGTTCTTGCATGTTTGACTTCAGCTCACATATTCGCATGCTTGAACTTGTACTCTGTTCGGGTCGAGATGGAGCGCAAGACCCTGAATTTTGTCTGATATACATCCAGGCTGCGGATTATTTGTGGATTATTCTCATGTATTGCATGACTCATTTGATTGGATGGCTGCGACCATACCTGAGCCTACTTGTTGATCCTTCTTTGTTGGATGGCTACGTCCATACCTTGGATCCCAGTTATTGTACACTCTATTATGGACGGCTGCGCCCATGCCACATATCATGTATCAGAGATATCAGTTTTATTTGTATTTTCAGGTCTTCCAATGACAGTGTTTTCAGTTGGGCGCATTATCATAAAGCATTTCACCCCTCCCTCTCTCTCGGACCTCATGCTTTAGGGGGAATCTGTTACACAGTATTTTGTCACTATCCTGCAATCCCTTGTTCCGCACATTGGAGGACTATTCCCGTGACCTGTGAGCAGTAACATGTCCTAAAAACACCTTCATAATATCCTTCTGCCTAAGGATAAACATTATCCTGAAGAACATTTCCTCTGGAAAACCTTAAAAACAAGTGTTTTAGCCTTGGCGCGACTAGTCAGTTCATCCCTCGCGCCAATGGGGGAAATCCACACTAGAGGACGTGCCAATTGGCGCACTATCCCTGTGTATCACTCGCGCCAAGCCCATTAAGGAATTTTTTTTTTAAATAAATGGCGTAAGTTTGGTTTTAACAAACTCCAAAATGAATCATCAGAAGAATTTGAGTAGTTTGGCTCCAGATCTCCATGTATAGGAAGTGGTTTTCCACCTCTCATGGAACCTTTCTAAGAGATAGTGCCTATCCCATGATTATAGGGATCCCAACTTCCCTTCGTCCATTTATAAAATATTTCTCTCTCCATTAGCAAGCTAGCTGAAATTGTAGGAGGAAAACTATAGCCTGGAAACCATTGAAAGCAGAGTCGCGAAGAACCCCGTGAGAGAGAGCTTTGTCCAAATTCCTGACAGGCTTCATTGAGACGCGCTCCACTGCAAGCCCCGCCGAAGGAAGATCATAGCGTCAGAGCATTTGGTTGTAATCTCCCTTTTAGTCATCATTAATATAAGCGACTCTGATCTTGGTTCCATTCATGTGTTTACTCTTTTATGAAATGCAATGAAGTATATCCTCTCTGACTGATATATAGTTACCTGCTTTAAGTATTACGTTGTATTTAGTCGTTTCTCTGCATGTGTACAGGTGTCTGGATGAAGCAAACCGAAGGACTATGATCTGTCGGGCAAGGGACGAAGAGCACCACTTCTTCATCGATGACAAAAACGTGGGATTCGAGGTAGGCTACTTATCGTGATCTTTGTCTTTCTTGTAACTAGGAACCAACGTCTTTGCGTGATTTGATTGTTGCTAGACCCGATTTGGGCTAGTGGGATCATCTCTGTTCGTAGAGGGGATTTATCGCCTCAACACTTTGCTACAATTGTGATAGAAAATACACTAACGGTCATAAGTGTTCCGAGAAGAAATTATTTTACGTAGATTTTTAAGAGGAAGAAGAAAATGAACAAGAATCTTCAAAAGAAGAGGATATACACCAGGAACTAGCCCTAGAAGAGGAAGAAATGAGTTTGACCATATTGTGTAATGCATTGGTAGGAATTACCACTCCTCAAACTCTCAAGATAGAAGGACATATCAAGAAGAAAAAGGTAATAGTGTTGATTGATTTAGGTAGCACCCATAATTTTATTCATTGTAAGGTAGCCAAGGAATTGAATTGTTTCCTATACCCAGCACGAGAATGTCAAGTGATGGTTGCAAATGGAGGAACTATAAATTGCTCTGGAAAATGCCATAATATCAAGCTAACCATGGGGGAATATGTATTGACTAGTCCAATGCTTGCCATTCCTATGGGAGGTGCTGATGTTGTACTAGGAGTACAATGGTTACAATCTTTGGGGATGGTAGCCTTTAATTTTCAAGAACTTTTCTTGAAATTTTTTTCAGAAGGAAAGGAAGTCGAATTACGGGGTATTGCGGGGAAGCCAGGAAGGATAATAAGCTCTAATGTCATGACAAAGCTTCTAAAGAAAGAACAACGAGGCGTAATTGCAAAATTATGCTCACTAGAAGTTCCGACATCAAAATCATCTATTTCTGCAGATCTCCAACAAGTCTTGGACAATCATTCCAAGGTGTTTGAAACTCCCAATGGAATCCCACCTATTCGTGATCATGATCATGCTATTCATTTGATTCCAGGAAGTGTTCCTCCAAACATCAGGCCTTATAGATATCCTTATGTCCAAAAGAACGAAATTGAACGTATGATTGCAGAAATGTTAGAGGCGGGTATAATTCAACCTAGTCAAAGTTCTTTCTCTGCTCCTGTAGTATTGGTACACAAGAAAGATGGATCATGGTGAATGTGTCCGGATTATAGGGAGCTCAATAAGCTCACCATTAAAGACAAATTTCCCATTCCTGTGATTGATGAATTATTGGATGAATTACATGGAGCAATTTATTTTACCAAGTTGGATCTTCGTTCAGGATATCATCAAATTAGAATGAAGACTGAAGATATTCCAAAAACAGCATTTCGAACTCATGAGGTCATTATGAATTTTTGGTCATGCCTTTTGGCCTTACCAATGCACCTTCTACATTTCAAGGGTTGATGAATTCCATTTTCAAACCCTTCCTTAGAAAATTTGTGCTAGTATTTTTTGATGATATACTAATCTACAACGGGTCTTGGAAGGATCATGTTGAACATGTTGACAGGGTGCTCAAACTATTGCAGGAGAAACAATTATATGCAAAAACATCCAAATGTTTCTTTGGAGTACAAGAGGTGGAATATCGGGGTCATATTGTATCTCACGAGGGTGTTAAGGTAGACCCTAACAAAATTAAAGCCATTAAGGAATGGAAAGTCCCCACAACCATAAAGCAGTTGCGAGGATTTCTCGAGTTAACATGGTATTATCGCAAGTTTGTTAAGAATTATGGGATAATAGCAGCACCTCTAACAACATTATTGAAGAAAGATGCATTTTCATGGACTCCTGAAGCAACTAAGGCCTTTGAACATCTTAAAGAGGCAATGTACCTAGCACCGGTCTTAGCTACGCCAGACTTCACAAAAACCTTTATTGTGGAATGTGATGCCTCAGGAAATGGAATTGGTGTTGTTTTAATGCAAGAAGGAAGACCCATTGCTTTTGAAAGTCGTCCAATCAAAGGAAAGTATTTACAGAAACCTATTTATGAGAAGAAAATGTTAGAAATACTGCATGCACTAAAGAAATGGCAAACTTACCTAATGGGAAGACACTTCAAGGTAAAAAATGATCATGATAGTCTTAAACACTTTTTGGAACAAGGACTATCTTTAGAAGAGCAGAAAAAATGGGTCACAAAGATGTTAGGTTGTGACTTTGAAATAATCTACAAAAAAGGGAAGCTAAATGTTGTTGCAGATGCACTCTCAAGAAAGAATGAAGAGGTGGAAGCATTGCTTTGTGCCATTTCTATTATCCAACTAGATTGGATAACCAAAGCAAGAGATGAATGGAAGAAGGATGAAGAAGTATGGACACTCATTCAAAATTTGCAGAAATATCCTAGTACATCTAATACATTTAGTTGGAAAAATGATTCCTTATGGTACAAAGATCGCTTATATCTTTGTAAGAATTCCCAACTAAAACAAAAGATTCTTTTGGAATTGCACACTTCTCCTTTAGGAGGACACTTAGGATTTTTAAAAACTTACTACAAGGTGAAGAAAGAATTTTTTTGGGATGGCCTTAAATCTGATATTCAAAATTTTGTGGCGGAATTTTTGGTTTGCCAGCAGAATAAATTTGAGACAATTAAGACCCCGGGTCTTCTACAACCTTTATCCATTCCAAGTCAACGTTGGGAGGAGATTTCAATGGATTTTATCACAAGTTTACCTAAGTCCGAAGGAAAAAGTGTCATCATGGTGGTAGTTGATAGACTTACCAAGTATGCACACTTGTGTGCATTATCTCATCCATTTAAAGCAAGTATAGTTGCTACTACATTTATAGACACAATTCAAAAGCGACATGGAAACCCAAGGGTTATTGTGAGTGACAGAGATCCCATTTTACAAGAAATTTTTGGACGGAGTTATTTTCTTGTTTGGGTACTCAATTAGCTCATAGCTCATCTTATCATCCTCAATCTGATGGTCAAAATGAGATAGTAAATAAATGTTTGGAAGGATATCTTCGTTGTTTTGTATCTAATAAACAAACACAATGGGTCAAGTGTTACCTCCCACTGAATGGTGGTATATAACACTTCATTCCATATCGCAGCAAAAATGACCCCATTTATGGCACTTTATGGATATCATCAACCATCCATCACATCATCTTTAAGAGAAAATTCGAAGGTTCAAGCAATGGAAGATCACATCAAGCATCAACAAGAAGTTCTCCAACTCTTAAAGGATAACCTAAATTTGGCACAAAATCAAATGAAACAACAAGCAGACAACATCACAGCGAGAGAAGTTTTGATGTAGGAGACTGGGTATTTTTACGGCTACAACCATACAAACAAATGTCCCTCAAGCAAGCTAAGAAGGATAATAAATTGTCGCCAAAGTACTATGGTCCTTACAAGGTGTTGCAAAAGATTGGTACTATGGCATACAAATTGGAGCTTCCTTCTTCTTCATGAGTGCATCCAATTTTCCATGTTTCATGCTTAAAGAAGGTTATAGGTGAAAATCTTCCAGTTCAAACAATATTGCCAGAACTTGATGAGGAAGGAAAAATCATATTGGAACCTAAAGCGGTCACGGAAACAAGAACTCGACAGCTACGAAATCGATCAATTTCAGAGTATCTCATCAAGTAGAAGAACTTACCCATTGAAGATTCTACATGGGAGGATGAGAATTTTATATAGAAGCACCCAAAGCTACTCAAGCGTTGAGGAAAACACTTTTTTGAAGGAGAGGAGCATGTTAGCTCCCTATATTACTAGTATATTCCCTTATTGTTGTTAGTGTAACCCCCTTACTGTTATTATTGTACCCCCGTAACCCCCATATTGTTATTATTGTGCCCTTGAATTATTATTGTTAGGTCAGCTAGAATTACATTGTGGCCCACTAGGATTACATTATGGCCCCATGGACTCCTATATATAGAAAGGAGGTTTTGTAATTTGTATCATCAAAGAATTGTTCATTCATGTAATGTATTGGAGGTTGCCCCTTTGAAGTGGCTTATTTCTAAGGTGTTGATATCTCTTTTCTTCTATTTTTGGAGCTGTTTTCACAACAATTCCCGAGAGTAGGAAGATAGTAGTGAGACGGGATGTGAAGTTCATGGAGGAGAGATCCTTCAGGAAATCTTGAGAAATGTCTTCAGTTATGCATTCTGATAAGGATCTGTTGGTCTACCCACAACGACCTACGAATGATGGCTCTAGTGCCTCTCCATAGCATAAGGATCCTAAGGAAAGCTTTTATGAGGAAGTGCAAGAAGGAGAGCAGGTGAATCCACCCACCACCAATGGAAGGATGAGCAGATAACTACAACAGATTCTGAAGGATGCTTAGGAGTTTGTTAGAGCTCCTAGAAATGAGAAGAGGGAACGTAGGCAGCCAGACAAGTACCAGGAATTGGTAGCACGGGTTGGAGAACCCTCTATTTTTCAAGAGGCAGCTCAGCATCAGGTATGGGTAGATACTATGGTGGAGGAGTATGGCTCCATCATGACTAATGATGTCTGGGAAGTAGTTCCTAGACCTCCGAATAGGTCAGTTGTAGGTTCGAGATGGATCTACAAGATCAAATATGTTGCAGATGGTAGCATATAGAAATTCAAAGCTAGGTTTGTGGCTAAGGGGTATTCACAGAAGGAAGATATCGATTATGAAGAAAATTTCACCCCAGTAGCTCGGTATACTTCAATCATATCTTTCATCTCTCTTTCACCACAGATGGGATGGGAAATTCACCAGATGGATGTCAATACTGTGTTATTGAATGGGGTGATAGAAGAGGAAGTTTACATAGAAAAACCAGAGGGATTTGAGATGCATGAGAAAAAAACTCATGTGTACAGACTTAAGAAAGCCTTGTATAGATTGAAGCAAGCCCATAGAGCTTGGTATGGGCGAATTGAAAGCTACTTGTAGAAGATGGGATTTGTCAAGAGTGACGTAGATCCCAACATATATTATCTAAGAGTAGGGGATGAGCCTCTAATATTTGTGTTATATGTAGATTATTTGTTTCTAACTGGATCATCTAGGCTCATCAAATACTGCAAGGAAAATATAGCTACAAAATTCGACATAAAGGACCTAGGGCAGATGCACTATTTTCTGGGTTGGAAGTTTGGCAGCAGAAGGGAGAAATCTTCCTTGGGCAAGGAAGATATACTACAAATGTCCTGAAGAGATTTCAAATGGAGGAATGTAGACCCATGGCTACGCTAATGATCACAAACTGGAAGAAAATTGACACGTCCGAGGACAATGAGGCTTATCCTACCTTGTATAGGTAGCTCATAGGATGATTGATGTACCTGGTCAACACTAGACCAAACATTTTTTATGCCATGAATACCCTCAGTCAGTTCATGGTAGAACCAAGGAGGGTTCACTAGGCAGCATCCAAACATGCTCTCAGATACTTGAAGGATACAGTCGAGTTTGGATTTAGGTACACCAAGGGCAATGAAATCTAGTTGAGTGGGTTCACTGATGCAGACTGGGTTGGAAGTCAAGTAGATCGCAAAAGTAATAGTGGTATTGTTTCAGTGTCGGATTAGGAATGACTTCCTAGTGCAGTAGGAAACAAAAATTCGTGGCATTGAGCTCAGCCGAGACTAAATATATGGTAGATAGAACAGCTTCGTGTAAGGCCATATGGCTTTGTAAGTTGCTCTTGAACTTACTCAAGAAGAGGATGGAATCGACCAAAATTTTGTGTGACAATCAAATTTGCATCAAGCTCTCTAAAAAACTTGTGTTTCATGATCGGTTGAAGCACGTTGACGTCAGGTGTCGCTTCATCAAAGACTATTTCCAACAAGGAGCTGTATAGTTTACGTACAATATTCCTATAGGGGAACAGGTGGAAGATATCCTCACAAAAGCTCTGGGATGTTCAAGAATCCATTCAAGTAGAGGAATGGATGGGATAGAAATTCAGAGGGAGCTACAATACGGATGAGGTAGTGACAGATATGGTGTCACGGGCAGTAGTACAGAGGGAAAAAATGCAGTAGATGAGGAGCAGCAGCCGAGATATCAACAGTGCAGTAGATTATTTAGGTCAGAGCAGATACATTTGGTATTTTTCTTGAACACTTTCCTCACTAAGAGGGAGTTTTGATTTGGTATCACTGGAAATTTTTCCAAGTATCATGTTTTGTGAGGAGGCATGGACATCAGTATTCCAAAGAACCCAGGAAAATTTTGTGGAATTTCCACTTGGTTCATGTTTTATTAAAATAATTAATTATTTTAATGTGGTGCCTAAGTCTAAACTTATGGAAATTAAATAATTAAATGGTATTAATAAAACAAAGTGAGAATCTTTTAGAAAAATAAGATCAAGTCATTTTTTAATCTTAGACATTGATTAGAGATCTAATTTGGGCCATTGATTCGTCAACGAGAGGATTATAAGAGAAGGCTTAAGGGTCATTTGGAAAGCAAGTCGGGCACACACTTAGTACCTGAAGGAAATCGATTCTAAAGGGATAGAATTCGATTTCAGAGGGAGAGATTGTAGAGGCAAAGTTGCAGATGAAGAAGAAGGAAGGGGAAGTCAAAAAATGCAAAAAAAGTTAGGAGGAGGATGCAGAGGGGACAACACTGAGTAGCAACACTAAGTTCCCACGTAGAGTGGTGCAATCTAGCACAGGGACTGTGTAGAGTGACACAGAGGGAGCTAGGGTGCCTCCCAGGTGTCACAAATTCTCCTGAGGGATTCGGGGAATTTATCTCAGGTGTATTCTAGAAGTTTGCTCGTCAAATTCTTGTAAATGATTTTCCTTGCTGAAGAATAATACAAAAACTCATCAGCTGTACCGGTTTTCCCATGTTGGGTTTTTTCCGAGGAAAATTGTCCAAAAATAACTATGTTCATGTGATTGTTTCTATTGCGTTATATGTTTTATGTTCTATTTTCTGCTTATGGTTAAGTGAATACTACGTTTGTGTTTATTTCAAAATTTACCGAACAATCTGTAAATAACTTATCATAAAATAAGTAAGAGAAATAAATCTATCACTGCAGTAGTGTTTCAGTTTGAAAATTTCACACAATATGCACATGAGGAAACTACACAAGCATCGACGGGAAACATATTAATGGAAACTCTAAGAAAAAACGTGCAAAATATGCAACAATAGTCATATGAGCACCAACCCTTACTCTCCATAACAACAACACCAATGGCCATCATCAACCTTTGTACTCATATCATGAGGTCAAGAACCCAAGCACTCAAAACACAGCATGAGGCACACCATGAACACCTCCAAGTGGATCATAATTCCAACAATGTATGCCTAAAATAAATAAGAGAAAGTAAGATGTTACCCCTGAATATATGCCATCTCTAACATCATCTCAAGATTGTAGTGAACTGTTTCCACTACAAACAATGCTTCCTTGCCACAAATAGAAGCACCATATGGACCACGAATCCACATGACCATTACCGAATGACATATAACAATGAAAATACATAGTTATAGCAGCGACATAACACCTCATACCTTACTCACATATGACCTCATGACTCATGACTAGAAGACCCAATGATAGATATCATACAAGTACATGGCTTCATGAGCATTTACATGAATCTCTGAATTGAAATACATTGATTCTATGACATCTCCTATGGACCAATGACTCAAAAACATAAAATAACATAATTTTTACAATATCATTAGCCCATACACATCGATACAAAATGATTCCATGACACTCCTCCAAAACATGCCTTTCACCATGAAAACTCAACTCACTAAGGACTAGACTCTCAACCAGCATAACATAATGAAACAATATCAAGTACATGGTTGTAATAATGAGCATATAATATCCCAAACATGGTTGGTCCAAGTCTCAAATCACTTATGCGTCTGGTTGAAGTAATGATCTCATTTTATGCATGGTTTTACAAATTTTCAACTAAATATTAGTGAAGACCAAGAGCATATATATGGTTGGAAAATGTACCCATTTCACTCAGGAAAACATATGTAAGGTTGCTATGAATAATTGAGTGAAAAAAATAAGTAAAATATCGAATAAATAATACCATGCATAGCTCCCACTGAGCTCAATATACCTCAAATAACCAGGCTAATCCACTTGGACCTGAAGTTTTGTAGCAGGATGCTCAAGCTAGATGCATAATCTACCAGAAGCTTCATGATAAGGATTTGAAGAAGCTAGAAGGTTGGAAATGTGGGACATACTAGAGACCATGCTTGGAGATGGAAGCAACAACAATAGAGAGAATGAGAAAAAGTGAAACAAGAAGAAAATGAAGAAGGTCCTTCAAAAACAAGAAGCCCAACCACAAGAGTCTCATCTTCCTAGTGCAATTGGTTCGAACAATAATGTGCAGAAAAAAGCCATGTATAGATTGGATTCTCTAGTGCTTGTGCTTGAGTTTTTTTTGCCTTATTAGATGGTGTTGACCCTTTTCTATTGATGTCAAAGGGGGGAGTGATAGAGGAGATGATTGGTTAGGATATTGTGTGTGGTTGCCATCAATGCCAAAGGGGGATATTGTTTCCATTATGGTTGCAACTAGTTGGTGTTGGGATACTTTTCATGGTTTCATATAGCTTGAGTTGGCCCTAATGTCAACCCTGTGATGACCTAGTTGAGGAATTGATGTCAAAATTTTAGCATGCTTTACAGTTAGTTGTGTTGGGATTGAGCTAGTTGTGTTGGCATTCATTTCAACCTTGTGTTGGTCTTGTGATGCATTAATGTCAACTGCATGGTGTAGCTAATTCCATTGATGTGGTAGCTCTCATGGTGTGAATGCAGATATATGGGTGTTGGTGATTGTTGATGTTTATGCTCCATGTTGATGTCAATTCCAACCAACATCCAACAAGTAGATCACATCACTACAACGACCAATGAATACTATACTTTCGCAACATGCCAACAAAAACATGTGCAACAAGAGAGGAATTAATGAATGATATATAATAGAGAGACTATGTGTCACCCAAGAAATGTATTTGTCTCAAAGTTTGAAAATTATTGAAGTGGCATGGCGGTCAATGATGAAAGTCAAACATTGAAAATGATAGAGACCATAGGTATGGCTCTCGTCACTTTCTCCATGATATTCTTCTCCACCACCACAATTATTTTCATGGATTTGTATCTCGCTCTGATACCATTGATCCATATCTTTGGGGCCAAGATCTGAGAAACTTGGATTTTAAGAGAGACAAAGAAAACACACGAATGAACTCTTTATTAAAACAAAGGAAAATAGTTACAACTACATTGTGGTGGAACAATATGTCCTTCTACAAAGTGAGACTCATTATTTTTAGCCCTGTTGAGTTACAATACCATGGGTAAATACCATGGTGGATGCCACTTTTTATTTGGATCATAGCCTATGGCCTCATTTGTGTTTTTAATAACACACAAAAATATACAAAAATGATCCCAGGGGACTTACCTGATTCCCACCACCATGAGGACTCTTGATAATAGACTTACTAGATTCCCATTCCCCCATCATGGTCTCTCTTCGTAGGAAGCTAGAGAATCTTGGAGATAGTTTCATGGAATTTCATATAGGAAAAAATAGGTCATTCACAAGTTCCGTGCTCAATAATGCATCATAGCTAGCCCATCTCTCATTTATCTCCTTGAAACTCTCTAAATCTAGAAGATTATAGGGGCGATTGCAAGTTTTGCATTGACAACCAGTGACCAGTAGCAGGTTGTGTACGAGAAAAAAGTGGTCGGTTTCTCTTCTAACTAAGAAAAGTGTGACTAAGCTCAAGTGAGGTGTTTTCTTAGCGTTTTCTCAAATGAAACTCATGATTTCAACTTCTCAAGTACAATTCATGATTTTAACAAAATGGCATCATTTAATTCTCTTCAAGACCAACAATTCTCTTCTTCCACAACTTTTTGGTGTTGATGTTTCTCCATATTATCTTTAACTTCAATATCCATCCTGAATTATATTCAAACATTGTCTAATTAACCAAGGGAAAATTTGTGATGCAGCATAGTCCCTGCCTCTACTGCTATTTAATTGACTTTTTTTTTTATATAAAGCTTTTCGCAAAGTGGAAATGAATGGTTGTGGAGAGCGCAGAGAAAACTCCATACAATGAAACCAAAAACATCTCCATGTAAATCTCTCTACATAGTGAAAGATTTTTGCACAAAGCTCTTCACACAAGCTTCAAAAATAGTTTAATTAACATGAAATATTCTATGAAATTTTCGAGGGGTATGCTTTTGGAAATTTTGATAGTCTTAGAGATATCGTTTGCAGTAGTAGTGTGGAGAAGTTGATTGTGCGAAGAAATGTGTTTTCTCCTCACTCCCCCACAACCATTCACTCATGTTGTGAAATTAAGTTTTTAATAATTTGATTATATAGTTTAAAGCTCAATTGATTGAGAATTATGTTTTTTAATAATTTGAATATATGGTTTTATTTATGTTTTTGAAATTTTAAAAAAAAAATTATGCTTTTAATAATTTGAATATGTAGTTTAATTCATGTTTTCGAAATTAAAAAACATCATAAAGGAACGATTTTTCATGTCAAGAGTAGGCATAATAAAGGATAAGATATTGTTTGCAGTAGTAGTGTGGAGAAGTTGATTGTGCGAAGAAATGTGTTTTCTCTACACTCCCGCACAACCATTCACTCACTCGTTGTGAAATTAAGTTTGTAATAATTTGAATATATAGTTATATTTTTGTTTTTGAAATTAAAAAATATATGTGTTTTTAATAATTTGAATATATAGTTTTATGATGTTTTCAAAATTTAAAAAACATCATAAAGAAACGATTTCTCACGTCAAGCATAGGAATCTCTCTATACAGTGAAATATTTCCGCACAAATCTCTCTACACATTGAAAGCTTTTCGCACAAGCTCCAATAATAGTTTAATTTACATGAAATGTGCTATGAAATTTTCGATTAGGGGTATGCTTTTGGAAATTGTGATAGTCTTAGAGATATTGTTTGCACTTAGTAGAGTGGAGGAGTTGATAGTGTGGACAAATTTGTTTTCTCCTCACTCCCGCACAACCATTTACTAATGTTGTGCAATTAAGTTTTTAAGAATTCGAATCTATAGTTTAAAGCCGGATTGATTTATAATTACATTTTTTGATAATTTGAATATATATCTTTATTTATTTTTTCGAAATTAAAAGATAATTATGTTTTTAATAATTCGCTCGTTGTGCAATTAGGATTTTAATAATCTGAATATATAGCTTTATTTTTGTTTCGGAAATTAAAAGATAATTATGTTTTTAATTGTGCGGAGAAATGTGTTTTCTCCACACTCCCGTACAACCATGTACTCATGTTGTGTAATTAAGTTTTTAATAATTTAAATATATAGTTTAAATTTGGATTGAGTTACAATTACAATTTTAATAATTTGAATATATAGTTTTATTTATGTTTTTTAAATTAAAAAACAATTACATTTTTAATAATTTGAATATACAGTTTTATTCATGTTTTCAAAAGTAAAAGACATCATAAAGGAATGATTTATCATGTGAAGCATAGGCATAATAAAGGATAAGATATAGTTTGCAGTAGTAGTGCGAAGAAGTTGATAATTGTGTGGAGAAATGTAGAAATGGGTTTTCTCTCACTCCCGCACAACCATTCACTCGTTGTTCAATTAAACTTTCAATAATTTGAATATATAGTTTAATGTTGGATTTGACTTACAATGAAGTTTTTAATAATTTGAATATATTGTTATATTTTTGTTTTTGAAATTAAAAAACAATTAAGTTTTTTATAATTTGAATATATAGTTTTATTTATGTTTTTGAAACTTAAAATAATTATAAAGAAATGGTTTCTCACCTCAAGCATAGACATAATAAAGGATAAGATATCATTTTCAATAGTGGTGTGGAGAAATGTGTTTTCTCCATACTCATGCACAATTGTTCACTCATTTTGTGCAATTAAATTTTGTATGATTTGAGTATATAGTTTAAAGTTGTAGGTTTTAACCTTGTACAGAAATTATCTGCAAACGATGTGTGAGAAAATAAAAAAAATGGCTAGGGAGAATAAAACATACATATATGTAGCGAATTTCTGGATCCCCAAATCCAGGGCTACCAACTGATTTTGTTCCAGATTATTTTTAAATGTTTTACCTTTGCTATATGTAAAGCATTGATAGCTCGGACATTGTACTAGATTATAACATAACCACGAGTTCCCTTGACCAAATCTACAAAATACCAGGGGCCGAAAACCATCATGCCCCAAAACCATGTGCAAACCCATGCAAAAACCATGGGCGGGTCCACCCACTGAAAAATAGGGTCCAAAAAAAAAAAATTGGTAAGTAGCCCTTTGACTACTGTCCAAAAAAAGAGGGATGTTTCCCTTGTATTCTCTTTTAGCGCAATGTGGAAAGAGATTATCTGCTTCACGGCTGTGTGATAATATTGTGGAAATAATGTATTTTACATACAAACATTCTCCCACTTGTTTTTTACTCACAAGCATTTTTGTGTAGCTCCAGTATTAGTCATTCATGATTTATTGTTTCTCTACACCAAGAAAAATTATGAGTGCTCACACACTTCGTCAATGCATCTACAACATTCTTCAAAGTCTCCACCTTTATCAGCAACACCCTTTTATACTCAACCATATCTCTCACAAAGTGATATTGAACATCAATGTGCTTTGTCTTTGAATGATAGGAAGGGTTCTTAGCCAAGAAAATTTCACTTTGGCCATCACATTCTATCCTTATAGCTCACTACACCAACCCCATACTTGAACACAATCTCTGCAACCAAACTGCTTCCTTGCTTGCATGAGTGGCTACCATGTATTCTGCCTATGTATTTGAAAGAGCCACTACAGACTGTCTTTTACTCATCCAACTAAATGCTCCTCCAAATAGGCTAAACACATACCCACTTGTAGATCTTCTTTGGTCCAGATCTCCAACCCAGTCTGCATCAACAAAACCACCGATGTCCAAAACTCTATCCAATCCTGGTCTTCCTTGGTATCATAAACCATAATCACTAGTGCCACACAAATATCTGAAAACCTACTTCACTATTGTCCAATGCTCCTTCCCTGGTTTTGACATAAACCTACTCAATACTCCCACTACATGTGTAATGTCTATTCTAGTACAAACCATTGCATACATCAGACTACCCACTACACTTGCATATGGAACACAGGACATATCCTCCTCTTCTTGTGTCTTGGGACACTATTAAATAGATAGATTTACATCTATAGGAATAGAAATATTCACTGGTTTACTATCCTACATATTGAACCTCTGCAATATTGTCTCGACATACTTCCTCTGGTTTAACTAGAGCTTCCTCTTTGCACGAACTCTCTTAATTTCCATTCCCAAAATATAGTTTGCAACACCAAGATCCTTTATGTCGAATTTGGAGAACAATTGGGTCTTCAAATCCTGGACAATTTCTTTGTTATTTCCAATCAGCAACATATCATCCACATATAAGAACAAATAAATAACACGGTCACCAATTAATTTAAAATACACACAGTGATCATCTTTTCTTCTAGTGAAGCCAAGTCCCCGTATATAGGTATCAAATTTCTGACACCACATCCTTGGTGACTGTTTTAACCCATATAGAGACTTTTTTAACCTGCATACCAGTTATTTATTACCCTTCACTGCAAAGCGTTCAGGTTGCTTCATGTAAATATCCTCTTCCAGATCCCCGTGAAGAAATTTTGTCTTCACATCCATCTGTTCTACCTCAAAATAAAATGCAGCAGAAACTGTTAAAAGTAATATAATAGAAGTAACCTTGGCAATAGGAGAAAAAATATCACCAAAATCAATTCTCGACACCTAGGAATAACCTTTTGCTACCAATCGAGCTTTGTATTTCTCCACCTTGCCTTCTACACTCATCTTCTTCTTAAACACCCATTTTCTCTCAATGGGCTTCCTTCCAGCCAACAACTACACCAGATCCCATGCCTCATTTTTGTGTACTGATTCCATTTCATCAACCATGGCCTCCTTCCAGAGTTTTCCATCCTATGAATCCACTGCCTCTCTGACAGTTCTAGGATCATCATCAGTGATAGTTAAAGAAAAATTTGAATAGAAAGCAGATGGACTATACCTTTATGGTTGCATTCTTTCCCGAACTGATCTTCTCATAGCTGGAGTTTTCGGCTCTTCCTCTTCTAAATCTTCTTCTTATGTAGATTTTGATTCATCCTCCTTTAGCTCAAACTCTATCTTCTCAGGTTCCTTCGGTAGGACTTCATGTTTAACAACATATTTCACCTCTCTAAACACCACATCTTGACTGTACACTACCTTCCTTGTTTTTGGGTTCCAAGGCTTGTAACCTTTTAAACCATCCTTATACCCAATAAATATGCACCTTTCAGATTTATTATCCAACTTGGTCCTTTTCTCCTTTGGAACATGTACATACGCATCATATCCAGATACCCTCAAATGTGAAAGAGAGGGTTTCATACCAGTCCATACCTCATGTGGAGTCTTATCCTCCAACGCTAATGAAGGTGATCCATTAACCAGGTAACATGTAGTCTCCACTACCTCTTCCAATAATTCTTGCCCTAACTCGGTACCACTGAGCATGCTTCTTGCCTTTTCCATCAGCGTTCTATTCATTCTTTCTGCAACTCCATTTTGTTGAGGTGTGTATGGAGTAGTCTTATGTCGTGCTATACCACACTTCTTACAGAACTCTTCAAAACCCTTCTTGCAGAACTCTCCACCATTATATTTCCTCGGCACCTTTATCTTCTTCTCTGTCTAGTTTTCCACCAGAGCCTTAAATTCTTTAAATCTATCAAAGACTTCAGATTTATTCCTCAAGAATTATATCCATGTATTCCTTAAGATTTCATCTATGAATGAAACATAGTACACATACATTCCCAGTGATGGAACTAACATAGGTCCAAACACATCACTGTGCACAAGCTCTAATATCTTGTTCACCCTCTTAGCACCAGATGGAAAACTCACTCGATTCTGCTTCCCATATACACAATGTTCACCGAAATTGAAATCCAGAGAGAAATTGGACATACCTTCTACCATACCATTACCATGCATTATCTGAAGGCCCTTCTCTCCAATATTTCCAATCCTTTGATGCCATAGCATGGTATTTTCTCCATAGACATCTAGGCTTTCCACTCCACTTTCAGGAACCACAGAACTGTTGCACCCATCAATAATAGTGATACCCTGAATCTTGTACAAAGTTCCAATCCAAACTCCCCGCATTAATACCAGTTCTCCCCTAACCATCTTGCAAGTATCTTTCTCGAACACTGTTTTTACACCTGCATCATCCATCTTTCTTACAGAAAATAGATTTTTGGCCAATGAAGGAATATGCAGAACACCAAGAAGTGTTCTAATCCTTCCACCTTGAAGCTTTAGCTTGACTTTTCCATGTCTGACGATTTTGGCCTTCCTATCATCCCCTAAGAATGCATCACCACGATCATACTTCCCATACTCAAAAAACCACTCACTATGGGGAGTGAAGTGAAAGGATGCACTTGAGTCAATCAACCATGCCTCGTGATCTACATGTGTATTTCAAAAAGAAGTCAAATACACATCCCCACCTTCATCTTAGGTGATTTTTGTTGAGATTCAACAAGATGATGAGCTTAGTGAAAAGTAAGCACCTTCATTAAGTGGGGCCCACGGGCTATTTTTTAGGTTATGTCTATTTTTAGACATGGTGAGCATATTCTATAAGTTGCAGGATTCTATTTGTAGATGGTTGGTCAAATGTGAAAAATAGATGAAATTATATTTTTAGAATATTAGGCGAAGTCTATTTACATATCGTCAATCTAAATATAGATGCATGTCGATTATTATTAGCCCTTAATAATAATCCGACAATAAATATCAACTTATTCTCTTGGAGAAGTTTATTTCAGTAAACAGATTTGGAAAATCAGTGGGTTGAAGGAATTACACAATTCCTAGGGTGTTTGGTGGCTCATGCATGGAGGACTCAATTAGATATGAAGTGGAAAAGTTGTGACAGAGTTGGAAGAGTAGTTATGGGAGTTGTTATTTAGTTTAACTCAGTTAGGTGAGTTAAACTCAGTTGAGCTAGTTGTATCTAGTCTAATTGAAAGATACACTAGTGAGAGTTTAGTGAATTAATTAGTTAATTAATTCACAACTAATAACTCACTAAAAACTGAACAAATACAGCAATTAACTACTTGCATGTCAGTTCCAGTGGAGACCTAGTGGAGAGATAGGTGAAAGGGTGAGATGGACTATTTGTTGTGACTATAGTGATGCATTCAATGCATCTGACACAAATTGGAGATGCCAATGAGGATTACACAGTCAAGGCAAGGCCAATACGAATTCATTCAGGGGTCTTCTTCAGCAGGGATTGTGTAGTGGAGGCAGGCTATCAAGAGGCAAGAAATTGGTGCATAGATATGAAAATTTCTGCATGACAGTGTGTAATGATTGTTGATTGTACTGAGAGCTTGATGTACTAAGCTTTGTATGAGATTATTACATGACCCATTGATATACATAATATATGATACTTAGGGTTTTTAGCTTTAAGTTTTCCCGTTAAACAATTGTGTTTATGTGCGATTGATTTTCTTCATATGTGTTTGCAATTGGCGATTTAATTTCCGCAAAGAATTAAGTGGAAGGGTTATGTATTTAACATAAGATTAATTTGTTAGATTGGGAGAATCTGGTAATACTATCAGTATTAATAAATTTATACATGGTATCAGAGCAGTGTTAATCACTAGAGATTGTAATTGTGAAGAGGTGCTGAGTTTTGTGCTGGTGGACAATTCGAATTTGTTGCAGAAATTTCTTGGTGCGACAGTTGAGTATTCACTAAAATGTCTTTCAATGGGTCGCGATTGGAGTATTTCCTTGAGGGTAGCTCGAATTACATATCCTGGAAGGATAGGATGGAGGCGGTGCTTGAATATAATGTACTGAAGGAGTTCATCGATAGCGATGTTCCTAAGCCTACTTCTAGTCATGCTGCATTAGTTAATGCATGGAAAAAGAAGGTAGAAAAGAAAAGAATAATTCTGTTGGAAGGTGTGAAAGACCATATTGTGTCAAGCCTTCATGGGAAATCCACTCCATTTGCAATGTGGAAGGCTTTGACAGATCTTTTCCAAAGCAGCAGCGACCATAGGAAGTTGGTGTTGAAAGATAAGATTAGAAAAATCAAAATGGAGAAGGGCGACAGTATTCCAAAATATCTCACGAAGTTTTTCCAATGTATGGATGAGCTGGGGAGTGTGGTAATTATAGTTGCGGACGATGAATTGGTGAGCTTGGCTCTCCTTGGGCTTCCGAAGAGTTGGCATAGCTATGAAGACTCTGTCAATGGACGGGAGAAACTGCTGGATTGGGAGCGAATTTGGTCGGATCTTGTGCAGGAGGAGATAATGCGGAATACCAGGGATGGCTCTTCATCGAAGAATGATGATGAAGAGAATTTCACTTTGGCTTCCAAAGCAAGGAAAGGGAAGGGGAAGAAATCCCATCCAAAATCTGAGGCTAAAGGCAAGAAGATGGATTTTTCTAAGGTGAAGTGTTTTCACTATCACGAACATGGGCATCTTGCCACTAATTGCCCACTGGAAAAAGAAGAAGAAGAAGGTTGCTAGAGCTGTAGTGAGTGAGGCCTTAGCCTCACAATTTGAACTTGATTTCTCTTTGATTTCATGCTTGGTTTCAAGCGCAATGGGATCGGTGTGGTATCTTGATAGAGGCGCTTCCTTCCACATGACCGGAGACAAGGAGTTGTTTAGTGACTTGGAGGAGAAGGATCTCCAAATTCATATAGAGATGGGTGACGATGGTAGATAAAGTGCGACCTACATTGGAACTATTACCTTTGAGAGGGATTCAGGTAAACCATTTCTATTGAAATATGTTATGCATGTTCCAGGTCTGAAGAAGAACCTGGTCTCGGTCGCTATGTTGGAGGACAGAGGTTATGACATTGTTTCAGCGAGGGAAAATCTTTCCTGCGACACAAAACAATGGGTCAAACCAAGAGGATAGGGGTTCGAGTTAAGAATCTCTACAAGTTGGAGTTAGATGGTTGTGCTACAATGATGAGCAAAGCAGAAGAAGTTGTGAGCCAGGATGAGGGCGAATTATGGCACAGGAGATTGGGCCATCTTCACCATGGCGCCTTGAAGATTTTGCAGCATATTTCTACTGGATTTCCCAAGGGTACTCTTGTGCAGTCAGATCAGTGCAAGGAATTTACCATGGGTAAGTTTTTGAAGACCACCTTTCATGAGAAGGATAACCGTGCTTTGATGATCCTGGAGAGAATTCACACAGACGTGTGTGGACCTTTCTCAGTTTCTTTAACACCAAAACACAGGTATTGTGTTATTTTTTTTTATGAATATACTCATAGATGTTGGATCTTATTCATGCAGAAGAAGAGCGAAACATTCTCAAAGTTCTGTGAGTTTAAAGCATTGGTGGAGAAGGAGTCGGGGAAGCAAGTGAAGGCTCTACGGAGCAATAATGGTGGTGAATATATCTCAAACGAATTCAAAGACTTCTGTAACAAAGAAGGAATTCGAAGAGAACTCATAGCGCCTCATAACCCACAGAATAATGGGGCCACGAAGAGGAAGAATAGAATGATCATGGGTGTTGCACGAGCTATGTTGCATGACCAAGGCCTACCGATGCACTTGTCGGCAGAAGCATGCAACACTGTGGTTTATGTGAAAAATCATTGTCCTTATAGAGTACTTGGCATGAGTACACCTGAAGAAGATTATACTAGTAAGAAGCCTGATATTTCTCATTTGAATATTTTTGGCTCATTTGTTTTATTCATGTGACAAAGGATTCCACGAAGAAGCTGGAGCTGACTACCGAAGTTTGGATATTTGTGGGGTACACAGAAACACCCCATAATTATCGTGTGTATTTTCCAAATAGTTGGATGACTGTGGTGCGACAGGATATAAAATTCAATGAGGTGAAAGCCATGAAGTTGTCGCTTGAGAGGGAGCTACACTTGCATGCAGAGGAGGAACTTTTTGTTCCCAAAGATGAGCCTCTAGATGTGGATCAACCACAGGAGGAGATTCATGGAGTGGAGGAGTCCACTCATGTAGAACCAAACATCAGAATAGGCAGAAAGCATACCACAGAAGCTAAGAAACTAAAGCTTGTTGCGACACAGAATGTAGGAGTTCCTACATCACAGTGCAGACAGAGACAGACACCTGACCGATTTACTAGATACATGGCTCTTATGAGCAAGTGTATCGTGAAAGAGCCATATTATTTTGAAGAAGCAGTGCATGAGCCCACATGGGTAGATGCCATGGTGGAGGAGTATGACACCATTTTCAGAAAAAATGCTTGGAAGATTATTCCAAGGCCGGTTGGTAAATCAATGGTAGGTTCAAGATGGATCTACAAGGTAAATAAAGCTGTTGATGGGAGCGTTGAGAAATATAAGGCAATATTTGTTGCCCGGGTCTTCTCACAGATCAAGGGGATTGATTATGAAGAAACCTTTGCACCTGTCGCACGGTATTCTTCCATAAGGACCATCCTTTCTCTCTCAGCGTAGATGAGTTGGCACATTCATTAGATGGATTTGAAGACTGTGTTCCTTAATGGGATCATTGAGGAAGAAGTGTACATTGAGCAACCTGAAGGATTTGAGATCTTCAACAGCGAGTCGCATGTGTACAGACTCAAAAGAGCGTTTTATGGGCTAAAGTAAGCACCACGTGCTTGGTACACACGGATCAACAGCTATTTCACCATAATTGGCTTCACCAAGAGTGAGGCGGATGCAAACCTATACCAAATTATGGTGGAGGGTAAGCTTTTAATCATTGTCCTTTATGTTGATGATTTAATACTAACGGGTGATGAGCAGTTGATACACTCATGCAAGGAAGATCTTTCAAAGGAGTTTGAGATGAAGGATTTGGGCCTCCTTCATTATTTCCTTGGATTGGAAATATGGAAGAAAGAAGGTGAATTGTTTTTGTATCAAGGCAAGTATGCTCGTGAGATACTTGGTAAGTTTCACATGGAGGACTACAAGCCCATGGATACTCCTCTTCCAGGAAATTGGAGGAAAGAGGATGCTACATCGGCAGAGGTAGTGGATTCTACTGTCTATCGAAAGTTGGTGGGTTTGCTCATGTATTTAGTTAATACAAGACCGGACATATGCTATGCGGTGAACCAGCTTAGTCAAGCGATGGTTAAGCCTACCAAGCTCTTTTGGAAGGCAAGCAAGCATGTCCTGAGATATCTTAGGGGCACATCTAAGTATGGTATATGGTATAGACAAACAGATGAGGTGAGGTTGCATGGCTTCATGAATGCAGATTGGGCAGGCAGCCCAACGGACAGAAAGATCACATCAGGAGGGGTTTTTAGTATTGGATCTACAGTAGTTTCTTGGTACATAATGAAACAAATATTCGTGGCACAATGTAGCAAGTCAAGCTGCATGTGTGGCTATCTAGATGAGGAAGATCCTGGTCAGTTTGTTCGGTTCACATTTAGATCCTACAATGATACATTGTGATAATCATAGTTGCATTAAACTCTCAATTAATACTATGTTTCATGATAGATCTAAACATATTGATATCCGGTATCATCATATCAGAGATTGTATGCAGCGGGAGATCATTTTGCTTCAGTACATTCCTACGGAAGATCAGGATGCAGATATTCTGATGAAGGCGCTTAGCAAGAGCAAATTCGAATACCATAGAGGCAGGATCGGGGTAAAGGATAATCCATATCTTGTTGAGAGGGAGTGTTGAGATTCAACAAGATGATGAGCTTATTGAAAATTAAGCACCTTCACTAAGTGGGGCCCGTGGGCTATTTTTAGGTGTATGTCTATTTTTAGACCTTGTGAGCATATTCTATAAGTTGCAGGATGTTGTTTGTAGTTGGTTGGTCAAATGTGAAAAATAGATGAAATTCTATTTTTAGAATGTTGGGCAAAGCCTATTTATAAATCTTCAATCTAAATATGGATGCATGTCGATTATTATTAGCCCTTAATAATAATCCGACAATAAGTATTAACTTATTCTCTTGGAGCACTTTATTTTAGTGAACATATTTGGCAAATCAGTGGGCTGAAGGAATTACGCAATTCCTAGGGTGGTTGGTGGCTCATGCATGGAGGACTCAGTTTTAACTGAAGTGGCAAAGTTGTGACAGAGTTGGAAGAGTAGTTATGGGAGTTGTTATTTAGTTTAACTCAGTTAAGTGAGTTAAACTCAGTTGAGCTAGTTGTATCTAGTCTAACTGAAAGATACACTAGTGAGAGTTTAGTGAATTAATTAGATAATTAATTCACAACTAATAACTCACTAACAACTGAACAAATACAGAAGTTAACTACTTGCATGTTAGTTCCAGTGGAGACCCAATGGAGAGATAGGTGAAAGGGTGAGATGGATTATCTGTTGTGACTATAGTGATGCATTAAATGCATCTGACACACATTGGAGATGCCAATGAGGATTGCCCAGTCAAGGCAAGGCCAATACGAATTCATTCAGGGGTCTTCTTCAACAGAGATTGCGCAGTGGAGGCAGGTTATCAGGAGGCAAGAAATTGGTGCATAGATATGCAAATTTCTGCATGACAGTGTGCAATGATTGTTGATTGTACTGAGAGCTTGATGTACTAAGTTTTATATGAGATTATTACATGATCCATTGATATACATAATATATGATAGTTGGGGTTTTTAGCTTTAAGCTTTCCCATTAAACAACTGTGTTTATGTGCAATTGATTTTCTTCATATGTGTTTGCAATTAGCGATTTAATTTCCGCAAAGAATTAAGTGGAAGGATTTTAACATAAGATTAATTTGTTAGATCAGGAGAATCTAGTAATACTATCAGTATTAATAAATTCTACAGATTTTGCCTCTATAGAGGGAGCATCATCAGATCCCTTTCCTTTCTCAAGAGCTTTAGATATGCAGTCCTTTTTGTAGTGCCCTTCCTTTCCGCATTTCCAACACACCTTTACATGCTTTCCTGGAGATTTAGATCTCCCACTCGAAAACTTATTTTTGTTTCTGTTTTGGGACCTTCCTCGTACATATAAGACATCTCCATTCTATCCCTCCATATTTCTCCATCCCATTTCCTCCGACAGCAAGGCTGAGACAATTTCATCAAAATTCAAGGTAGTAGTATTGCTACCTATTTGAATAACCAGACTGTCCCATGAATTTGGTAGAGAACACTGAAAACAGATGCACTTATCTTCACCTGAGATTTTAATATCAAAAGATGACATCTGACTTACCACAGTATTGAAGGCATTCATATGCTCTGTCACCGAGTCTCCATCCTTCATCCTCAGGTTATATAGCTTTTTCCGCAGGAACAATTTATTCACCAAAGACTTGGATTGGTACAAATTCCCTAGATTGTCCCACAAAGTCTTCACCATAGCTTCCCCAGATACCTTCAACAATACCGAATCTGAGACACACAACCGTATTGTGCTCTTTGCCTTATGATCCAACTTATTCCAAACTTCATCTGACATTGTTGTTGGTTTAGTACCCGGATCTAACACGATCCACTGATCTTTATCCACCAGCAGATCTTCCATATTGAGCTTCCATAACTCAAAACTCTGACCATTAAATTTCTTGATCTCTATCTTTCCATTGCTCGCTATCTTCTTTCACCGTAAGAATCCATCCCGTAGATCTCCCACTAAACAAGTTCTACCACAGGCCTGAGAAAAAAACCCCTCAGCAGCAAAGGCGTCCCCTTGAAGTCGAAATAGCTCTGTTACCGAATGTAGGTTTTAACCCTGTATAAAAATTATCTGCAAACAAATCTTAAAAACAGAAAATAAACAATAGCGAGAGAATAAAACATAAAACATATATACATAGAGATTTCCCCTGTATCCCAAATCGGTACTCCCAACTTGATTTTTCATTATATTCCTTTTAGTGTTACAACAAATATATATGCATGTCGAAGCATTCATAAACCCCAATCCATTAACCCTGGATTAGAACATAACCGCAGTTCCCTTGACTGGATCTACAAAATACAAGGGGCCGAAAGCCATCATGCCCCAAAACTATGTGTAAACCCATGCAAAAACCTTGGGCGGGTCCGCCCACCGAAAAATAGGGTCCAAAAAAAATTCCCGAGGCGATGCCACCCCCCCTGTGACCCCCCTGTGCCCCCCGCCCATGCGAATAATCGTGGAAATAATATAACACATACCCAACAAAATTTGGATTGAGTTATAATTACATTTTAATAATTTGAAATTAAAAAATAATTACGCTTTTAACAATTTGAATATATAGTTTTATTTATGTTTTTTAAATAAAATACATCATAAAGGAATGATGTCAAGCATAGGCATAATAAAGGACATGTTAAGATGCACTACCATGTAAAGTTCATTACTAGTTTCTAGTAGGTGGAGATGATTACCATTATGCGGAGACTGTTAACCTTGTTATTGATGTCTGGTTTTATGCATAAAATATGGTTATATATGGTAATTTCTTGAAAGGGAAGCATGAGAAAGTTGCATGTAGAAAGATAGAGAAACGAGTTTATATTAACTTCCTTTTGAAAAAGAAGTAATTGTTTGTTTACATGAAAATAATAGCTAATTCTTGTAAAATTCTAAAGAAGGGAATATGTGTTGCATACATTAAATAAGAGCTATTACGATAAGCTCTTGCATGCACAAGAATAGTCATTGATTGCATGGATAGAAGAACTATTGAACTATATTTCTTTAGAAAAAATTATATGTGACTACTTTTATGCTATCATAACTATTATCTTAGTTTCTTTTGGAATAAGATGTATATGCATACAAGATTTATGTTAGTGTTTGTTTGGAAATAATATACATTCGCATGCAGGAAACGACAACATGTTGTGTTAGCATACATTGGAATATCCTTTTGGAAAGTATATGCATTTGAATGCATAGGAACAACATTCATTATGTTAGCTTTCTTTACGTATTTTCATGCATCAAAAGTAATAGCTAAAGGGCTAGTTATATTGATAAATTTTATGTAATTCACATGCACGATGTGTTCGTTTCCTTCATAGGAATATCTAGAAATTTGTAGTGATTTGTCTTTTAAGAATGTGTGCTTATGTGAAGGGAAATATTAGTTAATATGGTATTGTTTAGAAACATGCATTGATGGTTATATGCTTATAACTAAAGCATATGCAGTGTTGTTAAAGGAAGCATGTTGTGATATTATATTTACATTTCATATATGCACATGAATAGATGTTGAATAATCACTATTAAAGATTGATTATTGGTTGGTAAATACTCTAAGTAATCATGATATCAAAGTTTGTTGTTGAAAATAATGGCAAGAAATGATGGTGACTTGTGCAAAGGATAGATTATGTTTAACATTATGGCAGGTAAAGAAATAATGGTCCATGCAAATGATTGTGAGCTGCAGGATGGTCCACTAATGGAACAACCATGCCACAAAGTTGTGAAGATTGAAGATTTGTGGGTAAATGATATCATGGTGATTGTAATAGCTTTTAGCTAGATATGTTGTATTTAAATGATATGTATTTGTAATATTTTATGACAATGGTTAAGGGATGAACTCCCTTATAAGCCATTAAGTGAGGAGTGAACACCTTCACAGGCGTTTAATAATATAATTAAACGTTTGTTGGTTTTCACCCTACGGGGTTTCTAGGATATATCAATGTCTAATGATGTGGTTGCATGTTGTGATACTTTTATGACGTGGATTCCTTGCATGAGTTGACGTTTATAATATCAAATATGTGATTAACTAATCTAATTAAAGGAATCATGAAAATGATGCAAGGTTACATTAGAAATTTTATGTTAATATCATATAACAATGGTTGTTAATGGCTACGTAACTTACTATTCCTTTACTAAAGTTATTGTATGTAATGATAAATATTTTGTCTGATGGTTACTGAGGAATCTCGAATAGTAATTTGAATAGTTACTCATGGGTAAATTCTATAAAAAAATCTAACTCCATATGTTTTCATCCGAGGTTACCTGGAGAATTAGCTCATTGTATGGAGCTCCACACTCCGCACAAGTATAATAGCTATTTGACATTATCTCATTTTGTGGAGCTTCTTAAACATATAAAGTTCATTACTAGTTTCCAGTGGGCGAAGATGATAACCATTATGCAAAGACTCATTGTATGGAGTTTTTTTTTATTGTGGATTAGCTCATTATGCAGTAATTATTAATTATATATATGTGTTTTAGTTTGATACCTTAATTATACAATAATTCATAGAGATAGTTAATAAACATAATTCACCAAAGAATGCTCCAAATTAACATTTTCAAATTTATGATATAGAAACACTATAGTTTTATTGAATTTAAAGGTAATTAAGGCATTGAAATAACCATTTATTGTGAGCTTGGCATTTAGCTCCACTTACACATTTACCAACACACGTTTACTAGTACAATGAAATTTGTGACAGTGAGCTATTTTTTATAAGTTTGCGTAGCTTTGCTTGCGCGGAAATTTCACTATGTGGAAAGTTGCGCACAAGACAGAAACATGAACTTCCACACAAGTGATACTTCCGCACAATGATTTAATATTCCGCTTGTGAAAGATGTGATGGCATATAAACAGAATAAATTTAAACTTTGTTAATTTAACTATTAAGAGTTACATATAAGGAATATTCATTAGAAGATAACCACGATAAGCAATTTTCCATTGGAGGTAAAGATGATTAAAGGCAAACCAAAAAAATATTACATGTATTTGCCAAATGTTTGTCAAAAATGTTGCATAATTTTAAAGGTAGTCAAGATAGAAGTGATGCCCAGGATTTTATCATTAGCTTATTAAAAAATGTGCCAAAAATGCCGCATAATTTTAAGGTACTGAAAATATAAATGATGCCTAGGATTTTAGTCTTAAGATTTGGCAAATTTTTTAATATAAAATTGTAAAATATTTTCAACTATTTATTTTTATTTTTTTTAAATGTGTTGCAAAGCATTAACCCTGAGTGAATATTTGGAGTGTTTTATGGAATTATTAATTACGTTATATCGATTAATAAATAAATAAAACCATTGGTCCATTTCTCTACACAAAGTTTAGTGTTCATTAGACGAGAGTGTGGAATTTCTGCACTGCACAAGATATGATATGGTGAAACATTTAAATTTCTTTGTGAGGAATGCATAATAGTGGTGATGAATACGAAGCTTTCTCTGCACAATTGTTCAGCGACCTCCCCTTCCCCCCCTGGCCCACACATAAGGGACCTACAATATTGGGCAAGGCAATAGTAGTGTCAGGCATAACAGGGTTAGACATAATAGTGTCAATGTCAAACACTCACTAACGGAATAGCCACTCAAAAATTAGTTTTTTCTTTTAAATGAATTGTCAGGACTGACAAATACCGAAAATAAAAGCCCTCTACCAAGGGAATTATGTCCCATTAGAACTAGCTGAACCAATTGAAAATCAAACATAAGATTTCCAAAAAATTAAAAAATTATTTTTGAATTTATGAAAAATAGAAATATTCATCATTATTCTGAAACTTTGATTAAAATTACAAAATAAAAACGTGCAAAGTCAATACATTTCGACCACTAGAAAAATGTTATTGTCCCTTGGAAAAGCAAAGACGAATAAAAGTATAAATAAGCTTTATATAAGCTTTATATTGTGTTGAGCAATATCATACCATACCCACTTAAGGTTATTAAAATAAATTATTTACGTATTTGGAAACTTGAATATAGGGAGGCTATCAAATCATTATATATTTATAATTGCCATAAGGACAAGTGAGATTATAGCTACCATGCTTGGGGATTTTTAATTAGATTTGTTTCTCAAATACATTAAAGCTTCCTTCTTTGTTCATGATAAATCACAACCTGAGATAGTGAGATAAGGTGTGGGAGAGTCTACTCAATTTTACTATGGCTTTGTATGATGTTGAGCATTGCATCACTGTAAACTATACTTATACCCATGATATCCTATACAAATAACATGAACACAACATGTCAAAGTAAACCATCATTATGATTGAAAGTAGTTCAATGGGGTTATGTTTCACCTTTAACACACGTGTCAATCATGGTGGAACTCAACTTTCTTATTTCACTAATATATATATATATATATATATATATATATATATATATATGAAATAATTGTGTTAAAATGTATATTTTCAAATTGATTTTATATTTATCTATATATAATAATTGTGTTAAGAGGTGTGTTTTTGTTTTTAGTATTTTTTAAAAACTTAACTTTAAGTTATTTAATTTATAAAATTTAAGTGTTTTAAAAGTTTTTCAAAGTATTAATTTATTTATGTATTCAAAAAATTATTTTAACTAGTTTAAGATATTTAATGTATAAAATTCAAGTGCCTCAAAAGTTTTTCAAAATGTGAATTTATTTATACATTTAAAAATGTATTTTAAACATATATGTGTGTGTGTGTGTGTATTACATTGTTGCTTGAAATTGTATCATTGGATTCCGATGAAAAAACTTATTTAGTCTATAAATTAGACTACGACTAATATGTGTGTGTAATTAGATTAGATCTAATTTAACTCGAGATTTATCAAGCTCGGAGAAAATCAAAATTCTTGAGATGCAAACCTCTTTTAAAGTGAAAATAAATTTGATCTAGACTTGAAAAATCCATAATTTAAAAAAATCTAAAACCATTTTATATTAATCAATATTAAGAGAAAATATGTGTGTTAAGGAGTCCCTACGAAATTAATCATTCCAAAATTAATTAAGCATACTTTTCAACCATAAAAATTTATTGAAGTACTTCACATGGGAAAACATAATTGGAAAAATATAAAACAATAATAAATAGGATATTTTTATTTTAAAATTATTAACTAGCAATTGCACCACATGTTGCAAAAGAAACGTCGCAAGGCAATATCATGGAAAGAGTAGCCTAGAAGAAATAAGATGTTGTAGAGAAGGAGCCGTCGTGAAGGAATGAAAGGAAAATTTTGCTTCCATGGAAGCATGTCGTGGAGGTTTGAAAGATATTGATGATAAGAGTTATCAACCAGAAAATTTTCTTACAGATATTGAAATAGGCAAGTGGGGGTGAAAACATATATGTAAACCAACATAATAGAGAGCATGAAGGAGATGTATAGGTACAGAACAAGGAACTTGAAAGAGATGTGGACGTACCTGGAAATGATGAGGAAATGAGAGATGTAGAGGAACTTGTCAATGAGAATATTGACTACAAAAATGAAGTCACCATTTTAATATTTTGAATTTTTTCAATGTACATGCCAAGTTCAAATTAAAAATAAAAAAATAAAATATTTTTTAGGGACAACATCTTACCTACAACAAGATCGTACCACACATAGAAAAACATGAACATTAATTTGAATTTGCAAGAAATTGTTTTTGATGATAATTTTCAGGATAATATAAAATCAAATAAAATTGAAGAAATGAGGCCACTAATTCATGAATGAACAGTTTAAGATAAAGTAAATTGGTTGATCAAAAAAAAATTCAAGGTATATATATCATAGCACAAGCTTAATTCTTAAATATATTTTTAAAACAAAAATATCTAATAGTCGTACAACTCATGAGGCCTATGTTGAAGTTAAGTTAAAGACCTTGTCTGATCATGCCAACATGAATGCCTCATTAATAAAGAAATAGATCGTGATTTTCTACCTTCAAAATCAAAGGTTGTTTTCGTGCAGTTCCTCTATATTTAATCTTGATCACTTCCTATTGAGTCACCTATGTATTATTTCCTTCATGATATTTGAAACTATTCAAAAGGTCACATTGTTCTTTACCACTGATTTCCCTGGTGTCTGCCATGTTCTTGTTTTTTCAGTATCGCTGATATGAAGTTGGTTTCTTCTGTTCTTTGTGCATATAGTAAAAAATGTATGGAGATATGGATTTCATCACTTCAAGAGCAGTAAAAATCATGTTATTGAGAAAATAAATCCAACAACTAGAGAGATTCGGTAGCATTTATGAAGTTGGTGAACCTGTCTTGTTATGTGATGTTTGAGAAAATAACTCCAACAACGAGAGAGATTTAGTAGCATTTATGGAGTTGGTGAACATTTCTTGTTCTGTGGTGTTAGCTACTCGGCATAGCTTTCTTGATCTTGTGTAGAAGAAATGAATTTGTATTTATCTTATATTACATTAACCATGAAATTGCCAAAATTCATGGCACACTTTCCATCACATTTGTAGAGAAAATTATAACAGAGTATCACACTTTTCTTATCAGAGTTAAATTCTCCTATATGCAACAACTACCTTGTGCCTCATAGTTTAAATTTGTGCAAGGAGGAGGAGAGGAGTGTCAAGGTGCAAGCTAGAATAAGAAGAGAAAGAAGAGCCATTTTCTTTGATTGTGGATCAGGTTGCAAACTAATAACTTGTGAAATCCCTAGCCATTTTCTTTGATTGTGGATTAGGTTATAAAATAGAATACACCATCTCTTCAGAAGACTCTATAGTATATATTGAATGGCAGGGAAAATTTTAAGGATGCAAAATTATCTCGAAGTTTAAAGCATTGGCGAATGTCACTAATCCCTAATATGAAAACTCTAAAATATTTATTGATATATTTGTAAAATTATTCAAATTTATAATGATTTTATATATAGCCTCGCGATTTTTAAGGTAAAATAATTTTATATTGTAAAATTTGGGCGGAAAAAAAATGGAAATTGGCGAAACTTTTTTTTTGGAAAAACCATGGAAAATTAGCCAAGCTACGAATATTAGCCCCTAAAATTTTCCATGTTGGACGGAGGAAAATGTTATGATAAAAATTGTACAAAAACTCCCTTAGGTTGTCTGGACTTACTGTATTGTTAATCACATAGTGTCAATTTTGTAAAACTATAATCTACAGTAAGTACTAAGTGGGTTTTTTCTTTTATAAGTTTTGTTTGGAATTGAAAAAAAAATTAAATTATAAAAGCTAAAATTATGTAGTGAAAAACTTTGTTTAAAATTTGAGAATAAAACTTTGAGTAAGTTTGACATCATATAATATGAAAATTGTTTATGATTATAAAGTAAAACACGCGTAAGATACTTTAGCTACAATTAGGTAATTAAAGATATGTATATAAATTTTTTTTGAACGGAAGAAATTTTATATTCATAATTTGATATTCATTAACAAAAAAAAATGCGAAAGAGTTTTTATGTAGTTACAAAGTGTTATGTATTAACAAACTATTACAATTAAGTAATTAAAGGTAAATTTAGTTTTATTTAAGAAATGAGAATTATTAAAATTCATCATTATTGCTCAAGATAAATAATGTAGTGTGAAATAATTTGGAAATTTTAAAAAGTTCACATATTTTTTAAAAATTCATTATTAATTTATTTTTTATATATATTAAGAAATACTACTCATGAATAATAAAACACTTGTAACGTAAATAATATATAACAAAAAAAACCATGTATTTTTGGAATAATAAAATAGTTGTAACAAAAATAATATAGAACAAGAAAAACTATGTATATTTGGATGTATGAAAATTTAGAAACATTTTATTAACTAAAATTTTAAAAGAATAATGGTTATAGCCCTTTAAAAATAATTTTATTAAATAATTAGTTTATATCTATATTATTTATTAGAGGGACCAATTCTCTTTTCACTCTAAAAGAGGTTAGCATATCAAGACATTTAATCCCTCTAGTTAAGATTGTTCTAGGTCATCTTAGTTTCCCCTTTTAAATAAATTACATTCCACATGAATATTATGGATCAATACCATGTGTTGTTTTTATAGTTTATTATTATTTTATTTTATTATTTTAAATTACTGTAATAGATAACGACATTTTAACATAAAAATCACCAAAACCTAAATTCAATCTAACTTATTAAAAATAATAATAAAAAAATTTAAAAAAAAAACTAACATTATAAAAAACATATATAAAACTATTGACTTGTGGATCTAATGGCCTAAAACATTCAACATTTGATCCAATGGCTCAGACATTAACAAAGTGGCAGGTAGGCTAGTTGTTTTCAAATTCACATATTTTA
The DNA here is from genome assembly GCA_034641835.2 of Pinus albicaulis. Classification (NCBI taxonomy): domain Eukaryota; kingdom Viridiplantae; phylum Streptophyta; class Pinopsida; order Pinales; family Pinaceae; genus Pinus; species Pinus albicaulis. The sequence goes on along the minus strand of CM076584.1, from coordinate 625,605,558 downwards.
AAAAAAAATGTTTATTAATTTATTTTTTTATATATTAAGAAATACTACTCATGAATAATAAAACACTTGTAACATAAATAATATATAACAAAAAAAAACCATGTATTTTTTGGAATAAAAAAGTAGTTGTAACAAAAATAATATAGAACAAGAAAAACTATGTATATTTGGATGTATGAAAATTTAGATATATTTTATTTTCCCCCTTTTATGTATATTTGGATATATGAAAATTTAGATACATTTTAGTTTCCCCCTTCAAATAAATTACATTCCACATGAATACCATGGGTCAATATCATGGGTTATTTTTATAGTTTATATTATTTTATTTTATTATTTTAAATTACCATAATAGATAACAACATTTTAACTTAAAAATCACCAAAACCTAAATTCAATCTAACTTATTAAAAAGAAAAAAAAAACTAACATTATAAAAAACATATATAACTATTTACTTGTGGATGTAATGGCCTAAAACATTTCAACATTTGATCCAATGGCTCAGACATTAACACACAGGTAGGCGAATTGTTTTCAAATTCACATATTTTAAAAATTTTCATTATTAATTTATTTTTTTATATATTAAGAAATACTACTTATGAATAATAAAACACTTGTAACATAAATAATATGTAACAAAAAAAAAACCGTATGTTTTTTGGAACACTAAAATAGTTGTAACAAAACTAATATAGAATAAGAAAAACTATGTATATTTGGATGTATGAAAATTTAGATACATTTTATTAACTAAAATTTTAAAATAATAATGGTTATAAACCTTTAAAAATATTTTTATTAAAAAATTAGTTTATATCTATATTATTTATCAGAGTTATCAATTCTCTTTTCACTCTGAAATAGGTTTGCATATCAATACATTTGATCCCCTACTTAAGATTGATCTAGGGCATCTTAGTTTCCACGTTTAAATAAATTACATTCCATTCCATATGAATACCATGGGTCAATACCATGGGTTGTTTTTATAGTTTATTATTATTTTATTTTATTATTTTAATTATCATAATAAATAACAACATTTTAACATAAAAATCACCAAAACTTATTAAGGAAAAAAAAAAAAAACTAACATTATAAAAAACATATATAAAACTATTTACTTGTGGATCTAATGGCCTAAAACATTTCAATCATCTAACATTTGATCCGATGGCTCAAACATGGACATAGTGGCAGCTAGTGAAGTTGTTTTCAAATGAGAACCCCTTACGACGTTAAAAAAAAAATGATATAATAATTAATTGTTATTTATTTAGTGTAAACTAGCAATTGCACCACATGTTGCAAAAAGTAAACTAGCAATTGCACCACATGTTGCAAAAAAACGTCGTAGGGCAATAGCATAGGAAATAATAGCCTAGAAGAAATAAGTTGTTGCAGAGAAAGAGCCATTGTGAAGGAATGAAAGGCAATTTTTGCTTCCATGGAAGCAAGTCGTGGAGGTTTCAAAGATATTGATGATAAGAGTTATCAACAAAAAAAAAAAATTTATGATTATAAAGAAAATACATATAATATTTTTTAGCTACAATTAGGTAATTAAAGATATGTATATAATTTTTTTTAATAGAAGAAATTTGATATTGATTAACCAAAAAAAATAGGAAAGAGTATGTATGTAGTTGCAAACTATCACAATTAAGTAATTAAAGGTAAATTTAGTATTATTTAAGAAATGAGAATTATGAGTATTCATCATCACTGCTCAATATAAATCATGTCCTGTGAAATAATTTCACATATTTAAAAAAAAAATATTATTAATTAATTTTTTATATATTAAGAAATTTTACTCATCAATAATAAAACAATTGTAACAACTACGTATATTTGGATATATGAAAATTTAGATACATTTTATTATGTAAAATTTTAAAAGAATAATGGTTATTAACAATTAACAATAATTTTATTAAGTAGTTAGCTTAGATCTATATTATTTATCAGAGGGATCAATTTACTTTTCACTCTAAAAGAGGTTTGCATATGAAGACATTTGATCCATCTTAGCTCTTGGTAGATCCAGAGTCAACATTGATCTAGACCATCTTAATTTAGCCCTTTAAATAAACTAATTCCACATGAATACCATGGGTCAACACCATGGGTTGTTTTTATAGTTTATTATTATTTTATTTTATTATTTTTATTTCTTATCTTATTTTGACCTAGTTAAAATGTTCATTACATTATGTCAATATTTTTATTTAATTTACTTTTATTTTTATTTTTGTGTAATTTGACATAGTCAAAATGTTAAACATGACAAATTACAACATTTCTATTATACACCTAAAATCAATCTAACTTATTAAAAAGAGAAAAAAACTAACATTATAAAAAATATATATAAAACTATTTACTTGTAGATCTAATGGCCTAAAACATTTCAATCGTCTAACATTTGATCCAATGACTCACACATGGACACATTGGCAACTAGGGAAGTTGTTTTCAAATAAGAACGCCTTACGACATAATAAAATTTAAAGAATATTAAACTAGCAATTGCACCATAACATAGGAAAGAGTAGTATAGATGGAATGCTCAGATGAATCATGCAAGATAGCTACAACTACATAGAGTGAACAAGAGGATTGGGAAAGAGTAGTATAGAGGAAATGCTCTCACATGAATCATGCAAGATAACTACAATAGCTACAACTACAAAGAGTGAATAATAGGATTGGGAAAGAGTAGTATAGAGGAAATGCTCTCACATGAATCATGCAAGATAGCTACAACTACTATATCAAACATTATTTTGAATTTATGCTCATAAAAAGAATAGCCTAGTAAAGTAGTAATACAAGTGATAATGGGAAAAAAGAAAAGAGTTCCGAAAAAAATTGTAGAAGCCGTCGATAGACAAAGCAAAAAAGAATTGCAAATGGGCCTAACAATACATAAATAAGATTGAAAGTTTCTAGAAACGTTATGAATTAGGGAAATATAAATCCTACATACATGAGGTAGATAAAATTATGTGCTTACCCTTTCACAAATGGATCTATTGTTGTTGCAAGGGCTTTGACGGTTACAATGCAATATCTTCTTCACTAGATGATATCTTCTCCAACGGATTAGATGTTGCGGTTTCACAAGATCAGTTTCAACATATTGATATTGTTAGAAAGAAAATTTCATAGCTTACTATAATTATGCCAACAAAAAAACAATACCTTCTCTATCGTTTAAAGTACCAACATGTTAATTCAATTTATGATTCAATAAAAAATATACAAAAATTAATGATCTTTGAGTTTATATAAGAATATTAAACAATAATTCGATTCAAAAGATTAATATTATTATTATATTGTAATAACATTGATTCTCTTATTAGTATAACAATTATAATTATAACATTGATTTTCTCATTAGTATAACCATTATAAATAAAAAAATTGTTGATGTATATTATTCTCATATATAAATATGAATAAATAAGTAAATTATGGTTATTACGCCGAAAGGCGTTCCCTTTGTTGGCTTTAGCTGAATGAGATTGTTCTTGCAGCCAATGGGAGGGCTTTCTCATCGTCCTTCCAGCCAGTGAAAACCTGCCATTTGGCACCTCCTCCTCTTACCAGCTCACACCAGCTCACAGTTCCAAAATTCGAGGCGGTTGCTCCACCCTCCTGCACTCACCTCCTTCCCGCGCGCGTCGGCTCCTTCACGACCGTGCTGCTGTCGCGTCATCCTGCCTCTACTTGACTCCTAGCCGCACCACTGCAACACGCCTCCTCTCCGTGCCCACTTCCCAACTCCCACCCTCAACCCGGCGCCCTTCCACAGACCCAGAGCAGCAGCAACAAGAGGATTCTGCAGTTTTCTGTTAAAACATCTGCCCTTGGCTTGCAAGGCGTTTTAATCGATCGTGAGGCCGCGCGCTCGGAAATCAGACTCCCCGTTGCCGGGCTCTCAGAAATTCTGATTTGAATGGTTCAAACGTAACTCTCTCATTATTGGGCATCTCGGAAATCAGACTCCCCCAATGTAACCCTCTTCACTGGGTGCTCCACTTATATCCTCTACGCCGGTTCCTTTCTCTATTACAATCACCACCACAACGACACATTTGCTGTTATTGCAGGAGCGGTTTTGGGAGTGGGAGCAAGATTTCTTTGGGCTGGCCAGGGATCGATTATGACCTCCTATCCCACCGAGAATAAAAAGGGCAGGTATATTTCTCTGTTCTGGAGTATATTCAATTTGGGAGGAGTCATAGGAGGTTTCATTCCCTTTATATTGAATTATCACAGCACAGCCGCGTCTGTTGCCAATGGGACCTATATAGCCTTCATGTGCTTCATGGCCTTTGGGGCTTTTCTGACATTGGCTCTGCTTCGGCAGAAAATCCCCGTTTAAAGAATATGGTGTTGGTGACTCTAACCTTTCGTCGTTTATACAGTGAAAATGTTTGGGAAATTAATGCTGGGTGCTTTTTGCTTTTCCCAGGGCATAAACGAGAGGCCTGGTCTTATGCCCTTGGCAATGAGTAGCATTATTACAATGGCAGAGAACACAGAGAGCATAGTAGAGATTTCTTATTATGAGGTTTACATGGACCGTTGTTATGATCTTCTGGAGCCTAAGAATAAAGAAATTCCAGTTTTGGAAGACTCAGAGCGTCGTGTGCAACTCCGTGGTCTTGCTCAGGTGAGTTCTTTAAGGAGCAATTATTTTTTTCTGTTTAGTTCTGGAACCACTTAAAAGAAACATGGTCTGCACTGCAAAGGGCGGACCTCTTTGTCCTTTCGAAACTTATACACAACGACACATTTGTTGTTATTGCAGGAGCGGTTTTGGGAGTGGGAGCAGGATTGCTTTGGGCTGGCCAGGGATCAATTATGACCTCCTATCCCACCGAGAATAAAAAGGGCAGGTATATTTCTCTGTTCTGGAGTATATTCAATTTGGGAGGAGTCATAGGAGGTTTCACTCCCTTTATATTGAATTATCACAGCACAGCCGTGTTTGTTGCCGACGGGACCTATATAGCCTTCATGTGCTTCATGGCCTTTGGGGCTTTTCTGACGTTGGCTCTGCTTCGGCAGAAAATCCCCGTTGAAAGAATATGGTGTTGGTGACTCTAACCTTTCGTCGTTTATACAGTGAAAATGTTTGGGAAATTAATGTTGGGTGCTTTTTGCTTTTCCCAGGGCACAAACGAGAGGCCTGGTCTTATGCCCTTGGCAATGAGCAACATTATTACAATGGCAGAGAACATAGAGAGCATAGTAGAGATTTCTTATTATGAGGTTTACATGGACCGTTGTTATGATCTTCTGGAGCCTAAGAATAAATAAATTCCAGTTTTGGAAGACTCAGAGGGTCCTGTGCAACTCCGTGGTCTTGCTCAGGGGAGTTCTTTAAGGAGAAATTATGTTTTCTGTTTAGTTCTGGAACCACTTAAAAGAAACATGGTCTGCACTGCAAAGGGCAGACCTCTTTGTCCTTTCGAAACTTATACTATAACTGTGGAGTAGCCAACACTGAAAATGGAACCCTGGTCGGTGGTTTAACACTCGGTTGACGTCACCAATGATACGTAGCGGCAACTACGATGTGGAGTCGATGGTTCTTTGGTTTTCAAGTTTTGCATCTGGAAAACCTGCCGAAATATATATATTGATACCTCCTTTAAATAACTTTTTTTGATGATGGGTTCTGACGTGGACTTGAAATGTGGACTTGAAAATCAAACTGTGGAGCATATTTCGAACTTCTCCTCTTCAAATTCTACCCACAAAAACCTACAAACAAGAACTTTCTCTTTTCTTTAAGCCTTGTTAAGCTCATTGACTTTGTAAACTCCTGAAAGTGCATAAATCTTAATCGACCATCTAAACGTTCATAGCTACTAAGTCTAACATTATAGTTTCCTTGAAGCCCTTTAAACACAATTCCCTACAAGTCACCATAATCCCTTTGGTATCTAAACATCTCACAAGTATTCTAAGGGCCACTGTCTGGCCATTCTGTTTTGGTCAAAAGATCAAAATAATGTCTGTTATTGTAAGTTCCAATAATTTTCTACAAAAACTGACAATGGGTGGTTCCTTAAGATGTTGCAGAATTCAATTTATTTTCCTATATTTTATGATTTAACCTTAAAAGGTACTATGCCAAGGCAGGATTTCAAAATTGCTATTGCGACAGTGCTTTAAATTCGATGAGAAGGAAAGATGCTTCCGTCCCAACAAATCACAGGACCATCGACGCAGAGCTTTATCAACTGTTAAGATGCACTTACAATGAATTGTCAAAATCCCATCTAAAGTTTTTTTTCCTAAATTGTGCAGCATTTCTGGAAGATAAAGAAATTGTTGTGGAGACCCTGGTGCAGATGTGGGACGCCGAAGGGTTGCTGAAGAAGGCAGGGACACCTTCTTTGATGGATGCTGCGTGACAATGCATAGATGAACTGGTAAGAAGGTGCCTGGTGGAGCGTGTGGAGTATATTGTTGATGAGGACTATCACCATGCTTCGCCAGCTCAAAAACGCTACCCTGTTCCTCAAAACTCAAGACTGGTGCACCAGATGATATTGTGAATTTATTTGATTTTCTATGCACAGAGATAGATTAGAGTTAGATTATGCACCAAGTAGAAAAATTAAAAATCTGGTACTTCTCTCACCCTCTAAGGTCTCTGTTTGTTTGTTTGCATCATTTGGGTCTTTTATAATCCATTAATTATCGACAGAAATTTATAGTTGACCATTGGCTCTTTACGATTATCCCCACATCTGTTTGTATTTGGTTCATGATCATGGAAAACCCTCATGTTCTTCACATGGATTATGTTTCTTGGGAATTCCCAAAAAAAATTTCGATTCATGATTCAGGGAAGAACCTCCTGTTGTTATAGGATTGTGTTTCTTGGGAATTTCACAAAATTATTTGGGGTTTCGCTGAGACATTTGAGATTTCAATACTGGAACATTGGGACAAATAACATGGTCGTATCACGGATATTCGTTACTGCTATTATGCAGAAACCGAAAAGATTTTGGGAAATACTTATGGCATGTGTGTGCTTCAGGTTAGATTCTTGTCACATTTAGATTGCATGTTGGAGGCTAAATAACATAAACTGTGACTCTTTATAAGTGTTATTTTATTGAAATGTTATATGCTGAATATTTTTTGAGCCCTTTTGTTTAGGATTTTGAGGCACTGACTCCAAACCTGTTGGCACGCACTATAGAGACGGTTGAAGGAGGTGTCTTGGTGGTGTTGCTTCTTAGTTCTCTTTCCTCACTTAGTAGTCTCTAAACTATGGTTATGGTGGGTATATCTGTCTCGTTTTGGAATATCATTTTGACAATTAATTGCATATTGTATATTTCAGGTTTCATGTCACCTGATACTTTTATTTTTATCAAGTTCAATGATCTTGTCAATATGAGCCTCTGTCAAGCCATTTCATACAAAAGTCTAGATGGGTATCTATTCTTGAATGTATTTCTATCCACAATTTTGTTTCTGTGCTAGAAACTTTGTTTAAGATACCTCTGTTTTACATACATATTTAGTGAGTGTATTTGTGGGATGGAAAAAAAGGGTTATTTCCTTTAATAATTTGTGCAAAAACTGATCTCTTGTTTATCTGCATTCCGCTTTGTTTGGAACTTTGATACCATTTACTGAAACAGTCTGTTACTACCATTCTTCAAATTTTTAATTGGAAAGTCTCTGCTTCATTGTGCTGTCATCTTTGTATTGTACATGTTTTTTATTTCTTTATGCAGGTTCAACATCTATTTAGCAAGCTCTTTGGCTTTAGTTTGTCCATGACATTCTCTGACATTTATTTTTCCATTTTGCCTAATCTTTTATTTTATGAAGATAGTCCTCCTTGGTTATTTTGAATATTCAAGTCCACTTCATGCCCTCTTTCTTGCAAAATGTCCTCCATGCTAATTTTTGACATCAAGTTGAATTAGTAACATCTTTCCATGCAAATGAGTGCTCAACACAGAGTTTTCAGTAGTTTAAGAACCTAGTTGAATTTGCTGCAATGTTGAAACTTGAAAGCATAGATTGGAATGCCTTTTTGGTGACCTTGGTTTTCCAACTCAATGATAACTCTTTGCCTATCACAAAACGGGAAATCTGCTCTAATTTCGATGTACTTGTATTTGTAGTAAATGTTTTTTCCAAGGAAAACCACATGGAACTCCCTCTTCCCTGAATACCAGATGGAGGACAGCTCAACTGCCAGCCACAATAGTGGCTGATAACCCAGACAGTGTTATTGGAACTTGCCAGCTGGACCAGTTCTGAAGGATATTTTAGGTGGAACTGGTGGTTCCGTGAAATAACCCAACTCAGAAAATTTCTCAGTTTACAGTGTAATTCTGGGTTTATAAATTTAAAATCTTAGTGTGGCCTTTCTTTCGAACTGTTTGATTGAATAGTGCTGTAGATTACTGATCAAAAACTTCATGCCCAGAACAATTTTTCTCAAAGTATTTTGTGCATCAACAAGCTTCAAATCAACACAGAATTTAATAACAAACACAAGACTCAACACACTGCTGATATAGCATAGTAATACCCATGGGAAAGCACCTTTTTCTTGTTAAAAATGGAGCATACAGAGAGAAGTCTGGAAAGGTGGAACCTGGTAATTGTTAGCAGCCCTGAGATACACCCAAATAAACATATCAGCTCTTCAAACAACTCATCCCAGCCATTAGTTAAGGAGATATTTCCAGAAATTTGCACGCTGTTTTTTTTTATATTCTGGATTACATGTGATTACAGCCATCTTATAGAGGAACACGAGATCTATAAAATACTTAATTTCTGTTGTTTTTTCATGTGAAATTCGTTTACCTTCTTTTGCATACTTCTGGAGCACAAGTACAATAAAATCATTTCAACTTGTTACACTCGTCCTTTTGCAACTCTGGTAGTTCAGTTACATGGTTGTAGCCTGTTAGAGGCATCCCAAAAGTTTTCTCCTCTCTTTATCCTGATTTGGTTGTAAAATATATATCATTCTTTGCAGTGGTATTTATAGTATTCTGTAGGATGTGTGACATGGCAATTGACATAGGCCAAAAGGAGGAAAACTGCTTATTTGCAGCTGGTCAACAATTGCAGAACTTTCCGACTGAAAAAGTTTACAGGAATTGCAGACGAATATCGGTGGGCTATAATGCTATTCATGATCTGCCAAATGATTTGAGATGTTCAGAACTGGGGAGCTTGGTATTAGCCTCCAATGTTCATTTGCAAAAGGTTCCAGAAGAAATTTTCAGCAATGCCCTGTCTCTTCAGGTTTTGGATTTGTCATCCACTTCAATAAAAGGATTGCCAAACTTGAACCAACTTCAACAGCTTCAGTTTCTCAACTTGTCTAGCTGCTCCAAGCTAGTTGATCTACCTGACAACCTCTGTAGTGTCCTGTCACTTAAAGGTTTGGATTTGTCATACACTCCAATAAAATCATTGCCTGAGAACTTTTGTAATCTATCTAGTCTTCAGGTTTTGAATCTTAATTCTTGTTTAGAGCTGCATGAACTACCGAATAATATAGAAGATCTTCAAAATCTAAAGCATCTCAAACTGGATGCATGTTTAGGTCTCGAGAAGATTCCAGAAAATATTTCTCAGCTCACTTCATTGAACACTCTCATTTTGCCATTAATGGAGTCTACTTGTGCAATGAGTGTGGAAGATCTCTCAAGGCTCTCCAATGTCATGGAGCTGACAACGGTGGTGAAATCAGAAACTGCATTGGCCACAATGGATGAGATGAGAAGCTTAACATTAGAATGTGACAATGATGTTGATGCTGGTGCAGATAGAGATGGTGCAGCCCCTGAGCGTGGTTTTCTCCAAAACATAGGAAATATGAAGAAATTGCAGGATTTTCATCTCATTAATTATCAGCAGGTAACTCTACCCAACAGTATTTGTAAGTTACAAAATATCAGAGTGTTACTTTTGCACTCATGTTACCAATTGGAGGCTCTTCCTACCTTGGAGGAGACCAAAAGTGAGACTGCAGGTGAGTCTGCCTTGGACGAGACCAAAAGTGAAAGTGCAGGTGCCTCTGCTTTGGAGGAGACCAGAAGTGAAAGTGCAGGTGACTCTTTTCCCGTGTTAGAAAAATTAGTTTTAAGAAACTTGCTCAGGTTAAATTCCCTAATTGCAGGGTCATCTAGTGAGTGGAATGAAGGAACAATGTCCAGACTCCAATTATTGGTGATTGTCAATTGTCCATTATTGGAAATATTTCCAAGGGGAATGAAGCTACCTAAATTAAAAGAACTACAAATTACTATGTGCAATCAGTGGATGGAGCTGGACATTGGTAGTGGCAGTTATCCATTGTTAGAGTCTTTAACATTGGATGAACTAAACAAGTTAGAGAGCATAGCAGGATCTCCTAGTGGGTGGAATGAAAGTACACTATCTGAACTCCACATCGTGGAATTCGTTGATTGCCTTTGTTGAAGAAATTACCGAAAGGAATGGAGAAACTGCCTCAGTTGAAGCAAATTAATGGAGAGTATGAGTGGTGGGAAAGACTCACTTGGGAGAATAATGAGATGAAACCAAGTCTTTCTCGCTTGTTTATGATCATATAAAAATAAAATCCTTTACAATGATGTAAAAATCATTGTTTATGATGATACAAAAATAAAATTCTTTACAATGATTTAAAAATCATTGATCTGTTATTTCATTGTTCAGGTATTTCATATAAAGATTAATGTTATTTCGATACCATATTGAAATGTCGTAAATGGACTTCTCTTATTATTATTATAATTTTCACCAATGTTTTAATTATACTATATAACTTTTCAATTTTTTTGTCTTATGTTTTCTATATCATTCGTTTTACTCTTTAACTAGTGTTTTTTACAAACTTTTTGCATGTGACATTGTTATTTCTCCTGAACTTTAATTCTGGGTACCTATTGCATCTCTCAAAATCTATTATTGCCTGTCATTTCACTTTTTAAGTGTCATTACATTGGTATATTTTCTATTAATTTGAAATTTTTATAGACTAGCAATTTTTTTTTATAACTGAAATTTACAACCATAAGCAATTTTCATCTAGTTGTACTGATTGGATCACTCCCGCAAGCAGTATTGTGTTTTTTATTTTGGTCTGCTTTCTATTCAGAGACTTTGTTTTCTTTATTTTCATTTATGTATGCTCCATCTGTTCCCATTTCTTGACATTTTTATTGGATTATGACTCAATTATTACTATTATTATTTTCTGGTAATTTCGGAATACCAGCTGCACCAGTACAACTATTTCATCATAAATCTCACAAACAGGCTGCTATGCTATGTTTGTGCAGCTATAACATAACATGTCTCCATGCTGTACATAGCATGTCTCCAGAGACGACACCAATGGTTCACTAATTTATCTTATTTTGAAACACATCTCTATCTAGATTTAGATTTACTGGGATGTGTCCACTATCATAGCTAGATCTAAAATTAGCATGGCTATTATCTACCGCATCCATTGGCCTTTGCTTTGCTTTATTTCTGAATGAAAACCTTTCCAACTATTCTCCCATCGCTGCTAGGTCATGTAGCAGCCTAGGTAAGAGGTCAGTGTAGACATGATGCAGAAGCATCTTTGAAAATCCCAAACAAAAATCCCAAGAAAAGTTTGCGGTGTCTAGCAAAGCTTGCACAAGAAGACAATACCAGGAAAAGATGTTCTACCTAACATGTACCCAAAAACAGGTTGTTCAAAGATGATTCGTCTCTTGAAAGGGGATTTGGGTGCTTTAAGGACATATTAAATATTGATTCTAATAATTCTAGAAATTCAAGCATGGAAATCTGAATAAAATAATGTTCAACCTATGACTGTAAATACCACATACTCTAAGACTCGTGGAAGATGTGCTCACTGCTCACTACTGCAATGGATTATATCCAATGCAACTTCAACTCTGCCTAGCTTGAAGATGGGAATAGTGAGAGTTGAGCTAAAATGCAAGCCCTCAGCACTGCTGGAGGTAGTTCTAATACTGAAAAGTGACAATAAAATGTTGCCTTTTGTGATAAAATTTTCATGAGAGGGGGTTAAAGTCCTTCCCTTTGAATCATATACAAGTCATATGTTTCTCTGGAATGAGTCATCCTACCAAAGCTTCTTGCAAAACATATATGGAAGCATGTACCAAACAAGGTCCGTCTAGCAAAATATCTCAGTACTCAAAACCCAACTACTTATGATTAGTGTTGAAAATTTTTCCAAGTTTTTCAGTCGTCAATATTTCTAAGTTGTTCCAAGTTTTTCAGATCCAAGTTTATGCTTGACGATATTTCCCGCAAGATTATGCTGGTCGATATTTTCCCCAATATTTCTGATAAGTCTATTTTCGAACCCTCCGCTCCATATTCCCCAACATGATATTTGCAACATTGTTTGTGATACTTCAGACTTGATTAGTTGAAACGGCTAGTGCTTTAGTTATAACTGCTTGAAAACAGTTGTAATACCATCAATTAAGTAGCATATTAATTATGACAACTAATAAAGTAACAGTTGCATATTGTTTAAAAAGTGGCTCACTATTTCCCATATAGTAGCTGTTGGCCAGACTAGGACCAATATATGCAGTTGATAAACGTTTAACGATGCACAGGGAAAGCGAGGGGGAGTTCACACGTTTACCCAGGAATTAAAGTTGTTGACGATGCATTTCTGCAACTCGCTTTTGCAAATGCATTTATGCATTTCTGAAATCGCTGCTTGCCTTGGCTATACGTTAACATGGGGGTTTTAGTGCCATCGGCCATAATTAGCATGGGATTTTATTTTCTTTGGACAGATGTTGCTGGCTTCAGTTCGAATTGTTTTTTGTGAGTCTATCCTACTCTGCTAAATCCAAACGTTAACAATAACTAAATCATACTTAAAGTTTGAATTTATATATTTATTTTATTTTCAACAATTAAATGTTATCATACAAAAAATATTAGAAAAAAATATAAAAACACATAAATAAATTAATTTAAAAAAAATACAAATAAATGAATAAAGCAAAATATGAATAGATAAATAAAATAAAAAAAACAAACAAAATAGAATAAAGATAGAATTACAAATAAAAATATGATATATAAAACAAAAATAAAAACTATTTAAAAAAAAACAAAAAAACAAAATACATAAATAAATAGAAAAAAAAAAAAAAATCAATAAATAAATAAACAAACAAATAACGTAAAATAAAATTAATTACATTTTACTAATATTAAATTAATAATTATTCTTTTTATTAAAATAAATATTGAAATTTAAAATTAAGCTTATCAGCTTTGATCATTTGGTTTACTCTTTTTTAAATAAAATAGAATGATTTTTATTATTTGAGTCAAACTAGCCATTATTTTACAAACGCCTAGTAGGAATTATAGTTTCTATTTAAAGAGGTTATTTCATCAGGTTTTCCATCTTATTCTAATCATGCCTCACACTGGTTGGTTCAACCTAATCTATTCTAATGTGATTTTCGCAAAGACATTTAGTACATTTGCTTCACTCTTTCTAAATTACTTTCTAATTGTTTGAGTCAAACTAGCCATTTCAATCTTACTCTCTCTACTATTTAGTATTTACTTAGTACTATTTACAACTTCAATCGATGTTTTTCTATTTTTGTATATGCTTACATTTCAAATTGTGATGTGCATATATCATTTCAAATATGATTAACAATAATTTCAAAAAAAAAAAAAAAACACTTCGAATATTACAAATATGCACTAGCAAGTCACTCTTTACTAATCTTAGGCAATTTTAATTTGTTGTTTCAGGCTTCAGTATCTACTATTTAGTGTTTACTTAGTACCATTAACAATTCCAATCAATGTATTCCATTTGCTTATACGCTTACATTTCAAACTGTCATGTGCATGTGTCATGTCAAACATGATTAGCAATGAGTTGAAAAAAAAACTTGGAATATTCAAGATATACAATTGCAAGTAGCATAACTCAAAAACTAATTTACAAATATGGTTATTTGACATTACTATTTCCTTTCCTTTTATACCTACAAACCAACATCCTCTCCTAACCTATTTTGTGCCTATGCCTTGTTTACCATGGAAATAATTCAACATGCCCTATTCCAAAATATATGTTCCATAGGGAAAGCCTTTAATCTACTCAGATTTCCTTTCGCGAACTCCTCTCCAACCTTCGCAATGCAACACCCACTACTGATGATTGGAAGCTTCTTATGACACACTCAAAAAAAAAACCTTCCTGAAGCTGAGGTCCAGTCATTCTCAAGTTCAATGCATCTATACGCAACAAATGAGGCTGTTGACATGCACAATAAAACCATGTTGAAAACACTCAACCAACCAATCGCACGTTCCTACGCTACCCAAAGGAAGGAATTTAGAGGCAACAAACAGGAAGATGAACAACTAGCTGCAAAAATTCTCCTTTGCATTGGACAACGAGTTACTCTAACAAGCAACTTGTGGATTGAGGCTGGCCTTGTCAATGGTGCACTCGGCACCATCCGCTCGCTCGTATATGCACCAACATCTAAGCCACCCGAATTGGGATTATTTGTTGTTGTCGACTTTCTTCACTACAAGGGTCCACCATGGGATCCTTCAAATCCTAAATTTGTGCCGATCCCCCCCATAACAAGGGGCTCACAAACACAAATACCGCTTCGCATGGCATGGGCCTTAACAATCCATAAATCACAAGGCATGACACTAGATAAGGCAACAATCGACATCGGAAACATTGATCGACAGGGTCTCACTTTCACAGCAGTATCAAGAGTCCGTTCATTAAATGACCTGTGCATCTCCCCTGCTTTCTCCTTCTCTCGCTATCCCCGGATGAAGGAGAGCCCTTTCGTCATACGCAGAAAAAAAGAAGAGGCTTTGCTCGCCTCAAAATCTATTGCTCAAGCTCCTTCAAACCCGTCTACTATTGGTACCTTACCATCCCACTAGCTATTCACTATTGTGCTTTCCCATTTGACTATATCTTCTATACATTGTTCACTAACATGCTTTCAATTTCCTTGCAGGAACATAATGGATCGTAGATATATCTCACAGCTCCAACAATTTTGCAAAGAAATCAATGAACAAGAAGATGCACTTCTCAATGTATAGGAGCGATTCCTGCGTCCACCTACTCTGCCTCTTTACCGGTTGCGCCCCACAATACAACTACTGCAACGGATAAGAAATTGGATGAATATCCTCATCCATATTCATGAAAGGGATGCACACAGAGAACTCCGAGCATACTATCTTGACCGTGTACCATCTCCGGACCCGATTCACCCTTAACCCTGTTTATAATACTTCGCGTCCGGAAATTATGGCTGTACTGTGTGATATGGAAGTCTCTTACCGCTCCGATGCGATAACTATTGGAAGTCTCACGTCGCAATATTTTTTTATGCTGCAACTGTCGACAATTGCTACAGCGCCGATGCGATATTCTGGACTCGATGCATTCCAAAACTGGGATGTATTTTAATTCAACTCCACTGTGGCAGATCTATACAGTCTTTTACACCTTCCAAACTGCACCGATATCATATTAATCAGCGATCGCAGTTCGCCAGGATTGAATGTCACTTCACTATCGCCCAATTCAACAACGCCGATGCGAACTCTCCGGACCCGATTCACCCTTAACCCTGTTTATAATACTTCGCGTCCAGATATTATGGCTATAATGTGTGATATGGAAGTCATCGGAAGTCTCAAGTCGCAATACTTTTTTATGCTACAACTGTCGACAATTCCTACAATGCCGATGCGATATTCTGAACCCGATGCATTTCAAAACTGAGATGTAATTTAATTCAACTCCGCAAATCGCTTCAGCAATTACCAAGAAACAAACGCATCAACTTATGCTCATCGCACATCGATGTATACAACATTCAATTTATTCATAGCATAAAAGGATAGAGTCTCCGCATTTGCTAATTACACAAGAAAAATAACTCCACTCACTGTTACACACAACACAGTTCTCATTCCCTTCTGAGCTTTCACTCCATTCCAATCCCAACTCTTTCTCCAAATCACCAACCAGCTCCAGGCTCAAAGGATGTTGACTAAGAGACCTGATCGACCACCATGGATGCGCTTGTCAAAATGGTGTGATGGTGGGACCCAAAATACACCGTTCGTCTCCTTTCGGCGTTCCTTTGCACCACAAGTGCAATTGCTAGTTTAAACTGATTTTAGTTCGAATAATTATAAAAATAAAATAAAAATTATTGTCTTTTTCATTTAAATTATAGATTATATAAATTTAATATAAAAGGACAAAATCTTTAATTGAAAGATTAAAATATCCTCTTTAACATTATTAAAAACCTTTGACTTGATATTTATTAAAAGCCTTTGACTTTTACTAAAGTCGTTGGGGGTTGGGAAATAGGCCTTTTAAAGCATTTCCAGACTTTGTGTTTTTCCTTGTGGAGGGTGAATTTGCTTACCCCTTCCAAATTATTAGAAACTTTTGTTGGCCCACTATAAGGAATTTCCCTCGAGAACATACATACCACCCTTATCTGAAAAGCATTTAACCATCTTGCATGGAATTGAAGCGCCTTACGGATTTTAGAGTTAATGTTTCTTCTTTACTTTGAAATTATATAATATGAAGTATGTGATAATTTTAATATAAATATGTTTAAAAGCATAGTACGCTTGATTAACGTGGTGAAAGATGATGATATATTCATTACGGTTAAATAAATATAATAAATAGATAATAGATAATTGAGATTAGATATAAGTTATATGATAAATTTGATGGAATAATATTTTTGTAGTTTTACAATAATTTTAAATTAATAAATATATTTTAAAATTACATTATAAATTATAATAAATTACTATGATAAATATTGTTGATCCATAGATAATCGCAATGTCGATTTAACAACTCCAAAAATACAAGTTTCTTCAAAAAATATAATAAGTACAATCACTAACTCACTCTTTAAAGGTAATTTTAAATATATAAATGAGTACTTGTGCTATTTAACTTATTTAAATAATCGTTTGAAATGTCCAAATATAAATTAAAATGTTGCAATGACATTTAGCATTACTCGTACTTGCGTCCAATTAACCTCGATCGAAAAAAATAAATCTTTCAACACAAACTATGTAAACTGCTTTCTTTCTGCATGTATTTTTTTCACTGTGCATCGATCTAAAAAGAGCCAATACACAAATGGACACATTATTATTTATAATATCCACATAAATAAAAGAAAAAAATATAGGTATTGATTGCAGAAGACAAGCACTGCAAATTAATTCTAGTAGCTTTGACATACTCTATGAGAACTACCCTTTACCATCAGATGAGATTGGAACATAAGAGAGCATTCAAGGATCAACATTTTGAGTTTGCCAAAGAAGATATTGTTGCAGAAGTTATGTATTAATTAAACTTTATGATTGCTATGGTAAAAAAAGATTACTGATGAATGAATTTCAATGCACAGGGAAAAGTGCTCCTTGTGGTTTATCACAATGAGAAAAAACAGATTGCCTGGGCTCGCTCAGATGCCCAAAATCACCAAAATTCTCTCAAGAACTAAATAATTGATAATTAATAACTACTTACATAATAAGAAGTGACTGTTCTTGCCGAGTTTCCAGACACCAGATTAATACTCATGCTCAAGCTGCCGAAGAGGTATTCGTTTTTGGACTGAAAACGAGAACCTTGTGAAACAACTAAAATTATTATTACAATTCTCAGCTCTTTCAATATATCTGAGTTTTAGATGTCCATAAAAAAGGAAATCTGAGGTTTTATCCCTGCGTTGTTTGGCCATTATTCAAAAATTGAAGGGTTCCCCATGAAATATCGAAATTGTCGTTGAAGCCAGAGGATTTACACAGGATATAATCAGAATCAACACTGAATTTGTGTATACCCAAATCCTAAAATCTTTGCGCAGCGCTTCATTGTTGATGATGGTATTAAACTGCTGGAATTGTCGAAGTTGGTTGCTTTTTTTTCGCAACAGGGTACTGCACATCCCACAACTGCCACATTATCTACATTATCTACATGTGCTTCTGCATAGAAAAACTGTGAAATCGATCATCTTATCTCAAATTCCTCTTACTTTTTGCTAGCAATTTTTGCGTCTTCATCATGTTGTCATTCTACAGTGTTCCGTTTCTCTTAAGGGTTTCTTCATAGATTAGGGTGTCTGCATATTATGAGGAGCTTCAACATCATACAATGATTTTCTGATGGTTGTGAACTCAAGATTTTTTGCCTACTCGATTCGGTAAACTGTTTGCCTATGTAACTAATCCATAATAACAATATTTAATCCTAGGATAGATATTATTTCAATCGTCTAACATTAAAATCAATGATGGATAATAATACACTTGACAGTTTAGGAAAGTTGTTTTCAAATAAGAACACTTTACAACATAATAATTAAATAAATTTCTATTTTAAAGTTACTTATTCATTATTTTTTAATAATTATAAAATAAAATAATAATATAATAATATATTTATGAATTCAATATGATATTAAAATTAAATTATTATTACCAATAATTTATGCATATTAATATACCAAATAAATTTAATATATTAACTAATGACAAAATGACACATTTTCTCAATTTTACAACTAATGACAAAATGACACATTTTCTCAATTTTATCCAAAATTGCGTAGAGATTTTTAATTATTATAAGTTTAATATGCTTAATATACAATGTTCTAGTGCCTAGGTTTTTTAAGGTGTTGAATTCATTTATGAATTCAATAGTGCATTTTAAACAATAAGAAATCACAATCATACTCAAAATTGTTTATTATTTTTTGTTTTTTTTTTAGGTTGAGCTTAGGCCGAGGCTACTATTTATTACATAGAAGAAGAACTAGATGGAAGAAGAACGATCAACCCACAATGAGATGCATATCACTTGGATTATGTGAAGCTAGATCAAGTTTAGACGCCCCTTTGGATCATTCAATTTCCGTAAAGTGACTTCCGTCCTCAATCCATTAGTTAGACTATTATTTAAAAAGTCATTTCATCTAACAATTAGATTATTTTAAAAAATTAATTCAATTAATTATTATCAAACATTTAATAAAAACCTAATATAATATAATAATAAGAAAGAAATTTATATTAGTAAGAAAATTTTGAAATAAAATTGTGTTGATGTTTTTGAAGTTCAACGTTTTGGATAAAATCCTTTGATAATTTGAACATATATTAATATCTCTATTTAATATATTTATTATAATTAAAAAATTAATATGATAATTTTTTTAGTTATTCAAAAGTTTGTAATATATTGAAATTTGTTGTAAATAAATATATGCGTTGAATATCACTTTAATATCTTTCATGTACTGTAAATATTAATACGTTCATTTTTTTTAATTATGGAAATTTATGATGGGTTAGAGTGACTTAGATTAGATTTGCCTATAAGAATTTTATCGAAGTAGGTGTTTACTCTTTAATGTTTTAATGGGGATTTGAAGTTGGGTCTAGAAAATGTGTAACCAGTTTTTTCTTATTTTAATTATAGACTTCGTCAATACACTATTTTTTTCCAGGAATATTGTTGGGAAACTCAATAGATAGTTCTCCACATTTGTATATATCATCCTTAAAATAGTGTTCCTTAAGAAAGTTGATTCAAACCAAACACCTATCAACTAAAAAATATATATATAACAATAATTATAAAAAATCATAATAATTGAGTTAATCCCTTATTTAAATATTTATATAGTTAATATTGATTGATTAAACTAAGTTTTTAGGGTTGGCAGGTGTGGGGCTAGGGGGGTGATATTTAGCACTGAAGGACAAATTGAATTATCATATTCCTGGTGCTGAGACACATATTCAAATAATTAAGTTGGGTTATATGCCTTGCTACAAGGTATTAAGCTAGCCAAGAATCTCTCAATGCATAGGCTAATTACTCCAATAATATCATAAGGCATCTATGTTTAGGCACTAACCCTTCAAATTTTAAGTGGAAATTAACCTATAAGAGCATCAAACTCAACCTATGATATGTCCTAGAGTTCAAAGCTATTCATGTCCTTCAAGTTAAACTCAGTAGTTGATTCATTGGAAAATCAAGCCATATGGTGCCCTTTAAACACTATGGGTGAGTAGTTCCACCAAGACTCAATCGATTTTATGACTCAAGAAATCAATGCACGTAGATCGAAATTGAATGAAAATATATCATCATACTAAGCTAAGGTTGAAAATATTCAAGTGTGTGGATGGATCCTCATCCACCAAGTTATCCACAAATACTTTGCAATGTCACCAATCATCACTTGTGTGGATCATATGGGGTAATACATATAAACTCAGTGCAAGGGGGTGAATTAACTTAGGTGTGGAAGATATCGAATCATGAGCTCTATGTGCAAAGGAGGTTTCATCTCGCAATCTTGAGGATAGTTGGGTCGTCACAACATATCCAAGTGGGTTCATAGTCATCATTCCCTAGTTCATATGGAATTTTAAATGGCTCAAAATACCTCCCCCCCCCCCCCCCCATCTACATGGCTAAACCATAATGAAAATATAATAGATTTTGGTGTGACTTGTGAAGGGAAAATGAAAAGAGGAAAGAATATTTTACAGACCACTCTAGCTACAACATTCATTAAAGAAATGAGTACCCCACCCCGGTGGAAGCTTGAGGATGGGGGAGCTAAAACGGTTGTAGGAAGGGAGCGATAATTTAGTCTGATATCACAATCTGTTGTGAGTCACTGGTTGTATTGAGCCTACCTATGCAAGGTTGGTAAAGAGGACATGGTTGGTAGAGTAGATAAACAGAAGGTAATGCAATGGCAGAGCACTTAAGAATTATCTGACTTTGGGATCCTGATGCAGGAGCATCGAGAAAAAATTTCATTATTTATTTGTGTGATTTAGGGGGTGATGTTTTTTTAATTATTTTATAATTTATGCGCATTTTTTTATTTAAAATTAAGAGAAAAAATATGAGTGTGAGGTTTATTGTAAATATTCTCTTAATAAATTGAGGATATGAGTGGAGTTGAGTTGGATAGATAATTTATGGATTAGGAATTCCTTAAATGGAACTTAGTTGAGTCAAGTTAAGGGATAAATATATTTTAGAGTTTGGTTGAGATATTTGGGGAGGAAATCATGGATTGGAATTAATCCATAATTATGTATAAATATGAGGATTGTGTGAGGATGGAGAACAAAGAGGAATACAGAGAAAGATAGAGAGAAATGGTGTGAGATTTTATGTAAAGGGCCGAGAGCCGAGAGGCCAACAATTGTAATATTCGGTCAAAATGGTTTGAGTCTGTAATTTATTACTGTTATTATATGCCAGTATCTTGTTTATGTTCGGTTCTCTCTCCTTTATATATATTTTGAGTTGAATTGAAAGTGGTTTTTATGAATATTTTGATGATCATTTTCATGATAAAAATATTTTGATGATCATTTTCATGATAAGGAAATACACACTCTCTATTATGCGCAAGGATCTATTTTGTGCAGAATCCCTGCATCATTTGGTATCAGAGCCAAAAAGTTTTATGTTCTACGTTTTGTGTTGAATCTGCAAGTATATATATATGCAATAGACAAGTATGGTATTTTCAAGCATGTGAGTTCATTTGGAATCAATGTCGTTGGCGAAGTCGACTAAAGGAGGAATCTTCCAACGTATGAGACAATCCAACATTGCGTATTGGGTGCAGAGGCAGTCAAATTTGAACACGGCATTGGAGTTGTAGAGATAATGTCGTAAGGAAAAATGAGAACTGAAGGTTGCAAACCGGGTCGATGTACAGGCCTGACTATGAAACTGCATTAAATCCCTGATGCTGGCACCGTGGAGTTGTAGTATGCAGACAGTGTGACATGGAATTCATAATTGCGTTAGCTGTCATATAAATACGATGCCCATTCCAAGTTCGTAACTGTGTTAGCAGCCCATCAAGCGAGA
Organism: Pinus albicaulis; assembly: GCA_034641835.2. Taxonomy (NCBI): domain Eukaryota; kingdom Viridiplantae; phylum Streptophyta; class Pinopsida; order Pinales; family Pinaceae; genus Pinus; species Pinus albicaulis. The sequence continues at coordinate 625,583,471 of CM076584.1, read as the reverse complement.
TGTCCCTTCGGAATTCATAATTGCGTTAGCAGTTTTGTAAGTATGGTGTAACGTTCCTTAGACACCATTTCTTGTGTGGAAATAATTGCGTTCAATCTCATGTTGTGAATTGCCTCAGAATGCCATTTCATTGATAGAGTGTGAAGATTAAAATGTAAATTAGAAATTGGAGACATAGATCTCGGTCGGTATAGGTCGCAGTGTTGATGTTTTATGTGGTTTTAAAAAAAAATCAGAGTTGCGCATCAAAAGAACCAGAGTTATGTTTCAAATCTCGGCCAATTTAAATTGCAGTCTTGTATTGTAATAGTTGTGTGATATATTTGTGAGACAAACGCAGGAATGATGGACTCCATAACATGTGGAGAGTTGAAACTTTGGTTCATTGATATAATGTTTTACTCCAATGGATATTAACGTGCGCATTAGTTGACTGCACCAAGCAAAAGAGCATCCAGTAATATGAGATGAACATAACAAAAGCCATATGTTTGTGGCTCCCTCTTTCAAATTCCATGCCAAGAAGATAAGCTTGGTTGACTTGTCTCTTTTAAGGCGTTGAAGTATTTTTTACAGATATGAGTTGAAATATTGTTTGCAGAATGTGTGGAAGACCCCTATTGGAGACTCGAGATTTGTGAAGCGTCATTGAGTTCATGACATTGTGTAAGTGTTGTGTGAATATCCGTGGAAACGTGTAAGAGAAGATTTGTGGAGCGTGTAGACTGGAATTGTGTGCAGCATTCTAAGCGTAGAAACCAGAGATGAAGGCTGGTATTTGTTGTCCAGGGAAATGGCAGAAAAGAGTTACAAAAACCAGAATTGGTTTTCGCGTAGCTTTTAAGTGGTAAGGCAGATACATTGTTTGCATAATTTGTTTTGAGCGTTGCTGGTATGAGAAATCGGATTAAGAATGAAATCAATGTGGTATATCTATGCACACATTTGTATCCATTTATCAAGGTATTCATAGTTTTACTGGGTGTGAAATTACAATCGGTTGTTGAGGTTGAGTGCTAAATCGAACAAGCAGAAACGGTATTGTTGCCTACGAATTGTGTTATGATTTCTGTGAGTTTTTTAAAGAAATGTGTTCACAATACCTGCAAATTATGAAGAAAAATTAACTGTTGAAGAAGTGTTTTGACCTTGTTGATTGAGATATGATGGTAGAATTCGAGAGCAAGTGTTGTGGCTATAAATGCTGGTAGCTGATAATGGGCCAGCGTGGAACATTGAAATGAGTGCAACACCAATACAAGCACAGGTTCTGTGGGATGTTGGTGCGCGGTTTATAAAACCTTTTTTATTGATTGATCTAGAAGAAAACAACGTTTGCGAGCAGCCTTATTAGTATTTTTAAAATTTGGATGATTAAATTTCCCTTGCCATATTTGAGAAGTTAATTTTTTGTTTTGTAAATTTTATGAAAGAGTAAAACCAATCCAAATTTTAAGGAATACATCTCAGAAATTGATGTGCAAATATGGTTCAAGCGCGGTTGTGTTTGTTGATGTCAGAGAAATGTGTTGATGTCACCATATTAAAAGAAAGTTTTGGAAAATTACTATAAAGGAATTGTTTTTTTGCATTGAAGAGAGAATCACTGCAAAGAAGGAGTTGCATGGAAGTACAGGAAAATTGTCTGCGCTAAGATGATGAGCGTGTTGAAGAGGTTATGGTATGAAGGGCATGCGAATATCCACAGTGATAAGAACGACATAGAAGAATGAAATCTGGAGAGTTAACTTGCAAAAAAAAGGTTTATTGAAGGGAGCATAAGGTATGAAAATTCATCTCCAAGAGGTATCTTAAATGTTGAAAATTAAATGGTTTATTTTATTTTCACCATAAAATAAATCTTGGGAAAAACGGATTGCATTTCGATTTAAAGGCTTAAGTGTCATGTGAAGTGCTAAAGGGAGATGATGTAATTAGTGACTTATGATATTATCATAAGACTGAGTATGAGAGAGAATTGATAACAGGGAAATTTTACATCATGAGAATGTTGGATGTTCATTGGTATACTGTATAACTTGAATTAGAGTCAAAATATCCACTATTGTAATTATTGGGTCAAGCTTTGAATTAAAACGAGATGTTAAGGTCAAATGAAAATTTGGATAGCTTGAGTCAAGTTAAATCATTGAATTATCGTACAAGAGAGTGCATTTTTCATCCAATATGAAGAGCTGATGATAAGTCTGGAGTCAAAGTGTCTTAAATCAAGTTAAAGGTTTGAATGTAATTGGGTGCATGATCGACGGAGCCTGACACCCAAAGAGTTGGTCATTATAACACAAGCATTATTGAAGTGTTTTTTGCAGCAAAGAGGAGCAGGAGAGTTGCAGGAAATTATTCCAAGACAGAGAACTGCAGGAGGTCAAGCGCAGGAAAAGAGCTTGTATTGTTGGATGGCAAGTATGGAGGCTTGCTGAAAAGGGGATTCGAATGAAATCCACACGTGAACAGATGAAGTTCACAAAGGAGGAGGAGATGATTGCTGATAGTCATTTCAGAGGTTCTGAGAAAGACCGCAACAGAAGAAAGAAGAAGGAAGATGCCAAGGCAAATGGCATATGTAAGCAGTTGGCTGATGAAGAGTATGAGAGGGAGAAAGCTGAGATAACAGTTCACCTTGAGTTATTGATGGAATTGTTGCAGAGAAACAAGAAAGACCAGAGACGTGGTTGGACCATGAGGAAGAAATTGAAGTGGCAGAGGCTAATGCAAAGAGGGAACATCAGGTAAACATATAGTTGATAGAAGAGCTAAGGAAGCTCGAGAAGATGATGAGTGTGAAATTGAGATGTGAAGAACTCAGAGAGGCTGAGTTGAAAATGGAAGTTTCCATTTGTGGCCCAGAACAGGGTGAAATTCTGGGTGAAGAGATCAATGACAAAGATCTCATGGACTATTGGAATAGTTCAGAAGAATTGGAAGATATGTTGACAAGAGAAGCAGATGAGGCTATGAAGCCTTGTATTTTTAAATCTCAGAGTCTGTGTATGTTTGCAGGATGAAGATGGTGGAGATTCTAGTGAAACTGTCACAAAGATTAGTGAAGCCCTTGAGGTGAAGTATGATGGAGAATGCCTTTTAGAGGAGGAAGGTACTGATTTTTTACAGCAGGAAGAATTCATAGATGAATTCATGTTTGGTGTAAGACAACCAGTTGAAGCTGTTGTGGAGCAGAAGCATAATGAAAATACCAAAGTGATATTTCAAGGAGGTAAAAAAATGAATTTGTTTAACAAAACTGATGACAGATTTTTGCAATGTGATGATACAAAAACCAAGATAACTCGGGAGGATTTCCAGAGAAAGAATGAAACTGAGAATGAAGGTTGTGATGAAATGCTTGAAATATTTCACATGGAAATAGAGTTCTTGGAACGATGGCTTAAGGAACCTGAAGGGGAGATGAAACTTGCAGAACCTGATAAAGAAGAGATTGAAATTGTCGTGCATGATAGGGATGAAATGTTTCTAACATTTATAGAGTTAAGTGAATGTTTTAACTCTTCAAATAATATGTGGTTGTCGATACAGAAGGAAACATGAATAAATATGATGTTGAAATCAAAGAAATTGAGCAGAAAGTATTTGGAAATGAGATGAAAGATCAGGAGCAACAAGAAATTTATGTCCTTAGAGACATAAAGAAAACATAAGTATTGAACCAGCAGGATAACGATGAAAGCAGCCAGAAATTCAAAAGATGATCTACTGAAATCCAAAAAGTCTATGATGAGAGATTGGTGCTTGAAGCATCAAAAGAGGCCGAAAGATCTTATCTTTTAAAAACTAATAGTTTGTTGATGAATGCAGGTACAACAATGGATGAGAAATTTGCTACTATAGGGGCAATCAATGACTATAGTTGTGATCAAGGATAAGTTCTTGATTATTCTTCATTTCAGGAAGCTGAGTATTCAACGCAATTGGAGACGAAATCATCAGACAAAGAGGAATTAATCCGAGGAATTGGCGACAGAAATTGTTGGAGAGGCCGATGGAATGTGGTTGATAGAATGATTGATGTTGATATACAGCCAATTCGAGATTCTTTCAGAGTTTGGAGACCAGAAGAATGGGTATCAGTGATTCTACACAAGTATGTAATTCCTGAAATAAATATGATGTGGTATGTAAAAGCGAGAGTTACATTCAATAGTATTCTGAAAATACTATTCTGGAAATTATGTGAAAAATTACAAAATGGCGTTGATACTTTAAAAGACCAGTGGCAAAACAGAGTTTGGAATCCTGGAGGGAGAAAGTTATTGAGACTTGTGGTTGTCGCATTATTACAGAAAAGTGACAGTCCTCATAGACATGAGTCTATGGAAACTTCTCTACATGGGGAGTCTGACCCTGAACTCTGTACTTTAGAAACCAGATTCGCTTGTAAGCTCTGACTGTATCACTCTTCCCCTGCTGGCATATAAAAAAACACAAGACATACTCATATATATCCTTTCAAATCTTTTAAACCCCATTCTGCAACATTTAGAAGAGCTACAGCGTTCTCACAGTCTGTGCAGCAGATGGAGGAGAGAAGGCCCTACGGAAAAGAAGAAATCAGAGGCAATGGGTTTCTATTGTCTACATTTTATGGGGTTACTTCAGCTAGAGCTTGCAAGAGCATCGAGCAAAAATTTCATTATTTATTTATGTGATTTAGGGGGTGATGTTTTTTTTAATTATTTTATAATTTTTGCACATTTTTTTTTTTAAATTAAGAGAGAAAATCTGAGTGTGAGGTTTATTGTAAATATTCTCTTAATAAATTGAGGATATGAGTGGAGTTGAGTTGGATAGAAAATTTAGGGATTAGGAATTCCTTAAATGGAACTTAGTTGAGTCAAAAAAGGGATAAATCTTTTTTAGAGTTTGATTGAGATATTTGGGGAGGAAATCATGGATTGGAATTAATCCATAATTATGTATAAATATGAGGATTGTGTGAGGATAGAGAACAGAGAGGAATACAAAGAAAGATAGAGAGAAATGGTGTGAGAGTTTATGTAAAGGGCCGAGAGCCGAGAGGCCAACAATTGTAATATTTGGCCAAAATGGTTTGAGTCTGTGATTTATTATTGTTATTATATGCCAGTATCTTGTTTATGTTCGGTTCTCTCTCCTTTATACATATTTTGAGTTGAATTGAAAGTGGTTTTTATGAAGATATTGATGAGCATTTTCGTGATAAGGAAATACACACCCTCTATTATGCGCAAGGAGTTGTTTTGTGCAGAATCCCTGCATCAGATCCTCTCTCATATGCATCCTTCCCTTCCTTATTCATTGTGCTTCTCAACGTTGGTGCCTAGACAAGCATTCCATAAAACACAATTGCATTATAGATGAAGACTATATGAGGTATCAGGTGAAAGGAAACATATTCAATCAACAAAGGATACAGTGGTATGAGATGAAAACAAAAAGAAGCCTTGAGTTTGTGCTAGAAGTTTATGTAATCGAGCTTCAGAAGCAATTTATGACCATCAATTTGCATATAAAGCAGTTAGCAACCTAACTCAGGTCAACCATGGAGATATTGAATGAGCACCATATACTAATTTATAGGTAGGTTGATGAAACTAACACCCTGAGAAATAAATTGACAAGATTGCGACAAAAAAGAAAATTTCCTCCTACATCGATAATATCCACAACGTCTATGATCAATTCAACTTTCTCCCCTCCATAATTAATGTTAACACATGTGAGATTTTTTTTATAACCATATAGACTAATAATCTTATTTAAAAACAAAATATTATAAATAAATAAATAAAAATGTTTTCATTACCTACAAGCCTCCTTATAATGTTTATGTTTTTTTGGCAGCCTAATAAAACAAACCTTCAAAAAATAGTTTATGGAAAAATTGCCTCTACACACTCTTGTTAGGTGTAGACGCAAATTTTATTTATAAAAAAAATCTATTAAAAAATAATAATAAATTTACCTTTTAAAAAATATTAATACACTTTTACACTTAATATTAAAAATTATATACTGAATATTTTAATAACATAATATATGCGTTAATATGTGAACAGGTATTTTATATAATATGTTTATTTATATTACTAATATGTTAATGTTAACGCCCAATCTATATGTGCGTATCAATCGATGCTAACCAGAATTAACAAAAGGTAATGCGTTTTTTGTGATGTAAAATGTATTAATATGCGAACAAATATTTAGCCCTATTAATATGTGCTTCACAGAACATAGATATTATTCGTATGGTCTGTAAAAGAGAATTTATGAGGACAAATTGTGATGGCCGCACTCATTAAAAATGGTTCTTGGCCCATTTTGATGTAGCATGTTAAAGGGAGAATCCTCTTTATGGAGTTGGAAGAGTTATTTGTTTCTAAAATTATTATTTCATCCAGTTTAAAGCTGCAAGCTGTCATGGATAGAGGTATAAATAATTTTGTAAAATTTATGATTTTAATTTTTGTATTAAAATTTAATATTAAAAAAGATATTATATTTTAAATTGTTGATATTTTGTTAAGATAATTAATTAAATAAATAAAGTAAGGATGAATACATTTTTGTATTACTATATTATATATTATATAAATTAAAATATATTTATTAAAGGTAATTTAAAATATATAACAATTAAAGTTAATAATATATATTTTAATATTTGAAACGTGAATGTGGATAGATTTTAAAAAATCTAAGTTGTATTTGGATGTGGAGATTTGATCTAGTTTGAAGCAAAAGTGTTGGAAATCCATCAAGTATTTGGACGATCCATTTATCTTGTTTCAGAATTGTATTAAAAGAGTTTGAATGTAGTTTTAAAATGATTATTTTTAAATGTGAATGTGGATAGATCTATTAAGTATTTGGATGATCCATTTATCTAGTTCTTCAAATGTATTAAACCTATTAATTGATTGTAATATTAAAAGGAATATATTTAAATGTAAATGTGGAGATATCTTTCAAAATCCAAATTGTATTTGGATGTCGAGACTTGATTTATTTTGGAACAAAGTGGTGAACAAACCATTAAGTATTTGGATGATCCATTTATCTATTTCCTCAAATGTATTAAACATTGAAATTTTGAGGGAAATTTATTTTGATGTTTAGAAACCTTGGCGAATATTACTAGTCCTTAATGTGCTAAGTGCAAAATGTTTGGAGATATTTTTGTAGAAATAATCAAATTTATAATGATTTAATATTGGCATCTATAAAATTTCAGCGATTTTTAAGGTAAAATAATTGTATACTATAAAATTTGGGCAAATCACTTTTAGAGAAAATGGAAATTTGGTGAATTGTTTTTTTGGAAAAGGCATGGAAAATCAGTCCACCTGCGAATATTAGCCCCTAAAATTTTCCATGCATTCTAATTGATTGTAATCTTAAAAGGACTATATTTAAATGTGAATGTGGATAGATCTATTAAGTATTTGGATGATCCATTTATCTAGCTCCTCAAATGTATTAAACATTCTAATTGATTGTAATCTTAAAAGGACTATATTTAAATGTGAATGTGGATAGACGTTTCAAAATCCAAGTTGTATTTGGATGTCGAGACTTTATCCATTTTGGAGAAAAAGTGGTGGACAATCCCTTAAGTATTTGGATGATCCATTTATCTAGTTCCTCAAATGTATTAAACAATCTAATTGATTGTAATATTAAAAGGACTATATTTAAATGTGAATGTGGATAAATCTTTCAAAATCCAAGTTGTATTTGGATGTTGAGACTTGATCCATTTTGGAACAAAAGTGGTGGACAAACCATTAAGTATTTGGATGATCCATTTATCTAGTTCCTCAAATGTATTAAACATTCTAATTTATTGTAATCTTAAAAGGACTATATTTAAATGGGAATGTGGATAGATCCATTAAGTATTTGGATGATCCATTTATCCAATTCCTCAAATGTATTAAACATTATAATTGATTGTAATCTTAAAATGACTATATTTAAATGTGAATGTGTATAGACCTTTCAAAATCCAAGTTGTATTTGGATGTCGAGACTTTATCCATTTTGGAGAAAAAGTAGTGGACAATCCATTAAGAATTTGGATGATCCATTTATCTAGTTTCTCAAATGTATTAAACAACCTGATTGTAATTTTAAAAGGACTATAATTAAATGTGAACGTGGATAGATCCAATAAGTATTTGGATGATCCATTTATCTAGTTCCGCAAATGTATTAAACAGTCTAATTGATTGTAATATTAAAAGGACTATATCTAAATGTGAATGTGGATATACCTTTCAAAATCCAAGTTGTATTTTGATGTCGAGACTTGATCCATTTTGGAACAAAAGTGGTGGAGAATCCATTAAGAACTTGGATGATCCATTTATCTAGTTCCTCAAATGTATTAAACAGTCTCATTGATTGTAATATTAAAAGGACTATATTTAAATGTGAATGTAGCTAGATCCATTAAGTTTTTGAATGATCCATTTATCTAGTTCCTCAAATGTATTAAATATTCTAATTGATTGTAATCTTAAAATTACTATATTTAAATGTGAATGTGGATAGACCTTTCAAAATCCAAGTTGTATTTGGATGTCGAGACATGATCCATTTTAGAGAAAAAGTGGTGGGCAAACACTTAAGTATTTTGATGATCCACTTATCTAGCTCCACAAATGTATTAAACAATCTAATTGGTTGTAATCTTAAAAGGAATATATTTAAGTGTGAATGTGGATAGATCAAATAAGTTTTTGGATGATACATTTATCTAGTTCCTCAAATGTATTAAACAGTCTAATTGATTGTAATATTAAAAGGACTATATTTAAATGTGAATGTGGATAGACGTTTCAAAATCCAAGTTGTATTTTGGTGTCAAGAATTGATCCATTTTGGAACAAAAGTGGTGGACAATCCATTAAGAACTTGGATGATCCATTTATCTAGTTCCTCAAATGTATTAAACAGACTAATTGATTGTAATATTAAAAGGACTATATTTAAATGTGAATGTGGATAGATCCATTAAGTATTTGGATGATCCAATTATCTAGTTCCTCAAATGTATTAAACATTCTAATTAATTGTAATCTTAAAATGACTATATTTAAATGTGAATGTGGATAGAACTTTCAAAATCCAAGTTGTATTTGGATGTCGAGACGATCCATTTTAGAGAAAAAGTGGTGGACAATCCATTAAATATTTGGATGATCCATTTTTCTAGTTCCACAAATGTATTAAACAATCTAATTTATTGTAATCTTAAAAGGACTATATTCTTTTAGATTGTTTTATACTATATTTTTATATTTTTTGTGGTGGACCATTTTCTTGGACTATTTTTTGATAGAGCGGGTTCTATATAGTATAGTGTATATGTTCTCCTTGGATAAGGGTTATTTTTTATATAAATATTTAAATTATTTATTAATTTATAAGTAACAGATTTTTTATTTTTTTTGAAATTTGAATAAATTTAGTTTTTTTCAATTTTGATTAATTGTTTTTGCTCATTTAGAATGAAGGATTAGGAAGGGGCTTTAAAATCGATATAAACAAATTTTTTTTTTAAGTTTTAATGGTATTGGACTTTGTGTGCCTCCTTCTGGATTTTTTTTTGTATGAACCAAATTTTTTTTAATATAATTTTAAATCTTTTCAATAAGGATCATAAAAATTCCCTGAATGTGGTGACAAACATGGTAGATGAGAAGGGGGATTGGTCATTGCCGCCACATCTATAAAATAAGTTAGGGATGTGGTGCCCACCCCAGGTGGAGTTTAATGCACACAACACTTGAGAATAATTATCACTATGTAAGTCTAGTTAATATCCTCAATAGGAAGGAGAAGGCGACAGGTTGTGGTTGGTGAGAGACGACAATGTAATTGTGTGATGGTAGGAGAGGTAATAATGTCACCTAGTTTTTTTAAATCTGTAGTAGTGGAATTTTGGAGGTCTGGTTTAGAAAAAATGGAAGTCAATGGTGGAGTTTACATTCATCCCGTTGGTGATTTGGGTGATTATATTGGGAGAGGGTCATGAATATGCTTGCAAGGAAGTGCTTCCATTCCCTCAGTTGGTTTTCTCTTTCCATGTTACAGGTGTCCTCTTTCAGTCGACATGGCTTCCTCGGCTAGTCCAACTGATTCTCCAAGCATAAAAGGACGACTTTTTCTTCCAATAGTATGGAAAGAACTAGCTTGGTGGGTAACTTTCTCTTGTTTCTCAACTCTAGTTTTAGTATTATATTCTATCATAATTGCGGGTTTGTTAGCGTTTGCAATGCGCAAGTAAAGAGACCAATATTGTTTTTTGTTTTGAGATGTGAGTAGGTTCTAGTTTCGAGTCTCTCACTTTGGCATTGATGGTGTATTTTTTGGCCCCCGAGCTTGTCTATACACCTATGCTTACAATTCTCAATTGTTTCCTGTCTCTTTAAATTCAAAATTTTCAGTCTTGATCTGGATGGAGATTTGGATTATTCTGTGAGGTTTTAATGTAAATCCATTTTATAGTATCTTTGGAAGACTAGGAGGGAATGGTTGAAATTTCCAGCCCCTCTCTCTGTCCTATCAGTCTATCTAGATTTTTTTTGTATTATCCCACATCGAGATTCAGCCATTTGTGTAATTTTCATGGTAGAGGGAGGGAAGTTGTATTGGAGCTTATTTGGTTACGTGACAGCCCAAGAGTCCTACCATCAATCTTGGGTTTCATGGAACTATTTAGTACCCATATTTTGGCTTTATAATTGTGTTTCCAACCTCTTATTGTCACCTATTTTTTTACACTATTAGTCCACTGGCTTTGCAGAGAATTTATGGTTCCTTTAGGGAATTTATGGTAACACTGATTTATGGTGGAGGAAAATTGTTCGGAGGAAGTGGTGTAAGGAGATAATTAGACCTCCCTCTACAGTGTAGGCTTGGATGATAGTTTTTTTGAGTCACCCCTTTGTCGAAACATGTTCTCATTTTAAAAGATACTTGGCGTTGTAGTTTCTCTGTGGTTTAGAACTAACCCATTGTATTTAATCCTAACTCTAGGTTTCCAATCATTTGTCTCCAGGCCCAATGTCACATTAGAGTGCACATGTTAGGAGGGGAGCAACCTATTATCAAGAAAGAACCCAAAGGGGGCACTCACACATGTATCATCAATTGGATGACTTCTGTGAAATACCAAGACTTGATGACAGGCCTTATCTAAGAATAAATTACTCAATTTGAGGGAGAAGCATCCACGCACATATCCCCTCTCTCAAATATAGATGTCTTAATAGAAAGGGTTGATTGGATCCTTGATACAGGGCATAACATGGGTTGTTTCAACTAGTACATGCAAACCATTGAACACTATTGGTAGATGAAATTCTTATTGGAACGCACACTAGTGATGGGTACAACTCATGAAGGCTCAAAGGAGATTGTTTAGATTGCAGTTTCGGATTTGGATCCCTTAGAGTAACCATCTTATATTTATGTTTTGTGTGCCTTATGATACTAGTATTTCGAGTTAGTGTATCCTAGGAGAGACCTCTAGTTATCTTTTGATTTTTGTAGTCTCTTTTTGTTTTTAGTTATCTATGTCCTCTGCAAAAAAAATTCTTTTTTTGTTAGGGTCAAGTCTCCCCAGTGAAAAATTAACAAAATAAATCTTCATTTTGATGTAATCTCCATTTTTTAAAGTCATAAAATTCAAAATATATATATATATATATATATATATATATATATATATATATATATATATAAAATTAATATAAAATTAGGAAATTTTCCATACAATATATTGAGTATTTGATCATCTCATAAACCTAATATATATATTTACACCTATTATAACTCACTTAATATATGATATATTAGTCTTTTTTGGGAGTGGGGGGGGGTTTATAGAAAAATTTTAAAATGAAACTCTTTTAAAATTTGAAACACAATTGATATGTTTTAGTATATACGAAATGTATACTCTTATTTTTTTGAAAATATTCTTATTACATAATATTGTATTGAAATTCAATTTCCTCGTAAATATAATTATCATGGTTATAAAAATATATAATATAAATATAAATATTATGGTTATAATAATATAATTGGTTCAGGATTGAGGTATGTTTTAAAAGTCATTTTATTAGGCTTAGAGTTAGATTTTTTGGGACGTAAGGGAACAAGTTAATGACCTAAGACTCAGAGATATATGGCCAGCGGGTAATTAGAGGTATATGGCCAGAGAGTAATTATGTATGGAATTGTTTTCCTTGAATAACAATGATATATCAAACGACATTAACAAATAGTAAAACTTTGTGTGTTTATTATATATCCTCCCCCCTGCTCCTTGCTGACACTAGGCTCAGTCATCCATGTGGGAGAAGGGAACTCTCTGCTACCATCACGACTATCCCGCTACTGTTTTTCCCGTCTCTCTCCATTTTGCCCCAACAGTCCGACATAAGGGCTCAATCACACCTTGGTCATTCACTGTGACCCCAACATATGAGCTCAGCCCGTTGTTTTGATTTTTCACCTCAGAACAGGGTTAGTTGGCGCGGAAGGGTTTTTAACTTAATAAGAACGGGGGTTTCTACTATGAGGAGGAGAATTACTGATGATGAGCTGGATTATTCCTCGGACCATTTGGAACCGTCGCAAATATGGGTTCGTTTATCTCCCCAAAGGACTTGTGGGTCGACTAATGAGGTGGACCTTGGGAGCATGGAACATGTGGCCATGGAAATTGAGGAACCCTCCATGTCACAATACACGCTGGAGGAAACACTCCCGGCCTATGTGGCAGTTAGTTCGAAGCCTATTTTGATGGCAGTGGCATCCCCAGCCTACTCCATTCCATCGCCATCGATTCTGAGATTATGGGAGCAACAAGCACAGGAAAGTCCGAATGATTTGGGTCTATATGTGGAGGGGCTGAGATTTGGAAGCGGTCTACGGGAAGTAACCTTAAGGTTCGAATAGTTGGGTATTAATCAAGGATATCAATTGTTTTCACACTCGACTCAACAAGAGGCTCCTCCCATCGTCATGGCATCAAGGTGCTTCGAAGGCATATCACACATTGCCCCACCATTAGAAGAGAAAAAAACATCTGACTCGGATGATACACAGGAAGCGAAAGGCAACGGGTGGGACAGATCCTCTATCAAATCGGGGAAAAAGAAGAAAAAGTGCACCAAAATCAGAGCGGGAAGAAGGGGCTTGGTCTTTGGGCTGGGTGTCGGCATGGAAAAATTGGAGCACACATCTCAGATTGTACTGATTGGGAGAGTTTGAGGTAGGAATTAATCCACAACAAGGCTCAAAATATGGACTGCGGAAATTTGGGGGAACACCCTCGAACAACTTCCTGGAGTTATAACGATGAACAAAGGTTGGTTTTCTCTTATATTCCTACACCTAGACATGGTTGAATGGATCTTAACCAAATATTGGAACATTGATATTACCCCCGTATTATTGAAGCGATGGACGCCCTTATTTGACCCAGACAAGGAGAACTCTGGTGCAAGACCAATCTGGGTTAGACTGCCTAGGCTACCATTACAATTTTGGTCTGAAGAGGCTCTCCACTTCATTGGAGAGGACTTGGGGGTTTATTTGGACCACGATAGATCCTATCTTGAGACTGGGAATATATCAGTGGCTTGGATTCTTGTTCATCTAGATATGCGAGAAGGTCTTGTGGAGGCATTCAATCTACACTTCAATGACATGGTGCGGGTTCAGATTCTGGACTACAAGGGTGTATCGTTTTGATGCAGGCGTTGTCATGAGGTGGGTCACCTATACAAGGAGTGCCCACTTATCATTGTTGTCTCTGTTCCTACAAAAATATTGGCACACGTGGGGACACAAACAGACAATTTGGGGGAGGCGACTAGGGCACAATCTTTGGCTCCGGTTGAACCTGCACCAATCACTACCTTTGGCTTCACCTCGGCACCATCTACTCAACAAAAGGTTTAGCACCACTTTGCCCATCCTCTAGAGGAGGACAACTCTCTGATCCCAAGTACTCCTCTTGTTACTTCCCTTTCTCTTATTTCTAAATTTCATAATTATGTTTCCTCTGTTATATCTATTTTTACCCCTAATATTGATTTAGTCGATTATAATTTGGATCCCCTTATTTTCCATGTTGAAATTTCCCCTCTTGTTGTTTCTTCACCCAACCCTCACACCCTTACCGGAGAATCCTCATCCCATTCCATTCTTGACTCATTGTGTTCATCTGTTGGACACCAATACAGTCTCAAATCAGCCTCTAGGGCCATTAACCCTCATGACTTCGATCTTGGTGCTGACACTGGTGAATCGATCCCCAAAACCACGAGGGGAATACCCTCCTCTATCACCAAGGCGATCAGAAAGGCTAGTATGTAGGATGCGGCTCGGACACAATCCTCCATTGATCGGGTTCTCAGAGAAAAGAACACCTGAGGCAATGGTGATCCATGATTTTCCTATCCCTCAACTGTCAAGGTTTGACCAGTCCTGACAAAAAATTGGCCCTTAAAATATTATTGGCTCTCATTCGTGTGGATGTTCTCTTTCTTCAGGAAAAATTGGGTGATGGATTGTGGTGAGCACTGGTATTGCGCCAAGAGTTGCAACTCCCAGGGGCTGCCCTACTTTACTTTATCAACCCAGGGTTCGTACAAACTTGGAGGTGACAGTGTTATATACAGAGCATATGCATTCTACTCATGTCATCCTCTTCCGCTCTACGAAAGGGTGCTACTTCTATGGTTTCTCGATGAAGTCTGTCACACTTCAATGAAACTAAAATAAATTGAAGAAAGGAAATGACAGAAAGGAAACTAAATTAAATTGCTGAAAGGAACTAATTTAAACCACACTTAACTTGGCCAATCAGCTAAACACACCCTGCATATCTTATGCTCCATCTACCATGCTTTTATCCATGCAGCTAAGCTATCCATGACTTAATTCTAATTGAGAAAGTATTAATTTGCAGCTTGGAGAAGAAAGGGAAAAGGTTGCTAATGGAGGGATAAACACACGAACCAAGGCTTAGAAGTGAAAAGAGGAGTTTGAACCTTATCAAAACTTTATTCTAGCGCAAAGATGCTTCGGAGTGAAATGGTTTGAAAAGTGCGATGGCATGGAAATGTGATATGCGATATGTGATGTCGCAATCGCAATATCGCAAATTTAGAGGAATAGCAGAAGTGTTGTTCGGGATCGGGAGCGAAATGCGAAATGTGATGAGCTAAAAACTGCGAAGTACGAAGTGCGAAGGGGTAGAAATGGTGAAGTGCGAAGTGTGAAGTGCGGTGGGGAAAAAGTTGCGATTTTTTATTTGCGTTGTGGTAAAAATTGAGAAATGTGAAATGTGATATTGCAATTCGCAATATCGCAAAGTTTGAGGGGTAGCGGAAATGTTGTCTAGGAAAAGTTGCGAAGTGAGAAATACGTTGGGCGACGTGGCATTGGGACTAGCGGCAGAGTATGGAGATTATCCCAATCGATGTTTGAGGTGGTAAGTCTTAAAAGGAACCAAATAAAAGATGCGAAATTTTATTTGCGATGCAACGGAGTTATCGCAATTTTTGTTTGGAAGTGGTAAGTCTTAAAAGCAAAAGGAAAAATTTGTGAAGTGTGATTTGCGAAAAGGCCAAAGGTTGTGATGAGTCGAATGACGTGGCGGTGGGAGCAGTGGCGGAGCGTGATACCAATATCGCAGTCGGCAGACAGGAGTGTTAAGTCTTAAAAGGAAAAGGAAAATTTTGTGAAGTGTGATTGCAAAAAGGCTGTGAAGTGTGAAGTGCGATATCGCAGTTCGCAATATCGCAAAACTGGAGGGGTAGTGGAAGTGTTGTTCAGAAAATTTTACGAAGTGTGAAATGCGATAGCGGGAATTTCGAGGAGGAAAGGTGGAGGTCAAAATTTAAAGGTTTTTCAAGTGTTTTGTGAATAAAAAGAGCAACAACTACAATAAAAGAAGGAGGGAATAGAGTGTAATAGAGGTGTTTGGAAGCATGAAAATAGAGATGGAAAATGAAGCGGGAAGCACCACGGCACTGCTTTGGGGTTTTAGCAATAATTCCTGCAATCACCCTGCTAACTTATGTGCAAAGAAATAGACAAATGCATAAAATATAGTGCAAAGGAAGACCGAAAAATGGTAATGCAACTCTAATTTTAATCTTCGAATAGTGAACATAAATCCATTTTTGGGTCTGTGGGATAGTTCGCCCTCCTCGAGCTCTATTGACAGACATGATAAGGGGGTCTTGATCCACAGTTTTTTTATTTTTCCCCTCTATTATATTACTCAAAAGAAAATGAAACCTACAACAGCACACTGAAAGCAAAACTAAACAACAATGAAACTATCAAAAGCAAAACTAATTGAATGACAGAAACAAAAATAGTTAATTGACAGAAACAAAACTAGTTAAATGACAAAGGAAAGAACGAAAAAAACAGATAAGCTAAGGCACATGGGCTGGGCCCTAACCCGTAAGCCCAGATCTCTAGAACTAGATCAATAAAAAGTCATCTGAATACTCATTGCATTAAAAATACAATCTTATTACATCCCAAAGGTCTTAAACAACAAAAGCCTAATAGAATGGAAAATGAATGGAATGGGATGGAATGGGATGGAATGGAATGGACTGCATAGAATGGACCATAATCCACCAAAATTGACCCTAATTATCTCTTGATCAGATTTATTTATCCTTAAGGGCACCAACAGCTCCCTAAAAAATAGGTAATGAGTCCACTTGATTCCAAGTGAGTTATGGCTTGAGTGCACTTGGTCTTGAGTTGCTCAGCTGCCTCTGGAATTCGAATTCCTGGAGGGGAGTTCATGAGGATCCTTTGGCTGCCTTTGAGAGTAAATGAGGGTGGACAATCCCCTTGAATCTCTCCAATATTTCTCCCTAATTTCTTGATATTGTGCTCATTTATTCTTCAATGTTGATCTTTTAGTGGCAGGGAGCAAGTCCCTAAATTATCTCCTTCTCCAAATCTGCATAACCTACCAGATATTCTCAAAATATTATACGAAAATAACCAATATTAGGCACAAATATGCAATTACCTTTAATCCTTCCTAAGAACATATTAAAGCATAAGAAAACATTATTAAGTGCAGAAGGAGAGATTTAATATAACTTTTTATGTGCATAAGAGAGGTAGATGGGCCTAAGAAAGGTTAGATGGGCCTTAGAGGCCCATCAAATTGTATATTTCTAGCTTATTGTCTACCTTGCTCCCTGACTAGACCTTTCATACCTTACATGCTAGGGGGCGATCTGGTGGTTTTGCCTTGGGGCTCAATAATAGAACTATACTAGTCAACAACTAGTGGGGCGGGGCTGTTATCCTGGGAGCTAACGTTACTACTCGTGAATCTGATACTCCTACTTTTTTAATCAATGTATATGGTCCCTGTCAAAATAGAGAGGAATTCTGGGATGATCGGTTGCACAATTCTATTATGCAGTGAGACAACATTATTATGGGCAGGGACCTCAATTTCTCCAGTAGCCTATCTGAATCCTGGGGACCTTGGGCCACCCCTGACCCAAAATCTGCATATTTTGAAAGGATTATTAATGAAGCTAATCTATCAGATCTAGCTATGCCAAAGAATCTCCACACTAGGAGGAACAGGAAAACTCGGGAGGATGCATTGGCTATAAGACTTAACCATTTCCTAATCAAGGTTCCTATGGCTGAAATTTTTGAAAAATATAGGCAATGGGTCGGGGAGGGAGGCTCCTTGGATCACTCTCCCATTTATCTTGAATTTCTTATGGGAGACCAAAAGCCCCGCTTCCCCTTAAAATTTAACTCAAATTGGCTGGAGGAGCCTGATTTTCACTGTTCGTTCAAGAGTGAATGGACTCACTGTGATCAAAGACTTGATTTGGAGCCTGCTCGGGTCCTCTAAAACAACTTTTCTAAAATAAAGGCTCTCACCATCAGATGGGCCAGAAGAAAGAAGAAAGTGGAGGAAGAGTTGTTATTGAACATTGAGACCGAACTTGGGAATATGATAGGTTCGGGCGGGCTTGGTTTCCTTTCCACGGATACCAAGGAAAAACTCATATCTCTAGAGATGGAAAAAGAAAGGATTCTTAGAAAACAGGAGGAAGAGTGGACGCTCAAAATCAGGGCAATCTGGTTACAAGTCGGAGATGATAACACTTGATTTTTTCAACAATGTGCAAAAGGCAGAAGGATAATAAACACCATTTGCGAACTAAAAGATCAGAATGGCAGGGTGGCAAATAATCACTCTCAGCGCGCGAACATGGGAATTAGACATTTATGCAATCACTACAGGGACCCCGGGACTGCAAATATTATGGAGATCATGCAGATCGCCTGCACGATGCACAGATTCGTGGAGGAGGATCATTTGGATGACCTCAATGCACCTGTCACTTTGGGGGAAGTGGAAGGGGTTTTGAGATGGTTTAAGAGGGATAAAAATCTGGGTCCATATGGATGGCCCATAGAATTCTACCTTACCTTATTTGAACTCATCGGTAAGGATCTTCTCCGGGTAATTGAAGCTAGTAAGACCTCTGGTCAAGTTTACGATGGTTGTTAGTGTGAATTCTAATTGCAAGCATACGAAAAAATATCACTTTAGTTGTGCATAACAAACAACCTTAACATCAAATATGGTTGTTAATTTCCTAAGATCTGTAGTTAGTGATCAAAATAAATGCTACAGAAATCCAGATCTATGCAGTTAAAGACACTAAATAAAAAATAATAAGCAAGAGTTTCTCCATGCATCCAATGAACAAGACAAGAATTTTTAAAGAATATTTTGTATTATGACACCTGGGAAGGGAACATAGAAAGATGTTACCACTCCCCCTCGATGGGATGGGTTCTTGTATGTCCTCAGCGATTCAGATCTAAGATCTCTCTCTCTTGATGGTGCAGAAAACCCAGACAAAAATTGAACTCAAAAGGGAGCTCAAAGGCAAAAAGTAGGAAAATATGACAATGATGGAGGATCAAAGTTAGACCAAAAGTATAGATCCAGAGTGATCTTTAGGCAACAAAATGTAGTGAATGAATGTAAAACCCCTTCTATTTATAACAAAATATTGATTTAGTCTATATTCGTGCATAGTTAAAATATTATTAACCAAATCTAGATCCAACTTTTATGGAATATTTTATTATTTTTGTTGGAGGCAAAAATAATTTGAAATTGGTCAAATCCTTTTATTTGTAAATAATAAATAAATAAATTATTTATTTATTATTTTAAGAATGTGGTTGAGTAATAATTAAATAAATAGTGATTTATTCAATTATTTATAAATTATTTTGTCAAATTTAACAAGGAATATTATTTAAATAATGTTTTAAATAATTATTCCTAGAAAATAATAAGATAAATAATTATTTATCTAATTAATTTTTATGTTTTGGGTTAAATATGACTAGGAATATTAATTAAACATTGGTTTAATTAATTATCCCTTGAGGAAAATCAAACAAATAAGGATTTATTCAATTATTCCTCATGGGGTTTCCTGTTTAGACCATAAACAACTTAATAAATTATGGATTACTAAGTTGTTTTTCATAGTGAAAAAAAATTTACTATGGTAAAATTGGTCTTACATGGTGTACTTTATTCCATCTAATAGTAACAGATTAGATGACTAAAAATTGTTGTAACAGATTTCCCCCCAGCGTGCGAGCGTTAGGAGCTAATTGTATGACCGAAGTACGTTGTAAGAACTCAATCACTAGACACCGAAGGGGGAGTCAGAGAGAGAGAAATATAAGGTAGAGTAAAGTGCAAGAGGACAAGACCCTAAGGAGGCAAGACTTACAGGTGTGAAAAGTCTCTTTTATTAGTGAGTGTCTTTTCTACATGAGGCAAGGGAGGCATACCTATGCCCGCCAAGATAAAAAAGTACAAAGAATAATGATGCATCCAACAAACAAGGGACTGAACTATATAGTACATGCTGGCATAAACATGGGCCAGATAAAAACATGATAATGGATCCCACATACATACTGTGCCTGGGACAATAGCCAGGACTTATACAATAATATATGAGTACATGAGATATAAGAACAACCAAAGAGGCCCTGTAAAATAGGAAAGGGCTCTGAAAATTTGAATAATACATGCAAACTAAAGAGATGTTGCAAGCGGCTAAGACCGGAACCATAAAATCTATGGAGCTGCATCCAAGTTTATAGTAGAGAATTCATCCAGGTATGTGGGGGGCTACCTAAAGGGCCACCCCATCGCGAGGTCTGAAACATCTCACACATACCTAGGAATCACTGGTACAATCTGTTGCATCACTGAACCATCGAGTATATGAATCTCGATCATGCCATGCGGAGGTGGAACTGAGAAAAAATCAATTCAAAGGGAAATAAAGGGTCCCCGTCCCTGATCCGAGGCGTCGAGCAAGAGTGGAAGTTGGAACCAAGGTACACCGCCCTCTAGACCTGTCTTCTGGAATGAATAAGCTTATGTCGACAAAAGGAGGTCTACCATAGGTGAGGCAATAAGGGATCCTCAACTAAGGCACGAGGGGTAATAGTAGAGAGAATAATAGACTGACACAAGGGATGATGGTGGAATGGGGGGTACTGAGTAGCGGGCTGACGACTTCCTTGTTAGAGCATAAAGGGCATGGATGACCTGGCAGCTACTGACTCAACTCCGGAGGGGATAGGGGACAGTATGACTGAAGGCCAAAATGTGTGACACGGGAGAGGAACAAAGCAATGAAGGATGGAGGACTATGGTGGGATATAAAGGGACTCGGGACAGACTCCATGGATGTGATGATGACTCAACTCGGATGCTTTAAACAAGGGCGACTTGATGATGCTGCCACACAGAAAAGGCCCAGTGGGGACCATGAAAACATAAGTACAAGATGGTGACTCATGAATAAAATAAACATGGGCATGGAAAATTATGAAGGCAAGGTGGTGCCCTAAGTACAAGTGTTTGAAGTGAAGAAATTATATTTTGAGGAGCGATGAAGTGACCTTCTTGGAAAAAATGTGTCCAGGTGAAGTATCAAATCACCAAAAACAAAAGGATACCCATTTGAGAGCTCAGTGAGATATTTCCAATGGTGTTGACGGTTTGTCAAACAGAGCTACGGTTTGGTCGCAGTTGGCGAAATGAGAATCTGGGGTTTCTCTTTTAATAAGTCATTTTCCCTCCAATTTGATTCATTTGCAAGTGTAGTTGTGGTGAATGTAGAGAGGATAAAAGGCCATAAGTCTTGTGGTGATCGTAGCGGAAAAACCAACCGTTGGAATCGAATCCGTTAGTTGCAGGTAAGAGGCCTAAACATACTCTTTCAATTCAGTGGATTAAAGTTTCAATTTAGGCACCCAGAGCTCAGGAACAGACCAGGTCGCACTTTTTAGGGTTTATTCTGCAACTTAGGAAGCAGGTAGTAGGAAGAAAACTAAAACCTGTCCCAGGAAATGGCCTGAAAAGTGTGACATGTTAGAGAAAGGGGGTTTCAGTGTTGTTTTTGGCTGAGAGCTGGGATTTTATGGTTATGATGCAGTCTTTCCTTTCTGTATGCTGATAAACATGATGGTTTTGTTGAGGTATGGCAAAGTTGAGGATCGACTGGAGAGAGAGAGAGAGACCTGGACACATTACGTTCTGAGATCTGAGAGGATCATGTATTCCGCACTGCATTGGCCAGGTTTGGGGTCCTGAAGTTGTTGAGAACCCACTGATAAGGGCAGGAGAGCCTCTGCTTTTTTAAGGATGGCCTTAATGCTTCCTGGAAGGATGGTCCTGATGAATAATCAAGGTAAGAAAATAATACGAGAATGAACTACTAGAGAAGGTGTAGAATCAACCTCGCCCACCAAGTCAAACGAAGGAACTAAATGGTAAACATGGTATCACACAAAGTAGAATATTTGAAGATAGGGTATCAGACTTCTACGATATATGGCTCGTCGGAGAGGCCAGTAGGTGCAACTATCCAAGGAATGGGAGGACAATCGACCATACCTAGATTGATGGTGTATAGGCTCAAACTTATGGTAATCATATGAGAAGATGGCCAGGGGTGCCATCATGCCCCGAAACATGGGATATTGCCCCCAAGCATATGTGATGGAGGGGACTGATCTGTTATGCAGAGGTGGGAATGATGCCCCTAGCCAGAGGAGTTTATGGAGCGCTATATATGGTTTCACTATACCAAAGAGTGTATTTGGAGATAATGAACTGGTGATCACTAAGAAAATATAGAGGTTGGTCAACAATAATGCCTAAGGGACTAGGTTGTTGATGTAATGTGAAGGAATGATGAGGGGGATCATCCCTAGATTAATCTCAATTGGTATGGGACTCTACATGTTCTTCTAGATGGGGAAGAATGATGGTACTAGAGTTGACACGACCAAATGCACTAGGAGGGTTGTGGAGAAATGCTTCTCCTAGACTCTCAAATATGGGTGCCCCCTTACCCAAACATGAGGTTTTAATGTAATGGCCACAAGGTGTATGTTGTTCGAATGCATGGGTTCGATGTAAGGGGGGATAGATCAATTCAGGGGTGGTGATTGCTTCCATAATGTGGTCATCACAATAGAAGATGGGATGACTGGTGGAAGGATAACCACATGACGCAGCAAAGCTACCTAACTCATCATCATGAGAAGACAGGTTCACATGTGCATCATCACGGAGGTTGACAGAAGAACAAGTAGATAAAGGATCCACCGATGTTGAGAATAGGGTGATCATTGAAGGGAGGTCAGGCGAAAAAAAAGGGGAAGCCCTAGAGGGGTCTTCCACCATGGATCTCATAGATGATGAGGGGTACAGGATAGTGACCGAAGGCTTTGTCATCTTGACATCGAGAGGGGGAATGTCAATGGGAGTGGATGTGTCCTCTGGTTCACCTGAATCATAACACGCAAGCAAAGGAGAGGCGGACTCATGGTGGTTAGTCTCGTACTGGCATACTACTTCCAAGGAGGTGTGGTAGTCTTTTAGGTGAGGACAGAGGTGGGTATAATGGCCATGGAGATCACACAAAGCATAGGGGTGGTTGGTGTGCACAGTCTTGGGGTTCTTGGTTGCAGTCGGTAAATTATCGGGGGCTTCAAGGACGTTAGACTCAGGAAACGCGACATTGACCATGGGCTTGATACGAGGCAATTCATGACAGTTATGGGTGGTATGACTGACAACATCACACAAATCACATGGAGGGGTACGCTTTGGAGGCTGAGGAGGAGCAGGGGTTGTCTGGGAAACCTTGTCCTTAGGTACCTTCTTGCGGGCTTTGCCCCCCTCACCCGAGGCTTTCACAATAGGAGTGGGGTCCTATTGTTGTTATACTACCACCAGTTGATCCGTGACATTTATATTACAGTTGTATATTTTTAACATTATTCAGTATATATATATATATGGTCCATGTAATTTATGTTCATGTTGCAGTTGTACTTATTTTACATGTTGGTGATCATCATGTTATGGCGCATATTGTTAGGTCATGTTAGATATGTTCATTTAATGTTTAGCTTGCAAATAGATGTGTATATGTGATAGCATGAGTTATTTGAAATGAGATGTATATTTGATGTTTGTGTTGTGATGAAGTTAATATATAATGTTAATTTGATGTTTGAATGTGTTTTTTAGTCGACTATGATGTTTGTACAATGGTTATCATGATCGTGATGATGTTTATTAATTAATTTAATATTAAATAACCATGATATTTATTAAATGTTATGTCATGATTGTAATTGAAATTTTAATTTTAATTGCATGTAAACTTGTAAAATTGTATTTGTATTTGTACTAATTGTAATTTTAACTGTAATTGTATGTAAAATATTTATTAATGTAAAATTTTAACTGTAATTGTAATATTTAATTTATTGTGAAATGATTGTAATTGTATACATGAAAAATTGTAAAATTTTAAATGTAATTTTGGTTTTTAAACTCATGTGGTGATCATTTTGTAAGAAGCTTTCCGGATTATCCATAGTATTGAGGAACATGTGTCGACATTTCGAATCCCAACTGGGATCCATCATCAGGACTTTTAGAATGAAGAATTTTAGAGAAGGGTTTCAAGCCTTTAATTTTAATTGTATGTAAAATTCTAAATTTGTAATTGTATTTGTAATTGTAATTTTAATTGAATTGTATGTAAAATATTTGTAAAATTGTAATTGTAATTGTAAATGTAATTCTATGTAAAATTGTAAATGTAATTGTATGTAAAATTCTAAAATTGTAATTGTAATTTTAATTGAATTGTATGTAAAATATTTGTAAAATTGTAATTGCAATTGTAAATGTAATTCTATGTAAAATTGTAAATGTAATTGTATGTAAAATTAAAATTCTAATTCTAAACGTAATTCATGTATCTGAAATTAATGTAAAATTGTAATTCTAATTCTAATTCTAATTCTAATTTTAATTGTAATTGTATGTAAAATATTTGTCAAATTTTAATTCTATTAATGTGAAAATTTTAATTGTATTAATGTGAAATTATTTTATTAAAATATTTAAATTTGTAAATTTGCAAATAATTGTAAAATGACAAATCTAGAATAATACGAATTTCTGTAACATAATAAAGTTTAGAAAATAATGAAAATAAATTCATGTACTTTAAAATTATCATTATTTTATTATGATCTTACATACAAAAAAAAGAAATTTATACAGTCGAGTGCGCTTATCATCATAACACGCACCAGTGTGTCGTATTACTAAGATGCACCGGTGTGTTGTATTACTAAGACGCACCAGTGCTTCACAACTCTTCCGCACAGGTAACGAATAAACGCAAATAAAAAAAAAACGCAACTCTATTTTCTTTAAGTGAAAAAAAAAGCAGCAATTTGAAAAATGGGCGGAAAAATATTTCCGAAAATCTAATTTCATAAAATAATTCTTTAAATACTAAACACTTTTCATTATTTCACTATTTTTGCTAAAATTTTCAGCCAGATATTTGCAGGAGACAGACCTGGAGCAAGAGAGCACGAGGGCACTGTGGAGTAGTGAAATACGTTCGAATATAAGTATTCAGACAATTAGAAACCAAACCTCTGGTGATTCAAACCCTATATCATAGAATTGCAAACCATCTCGTGATTAAATTTGATTATTTTTTTTACTTTTTTCTGCAGTTTTATCCATTTTTGCCCTAAACCCTTCAATTTTTTTTTTCCCTTTCTTCTCCTTGTTTTTGTGATTTCATAATTATGGTTTTTCATTTTAGATAGACGTTTAACCCATGGGATGACTTGCATAGTCGGATCCCAATCCATTCGTGAATTTTTTGAAAAGATGGATTTTTCTTTATTAGTGCGCCCTGCGTACGCTACCGCATCGATGTGCTATATTATACAACACACCGTGCAAGTACTGTGTAGTAAAAAGATTGAAAACATTTTTTCTAAATCCGTGCGCCATATCTCAAATAGAGCACCGGTGCTCCATATAACGATGATAGCACCGTACGGTGTATTACACCGTTTTTGCGGTGCGTTTATAATACCCCACGCACCGTGGTATATTACATTGTTTTTGCGTTGTGTTTATAATACCCAACGCACCGTATGGTCTATTATACTATTTTGCGATGCATTTTTAATATCCCCACGCACCAGCTGCGGTGCGTACCTCATGAAAGGCACACTGGTGACTTGAGATTCATTTTCTACCTGAAAAGTTGAGAATTTATTTATAAATATATTATTGAAGTATATGGTATAGTTTTCAGATCGATAAAGAAATGACTGACAAGAGATCAAGTAACAAAAATACTGTTAACACATCAAGAAAAGCCAAAAAGGCAAGTTCTTTGTAAATTCTTTATAAAAATATTATTTTTGAACTATATGTAAGTTTAACTAATATGTATTGTTTATTGTGTATCATGCAGAGCCACAAAATGACGAAGCTCGATATGATTATTTCTGATCTAGGACCAGAAGAGCGTAAAAGTTTAATGGAAAAATTGCAAAAGAATGAATCAGGTGAATGAAAAAATACTATCGATCCAATACGAGTTTCTTTTTTTAATTATCATTAATAATATACTTAAAATTATTAGATAACATGTGTCAAACAGTATATTAAATCACATTTTTTTAATGTTTTACAGGGACCAACAATTCAGAAAAGGAATGTTGTTCTAAGAAAAGAAAAAAAATAGAACATGCAAATGAAAATGAATTTCTCCTTAGCTCATCTCGAGTGGTGTTGGAAGTTAACGAAAGGGGGAAAAAAATTACAAAAGTTTGAGGGATCTAGTGGAACGAATGTATAGACATTATTTCCACTTACAATACAAAAATCAATCCAATGATTCCAAGAACCAAATTTTATCTAAACTACAGGAAGACATGTCAGACTTTTAATAGCAAAGACGTACAACAATAAAAAAGAAGGAATGAAAAATTAATATTCCTTTAAATGTTTGTTTAGAATTATTTATAAATATAACTTTTGCTATATTTACTTTTCATATATCAATATAAAAATTAAATATTTTATTGTCATGTTACATTTTCAGGAAGATTATGAAAATCTCAAAAGATGAACGAGCTGATATCAGAAATATGCCAGTAGGAATGTCCAAAAAGGTGTACAAGGAGATGGTTAAAGAAATGGACAAAATTGCATCGCATGAGGAGCCATCTCAACAACAACGTGCTTCAAATGTAATATGTAATCATTGAATTTTTCGATCATTAGGTACAATAAATAAACAATTTAGCATTAAATATTAATTTTCAAGAATTTTCTTCTAGAAAAGAAAAGAAAATGGAACTCATTCAGCACATAAAACAGGACAACAAGGAAGAAAATGGTTGATCTCTACGTTTGTGAGTAATTGTTACTTCCTTATAACAACTTAACTATATTTCATTATTTATTTTTTAAGTTTTTTTACAAAAATCATCATTGGATGTCTTCAAACAGGTGCTAACATACAAAGAAGAACCATCAGACGGATTGATTGAAATTAGGTTAAATATGGGTTGTGAGTATATGTTGACATATCATAATTTAATTGTGGAATTTGTAAGCATTTATCGATCTTGTTTTACTTAGCTCCGTCTATAATTAATAGAACAAAGACATCTTTTGTATTAAATATATGATTCGCTATGGGGTATAAAACTTGTAGGAAAAAAAGTATGGAACTGTGCCAAGATGAAATTTTGAAAGATGGCATAGTACATGGTTTTGAAAGAATGTGTATATTTTATGAGTCAATTGTTGCTATGGTACATCATTTTTATTTTCGATTTACATTGATGTATATTATTTAATATTGCAATTTTCATTATTCTCACCAATGCATATACACTCATTTCAGTTTATTTTTATGTTTGTAGATGGAAGTTGAAGAAGAAGAAAACAATCAACGCTGTGAAAAAAACATTCCTGAAAATAACCCCAAGTCATGGAAGTAGCTCTACAGTGATAGCAGTTCAAGTGAAGAATGATGATCACAATGTTTGGATATCAAAGCAAGACGTTTTATTTTTTGAAATATGTCTGTGAAATCATACATTTTGTTTAATGTAATGGACATAGTGTCCCAATTGAAAGACAAAGGGATACGAATAATTGTCCCATTTTGTATGATAAAGACTGTCTTATATATATGTGTGTATGTGTGTGTGTGTGTGTGTTTTAATTTATTCTATTGCATTCTTCATTATCGCTATTGCGTTCTCCATTGTCATTCTCAAATGCACTAATAAAAATTTAATTCATATGAATATTGTTATAAGATATATATGTGTCGACTTTTGATGAATAATGAATTTTTAAAAACCACAGTAACTCTGATATGATATAACAAATTAATCCAAACATCACATTCAAATGCATTAATAAATATGTAATTAATATGAATATTGTTATAAGATGTGTCAACTTTTGATGAATAATGAATTTAAAACAGTCACAATAATTGGATTGTCACAGGTCGATGTTTCTAAAAAAAACAAAATGAAAACCGATGCGTGTCAGTAACTGTCGACCGGTGCGTTTATGTGTCTATATGCATCGGTGTCATTGTATGATCCATGGGCACCGCACAAATATTGATGCCAGTTATATTATAGGTGTGTTTGTGTGATACTGCGTACCGGGGCGTTTATGTATCTCTAAGCATCGGTGCATTTTTACGATCAATGGGCACTACACGAATACCGATACCAATTATAAATCTCAGTGCCTTTCTGTGATACGATGCACCGGTGCGTCATAAAGGTATACGCACCAGTGCATTGATACAACCTATGGGCACCGCACAAATCCCAAGACCAATTAGAACGGCCCCGTGCATTGTATGACCAACACTACGCCCAATGCGGTTTTACACCTAAACGTCCTGGTGCGTTCATTCGACTAAGACAACCCCAGGGCACTGTCTTTATGTACGCAATGGTGTGTTAAATCCAGAGTAGCGCACTGATGAAAAAACATCCGTAATAACCTTCGTCCGCCCTTTTTTTTTAGTTGTGTTGAATTTTCATTAAAAGCTCTGCCAAAACCTCCGTAACCATAAGCAGATGTTGTAGCAAATGTGTTTTTGACATTTTTGGCCAATTTTATAACATTAAAAACCTCCTTTATAACCTCCACTAGAGGGTCTTTTCCTTGTAGTGTTAGGTGAAGCCTATGGGAAAAATACCATTTTAATACCATGGGCTAAATAACGTGGGCCAAATAGCATATTTTTCTATTTCTCCTGCATTTTATATTGGAGGGAAAAGAGAGAGAGGGAGACATAGAGAGATGGGGGAAGAGAGAGGGAGGTAGGAGAGGAAGGGAAAGAGAGGAAGGACGAGAGAGAGGAGGAGAGAGGGAGGGATATAGAGATGGAATTGGAGGGTGCGAGAGGGAGAGAAGAAGAAATACATAGAGAGCTAGAATGGAGAGAGAGAAGGAGTGAAAAGGGAGAAATAGAGAGAGTATGTGTATGTTTGGGGGTGAAATTAAGAGAAAAATAAGGAGAGATGGAGGGAATTGGGGGAGAATGAGAGAGGTAGGGATATAGTAACATAGTTGGAGGGTGAAGAGAGGGAGAGAGAGGAAGATAAAGAGAGTGATAGATGTGGGAGAGGATACAACTAGCTCAACTGAGTTAAACTAAATAACAACTCCCATAACTACTCTTCCAACTCTGTCACAACTTTTCCACTTCAGTTCTAATTGATTCCTCCATGCATGAGGCACCAACCACCCTAGGAATTGTGTAATTCCTTCAACCCACTAATTTTCCAAATCTGTTTACTGAAATAAAGTGCTCCAAGAGAATAAGTTGATATTTATTATCGGATTATTATTAAGGGCTAATAATAATCGACATGCATCTATATTAGATTGACGATCTATAAATAGACTTCGCCCAATATTCTAAAAATAGAATTTCATCTATTTTTCACATTTGACCAACCATCTACAAATAGCATCCTGCAACTTATAGAATATGTTCACCATGTCTAAAAATATACATACACCTAAAAATAGCCTATGGGCCCCACTTAGTGAAGGTGCTTACTTTTCACTAAGCTCATCATCTTGTTGAATCTCAACAAAAGCCACCTAAGATGAAGGTGGGGATGTGTATTTGGCTTATTCTTCAAATACACATGTAGATCACGAGGCATGGTTGATTGACTCAAGTGCATCATTTCACTTCACTCCCCATAGGGAGTGGTTTTGCGAGTATGAGAAGTATGATGGTGGTGATGTATTCTTAGGGGATGATAGGAAGGAAAAAAATTTCGAACATGGAAAAGCCAAGTTGAAGCTTCAAGGTGGAAGGATTAGAACACTTCCTAGTGTTCTGCATATTCCTGCATTGGCCAGAAATCTGATTTCTGTAAGAAAGATGGATGATGTAGGTGTAAAAGTAGTGTTCGAGAAAGATACTTGCAAGATGGTTCAGGGAGAATTGGTATTAATGTGGGGAGTTCGGATTGGAACTCTGTACAAGATTAAGGGTAGCACTATTATTGATGGGTGCAATAGTTCTGTGGTTCCTGAAAGTGGAGTGGAAAGCCTATATGTCTCTGGAGAAAATACCATGCTATGGCATCAAAGGATTCGAAATATTGGAGAGAAGGGCCTTCAAATAATGCATGGTAATGGTATGGTAGAAGGTATGTCCAATTTTTCTCTGGATTTCGATTTCGGTGAACATTGTGTACATGGGAAGTAGAATCGGGTGAGTTTCACATCTGGTGCTAAGAGGGCGAACAAGATATTAGAGCTTGTGCACAGTGATGTGTTTGGACCTGTGTCGATTCCATCACTGGGAATGTCTGTGTACTATGTTTCATTCATAGATGACTTCTTAAGGAATACATGGATATAATTCTTGAGGAAGAAATCTGAAGTCTTTGATAGATTTAAATAATTTAAGGCTCTGGTGGAAAACCAGACAGAGAAGAAGATAAAGGTGTCAAGGACATATAATGGTGGAAATTTCTGCAAGAAGGAATTTGAAGAGTTTTGTAAGAAGTATGGTATAGCACGACATAAGACTACTCCATACACACCTCAACAAAATGGATTTGCATAAAGAATAAACAGAACGTTGATGGAAAAGGCAAGAAGCATGCTCAGTGGTACCAGGTTAGGACAAGAATTCTTGGCAGAGGTAGTGGAGACTACATGTTACCTGTTAATGGATCACCTTCATCAGCGTTGGAGGATAAGACTCCACATGAGGTATGGACCGGTATGAAACCCTCTCTTTCACATATGAGGGTATTTGGATATGATGCGTATGTACATGTTCTAAAGGAGAAAAGGACCAAGTTGGATAATAAATCTGAAAGGTGCATCTTTATTGGGTATAAGGATGGTTTAAAAGGTTACAAGCTTTGGAACCCATAAACAAGGAAGGTAGTGTACAGTCGAGATGTGGTGTTTAGAAAGGTGAAAGATGTTGTTAAACATGAAGTCCTACCGAAGGAACCCGAGAAGATGGAGTTTGAGCTAAAGGAGGATGAATCAAAATCTACATAAGAAGAATATTTAGAAGAGGAAGAGCCACAAACTCCAGCTGTGAGAAGATCAATTCGGGAAAGAAGGCAACCATAAAGGTATAGTCCATCTACTTTCTATTCAAATTTTTCTTTAACTATCACTGATGATGATCCCAGAACTGTCAAGGAGGCAGTGGATTCATAGGATGGAAAACTATAGAAGGAGGCCATGGTTGATGAAATGGCATCCTTACACAAAAATGAGGCATGGGATCTGGTGGAGTTGTTGGCTGGAAGGAAGCCCATCGAGAGAAAATGGGTGTTTAAGAATAATATGAGTGTAGAAGGAAAGGTGGAAAAATACAAAGCTTAATTGGTAGCAAAAGGTTATTCCCAGGTGCCGGGAATTGATTTTGGTGATATTTTTTCTCTTGTTGCCAAGGTTACTTCTATTATATTACTTTTAACAGTTTCTGCTGCATTTTATTTCAAGGTAGAACAGATGGATGTGAAGAAAAAATTCTTCACGGGGATCTGGAAGAGGATATTTACATGAAGCAACCTGAAGGCTTTGCAGTGAAGGGTAAGAAAGAAATGGTATGCAAGTTAAAAAAGTATCTGTATGGGTTAAAATAGTCACCAAGGATGTGGTATCAGAAATTTGATACCTATATATGGGGACTTGGCTTCACCAGAATAAAAGAGGATCACTGTGTGTATTTTAAATTAATTGGTGACCATGTTATTTATTTATTCTTGTATGTGGATGATATGTTGCTGATTGGACATAACAAAGAAATTTTCCAGGATTTGAAGACCCAATTGTTCTCCAAATTCGACATAAAGGATCTTGGTGTTGCAAACTATATTTTGGGAATGGAAATTAAGAGAGTTCGGGCAAAGAGGAAGCTCTGCTTAAACTAGAGTATGTATGTCGAGACAATATTGTAGAGGTTCAATATGTATGATAGTAAACTGGTGAAGGTTTCTATTCCTATAGGTGTAAATCTATTTGTTTAATACTTTCCCAAGACACAAGAATAGGAGGATATGTCCCGTGTTTCATATACAAGTGCAATGGGTAGTCTGATGTATGCACTGGTTTTTACTAGAATAGACATTACACATGCAGTGGGAGTATTGAGTAGGTTTATGTCAAAACCAGGGAAGGAGCATTGGACAACAGTGAAGCAGGTTTTCAGATATTTGTGTGGCACTAGTGATTATGGTTTATGATACCAAGGAAGACCAGGATTGGATAGAGTTTTGGACATCTGTGGTTTTGTTGATGCAGACTGGGCTGGAGATCTGGACCAAAGAAGATCTACAAGTGGGTATGTGTTTAGCCTATTTGGAGGGGCATTTAGTTGGATGAGTAAAAGACAGTCTATAGTGGCTCTTTCAACTACACAGGCAGAATACATGGCAGCCACTCATGCAAGCAAGGAATTCGTTTGGTTGCAGAGATTGTGTTCAAGTATGGGGTTGGTGTAGCAAGCTATAAGGATAGACTGTGATGGCCAAAGTGAAATTTTCTTGGCTAAGAACCCTTCCTATCATTCAAAGACAAAGCACATTGATGTTCAATATCACTTTATGAGATATATGGTTGAGGATAAAAGGGTGTTGCTGATAAAGGTAGACACTTTGAAGAATGTTGTAGATGCATTGACGAAGTGTGTGAGCACTCAGAAGTTCTCTTGGTGTAGAGAAACAATGGGTGTTTCAGAGCTGGACTAATGACTAAGCTCTCATGTGGCTGCCTGTGGAAAGAAAAAAAGAAGTGGGATAATGTCGGGTATGTGTTATATTATTTCCACAATTAAGCGCACGTGCGGGGGGGTCACAAGGTGGAGGATAGACCCTTTTGTGCATTGCGTCGGGCGCAGTGGGGGGGTCACAAGGGGGGCGACACCCCCCCCTTTTCGGGGTCCGGGGCAGTGCCCACGAAATTTTTTTTGGACCCTATTTTTCGTTTGGCGGGCCCGTGCATGGTTTTGTGCATGGGTTTGCACATGGTTTTGGGTCATGATGGTTTTCAGCCCCTAGTATTTTGTAGATTCGGTCGAGATAACTGCGGTTATGTTATAATCCAGGGTTAATGGATTGGAATTTATGAATGCTTCGACATGTATATATATGTGTTGTAACACTAAAAGGAATATAATGAAAAATCAAGTTGGTAGCCTCGATTTGGGATCCAGGGGAAAATCTCTATGTATATCTGTTATATATTTTATTCTCTCGCTATTGTCTATTTTTTGTTTTTAAGATTTGTTTGCAGATAATTTCTATACAAGGTTAAAACCTACAACTTTAAACTATATAGTCAAATCATAAAAAATTTAATTGCACAAAATGAGTGAACGGTTGTGCATGAGTATGGAGAAAACACATTTCTCCACACTACTATTGCAAATGATATCTTATCCTTTATTATGTCTATGCTTGAGGTGAGAAATCATTTCTTTATAATTATTTTTAATTTCAAAAACATAAATAAAACTATATAATCAAATTATAAAAAACTTAATTGTGTTTTAATTTCGAAAACAAAAATAGAACTATATATTCAAATTATTCAAAACTTCATTGTAACTCAATCCAACATTAAACTATATATTCAAATTATCAAAAGTTTAATTGAACAACCAGTGAATGGTTGTGCGGGAGTGAGAGAAAACCCATTTCTACATTTCTCCACACAATTATCTTCGCACTACTACTGCAAACTATATCTTATCCTTTATTATGCCTATGCTTTACATGATAAATCATTCCTTTATGATGTCTTTTACTTTTGAAAACATGAATAAAACTATATATTCAAATTATTAAAAATGTAATTGTTTTTTAATTTCAAAAACATAAATAAAACTACATATTCAAATTATTAAAAATGTAATTGTAACTCAATCCAAATTTAAACTATATATTTAAACTATTAAAAACTTAATTACACAACATGAGTAAATGGTTGTACGGGAGTGGGAGAAAACACATTTCTCCACACAATTATCTTTTAATTTCTGAAACAAAAATAAAGCTATATATTCATATTATTAAAAGCCTAATTGCACAACGAGCAAATTATTAAAAACATAATTATCTTTTAATTTCGAAAACAAAAATAAAGATATATATTCAAATTATTAAAAATTGTAATTATAACTCAATCCGGCTTTAAACTATATATTCAAATTCTTAAAAACTTAATTGCACAACATGAGTGAATGGTTGTGGGGGAGTGAGGAGAAAACAAATTTCTCCACACTATCAACTCCTCCACACTACTAAGTGCAGACAATATCTCTAAGACTATCACAATTTCCAAAAGCATACCCCTAATCAAAAATTCCATAGAACATTTCACGTCAATTAAACTATTATTGGAGCTTGTGTGAAGAGCTTTGTGCGAAAATCTTTCACTGTGTAGAGAGATTTGTGCGGAAATATTTCTTTGTATAGAGAGATTACTATGCTTGACGTGAGAAATCGTTTCTTTATGATGTTTTTTAAATTTCAAAAACATCATAAAACTATATCTTCAAATTATTAAAAACACATATATTTTTTAATTTCGAAAACAAAAATATAACTATATATTCAAATTATTACAAACTTAATTGCACAACGAGTGAGTGAATGATTGTGCGGGAGTGCAGAGAAAACACATTTCTTCGCACAGTCAACTTCTCCACACTACTACTACAAACAATATCTTATCCTTTATTATGCCTATGCTTGACGTGAAAAATCATTCCTTTATGATGTTTTTTAATTTCGAAAGCATGAATTAAACTATATATTCAAATTATTAAAAGCATAATTGTTTTTTAATTTCGAAAACATAAATAAAACTATATATTCAAATTATTAAAAAACATAATTCACAATCAATCGAGCTTTAAACTATATATTCAAAATATTAAAAACTTAATTGCACAACATGAGTGAATGGTTGTGGGGGAGTGAGGAGAAAACACATTTCTTTGCACAATCAACTTCTCCACACTACCACTACAAACGATATCTCTAAGACTATCAAAATTTCCAGAAGCATACCCCTTGAAAATTTCATAGAATATTTCATGTTAATTAAACTATTTTTGAAGCTTGTGTGAAGAGCTTTGTGCAGAAAGTTTTCACTATGTAGAGAGCTTTACATGGAGATGTTTTTGGTTTCATTGTATGGAGTTTTCTCCGCGCTCTCCACAACCATTCACTTCTACTTTGCGAAAAGCTTTATATAAAAAAAAGTCAATTAAATAGCGGTAGAGGCAGGGACTATGCCGCATCACAAATATTCCCCTGGTTAATTAAACAAAGCTAAAATATAATTCAAGATGTATATTGAAGTTAAAGATAATATGGAGAAACATCAACACCAACAAGTTGTGGAAGAAGAGAATTGTTGGTCTTGAAGAGAATTAAATGATGTCATTTTGTTGAAATCATGAATTGTACTTGAGAAGTTGAAATCATGAGTTTTATTTGAGAAAACGCTAAGAAAACACCTCACTTGAGCTTAGTCACACTTTTCTTAGTTAGAAGAGCAACCGATCACTTGTTGCTCATACACAACCTGCTAGTGGTCACTGGTTGTCAATACAAAACTTGCAATCAACCCTATAATCTTCTATATTTAGAGAGTTTCAAGGAGATCAATGAGAGATGGGCTAGCTATGATGCATTATTGAGCATGGAACTTGTGAATGACCTATTTTTTCCTAGATGAAATTCCATGAAACTATCTCCAAGCTTCTCTAGCTTCCTATGAAGAGAGACCATGATGGGGGAATGGGAATCTATTAATTCTATTATCAAGAGTCCTCACAGTGGTGGGAATTAGGTAAGTCCCCTAGGATCATTTTTGTATATTTTTGTGTGTTATCAAAAACACAAATGAGGCCATAGGCTATGATCCAAACAAAAAGTGGCATCCACCATGGTATTTACCCATGGTATTGTAACTCAACGGGGCTAAAAATAACGAGCCTCACTTTGTAGAAGGACATATTGGTCCACCACAATGAGGTTGTAACTATTTTCCTTTATTTGAATAAAGAGTTCATTTGTGTGTTTTATTTGTCTCTCTTGACATCCAAGTTTCTGATCAGATCTTGGCCCCAAAGATATGGATCAATGGTATCAAAGCGAGATACAAATCCATGAAAATAATTGCGGTGGTGGAGAAGAATAGCATGGAGAAAGTGACGAGAGCCATACCTATGGTCTCTATTGTTTTCAATGTTTGACTTTCATCGTTGACCACCATTCCACTTCAATCATTTTCAAACTTTGAGACAAATACATTTCTTTGGTGACACATAGTCTCTCTATTAGATATCATTCGTTAATTCCTCTCTTGTTGCACATGTTTTTGTTGGCATGGTGTGAAAATATATTATTCATTGGTTGTTGTAGTGATGTGATCTACTTGTTGGATGTTGGTTGGAATTGACATCAACATGGAACACAAACATCAACAATCACCAACACCCATATATTTGCATTCACACCATGAGATCTACCACATCAACGGCATTAGCTACACCATGCGGTTGACATTAATGCATAAAAATACCAACACAAGGTTGACATCAATGCCAACACAACTAGCTCAATCCCAACACAACTAACTGTAAAGAATGTTAAAAGGTTGACATCAACTCCTCAACTAGGTCATCACAGTGTTGACATTAGGGCCAACTCAAGCTAGATGAAACTGAGAAAAGTATCCCAACACCAGCTAGTTGCAACCATAATGGCAACAATATCCCCCTTTGGCATTGATGGCAACCACACACAATCTCCTAACCAATCATCTTCTTTATCACTCCCCCTTTGACATAAATATAAAAGGGTCAACACCATCTAATAAGGCAAAAAAAAACTCAAGCACAAGCACTAGAGAATCCAATCTATACATGGCTTATTTCTGCACATTATTGTTCAAACCAATTGCACTAGGAAGATGAGACTCTTGTCGTTGGGATTCTTGTTTTTGAAGGACCTTCTTCATTTTCTTCTTGTTTCAATTTTTCTCATTCTCTCTATTGTTGTTGCTTCCATCTCCAAGCATGGTCTCTAGTCTGTCCCACATTTCCAACCTACCAGCTTCTTCAAATCCTTATCATGAAGCTTCTGGTAGATTATGCATCTAGCTTGAGCATCCTGCTACAAAACTTCAGGTCCAAG
This sequence comes from Pinus albicaulis, assembly GCA_034641835.2. Taxonomy (NCBI): domain Eukaryota; kingdom Viridiplantae; phylum Streptophyta; class Pinopsida; order Pinales; family Pinaceae; genus Pinus; species Pinus albicaulis. The sequence goes on along the minus strand of CM076584.1, from coordinate 625,546,199 downwards.
CGGATTAGCCTGGTTATTAGAGGTATATTGAGCTTAGTGGGAGCTATGCATGGTATTATTTATTCGATATTTTACTTATTTTTTTCACTCAATTATTTGTAGCAACCTTACATATGTTTTCCTGACCATATATATGCTCCTGGTCTTCACTAATATTTGGTTGAAAAGTTGTAAAACCATGCCAAAATGAGATCATTGCTTCAACCACATGCATAAGTGATTTGAGACTTGGACCAGCCATGTTTGGGCTATTATATGCTCATTATTACAACCATGTACTTGATATTGTTTCATTATGTTATGCTGGTTGAGATTCTAGTCCTTAGTGAGTTGAGTTTTCATGGTGAAAGGCATGTTTTGGAGGAGTTTCATGGAATCATTTTGTATCAATGTGTATGGGCTAATGATATTGTAAAAATTATGTTATTTTATGTTTTTGAGTCATTGGTCCATAGGAGATGTCATAGAATCAATGTATTTCAATTCAGATATTCATGTAAATGCTCATGAAGCCATGTACTTGTATGATATCTATCATTGGGTCTTCTAGTCATGAGTCATGAGTCATGAGGTCATATGTGAGTAAGGTATGAGGTATTATGCCGCTGCTATAACTATGTATTTTCATTTTTATATGTCATTCAGTAATGGTCATGTGGATTCGTGGTCCATATGGTGCTTCTATTTGTGGCAAGGAAGCATTGTTTGCAGTGGAAGTAGTTCACTACAATCTTGAGATGATGTTAGAGATGGCATATATTTAGGGGTAACATCTTATTTTCTCTTATTTATTTCAGGCATACATTGTTGGAATTATGATCCACTTGGAGGTGTTCATGGTGTGCCTCATGCTATGTTTTGAGTGTTTGGGTTCTTGACCTCATGATATGAGTACAAAGGTTGATGATGGCCATTGGTGTTGTTGTTATGGAGAGTAAGGGTTGGTGATAATATGACTATTGATGCATGTTTTGCATGTTTTTTCTTAGAGTTTCCATTAATATGTTTCCTGTAGATGCTTGTGTAGTTGCCTCATGTGCATATTGTGTGAAATTTTCAAACTGAAACACTACTGCAGTGATAGATTTATTTCTCTTACTTATTTTATGATAAGTTATTTACAGATTATTCAGTAAATTCTGAAATAAACACAAATGTAGCATTCACTTAACCATAAGCGGAAAATAGAACATAAAACATATAACGCAATAGAAATAATCACATGAACATAGTTATTTTTGGACAATTGTCCTCGGAAAAAACCCAATGTGGGAAAACCGGTGCAGCTGATGAGTTTTTGTATTATTCTTCAGCAAGAAAAATCATTTACAAGAATTTGACGAGAAAAATTCTAGAATACACCTGAGATAAATTCCCTGAATCCTTCAGGAGACTTTCTGACACCTGGGAGGCACCCTAGCTCCCTCTATGTCACTTTTCATAGTCCCTGCGCTAGATTGTGTCACTCTGCGTGGGAAATTAGTGTTGCTACTCAGGGATGTCCCCTCTATGTCCTCCTCCTAACCTTTTTTGCATTTTTTGACTTCCCCTTCCTTCTTCTTCCTCTATAACTCTACCTCTACAACCTATCCCTCTGAAATTGAATTCTATTCCTTTAGAATCGATTTCCTTCGAGTACTAAGTGTGTGCCCGACTTGCTTTCCAAATAACCCTTAAGCCTTCTCTTATAATCCTCTCGTTGACGAATCAATGGCCCAAATTAGATCTCTAATCAATGTCCAAGATTAAAAAATGACTTGATCTTATTTTTCTAGAAGATTCTCACTTGTTTTATTAATAACCTTTAATTATTTAATTTCCCTAAGTTTATACTTAGGGACCACATTAATTATTTTAATAAAACATGAACCAAGTGGAATTTCCACAAACTGTTCCTGGGTTCTTTGGAATACTGATGTCCATGCCGCCTCACAAAATATGAGACTTGGAACAATTTCCAGTGATACCAAATCAACACTCCCTCTTAGTGAGGAAAGTGTTCAAGAAAAATACCAACTGCATCTGCTCTGACCTAAAGCATCTACTGTACTATTGATATCTCGGCTGCTACCCCTCATCTACTTCGGTGTTGCCCTCTATACTATTGCCCATGACACCATCTCTGTCACTGCTTCATCCATACTGTAGCTCCCTCTGAATTTCGATCCCATCCATTCCTCTACTAGAATGGATTCTTGAACATCCCCATAATTTCTCTAAAGTAAGTAAACTTAATCTTACTTAGAGCTTTTCTGAGGATATCTGCCACCTGTTCCCCTATAGGAATATTGTACTTAAACTGTACAACTCCCTGTTGGACATAGTCTCTGATGAAGCGGCACCTAATGTCAACGTGCTTTGACCGATCATGAAACACAAGATTTTTAGAGAGCTTGATGCAACTTTGATTGTCACACAAAATTTTGGTCGATTCCATCCTCTTCTTGAGTAAGTTCAAGAGTAACTTACAAAGCCATATGGCCTTACACGAAGCTGTGCTATCTACCATATATTCAGTCTCGGCTGAGCTCAGCGCCACGAATTTTTATTTCCTACTGCACCAGGAAGTCATTCCTAATCCGACACTAAAACAATACCCACTAGGACTTTTGCGGTCTACTAGACTTCCAACCCAGTGTACATTAGTGAACCCACTCAACTGGATTTCATTTCCCTTGGTGTACCTAAATCCAAACTCGACTTTCCCCTTCAAGAATCTGAGAACATGTTTGGATGTTACCTAGTGAGCCCTCCTTGGTTCTACCATGAATTGACTGAGGGTATTCACGGCATAACAAATGTTTGGTCTAGTGTTGCCCACGTACATCAATCGTCCTATGAGCTACCTATACAAGGTAGGATCAGCCTCATTGTCCTCATACGTGTCGATTTTCTTCCAGTTTGTGATCATTGGCGTAGCCATGGGTCTACAGTCCTCCATTTGAAATCTCTTCAGGATATTTGTAGTATATCTTCCTTGCCCAAGGAATACTTCTCCCTTCTACTGCCAAACTTCCAACCCCAGAAAATAATTCATCCGCCCTAGATCCTTCATGTCGAATTTTGTAGCTAGATTTTCCTTGCAGTCTTTGATGAGCCTAGATGATCCAATTAGAAACAAATCATCTACATATAACACCAATATTAGAGGCTCATCCCCTACTCTTAGGTAATAGATGTTGGGATCTGCGTCACTCTTGACAAACCCTATCTTCTACAAGTATCTTTCAATTCGCCCATACCAAGCTCCAGGGGCTTGCTTCAGCCTATACAAGGCTTTCTTAAGTCTGCACACATGAGTTTTTTTCTCATGCATCTCAAATCCCTCTGCTTATTCTATGTACACTTCCTCTTCTATCACCCCATTCAATAATGCAGTATTGACATCCAGCTGGTGAATTTCCCATCCCATCTGTGGTGCAAGAGAGATGAAAGATCTGATTGAAGTATACGGAGCTACGGGGGTGAGGGTTTCTTCATAATCGATCCCTTCCTTCTATGAATACCCATTAGCCACAAACCTAGCTTTGAATTTCTCTATGCTACCACCTGCAACATATTTGATCTTGTAGATCCATCTTGAACCTACAACTGACCTATTCGGAGGTCTAGGAACTACTTCCTAGACATCATTAGTCATGATGGAACCATACTCCTCCACCATAGAATCTACCCATACCTGATTCTGAGCTGCCTCTTGAAAACTAGAGGGTTCTCCAACCTGTGCTACCAGTTCCTGGTACTTGTCTGGCTACCTACGTTCCCTCTTCTCATTTCTAGGAGCTCCAAAAAACTCCTATGCATCCTTCAGAATCTATTTTAGTTGTCTGCTCATCCTTCCATTGGTGGTGGGTGGATTCACCTGCTCTCCTTCTTTCACTTCCTCATAAAAGCTTTCCTTAGGATCCTTATGTCGTGGAGAGGCACTAGAGCCATCATCCGTAGGTCGTTGTGGGTAGACCAACAGATCCTTCTCAGAATGCATAACTGAAGACATTTCTTGAGATTTCCTGAAGGATCTCTCCTCCATGAACTCCACATCCCGTCTCACTACTATCTTCCTACTCTCGGGAATTGTTGTGAAACCAGCTCCAAAAATAGAAGAAAAGAGATATCAACGCCTTAGAAATAAGCCACTTAGAGGGGGAAACCTCCAATACATTACATGAATGAACAATTATTTGATGATACAAATTACAAAACCTCCTTCCTATATATAGGAGTCCATGGGGCCACAATGTAACCCTCGTGGGCCACAATGTAATCCTAGCTGACCTAACAATAATAATTTAAGGGCATAATAATAACAATATGGGGGTTACAGGGGTACAATAATAAAAATAAGGGAGTTACAGTAACAACAATAAGGGACTGTACTAGTAATATAGGGACCTAACAAGCCCCTCTCCTTCAAAAAAGTTTTATCCTCAACGCTTGAGTAGCTTTGGGTGCTTCTGGATAAAATTCTCATCCTCCTATGTAGAATCTTCAGCGGGTAAGTTCTTCCACTTGATGAGATACTCTGAAATTGATCGATTTCGTAGCTGTCGAGTTGTTGATTCCAGGACCGCTTCAGGTTCCAATATGATTTTTCCTTCCTCATCAAGTTCTGGCAATATTGTTTGAATTGGAAGATTTTCACCTATAGCCTTCTTTAAGCATGAAACATGGAAAACTGGATGCACTCGCGAAGAAGCAGGAAGCTCCAATTTGTATGCCATAGTACCAATCTTTTGCAACACCTTGTAAGGACCATAGTACTTTGGCGATAATTTATTATCCTTCTTTGCTTGCTTGAGGGACATTTGCTTGTATGGTTGTAGCCGTAAAAATACCCAATCTCCTACATCAAAACTTCTCTCGCTACGATGTTGATCTGCCTGTTGTTTCATTCGATTTTGTGCCAAATTCAGGTTATCCCTTAAGAGTTGGAGAACTTCTTGCTGATGCTCGATGTGATCTTCCACTGCTTGAACCTTCGAATTTTCCGTTAAAGATGATGTGAAGGATGGTGGATGATATCCATAAAGTGCCATAAATGGGGTCATTTTTGCTGCAGTATGGAAGGAAGTGTTATACCACCATTCAGCGAGAGGTAACCACTTGACCCATTGTGTTTGTTTATAAGATACAAAACAACGAAGATATCCTTCCAAACATTTATTTACTATCTCAGTTTGACCATCAGATGGAGGATGATAAGATGAGCTATGAGCTAATTGAGTACCCAAACAAGAAAATAACTCCGTCCAAAAATTTCCAGTAAAAATGGGATCTCTGTCGCTCACAATAACCCTTGGGCTTCCATGTAGCTTTTGAATTCTGTCCATAAATGTAGTAGCAACTGTACTTGCTTTAAATGGATGAGATAATGCACACAAGTGTGCATACTTGGTAAGTCTATCAACTACCACCATGATGACACTCTTTCCTTCGGACTTAGGTAAACCTGTGATAAAATCCATTGAAATCTCCCCCCAACGTTGACTTGGAATGGATAAAGGTTGTAGAAGTCCTGGGGTCTTAATTGTTTCCACTTTATTCTGCTGGCAAACCAAACATTCCGCCACAAACTTTCGAATATCAGATTTAAGGCCATCCCAAAAATATTCTTTCTTCACCCTGTGGTAAGTTTTTAAAAATCCTGAGTGTCCTCCTAAAGGAGAAGTGTGCAATTCCAGAAGAATCTTTTGTTTTAGTTGGGAATTCTTACAAAGATATAAGTGATTTTTGTACCATAAGGAATCATTTTTCCAACTAAATGTATTAGATGTACTAGGATCTTGCTACAACTTTTGAATGAGTGTCCATACATCTTTGTCCTTCTTCCATTCATCTCTTGCTTCAGTTATCCAATCTGGTTGGACAATAGAAATGGCACAAAGCAATGCTTCCACCTCTTCATTCTTTCTTGAGAGTGCATCTGCAACAACATTAAGCTTTCCTTTTTTGGAGATTATTTCAAAGTCATAACCCAACATCTTTGTGACCCATTTTTGCTGCTCTTCTGAAGATAGTCTTTGTTCCAAAAAGTGTTTAAGACTATCATGATCAGTTTTTACCTTGAAGTGTCTTCCCATTAGGTAAGTTCGCCATTTCTTTAGTGCATGCAGTATTGCTAACATTTTATTCTCATAAATAGGTTTCTGTAAATACTTTCCTTTGATTGGATGACTTTCAAAAGAAATGGAGATGGGTCTTTTCTACTACAACAAAGGTTTTTGTGAAGTCTGGCGTAGCTAAGACCGGTGCTAGGCACATTGCCTCTTTAAGATGTTCAAAGGCCTTAGTTGCTTCAGGAGTCCATGAAAATGCATCTTCTTCAATAATGTTGTTAGAGGTGCTGCTATTCTCCCATAATTCTTAACAAACTTGCGATAATACCCTGTTAACCCGAGAAATCCTCGCAACTGCTTTATGGTTGTGGGGACTTTCCATTCCTTAATGGCTTTAATTTTTTAGGGTCTACTTTAACACCCTCGTGAGATACAATATGACCTAGATATTCCACCTCTTTTACTCCAAAGAAACATTTGGATGTTTTTGCATATAATTGTTTCTCCTCCAATAGTTTGCGCACCTTGTCAACATGTTGAATATGATCCTTCCAAGACCTGTTGTAGATTAGTATATCATCAAAAAATACTAGCACAAATTTTCTAAGGAAGGGTTTGAAAATGGAATTCATCAACCCTTGAAATCTAGAAGGTGCATTGGTAAGGCCAAAAGGCATGACCAAAAATTCATAATGACCCTCATGAGTTCAAAATGTTGTTTTTGGAATATCTTCAGTCTTGATTCTAATTTGATGATATCCTGAACGAAGATCCAACTTGGTAAAATAAATTGCTCCATGTAATTCATCCAATAATTCATCAATCACAGGAATGGGAAATTTGTCTTTAATGGTGAGCTTATTGAGCTCCCTATAATCCGGACACATTCGCCATGATCCATCCTTCTTGTGTACCAATACTACAAGAGCAAAGAAAGAACTTTGACTAGGTTGAATTATATCCGCCTCTAACATTTCTGCAATCATACGTTCAATTTCGCTCTTTTGGAAGTAAGGATATCTATAAGGCCTGATGTTTGGAGGAACACTTCCTGGAATCAAATGAATAGCATGATCATGATCACGAATAGGTGGGAGTCCTTGGGGAGTTTCAAACACCTTGGAATGATTGTCCAAGACTTGTTGGAGATCTGCAGAAATAGATGATTTTGATGTTGGAACTTCTAGTGAGCATAATTGTGCAATTACGCCTCGCTGTTCTTTCTTTAGAAGCTTTGTCATGACATTAGAGCTTATTATCCTCCCTGGCTTCCCCGCAATACCCCGTAATTCAACTTCCTTTCCTTCTGAAAAAAATTTCAAGAAAAGTTCTTGAAAATTAAAAGCTACCGTCCCCAAAGATTGTAACCATTGTACTCCTAGTACAACATCAGCACCTCCCATAGGAATGGAAAGCATTGGAATATTCAATACATATTCTCCCATGGTTAGCTTGATATTATGGCATTTTCCAGAGCAATTTATAGTTCCTCCATTTGCAACCATCACTTGACATTCTGGTGCTGGGTATAGGAAACAATTCAATTTCTTGGCTACCTTACAATGAATAAAATTATGGGTACTACCCGAATCAATCAACACTATTACCTTTTTCTTCTTGATATGTCCTTCTATCTTAAGAGTTTGAGGAGTGGTAATTCCTGACAATGTATTACACAATATGGTCAGGCTCATTTCTTCCTCTTCTAGGGTTGGTTCCTGGTGTTACAAATGGCAGAAAGATATCGGAAAAAGGCTCAAGCAGATTTAGAGACTGCAACAACGATTATTCAAGCTGCAGAAAATGAAGTCGTGTAAATATAAGCTGGACAATCAAAATGAAAATTCTGAGTTCAAAAGTCTCAAAGAGAAATTGAAAGGGAACATATCTTTAATTAAGGAAAAATATATCATTTGGAATGATATCATTTCAGAAATGAAATCAATCTGGAGCTTTTTTATGGTGGTTGCAGAAGAGAAAAGTCTCATAAGGGAATTTGAAGAACAAGTCATGGCAGATAGACAGAAGACAATCAATAGGGCTATTTGGGCAAAAAGATTCATTGACTTCATTAATTCCAAAACAGATCAAGAGTTAGAGGAAAATGAGATTAAAGATAGAATCTTATATGCAGTGGAGATTAATAGGATGATAGTCAAGAATGATCACAGGAAGGCCACAGAAAAGAAGTTGGTAGAAATTAAAGAAGCAGTAAGTCAGTTTGATAATTCATTGGACAAGGTGATAAGGGTAGGTCTGCCTTCATGTTGGGGACTTGGAGGAGGTTTTTTGTTATGGGATTCTTTTGAAAATTTACTAGTACTGACAAAAAGTAAAGTTGATAATACACATGAAAAGACTCGGGTACTCAAGGGAGAAACGGTGATCGACTTTCTTCAGAGGCATTTTCGGCTGTTGTGGTTGGTAAAAACTCTATTTGCAGAAAGGCCATCCTACAACTGAATCACTGCTTTTAGATTGGAGTATCACAATCTGATACATTCACCCAGGACAAGAGTAGAAATATGGAAGAAGTGCAGAGCTTGGACAATAGACTTTCCAAAAGATCCTTTGTCTTCAAAGAAAGATAAATCAGTTGATCCAGGAAATTTAGCAGCATCATCGTCCATTCATATATATTAGAGTGTTAATTTTTATGTAATTTTACTCTTCCCAAGATGATGTAATTGTAATAAGGTATTTTGATACCATGTTGTAGAGATTTTACGTAGTCTTAAGAAGTTGAGGTAGTTAGGATCAGTTATAGCAATTCCCAACTGTTTTGTATTGTATTTAATGTAATAGTTAAGGAGAAGAAAGGTTCCGAGTTTTGGACCTTCAAACTATAATTTTGTACTCAGAGGATTCAAAGATTAATGAATGAGAGACAAGCTTCTGGCATCTTTTTATGTTGATATGTATTCAAGTTTACATTCTATGTTTTCTATCTTTGAATAAAACAAAGTAATGAGTAGCAGGTCTCTTTTTACTTATGTAAGTAATATTTAAAACCCTTAATTAGCGCTCCTTCGTTTTAACTATTTCCTTCATATAATTCTTCTAAAGGTTGAGATGATATATTATGTATAACAGCATATCAGTTTGGGCTTCTTTCTTTCATTCTCTTCTAGTCATTCCATTCAACATCAGCAAATGATAGCATTGTGGGACATTCATTATATTTGATATTTGAGGGTTTAATAATAAGTAATTGAAGGTTTAACACAGACAAATAATTCTGTGACATAATCATATAAATGTCTTAAGCACTGATTCCTTATCACAGCTAGGGAATTTTCTCTTAAGGTACAACAATGTGAATCCTCTATCTTGGGAAGATTTTCTGATCTACCCTCTGTGGTGTCTTTCCAAGTGATAAATTCTGAGATCTATCAATGTTATCAAAATTCATTCTTAGATCGGATGATTGATTCATCAGTGAATCACTTTTGTTGCACGGATCATTGATGATTATTAATTTTTGACAGAAGATTACTTGTTGTTGGGCCAAAAGAGTGTTCAATTCCATTGTTTCCTTCTTAAAGTCTCCAATTTTCGAATTATCCTTCAGTTTCTCAATTGTGAATTGGAGTTGTTGAATTTGAGTATCTTTCACCTTGATATCAGCTTGATGTTGAAATTTCAATTGATCAAAGCTATGTTGAAGTTGTGGCAATTGTTTCTGTCACTGGTGATCAATACTTTGATTTTCCTCTAACAACTCTTGTTCCAACTGTTGGATTTTATCATCCTTTTCCTTTACAAATTTTTGGACCTCTGATGCCTTGTCAATTGTGGCAATTGCATAAGCACCTGAAAACTGTGACAATCTTGTTAAATCTTCATAAGGATTGGTTTGCGGATATTTCCAAACCAGTTCCATTGTTATATCTCCAAGAACTAATGCCTAGGATTGCTCAACTCTTCTCCTCTTTCTCTATCTTCTCATTACATCCCAATGTTTGGGATTGTAAAATATTTCAAGAGGAATGATTTCCTCTATTTTGAGAACAATTTCTAATGAAGGGAATGTCGGGATGAATTCAATTTCATCTATGTTGATTGCTTTTTCATAAGCCCCAATAGTAAGTGGACTATGTCTATTTCCTTGAGGAGTGTTGCTTATCTCTTTAGGCTCATAAGTGTTTACCTATTGCTTTCCTTTGATCTGTTGATCAAATTGGTTCCAAAACTCATCCAAATTACTGCTAAAGAAAGTATTAATAGTTTGTTGTTCTATGGATGTGGTTTATTTTATTCATTGTAGGACCTCAGTGTCCTTTGGAGGCTGCTCCAAATCCTTTTCTTTCTGTAAAAGTGGTTAAGACACCCTCAACATGTCTAGAGGATATTTTCCAACCTCTTGTTTCTGCACTCTTTAAACTTGGAAAGATTTTCTGGATCAAAATGAATTTCCACCATCTTTTCCACCTGTGAATATTTCTCAGTAGACTCAAACAGGTCATCATAGTCATCGGTCTCATGAATGAATTTTCTGACTTTTACCTGGGTTGTAAAGTATTGGGCCACTTTGTTTGGGTCAAATTGTCTATTGAGCATGGTAGATTATTTTAAACACTGAATTTGATTGATTTCAAGCACAACATGCTTAAAATTATCTAAAGCATAGACACCACAATAAATAGTAAATCATGGCCACGCAGAATTTTTTGCTTCCTTTAAGGCTTTGGTTAACCCATTCCCTACTGTTTGATATGCAATTTCTCTGGCCAAGATTTTATCTGGTACATGTAGTGGGAGAACATGGTGATTGGCTAGACTTCCATAAACCCTGACATATGTAAATAGCTCCTCTCCAAACCATTTTACTATGGCCGTGAAATCATCTCTGGCATCTTTTGATAGTCTTGGGACCTTTTCTCCAAAAACAACTTCGTAAAGGGGTAAAATGACTCCATGAAAAATTCTGTAAAAATGAGATTCATAATTGGACTCCCTAAGGATATTTTTGTAGACATGGATAAGGGAAGGGTCTTGTATAGTTTATTTCCATCCCATGGTTGGGAAATATAAGCACTCATGAAAAAAGGGGGAACTGTCTTGGAAGTGAATTTATGGTTCTTTCTATACTCTAGGATTTGGGAGGCAATATTATTGGAAAGGATGATACCCCAATCCCTAATGTATGAATCTGATGTAGCCTCAATGAGAGGAACCCATTCAACCAAAAACCTACTTGTATTATGGTACCCAAACAACCTACACATCATAGCAGCAATACAACAATACGAACTAGTAAGATAGGGTATAGAGTACATACCCTTATTTTCATATTTGTGCTTGTTGGGGTTGTGCCTCCATTGTCTTATTGGGTTTGATGCTAGCTTATTTTCTTTTGAAAAAATTTCAAGGAAATTCATGTCATATACCTTCTGTGGTTCGGGTATATGATACATTTTATTTAAATATTTTGTCTTAAAAGACCGAATTAGTGTGTCCCTTGAAGTTAGGAATGTCCTCTCTCCAATGTTCAAATTTTCAAGTATCTGCTTCACCATATCTATATTCGATGGAGGAAAGAATTAGAAACTTCATTGCAAGAAATTTCAAAGGATTTGGGGGCATCATTTGTGGCTACCCTTTCAATTATCTTGGGAATTTCATCCTCAAACAATATGTACACAGATTCACATGAGGAAGATCCACTATCTGGAGTGCATTTCGTATTAGAGAATAAAGGAGGCATTTATGTCACTTCTAAAGTAGGAGGCATTGGGTGTGGAGTAGTCGTGGGTTTATTTCTCTTATTCGTAGCTTTTGGCATTTCATAAGGGTATTTCTTCTCGGGAATAGCCTACGGTAGGATAAAAATAGAGAATAAAGAACAATACTTTGCAATGCGGGAGTGATTGATAAAAAAATTTGCAGTAATGGAAAATACGGTTTAAATGAGGAAAATCCACAAACATTAAGTAACAGGCCATAAAAATCACTTCAGGACTTGAGACCATCAATACCGTTATGCCTGAGTAATAATTAAAAACGTGATTTCACGTTATTTACTTTGACAACTCGGTGCTTTAATTAAGATCTCGCATTGAAAAATTCTTTCAAAGCACGACTTTAAAACACGCAATACGTTAATTCACCGATATGCAATCAAGACTCTATGTTAATTGATTGTAAGTTATTTATCAGCGATTTTGTTGTGTAACCAGCTCCAAAAATAGAAGAAAAAAGATATCAACGCCTTAGAAATAAGCCACTTCGAGGGGGCAACCTCCAATACATTACATAAATGAACAATTCTTGGATGATGCAAATGAAAAAACCTCCTTTCTATATATAGGAGTCCATGGGGCCATAATGTAATCCTAGTGGGCCACAATGTAATCCTAGCCGACCTAACAATAATAATTTAAGGGCACAATAATAACAATATGGGGGTTACAGGGGTACAATGATAACAATAAGGGGGGCTACACTAACATAATAAGGGGCTATACTATTAATATAGGGGCTTAACATGCCCCTCTCCTTCAAACAAGTGTTGTCCTCAACGCTTGATTATTTCTTGATGCTTCTGTATAAAATTCTCATCGTCCCATGTGGACTATTCTACAGGAAAGTTCTTCCACTTTCTGAGATAATTTGAAATTGATTGTACTTGTCGAGTTCTTGTTTCTGTGACTGCTTCAGAACTTCTTTCGATGTGATATTGATCTTCCAGTTGTTTCATTTTATTTTGCACCAAAGTTAGGTTATCCTTTGAGAGTTGGAGAACTTGTTGTCGATGCTCATTGTGATATTCCACTATTTTATCATCCATAATAGATTTTATTTGATCCTTCAAAACATCCAAATTAGCCTCCATTTTTGCTTTTAAACCATCTATGTCATCTTCGGTTGCTCTTCGTAAGATCGAAATTTGTTGCACTTGGTACCGTAATTTTGATATCTCATATTGCAATTCTTCCTCCTCATGCATCATAGTATAGCTTTCTGAGGGCTTAATGGGTATGGAATTATTTTTTGGAGGCATAATATAACCCATTACTGACAAAAATTCTTCAATATGCCCTTGGAATCAATTCAACTTGATTCTTCAAACAAGACTTATGCAATTCAGAAAAAACAATACACACCTTTTTCTTGCTTTTGAGAAGCTCGATATTGAAATTGGAATATCTCTGTGATTGCAGCCCTTAAATATTTGAAATTCAGCACTAAAGTAGCCCTCTTAATTCTCTTTTGAATGCCACAGGTCTGACCTAATTTGGATTCTCCAAGACAAAGTTGTGTCCAATCTCCCACAATGACCTAATTATGGACTAGTTCAGTAGAGCGAACTTGTAGGACTTGCCACGTGTCACTGTTTCATCCTTTGTCTCTGAAATTGATAGCCAAGCAACTACAGTCCGTGTACTTGCGACCACTTTTTACGGCACTCCAATCCAATGCCCAGAGAGAGAGTTATTGAACTTTTCCCACGATCACCTCTTTGAGATGAAATTCAGGAGCCTGAAAAAGCACTACATTCCACAGATCATATCTCCAAAAATGGAACCAAGCTCTGAAATTTTTTGAAAAATTTCCTCCAGATTTCAGCTTTGCACCATACGAATTTCATATTCTGAACCTTCGTAGAAAAAAAGTTATAGCGCAAATTCCACGATGACCTGTTTATGAGCCTGAAAAAAGACCTAACTTCCACAAATGATATCACCGAAAATATTGCGAACCAAGCTCTGAAATTTTTTGACGAATTTCCTCAGGATTTCAGCTTCGTACCATATGAATTTCATATTCTGAACCTTCTTAGAAAAAAAGTTATAGCGCAAATTCCACGATGACCTGTTTAGGAGCCTGAAACAATACCTAACTTCCACAGATCATATCTCCAAAAATATTGTGAACCAAGCTCTAAAATTTTCAGACAATCTTCCTCCGGATTTTGGCTTCGCACCATAAAAATTTCAGCTTCTGAAACTTCGTAGAAACAAATTTATAGCGAAAATTCCACGATGACCTGTTTGGAACAGCGAAACCCTAGAATCCAAAGCTCTGATACCAAATGTTGTGTAACCAGCTCCAAAAATAGAAGAAAAAAGATATCAACGCCTTAGAAATAAGCCACTTCGAGGGGGCAACCTCCAATACATTACATAAATGAACAATTCTTGGATGATACAAATGACAAAACCTCCTTTCTATATATAGGAGTCCATGGGGCCACAATGCAATCCTAGTCGACCTAACAATAATAATGTAAGGGCACAATAATAACAATATAGGGGTTACAGGGGTACAATGATAACAATAAGGGGGGCTACACTAACATAATAAGGGGCTACACTATTAATATAGGGGATTAACAGATTTCAAGATATCAAAGCAATGGAGGAGCAAGTGCTCTTTTAGTTTTGCAATGTGATAACAATATCGCAATCGCAAGACTAGTGGAGTGAGTGAATGCATTATAGGGTGGCAAAACTGCGATGCGAAATATCGCATCGGGGGTTTGGGAGTAGGCAACATAAATGGTAACAAAATAATCTGCGATTGTGTGATAGCGATAAGTGATGTGGCAGTAAGATGAGCCCTACCAATGGTTTATATAATAATGTTCGTCCAAGAGATTTTTCCTTTGCTATCGCTCTTTACAATTTTAAAAATCCTTTACGCACTATTTTATGCATTCGAGTTATATCGCATCGCAAAATTTCAATGGAGTGCTTTGAGTGGTGTTTATTGCAATTGCGATATGCAGTATGCGATTGGTTTTTGGGCATATTCGCTTAAGTACTTGGGCCAATAGGATCCAAGTTTATCCTTCGGATATGAGATTTTTGTCCTATAAAGAATAAAAATATTTTGTTGTCCTAAATTAAAAATTAAAAAGGGTCCCCATTATTTCCTAAGATAACCATATATAAATAATGGGGGGGTTGTTTAATAGCACAACAATTCCATGAAAACATGATGCATCATCATGCCACATCAACACTTTTACACCCATAGGGTCTTGAAGTGTTCACATGGGGCTTGAGGAGTCCTGACCCAGGTTCGGATTTAAGGTTTGCCAACAAACCCCTATACTACTGGCCCTTTTGGAAATGACCTACTTTCGCAGGCCAAAGTCTCACCCAAAGTAGTATGGGTGGATGTTGGAACCAGGTTTCCGCATCCTGGGAGAGAGTGGGTAATTAAGGCAGATCTCGTTTATTTCTATCAAGTTCGCATAGAAACAAGCTTATTACCGAGCCCTTAACAGTATAACAGCATGTAAACATTTAAAAAAAGCTATTATTATTAAGTAGATCTTATCAACGCCTTCGCATCCACGTGTGCACCAGAAATTATCATCACATAATAACAGAATCGCAGCTAATTCATATATCATAGACACAATTGCAGCTAGTTCAAATAACACAAAGGTACTTAAGTAGTGAATACAACCATTTCAGATAACATAACATATTTTGTGTTCATTAGCATCCAAAACCAAGTTACAAACCCAAGTCACAACCTGCGCACACAGCCAGCGGGATCCGCACACAGTGGGAAAGAGGATCTCCACGCACACATCCAACAAGATTCCTTACCCAAAGATACCGAAAACATATCTCAACAGTTCATACGCATCAATCTTACTTTCTTCCTACCCTTAGACTCAAACTATCCATCTATTTATATCATCATAGCCTGCGCTATCCTATGGTCCACAAACTGTGGTTTGCAGACTCTAGGTCTACCCTTTGACCCATTACAATACATTAGGGGCTTTGACCCGCCCCAAATCCCCTCCACAAGACCAATTACTACAAAAATATATCAAAAACAAGGCATTGGAAAATATCAAAACGTAGCTAGGGGACCATGTTCCAATAGGCTCCCAACACAATCTTGTGACTCGTCCCGAGTCACAAGGACAGCGACCGTGGGGTTTGCATCTTTCCCTGGAGCTGCTTAATGGCATCGACCAGATGGGGCAACAGTCCTTCGCTCTACGCGGCAGTGTTTTGTGAAATTTCCACCAACTTCTGTGAAGTTGGGCCTTCAATGGCAGCGGTGACACTTTCGAGGGTCTGATTCAACTGTTTGACTGCAACATCCAAGTCCTGAGATATCTTGAGGGCTTCATCGGCCCATGGCTTGAGGTCGTCACTCAGAACCTTCTTCTTGTGACGAAGCTCTTCCAGGTCATCTCTGAGTGTATGGCTGGCTCATAGACGTGTCAGGCGTTCAGCGAGGATCATAGTGGGCATTGTAGCCTCTAGTTGCTCGAATTCTTCTTCCTTCTGGCACAGTTCTTGGGTAAATTCATGTAGGAGATGGTCGTGTTGTACCTTAGACCACAGCTACATAGTTGTCTCAAGCAATTCTATGCCTTGATTGATCTGAGTTGTAATAGTGTTCATGGCTTCTGTGACCAGCACAGCTCTCTGGGCGCGTACCTCAAGAGGAGTTTCCGGCCGCAGCTTAGCTTGTAAAGCAGTAATCTGCTGCTCCATCTCGGTCTTGACGTTCTGGATCTCGGTCCGAGAAGCCTTCAGGGCTGCGACGAGTCCCTCAATCTTAGCCTGGGGGTTGGCAGAGGCCAGAATATCTTCAATCACATCTGCGCATAGTCTCCTAATTAGACACTCCAACTTGGTCTGCTGCGCGGTGGCAAGGATGCACGCGGCCTGTGCCTGGGACACCTCGGTAGTCTTTTCTACGATTTTCTGCTCGACTGTACTTGGCTGCTGCAGAATACAACACAACTATTCCATCCCATAATTGGTCTAGTAAAGTCTAATCAAAATAATTTAAAAGGCAATACAATCCCACTTCAATCCATTAAAATATGTTTCCACTAGTTCAACAATTATTCAGTGAACTCTTTAACACTTACCTTAGATTTTCTATCAATACTCCTTCCTTTCAATATCCACTTTACAGTCAAGGATTTTATTCTTGCAACTAGGTACACATCATCAATAGGAACATTTGATCATAAACAATAGAATATAAGCTTCTCTAGCCTATTTAGATAAAACTAAGCTCCCTTGGTTGAGACTCACTAAGAGTCTTTCACAACCAACTAGGAATATCCGTTATCCAAGAAGCTAAGGGGCTAACATTCGTTGTCTTCTTAGCCATAACATCTTACTTAATGAAATACCTATTGCAACCATAAGCATTAAAATAATTAGCACTATGAATTTATCTATCCCATGCTCATGTAAGCCATTCCATCAATGCCCATAAATATAAAAGCACATTCAGGAGATCACATTAAAGCCCAATAGTGGTAAAGTGAATATTACACAATTGAGAAAGGGTTTGTTATTATTCACAATGTGGCCATAATGGGCATGCATAACACAAAGGGAGACCTTCTCTAAAGTAGTAGTTGCTCGAAACCTCCCATTTCTTAGTGTGTATTTTTCTTGTGTCAGACAAATTATTGGCCCTATAACCTAGGTTAAATACTTCAACAATGACTTCTCTCACCATATGGGGTGAATCACAATCTCACATTGGTTGTTAAGTCTCATAATATTTTCTTCTATGTTCGATTTAGAGCCATTATCTTAAACCCTAGTGTGTCTCTATTTTTATCTCCACAAGTTTCTCTACTTCACAAGTTTCCTTTCCATGATATAGGATTTTAAACACAAAATCAATATCTATGTGTGAAAAAATATTAGACTAGCTATCACAAAACAAGAGGGAAGAGAGAGAAAATTTTCTTAGAAAATTGACTAAGTAACCGAAGAGACAATTAAAATTACGTAAGAGATATGATGTGAAAATTTGATATGTTACTATTGTTGAACGTGAATATAATAAATGGACTCTCTAGGAGGAATAACTTATTATAATTAGGTTTGGATTTCATTTTGCATGCACTTAGACAACTAGAGTAGTTTCCTATAATTAGCTAGAAAGCTAAAATTGGAGTGGCAGACCCTCAAATCAAAAAAAATGTAGAATAAAAGAGTTAAATAAAAGTAAGAATAGCTAAAAATAAATTAGAACTGATGCAATAACTCTCACATTCTCTTGGTACCCATGCAAACTACAAAATTGGAACTAAAATTCATTGAAAAGTTGGTAAGTAAGTGGATAAGGTAGTTTCCAAAAATATGAGATGGAATTCATATTAGGGACCTGTTGATAGTCTGAACTAACCTCATCAACATTGGGGGAAACCCACTCGGTCAGGGCCCCAATTAGACCCTTTTCCGTTTGTAATAGTGGCTCCGACTAGAATTATGGAACAAGTTGTCATTAAATATAATATATGAAATGGGATGACTGATTGCGATAATAGTTCATAGGGAATACTAATATATTATAAAAAATAATTATAACTTACTGTAATACTTGGGTAAGTTGAAAAACATGTGCTAGAAAGATGTTGTAACAAGCACAATAATGTAGATCATTGTGCAATTACGATATTAATTCGATAAAAGAAAATAAATCTAATTAAATAGTTAATTATATTAATTTAATTATAGCATCACATATGATAAAGATCTCATTGTTCACAATATAACATAAATTTCAACCAAACATATGAGTAGTGCAATTTCAAATTCCTTCTTCTCAAAATTCAGAACCCCTTTCTCCATCTCGGAGAGGGAGATTTATAGTCTCAATACAAAGATAATAAAAACAAAATCTTCCTATAATCTCTCAATAAAAAAATAGTCAAAGACTAAACATGAAATGTTGTAATATTCATTGAATCTAGGACGAGTAATGTCCAATAGTAATTTGTTGCAACATGCAGATGTCCAGCAGGATGGTGAGCTTTGGAGGATGTTTAGGCTTGATTCTCATTTTACTAGAGAAAATATTTGATTTCAACGGTGGCATCATCAGTGTTGAAACATTATATAGACAATGAAGTACTAACCATTGGTTGTGGGGCTTGACAAGAAACTGCGAATGATTCTCAAGGTCGGTTTTGGATAGCCACTCGATTCTTTCAACCATTTTGTTACTCTATTCCACACAAGTCTTCATTAAGGTCTTGACACTTGGAAGTGAATCTTATGGGAAGTCAGAAATCATATTTTCTTGCAACAAAGTATCATTTACTGATACAATGATAGAACTAGAAATATCTCAGACCTCATTAATTGCAACCTCAACTATTTCATTCTAATTTCCCACTCTCGGGAAATTATTGTCTTTTGCACTTCGTCGATTTTAGGCAGATTTGCTTCTTTTCTCTCTCTACTTTCCTCCCAGGTTATAAAATCGGTCAACTGACCATTCACTTCAACTAAATAATTCATCATTTCATTTAACTAGTCAACAAGAGAATTTCCTATCTTGCATTGATCTTGAATCAATATGAGCTTGTTGAAAAATATTTTATGTTGATTCCTGAGCAAAGTGTTTAACTCTTTAGCTTCTTTCTTAAACTTTGTCAGCTGAGGACTGACACTTAACTATTCTATATTTTTTTTCATTTCCTTAAGTTGATAATATTTCTCTTGTATTTCCTTTTCATGTTGTATTTTCACGGTATCAAATTTCTTTTGTAGTTCTGCTAGTTGATTCTAGCATTGTTCACTAATTTTTTTATTCTCCGTATTAAATTCTTGTTCCAATGAGGCAATATTTTCTTCTTTTTCTTTTAGCAATTCTTGGACTTTCTTTGCTTTAACTATCATGGAAGAAGCATAGGATCTTGTAAATTGGGCCAATTTTCCTAATTCTTTAGCTGGTGTAGCAAAGGAACATTTCCACAAAGCTTGCTAAGAACTAATTATTTAGATTGCTCAAGCTTTCTTCTTTTCTTACCCTTTTAACCATTGCCTTTTACTGAGGGTTGTATAATATATAGAAAGGAGAAATGTCCTCCACGTTAAGACTAACATCTGTGGTGTGAAAATCATGAATAACTTCAACATATTTTTTATCATGAATGGAATACTTATCAGTAACTTCCTCTGACCTAGTATCTTGTTCAACATTCTTAATAGTACCCTGAACTTCCACTTGTTGTGAAGAAGTGGCAGTTTGAGAAACTAAAGTTTGGGCCTTGGTCTTTGGATTTATAGTCATACTGAATTCAGTCCATGCCTTGTTTAATTCAGGATTATAAATCAATTCCTCAACCTAAGGTGGAGAAGAAATTATAGCAACTTTTGGCCGATCCTTAGGAGGAATGACCTTATGTAAGGAACTACCAGGTTGAACAATAGACATTGATGACTTTTTGTGAGTTAATTGTGGCAAATTTAATGGAAGATTGGCTATCTGAGAATTTCTATATTGGACAAACTGAATTTTCTCCTCTATAGTAAAATTTTATTCGATTCTTCATAGTACTGTAATATAAGAAAAGATTTTATAAACATGTCATCAAATTTGTCTGCTTCATGAATGAATTGTTTGATTCCTTGAGATGCAGTAAAAATATTCACTACTGAATCTGGATCAAATTGTCTGTTGGGAACAATGAGAAATTTGAGAGCCTCAATAAAAAGGATATCTTTCTTAGCAAGATTATAATTGGCTAAAGAAAATATACCAAACCTTACAGGGAAAACAACCCATGCCATTTTATTTGATTCTCTCAAAACTTTAGAGATACCATAACCCACTATCTGATAAGCTACCTCCCTATTGACTAACTTATCAGGTATGAGCAAAGGAAACACATGGGGATGAGAAAGGATTCGCTAGACTCTAATATAAGTGAATAATTCCTCCCCAACCTAATTTATGAGCCTTTGAAGGTCATCCATAGCTTCTTGTGACATTCTAGGTGGGAGAAATTCAAAGATGGATTCATATATCAAAATCATAACTAGGTGAAAAATCTAGTAGAGATTTTCAATATATTTAGATTCTCATAGGAGGTCATGATAAATGTGGATAGGCTTTGGATCCTGAATGGTCCATTTCCAACCCATAACATGAAAATACATAGAAAAACAAAATGCATCCATAATATAGGTTGACATGTAGAACGGGGGAAGCTTATCTTAAGATAGCTTGCTGAAATGCTAAAATATGAGAAACCAAGTTATTGGAAAGCATGGTAGCCTAGTCAAATATATATCCTTTAGAAGCCCCATCAATTAGAGGTACCCAAGCGTCTAGGAATTTCGACACATTAGGGAGTGCATACAATCGACACATCATAGTTGAAACTTGGGATAAAGGAGTAACAAATGAATCGAGCAAGTACTTACCAGTTTCCCCCGCTCTATGCTTGTTTGGGTCTTGCCTCCATTGTCTTATTTGTTCTTACAGGTGCCCATGCTCATTTATGAAAGCCTTGGCATACTCCTTATTATATATATACTCAGGATTTAGCAAATGATACATCCTTTGCAAATCCTTGTTGGTGAAAGACTCAATTACTGTTCCCTTTTTAGTCTGTCTGCATCTATTTGAAATATCCAAATTCTCAATCACCCAATGGACCATATCCATGTAAGGCAATAATTGTGGCCTATCCACAATTTTGTGAAGGAAATAGTTGGTGGCATCGCTTGCAGTGGCTTATGAGAGAGGATTACTATCATCAATTGCGACTGTTATGATAGTAACTTTGGGGTTCTCACTTTTGAAGTATTAATAAATCGCTTCCCATGAAGGAAGTCTGAAATATCTGCTACATACAGTATCTGAAAATAGTCCCACTCCTAGAGCTTTATCATCAACATCTTCAAGAAATGAACTCATGGGTTGCTATTGTGGAGCCTTCTTCTTTGCCCTATTTTCGTTCTTCATCTCATGAAAATCGAGAATATGAGCTTACCTGTAGGAGAGAGAAGAAGAGACTTAGCATAAAACTCCTTACAGCACTCACAAATAGCGTAAAAATGTAAAATGTGTAAATTCCCTTACTAAAGATCAATTACAAAAACCAAAGTTTATTAAATGTGATATTTTAATTCATTTGAGGCCAATAATTAAAACGGTAAATCACTTAAGAGAGTGAAAACGGAACCACGTGAACATGCCACATTGGATATCAGAACGGAAATATCATAGGAGAATTTAAAATAAAGTTATGATATAATTTTTTATCGATATGTAAAGCTGTGAGATGAGTAGGCTTCCAATATGAATATCCGATATACGAAAGGGATGATTTAAAATCTTCTGAGATGTGAGGGCTCTGAGTTGAAAATATTCTGATACAGGGAAGTTTTGATATAGAAGCTTCCTGAGATGCTAGGTCTAGGATGCAAGGGTTCTGAAATACATAAACTTCAACGTATAAGAATACTCGGAGAATATTAATCTTATAAATTATTTTTAATAAGAGATATGATATATTAAAGTCCCGATAAGGAGATGCCTGACATACTAAAACACAAATATCCATCAATTATCTTGGAACCTCGGGAAATCGGATCTCGGAGAGGAAATACCTTGTTGTAGCTCCTAGATACAGCGTTGATTTGCAAAATACCAGTGCCTAGAACATCTTAAAAATCAGAGGTTGAATGTGAACAATTGTATAAAATGCGTCTGACAAAATCTGGAATAAGAGAACAATGGTTTTGGTTGTTCATGGATTGAGAAGACCTTAGAGTCGATTCATGTGAATTCCTCATACCGTGAGAGGGCTCAAGAGGTTATGAGACTGATGGATTTTAAATGGGCCAAGTATAAAACAATGAACATAAATCCTAAAATATGCAGAGGTATCAAAGGGGAACATAGAAGGAACCCACGAGAGACAGGCTTAAGATATTTAAGAATATGTCCCCTATGAACTCAGGGGAAATGAATATGAATGAGATATGGACAACAACAGAGGTTCATGGAGAGTGAATTAAGGGAGTACAACAAGCTTAATACATGAGCTTTAACACCTGAGTGTTATACAGAAATTCATGAATAAAATTGCAGACCACTGGCAGCTACATTACACGAACCATCAAAGTAGAATAGCAGGAAAGATGATTACACATAAAGAGGAGATTACTGATAACAAAATAAAATAAATACATAATCCTCATTGCTCCATCTGGAATGAAAATATAGGCTCTGTATTCATATTAATTTTAAACAACTCTCCCAAATATGTGTCTCAAAGCACAGGGAGCACAGACATACAAAACTATAGAAAAATTATTCAAAATTCCAGAACCTTTGTTACATCTAAGAACTCACTACATATAGAATTCTCTCTGAGGGTTTATGATCGAATATTTTGTCATGATCGTACCACACAGGTGAAATCAAAATATCCAAAAAACTATCAGAGCGTGCTTAAGCAATTGCTCCTGCAATAGAAAAATCAAAACAGAAATGGGTAAAATCAGGATTTTACCAGCAAAACATCATTATCTAACAGTAAAAATAAACAAAACAGTTGGCCATGGAGGCCAAATACTAGAATCTTCAAAGGGGTGGTGAGAAGTGGTGGACGGTTTAGACTTCATCATGTAATTCCATCTAATGTTCGGCATCCTCCACTCTTTGACTCTCATGATTTCCACTCGCTATTGCGGAACGGTCGGTTGCTCTGTGTACACTGAATTATTTAGTATGGAGCTCTTGGAGGGACTGCATAACTGTGACCATGTGCTCCACCAATGAAAGACTCGTGTTGTATTTGAAAACCAGAATCTGGATTTCGAAGGGGATCTCTAGTGGTAAGCGGTATCAAAGAGGGGGGGGGGGGGGGGGGGGGTGCAAAATGGCCCGTTTAGGACCCCCTCCCCTACGATAAATTTCGAATGCTACAAGGGGGCCGAAACTATATAAGGGTCGTCAGATGCATTGGGGTGGAGCGGAAGTGAAGTCGGGATGGAGGAAGCATGTGTGGATTTAATGAGAGTCATTTACATTTAAGTGGGTGAAAAAAGGGCCACAAGGGGGGTTATTAATGACGTGGAAAAGTGGTGGGACCCGCGCCCGCAAATTGCATATCGCAAGATTTAGCTAGGAGCAGCAGGTAGTAAACGTTAAAAGCTGCGGGGAGCGATGTGCGATGGTGGGTAAGGTGACGTGGAGGGAAGGTGGGACTGGACCGCAGCTCGTGGATCGCAAATCTTAACACTAAACAGCGGAGGTAAACTTTAAAGAATGTGAAGTGTGAAGCGTAGGGATGAGGTAAGTGACGTGGCAGGGGAAAGTGGGACCCACCCGCATCGCACATCGCAGAATTTAGAATTTTGGGAATATGGTAAACTCTTAAAATTGCGAAGTGCGGTTTGCATTGAATGGAGGATGATGTGTCAAGGAGTGGCAGAGCCCACTGCAATCGACGGGGTTACGATATGTAATATGCATTGGAGATGGGTGTGAAGTGGAGGGGTGGAGCTATTACGGTGGAGCCAATGGCATCGCAACTTAAACAAAAAACTTTGCAGGCGCTTAAGTAGTAATTTATAAAATGTGCGATATGCGATGTGCGACGCGCTAGACACTGCAAAGTGCGAAAAAGCGAAGGGTAAGAAAAATGTGGAATACAAGGTTTTGCATACGAATTTGGGTGATGTATCAAGGTTGGATGGTCCCACCAAGTTGCATCGGCAACAAGATAAGTTTCGGTAAGTCTTTAAGATGTAAAGGTTAATACTTGTGGGGAGCGGATTTGTAAATGAAGAAATGTAGCGCGGGATTTTAGAAAAGGGAAAGTGAAGGGTAAGAGAGGGTAAATGAAGGTAGAGGGGAAAAATGAGATGAAGGAGGGCGGAAATGAAGTTTTCTCACCATTAAACCTTATCAGCCACATTTTTCCCTTTCTACTAAACTGAGAGGAAAATTGATTCCCTTGAAGCTCTTTGACAGTCATGACTTTCCTTCATTTCTCCTTCTCCCCTTTGTGTGCGGTCACAGGCCAACAGACCTTATAACATTTTATTAAAAGGACTCCGATAAAATTTTCCCTTAAACATTAATCCCGATAAGAAATTTTCTTTAGTTTTATATTTAGACTTTTTTTAAGTTCAGTTTCCCTTTAGTCTTATTTTAAAGAAAACATCAAGATGATTTAAAACTAAAAAAAAACATAGAGGGTCCCCATAATTTATTATGTCTTAAAAGAAAAATGAAAAATGGGGGGTTGTTGTTTGCTACAAAAATTGGTGAGGCGTTGGGCGAAACAATTAGCTCTGAATAAATTATTAGAATTCAAAGGAAAAGGGAATAAATAAGAAAATATATGAATGATAAAGTACATATTTTTATTAAAAAATCTCTCTCAAAACAAAAACAAAAAAATTGTTATTTGCAAACCCCACAACCTATTCATATGAAGGACTTAATTTATCTCTGCTAGCCTGCTTTTAATATCAGCTATATTGATGAGATAAAGAATATTTATAATTTTAGAATTAAGGTAGACTTCTGATGTCACAAGTAGTGCCACTACTGCCAACAGGCATCCATAGCCTTGACAAGGTTACCTATTAACCAAATAAATACTAGTATCCCATACACTAGTATAGATTTTAGTAGGAAAAATTTTAAGGATGGGAGTTTATCTTAAAATGTAGCAGCCTTGGCGAATATTACTAGTCCCTAATATCCAAATTTTAAAATGTTTAATGACAATTTTGTTAAAATGTATAGATTTCTAATTATTTTATGTTAGAAAATATATAATATTGGCGATTTTAAAGGTAAAATCATTTTATACTATAAAATTTGGGCGAATTCATTTTTAGAAAAATGCGAATCAACGAATTTTTTTTTTTGGAAAAATCTTGGAATATTATCCCATCTACGAATATTAGCCCCTAAAATTTTCCCTGGATTTTAAAGAATTTTAGTTCAAACATTTGTTGTTTATTTTTCTTCTTGAAAGTCATTGGCGCGGCTTGGTGACCAAATATTGACAATTCCATTCATAAGTATTAGAGATAGTGAACAATTTGGATCTTGATGAGACCTCTTGTCTTATAGATTTTGGCTATAAGCCATTACCCTCGCTTGGTGACCATATTTGGTAACTTCAATACCATTAGTACCCATGATCATGGTAAGTTGGCTCTTAATGAGACCCATTATCTTTCAAGTTTAATATTTTTTAATTACACTCTAAAAATATTTAATTAGTGGATGGGGAGGTAAATCGTCTCCTTAAGATTTGAGGATGATAGATAGAGTCATAAGAAGTAAACCATATTCATTATATTTACCTATTTTAGTAATTGTTTAAGGTATGGCTTGTTATGAGACAAAATAGCCCTTTTATAAACTTTAGGTTATGATTAGTTCACAGAATAACAAGGATAGAATCAAATATTTAAATATCTATAACAATTTTGAAACAATAGCATAATAACCATCTTATTGATCATTTTCCTTTTAAAAAATATTTTCATAGAAATGATAACAGATTATTAATACATACTACCCAAGTACAAAACCAAAAGAGTAACATTCAACAAAAATATCTAAAAGAAAAATCAGTTTTTACATACAATTATTTACATATTTACAAAAAGTAGCATGAATTTCAAGAAAAGTATTTCATAAGGATGATCCCATTTACAGGAAGGGATTCCATCCTTCCCTCAAGGTCTTGGGGGATAAAAGTAGATGGGCCAAGTTTCTCCACAATCTGAAATGGTCCTAGCCAATTTTTTTGAAATTTCTTGTGTTTACCTTTTTCTTCATGGGCTTTGTCCCATTTCAATACAAGATCATTGACTTCAAAAACCTTATTTCTAGTTGACCTTGCACCGAACCATGATTCAATAGTATTTTGATGTTTAGCATAAGTGTGTTTTTCTTTATCCCTTCCTTCTTCAAATTTCAATAATTGATATAATCTTAGTTAAAAGGAAGAGCAAGATTACTCTTCAATAGATTGAACTAGGGCTAGTGAAGGAAAATAAACATTAGGGGGCATAACAACTTATTTTCTGTAAACTAAATAATAAGGATAAATTCCTACGGAAGCTTTATGAGTTATTCTATCTACCCATAGGGCAAATATTAAAGCTTTATGCCAATTTTTCGGATTTTCATCTATGGTCTGTTATATTATTCTCAAAAGGTTTTTATTTGTAGATTCCGCTAATCCATTCCCTTGGGTATAATAATTTGCAAAATATTTAATCTCGAAACCCCTTTTTAAAGCAAATCCAGTTATTAAGTTGCCAAAAAAATAAGATGCATTGTCAAATATGATAGCACTTGGAAGGCTAAAGCTTGTAATAATATGTTGATCAATAAAATCAATTACATCTCAGAATTGACCACTTTTAAAGGAAATTCCTCCACCCACTTGGAAAATTAATTGGTCGCAGTGAGAATGTATTTATGATTCTTAGATGAGTGAGGAATAATCTCACCTATAATATCTAACCCTCGTTGCTCGAATGGTTGTTCAATATTCACTGGTTGCAATGGTAAGGCTACTTTCTTTACTTTTATTGAAGCAGTTTGGAATATTTTGTACTTCCTCACATATGCATGTGCATCCTTAAATAAGGTCAACCCGTAATATCCATCATCGAAGATTTTATGAGCTGTGGTATCTCCATTATAGTGTCCACCAGCTAGTCCATCATTCATTTCCTACAACTTTTACAGCTTCAGAATTTTCAAGACACCTAAGAAGAACATAATCATAACTCTTTCTAAATAAAATATCATTTACAAGTTGATATTGATTTTCCTTCAATATTGATGTTCTTTTCTTTTTGGAATCAATTTTAATTGATGCATAGCCATTCTTCAAATAGAAAAGATATATGTATATTGAGATTCAGTATCAACAATACATACCTCTGAAACTTCAATATTTTCACATGTATCATCTCTAAATGTATTCTCGGATGCACCAACTACCAATCTGAAAAAACCTTGACCTCTAACAATTTTAGCAGGTTTAATTTTAAGGTCATATTCTTGTAGGTTTGTGACCCAGTCAGCTCGTTTTTCACCTAATTATCTTTGAATTAGTAATTTTCTAGCAGCAAGGAATGGTGCAATTACTTTTGTGTGTGAATTTAATAGAAAAGGCCTAAAGTTTTTAACCAATTTGAAGACTGCATAAGTTTTATTTTAACTCGCGAGTAATTTAATCTAGTCCCTATAACATTGACCTATAGAAAGAAAGCGGAGCTTCAACTTGTTCTTGATTCTTTTGAGTCAACACTGTTGCATAGGAATGATCGAAGGAAAAAGTATATAAAAAAATCTCTAGAGTAATTAGGAGAAGACAACAAAGGAGAATTAATAATATCCTATTTAATAGATTCAAAAGATGCTTTCTCGGTTTGTCCTCATTTATAATTTTCCTTATTTTTAATCATATTTTTAAGGGGCATAACAATTTGTGAGAAGTCAAGAACAAAAACTTTAACAAAAATTATCTAACCAAGAAAATATTACATTTACTTTTTATTATGGGGCAAAGGAGTTTCATAAATAACTTTAACCCTTACAGGATCTATATAAATTCCATCTTTTGAGACAATAAACCCTAAAATATTTCCTTCAGTCAAGGTAAAGAATGATTTCTCAGGATTAAGTGATATTCCAAAATTTCTACATCTTTCAAAGATCTGTTTTACGTAAAGAATATGATTACTTCTCCTTTTAGAATAAATTCGGATATCATCCAAGTGAACCACTATTGATTTATTTATCATGCCTCTGAAAGTTATGTCCATGAATCTCTGAAATGTTGATCCTGCATTTATCAGACCAAAATTCATTTTCTGATATGTGTACGTTCCCCATTTGGTTCTGAATGTTATCTT
Organism: Pinus albicaulis; assembly: GCA_034641835.2. Classification (NCBI taxonomy): domain Eukaryota; kingdom Viridiplantae; phylum Streptophyta; class Pinopsida; order Pinales; family Pinaceae; genus Pinus; species Pinus albicaulis. Next base: position 625,517,479 of record CM076584.1, on the reverse strand, counting down.
CAACCTGTCTACATGATGAACAAGAACTTGGTTATAACCAAAAAAACCATCTATGAAATATATTTGTTCGGAACCTACAACTGATTGTAGGATTTTTTCCATAGGAGGTAATGGAAAATCATCCTTCTCAGATGCTTTATTCAAGTTTCTGAAATCTATACAAATTTTAATATCCCCATACTTTTTCCTAACTGGAACAAGGTTTGATACCCATTTGGAATGTTTAACTGGAAAGATGACTTTAGCCTTGAGTAATTTATTCAATTCAGTTTTAATTTGTGACTCAAGATTCGGATGGATTTTTCTAAGCTTCTACTGTATTGGTTTAACATATGGCAACATGGGTATTGTACTCTAAATGATAGAAGTATCATAAGTTTTAAATTCATCATAACTCCAAGCAAACACATCTTTGTATCTTCTTAATAAATGAATAAAAGCAAGTCTTTCATCAGGAGAGAGTCTGTGTCCTAGATTAATGTTTTGCAATTTTCTTCAGACCCTAAATTGATGAGTTCAAATCTTAAGGTATTAATTTGGAGTTTACAATTAGTTTTTTTTCTAAATCTATCTTTCAAATAATAGGAAATGAATTTTAATATTAGGACATATTAAGATTTTTATCATGTTTATCCTCATCAATAATTTGTCCCATATATGTTCCTTCTGAAGTAAGAAAACTTAGAATATCATAATCATCATTAAACACTCTCCAGTTAGTAATATTATCGGGGATAGATGGTCAAAAAATCAATTCTATAGAAAATATATCAAGACTAAAGTCCTTAGGAGGGATGAACTTAGAAGCAACGTTGGCTAGAATATTCGCACTAGAATTTTGGATTTTAGGGTTAGGAGATATATTAAATGCCAAGAAATGGGAAGTCATATCCTGAATCAAAAACTCATAATTTTTTAAGTGATTTGAAACACAATGAATATTATTTCGTACATGTTTAATAACAATTTCATAATCACCAAGAACTTTGAGAATTTTAACATCAAGACTAATAACCTTTTATAAACCTTGAACCAATGCTTCATATTTAGCCACATTATTAGTACATTCAAACTCAAGTCTGCATGTCAACATGTTAATTTTTAGATTGTTCTATGTTTTATCAATTACTTTAGCCCAATTCCAAACTTCAATTAGAAATATTTCCAATTACAACCGGTCTTTCCGTTCATCAATAGTGATTGAAGATAGAACAATAAATGCAATGACAAAGGAGACAATCAACACATTAACAAGAAACACCAAATTTGGACAAAGACCGGGGAAAATCCCCCTATGGGAAAAACCCTTTGAAATTCTTCTTCTATTATATTGTCATAAAATGTTTAGCAGAGAGTACAATGAGCACAATACAATATGATCAGAAATTAAACCCAACAACTTCAGAAACAAATATACAATGGCAGAATATGTCAGAGACAACTTGATTTAAACTTCATACAGCTTCAAAAATCTTAGGATGATGGTCAATTGTAGTCAAACCCCCGGATGCTACCTTCAGGTTAGCATGGGTGTCTCTTTAGGTCCTGGACGCTACCTTACCCATAACATGTGTGCGTCTAGGGGAAAAATTTTGTATTTATGTGCCAACGACTGAAATAGAAGCCCTAAATTTTGTGTGAGCTTCGGATCTATGAATTCTGACCTCCATACGGCCTTTTCCTTCGCCAATTTTCTTAACCAAATTAGATAGAAGAGAAGAAGATTCTTGATGTTGTGATGTCCAAATGAGCTTCTATGTCACTTGTATTTACAGGCTTCTAAGGGGTGTCCAATGATGTCCATTTGATGTTGAGGCCGACCTATCCAAATGTGTAAGTGAGTGAAGCCAACCTGATCCAATATCCATGTGTGGCCGTAAAATCAAAAACCAACTTCTGGTTATCTGAACGAGGTGATATTTAGGTCAATATTGGTTCTCTCAAAAATATGAACTTAATTCCATCATCATCTCCATCAAGTGAGTAGTCCAAAGTGGAATTCGACCGCGGTTGCAAAATTTTAACACTCCCTCTCAACTAGGGATAATTCCACTTTTAAAACATGTCCATTGATCAATATGTCATCCTTTCATCATGTGTATGAATATGCTAAACTATATTTGTTGAAAAATTCTCAAATATAAAGAAGAATAATCAACGAGGAGAAAAATCTACCACCCTCTATCCAAGGGGCTACTACCCGAAATTTCAATGAGCAGGCTACTACCCGGAAAATGTGTCAGCGGGATACTGCCCAAAAATATGTCAGCAGGATACTACCCGGAAATATGTCAGTGGGATGCTACCCAGAAATATGTCAGCGGGCTACCACCTAGAAATATGTCATCGGGCTACTACCCAGAAATATGTCAACGGGCTACCATCCGAAAATATCATCATACTACTACCTGTAAATGTCATCGGGCTACTACCCAAAAATATCATCAGGCTACTACCTGGGAATGTCATGGGGGAGCTACAATTCAACACATATCAATAAATTAGTGATGTAGGGGAGCTACTACTCAACCAATCCTATTGCATGTTGATCTTCCCAACAATGACACATAAGATTCATGTGGTAGAACACCTGCATCATAATCTAGCTTGGACAAGATATCTGACTTACCAAGAGGTAAGGATCACACACCTCCAAGCCTCCTCAACCATTAGCTAGTCAAAGAGGGATAATCGCAACAAGCCCCAACTTGTGGGTATGATGCCAACTAGGGTATGCTCTGTAAGACAAAGATAAAGTGAGCTACTACTTCAACCCTATAGGTAACAGATAGGGGTGACGCCCTATTCCCAGAGTTCCCTCAACCCCAAGATTCCTTTATCTTAATTCCTCACCCTAGGAGCTCAGACAGGGGGGAAGAGTATGGCTCAGTTTCCTCGATTAGTGGTGCCCCTTATCAAGAGGGGTCACATTCATCAGTCTAATTTTCTCTCTGAAGACAAAGAACTTCCCTTTTGGCAAAGCCTTGGTGAGAATATCTACAATCTTCCCATATGTCAATATGTGATGGAGACGAACGGATCCTCTCTGTACCATATCACGATTGAAGTGGTATCGGATATCTATGTGCTTGGAATTGTCATGAAACATGATATTCTCTTCCAGACGAATACCACTCTTGTTGTCGCAATATATCACTGTAGTGTCTAGGACCTGCTCAAATAGCTCTCTAAAGAGCTTCCTCAACCAAACTACTTTGCAGCTATCCATGCTAGCGGAAATATACTATGCCTCAGCGGTACTCATTGCTATGAACTTATGCTTCCTGATCATCCAAAATATCATGGCATGTCCAATACTAAAACAACATCCACATGTACTCTTCCTATCATTAACATTTCCCGCTCAATCAACATCAGTGTATCCATGAAGTCGAACATCTCCGGTAGAGTATCTTAGACCAAGTGTAATCATCCCCTGCAAATATCTCAAAATGTGAATGTGCATGGAGAGGCTCGATCATGAATTGACTCAACGTGTTCACTGCATAGCATATGTCACGATGGGTGTTCACAAGGAACATTAGAGCCCCAATTAACTATCTATAATCAGATGGATTCTCCAAATCGGTTCTTACAGTTTCTCCACATAATTTCTTGAAGTTTATTTCCATCGGTGTGGGTAGATACTTGCATTCATTCATTCCAAATCTTTCCAACAACTTCACAACATATTTTCCTTCTGAAAGGAAAATCTCACCAAACCTTTGCCACACCTTAAGGCCTAGAAAGTAGTGCATGAGTCCAAGGTCCTTCATTTTGAATTCAAAGGCTAGCTCCCTTTTACACTCCATCGTTAGAGGCTCACTACTTGTCATGAATAGATCGTCAACATATAAAACTAATATCAGCGGCATACCTTGGACTACCTTGAAGTAGAGGTTGGGATCGACATTGCTTCTCGTTAATCCCAACTTCACCATAAAATTGTTGATGCGGGCATACCATGCTCTTAGGGCTTGCTTAAAACTTTACAATGAATTCTTCAATCTACAAACATCTATACTACGATCCTCTACTTCAAATCCATGTGGTTTCTCAACATATACTTCTTATTGTACCATGTCATGGAGAAATGCAATATTTATGTCCATCTGATGAAGGGTCCATCTTTGACTTACGGCCGATCGAATAGTTGTATATCAAGCCACAAGAGCAAATATATCATCATAATCCTCTCCCTATTTTTGGGAGAATCCTCGAGCCACGAACCCCGCTTTGTATTTTTTAATGCTTTCATCAATTCCATGCTTGAGCTTGAATATCCACTTAGAAGTTACCATGGATTTCTCCTTTGGTCTTTGTACAACATCTCAGACATCATTTTTCATAATAGATTCATATTGTTTGGGGATAGAATCTTTCTAGACTTTTTCTTTTGTGGCTTCTTCAAATGTGGAAGGTTCATCTTGAATCATAGTGCTCATGGCGATAAGATATCCCTGGTACCTGCATGGCTTCTTCCTTTCTCTAGATGATCTTTGAACGGGCACATGCCTCTCAGCATCCTAAAGAGTGTCACAGAGTCAAAGTGATCTCTTCCTAGTAGGAGGATTACTAGGAGGAGAATCTAAGGGATCCATGGGATCCATGGGATCATCAACAATATCAATCTCGGATTTAGGTATAGATAGAGGTCTATCCAAGATATCCATATCACCATTCTTCTTGGAAGGAGGAAGCAGAGGAAGGTCTCTTACTTTTCCAAGTGCGACGTCTTCATCGAAAGTGGCATCCTTGCTAATTTCAACCTTCCTTTGACCAAGAATATATATTCTAACGTCTTAGAATTTTCACAATAACCAACAAACGCACCTTTTCTTCCAGTGGCTTCCAGCTTGTTCCTTTTTTTTCGGCACATGAAAATATACGGGGCAGTCAAAGATATAAGATGACTCACATTGGGCTTGACACTTTTGAACACTTCTTCGAGTTTTTTGTCATATAATGCTTGATGAGGCACCCTATTTTGAACATATACGGTAGCATTTGTTGCTTCTCCCCAAAGGAACTTTGGTAAATTTTGATCATGGAGCATGGAATGAGTAGCTTCTACAATGGACCTATTCTTACTTTCGACTACGCCATTTTGTTTGGGATTATATGGTGTAGTTGTCTCCTTCTTGATGACTTCTTTCTTGAAAAAATAAATTAATTCATTTGATTTGTACTCTCTACCATTGTTAGACCTGAATATTTTGATTTTCTTCCTCGTTTTATTTTTGGTCAAAGCTTTGAACTCCTTGAACTTTTCAAATGCTTCATCATTATTCTTCAGATAATATATCCATGTCTTTCTTGAAATATAATCAATGAAGGCAATATAATAGAGATGGTTACCAAGAGAATGTACGGGCATCAGACCACTCAAGTTGGAATGAATGAGATGGAGGATGGCATTTGTCTTGCTTTCTCTAGAGGGGAATAGTCCCCGTGTCATATTTCCACTGGCACATCATGGACATACTCCATCATGTTGAGCTTGAACCTTTGGAATCCTAGAAACCAATTTCTCCAATTTTGGAAGCACATCATAGTGAATATTAGTTAATCTTCATTGCCATGATTCACTTAGATTATTTGTATTATGAACCAAAGCCAATAGTGGCCTTCTAGTGACCCTATAGAGTCCTTCATATCTTGTTCCCAAAGTGAATGCATATTTCATACGTGATCCAATGGGCCAAATAAGAACTTTTCCCCTTGATGAAGGCAACCTTCATCCCTTTGTCTTCCAAAGCGGATATTGATACCAAATTCTTCCTCAACCCATGCACATACATTACATCATGCAATACAATAAATTCCCTAGAATTCAAATGAAATTTGACAGATCCAAAACCTTTGACGGGATGAGTGGAGTTGTCTCCAAGAATTATTTTTAAATTTGACTCCCTCTCTACCAAGCTAGATAGAACTTCCTTGTAACCAGAGAAGTGATGAGTGGCCCCACTATGAACCAACCAACTATCCCACAAATCCAAAGGAGTTGAACTAGTAAGAGCGGAAATAAGAATATATTCAGATTTATTTGAAACATTACTTTGATACCTAGAGAATTTTGACTTGTTTTGTGGATGACGATATTCTTCATGGTCACTTGGAGCATCTATTATTCTTCTATCATTTCTTTCACCATGGTAATTCCTTCAATAATCTTTCCTTATTTGATTATTTAACTTGTTTTTGTTGCTTCTAGTATTATAATGTGGTCCATTATTCTTCTCGGTAAAATATCGAGCACAATGACCCTTCTTGTGACAATTGTAGCATTCAATATGCGAGTATTATTTTATTTATTTTGATTTCGAGGAGGAGGATTTCTTGTATTTGATGGACATCCTTTCCCTTTCTTCTTCTTCTTTTCATGGGTGATGTATGCAACGCATTCTCCTTCTTCTTGCTTTTGAATCCTTCCTCTTCCTATCATCCTGGAGTCTTCTTGAGTGAGATTTCCAACAATTTCATCAAATGAAGGGAGGAAATTTGTGTTTATTATAGTAGTGATGAATGTTTCCCAAATAGGAGGGAGACCTCTTAAAGTCATGACCACTAGTTCCTTATCAGACACAACTTCTCCAACTCTTAACAATTGATCTCTAATACAATATATCATCATTATGTAGAATTGTATGGACTCTCCTTTTTTCATCTTGGTGTATTTGAGTTGATATTTCAAGGTGAGGATTTCATTTAAATTGTTGACCGTGTACATGCCTATTATCTTATCTTACATGTCCTTGGACCTTCTCAAGTTTCCAACATATGAAATTAAATTGCCTTGTAAACCATCAACTATAATTCTCTTTGCTTTCTTCTCACCTTTCTTATGCTTACTCTTGGCAGCAATGGATGCATTCTTTGGAGGCTCAGGTACCTTTCCTTGAATGTAGTCCAAAAAATCATTATTGTATGCTATGATTTCCAACCTGAATTTTGATGCAGCAAAATTGGACGAGTTACCCAACTTCTCATTCTCCTTAAAGGTGGTTTACATATTTATTTGACTAGATTGGCTCCTTCAACTTCTCCAAAGATTACTGCTTCAATCCTTGTCTCCTCTTGGGATTTTCCTTCACCTTAGCTATGATACCATGTTAATTTTCATATTGTTCTATGTTGTATCAATTACTTAGCCTAATTCTGAACTTCAATCAGAAATATGTCCAATTACAATTAGTCTTTCCATTAATCAGTAGTAATTGAAGATAGAACAATAAATTCAATGACAAAGCAGACAATCAACACATCAACAAGAGAAACCAGATTTCGTAAAAGACCAGGGAAAAAACCACTATGGGGAAAACCCTTTGAAATTATTCTTGTATTATATTGTCATAGAAACAGTAATTTAGTAATTCAATATAATATGATCAATAATTCAACCCAACAACTTCATAAACTAGTACAGTGATAGAATATGTCAGAGACAACTTGATTCAGACTTCATACAACTTAAAAAATCATCAGATGATGGTCAATTATAGTCAAACCCCTCGATTCTACCTTCAGGTTAGCATGGGTGTGTCTTTAGATCTTGGACACTACCTTTCCCATAACATGCATGCGTCTAGGGATAAAATTCTGCAGTTTTGTGCCAGCGTCCGGAACAAAAACCCTAAATTTTGTGTGAGCTTTCGATCTATGACTTCTGACCTTTGTGCGACCTTTTCCTTTGCTAAAGTGCCAAACCAAATCCAATATAAGAGAAGAAGATGCTTGATGTCGTGATGTCCAAATGAGCTTCTAGGTCACTTGTATTTATAGGCTTCTAAGGGGTGTTCAACGATGTCCATTTGATGTTGAGATTGACCTGTCCAAATGTGTATGTGAGTGAAACCGACCTCATCCAATATCCATGAGTGGGCGTAAAATCAAAAACCAACTTCTGCTTATCCGAACAGGGTGATATTTAGGTCGATCTTGGTCCTCTCGAAAAGAGGAACTCAATGTCATCATCATCTCCATCAAGTGAGTATTTCAAAGTGGAATTTGACCGCAGTTTTATAATTGTAACACAACATAGTTTTCTCTCCATTTGGACTTATTAATATGCAACCAACTCCTACACCATCATTGGACTTAGATCCATCAAAATAAAGAGTCCAAAATAAATTATCAAAATTATTTACAAATAATTCTACAATATTTACACACCTTGATGAGTTTGTTTATGAAAAAATTTCAATCTGTGATGTAGAAAATTCAACAAGGAAAGGAGAACATTGGGCAGGAAAACTACCAAAGAAGGATTCAGAAGAATAATTTCCCAAGATATTATTGGTGAAGGCTATCAGCTCATTTTATTCATTAATATCAGTAATAGTATATTGCATGTGTTTCTCCCTATCAACTCTGATCTTATTAGGTTTTCCATTCTTAGGGAGCCAAATATGAGACCAATATGTAGAAAAATATACATGTAACCTTTTAGACCAATCCCTACTTAAAAAAGGACCATAGAATTCAGGAATATCAGCCACCAAAATGTATACAATTTGAAACGCCTTTGAATTGGAAGATAATATAATTAATACATCATTCATTTCTCCTAGAAATTTAACTTTTGTTCTATCAAGTTGAAAAAATTTTACAACAAGTTTTTGGTGCTTTAAATTTAATTTAAAACATACCAAATAAGGCATAAAATTGGAGGATGCACTGAAATCCACCAGAAAATTATGATCGTTTTTGTTAAAATGTTAAAAATTTAAGAGGAAATGATGAGTATGTGAATTAGATCTATCTCCAATCAAAATCACATCAGAAGGATCGAGCTTATCAGAAGGGGTAGGAGGAGGCTTGTTCTTTCGAGAAAATTTCCAGTCCCACGCACAGATCTGGATAAATTCAACTGCAGTCGCTCGCTCGCCATGTTTTAGCATGTGCTGGGAAGGCAAAGTGGCTAGCACGTCTTCCTGAAGGGTGTGAATGGGGTCCAAGATCGCATATGGGTATATCTGACCATAATTGCAAAAATAGAGTAGCTAAGGGAGCGACTAGGGAATCACAGTTGCTCGCAGGACAACTTGAAGGGAGCAACTAGGTTTTGGAGGTAGATCTGGAAGGTTTTTTCCCCAGTCACTCACTTTCAGTTCCTCAGAGAGTGACTAGGAGTTAAATTCACTCGCATATCCACCAAAAGGGTGTGACTAGGGTCCAAGACAATTTTGGGTGAATTCTTCCTTATTCGCACGCTTTCAGTTCTTTAGGGAGTGACCAAAATAGTCATAGTCACTCGCATACATTATCTCAAGGAGTCGCCGGGAAATTACAGTCGCATGCAGAATATATTGATGAGTGTGGCCAAGGTTCTGATTTAGGGTTTGATAGTTGACTGCAGTTGACTACAGTTGTCTGATAGATGTAAGGTATCTCTTTGTTGTACAGTGTTTCTAAAAATCAGTTTCTGATTTGTATTGGGTATATCTCTGCTGAAATATTATGTATTAGGCTCACTGTACTCTCTACTAAAACATTTTATGACAATCTAATAAGAATAATATTTGAAACTTCAGACCAAAAGCTTCTTACCCTGAGCAAACTTCTTTCAGCTAACCTGTGCGAGCCAAATAAATAGACGAGTAGAGAAGAAGATAGTTAATGATGGTATTCAAATGAGCTTGAGGTCTCCTCTATTTATAGGCTTCCATAAGGGACCATTTGATGGTGAGGCTGACTTGTCCAATTTTACATGTGTATAGGGCCAACCTAATCCAATATACATGAGTGGGTTCATAGATTCAAAAACCAACTTCTGCTTGTCCAAATGAGGTGATATTTACGTCGATTTTTGCCCTCTCGAAAAGATAAATTCAATGAAATCATCTATCATATGAGCAGTCCAAGATGGAATTTTACCCTAGTTGCATAAATTAACACTCCCTCTCAACTAGGAAGAATTCCACCTGACAGTTTCTAATCTGAAGTTTCAAATCTTCTTCTTATTAGATTGTCATAAAATGTTTCGAGTGAGAGTACAATGAACCTAATACATAATCTTTCAGCAACGATATACCCTATACAAATCATAAACTCATTTTTAGAAACATTGTATAACAAGAGAAACCTTCCATCCATCAGACAATTGTAGTTGATTATGGTCAACTATCAAACCCTAGCTCAGAAACATAGTCGCACTCATCAAGATATTCTGCATGCGACTATAATTTATTGGTCGATCAATAACATATTATATGTGAGTGGCTATGATTGTTCGGGTCGCTCCCTGAAGAACTCAAAGCGTGTGAGTGAGGAATAATTTACCCAAACTTGTCTCGTACCCCAGTCGCGCAGTTCTGGTGGATGTGCGAGCGACTTTACCTCCTAGTCGCTCTATCAGGAACTGCAAGCGAGAAACTAGGGATGAAACCTTCCTGATCTGCCTCAAAACCCTAGTCACTCCCTTAAGGTTGTCCTGCAAGAAGCTGCGATGCCCTAGTCACTCCCTTAGCTACTATGTGTGTGCGACTATGGTCAGATCTTCCTAGATCTGATCTCGGAGGCCAGTAGCACCCTTCGGGAAGATGTGTGAGTGACTGTGCCTTCTCAGTCGCACGCTAAAACACAGTGAGCGAGTGACTGCAATCGAATTTGTTTATATTTGTGTGTGTGGATGGAATTTCATTCAATACATGGTGCAAAGAGGATCATGGATTATAATTTATCCTCTTTACACCATGTCTTGAATGAAATTCTGTTCAAACACACAGTTCTGGACAAATTCGACTGTAGTCGCTCGCTCGTTGTGTTTCAGAGTGTGACTGGGAAGGCACAATCACTCGCACATCTTCCTCAAGGGTAAGGTTGGGGTCTGATATCATATCTAGGCATATCTGACCATATTCGCATGCATATATTAGTTAAGGGAGTGAATAAGGCATCACAGTCACTCGCACAACCTAAAGGGAGTGACTAGGGTTTTATAAGAAGAATATTTGAAAGGGTTTTCCCCCTTGTGGGGTTTTTCCATGGTCTTTGACCAATCAGGTGTCTGTTGTGGTTATGATATTGTCTTCTTTGTCATTGCATATATTTTTATATCTTTAGTTACTAATTATGATTGGAAACATTTTTAATAATTGGATGCATTGATTAATGAAGAATTGAATTGGGCTGATGTAATTAAAACAACATAGAAAAATCTGAAAAATTAACACTTTGAATGTATCCCAATTAGTAATTGATCCAAATGGTAAGGAAAAATAACAAGAACCCATTGATCCTTAAAATTTATAAGGAAATAATCTACTCACTACATCCTCTTCAGAAACTTCATTAAGATTAATTACTAACACAAAATTGTGTAGATGTTCTTCATCAGGAAGTCCATCATCAAGATTATATTTAGGCAAACACTTCTCTGGATGCTTTGGAAGAGGGTGCAAGGGAGAATTCATTGCAACTGATCCTTGATTTTTCCATGGTATGTTTTCCATTTTTGGATTAATAATAAGTCTCGAAGTGGTTGTACTTGATAAAGGGGCTTTTGAAGTATTAATAATTTAAGAAGTTGTCCCAGCAGCACTACCGCCAATAGTAGTTTTGGTTGGTTGGAGAGTATTATTATGGGTGGATGAGGGTTTCAAAGGATGGTAATAGGACAATAAAGAAGGATGTGAAGAAGTAGGATGAATAGTAGGAGTATGATGTGGATAGGATATAATGTTCTCACTAGCCGAGAATTCAACACCAGAAATATGTTTATTTTTATTTTGAGTTGGTAATGGGAATTCAAATGGTTTGACTCCAAATTTTTCACTTTTTGATATAGTAAGGACTCCAACATACTTTAGTGAAGAGGTAAAACTACCCTCAGAATCTTCTAGTTAGGTAAATTTTTCTCCAGAAATGGAAATTCCTTCCAATTTATGTATGAGAGTTTGAAGTTCAGGAGCTTCAATAGGCTGATCTGAAAGTGATGTGTGTACAGAGGTTTCACTATTTGATTTTGTAACAAGGCTAGGAGATTTGGAAGATGTTTCAACAACATCAGATATAGAATCATGTGATTTGGAATGTGATCTAGAAGTTGGAGGAGATTTTGAGGGGGTTGACTCTTAGAATGACCTCTTGGTTTAGAGTAAGACCTTATTTCCATTCATAGTTTGTTGGCCCCTACCACCAAAAATATTGATAGTGACCTCATCAACATTGGGGGAAAACCACCCAGTCAAGGCCCCAATTAAACCTTTTTCCATTTGGAATAATGGCTCTAAATGGAATCATGGGACCATTTACCCTTAAATATAATATATTAAATGGGATGAATGATGGATATAAGAGTTCTTAGGGAATACTAATATATTCTAACAAATAATTATAACTTATTATAATACCCCGGTAAGATGAAAAACATATGTGCTAGAAAGAAGTCGTAACAAGCACAATGATGTAAATCATTGTGCAATTATGATATTAATTCTATCAAAGATAATTAATTTAATTAATAGTTAATTATATTAATTTAATTATAGCATCACATATGATAAAGATCTCATTGTTCACAATATAACATAAATTTCAACCAAACATGTCAGTAGTGATCATGAAAGACTTACTGAAACACACACACACACACACACACAGATATATATATATATATATATATATATATATATATATATATATATATATATATATATATATATATCAATGAACAATTCCTTTCAAAGAAAACCAACAGAAACAATGGATAGTAATACCCGAGAAACTGTGAATCTGCTCATTTCAGAACTGCAAGTGGTTCAACTTTATATTAAGAAAAATTAAAATAAAATAGTGCAATTTCAAGTTCCTTCTTCTAAAAATTCAGAATCCATTTTTCCATATCAGAGAGGGGATTTATAGTCTCAATACAAAGATAATAAAAACAAACTCTTCCTTTAATCTCTTAATAGAAACAGCATTCAAAGAATAAACATGAAATGTTGTAAGAGTAGTTCAATCTAGGATGAGGATTATTCAATAGTAAGTTGCTACAACATGCAGATGTCCATCAGGTTGGTGAGCTCCAGAGGATGTTTAGGATTGATTCTCATTTGATTGGTGAAAAGAGTTAATTTCAAAGGTGGAAATGTCTGTGTAGAAGCATTTGATAGACAACGAAGTACCAACCATTGGTTGTGGGGCTTGACAAGAAACCACCAATGATTCTCAAGCTCAATTTTGGATAACCGCTCGATTATTTCAACCATTGTGTTGCTCTGTTACACCCAAGTCTTCAGTATGGTCTTGCCATCTGGAAGTGAATCTTCTGGGCATTTAGAAATCATATTTTCTTACAATAGAATATTATTGACTGATACAATTATAGAACTAGAAATATCTCGGGCGTCATTGACTGCAACCTCAGTTTGTTTCATTCTAATTTCCCACTCTCAGAAAATTATTTTCTTCTTTGCTTCATCGATTTTAGTTATATTTTCTTCTCTTCCCTCTCTACTTTCATGCCAGGTTAGAAAATCGGTCAATTGATCATTCACTTCATCAAAATAATTCATCATTTGATTTAACTGATCAACAATATAATTTCTTATCTTGCATTGATTTGGAATCAATATGAGTTTGCTGCAAAATATTTTATGTTGATTCTTGAGCCGAGTGTTTAAATATTTAGCTTCCTTCTAAAACTCTGTCAGTTGAGGACTGACACTTAGTTGTTCTATATTTTTTTACATTTCCTTAAGTTGTTCATATTTCTCTTGTATTTCCTTTTCATGTTGTATTTTCAAGGTATCAAATTTATTTTGTAGTTATTCTAGCTGATTCTGGAATTGTTCAATAATTTTTTGCTTCTTAGTATTAAATTATTGTTCCAATGAGGCAATATTTTTGTCTTTTTTATTTTAGTAGTTCTTGGACTTTCACTTCTTTGTCTATCATGGCAGAATCATAGGCTCCTGTAAATAGGGTCAATTTTTCTAATTCTTCAGCTAGTGTAGCAAAGGAACCTTTCCAAAATACTTCAAAGGAAGAAATCTTGCTAGAAACTGATGACTGAGATCACTTGATATTTCTTTTCATTCTTCCCCTTTTAACCACTACCTCATGTTGAGGGTTGTAGAATATATCTAAAGGAGGAATATCCTCCACATTGAGAGTAACCTCTAAGGTAGGGAAAGGAGGAATAACTTCAACATATTTCTTATCATGAATGGAAGACTTATCAGTAACTTCCTCTGACCTAGTATCTTGTTCAACATTCTTAATAGTACCCTGAATATCCACTTGTTGTGAAGAAGTGGCAGTTTGAGAAACTGATGTTTGTGTCTTGGTCTTTGGATTTATAGTCATACAGAATTCATTCCATGCCTCATTTAATTTAGGATTAAAAATCAATTCCTCAACCTAAGGTGGAGAAGAAATTATAACAACTTTTGGTTGATCCTTAGGAGGAATGACCTTCTGTGAGGAACTTTCAAGATGAAGAGTAGACATCGATGACTTCTCCTAAGGAAACTACAGAAAATTAATGGAACATTGGTTATGCAGAATGTATGTATTGGACAAATTGACTTTTATCCTCTACAATCAATTGTTCTTCCATTCTTCGTAGTACTGTAATATAGGAAGAAGATTGTACAAACATATCATCAAATTTTTCTGCTTCATGAATGAATTGTCTGATTCCTTGAGATGCAGTAAAATTCTTCACTATTGAATGTGGATAAAATTGTCTGTTGAGAATAGTGGTAAATTTGAGAGAAGAAATAGCAAGGATCTCTTTCTCGGCACGAAGATAATTGGCTAAAGAAAATATACTAAATCATAAAGGGAAAATAGGCCATACCCTTTTATTTTTTTCTCTCAAAACTTAAGAGATACCATAACCCATTGTCTAATAAGCTAGCTCTCTACTGACTAACTTATTAGGTTGTAACAAAGGAAACACATGGGGATGAGAAAGGCTGCCCCAAACTCTAATATAAGTGAATAATTACATCCCAAACCAATTTCTGACCCTTTGAAGATCATCCATAGCTTCTTGTGACATTATAGGTGGGCGAGACTCATAGATGACTTCATATATCAGAATCATAACCTAGTGAAAATTAGTGTAGAAATGTACGAGATATTTGGATTCCCATAGGAGGTCATGATAAATGTGGATAGGCTTGGGATCCTGAATGGTCCATTTCCAACCTATAGTAGGAAAATCCATAGAAAAACACAATGCATTCATAACATAGGCTCACATGTAGAAAGGGGCCAACTTATCTTCAGAAATATTCCTAGCTTGCCGAAATGCTAAAATATGAGAAGCCAAGTTATTGGAAAGCATGGTAGCCCATTAAAATAAATATACTTTGAAAGCCCTATCAAATATAGGTACCCAAGTGTCCAGCAATTTCAACACATTAGGGAGTGCATAAAATCAACACATCATATTTGCAACTTTGGAGAAAGGAGTAGCGAGAGAATCAATCGAGTACTTACCAGTTTGCTCCACTTTATGCTTGTTTGGGTCTTGTCTCCATTATCTGATTTTTTCTTACGGGTGCCCATGCTACTTTACAAATGCCTCTACATACTGCTTATTATATATATACTAAGGATTTGGAAAATTATTCATACCTTGCAAATCCTTTCTGGTGAAAGACCCAATTACTATCCCCTTTTTATTTTGAATGCATGTATCAGAAATATCTAAATTCCCAACCACCCAATGGACCATATCGACGTAAGCAAATAATCGTGGCCTAGCCACAATTTTTTGAAGGAAAGAGTTGGCGACATCGCTTGTAGTGGCTTCTGAGATAGGAGTAATATCATCAATGGTGACTATTCTAACAATAACTTTGGGGTTATCACTTCCAAAGTATTGATAAATCGCTTCTCATGAAGGATGTCTGACATCTCTAGTACATATAATATCTAAAAATAGTCTCGCTTCTGGAGCTTTGTCATCAAAATCTTCAAGAATGGAGTAGCGGGTTACCTTCTGGAGCCGTTTTCTTTTCTATATTTCCTTTCTTCATCTCTTCTGAAAATCTAGAATCTGAGCTTACATGTAGGAGACAGAAGTAGAGACTTAGCAGAAAACTCTTTACATCACTCACAAACAGCGTAAAATTTTAAATAATGCATAAAATTCCTATACTAAAGATCAATTATAAAAACCAAATTTTATTAAATGTGAGATTTTAATTAATTTAGGGCCAATAATTAAAATGTTAAATCATTTAAGTGAGCAGAAGCGGCACCATGTGAACATGCCACATCGAATATCAGAATAGAAATATTGGAGGAGGATTTAAAATAAATTTACGATATAAAGTTTTCTCGATATGTAAAGCTCTGAGATGAGAAAGCTTATGATATGAATATTTGATATACGAAAGGGCCGATATAAAATATTTCGAGATGTGAGGGATCTGAGATTCAAATGTTCAAATACATTGAAGTTCCAATATAGAAGCTTCCTGTGATGCAAGGTCCGAGATGCAAGGGTTCTAAAATACATAATCTTCCTGTGATGCAAGGTCTGAGATGCAAGGGTTCTAGAATACTCGGAGGATATTAGTCTCATAAGTTCTTTTTAATAAGAGTTATGATATATTAAAGTCCTAATAATGAGAGGCCTCACATACCAAAACTCAAATATAAATAAATTATCTCCAATCGTCGGGAGATCGGATCTCGAAGATGAAAGACCTCGTAACATTTTATTAAAAAGTCTCTAATAAAGCTATCCCGATAAGGAATTTGCTTTAGTTTTCTCTTTAGACTTTTTTTAAGTTCAATTTCCCTTTAGTATTATTTTAAAGAAAACATCAAAATGATTTAAAACTAAACAAAAACATAAAGGATCCCCATTATTTATTACGTATTAAAAAGAAATTTGAAAAAAGGGGGGTTGTCGTTTGCTACAACAAGACCTTAGGGATTAAATTATTGAAAAATGGATGTCATTAATGTAAACTCGAGTAACAAGAAGAATAAGCCCCACATTTGTTGAGGAAAATTAATGGGAAGATCAATGAATTTTCTATCAGGACCATCATCAATTGATTGTATTTGTCATGTTGCCTCTGAAGGTAAGTGGCATGCAACATAACTCATCACGGTTGAGGAGATATGCCTTCTCAAAGTTGAAGCTATAAAAGTGTAGTCATGGTGCCCAAAATGAACGATATAAGGCAGCTTCTTGATTGGTCCAAAAATCTGCATCAATGTTTAAGAAAATATTGAATAATTTATGTGGGTCTTGAGTTGACCAAATCAACCTCAAAAAAAGAAAAATATTCTTTGTGAAATCAACTTCTAAGGAAGGATTATGGTCGGCTCCATTAAAAACTAATTTTATGAAAATAATTTCTTCCTATTGTTCATGTCGACCCTAGTTTTAAGGGGTGTTTAGGGCATGCCATCCC
Source organism: Pinus albicaulis (assembly GCA_034641835.2). Classification (NCBI taxonomy): domain Eukaryota; kingdom Viridiplantae; phylum Streptophyta; class Pinopsida; order Pinales; family Pinaceae; genus Pinus; species Pinus albicaulis. The sequence goes on along the minus strand of CM076584.1, from coordinate 625,500,086 downwards.
CCCCTCTAGACCCCCCTCCTTCAAGTATAAATATGGGTCGTAGTTCCCATCAAAAGGCATTCATTACATGCATATAATTTGTATTTTTTAGTCTGATATTCCTGAGGCCATGGGATGAAGTGATCATGAGTAAAATAATGTTGAGTTTTTCAAGTTTGTTTTGGACTTAATTGCTTCATCTCTTTGTGGTATTTTTTCGTTGGGCTGATCTCTTTCTAAGGCGGAAATGCATTGATCTGATTGTAGCATTTTTCCTAATATGAGCTAAATTGTGACCTCCCCTTAGGCACATTTTTAACCATGTCTTGAGGCAAATATGAGGCTTATTTAAGCCCTCCTCAAGATCTTCCTAAGGATAATTTCGTATGTTTTGAGGCCCCTTCCTGAGGCTAATTTTTGGTTTTTCATAAGCAAAATTTGAGGTATAATTCAAGGCCTATTTTGGCCTATTTTGAGGCACTTTCTACGGCCTAATTTCTTATATTATAGGGCCATGATATCCTTGTGGAAGTTGCATTATTTTAGGCATGTTTTGGAGGCATGAAAGGGGTTGAATTACCCTTGTGACAATCATTGTAAGATAAGGTTTAAGGCCATAGGATAAGGGCCTAGTCTAGGTCTCCTTTTTGAAGGAAATGAAGGGGTTTCTTTGGGCAACATAAGAGGATAAATTTAGGCCACAATTTTGATGCATTGTAAAATCTATTTAAGGTCCTATTTAGACCAATTTTAGACCTATTTAGGTCAAGTCAAGGGAAACATTAAAATTATAGTTTAAAGGGTTGATTATAGGCACTTCAAAGGGTATAACTCTAGGAAAAGTTTGAAGCATAAAGTGGAAATAGAAGGAAAATCACTGGTAGAAAGTTTGAGGCTAATATTCCTATATGGTTATACCTATTAAGAATTATCTGAGTTATGCAGTTGAATCTTTTGTTGTTTAATTATTAATTTATATATATTGCACGCTTAAAGTAAAATATACATCATCTTTTGAAGAGGGTGTTTTTTATTGAGCCTAATTCTTTGAGTGATAACTCTTAAATATTTGAGGGCATGTTGAGAATACACCATTGCATATCTGGGAATATATCATCAGAGAGAGTAGTGAAGTTCTATTTGTTTATAATTTTAAGTGGTTCATTGTCCCTGGTACGGGAGCCCACATTCATGTTTCTATCCTTCATTTTAGGGTGGTACGGTGGTGCAAGGTAGAGATTGAAGTCTCCTTCAAGTTGGAGCCTGAGAACACTTCAGGGTGGCAGGGTGGTTCTACGGTAGCTTATTGCAAGCAGGGTTTGGAGCATCTTCAAGTTGGAGCTGGTAAAATCAAGGTGTTAGAGCATCCTTTCAGGGATTTGGGACTTATTGATAAAACATAATGCTTTGCTAATGGAGTACTAGGAATTTGGAGCTTCCATTTAGTTGGAGATGATAAATTATTGAACTCGTCATTTATATTAGAAAGTGTTTGGTGCTTTTTCTCCCAGAAGGGTTTCCACCTAAAAAATTATTTCTATTATTCATGTGATGTTGATTTATGTTTTGTTCTAATTCTTAAGATATTTAATTCTTTGTAAAGTTAAACATTAACTAATTGAAGTGAAATATTGATTCACCCACCTCTTATTATTTCCAACAATTGGTAACAGCGCAGGTTCCTTCACAACAGTATAACCACCGGAAGGTAGATCATGGATTACACCAAGAAAAAAACTATGCATTTTTTAGTGGAAGTATGAAAGCATATGTGCAAGCATAGGGATTTGATGTCTGGCACTTTGCAGTAAATGGGTACACTGAACCTCCTGCTCCTCCAACATATGATGCTAGTAAGAAACTATATGAAAGCGATGCAAAAGATAAGAATGTTATTTTAAATGGCCTAACATGTTCAATTTATGTTAAAGTAATGCATTTTAAATCTACAAAAGAGGTTTGGGATAAGCTTCAAAGAATATAAGAAGGAGAACATAAAGTCAAATAGGAAAAAATTCAAATCTCCGAAGCACAATTTGAGCAGTTGAAAATGAGGGAAGACGAAAATATTGCAGCCCACTTCCTCTGTGTAGATGAAATAATAAACACTTTCTAAATATTGGGAGAACCAATGGAGAATGAAGCAATTTTTTGAAAGATTCTAGGATCTCTTCTGATGAGATTTGATTCTAAGGTCTCAGTTCTAGAAGAAAAATTAGATATTGCCATGTTAAACATGGATGAGCTGCATGGTATACTTATAGCTTACAATATTAGAACATGACAAGAGAATCCATCTAAAGGGAAGCAACTTTCAAGGCATCTAAGAAAACAAGGAAGAAAAAGTTTTATTCAAAGCCAAGCTCCAGTTGTAGTTATAGTGATGATTCAGATGAAGAAACAACCAAATTTGTGAGGAAGCTAAAGAAAGGAACTAACAAGTACAAAGGTAAACTCCCTTTGATATGTTTCAGTTGTGGTAAAACTGGTCATTTTTCCTCAAAATGTCCATATGAAAAGTGTTCATACATTAATGAAGAATATGAAGCTCCTAAGAAAAAAAAAGTTAGAAAAGAGACAAGAAACAAGAAACAGAGTAAAAGAAAACACTTCAAGAAAATTCTCGATTCAAAAGAAGTCAGTTCTTCATTTGATGATGAACGCGACAACAATAGTGACTCAGAAAGAGTGTTATACACAGCAATGGAAAATTAAAAGGAAACCCATAAAGATGATGAAGTTGAAGCAGAAGTATATCTTGAGATAGAATTGGTTAGTGCCCTAAAATATTTAAAAGTAGAAAGGAAAAAGGTCAAGGCATAGGAGGAAGAGCTAGTGAATGAAAAGAACATTCTCAAAGTCTCAAAAAAAGTTCTGAAGAATTTGAGAATACCATTATTAGTCTGAGAATCCAATTAGAGGAAGCTAAAATGATTGAAGAAACATTCAAAAACCAGTTGGAAGAAACTACCAAGATAAAGGAAAGTTTGGAACCAGAGAGGACCTCACTAAGAAAGGAAGTTCAGAAGAAAACCATCCAACAAATTTTTTTAAATAGCACCAAAATGTTGGATGAAATTATGAACATTCAAATGTCATGTGACAACAAATATGGGTTAGGATACAATCCAACCTATGTTGATAAGGGTTCAAGCTCCTTGATGACAGGAAACAAATTCGAACATAAGAGTTATGCAAGTGTCATCAAGGATTCTATCAAGAAGGAGGAATGCATGCCCTCAAAAGGGAAGGTTCAATATCAGTCAAGTAAGAGAACGCACAATCGTCAACTCGCATTGAATAAAACTCAAGAAGAAGGTTTCTAGAGAGATACACAACCTAGAAGATCCCCCATTCTCAGGTATAGAATTGTCTTTCTTGGTGTGTGTTATTCCTACAACAATTTTGGGAACAAAGTTGTTGTTGAAATGGCACCAAGAAATGGAACCCCAAGGGGGATTATGATTTGATTTTCCCTTAATTAAGTTAGAAGTAAAATTGTTTTTCCATCACATGACAACTTGTAAGTGTTAACTGAGTTAGGAAGTCTTAGTTAACTTAGTTAATTCGAGTTGAGGTTCAAAATGGAGGCATGTAGATTCCACTCTAAGTTTTAGGGGGTCCAGTTACAGTTATTTGTGAGTTGTAATTAATTAACTCAATTATTTGAGTTAAAATCAGTTTAACTAGTTTTGACTTATGGATGAGGTAGTGATAGGTCTAATGAATTAAATATGATTTAATTCACATATAGTGATCAATTAGTTAACTGATAATTCGCTATAAATAGTTTTTGCATGCCAGTTATAAGGAAGGACCAGTTGATATTGGGGTTAAAGGGAAGATAACTATCAGTTGTATAATTAGAAAATTGTACAGGTCATGCATGAGGTCATCGGGATGCCTTGAGGTAATTGCGCAATCAATTCTTGGGAATTTCCTAATTAATGTGGCCATAATTCCTCCAAGAATGCGTAATAAGGGTTGGTTAGATAGAGGCGAATAATTGGTTAAGTATTGGACTAATTTTTCCTAGACCAGAGTCAGTCAATCAACAAAGTGCAGAGGTTTCTCAGGAAGGGAAATAGAAGTGTATTGTTTCATGTTCTTGAATTAATGTAATGTATAGATAACAGTGTTTTTAGCTAAGGCTTTCCCCATATACATCTTGTGTTGTGCAATTGATAATTTCTTTCTCTTACTTGTTATGTGATTGTGCGATCAAAATTGGTTTCCGCAATTTGTAGAAGTGATTCAGTGTTATTTTAGTACATTACAAGATCAGTTGAATCCATTTAGATATTTCTACATGGTATCAGAGAAGAACCTCATAAAAGGCTGATGATAAGAAGAATTATGCATTGGCTAGAAAGGCGAATAAAGGGAAAGGGAAGGTGTCCCATTCCAAATCGGATTTTGGTCATGCGGGAAAGAAGCGAGACTTGTCAAAAGTAAAATGTTTTAACTGTCATGAGCTTGGACATTATGCTACAAAGTGTCTGCACAAGAATACCAACAATAAGACCTTGAGAGGAGAAGCAGGTGAAGGACTTTATTCACAGTTTGAGTTGGATTTCACCCTCATTTCATGCATGGTGTCATCGGCGATGGGTTCTGTGTGGTACTTAGAAAGTGGAGCTTCATTCCATATGACTAACAACAAATAAATTTTCAGTATCTTAGAGGAGAAGGATCTCCATATGCACATCGAGATGGGAGATGATGAGAGGTATAGCACTGTCGGTGTTGGTACAATTACCTTTCATAGGGAGTCAAGTAATCCTCTCACATTAAAATATGTCATGTATGTTCTGGTTTAAAGAAGAATTTGGTTTATGTTGTTATGTTAGAAGACCATGGCTATGATGTGATATTCAGTGAAGGAAAGGTGTTCCTTCATCACAAAGCCATGGGATAGGTGACAAATATTGGGGTTCGAGTAAAGAACCTCTACGAATTGGATGTAGAATATTGTGCTACCTTGAGCACGAAAGCAAAGAATGTGGGGAGCTGAGACATCGGTGAGTTATGGCATAGGAGATTGGACCATCTACACCATGGATTTTTGAAGATCATGCAGAAAATTTCTACAGGACTTTCAAAGGGTGCACTTGCACAGAGAGATACATGCAAAGGGTGTGCATCGGGGAAGTATACCAAAGACACCTTTCAAGATAAGGAAATCCGAGCAAAGGAGATCCTTGAGAGAGTTCACTCAAACGTGTGTGGACCAATCTCGATAGCTTCCACACCAAAACATAGGTGTTATGTGATTTTTGTAGATGATTTTTCATGAAAGTGTTGGATTTTATTCATGCAAAATAAATATAAGACATTCTCCAAGTTTTGTGAGTTCAAGGAACTTGTCGAGAAAGATATAGGGAAGAAAGTGAAAGCTCTAAGGAGTGACAATGGTGGAGAATATGTCTCTAACGAATTCAATGACTTATGTGCCTTAGAAGGAATTCGAAGAGAATTGATAGCACCTCATAACCCATAACAGAAATTATGGGATTGTTGAAAGGAAGAACAAAACTATTGTGGGATAAACACGAGCTATGTTGCATGATCATGGCCTAGCGTTACATCTATGGGAAGCGGCATACAATACATCAGTATTTGGGCAGAACATAAGTCATGATCGAATACTTGGGATGAGTACACCAGAGGAAGCTTTTTCAGGTAAGAGACTAGATGTGTCACATTTTAAAAAATTTGGTTCATTAGTTTATTTCCATGTGACCAAAGACACTAGGAAGAAGCTAGAGCCAACAACTAAGTTGGGGATATTTTTGGAACACATTGATACACCTATAAAATATCGGGCATACTTTCTAGCACACAGGATGATAGTAATCAAAATATATGTGAAATTCGGTGAAGAGAAGGCCATATGAATTTCCCTTGAGAGGGAGCTTCAGTTGCATGCATTTGAGGAGCTCTTGGCTCCAAAAGAAGAACCTTAGGATGTGGAGCAGCCACAAGCAGAGTTGCAGAGAGTGGAGGCACCCACTCATGCAGAGACATCCCGAGACGAAAGGAAGCGCACTAGAGAGGCTAACATTTTATTTCTAGATGTGAGAGAGAATGTGGGATCACCCACATCAAAGCACCAGAAGAGAAGGCTCCCAAAGCGATACACTAGATACATGGCTCTTTTGGGTTGATGCTGTTAGTCTCCTATACCAATAGGTTTCATTTTTCATGATTGTCTTGATTGAACTATGGAATATGTTCAAACCTTCTTTCTTGAGCAAAGGTGTTCCATATTCTTGAAAACCAAAAAATTCAAAAAAAATTAAAAAATGTAAAGAGGGTATACCCTAAAAGAAAAATCAAAGGGTAAGAAAAATAAAATGGTCAAAAAAGAAAAAGAAATGAACCCCAAGCAAAAAATAGACCAAGGAAAGTGTGCAAATTCAAATGCCACTGCTATTCAGTTTTGTAATAAAGCAATTGTGTGCAGCTTGTAAAACCTTTGCCACAATTCATGAATAAGTCAGACTGTTTAAACTTGGCTTAATCATATTTCAATTTTATGTTGTAGATTAGAGAATAAATATCTGACCAAACAGTTTAATCTTGGCAGATAAGTAGATAGGTAGAGTGAATAAAAAAGTGCTCAACAGTTCAATCTGAGCCCTTGGATGTAATAAGGGTAGAAATAGATAGATTTATCATGTAAAAAGAAAAGATTGATAAGGGTTTGCAAGTCTAAATGCACCCTAATAAAGAAGAGAAAATGGTAGTGTCAAGTAGATAGGGTAGGTAGATGGTGCTGCAAAATGTTATCTGATGAATGATGCTGCTACATGTTTTTAATCCTTTACTTTCATCACAAATACTAAAGCAGGAAATACACTGGAAAATCATAGCAAGCAAAGTCAAACTCATTAACTTCCCTCATCACTTTCCCCTCAAAATTTTTACTAATTTCCCCCAAAATACTAAGGTATTTGGATATCAAAGGGGCTCAAGGCATTTCCTTGACTTCTGGAGGGACCGGACCCTCGGCCTAATGATCAAAAAGACCTAAGTACTTGAGATAATTCATCATTATAATCATTCACCTTTAACATTGTCCTAAGTAAAATCCTATTTTGCTTAGGAAAATCATGCAAAATTCCATAAAAAATCCCTCAAAATAACTTACTATTCTAAGTTCAAGTGTTGAAGATGAAATATTGCAATTTACTTCAAAAGTTCTCACTTTCTTAGATGTGCAAAATATTTTGAGTTTCCTTGTCCTTTGCCATATTTACATTTAACTCTATTTACTAAATCCCTAGTAAAATACCCTATCCTAAGTATATAACTCCTTTTTTATAAATAACCCAAAAAAACCCCTCTATTATAAAGTTTAACCAAAGTGTTTATTTCCCCGCGCATTCAAATAAAAACCCACTATACGCCCTTTGGTTAAATTTATCATTATAATATAAACCCGCCCCTATGGTAAGTTAATTGCATTCGTTAATTTACCATATAATAAAATAAAAACATATATCCGAAAAGCTTTAAACATATGGTTTATATGTTTAAATACCAAAAAATAAAATCTGAAGTTTTATGCCAACGTGGCTCATCCACCTGGCATTTCCCCAATGATTAAAACCCACCGCAACCCCTATTTCCATTATATAGCGGGATTAACTAATTATCTGAGTTAGTTAATAACCAACCTCATTCACCAATTAGAAACGCCCCGGGATGTTTAAATAGAGTTAATTACGTTTAAAACCCCGCCGGGCCCGCACATCGAAACCCCACCATCTTTTTGTTCTTTCCGTCGTCCGATCTCCCACTGTAAGATCTACGGCCAGCGTTCACCCCACTACTCATCCCTTGTCAGCGTTTTAACCAGCGGGGGATGGGTGGTATTTGACTAGTCACCCGTCCACGCGTCAACACCTTTGTGGAATCGCTGCCCTCGCGGTTAATACCGCCTTTGCTCAAAAGCGGTGCGGGGACTTACCACTTACCGCCCGGCCCCTCCACCATACATCAGCCTGTACGTTGATGACGTCACACCTCGGAAAACTAAAAAACCCTTTAAATTGTAAATAAAGCCAATTCTTCGTGTTTTTCTGTTATTTTCGTTATTGAAAACAACAGCGCCTTCTGCTACGATTTCCGAATTTCCATTGAAATTTACTGTGCTATCTGATTTCGCTCCAAGACTCCACTGCACTTGTGTTCGAGTACACTCCCGCCATCGCCCGATACCTGTTAAAAGCCAATTTTCGTCCAAAAACAGGTATTTATCTCACAGCGCCCCGAACTTCAATAGAAAATCTGTTTTCCCTGTTTTCTACTGAATTGATAATTAAAACTCATCACTGAGATCTCCCCCATAGGTTTTAAAACTGTACAATTGCTCCCTGAAACTGCATTTGTGTTAATTTCCTTCATTTTAGAAATCGCGCCCGGCCTGTGAAGAAAACCAGAAACCTCCGTTTTGAATCCACAAGAACCAAAATGGAGGCCCCGGCAGCTTTGAATATCACTCCACTGAATGCCCCTCACCGTGAATTGGAATATTTACCTTTGGTAGATAAATATTTCCAAATTAAAGATTTGCATTTTGATGAAAGTCCCCTACTGAGTTATTGTCACTGCAGAGACGATTATTCGAAGGGGCAAGATGTCATTGGGTTGTGGGAATCCAATCTCCCGAGATATCTCATCCCTTTAGTCATTTATTTCCCAGAAATCATCCATTATTGCCATTCAAACTATGATCCCACTCAAAGGGCTGGAATAGCTCCTGATCAAAGTGTTATGTTTCCCATTACTCCCCAGGCTATCAATGCCATGTTACACTTTGAACCAGACCAAGAACTAGCACCATTGTCCATGGAAGAATTGATTGAGAAGACCAGGCAATTAACCCCAGAAAAGCTAAAATCCATGTGCCAGAATTTCATGTTGCCTAAGCATCAACCAAAAGGATCTCCTCCCTATGGTTTTTATTATTTCAATACATTGGGAAGGCTCATTGTAAATATGATATCTTTTGTCTTGGGATTCAACACCAGTGAATATGTGGATGAGATAACCTTGGTTTTGCTATCCATTTTTACTCCTGGGCAACCTCCTGAGATTAAATATGACTTTGCATCCTTCATAGCCAACAAGATCCATGATCAATTCATGAGGCTAGATGATGAAAAAGTTTTTAAATATTCCTCAGTCATCTATCATCTCATTATCTACTATCAGTCAGAAAATTTCCCTTTCCCTGTTAAAAAACTTGATGCCAAGGGAAACCCCAGGACAGTCATATTTTGGTCCCCCATAATTCATTCTTCCTCTGATTCTCCTTATTCCTACACTGAGTTCATTGATCAGTTTGTATATCCTGCAACAACTTTGTTAACAGGAATCTCTCCCCCAAGGCTCAGTAATGAAATAAAAAAGACCTTGCAACTTTCAAGGACTTATAAAGTTGGGGATTGGTATTTGTATCAAAACCATACAGTCATCAGAATTTATGGATGTGAATTACATCCGTTCAGGTTACCAAGATATGTGCCCATGAGGATTTTTGCCTTGGAATACTTCAGGCAAATGAACAATTCAGATGTGATCCATTTTTGTAGTGTAAAGAAGAAAGCTCAATTAAGGATCAAAAGTCAATTAGGTCCTTTCATCTGCAACTCTAGGGAGGCCGAGAGGGAGGCAGAAAATATATTACAAAGAAAGTTCCAAACATCTTTCCGTTGGGTTCCTTATGACCCATTTGGTTTTATTTGTGAAAAGAGATTAAAGAATAAATCATCCCCTTATATACACCACAAGATTCTTGATCTAGAACAATATGCCAATCAAGATGAATGGGTTGAAGGAACACTTGTTGAGGAAGAAAGTGAAGCTGACAAAATGAATAAAATTATGAAAGATGTTGAGAAGAACTTTGACCTAGAATCTTGTGGTCAAGTTCAGGTACCCTACATTGGCACTTCTTCAGCAGCAACTCTACAGCACACATTACAGGAAAGCAGTTCATCAGTTGCAGCAGAAACAAAGGGTAAAGGAAAGGAACCTGCAATCCAGGTCATTGAAACTTTGGTCATGGCAGAGAAACCACAAACTTCCAAAGCACCTGAACAATCACAGGTTTCTCCCACACAGGCAAAGCACACACAAGTTCCAGAGTTGCAAACTCCATTAAATGTGGAAATAGGAAAAAAGAGGCAGGTTCCAGATACCACACCTCCAAAAGGGACCTCACAGGTACATCAAACTAAAAAACATAAATCAGATCCACTTCCAGATGTGGAAATCATAGATGAAGTGTTTGATGATGGAAGGGAAGACAGTCAACTAACTGGCACAGTTAGTGAAACAAACACGAAACAGAAAGGAAAAGCTTTACAAAAGCAATTAAGTACTGAGGTATCCTCTTTCAGACCACCAAAGACAGACACAGGGGATATTAAAAGAACCTTCATTAATATTAAAGCAAAGAATGATCCATTAAAAATGAAGGTATATGATCAATATATGAAAATGGCTCCCCATAATCAAGAAAGGCTAATGTCAACATTTGACATGTCACAAGGCAAAATGATAATGAGTCACTTTAAGTCAAAGGTGCCCAAACCCATTACTGCAGCTGACTACATCAGGACAAATTTTGAGGTTCTGGCAAAGGATATTCATCCTCTGGACCAGATAGAGCTACACAGACAAACTGGGGAAATGGTATATTCCACTCTTACCAATAAGGCCATGGCAGCTATAACGCTGCAGGATTCTTTGAATAACACAACTGCACAATTGCAAATTGAGAAGGCCTCTTCACAGGCCAAAGATAATAGAATAAAGTATTTAGAAGACATAATCATTGGTTTGGGTCACAACCCCAAAGACATTAAAAGTATTGAGGCATTGATAAAGAAGAAAGATGATGACATAGCTGCACTCAGAAAGCAGTTAAAATTGCCAGCCTCAAGGCACCCTCAGACCCAAGAAGTTCTAAAAGGGAATTCACAGGAAGAAATAATGGAGTTGCTCCTAAATATGACTGAGCGACTAAGTGAAACGGAGAAGGAATTGGAACAAGCTTTGCAGGAACAGGAAACTATCAGGCAGACATCAACAACAGGTACTACAACAACAGGTCAGCAAACACAGCCATCCCAAGTAAACACTTCTGGTTTGAGTTCTGATGAATTAATAAAACAGATGGAAAGTCTACAACTAAGGGTCACAGAACTCCAAACAACGAAATTGCAATTAGTAAAATTGGAGGAAAAATATGACACATCTAAAAAGACAGTTGCTGATAACACCAGGGAAATAAAAAGGTTAGAAAAATTGGTTCATGCTTTGGAAAAAGATCTTTCATTGGAAAAACCTTTAAAGGAAATAAATGACATTCTTTGGGGTAACATCATTGAGTTAATAAAGGGTATTTGGCCCTCTATTCAAGCTATTTTTGAACAAAATGAGTTGGTTAAAATAGCCCAAGAAGAAATAAACAGAACCAGAAATGAATTAAGAGGCAGGCCTGAGCAGGCCAATCAGCTTATTCAATTTTTGAACACCCGGACAAAGCAACAGCTTGCAGTGTTAGGTATTGATGACAGGACCGGCACAGTTTTGGAAATAAAGAGAGTTTTCATCAAGAGAACTTTCATGCAGAATTTAGAAAGGAAATGCACAGATAGTTTGGTTGATATCAATATTTTCAGAGAGAAATTTCAAGCTTTGTTGGACAGTGGGCTACCAAGTCCTATGCTCTCAGAGGATCAAATAATGGACTTAGAAACCTATGTAAAGAAAATAAATGCTCATGCTCAAAATACAGCTGCTTGTTCTCCTAGTTTACCACAATCAACATTACCAACAGGGAGAAATATCTATGATCGAGTGAGGAATTTATTTAATTTGGAACATGAGATGAACTCACAGAAGCAGATGAGACTTTGAGAAAACTCAAAAGGATTGTGATACCAGATGATTCATGGTGGAGAGACTTATTAGAAATTCTATAAAAGTTATTTTCAGGATGAGGATTTATCTTTACTATCAGGTAAATGGTAAAAATGAGTACAGATGAAAGAGTATCAGTTGAACAGGTTAAAGAGTATCTGTAAAGACAAAGAGTGTCAAACAAGCTAAAAAAATTACTCCAAGGGATAGCACCGAGCCCTATTTCAGCACTTGCCTCCAGCACATCCACAAAGAAAGGAAACAGCACATCAGCAGTTACCTATTATTCTATCCACGAGACCATTTGTCTCGTGTTTATTTGTAAATTATGCCTTAGTCACCCTAGATTATTGGCTAGGCTAGTGTGAGATATTTTCAATTATTTTGTGTATAAATAAACCCTCAAAGAGAGTATTGAGGGTGGATTCTATTACTCTGTTGTAACATTGAGATTTTCAGAATAAAAGCATTTTGGAGAAATTTATTCGTGGCTTACTGGATGACGATTTAAAGCACTGGACTTGTTGCAGGATTCATGTGTTGGACTACAGTTCAATAAGTTTTTCTACCCTTTGTCTGAAATTCTATATTAGTTTATAATATCATCATATCCATTTCTGAATAATTTACATAAAGGATTGAATCAGAATTTGCTTAATTGTACTCTGATTTCAAATGTGGTTGTTCTTAATGTTTTCTTCTGAATTAGTTATAAGCATGAATTCTTAAATGCTCTTGCTTTGCTAATTTAAACATTGTTGATTACTATAATAAAGAATCCTTCATTGCTCTTTGTTTGTAGTCATTTCACTTCTTTCTTTTGGACATGGTGAAAGATTCTTAGCTGCCTTTCATCCCTTCAAGATCATCCCCTCCACTTTAAATTTTAAGGATTGTTCTCTGTCTAGCTATCTTGCCCTGTAATACCATCTTGTGTTTAGAATAGAAATCCAGTAAAGCCATCCTTTGACTCCATAGCCCAATGGACTGAAAGCTCTCAACCTTGCCCTTAGTTTGTGGATTCCACCATTTTCTTAAAACAAACTTTGAATCTATAACTAGCCTAAAACCTTCCAAGAACAAAGATAAATCATAAAGAGAGAGCCCTCTCTGGATGCAGATTGGCTAGATTCTGCATCTAAAAGGTTGTTTTGTGGTTACCTCGGGTATACTTTCCTCTTACACAACTTCTAGGAAAACCTGAGTGATAACAGATGCCATGGTTGAGAAGTATGACTCCATTATCAGGAACAATGCATGGGAAGTTGTCCCAAGACCAGAGGGGAAGTCAGTTGTAGGATCTAGGTGGATTTACAAGGTGAATAAGGCAGCAGATGGGAGTGTGGAGAAGCACAAGGCTTGGTTTGTGGCCATAGGGTTATCTTAGGTGGATGGGATTGATTATGATGAGACTTTTTCACCAATCGCAAGGTACTCATTAATCAGATCCATCGTTGCACTCCCAGTGTAGTTGGGATGACAGATATATCAAATGGATGTAAAGACAACCTTCCTCAATGGGGTGATTGAGGAAGAGATGTACATTGAGTAGCTGGAAGGGTTTGAGACCTTTGAGAGGGAGTCGCATGTGTGCGAACTCAAGAGAGCACTGTATGAGCTAAAGCAAGCACCTCATGCTTGGTACACCAAGATCTATAGTTATTTCACCGGGTTGGGCTTCTCCAAGGGTGAAGCAGATTGGAACCTTTATCATATTGTAGTAGAAGGTTAGCTTTTTATGATTGTAATTTATGTCAATGATCTGATACTAACAGGTGATGAGAATCTCATCAAGTCTTGCAAAGAGGATCTTTCAAGATAATTTGAGATGAAGTACATGGGGTTCTTGCACTATTTCTTGGGATTGAAAATATGTCAAAGATATTGGGAGCTATTTGTATCTCAAGGAAATTATGCCAATGAGATCCTCAGGAAGCTCCACAAGCAGGGTAGAAAACCCATGGAGACTCATCTAGCATGAAACTGGAGGAAGGAGGATTCTACTTCAGGCGAAGTAGTGGATGTTATTGTTTACTAGAAGCTTGTGGGCTCACTCATGTATTTGGTGAACACACGACCAAACATATGTTATGTGGTTAACCATCTTAGTCAATTTATGGTTAAGCCTACCAAGCTCTTTTGGAAGGTAGGAAAGCATGGGTTTAGTTGCCTCATAAGAACTACAAAGTATGGGCTATGGTACAAACGGATAGAGGGATTGAATTTTTAAGGCTTCATCGATGCAGATTGGGCAGTGAGTCCATCTGACAGGAAGAGCACATCAAGAGGCATATCCATCCCAAGGATCAGCAGCATTTTCCTGATACAACAGGAAACAGAGATCAGTTGTACTCATTTCAGTAGAGGCAGAGTACATGGCATCCAATTAGGCAACATGTAAGGCCATCTGGATGAGGAAGATACTTGTTGGTTTGTTTGGTCGACAAATGGATTCGACGGTGATTTATTGTGATAACGAGAGTTGCATCAAACTCTCATTTAATCCAATTTTTCATGACAGCTCCAAGCATATTGATATTCAGTATCACCATCTGAGAGATTGTGTGCAGAGGCGGATTATGTCATTAGAGTACATTCCCAGGGAGGAGTAGGATGCAAACATCTTAACGAAGGAACTATCAAGAAGCAAATTCAAGTTCCACAAAGATAGGATTGGGGTAGAAGATAATCCCTTTCTTGTTGAGAGGAAGTGTTGAAATGGCACCCCAAGGGAGCTTCTGATTTGATTTTCCCTTAACTAAATAAGAAGTAAAATTGTAATTCCATCACATGATAACATGTAAGTGTTAATTGAGTTTGGAAGACCTAGTTAGCTCAGTTAATTCGAGTTGAGGGTCAAACTGGAGGCATGTAGAGTCCACTATAACTTTTAGGGGGTCTAGTTACAGTTATTTGTGAGTTGTAATTAGTTAACCCAATTATTTGAGTTAAAATTAGTTTAAATAGTTCTAATTGATGGATGAGCTAGTGATAGGTCCAGTGAATTAAATTTTATTTAATTCACATGCAGTGATAAATCAGTTAACTGATAATTCGTTATAAATAGTTGGTGCATGTCAGTTCTAAGGAAGGCTGAATTGAGATTGGGGTTAAAGGGAAGATAACTATCAATTGTATAATTAGAAAATTGTACACGTCATGCATGAGGTCATCAGGATGCCTTGAAGGAATTGTGCAATCAATTCTTGGGAATTTCCTATTTATTGGACCACAACTCCTCCAAGAATGCGTAAGAAGGGTTGGTCAGACAGAGGCAGAGAATTAGTTAAGTATTGGACCGATTTTTCCTAGATTAGAGTGAGATAGTTAGTAGAATGAAGAGGTTTCTCGGGAAGGGAAATAGCATTGTATTGTTTCATGTTCTTGACTTAATGTAATATATAGATAGTGAGGTTTTTAGCTGAGGCTTTCCCCAGATACATATTGTGTTGTGTGATTGCTCATTTTTTCTCTTACTTGTTATGTGATTGCATGATCGAAGTTGGTGTCCGCAATTTGTAGAAGTGGATCAGTATTTTGTTTTAGTACATTACAAGATCAATTGAATCCATTTAGATATTTTTGCAGTTGTGAATTGTAATTTTTACGCTAGAAATAGAAGAAAATATGGAAGTTATTATAAGAGTAACTATATTAAAAAGCCTTGTGAAGATTATAACCAAAACTATAACATCGTTGGATCACTAAGTAATGAAGTAATGTTCTACAAGTGCAACAAGTTTGGACACATAGTAAAGGATTACAGGTTGCTCATTCCTCCAAAGGGGCCAAAGCAAGGTTTCAACAACCTCCGAAAGAGCCTTCAAGATTTAGGAAGAAGAAGGTTGAAAATTGTGCAATTACTTTACAAGCCCAAAGCAATAAAGGTGGATGGTATGTCAACAATGGCTATTCAACACACATGACATGGGATAGATACAAATTTGTAACTTTGCAAAAGGAAAGGGATGGAATAGTTTCATTTGGAATTGATGACTCAACCAATATATTAGGAAAGGGTACAATCAAGCTTGGAAGCAAGGATGCCATGGAAAAAACAAAAATTCTCATTGAAAATATGAATCATAACCTACTAAGTGTGAGTCAAATATGTGACTAAGGGCACACACTTTTGTTCTACTCAATGAAATGCGAAATAATAAAGAATAAATTAGCTATATTAGTGGGAACATCATCACAGACCCCAAATAATATATACATCTTGGATGAAATTGGAAAGGAAAGTTGTTGTTTGGCGAAAGAATATGAAATTTGGCTTTGGCACAGTAGAAAGGGTCACGTGCACTTCGACAATTTGGTCAAAATAATAAAAAAGGAAGTAGTAATAGATATGAAAAAATCTTTAAACCATCAAGTACCATGTGTAAGCATTGTTGGCATGGAAAGCAAACAAGGGTTGAATTCAGAACCAAGGAACACTCCTTTTTAAAGCCATTGGAATTGGTACACAACTATCTATGTGAACTGGTGAGAACTAAAGGATTGGATGGTGAAAAATACTTCATGTTGCTTATCGATGCTTACAATAGGATGAAAATGGTATGTTTTCTGAAGAAAAACTCATAAGCATTTGAATGCTTCGGGATTTACAAAGATATGGTTGGAAATGAGACTGATTTGAAAATAAAGTGCTTAAGATAAAATAATGGAGGATAATTCACATCTAAATAATTCCAACACATTTGTGAATAACAAGGAATAAAAATAAAATTCTTGGCATCCATGACACCTCAACAAAATGGAGTCGCTGAAAGAAAGAACACAATGCTAGATGAAATGGATAGAACCATGATGCATAACTACAAACTAAGTAATATCTTCTAGGTACAAGCAATAGAAACAATTGTTAAAATTCTTAACAGGGGAATGCTCATAAGCAACAATGATAAGACTCCATATGAACTATGGAAAGGGAGGCCAAAAAATTTCAAGCACTTCATAGTATTTGGAATAAAACGTTATATAAAAACGAGGGAAGATAAAAAGATTGGAAAAATTGACTCCCGGGTAGATGACAGTATACTTGTTGGATACTCAATCAAAAGAAAGGTGTACAAATGCTATAATATAAGACTCAACAAGATAGTGGGAATCATAAATGTAAGAATTGATGAAATGCATGGGAAAATTATAAAGCAGGGAAACACATCTTCAAAGGAGCAATAAATAGAAGAACCAGAGTAAGAACAAAGAACCTCCTAAAGAACCTAAAGAACCTCCTAAAGAACCTAAACAATGGTACGGAAGAATAAACCATTAGAGTAGATCATTAGAGATATGATTATGGGAGTAGAAACCATAAGAAGCCGACAAGTATGAATCCAAGAAGAAGGACATCTTGCACCGTTATCCACAATTGAGCATAGTAGTTTTGAATAATCCAACCACAATGAACTTTGGATCAAATATATGGAAGAAGAAATAAACCAAATTAAGAAGAACAAGACCTGAGAATTGGTTCCAAGACCTAAAGATAAAAATGTCATTGGAACAAAATGGGTTTTCAAGAACAAGTTGAACGAGGATGGACAGGTAACCAGGAACAAAGGAAGATTGGTATGTAAAATATATGCACAAGTTGAAGGGATAGATTTCAAAGAAACATTTGCACCTATTTCTAGAATGGAAGCTATCAGAATGTTCTTGGCTTACGTTTTCTCAAGAAGGATCAAAGTGTACCAGGTGGACGCAAAATCAAACTTTCTAAATGGAGAGTTAGAAAAATAAGTCTACATAGAAAAACCATATGGGTTTCTACTAACTGAAAAGGAAGACTATGTTTTTCAATTGAAGAAAGCCTTGAATGGTCTCAAGTAAGCACTTAGAGCCTGGTATGCAAGACTGGACATGTATTTACAACAATAATGTTTCAAAAGAGGAAGTGCAGATAATATATATATATATATATATATAATCTGATCATTATTGAAGTATATGTGGATGGAATCATATTTGGAAGCAACGATGAGAGGTTGACTCAGAAGTTTAATAAGGATATGCAGAATGAGTTTGAAATGTCTCTACTTGGAGAGTTAACCTTCTTCTTGGGACTCTAGATATCTCAGGAAGATAATGGCGTATTCATTTCCCAAACCAAGTACATCAAGGAAATGTTGAAAAGGTTTTGAATGGAAGATAGTTAACTTGTAAGCACTCCCATGGTGATCAGTTGTAATTTAAGTAAGGAAAATGAATTCAAGGAAGCAGACAATATACTTTATAGATCAATGATTGTTCATCTATTGTATTTGGCAACTTTGAGACCAGATGTGATGCAGACAATTGTACAAGTGGCAAGATTCCAAGCAGCACCAAAAGTATCCAATGTTGTAACAGTGAAAAGGAACTTCAAATATCTCTAAGGAACAATTAAATTTGCATTGTGGTATCTGAAAGGGAATAAATTAACTATTACAGTTTATATAAATGCAGATTAGGAAGATAGTGTTGATGACCAAAAAATCACCACTGGAAAAACCTTCTACTTGGGAAATTGTATCAAATCATGGTCGAGCAAGAAGTAGTATTTAGTATCCTTGTCTATAGTAAAAGAATAATACATAGTAACAACAACATGTTTTACTCATGTTCTCTGGATGAAGAAAAATTTGAAGGATCTTCACGTGAAGCATGATAAACCCATTCTAATATTTTGTGACAACACCAATGCCATAAGTCTCTCCAAGAATCTTGTGATGCACTCCAAGCATAAACATATTCCTATAAAATATCGCTTTCTTTGGGAACAGGTTGCATAAAAGAATATCAAGGTTGAGTACATTAGTACAAAGAAATAGATAATTGGCATCTTCACCAAACCTCTTCAATGAGAGACATTTGAGTATCTTCGGCATAAGATCTGAGTACTTCTAGGTTCACATTTATTTTCATTCTATCAAGCCAAGAAGTCAGGGGAGAAAGACAAACAAAAGAATATATTTCATCATGGGGAGTTACCCTTTGCCATTTATGTCAAAGGGGGGGATAAACCAGGAGAGAAAGATCAAAAGCATGGAGGTAAGGGGGAGCAACAATCACATGGGGAGTCTGAGTGTTTACATCAATTCCAAAGGGGGAGATTATTGAAAAGTGGTTTTCATTGATGTAAACTCAAGAAGTATCCAGAAGAAGCAACACATTTGTTGAGGTAAATGAATGAGAATATCAGTTAAGTTTTAGCAATACCATCATTATTTGATTGTACTCATCATGTTGTTTCTAACAGTAGATGGGATGCCATGTAACTCCTCACGGCTAAGAAGATATGCCTTCTCAAAGTTGAAGCCCCCAAAGTGTGGTCATGGTGCCTAAAATGAATGATATAAGGCAGCTTCTTGATTGGTCCAAAATTTGGCATCAATGTTTAGGAAAATATTTAATAATTTATGTGGGTCTTGAGTTGACCAAATTAACCTCAAAAAGAGAAAAATATTTTTTTTCAAATCAACTTCAAGGAAATAATTAAGGTCAACCCCATTAAAAACTAATTTTATGAAATTAATTTCTTCCTACTGTTTAGGTTGGCCCTACTTTTAAGGGGTATTTATGGAATTTTTTTGCCCCCTCTAGACCCCCTTCCTTCAAGTGTGAATATGGGTTTTAGTTCCCCTCAAAATTAAGTCATTCCATGCCTATCATTTGTATTTTTGGGTCTGATGTTCACAAGGTCGTGGGACGAAGTGATCATTAGTAGAAGAAGGTTGAGTTTTTCAAGTTTGTTTTGGAATTAATTGCTTCATCTCCCTGTGGTATTTTTTACCTAGACTAAGGCCATTCTATGGAGTAAATACGTTGATTTGAGGGTATGATTTTTCCTAATATGAGCTAAATTGCGACCTCCCATGAGGCACATTTTCGACCATGTCTTGAGGAAAATATGAGGCTTATTTAAGCAATCATCAAGATCTTCCTAAGGATAATTTCGTATGTTTTGAGGCCCCTTCATGAGGCTAATTTTGGGTTGTTCATAAGAAAATTTTGAGGTAGAATTCAAGGCCTATTTTGGTCTATTTTGAGGCACTTTCTAGGATCAAATTTGTTGTATTATAGGGCTGTAATAACCCTGCGGAAGTTGCATTATTTTAGGCCTGTTTTGGAGGCATGAAAGGGGTTGAATTACCCTTGTGGAAATCGTTGTAAGATAAGGTTTAAGGCCGCGAGATAAGAGCCTAGTCCAGGTCTCCTTTTTGAAGAAAATAAAGGGTTTTCTTTGGGCCACATAAGAGGACCTATTTAGGCCACAATTTTGATGCATTGTAAAACCTATTTAAGGGCCTATTTGGACCAATTTTAGGCCTATTTAGGTCAAGTAAAGGGAAGCATTAAAATTATTTTTTAAAGTGATGATTAAAGGAACTTCTAAAGGTAGAACTTTGGGCAAATTCTAAAGCACAAAGTGGTAGCAGGAGGAAAATCAATGGTAGCAAGGTTGAGGTTAATCTTCCTCTATGGTTTGACATATCACAAATTATCTGAGGTATGAAGAAAAATATGATTGTTTTTTAATTGTTAAGTTATATATACTTCAAGATTAAATTAAAATATTCAACAACATTTGAAGAGTGTGTTTTTTATTGAGCCTAGTTATTTGAGTGATAACTCTTTAATATTTGAGGGTCTGTTAAAAATACACATTGTATATCTGGGAATATATTAGAAGAGAGAGCAGTGAAGTTCTATTTATTTATCATTGTAAGTGGGTCATTGTCCCTTGTACAAGTGTCCACATTTATTTTTCTATCCTTCATTTTAGAGTGGCAGGGTGGTGCAAGGCAGAGATTGAAGTCTCCTTCAGGGTGGATCCTGAGAACACTTCAAGGTGGCAAGGTGGTGCTAGGGCAACATATTTACAGCAGGGTGTTGGAGCTGGTAAAACTAGGGTGTTGTAGCATCCTTTCAGGGAGTTGGGGATTCCTAATAAAAATAGAATGCTTTTCTAATTGAGTACTAGGAAGTTGGAGCTTCCCTCTATTTGGAGTTGATAAATTATTGTACTCGTCATTTATATTATAAATCGGTCAGTGGTTTTTCTACCATAAGGGTTTCCACCTAAAAATTTCTTATGTACTATTCATGTGATGTTGATTTATGTTTTTATATAATGCTACTAATATTTAATGCCGTGTAAAGTTCAAAATTAACTAATTGAAGTGAAACATTGATTCACCCCCCTCTCAGTATTTCCAATAGAAATAATGGAGAGGGAATCACCATGTCATATCCCATTTAGTGCCTAGTCACCACCACATATCATCTTAGGTGCCACCACCTGCTAAAAATATGAGATGATCCAAAATGGTAGGTAATGTCTAGTAATGAAAGAAATTCATCATAGGTTCCCCTGATAATGTACGAAAGAGGGTCAAACGATGCCTAAATGTAGGTCTTGATGAGGTGCTAATGAAATATTGGGTGTAATTTACCCCAACACGCACAAGAGCTTCCTTTGTTCCTACTCGTTGATGCACAACCTAACCTCCATCTCTCCCACACACCTATGATTACTTGTGAATGCTTGTATCCTTGAATTTCCATCATGGGTTTCATCTTCTTAAATGGATTTCATGTCAAATATACCAATCATGGTCTGATTGGAAGCTTATGATTAGACCCTCAAAGTATTTGAATGGTACTCCAGTCATACCTTAGATAAGACAGTTAGGTTATGACACAATTACTTCCATAAATATTGAAGTTCCTATCACATCCTTGCCATTAGATATTTTCTTGTGAAAATTGACAATATTAGACCTTAAGAATATTTAGCTAAACCAAATAATGTATTAGCAAGGATCAAGTCCATAAAACCATTTTTTTAACTTCCCTCCTCTCTCATGGCTTCTCATGGTCTGTATCTGCAAGGCTCCACTTCTTCATCTATTGTTAAAAAAATATAATTACAATTATTCCAGGTATTTTAACCATTTACATTTTGTAACAACCGCAGTTAAAAATCCATGTAATAAAGTTAATAAAAGAAAAATTAAGACAAAGGTCATGCGACATGTATTCCAAGTTGAATTTTGGGCAAAAACATAGTGAATGGGGATCACTGGTGATTAATTAATGGCTATGGAAATTGGAAAAGACAATGGCAAAGGCAAAGTGGCATTAATTGACATTTTATTTATGAAAATAATGGAAAATAGGAGAAAAGGAAGGTGAAAGGTCACAAAATTGCATGTGAGGAGGAAAATTAATGAAAATAATGGAAAAAGAAGAAAATAAAGGCCTCGATGATAAAAAGGATTATGAGGATTAGTTCATGGCTTTTTGTCAATTTAGCGTGGATCTCTCTCTCTCTTCTCTCTCCTCTTTCTTCTCTCTCTCGTACTCTTGCACGCTTAGAGTTGTCTTCAAGCACTCTTGGAGGATTTTGGGCATACTTTGGATTTGGAGAAAGAAGGCAAAGGAAAATCAGGAAAGCACAAGGGAACATTGGGATCAACAACTACAACAATTATACCTTGTAGGTACCGAGTTGCATGTATTATTTCCTTGCTAGTTTTGGCATGCATGTCATATGCATGTGGTTTTTTGGATATGATATTTCATTAGCATGGAGGATTGCCTGAATTAATAGTGGTTTTACCTAGCCTTGTCACTTCTTGGATATCCATGGTGTTGTGGTTTTCCCTTTTTGTTTTCTCATTGGTTCTCATGTTCCGTATGGTTGTGGGTTGAGTTACTATTTCCTGGAAGCCTTATTTGGAAAAACACTCTAGAATCCCTATAACAGCTTGGGTTGAGTTATTATTCCTGAAATCCTTGGTTGCACAAATGCTCTAGAATCCCTGTAACTACTTGGGTTGAGTTACTAGTCCTGGAAGCATTGGTTGGACAAGCTCTCTAGAGCCCTTGGTTGGTTGAGTTACTAGTCCTGGAATACTTGGTTGAAAAAATGCTCTAGATCACGACGACAGTTATGGGTTGAGTTACTAGTCTTGGAAACTGGGTTGGAACAAATGCTTTGGAGCCTTGGACAAATTTGGTAGAGATTGATCTGGTGATGGTTAGTGATGTCCGACCGTGAGGTGGAATCACTTGTTTAAGGTTGAGGTGGTTTGGCCTCTATAAACCCGTTGAAGCCTCGAAAATCGCTGCTTCAAACATTGGGGGAAAACCACCCGGTCGGGACCTTAGGACAGCTCCTTTTCCATTTGGTGTGGTGGATCCGATTGGATTTATAGGACCTGTTTCCTAATAACTAATGGGTTGGTGAAGGAATGATTGTGTGAGTGGATAATGAACTTAAATGACTGAAATAATCTATCTAATTTAATCTATAACTTATAAATCATTCTAAAACTAACCCGGGTGTCAAATATGAATACAACTTTAAGAATGTTTCAATCAAACCAATAACCATGAAAATGTATTATAATTTAACTGAAATATGCAGTATCAAATAATGATAACTCTGTTTAAGAAATTAAACAGAGTTATAATAACACATTGCATTCATCATTATATATATATATATATATATATATATATATATATATATATATATATATATATATATATATATATATATATATATATATATATATATATATATATCATTTGTACACACTATGAAAGATAGATATTTCTATAAACTCAGAAATGATATGTATAAAGAAATATTTGTAAAGCAAGTACATATAAATGATAGAAAATTTAAAGAGAATATCTCATAACATAAGAAAAATAATAGTAAATTGATAGAAATACCAGATTCATCTTGATATTCTTCCTGAAGCAATTCAATATCCAGATCCAATGCTTCAATGTAAAACAAACTCTAAGGTACGAAATGCAATTCTCGAGGTAATTTTCCATAAACCACCGGATGTGATCCTTTATAAAAAATATAATAGTCGATGGAGTACAAAAATGCAACATCCAAGTCAAAAAATATTACAAAATCGGGACCCCTTTCTAAATGCATGAAAGGGGTTTAAATAAGAATTTAATAAAACAAAATAACTAAAACTATTGCTACAATCTATCATCGAAAATCTAGATAGACTTGTGATATTAAAATGAAATAGATTCATTGATTTTCTCCTACATTCAATGTGCTAAGGTGGAAAAGTTTGAGCATATCTTTGACCTATGTTGGATGACTTAGCCTCGAATGTAATTGACCGATGTACGTGGCATCAAAAAAACTCGGAATGATGCAATTAATGGCATTGGAAAGGAACTTGATTGCCATTTGCTGACTATGTGGCTTGATTAGATATGTCCACATGATATCCCATGAAATTCCTTGAAGTTTGTTGATTTTGTTGATTCTTATTAACTAATTCTTGCTTCCATCCGGTATCGGTCTCTTTTACCCTTGGTAATTTTCCCTGGAATACAATCTAAAATTAAATTGGTGGCATATAAACCTGTCATTAACCGGTTGTGTTATATTATTCATCATAGTTTTGGCTCTTGGTGTGGCTCTTTCTCCTTTGATCAATTTTTTTCCCATTCGAGTAAACGAATTTCTTTGTGTCTTTCTTCAATCCCGGGGAATATTTTCATTCCTTCCTTGCTTTGAATCTTGCCATGAAATAAATTCGGAAATTTTCTCATTTGCATCATCAAATTCGAGTCCGAGACTCGATTCCTTCATCTATAAGAGATGATGTTATTTCACTTAAGGGCTCAGTTTGTGCCATATTTTGACATAGTTCATTCAACTCATTTGAGACATTAGTTTGTTCATTTCAAGAGCTTCGAGTTTTAAATTGATCTAATTTAGGATAATCCCTAAATTTGTCCAATCTTGCTTGGAATATTTTCTCTTGTTCAACCTTAGCAGTTTTCTCATTTTGCGGTAAGGTTTGTAACTTTGCCACTTCTTGATTTAATTGTTGAACCTTATTCAAAGCTTGTTGATCAATTTTTTTTCTTTTCAATGCTAAGTTGCTCTTCCAACTGTTTAGATCCGAGTTTTTCATCTTGCAACTGTTGTTCCAAGCTGCATAATCTTTTTGTTGATTTTCTGTTGCTTGTTCCTCTAGCATAGCTACTTATACTTCCTTTTGTTTCATCATTTGGGTGACTTTTTGAAGCCTTGTCTATAGTGGCTGCACCAAAGGCGCCTACATATCTGTGACAATTTGGTGAGATCCTCCGAAGGATTCACCTCGGTATTTTTCCGGACAATGTTCATAAATTCAACTTGTGATGTTAAAAGAGATTCTTGATCCGTTCTTCTTCTCTTCCTCTCGCTTCACGACAACAACCCTATGCTTAGGACTATAAAATATATCTAGAGGAGGAATATCTTCTACTTTCAACACAATTTCTTACGTAGGATGCTCGGGGGATGATTTCCATATCTTGATCTTTTAGAATCTCAACTTGAGGATTATTTTGTGATCCTATTTGTTGAACAAATTGTTCATATTGACTTAGCAAATGGGAAGTAATAATAACTTCGAGTATAATCCACCGCTTTCTCCGAGGCCTTTTCTCCTTCAAATTGATTATCCGGCTTATTACCAATATTTTCTTTCCCGGTCGCACATTAGTCCGAATGCATGTGCCTTCTTTTTTTCGTTTGACCATTAGCCTTGCTAGTTGTCTCTCCTTTCTTAGTATTTAGATCAGTCTTGTTGCCGGTGTTTTCATTCGTTTATCGGGCTTAGTTCCCTGTGATTCCCTTCGCAGGGATGTACATTAATTCTACTTTGGTAGATGCTTATTTCTCGATTTTCTACTTTGCATCTTCTTTTTCCTTCCACTATGTTTCTATATTTTCAGCTCCTTGTGAACAGATTCTTAATTGGTCAAGAGGAGCTTTTAGTAGTCTCTAACTTCAAAACAACGTGAATTTATTCATATCTTCGATCTAAAAACTTGGATTTAGCCAAGTTATATACTTGGGAAAATTTATCAATGAGAAACAAATAAATCATCAAACTCATTGGGTTCGTGCTCAAACAGAGCGATTGAAAGCTGAAGATGTGAAATCAAAAGCTACTTTTCTCGGGTCATCTTGCTGCACGGGACTTTTTGAGAGCATAAGATC
Source organism: Pinus albicaulis (assembly GCA_034641835.2). Lineage (NCBI taxonomy): Eukaryota > Viridiplantae > Streptophyta > Pinopsida > Pinales > Pinaceae > Pinus > Pinus albicaulis. The sequence goes on along the minus strand of CM076584.1, from coordinate 625,474,132 downwards.
CCTTATTTTGATGACTTCCTTCTCAGCATGTATGAATTTATTAAGAGTATAATGCCCACAGTGAAATGGAAAAGTAGGCCACATTAGTTTCTTCTTATTCTTGAGACACCTTGACATGCCTTCTATTGTTAACTAGTAGGATATTTCTTGTGCTAACAGTTTGTCTAGGACATACGGAGGTAAAATATGGGGCTCCACTATACTCCCAAATACTCTAACATAGGTAAATTTCTCTTCTCCAAACCAATCACCAATCGGGATATATCGGTCTTAGCTTTTTTAGAAAGCCGAGGGAGGAAATTGGTCAAAAATGGTTTGATAGACGGGGATGAGGAAAGCTGTGACAAATTCTATAAACATGGTTTTTAAAATGCACCTTCCATAAGAGCTTATGGTAAATATGAATAAGAACGGGATCTTTGGGGGGTCCATTTCCAACCAAGAATGGGAAATTCGGGAGTTAAAACATAGGGCATCTAAAATGTAGGCACAAAAGTAAAACGGGGTTGTGTTTCTGTGTCTTTATCCTTTCTATACTCAAGGATTCTATTGGCTATCTTATCTCAAAGGATAACTTCCCAGTCCATGATTTTAGAATTCATAGCAGAATGGATTAAGGGTACCATTTGTATTGAAATCTAGTTGAATTATCATTTCCAAATAGCATGCACATCATTGTGGTGGCATAACAATATGGAGGTGAAAGGGAGTCCACGGAGTACATACACGATGATTCAATTTTAAGCTTCTCTGGAAATTTTCTCCATTCTATGATTGGTTCAGTCGAGTCTCATTACTTGTAGCAAAATCCTTAATGAAGGCTTTGTTGTAGAGTTTTTGCGGGTCCGGAAGGTGGTACATTGCCTTAATATCCTCTCGCTCTGAAATATACAAATATTGTTCAACGACTAAAAAAAATGTCTCGTTTTGAATGGTGACATTGTCTATCACCCACCGAATTACATCATAATAAGGGAAAATGTTTGCCCGAGCTGCAATTCTATGAAGGAATGAATTTGCAAGCGCTTTAAGAGGAGTCTCGGAATCGGAATCTGAGTCATCTTCATCAGAAGCTGTTGCCTTCACCTCGGTGACCTTAGGGTTTTCTTTTTCAATCAAGTTATATACGTCTTCCCAAGACATTTTTTCCAAGACCCTAGCATGAAGTATCCGTTACCGGCTTAATTTTCTGTTGGTTTTTCTTTTGGTACTATGGGAATAGCAACGAAATTTGCAACGACAGCGACTCTTTTCTTTCTTAGATCTCTTAGACATTTTTTTCGTCCGATAATGTCTCACTTGCTCAGACGAATGAAAGGATTGGGTGTTACGTGGTTCTGCAAAGGAGAAAATTTTTTCAGACGTGGTGAAAAATGCAATGAGGAGAACAGACTATATGAAAAAGATTTATTTTTTTATTTTCAATTTATTAACTTCGTGTTAAAACTTAAATTCCCCCCTATAAGAGTCACACTCATGCATTCAAAATAGAATCAATCATCATTATTCGTTTGGTTTTCTACTTAATAATAAATGTACAATCGGAGATCGGCGCTTTTTGGAATGAGCATAAAAAACTTTATTTTTTGAATTTTGCGATTGCGATGAATAAATAACATATGTGCAATATAAAACAAACATAAAGATTAAGTATTGATCGCATCGAGAATTTTCAACAAGGATAACAAATAACATATCATGATCTCACCGATTTCCGATTGAGATGATGGTATATCACATCGGCTATTTTCAAAGAGAGTAAGTTGTAAATGATATTCGCTGATTTTTCGATTGCGATGATGGTGGGGTCCATTGCATCGAAGTTTTGTAGAATGAGTGAATATAATGTTTGTTTCTCCGAAATGCAAATTGTGATGAATCGCATCGCATCGGAGTTTTTCAAAACAAATGTGAAAACTTAAAACCTTTGCGATTTGCGATTGCGATTTGTTCTATCACATCGGAGTTTTTCAAAACAAATGTGACAACTTAAAAACCTTTGCAATTTGCGATTGTGATTTGTTCTATCGCATCGAGTTTTTTCAAAAAAAATGTCAAACATTAAGGTATCTCCGATTTGCGATTGCGATTACCCTGTATCACATCGAACTTTATTTAATATGAACACTTTATGTATTATGTTGATGTGATAAAAGTTTTTATATCTCATCGGATCGGAAAGTTTCAATATTACATTTTTTTATAAGCACTTGTGATTTATGAAACAATGAACTCTTTATTTGTTTTATTCAAAATGATGAGATTTCCTTTAAGTATTTTATTCCTAAAAAGAAAGGGGACCTATTTCTAAATGAAATTTCTTCTAAAAATTTGAAATGGGGAGGGTTGTACTGTACAACAAAACCCCAGTTTGGTTTTTCTTGGTTTATTCGATGAGATCCCACATTCATGCTTGGAATATGGCATGAGGGTGATTGGCTGAAAGAAAGAATTGGTTCAACCCAATCTATGATCAGGTGGTACATGGAAGTTCTTGACTTGGTTGGATTTTGCGTATGAATAATAATAATCTTTCCTCTTGAGTTTTATGAGAAAATGTGCTAGTTATTATGTGATTTTAAAGGTTTTTCTATCATTTTTAATCTGTTGGTTATATGTCGGTGATAAACATGGTTTTGTGACAGACTTTAGATATGACTCTCATCATGTTTTGGTTAGTAAATGAAATTTTAATGAATGCATGACCTAATAGATGATATTGCAACTATTATGAGAGGGCATCAAACCTTCTTGATGATTCTCAGATAAGTATGAGACTCCTATGTTCAGATGTGTATTTATGACATGTACATTACATGTTCATGATGTGTTTGATGGAATGTTTTTCATGGTGAGGCTTGGTTAGGTCAAATTATTGACTATTTTTTTTGTTAGAATATTTTTCCTTATGTAATTTATGGTTTTGGAAAGTTAGATCAATTTATGGGCAGTGATCTAGAGTCTAGCACTGAAAAGGTGACACAAATTTCACGGTATCAGGCACAAAACTGTGAAATTGAGACCACAGTTGTACCCTTGCAGGCTTATACATGTGATTGGAGGCCTAGAGTCACATTGATGTAGGATTTTTCATGCGACTAGGAGTTCAAGTCAGTGAAAAAGAAATTTAACTCAGGGTTTGGGCAACTGGAAGGGTGGTTTAGCCCTAGGGGATCCTATAGCACATGAGGGAAATCAGTAAGGTTTTGTTTTGTTGATTCCAATTCCTTAAGGTGATCTAGGAGTTTGAATCATATCATAGTAACTCTTCGTCACATATTTACCCCGGTGGATTGGTGAACTTGGGTCAGTGTGGGAGGAGGTTGTTACAGGGTGGTATCAGAACTTTTGAGTTCGACACTTGGACTGGATGGGTGGATTGTGTTTGTATTGCATGCATGTAGGTTGTATATGTGCTTGTTATGTATGCATGGTGTTGTTCATGGTTACAGTGGTGTTTTCATGTAGAATTTGATGATGTTGTTGTTGGGATGTATTTTTCATGCATACATGTTCATTACATATGTGTTCATTATGTGTGTCAGTGTGTGTATGGTTGTTATGCATTTATGTTTATGGTTATGATTGTCGTTGCATGAGGTCATTGTCGCAGTTCTGTCTTCGTGCCTAGTTTTATGTTGAAATGATGAATATGATGATTTCATATTGATATTGCAGACAAGATAGCCTCCCCTGAACTTCACTGAGGTAGGTTTGATTATGTTTATGTTTGGTTATCTAATATGGTATGTTTGCAGGAAGAAGATAAAGATGACTAGCAAAATGCTAGACTATAGTTCACGTGACTCTCCCTATAGATCAGTTGAGCAACATGGTGATGAGTACTCCCCTCACATAGCAGATACTTTAATAAGTTTGAAGGCGGAGATAAGAAGTTGTGAAGAAGATAATGGCAGAACAATCTAGTCACAAGAGAGACTTGTTAGAGCACAAGAGAAGCAAGCACATGTCAATGCAGTTATCCTTCAAAGTTTGTCAGACTTGTAGAGACATGGACCACTTAGGACCAGTCATGGACAGGAGGACAAGACTAATGAATCATATGGTTGTAGGTCTCTTGGTGGGCACAGGTCAGATAGAGATGATACTGCCAGAGATGGCAGGTTCTTGGATACACCCGATAGACGAGGCAGTGAACATGGGATTTACCCTAGTTCTGGTTTAGACAGGTACCGTGGTCATCATCGTTATCATCCTTATAGAAGGAGTGATAGGGGATATTTTCTAGATGACTTCAAGAAAGAAAAGCCACCAACATTCGATGGAGAAATTAAAAAGTCACATGATGTAGAAGTGTGATTATTTGGGATGAATAAGTTATTTTGGTTACATGATTACTTAGAGAACATGAAGGAAAAAATAGTTACTTTCAGTCTTAAAGATAAATCAAACATTTGATGGGAGTATGTAAATAATTTTAGAGGCATCGGGAAGAGGAGTTGACTTGGAGTGAATTCAAGAGACTTTTCAAGAAGAAGTATCTATATGCGAGATACTATGATGGCATGAAAAAGGAGTTCTATGAGCTAAAGATTGGATCTATGACCAATGAGGAGTATCCTAGCATATTCTTGGATTTGGTTAGATATGTGCCTTATATTAAGGAGGATAAAGATAATATTCAAAGATTCATTAGTGGGTTTCCAGCATTGTTCAAATACCGAATCGAGATTGATGAGCCTAGATCATTAGAGGAAGTCATTAATCAAAGCGCGAGTATGAATTTAAACATGATTGGAAAGGTAATGATAATAATAAAGGAAAATGGGATAAGAAGTGGAAAATACCTCAAGACACATGTAACAAAGAGAATGAAACACTGCCTAAGAAGTTCAATGCATCTGCTAGAGGACAGGGATTTTAGTTTGAGGAGTAGAACAAGGGTGATGTAAAGAAGCCTTTACAGTGTTGGGCTTTTGGAAAGGATCATCGCCGGGGATATTTTCCACAACATAAGGGTGGATGACTGAAAATTTACAATGTTCAGGAAGCATAGACTATGGGGGATGTTGGGAAGAGTATTCCACATATTTATGCAGTGTTGAATAATAGGCAGGCAGATGACTAGAAATTCATTATCGAGATGGACGGTAAGCTTTGTGATCAAGTTGTTTCTTTTTTTATTAACCCCGGATCTAATTAAAGTTATGTTAATCTTGACCTGGTGGATAAGTGTGGTTTGAATAAATAAGTACATGCAAAATCTTGGTTACTGCAGTTGGCTATAGGTACAAAGAAAAGAGTTCATCATTGGGTAAGAGCTTGTGCATGTGAATTGAATGGTATCCCTACCTTAGCGCATCTAAATGTGCTTCCGCTGGGATAATATAATATGCTATTGGGTATGGTTTTATGAAACCAGCTCCAAAAATAGAAGAAAAGAGATATCAACGCCTTAGAAATAAGCCACTTCGAGGGGGAAACCTCCAATACATTACATAAATGAACAATTCTTGGATGATACAAATGACAAAACCTCCTTTCTATATATAGGAGTCCATGTAAATACAATGTAACTTAATTGACCTAATGAACTGCTGGAAATACTCAGAGGGGGAACTAATATTCTGGATTTCAATTAGAGCATTAGTTAATATTCAATTATTATCAGTGTTTGTACAATGATAGTAGTAAACAAAAGGAACACAAATGCACACAGTTTTAAGGTGGAAACCCACTCTGAGACAAAAACCACCTAATGCTTTTCTAATAATTCTTTAATATTCAACTCCAATTGAAAACAAAGCTCCAACTTCCTAGAATCTAGAAAAGAATTCTTCTCTAGCTCCCACAGATGGACGCTCCAATGCCTGAGATTATTCAAAAGAGGTTAACTAATCCAAAGCCCTGTCACCTAAAGAGCTAAGAATCACCTAGTAATGTTCTGTCAATTCAGTTAATGTTGAAAGAATGGACTCTCGTACCAGGGAAAATGGTCCACTTTACAATGATATAGAATGATGTAGAAGAAGAATATATATTAGAACATAATCCCAACTTTGACACAACCACTTAATGATGATTCTAGACCTCCCAACACTGCCTCTTCAACCCTTGGTAGATAGACACTAGTACAATTTGTACAATAATGTATTTACAATGACTAAGTACAATAATACCTTTACAATGATTGTAGGCAGTGCTACCCACTTGAAGACTTCATATGATGAACTTATTGTTGCTATTATGCACTTTGGTTGATGCACTTGTCATACTACCCTCTGATGCACCTTGCTTTGCTTTTCTGCCGTAGAAAGTCTGGTCCTTTGCAACCCTTGACAACACATGATATAGCTTTTTCTTGCCTTCTAGGAGATCAATATTGAATCTGGTGTATCGCTGTTATTTCAGATCCTAAATATCTGATTTTCGATCCTGTAGTAGTCCTCTGAGTCATCTTTCCAATGCCACAGGTTTAACCTAATTTGGATTCTTCAAGAGAGATTTATACACAATCTCTCACAATGCCCTAATTATGGATTGTTTCAGCAGAGCGAACTTGTACGGCGTGCCACGTGTCACTGTTTATTGTTTCAGATTTGAACTTCATAGAGAGAAAACTATAGTCTGTGCACTATCTGTCACATTTTATAGAATTCCAATCAGATACTCAGAGAGAGAGTTATGAATATTTTACCAAGGTCACTTCTTTGAGATTAATTTCAGGAGCCTACAAAAACCCTGACTTCCACAGATCATATCTCCAAAAATATTGCGCACCTTGATCTAAAATTTTTACAGCAACTTCCTCAGGATTTCAGCTTTGCCTCATAAAAATTTCAGCTTCTGAACCTTCGTAGAAAAAAAATTAGAGCGAAAATTTCACGATGACCTGTTTTAGATGGCCGAATCCCTTACACAAGGAGGAAATGAGGATCACAATTTATATAAATGTTTAGGTTGAGAGGGGCTTCAACAAGTGAACGTGGGAGGGATTTTGGGAGCTTAAAAAATATTAATTATGACTTTTCAATGACCCATGCCCCAACCCCATGGGGTTTTAGCCCACTAACTGGGGGTACAAACTTCAAACATGAATATCTCTCAAAATGTGAAGAATTACATGGCGTGCCATATATCAACGGAAACATCTCGACAAGTAGAAACCATCAAAAGAATGATGATTTCAGGAATACATGTTAATTTGGTAGGTTAAAATTCCTATGCAATATTTGTTTAGCCCTGGTGTTGCTTGGTTGACATCAACACAACCACTGATCAAAAATCTCCCCCTTTGGCATTGATGGCAACACAAGTACTCCCCCTGCAATCATGACACCTCTTCCTACAACATTCTCTCCCCCTTTGACATCAATGGAAAAGGGTAACTCCCCTTGAAACACAACCATCCTGTGGACCTGTACACAATTCCACTCCCCCTAACACAAAACCATCCTGTAAACCTATAATATACTTCCACTCCCCCTTTATATTCTGAAAAAGGAAAATCTAATGAGAACTTGGGAGAATCCCAAGCTTCTAGCGAAGATATTCCAATGCTAGCAAATATTTAATATGTGATTCTTTTGTTGCTGCTTAGAATCTCGCTACTTGTCCAACTACTTGCATAACATCTGGTCGGGAGGTTGTTAATATAGAAGACTACTAATCATAGATTTGTACAACCTTTGATCCACATCCTTAGATGAGTCGTCTATGCTCAATTTGCAACCTGTTACCATTGGAGTAAGGATGGGTTTGCAATATTCTATTTTAAATTTCTTGAGCATTTCCTTGATGTACTTGGCTTGACATATAAATATTCCTTCCTCTTGCTGAGATATTTGAAGCCCTAAGAAGTATGTCAACTCACCAAGTAAAGACATCTCGAAATCACTTTGCACCTTTGTAGCAAAATTCTTACTTAGTCGATCATCATTGCTACCAATTATTGTATCATCCTCTTTAGCTATCAGACATGCTTTAGTTGCTTCATCTAGAACATATATGTCTTTTGGAGCTTGACTTGCTGTAGCCACAATTTCACCATACATGCCTTTCCTGATTTCACATTTCGTGGAGTTGAATAGTATTGTGTGTCCTTGATCACACATTTTTCCAACAATGAGAAAATTGTGATTCATGTTTTCAACCAATAGAACATTCTTGGCTAGAGCATATTTACTTCCAAGAGTGACAGTACTTGATCCTATAACATTTGAAGATCCATCATTTCCAAAGGACACGGTTCCATCCTTCTTCTCTTTCAAAGATACAAATTTATTTCTATCTCCAGTCATATGCGTTGAGAAACCGCTATCAACATACCACACATCTTTGTAATTTTGAGCCTTGAAAGCGAGAGCACAATTATCATTCTTCTTCTTCTTCCATGTTCGTTTGTTCTATGGCTTCGAAGATTCTTCTGGAGGATTTTCAAGTCTGCAGTCTTTGGCTATGTGTCCAAAGTTTCGACATTTGTAACATTCAATATTATTTCTTAAATGTTCAAATTTATTGATGTTTCGCTGAGCCCTGGGAGGTTCATATTTTACATATCTCCTAGAATTGTATTCATTCCTAGGGTATATGCGACATTCTATAGCTTTATGACCAAATTTTCCACATGAATAACAGTAACCATAAAAAATATGTTGGTACCTGGATGGAAATTTTCGTCGAGGATTTGTCTTCCAAGGTTCTTCCTGTGAATCTTGTCCAATGAAGTCTACATGCATGTCAGATCTCATAGGTTCATTGTATTTTGTTGTAGAAGGTCCTGCTTCTTCTTCTTTGTAACCAATGCCAGTATCGTCGTTGTAAGATTGTTGATTGTTGATGAGTTCTTCCAATGCCCTTTAGCTGTTGGCATAGTTTTGGATAGTTTTTCCTTTCTTCACTTCCTCACGCAACGAGACTACTTCGACTTCTAATTCTTCCCTTTCTTGGTTGCTTTCTTCCAAATTCTTTTGAAGTGACTCTTCAATGCATTTGTGTTCTTCAACTTCAATTTTGAGAGCTTGAACTTGTTCTTCAAGAGTTTTGGAATGGATCTTCTCCGCCTTGAGATCTTTTATAAGCTTGATTGCTTCCTCATAAAATTCTTCTATGGTCCATCCTTCTTCTTCGTTGTTTAATACCTCTTGTTTATTGTGCTTGGGTTTATTGTGCTTGGCCATAAACAATACTCTCTCATTGGCTTCTTCTTCACTGTCATTGTCTTCATCGGATGATGAGCTATCTTCTTTAGAGAGAAAGTTCCTTTTGGATCCTTGCTTGTTGAATTTCTTAAAGCCTTTCTTTCCTTTTGAGTTGCCATTACTTCTGTTTGGAAATTCTGTTGCAAAATGCCCAACCACATTACAGCTGAAACAGATCAATGGGAGTTTACCTTTGAATTGTCCCTTACCAATTTTTATTTTTCTCGTGAAGTAAGCATATTCTTCATTTGAAAGACCTTCTTCATCATCTCCATTTTCTTCACACTTGCAGGTGCATGTCTTTTCAATTGAAGGTTGTTTATCCTTATTGGTTTTCTTAGATGCAATGAACACAGTTTCTAGATGCGAAGTACCCTCTTCTTCATCAAGTCTCATTTCATATGCTATGAGAACTCCATGTAGTTCCTCTTTGCTGAGTTTGTCCAGATTTGCACTGTATTCTAAGACCGATACCTTTGGGTTGAATCTCCCTGGTAACATTCTAAGAATCTTCCATATAATAGTCTTCTCATCAACTGGCTCTCCCAATCCTTCTAGAGTATTGGTTATTTCATCAACGTATTGGAAGTATGCAGCAATGTTACAATCTTCTTTCATTCTGAGTTGCTCCAATTTTGCTCTATAGATTTGAAGCTTTGCTTCTTTAACATTTGAGTCACCTGCATATATATTCTCAAGCTTGTCCCATACATTTTTGGCAGTTTTACAACCCAACACCTTATGATAAGCAGATTCAATAAGTCCACCGATAATAATATTCTTTGCTTTTGCATCATTTACCAAATTCTTCTTACCTTGTTCATCCGCGGTTGATGTAAATCCATTTTGAACAGTGTCCCATACTTCGTAACCTTGCGCCAAGAGATAGACCTCCATTCTTCCTTTCCAGAGTGCATAATTATTTTCATTGAATAGAGGTGCACCATTCTTGGTATGCTCCATGACCTCCTTCTAGTTGTTAAACTGCTATTGAAGGAACCAAGCTCTGATACCAATTGTTGGAAATACTGAGAGGGGGGGTTGAATCAGTATTTCTTTCAATTAGAGCATTAGTTAATATTTAATTATTATTAGTGTTTGCACAATGATAGCAGCAAACAAGAGGAACACAAATGCACACAGTTTTTAAGGTGGAAACCCACTTTGGGACAAAAACCACCTAATGCTTTTCTAATAATTCTTTAATATTCAACTCCAATTGAAAATAAAGCTCCAACTTCCTAGAATCTAGAAAAGCATTCTTCTCCAGCTCCCACTGTATGGACGCTCCAACACCCGAGATTCTTTAGTAGTCAACTGAACGGATGTCCCAACACCCAATGAGCTACAACTCACCCTAGCACCACCCTACCACCCTATAGAAGAATAAATAAGAATGGACTCCTGTACCAGGGAAAATGGTCCACTTTCCAATGATATAGAATGATGCAGAAGAAGAATACATAATAGACCATAACCCCAACTTTGACACAACCACCTAATGATGATCCTAGACCTCCCAACACTGCCTCTTCAACCCTTGGCAGATAGACACTAGTACAATTTGTACAATAATGTATTTACAATGCCTAAGTACAATGATACATTTACAATGATTGTATGCAGCGCTGCCCACTTGAAGACTTCAGATGATGAACTCATTGCTGTTGTTATGCACCTTGGTTGCTGCTCTTATCATGCTACCCTCTGATGCACCTTGCTTTGCTTTGCTGTTGTAGAAAGTATGGTCCTTTGCAACCCTTGACAACACATGATATGGCTTTTTCTTGCCTTCTAGGAGATCGATATTGAATCTGGTGTATCTTTGTTATTTCAGATCCTCAATACCTAATTTTCGGTCCTATATTTTTCCTCTGAGTCATCTTTCCAATGCCATAGTTCTGACCCAATTTGGATTCTTCAAGAGAGATTTATACCCAATCTCTCACAATGCCTTAATTATGGAGTGTTTCAGCAGAGCGAACTTGTACAACATGCCACCTGTCATTGTTTCTTCATTCAGCTCTGAAATTGATAGAGAGAAAACTATAGTCTGTGCACTATATGTCACTTTTTATGGAATTCCAATCAGATACTCAGAGAGAGAGTTATGACAATTTTACCAAGGTCACTTCTTTGAGATTAATTTCAGGAGCCTGCAAAAACCCTGACTTCCACAGATCATAACGCCAAAAATATTACGCACCTTGACCTGAAATTTTTACAACAGCTTCCTCAGGATTTCAGATTCGCCTCATAAAAATTTCAGCTTCTGAACCTTCGTAGAAAAAAATTTAGAGCGAAAATTGCACGATGACCTGTTTTAGATGGCCGAATCCCTTACATAAGGAGGAAATGAGGATCACAATTTATATAAATGCTTAGGTTGAGAGGGGCTTCAACAAGTGAACATGGGAGGGATTTTAGGAGCTTAAAAAATATTAATTATGACTTTTCAATGACCCATGCCCCAACCCCATGGGGTTTTATCCTACTAACTTTGGGTACAACCTTCAAACATGAATATCTCTCAAACCGTGAAGAATTACATGGCGTGCCATATATCAACGGAAAAATCTCGACAAGTAGAAACCATCAAAATCACTATTGACCCAGAATATATTAATTTTGTAGGTCAAAATTCCCATGCAATATTGGTTTAGCCCCTAGTGCTGCTTGGGTTGACATCAATGACAACCACTGATCAACAACAATAATAATGTAAGGGCACAATAATAACAATATGGGGGTTACAAGGGTGCAACAATAACAATAAGGGGGTTACACTAACAACAATAAGGGACTATACTAGTAATATATGGACCTAACATGTTCCTCTCCTTCAAAAAAGTGTTGTCCTCGACGCTTGAGTAGCTCCGGGTGCTTCTGTATAATTTTATCATCCTCCCATGTATAATCTTCAGTGGGTAAGTTCTTCCATTTGATGAGATACTCTGAAATTGATCGATTTCGTAGCTGTTGAGTTCTTTTTTCCGTGACTCCTTCAGTTTCCAATATGATTTTTCCTTCCTCATCAAGTTCTGGCAATATTGTTTGAACTAGAAGTTTATCCCCTATAACCTTCTTTAAGCATGAAACATGGAAAACTGGATGCACTCGAGAAGAAGCGGGAAGCACCAATTTGTATGTCATAGTACCAATATTTTGCAACACCTTGTAAGGACCATAGTACTTTAGCGATAATTTATTATCCTTATTAGCTTGCTTGAGGGACATTTGTTTGTATGGTTGTAGCCGTAAAAATACCCTGTATCCCACATCAAAACTTCTCTTGCTGCGATGTTGATATGTCTATTGTTTCATTCAATTTAGTGCCAAATTTAGGTTATCCTTTAAGAGTTGGAGAACTTGTTGTTGATGCTCGATGTGATCTTCCATTGCTTGAACCTTAGAATTTTCTCTTAAAGATGATGTGACGGACGGTGGATGATATCCATAAAGTACCATAAATGGGGTCATTTTTGCTGCAGTATGGAAGGAAGTGTTATACCACCATTCAACCAAAGGTAACCACTTGACCCATTGTGTTTGTTTATCAGATACAAAACAACGAAGATATCCCTCCAAACATTTGTTCATTATCTCAGTTTTCCCATCGGATTGAGGACGATAAGATGAGCTATGAGCTAGTTGAGTACCCAAACAAGGAAACAATTCCATCCAAAATTTTATAGTAAAAATGGGATCTCTGTCGCTTACAATAATCTTTGGGTTTCCATGTAGCTTTTGAATTGTTTCCATAAATGCAATAGAAATTTTACTTGATTTAAATGGATGAGATAATGCACAAAAGTATGCATACTTGGTAAGTCTATCAACTACCACCATGATGACACTCTTTCCTTCGGACTTAGGTAAACCTGTGATAAAATCCATTGAAATCTCCTCCCAATGTTGACTTGGAATGGATAAAGGTTGTAGAAGACCCGGGGTCTTAATTGTCTCAACTTTATTTTGCTGGCACACCAAACATTCCGCCAAAAAATTTTGAATATCAGATTTAAGGCCATCCCAAAAAAAATATTTATTCAACCTGTGGTAAGTTTTTAAAAATCCCGAGTGTCCTCCTAAAGGAGAAGTGTGAAATTCCAAAAGAATATTTTGTTTTAGCTGGGAATTATTGCAAATATATAAGCAATCTTTGTACCATGAGGAATCATTTTTCCAACTAAATATATCAGATGTACTAGGATCTTGCTACAACTTTTGAATGAGTGTCCACACTTCTTCGTCCTTCTTCCATTCATCTCTTGCTTTGGTTATCCAATCTGGTTGGATAATAGAAATGGCACAAAGCAATGCTTCCACCTCTTCTTTCTTTCTTGAGAGTGCATCTGCAACAACATTTAGCTTCCCTTTTTTGTAGATTATTTCAAAGTCATAACCCAACATCTTTGTGACCCATTTTTGTTGCTCTTCTGAAGATAGTCCTTGTTCCAAAAAGTGTTTAAGACTATCATGATCAGTTTTTACCTTGAAGTGTCTTCCCATTAGGTAAGTTCGCCATTTCTTTAGTGCATGCAGTATTGCTAACATTTCCTTCTCATAAATAGGTTTTTGTAAATACTTTCATTTGATTGGACGACTTTCAAAAGCAATGGGTCTTCCTTCCTGCATTAAAACTGCACCAATTCCATTTCCTGAGGCATCACATTCCACAATAAAGGTTTTTGTGAAGTCTGGCGTAGCTAAGACTGGTGCTAGGCACATTGCCTCCTTAAGATGTTCAAAGGCCTTAGTTGCTTCAGGAGTCCATGAAAATGCATTTTTCTTCAATAATGTTGTTAGAGGTGCTGCTATTCTCCCATAATTCTCAACAAACTTTCGATAATACCCTGTTAACCTGAGAAATCCTCGCAACTGCTTTATGGTTGTGGGGACTTTCCATTCCTTAATGGATTTAATTTTGTTAGGGTCTACCTTAACACCCTCGTGAGATACAATATGACCAAGATATTCCACCTCTTGTACTCCAAAGAAACATTTGGATGTTTTTGCATATAATTGTTTCTCCTACAATAGTTTGAGCACCCTGTCAACATGTTGAACATGATCCTTCCAAGATCTATTGTAGATTAGTATATCATCAAAAAATACTAGCACAAATTTTCTAAGGAAGGGTTTGAAAATGGAATTCATCAACCCTTGAAATGTAGAAGGTGCATTGGTAAGGCCAAAAAGGCATGACCAAAAATTCATAATGACCCTCATGAGTTCGAAATGCTGTTTTTGGAATATCTTCAGTCTTCATTCTAATTTGATGATATCCTGAATGAAGATCCAACTTGGTAAAATAAATTGTTCCATGTAATTCATCCAATAATTCATCAATCACAGGAATGGGAAATTTATCTTTAATGGTGAGCTTATTGAGCTCCCTATAATCCGAACACATGCACCATGATCCATCCTTCTTGTGTACCAATACTACAGGAGCAGAGAAAGAACTTTGACTAGGTTGAATTATACCCGCCTCTAACATTTATGCAATCATACGTTCAATTTCACTCTTTTGGACATAAGGATATCTATAAGGCTTGATATTTGGAGGAACACTTCCTGGAATCAAATGAATGGCATGATCATGATCACGAATAGGTGGGAGTCCTTTGGGAGTTTCAAACACCTTGGAATGATTGTCCAAGACTTGTTGGAGATCTGCAGAAATAGATGATTTTGATGTTGGAACTTCTAGTGAGCATAATTGTGCAATTACGCCTCGTTGTTCTTTCTTTATAAGCTTTGTCATGACATTAGAGCTTATTATCCTTCCTGGCTTCCCTTCAATACCCCGTAATTCGACTTCCTTTCCTTCTGAAAAAAAATTCAAGAAAAGTTCTTGAAAATTAAAAGCTACCGTCCCCAAATATTGTAACCATTGTACTCCTAGTACAACATCAACACCTCCTATAGGAATGGAAAGCATTGGAATATTCAATACATATTCCCCCATGGTTAGCTTGATATTATGGCATTTTCCAGAGAAATTTATAGTTCCTCCATTTGCAACCATCAGTTGACATTCTGGTGCTGGGTATAGGAAACAATTCAATTCCTTGGCTACCTTACAATGAATAAAATTATGGGTACTACCTGAATCAATCAACACTATTACCTTTTTCTTCTTGATATGTCCTTTTATCTTGAGAGTTTGAGGAGTGGTAATTCCTGCCAATGCATTACACGATATGGTCGGACTCATTTCTTCTTATTCTAGGGTTGGTTCCTGGTGTATATCCTCTTCTTTTGAAGTTTCTTGTTCATTTTCTTCCTTCTCTTCACAATCTATGTAAAATAATTTATTCTCAACACACTTATGACCTTTAGTGTATTTGCTATCACAACTGTAGCAAAGCCCTTTTGCTCTTTTTTCTTCCAACTGTTGTGGTGTCAACCTTGTAGGTTGTGGAAGTCTAGGAGTAGCAGCACTTCCATCTTTATAGATGTGAGTGGTAGGCTTCCTTGTCGCCATAATTTTACATTCAATTTTTCGTGCCAACCTGAATGCCTTCTCCAATTAATCAGGTTCCCAAACGCAAACTTCGTGTTGGATGTTATCCTTTAAAGTCCCTATGAAGACATCAATCCTGTATTCCTCTGGAATATCAGTTACCCTTATATTCAATTTTTGGAAGTCCTCAATGTGCTCCACCAGTGGACCCTTTTGTTTGAGATTTAACAATTGGCTAAATAAGGTGTTTCTCTTTGTATCCTCATAATGTGTTATCATTTCCTCAGTAAAAATTGACCAAGTGAAAATTATTTTACTGGAGCAAAGCCATCGATACCATACAAATGTATTTTGTTCTAAATTTAAAGTTGCACCTTTCGTGTGTTTTGCGCATTATTGACATCAAAATATTGCTCCATCTGTAGTACCCATATTACGAGATCCTTGCCATCAAAGTTCCTCGTATCCATCTTTGGAATATGGTGGTTCTTCAATCCAACATTAGAGTTTATGAAATCATGATTAACATTTATTTTTTTCTCATCATGAGTTTCCTCTACTATATTTTCACTATTAAGAATAATTTCTTGTATCAACTTTGAAAAACCTTCCTTCAAACCTTCCATGTCTTACTTCAAACATTCCATTTTTTTCTTCCATACCATCCTTCAAACCTTCCATTTTTTCTTCCATACCATTCTTCAAACCATCCATCGTAGCTTCCACGCCTTTCTTCAAAACATCCATCTTAGCTTCCACGATTTTCTTCAAAACGTCCATTTCATTTTTTGTTGCTCTTTGCAAGAGCGGAATTTGGTGCACTTGCTCTTGTAATTTTGATATGTCATGTTGCATTTCTTCATCTTCATGAGCCATAGTAGAGCCTTCTGGAGGCTTAATGGGTGTTGAATTATTTTTAGGGGGCATTTTAGAACCCAATACTGATATCTATTATACAATGTGCGCTTGGAATCAATTCAGATTGATTCTTCAAACAAGACTTATGAAATTCGGAAATAAAAATACACACATTTTTCTTGCTTTTGAGGAGCTTGATATTGAAATTGAATTATCTTTGTGATTTTCGATCTTCAATATTTGAAATTTGGTCCTATAGTAGCACTCTGAATCTTCTTTCAAATGCCACATGTCTAACCTGATTTGGATTCTTCAAGGCAAAGTTATGCCCAAACTCCCACAATGACCTAATTATGGACTGCTTCAGTGGAGCCAACTTGTACGGCATGCCACGTTTCATTGTTTCCTCCTTCGGCTCTGAAATTGATATACAGGAAACTACAGTCTGTTTACTTGCAACCACTTTTTATAGAATTCCAATATGATGCTCAAAGAGATATTTATGACGATTTTCCCATGGTCACCTCTTTGAGATTAAATTCGAGAGCTTGAAAAAACCCTAACTTCCACAGATCATATCTCCGAAAATATTGCGAACCAAGATCTAAAATTTGTACAGGAAGTTCCACAGGATTTCATCTTCGCTATGTAAAAATTAAGCTTCTCAACCTTCGTAGACAAAAAGTTATAGCACAAATTCCACGATGACTTGTTTTAGGTGAAATTCAGGAGTGTTAAAAATCCATAACTTCCACAAATCATATCTCCGAAAATATTGCGAACCAAGATCTAAAATTTTTACATGACATTCCTCCAGATTTCAGCTTCTCGTTGTAAAATGTCAGCATCTGACCCTTCGTAGAAAAAAATTTATATTGAAAATTCCATGATGACCTGTTTGGAGCAACGAAACCCTAGAATCCAATGCTCTGATACCAAATGTTATGAAACCAACTCCAAAAATATAAGAAAAGAGATATCAACGCCTTAGAAATAAGCTTCTTCGAGGGGGAAACCTCCAATACATTACATAAATGAACAATTCTTGGATGATACAAATGACAAAACCTCCTTTCTTTATATAGGAGTCCATGGGGGCAGAATGTAATCCTAGCCGACCTAACAATAATAATGTAAGGGCACAATAATAACAATATGGGGGTTCCAAGGGTACAACAATAACAATAAGGGGGTTACAATAACAACAATAAGGGACTATACTAGTAATATATGGACCTAACATATGTATTGGTTGTATCTTCGTAGGACTAAGGTGGACTACTATGATAAGGCTATTGAGTGCTTGGATGACAATGGGGAATAGAAAATCCTGCAGGCTAAGAAGAAGGATACATTAGTTAGAATGGGTACAACTATGCAAGAAAAACAGTCGCAGGAAAGGGTGTGTCTTGTTTACAGTGCATATTTCCAGTGACAAAGGTAAGGATGTTGAGGATGTTGAGGTGTTGAATAGGTACACTATTTTGCAGCAATTTCAAGATGTATTCCTAGTAGATATTTCAAATTTACTGCCTCACAGGGAAGTGGAATTTTCTATTGAATTTGTACCATGAGCAACACCAAAATTTAAGGAACCTTACATGATGAACATGCCAGAGTTAGTGGAACTGAAGTTGCAGTTGAAGGAAATGCTTAACAAGGGATACATTAGGCCAAATGTGTCACCTTGGGGTGCACTAGTATTTTTTTTGAACAAGAAGGATGATATTCTCAAGTTGTGTATTGATTATAGGAAGTTGAACAAGGTGGAGATTAAGAACAAGTATCCGTTTCCGAGGATTGATGACTTGTTTGATCAGTTGAGGGGAGAAACAATGTTCGTGAATTTTAATCGGAGATCGAGATACCTTCAAGTACACATCAAAGTAGAGGATATCTACAAGACTTCTTTCCAAACCAGGTATGGGAATTATGAGTTTGTTGTAGTTCCTTTTGGTTTGGCTAATGCTCTAGCTTATTTTATGTGTTTGATGAATAATGTATTGCGTCCTTATGTGGACAAGTTTGTTATTGTATTCATTAATGATATATTGATATATTTTAAGAATGAGGAAGAACATGTTGAAAGCTTAGAAATAGTATTGAGATTGCTAAGAGAGCATCAGTTGTATGCCAAGCTTAGTAAATGTAGCTTCTTTTAGACAAAGTACATTAGTTAGGGCATGTGGTTACCAAGGAAGGTATAGCAGTAGACCTAGAAAAGATAAGAGCTATCATGGAATGGGAAACTCTTAGGAATTTGGATGAGGTCAGATCATTCATGGGAATAGTAGGCTATTACAGTAGGTTCATAAGGAAATTCTCATGGATTTTTTATCATATTACATCCTTGCAGTGAAAAGGTAAAAAATTGAATGGACAGAGAAATGTGCGGCAAGTTTTGAGTAGTTGAAACAATTTCTTACAAATGATCCAGTTCTAAAGATTGCATATCCAGACAAAGAGTTCATGGTGTGTATTGATGCTTACCAGAGAGGAATTGGTGGGGTTCTTATGCAGGAAGGATATATAATATGTAACGAATCAATGAAATTGAATGAGTGCAAGAAAAATTATGTGACGCATGATCTTGAGTTGGCAGGGATCGTCCATGCATTGAATATGCGGAGACATTATCTTCTTGGAAGGAGGTTTGTATTGATGAGCGATCAAAGTGGGTGTAGGTACCTATTTAACCAACCAAATTTAAATGCTAGGAAAGCTAGGTGGTTGGCGATGGTCAGTGAGCCTGACTTTGAGATCAGGCACATTAACGGTAAAGAGAACAGGGTCGCAGATGTTCCTAGCCGAAGATTACAAGAAAATCACATAGCGACTATGAGTTCATATGGGACAAACTTACAAGATCGGATCTTGCAGGCAGGACAATGGGATGACATGTATAGGGAGCTTAGGCACATGTTACAACAAGGTACAAGTGAAAAATTTGTGGATTATCATCTCATAGTAGATGGTTTGGTCAGAATTAGGGACAGGATATATGTGTCGGACAACATTGAGCTCAAGAAGTTTATCTAGACGGAAGTTCATGCTAAGTCGTATTAAGGTCATCCGGGATATCAGAATACATTGAGAACAATGAAAATTTTTTACTATTGGATGATTTTGAAAGAGGTGGTAGTGTTTGTGGCTATATATTTGGATTATTAACAGGTAAAACATAGTGTAAGAATCCAGGTGGATTACTACAGCCGATTCTAATTCCAGATTGGAAATGGGAGGTCATTTCCGTGGATTTTATTATAGGTTTGTTGAGGGCCTCTAGACAACATGATTCTATTATGGTTGTGGTTGACAGGTTGACTAAGGTAGCTCACTTCATTCCAATGAAGTCTACTCATTCAACTAGTGAGGTAGCACAGGTATTCATCAAAGATATAGTGCGGCTGCATGGTATTCCTAGGATGTTTTTTTTAGACAGAGATGCCAAGTTTACTGCCATGTTCTCGAAAGAGTTATTTGTAGGTATGGGTACATAGTTGGACTTTAGTATGGCTTATCATAAGTAGAAAAATGGACAGACAAAGAGGGTCAAAAATATTTTGGAGGATATGTTGAGAATGTATGTTATGCATAAGCAAAAGAGGTGGGAAAAGTATCTTCCATTGGTGGAGTTTGATTACAACAATGGGTATCAGGAGTCACTAAGGATGAGTCTGTTTGAGGCACTCTATGGGCATATTTTCAATACTCCTATCAGTTGGAGTGATCTAGTAAATAGGGTGTTGATTGGACTGGACATGTTGATAGAGATGGAACTTGAAATGTAGGTTATCAAGAAGAATTTAAAGGTATCATAGGACAGAAAGAAGAGTTATGCAGATCAAAATAGGGTATTTAAGGAGTTTAAGGTTAGGGAACATGTGTACTTGCGCATCAAGCCCAAGAATATCTCCTTGAAGATTGGGTCATGTGCCAAGTTGGCACCTTGGTATTGCAGGGCTTTCAAGATTATTGCGAGGATTGGACTAGTAGGCTCCCAACTTGCACTGCCTCAGGCAGTGAAATTACATGATGTTTTCCATGTGTCATTGCTTAAGAAGTTTGTGAAATATGTTGATCATGTGATTGATTGGTTTATATTGCAGGTCAAACCCAAAGGATAATTCCAGCCGAGACCTCAGTGCATTTTGCAGCAAAAGATGCTCATGCTTCGGAATCGAGCAATCGAGCAAGTTAAAGTGCAATGGAAACACTTTGAGCCCGATGAAGCTACATGGGAGATGGCTGATCAGATGAAGACTATGTATCCTGTAGAAATTTGCTGAATAAAGAAGATTTATCCACCGAGATTATCCTGATCACATATCAATTCGAATTCATATGCAACACATAATATCTTCCACTCAGATCATCACACATGCGGAAATAAAACAAGCGGTATGCGATCAAAAGATCATCAAAACATCACACACATTACACAGTATGTATGGGGAAAGCTTATAGCTGAAAACCCCGCAGCTATTGTGTATATTATAATTGAGAAAACATGTAACAAACTCAGTACAATACTCCTCACAAGTACTCAGTACTATCTCATGAAGTTACACACAAAACTAGCTTGGTTTTGAACAAGTCACAGGTTCAAAACACACCCACTAATTGCCTGCCTCTATTGCACAATCAAGGCTGGTCTAATGAGAGATCCAAGGTTTGAATCTCCTTGGCTTGACAGCGCAATCATCATGGGAAATTCCTCCAAGTGTGATGCAAATCCCATGCACAACTGATGTCACAACTGATAGCTATCTCAACCCTTTCATCTACCTCTTTCACTGGTCTCCACTGAACTTTCCATGCACTGTAGTGAACTGATGTGTTCTTGAGTTGAATAATGATTTAATAATTAGTGAATTAAATAATATTTAATTCACTCCACTCATTACTAGTTGATTAGCTAGTTAAACTAATCTCAACTAGTTCAACTAAGTTAAACCGAACACAACTCCACCAACTGTCTCATCAACTCCACCAAAATTCTGCCATTGAAGTCCTAACTGAAGTCAACCATGCATGAGCTCACAAAACCCTTGGGAATAGCGTAATTCCTCAGTCAGATGCATGAGCCACTTTTGTAGCTCGAACCGAAGTGCTCCAAGAGAGTAAACTGAATTTTAGAGTCCAAATATTATTAAGGGTAAATAATATTTGACTTCCCTATTTTTAGGATAGGCAGTCTAAAAATAGACTTCGACCTATAGGTCCAAAAATAGAGGTCCATCTATTTTTACCAACATGACCAATACTCCAAGAATAACATATTGCAACCCTTGGACCATGCTCCATATGTCTAAAAATAGACATAGTCTAAAAATAGACTTTGCGCCAGAATTTGCCTGCGGGCCCACTTAGTGAAGGCGACTTCATTTCACTAAGCTCCATCATCTTGCCGCATTCTCAACACTCCCTCTCAGCAAGATATGGATTATCTGCAATCCCTATCCTGCCTCTGTGGAATTCGAACTTGCTCCTGGTGAGCGCCTTCGTCAGGATGTCGGCATCCTGATCCTCCGTGGGAACATATGAAAGCATCATGATTCTCCGTTGAACACAATCTCTGATGTGATGGTACCTGATGTCGATATGTTTGGACCTATCATGAAAAACTGGATTAGCCGAGAGCTTGATGCAGCTCTGGTTATCACAGTAGATCACCGTAGGCTCCAAATGCAACCTGAACAAACCTGCGAGGATCTTTCTCATCCAAATAGCCTCACATGCAGCCAAGCTTGCTGCCATGTACTCGGCCTCTGCTGAACTGAGTGCCACGGATCTCTGCTTCCTGCTGTACCAGGAAACTGCTGTCGACCCAATGCTGAAAACTCCTCCAGAAGTGCTCTTCCGGTCCGTTGGGATCCCTGCCCAATCTGCATCAGTGAAGCCAGAAAGCTTCGCTCCATCCTCCTGTCTGTACCATAGACCATATCCCGATGTGCCTCTGATATAGCGCAATACATGCTTGCTTGCCTTCCAAAAGAGCTTGGTAGGCTTAACCATAGCTTGCGAAAGCTGGTTAACTGCATAGCATATATCAGGTCGTGTATTGACCAGATACATAAGCGACCCCACCAACTGTCGATAGACAGTGGCATCCACTACCTCCGCCTAAGTAGCATCCTCCTTCCTCCAACCACCAGGAAGAGGAGTGTCAACAGGCTTGCAGCCTTGCATGTTGAACCTCTCCAGAATCTCCCGGGCATACTTGCCCCGAGAAACAAACAGTCCTCCGCTGCGCTGCCAAATCTCCAATCCCAGGAAATAATGAAGGATGCCCAAGTCCTTCATCTCAAACTCTCGTGCAAGATCCTCCTTGCATGAAAGTATCAACTGCTCATCGCCAGTCAAAATCAGATCATCTACATACAGTACGATGATCAACAGCTTCCCCTCCACCACAATCTGCTACAGGTTTGGATCCGCCTCACTCTTGGAGAATCCAAGCCCGGTGAAGTAGCTGTCTATCCGAGTGTACCAAGCACGAGGTGCTTGCTTCAGCCCGTACAGTGCTCGCTTGAGTCGGCACACATGCGACTCACTGCTGAAGATCTCAAAACCTTCAGGCTGCTCTATGTACACCTCTTCCTCAATAACTCCATTGAGGAACGCAGTCTTCACATCCATCTGATGAATGTGCCACCCCATCTGCGCTGAGAGAGCAAGGATCGCCCGTATGGAAGAGTACCTTGCGACAGGTGCAAAGGTCTCCTCATAGTCAATCCCCTCGATCTGTGAAAAGCCACGGGCGACAAATCTCGCCTTGTACTTCTCCACACTCCCGTTAGCCGCCTGCTTCACCTTGTAGATCCATCGCGAACCCACCACTGATTTCCCAACTGGTCTTGGGACAATCTCCCATGCACTGTTCCTGACGATCGAATCATATTCTTCGATCATGGCATCAACCCATGCGGGTTCCTCCACAGCTTCCTCAAAAGAGGATGGCTCCGTCACAACACATTGACTCACAAGAGCCATGTATCCAATGTACCGATCCGGTGACTGTCTCTGTCTGCGCTGTGCTGTAGGTGGTCCTACAACCTTCTCTGCATCCCGAGCCAGTCGCTCAGCTTCTGTAGTGCGCATGCGCCCTCTGATGGTCGGCGCTGCATGGGTGGTTTCTTCCACCTCCTGAACTTCCTCTTGTGGCTGATCCACATCCGGAAGCTCCTCCTTAGGAACTAACAGCTCCTCATCTGCATGCAAGTGTAGCTCCCTCTCAAGCGAACACCGCATGGCTTTCTCCTCCTGAAATTTTATATCCCGTCGCACAACAGTCTTTCGACTGTCTAAAAAATACACCCGATAGTTGTGAGGTGTATCAGTGTACCCCACAAATATTCCAACCTCAGCAGTTGGATCCAGCTTCCTTCTCGCATCCTTTGTCACATGCATGTAGACAGGAGAACCAAAGATCCGCAAATGGGAAATATCAGGCCTCTTGCCAGAATAAGCCTCCTCCGATGTACTCATGCCAAGAACCTTGTGAGGACAACGGTTCTGCACATACACTGCTGTATTGCATGCCTCAGCCCACAAGTGAAGGGGTAGGCCATGATCATGCAACATCGCCCGTGCAGCACCCACGATCATTCTGTTCTTCCGCTCAGCCACCCCGTTCTGCTGTGGGTTATGGGGTGCGATGAGCTCTCTCTGAATCCCTTCTGCGCTGCAAAAGTCTTTGAATTCAGCCGAGATGAATTCACCACCATTGTCGCTCCTAAGAGCCTTCACATGCTTCCCCGATTCCTTCTCTACCAACGCCTTGAATTCACAGAACTTAGAAAATGTCTCGCTCTTCTTCTGCATGAAGAAGATCCAGCACTTCCGAGAGAAATCATCAACAAAGATCACATAGTACTTGTGCTTTGTTGTCGAAGCTACAGAGAAAGGACCACACATGTCTGTGTGAACTCTCTCAAGGATCGTCGTGGCGCGACTATCCTTCTCGTGAAAGGTGGCTTTCACATACTTCCCTAAAGTACACCCCTTGCACTGATCTGACTGCGCAAGGGTGCCCTTAGGAAGTCCAGTAGAAATCTGCTGCAGAATCTTCAAAGCTCCATAGTGAAGATGGCCCAATCTCCTGTGCCATAGTTCGCCCTCATCATCCCGGCTCACCACATCTCCAGCCTTGCATGCCATAGCTGCGCAGTCATCTACCTGCAACTGATAAAGGTTCTGAGTTCGAACCCCTATCTTCCGAGTCTCTCCAGTAGTCTTACTGCGCAGGAAGGCTTTTCCTTCGCTGAAGACCACATCATACCCCTTATCTTCCAACATCGCCACAGAGATCAAGTTCTTCTTCAATCCAGGTACATGCATGACATCCTTCAACACGAAGGGTTACTGAACTCACGAAAAGGATATGAGTAAGATACAGTGCGACCATCTACCATCACAAACCCATCTCTCGATGTACCATGGAAGATCTTTGTCCTCCGGATACGAGAACAAATCCGGTCTCCGTCTTGTGAAGCCAAACATACCAGCATCCCAAGAACTCCTGTGATCCCATCACACTTGAAACCAAGCATGCGATCAATGAAAATTCAAGCTCGAACTGCGAAGCCAAAGCCTCTCCATCTGTAGATCTTCCCACTTGATTTTTTTTCTTCTTCTTCGGACAATTTGTAGCATAATGTCCGTGATCATGGAAGTGAAAACACTTCACTTTCGCCATATCCTGCTTCTTGCCCTTTGCACCAGAATGAGAAGGTTTCTTACCCTTCCCCTTCTTTGCTTTGGCAACCAAAGCGCAGTTTTCTTCATCAGCTCCCTTTGATGAAGATCCATCTCGAGTAGTCCTCCTTATCTCCTCCTGCATGAGATCCGCCCAAAGGCGCTCCCATCCCGACAGCTTCTCCCGGCCATTGACACTATCTTGATATGAGTGCCAAGCCTTCGGAAGACCAAGGAGAGCCAGGTCGACCATGTCCTCATCTTCGACAGTCACCCCCACACTTCCCAGCTCATCTCTGCACTGAGTGAACTTCGTGAGGTATTTGGCGATACTGTCGCCTTTCTCCATCTTGATGTTCCTGAGCTTATCTTTGAGCGCCGGCTTCCTTTGGTCGCTCTTACTCTGGAATAGATCCGTCAAATCTTTCCACATTAAATATGGAGAAGCCTTTCCATGCAGGCTGGATACAATATGATCCTTGACGCCCTCCAACAGGATCCTTCGACACTTCGCCATCTTCTTTTGCCATGCATCGACTTCAGCTGCATCAGTGGGCTTTTGGAAATCCGTATCTACGAACTCCTTCAGACCATTATCTTCTAATACTGCTTCCATGCGATCCTTCCATGCAACATAATTCGAACTGCCTTCAAGAGCATATTCGAGTCGCAAACCGTTGAAAGACATTTTCAACTCCGGCACCAAGAAAACAAACTGCTGCAAAATTCGAATTCCAAGCTCAAAGCTCAACCGCTCTTGATCTGTGAGAAAAAATTATTTCTAGCATAGAGATCGACTGCAGGGGCATTTACTGGATGTATCACCTTTCAAAGGATGAATCAGGAGGCTACTGAAATGCTTGTCACCAGGACTACTGTCTCTGAAATAAGTTTGTAATCAACAGCAGTGATCAATCTTTAGCTAATAGCTCAAATACCATGTAGAAATTTGCTGAATAAAGAGGGTTATCCACGAGATTATCTGATCACATATCAATTCGAATTCTGTACAACATAATCTCTTCCACTCAGATCATCAAACATGCGGAAATAAAACAAGCGATAACACATCAATTCATCATACACATTAACACAGTATGTATGGGGAAAGCTTATAGCTGAAAACCCCGCAGCTATTGTGTATGTTATAATGGAGAAATCATGTAACAAACTCAGTACAATACTCCTCACAAGTACTCAGTACTTTCTCATAAAGTTACACACAAACTAGCTTGGTTTTGAACAGGTTACTGGTTCAAAACTCACCGCCAATTGCCTTGCCTCTGTTGCGCAATCAAAATTGTTCTAATAAGATATCAAATTCAAATCTCCTTGGATCAACAGCAATCATCATGGGAAATTCCTCCAAGTGTGATGCAAATCATACTGGTGATGTCTGGCTGATAGCTATCTCAACCCTTTCATCTACCTCTTTCCATGGTCTCCCACTTCAGGCTGTCCATACGTAGTGAGCGTGTGTTCTTGAGTTGAATAATGGGTTAATAATTAGTGAATTAAATAATATTTAATTCACTCCACTCATTACTAGTTGATTAGCTAGTTAAACTAATCTCAACTAGTTCAACTAAGTTAAACCGAACACAACTCCACCAACTGTCTCATCGACTCCACCAAACTTCTACCACTGAAGTTCTAACTGAAGTCAACCATGCATGAGCTCACCAAACCCCTAGGAATAGCGTAATTCCTCTATCAAATGCATGAGCCACTTCTGTAGCTCGAACTGAAGTGCTCCAAGAGAGTAAACTGAAGTTTAGAGTCCAAATATTATTAAGGGTAAATAATATTTGACTTCCCTATTTTTAGGATAGGCAGTCTAAAAATAGACTTCGACCTATAGGTCCAAAAATAGAGGTCCATCTAATTTTACCAACATGACCAATACTCCAAGAATAACATACTGCAACCCCTGGACCATGCTCCATATGTCTAAAAATAGACTTTGCGCCAAAATTTGCCTGCGGGCCCACTTAGTGAAGGCGACTTCATTTCACTAAGCTCCATCATCTTGCTGCATTTTCAACATATCCTTCTCTATTCGTTGGTTGAGCATATGCCTTTTGGTATATGTTGTGGTGTTGTGTTTTGGTTATGTCTATATATGCATATCTATGATGTAAACACCACATCGAGTTGTGTTATAAATCTCCAATAAGCGGTATAGTGTTCATGATATGTTGGTTTTGTTTTCAATACTATGATATGATGTAAATTTTGCATCGAGATGTGTTATAAATCTCCATGGGAAGCATGTGTTTTGTTCGTTTTATAAGTGTCATTGAAAACTGAGGATGGTGTTTGATTCGAAAGGATCTTCGCACATGAAAGAGCTTTGTGCCATGTCAATTTGAAGTTGGTGACAAAGTGCTTAAGTGGATGAAATTATGCTAATGCGTTTAATTATGCATTTTATGAGCCTTTATTAAAACCATGCATTATTATTCACTTTTGATATAACTGAGTAATATTTGTGAGAGAAAATTTGTCTCACATATTATTCATTTAATGTAATTATGGAAATTAGTCTTTATGTGAGAAACCACCTCGCACCAATTTTCTATTTTTCTCAAATTATAGGTTGAGAGAATCAAGGGCATGGTTGAAGAGTCTTTAGGTGGTTTTGATACTTTTCCCAATTATGAGCCTAAGATAGTTGGAGGTCCTACTTTCATGGATCTTGTTTTTCCTTCCTTGTAATTAGGTCCTACAACTGTGGGTCTTGTAATTAATGCTCTTTGTTGGAGAGTGGGTGAGGGAAAACTGTATATATTCCTTATGTGAGCCATGATAAGGGGGAAGAAAGGAGAGAATTCTTAGCTATTGAGAGCCATAGTGCTTAGCTAATGATTTTCCATAGAGCTTGAATGTAAGAAAGATTGGAGAGCTTAATTTGAAGAAGGAATATAGAAGATCTGCATTCCAATTGAAGCAAATCCGGAGATGTAGCCCCAGAGAGATGGAGGGGTGAACTCTGTTACCAATTGGTTGTCTCTCTCTTACTTACGTGCATTTGCTTCTTGATATGTCAAGTTCATTTACTTATGTTTATGTGTTTATGCACTATAATCGATGGACTAAAATGCTCATTTAAACCTGTATAAGCCATAGCTAATTAAAATATCCTCATACCATACACGATGGTTAGAATATTACTCGACCCATGATCAGATCAAGTTTGGTATCAGAGCAGGTGACTGCTTTTTAGGATGGGAAGAGGAGTGAAGCATGCTGAAAGAATGCAAGAGTTGCAAGAGATAAACGACAACATTCAAGCAAAAAATGCAGAATTGCGAAGACTATTGCAGGTAGCTGAAAATGATAAGCAGGAGCTTCAAGAGATGCTATGAGCCAAAGAGGATTTATTGGCTAAGTTGCAGAAGGTTGAAATGATGGATGCTGCATCTCCAACCGAGGTATATGATGTTACTTCATGTTCTATTCTCTCCCAATATGAAACTAATGTTGGCATGAAAATCCTAATGAAAATGGGGTATAAAGGAGTTGGACTTGGCATAAATGGCCAAGGAGTCACCCAGCTATTGTAGGTTGTACCAAGACAAACATTTGCAGGCTTGGGTTATGAACAGGAAGAGAAAGGAGAATGCTCGAAGGTAGCTGAAGCAAAAGTCATCTCTTCATCACCTAATTCCAAGAAGGGAATCAAACCATCTAGTCCTCATCAGTTCAAGGGCAATTCAGGAAGGTATATCAGTCATTCAAATTCTTCTTTTGCATATAAGATAAATGATTAATTTCATAGATTTTATAACCGTGATGTAGTTAAGCATCACACAAAGAAAGTGTGGGTTAAGAAGACAAATGTGTCCACGAGAAGTGAGACCAAGAAGAATGAGAAGCTTCTGAATCCTCCTATCATGAAGACACAGTTGAATGGGAAATGACATAATTTCTGCAGTTTTTGCAAAATCAGTGGCCATTGGGAGAAGAAGTGTTGGAAGTTGCACCTCGAAATTCGCCACAAGCCAAGCAGACATATGGCGAAAGATCTCGTGAAGAAAGAGGCTCCATCCACCATTCAAAAAGCATGATTACGAGAAGAAAGTTCTTGGTGCTGGTTTGGTAAGTAGTTCATGATGTTTCTACAATGTTTATTTCCGCTCATTTACAAAATTTCAAGTTTTATGGGGGCATGTATACCTCTATTGATGGAAAACAATCAATTTTTTTTTCGATTCAAAATCGATAAATAATGGCACCATTGTGAAGAGCTCGACAAGAGGAAACCACCGACGCTTGAATCGCGTCAAACGACCTCTGGATGGGGAACTTATTGCGAGATGTCCCTAATCTGAGAACAACTCAATCTCTCACAACCATGGCAGCCTTTGTTCTCAAGGCTGGTGTGAAATTGGGGAGTTCCCAACTGACTGGGTAGTCGCTTACTCAAAATATCAATTCCCACAAGCAGCCCAAAGCATAGAGGGTCTACTTTCTGATCAGGGTTGGATCATATGTAGAGGAACTTGTTAAAACCGCGAAGTTGCGAGCCGCGCCCTAAAGGATTTTCCAAATTCGCTGGATGTTGGGGTCACACCGAGGGTTTCTACATCCGAAATTTTTACGAATTCTCAAAATTTTCATTCCTGATAACGTTCTACCAGCAGACCACACAAATTGTGTGATCCTGAGAATTATTTCGATGCCATATTTGTCGAATCCTGCCGAGATTGGTCTCAAAAGATGAATTTATTTAAGGCTACTTTTTTCAACGAGGATGGATCTTCAACATCAAAAAAATTCAAAAGATTTGGATAATTTGGACCAAGAGGTGACCGACAGCTGGGACAATCAAATCGAGGAATGGAGTTCCACCGATGAAGAAATTGCCACTGACCAAGCACCAAAACAGGAAAAAAATCCTTCTGACGCTGAAATATCAGGCACAAGTGCGGGATTCTGGATACTTAGAGGCATTGTGAAGAATTTAATCTCAAAATCAAAAGAGGTTATTGAATTCTGTTGTCGTTATTGGAAGGATTTATTCCCGTGATCAGTGCACAAATTTTGTTCCGCATTTCCAACAAGGTTGTTGTGATCATCTGTGGATTTTGTGGGATTATTTCCACCAAATTGATGTTGTGTCAATATTTGTTGGGTGATCATGTTCTAAAGTCTAAAATATGCAGAAAGAAATGGATGCGTGTCGTCTGTGTACAATTAAAAGGGCGCACAAGGGAAGAGGATTGCAAAATGGCACTTTCTACTCTTTACCAGGTTCTTTTGACTACCTGCAAGGCAATGTCTCGATTCACTCCATTCTTCGTTGAAGTTTTATATCAAAATATATGTAACGTTAATGATGATGGAGCAGAGGAAAGTATCCATTACTATAGTTTTCCATAAGTTGGAGGAAAGAGGGAGAAATACATCGAACAAAGTGTTACGAGGATGATGACTGTTATAGATTTGGCCCGAAATATTCATGAGTGGAATAATAAACCTCTAAAGACACCTCTTAGGGAGATGGTTGTAGTTCATCCAGACGCTGACTTCCTTGAGGATATAACTCAAAAATTACTGGAGTATGTGACAGAGGAATTAAATGTCAAATCATTAGTTCCTTGTAATGACCCTTTGAAATACGCGTCCTTGCGAGTTGAACTAGATACTGGAGTGTTGTCTGTTCTCGGCGGGGATGTTAGTGAACACAATAGAGGAGAAATTTAACTCCGGATATTTAGAAGTCGTCGCTAAAGATAGATGGGTTGTGGAAAGGACATGGAAGCTTTTGGTGGAGGTCGCTAATTTGTTGTTATTGATGGATCCAAATGATTTCCTGATATTAAAGCAACAACTGGAAACGGGTAGCTCGACAGGGGCATATTGCGTGCGCTCCAGGGCACTTAGGGACTTGACGAGAGCGTGCAAGGACCTAAGCCACTTGGTGCCAAGAGTTATCCGTGTGGAAGACGATCCAAAGGGCAAGCCACGTCTTCAATAAGCGGTTATGAGTCTTTTTCATTCCCACAGATCCTCTTCAGCCGCGATGGAGACTTCTTCTTCTACCACTAAACAAGTTATTGAGAACATGAAAGAGTAAGGTGAAAATGTGTAGCCAGAAGCATTGACTTAGTGGGTCTTTATGTGCCAGGTGGAACAACAGTGCTACCTTCAACAGCTTGCAGGCTGCAGGATTATTATACTTGCAAGTACCTCATACACGGTGGGGCCAAAGACTCTGGTAAAAAAATTTGGGTTTAAACTTTGGACACCATATGTTATGACGTGTGGCCTAATTATGGTGGGTTTTATTTTAGTTTAGTTTTTAAACTATTAAAACCCATGCCATATGCATGTGATATATTCTAAAAGGGAATTGCACATGAAGTGGGTTTTATTTTTTTAAACCCATAATCTTTTGATGCACATGTTTTAATGGGTTTTGCTCATGTATTGGGACTTGTTTTTTTTTACCACCACTATGTGCACTTTTGAAAAAGAGGCATTTTCCTTGAATTTTTTTATTTATATGCCCATTATTTCCCTATGCCTAGAAATTGAAGGGGGGCACTTTTATGATGCACATGTTTTGTAATCGGGGATTTGACTTATTTTCACCTTCCAAGTGCATATGTTATTTGGCACATAATATGTTAAAGGGTGGAATTTTTATTTTTCCACCATTACTGCTCTTTGTTTATGTACACATTATGTAAAAGGGGGGTTTGAAAACTTTGTACTTTTCCCTTTGTGCACATGTTTGGCACATTAAATTGCCTTGTAATTTCCATGCAAAAGGGCCATAAATGCCATCATATTTTGGCATCGAAAATTTTGCATGTAAATTTTTGAATGCCATGTAAAAGGCCATAGTTACCACCATGAAAGTCATGATGTAAAGATGATTATGAAGCATTGTAAAATGCTTACTTTAGCCACCCTTATGTGAGGGCGAGTGAGAGGCGTATTTTTTTTCATTAAGCCTTGTTGGCTTCTTTGTAATCAAGTTGAATGAGGCAATTTGCCTAAGCCATTTTGGCATGTAAACTTGACCAATGAACTCTTAGCAAGTGTTTCAAAATATGTAAACAGGTATGATTAGCTATAGGTTGCAGCTTTAGGCAGATGTGGGCTTTTTCATTCTGATTTTGAATGACCGAGGTGAAGGAATCTTGAAGGAATGTGCCTTTTCATACATTTGTGTTGCAGCTTTAGGCAAATGTGGGCTTTGCATCCTGATTCTGAAGTACGTTGGGTGAAGGAGTCTTCAAGGGATGTGCCTTTTCAGACATTTATGTTGCAAAAGTTGCAGTTGTTGACTTTGCATCTTGATTCTGAAGTACGTTGGGTGAAGGAGTCTTCAAGGGGTGTGGATTTTCAGACATTTTCATTGCATCAGTTGCAGGTGTTGGCATTGCGTTCTGATTCCGAAGTACGTCAGGTGAAGGAGTAATGTGGGAATGTGCCTTTCAGAGACATTTGCATGCAGTTGATGATGGATTGAAGCTGATACTTTTGGAGACCAAAAGTTTCTTTGTGGGGAGGTGTGATCTGAAAGGATCTTCGCACGTGAAAGAGCTTTGTGTCATGTCGATTTGAAGTTGGTGACAAAATGCTTAAGTGGGTGAAATTATGCTCGTGAATTTAACTATGCATTTTATGAGCCTTTATTAAACCCATGCATTATTATTCAATTTTTATATAAATGATTAATATCTGTGAGAGAAAATTTGTCTCACATATTATTCATTTAATGTAATTATGGAAATTGGTTTTTATGTGAGAAACCACCTCACACCAATTTTCTATTTTTCTCAAATTGTAGGTTGAGAGAATCAAGGGCATGGTTGAAGAGTCTTTAGGTGGTTTTGAGACTTTTCCCAATTATGAGCCTGAGATAGTTGGAGGTCCTACTTTCATGGATCTTGTTTTTCCTTCCTTGTAATTAGGTCCTACAATTATGGGTCTTCTAATTAATGCTCTTTGTTGGAGAATGGGTGGGGGAAACTATATATATTCCTTATGTGAGCCATGAGAAGGGGGAATAAAGGAGATAATGCTTAGCTATTGAGAGCCATAGTGCTTAGCTAATGATCGGTCATAGAGCTTGAATGTAAGAAAGCTTAGAGATCTTACTTTGAAGAAGGAATATAGAATATTTGCATTCCAATTGAAGCAGATCCGGAGATGTAGCCCCAGAGAGATGGAGGGGTGAACTTCATTACCAATTGGTTGCCTCTCTCTTACTTACGTGCATGTGGTTCTTGATATGTTAAGTTCATTTACTTATGTTTATGTGTTTATGCAATATAATCGATAGACTAACATGCTCATTTAAACCTGTATAAGCCATAGTCAATTAAAAGATCCTCATACTATACATGATGGTTAGAGTAGTACTCGACCCGTGATCGGATCAGTGTTCTCCCAAGGGGGAGAGTTTTATAACAACCCCTATTAAAAATCCATGTAATAAAGTTAAAAAAGGAAAAAATAAGATCAAGGTCATGGGACACGTATTCCAAGCTAAATTTTGGGCAAAAACATAGTGACAGGGATCATTAGTGATTAATTAATGGCTATGGAAATTGGCAAAGGAAATGGAAAATGCAAAGTGGTATTAATTGGCATTTTATTTATTAAAATAATGGAAAATAGGAGTAAAGGAAGGTGAAAGGTCACAAAATTGCATTTAAGGAGGAAAATGAAGGAAAATAATGGAAAATGAAGAAAATAAAGGCCTTAATGATAAAAAGGCTCCTGAGGACTAGTTCATGGCTTTTTGTCAGTTTAGCTTGGAGCTCTCTCTCTATTCTCTCTTGCAGAAATTAAACAACAAGCATGTATATCTTGGATTCACCCGATCTAACAATGTACTGAAGTTAAATACTGAATCGCTTCTACAAATATTTGCAAAATTAAAAACACAATCTCCAATCACATGAACATGAAGAAAGATCAATCACACACAACACAGATAATTTCCCAGGGAAAGCTTACAGCTAAAAACCCAACTATATTCTATTGTATATTATATCATGGATCATGAAACAATTACATACAAAAATCTTCTCACAAGAGCCCTCGGTACATCAGTTAATTGTCTCACACTCTCATGCAAAAAATTGGCAAATTCCTTTGCCAATTTACTGCCTGCAGACATCCTGCCGTCACTGCGCAATTCCTGCTGAATGCAATCCCTGAATTGATGCAATATTGCATGCCTTGACTGCGCAAGTATCATGGGCACATCCGATGAGTGTTTTCCTGCATGTGTGCAAGCGGATAATGTCACAGCTGATAGTCAACTTCCTTTTCACCTAGAACTCAACTGGGTCTCCATTGGATATGACATGCATGCAGCTAATAATAGTAAATCGTTAGTTGCATGTGAGATCACTGATTGTGAATTAATTAATATTTAATTCACTAGATATCTCACTAGTGTATCTTCAGTTACAACTAACACAATTGAGTTTAACTCACTTAACTGAGTTAAACTAATTTACAACTTGCATCAACTCATGCATCACTGCACTTCAAACTCTATTACAACTATAATTACTCTTCATGTCCCACCAACCAACCTCTAACTCGAAATTCACTAGCTAACTGAATTTTCCACTTCATTTAACTATTTCAAGTCCACATTGAGAATAGATTAAGTTTAATGTCCATCTAAATTAAGGGATAATAAAAATAGACATGCACCCAAAAATAGCCTTGTGGGCCCCACCCTAGTGTAGATTCTTATTTCAACCAGGTGCTTAATGCAACCATGTGCTTAATGCACTAGTGTGGGTGTTGAATCTTCTTGTTGAATCTCAACACTCCATCTCAACAAGAAAGGGATTATCCTTCACCTCGATCATGTCTCTATGGTATTCGAATTTTCTCCTGGTGAGCACCTTCATCAGAGTATCTGCATCCTGATCTTCCGTGGGAATGTACTGAAGCAACATGATCCTCCTCTAAACACAATCTTTGAGTTGATGGTACCAGATATCTATATGCTTGGACCTATCATGAAACATAGGATTAATTGAGAGTTAAATGCAACTCTGATTATCACAATGAATCACTATCGAATCCATCTGAGAACCAAACAAACCAACCAAGAACTTTCTCATCCAGATAGCCTCACATGCAACTTGGCTTGTTGCCATGTATTCCTCTTTTGCTGAATTGAGTGCCAAGGATTGTTGTTTCCTGATGTACTAGGAAATTGTTGTTGATCCAATGCTAAAGATCCCCCCCTAATGTGCTATTTATGTCCGATGGACTTCCAGCCCAATCTGCTTCCATGATGTCATGCAACTTCATTCCATCCATCCTTCTGTACCATAGGCCATACTCTAATGTGCCCCTCAGGTATCTCAAGACATGCTTCCCCACCTTCCAAAAGAGATTGGTAGGCTTAACCATAGCTTGACTCAGCTGGTTAACTGCGTAGCAAATGCTCGGTCTCGTGTTCACTAGATACATTAGCAAACCCACTAACTGTTGATAGACAGTAGCATCCACTACCTCTCCAGAAGTAGCATCCTCTTTCCTCCAATTTCCTAGAAGAGGAGTATCCATGGGTTTGTAGCTCTCCATGTTAAACTTACCTAATATCTCCTTTGCATGCTTACCTCGAGACACAAAAAGTTCACCACCCCACTGCCATATTTCCAATCCAAGGAAATAATGAAGGAGGCCCATATCCTTCATTTAGAACTTCCTTGCAATATCCTCCTTGCATGAGTGTATCAACTGCACATCACCAGTCAAAATTAAATCATCAACATAGAGAACAATGAGCAATAGGTTACCCTCAACCACAATCTGATACAGGTTTTCATCCGCTTCACTTTTGGTGAAGCCCAGTCCGGTGAAATAGTTGTCTATTCGAGTGTACCAAGCATGGGGTGCTTGCTTCAACCCATACAACGCTCTTTTGAGCCTGCACACATGCGACTTGCTGTTGAAGATCTTGAAAACTTCAGGCTGCTCTACGTACACCTCTTCCTCAATGATCCCATTGAGAAACACAGTTTTCACATCCATCTGATGAATGCACCAGCCCATCTGTGCTGAGAGTGCAAGGATGGACCTTATTGAAGAGTACCCTGCGACAGGCACAAAAGTCTCATCATAATATATCCTCTCGATCTGTGAGAAATACCAGGCCACAAATTTGGCCTTGTATTTCTCTACACTCCCATCAGTAGCTTGCTTTACCTTGTAGATCCATCTTGAACCTATCACTAATTTGTCAACCGGTCTTGGGACAATTTCCCATGCACTGTTTTGGACAATGGAGTCATACTTCTCCACCATTGCATGAACCCAAGTAGGCTGCTACACTGCTTCCTGAAAGGAATATGGTTCAATCACAATACATTTTCTCATAAGAGCCATGTATCCAGTAAGTCGGTCAGGAGAATGCCTTTGTCTGTGCTGTGAAGTAGGGGCTCCTACATTCTATGCAGCATCAAGTCTCAGCCTATCAGCTTCCATGGTGTGCCTTCTGCCATTTCTGATGGATGGATCTGCATGAGTGATTTCCTCCACTCCATGAACCTCCTCATGTGGTTGATCCACATCTTGAGACTTGTCTTTGGGAACCAACAGTTCCTCCTCTGCATGCAAGTCCATCTCCCTCTCAAGGGACAACCGCATGGTTTTCCCCTCATCAAATTTTATATCCCGTTGCACAACAATCATTCTGTTGTTTGGAAAATACACAAAATAATTATGGGGTGTTTCTGTGTACCCCACAAAAATCCCAACTTCAACATTCGGTTCCAGCTTCTTCCTGACATCCTTGGTCACATGCACATAAACAGATGAGCCAAAATCTTAAAGTGTGAAACATCATGTTTCTTACCAGTGAAAGCCTCTTTAGGTGTACTCATTCCAAGTACTCTATGAGGACAACAGTTTTGCACATAAACCATAGTGTTGCATGCTTCTGCCCACAAATGCATTGGTAGGTCCTGATCATGCAACATCGCTCATTCTGCACCCACAATCGTTCTGTTCTTCCTCTCTTTGTTGTTTTTTTAATGGTTTCTGCAGGCTCTGCATGGGTGTCTCTGGGATACTTTGGACGTGACACTGAAAATTCTGGAATTATTTAAGGTATGTTCTCTTTCATTATAAACTCCTCAAAGCCACTTGCCTTCTGTGAGATCTTTCTCCCTAATTTTCCAAACTCAGAACTTAGAGAATGTTTGATCTTTCTTCTGCATGAAGAAGATCCAACATTTACGAGAAAATTCATCAACAAAGATTACATAGTACTTATGTTTTTATATTGAAGAAACTGAGAATAGTCCACACAAGTCTATGTGAACTCTCTCAAGGATCCCCGAAGCTCGGTTCTCCTTCTCATGAAAGGTGGACTTTACATACTTCCCCATGGTGCAACCCTTGCACTGATCTAACTGAGAAAGTGTTCCCATTGGAAGTCTAGTAGATATTTGTTGCATGACTTTCAAGGCTCCATGATGAAGATGACCCAATCGCCTGTGCCATAATTCGCCCTCATCCTGGCTCACCACTTTTTCTACCTTGTCCATCATGGCAGCATAACCATCTACCTCCAGCTTGTAGATATTCTTAACTCGAATCCCTATCCTCTTGGCTTGACCCGTTTTTTTATGTCGCAGGAAAGCTTTTCCATCACTAAAAACAACGTCATAGCCTCTGTCCTCCAACATTGCAACTGAGACCAAATTTTTCTTTAGACCTGGTACATGCATTACATATTTTAATTGAAATGGTTTACCTGAATCCCTTTGGAAGGTAATGGTACCAATCCCGGTAGCACTATATTGTTTGTCGTCGCCCATCTCAATATGCATCTGGAGATCTTTCTCCTCCAAGTCATTGAAAAGTTCCTTATCTCCCGTCATGTCAAAGGAAGCACCACTATCCAAATACCACACCTATCTCAATGCACTTGACACCATGCATGAAATAAAGGAGAATTCAAGCTCAAATTGTGAGGCAAGGGCCTCACCAGCTGCAGATCCAACAACCTTCTTTTTCTTCTTCTTTTGTGGACAGTTAGTAGCAAAATTCCCATGTTCGTGACAATGAAAACACTTCACCTTGGACATGTCCTGCTTCTTGCTTTAGACTTGGATTTAGAATGGAATTTCTTCTCCTTCCCCTTCTTTGCCTTGGAAACCAAAGAACAATCCTCTTCATCATCATTCTTAGACGAATAGCCATCTCTGGTGTTCTGTCTGAACTCTTTCTACACCAAATCTGACCACAGTCATTCCCAATATGGCAATTTTTCCCGTCCGTTGACAGAGTCTTCATAACTGTGCCAACTCTTAGGAAGTACTAGGAGAACCAAAATCACCAAATCATCATCAGCGAAAATTATTCCCACACTCCCTATTTCATCTCGACATTGGACAAACTTTGTGAGATACTTTGGAATGGCGTCGCCCTTTTCCATCTTGATCTTCCTGAGTTTATCTTTGAGCACCAATTTCCTATGGTCGCTACTGCTTTGGAATAGATCCGTTAAAGCCTTCCACATATCATATGGGTGTGGCTTCCCCATGGAGGCTTGAGACAATCTGGTCTCGTACTCCCTCCAACAGGATCCTCCTCACCTTTGCCACTTTCTTTTGTCATGCATCAAGATTAGCAGCATTTGCAACATCTGGCTTAGGAACATCTTTTTCAATGAATTACTTCAAGCTGTTGTCTTCGAGTACTGCCTCCATCCTCTCCTTCCAAGCAATGTAGTTCAAGCTTCCCTCAAGTGCATACTCTAACCTCAAGCCATTGAAAGCCATTTCGATCTTGAATCGGTTGTAGCACCAAGAAAGTATTTCTGCAAATTCGAATTCTATCCTGTCACAAACACAACTCCTGCTTCACTTCTGCAATTTCCTGTGCTCCCATACCATGTATAAATTATACAACAAGTATGTATATCTTGGATTCACTCGATCTAAAAATGTATTAAAGTTAAATATTGAATCGCTTCTACAAATATTTACAGAATTAAAAACACAATCTCTAATCACATGAATAAGAAGAAAGATCAATCACACACAACACGGATAATTTCCCAGGGAAGCTTACAGCTAAAAACCCCACTATATTCTATTATATATTATATCATGGATCATGAAACAATTACATACAAAACTCTTCTCACAAGATACCTCATTACATCAACTAATTGTCTCACATTAACATGCAAAAAATTGGCAAATTCCTTAGCCAATTTACTGCCTCCATACAACTTTCCTTCACTGCGCAATCCTTGATGAACGCAACCCCTGAATTGATGCAATCCTTCCTGCCTTGACTGTGCATGTATCATGGGCACATTCGATGAGTGTTTGCCTACATGTGTGCAAGCGGATAATTTCACAACTGATAGTCAACTTCCCTTTCACCTAGAGCTCAACTGGGTCTCCACTGGATCTGACATGCATGCAGCTAATAATAGTAAATCCTCAGTTGCATGTGAGATCACTGATTGCGAATTAATTAATATATAATTCACTAGATCTCTCACTAGTGTATCTTCAGTTACAACTAGCACAACTAAGTTTAACTCACTTAATTGAGTTAAATTGATTTACAACTTGCACCAACTCATGCACCACTGCACTTCGAACTCTGTTACAACTATAATTACTCTACATGTCCCACCAACCAACCTCTAACTCGAAATTCACTAGCTAACTGAATTTTCCACTTCAGTTAACTATTTCAAGTCCACATTGAGAATAGATTATAATTTAATGTCCATCTAAATCAAGGGATAATAAAAATAGACATGCACCCAAAAATAGCCCTGTGGGCCCAACCCTAGTGTAGGTGCTTAATGCACAAGATTTTTCTTGGAGCACTCTTGGAGGATTTTGGGCATATTTTGGATTTGGAGCCATAAGTAAAAGGAAAAGCAGGAAAGCACAAGGGAACAACGGGGTCAACAATTACAATGGGTTTAATTTGCAGGTACCGAGTTGCATGCATGATTTCCTTGCTAGTTTTGGCATGCATGGCATATGCATGTGGCTATTTGGTTATGATCTGTCATTGGCATGGAGGACTGCCTAGATTGATAGTGGTTTTTCCTAGCCTTTTCATTTCCTGGATAGCCATGGTGTTGTGGGTTTCCATTTTGTTTTATGATTGGTGCTTATGTTCCTTATGGCTATGGGTTGAGTTACTAGTTCCTAGAAGCCTTGGTTGGAAAAACACTCTGGAAGCCCTATAACAACTTAGGTTGAGTTACTAGTCTTAGAAGCCTTGGTTGGAAAAACACTCTAAAGCCCTTGGTCGATTGAGTTACTAGTCTTGTAAGCCTTGGTTGGACAAATGCTCTAGAGCCCGATGACAACTATGGGTTGAGTTAAGTCTTGTGAGCCTTGGTTGGACAAATGCTCTCGAGCCTGATAACAATTGTGGGTTGAGTTACTAGTCCTAGAATTCGGGTTGGAAAAAACACTCTATAGCCTTGGATAACTTTGGTAGAGACCGATTTGGTGATGGTTAGTGATGTCCGATCGTGAGGTGGAATCACTAGTTGAGGGTTGAGGTGGTTTGTCCTCTAGAAGCCCTGGTTTGGTTTTGCTTGGTTTATTCCATGAGATCCCACATTCATGCTTGGAATATGGCACAGGGGTGATTGGATGAAAGAAAGATTTAGTTCAACCCAATCTATGGTCAGGTGGTATGTGGAAGTCCCTTAATTGGTTGGATTTTACATAAGAATAATAACACTACAAGGAAAAGACCCTCTAGAGGAGGTTATAAAGGAGGTTTTTAGTGTTATAAAATTGGCCAAAATTGTCAAAAAAACATTTTCTACAACATCCGTTGATGGTTACGGAGGTTTTGGCGGAGCTTTTAACGGAAATTCAACACAACTAAAAAAATATGGGCGGCCAGAGGTTATTACGGATGTTTTTTCATCGGTGTGCTACTCTGGATTTAACGCACCAGTGCGTACATGAATACGGTACCCTGGGGCTGTCTCAGTCGAACGAACACACTGGGACGTTTAGGTGTAAAACCGCATCGGGCGTAGTGTTGGTCACACAACGCATGGGGCCGTTCTAATTGGTCTTAGGATTTGTGCGGTGCCCATAGGTTGTATCAACACACCGATGCGTATACATTTATGATGCACCAGTGCATCATATCACATAAAGGCACCGAGATTTATAATTGGTATCGGTATTCGTGCGGTGCCCATTGATCGTAAAAATGCACTGGTGCTTATAGATACATAAACGCCCCAGTACGCAGTATCACACAAACGCACCGATATTTATAACTAGTATCGGTAT
Source organism: Pinus albicaulis (assembly GCA_034641835.2). NCBI lineage: Eukaryota > Viridiplantae > Streptophyta > Pinopsida > Pinales > Pinaceae > Pinus > Pinus albicaulis. Next base: position 625,432,637 of record CM076584.1, on the reverse strand, counting down.
TTGTGCAGTGCCCATAGATCGTACAATGACACTAGTGCATATAGACACATAAACGCATCAGTCGACAGTTACTGACATGCATCGGTTTTCATTTTGTTTTTTTTAGAAACATCGACCTGTGACAGTCCAATTATTGTGATTTTTTAAAATTCATTATTCATCAATAGTCGACACATCTTATAACAATATTCATATCAATTACATTTTTATTAATGCATTTGAATGTGTTGTTTGGATTAATTTGTTATATCATATCAGAATTATTGTGGTTTTTTAAAATTCATTATTCATCAAAATTCGACACATATATATAATCTTATAACAATATTCATATGAATTAAATTTTTATCAGTGCATTTGAGAACAACAATGGAGAACGCAATAACGAAAATGGAGAACGCAATAGAATAAATTAAAACAAATATTATGATTATATATATATGAATAAGACAGTCTTTATCATACAAAATGGGACAATTATTCGTATCCCTTTGTCTTTCAATTGGGACACTATGTCCATTACATTAAACAAAATGTCTGATTTCACAGACATATTTCAAAAAATAAAACGCCTTGCTTTGATATCCAAACATAGTGATCATCATTCTTCACTTGAACTGTTGTCACTGCTAGAGCTACTTCCATGACTTGGGGTTATTTTCAGGAATGTTTTGTTCACGGTGTTGATTGTTTTCTTCTTCTTCACCTTCCATCTACAAACATAAAAATAAACTGAAATGAGTGTATATACATTGGTGAGAATAATGAAAATTGCAATATTAAATAATATACATCAATATAAATCGAAAAGAAAAATGGCGTACCATAGCAACAATTGACTCATAAACTATACACATTCTTTCAAAACTATGTACCATGCCATCTTTCAAAATTTCATCTATTGGCGCAGTTCCATACTTTGTTTCCTACAAGTTTTATACCCCGTAACAAATCATATATTTAATATAGAATATGTTTTTGTTCTATTAATTATAGACGGAGCTAAGTAAAACAAGATCAATAGAGGCTTACAAATTCCACAATTAAATTCGGATATGCCAACATATACTCATAACCCATATTTAACCCAATTTCAATCAATTCATCTAATGGTTCTTCTTTGTATGTTAGCACCTGTTTGAAGACATTCAATGATGTTTTTTGTAAAACAACTTAAAAAATACAAAATGAAATGTAGTTAACTTGTTATAAGGAAGTAAAAATTACTCACAAACTTAGAGCTTGTCGTCCTGTTTTATGTGCTGAATGGGTTCCATTTTCTTTTCTTTTCTGCAGGAAAATTCTTGAAAATTAATATTTAATGCTAAATTGTTTATTTATTGTACCTAATGATCGAAAAATTCAATGATTACATATTACATTTGAAGCACGTTGTTGTTGAGATGGCTCCTCTTGCGATGCAATTTTGTCCATTTCTTTGACCATCTCCTTGTACACCTTTTTGGACATTCCTACTGGCATATTTCTAATATCAGCTCGTTCATCTTTTGAGATTTTCATAATCTTCCTGAAAATGTAACATGAAAATAAACTATTTAATTTTTATATTGATATATGAAAAATAAATATAACAAAAGTGATATTTATAAATAATTCTAGACAAACATTTAAAGGAATATTACTTTTTCATTCCTTCTTTTTTGTTGTTGTATGTTTTTTCTATTAAAAGTTTGACATGTCTCATTGACCAATTCTCTGGAAACTCTTCCTGTAGTTTAGATAAAATTTGGTTCTTGGAATCATTGGATTGGTTTTTGTATTGTAAGTGGAAAGAACGTCTATACATTCGTTCCACTAGATCCCTCAAAATTTTGTAAAAAATTTTCCCCCTTTCGTTAACCTCCAGCACCACTCCAGATGAGCTAAGGAGCAATTCATTTTCATTTTCATGTTCTATTTTTTTTTTCTTTTCTTAGAAAAACATTCCTTTTCTGAGTTGTTGGTCCTTTTATAGAACATATAACATATGTAGGGTGTGTTTGTTTGACAAATGTTATCTAATAATTTTAAGTATATTATTAATGATAATTAAAAAAAGAAACTCATATTAGATTGATAGTATTTATTCATTCACCTGATTCATCTTTTTGCAATTTTTCCATTAAACTTTTACATTCTTCTGGTCCTAGATAAAAAATAATCATATCGAGCTTCATCATTTTGTGGCTCTGCATGATACACAATAAACAATACATATTAGTTAAACTTACATATAGTTCAAAAATAATATTTTTTATAAAGAATTTACAAAGAACTTGTCTTTTTTGCTTTTCTTGATGTGTTTTTTTTTTTTTCCTCGAGAAAAAAGCGTAATTTTATTCAGCAGATGTGTACAAAATTACATTAAAAAAACACAAGATGTGTGTTCAGAAAGAACCAAACCCCGAAGGTTGTTTACAAAAGACAGGATCTGAATCTAACAAAGCCTATGCATATCCCTAGATCAGGCTTATACAAGCAGTTCAAAAGTTCAAGTCTGTCAATGAGACCCTTTGAGAATATCATGTCACAACAAAGCTAAAAATCTGCTCTACTAAAGCGCTGGCACCAATGAGACCATCCTGTCACAACAATGAGACCAAGACCACTGCCCATAAATAAAGTAAACCACTCATAAAAAAAGCGCTGGCACCTTACAGACCTTCACCCGATCCATATCAGAACCTGCCAGCAAAAAAACCATAGTCTATATGGAGCACCGCCTCAGGGAATCCAGAAACGCTGTTAATTGATAAAACAAGTGCACAACCCGCTGTTGAAGCCCTCCAATGTGAAAACCGTCGAGGAAGACAGAGATTTAAACAGGCTTCATCATCTAAAAACATTGAAAGCGATCTACAGGAGTGGCAGCCCGTAAACAACAGCAACAGCCATCCAGGTATACAAAATCGGCCCTCAGCAAGCAATCGAATTTATCATCCTGAAGAAAGAAAAAGGCAAGTCCTCCATAATGAACTGAAAGGAGACAATACTGTAACCAGGCACAGAAACTTGCACTGCTTCAGTGTAGCTGTAGGAGATGGGAAACGGCCAATAAAAGGCAGCAAATCCAGACATCACCCCATAAACATTTGTGACAGAGGCTACGAAAATTTCTCCGAATACTGACATCTTTTAGTGAAACATAGCAGCAAACAATGGATTGAAAGGCTTAATAAAGGAATCAAGGCTGCAAAGGAGACACACAGGAGCCCCTCATTCAAATAAGGATTGATGAAAGTATTCAGAGATATCACCACCAAGATGTTCTCTTATCCGCCAAAGGCCCCCAACCTGCTGGATCCCCCTCTTAGAAGCTCGATCTGCCAAGTCATTGTTTTCACGATAAATATGATGACAGGAGAAAGATTCGAGAGAGGATAGAATCTCCCTAACAGAACGAAGCAAATGCTGTAAGTGGAGCACTCTGCAATGCTGATAACCATTAATCCAGTTAATCACATTCAAGGAATCACCATAAAAGTTTAACCTTCTACAACCTTTCTCCACTGCAAACAACAGAAGGATCTTAAGGCTCAACAGTTCAGCATTGTTGTTCGATCCTTCCCCAAGCCCCACTGAGATTTCATACCAATGAGCATCAGAGAGAAACAAAAGAGCCCCCCCACCACATACGTTTTGTTGCATCGCCCCATCAAAGAAACCCCACGGAATTCTTCTATCTATGTCCAGCATCAGCACCTCCCTCTGATTGGCGACACGGACATGTGTTGGAAGAGCAGAGTGCAGACCTATAGTCATGGCACCGATGACCACAGGTGTACTGACCACCCCATCAAAGAGTAATCGGTTACGGGCCAACCAAACACCCCAGATCACAAGAAGAGGCAGAGCTTTTGAATTCTGATCAGTATGAGATGCCCACCAAACATCCCAAGCCTGCGACACGGTTAAGCCCTCCCAACGACAAAGAAGACCCAACAGCCTGGAGCATTCCATCCACACCCCTTGAATGAAAGGACAGCTAAGGAAAAGGTGATTGACCGACTCATCGGCAGCACTACACAAAACGCACCAGCCCGGACCCTGAAAATTTCTATGTTGCAGCACGTCCCAAGTGGGGACTTTGTTTTCAAGGACACACCACATAAATATGCGAGTCTTAGGGGGGCAATGTAGTTTCCAAAGTTTCTTCCACCACCACCGCTCATCACCCAAGGCAGCCCCAACACTAAGTTTTTTATAGCCAGCCCGAGGAGAATAGATCCCCGACGGATCAAAATCCCATACAATCATATCCTCCCGTTCCTGGAGCAGAATGTGAGCCTGTTTTAACGCCCTAATGTAGACTTCCAGAGCCCTCTCATCATCAATCTCCAGACCCAAAGAAGAGGCCAAAACCCAAGACTGAATGCCCAATCTTCTCCGAACAGGATCAGCAAGTTGAGCAAGAAAAGTAATCCCCCTCTGCCTTAAGGCCCCAACCGTTCGCCCAGGTAGAAGATGCTGAAGTTCACTTCCCATCCAAGGGTCCTCACCAACCCGTAGCTTCCTGCCACTACCCACTTCCCAAGCGAAACTTGTTTCCAAAATGTGAAAGGAATTAACGAGAGCCTTCCAAATCACAGAACCACCAGCAGATGTTTTCCTTGGATTCCTAATCCAATCAACAATAGTCAAAGGGGCAATATATTTCTGAAAAATCACCTGAGACCAAAGGCCGTCAACATTAATGAGCCTCCAACCACCCTTAGCAGCTAGCGCCTGAGCAAAGAGAAAAATGTTTTTCAGTCCCCAACCACCCAAACCTTTAGGGACAGCAATTTTCTCCCACCGAACCCAAGGAGTCACCAACGTGTCCTGCTTTCCACTCCAAAGGAAACGAAAGCAAATCCTCCTGGCTGCCTCCAAAATACCTTTTGGGATCCAAGAGAGGGACAGCCAATATACCGGGACAGCCTCTAAAACTGACTTAACAAGAGTTAAGCGCCCAGCTCTAGACAGCCATTTATGACACCATACTCTTAACCTCTTATCCAGCTTTTCCAGCAACCAACTCCAATCCTGTTTCCTATAATCATTGGGTTTAAGGTGGAACCCCAAGTAAGTCAG